>CM073549.1:16487500-17799166 GCA_037074615.1 Leucaena leucocephala | reverse complement strand
ACAAAAAATATGATACCTTTATAAAAGGCAGTCAAGATTTCATAGACCCCGAATCGTGTCCCCAAACCTAAAGTCCTTCCTAATGCCAACCAGCCAACTCCGCTGTAAAGACCTGCAAAATCCAAAATAACCATATATCTCAGTTAAACATCAAGAGTTCAGAGAAGATAATGCGTTGATTTTGTAATTCAAATACCCACTATGCAAAAATTCACCTCACGGATAAAAAAAAGAAAATATCCCATATGCTAATTGAACAAAGCAGATAAAGAGTTAACTAAGGAATCCTTCTGTTCGTTTATTTTATTTTTCTTATTAGGAAAAACCAGTATACCTGCATTTCCCGACAATGCTTGTACTCTGCGTAAAACCTGGGCAGCAGTCAACTCCTTACAAGAACTTGAACCAACCTTCAAATAAAGAAGAAGTAAATTTAAGTAAATTTTGAAATAATGGATCACGAAAAAAGCAGAATCAACCTGAGAAACGACTTTAATGGTATCCAAGGGGTAAGGATGAGCTGTTGCCATAGCCACTGACCCAGAGGCAGCAATAACATGAAGTGCAAAAATTTGATTCTTGGACAAGCCACCCATCTGAACATAAATTTGTGCGGTAAGTCACAAACAAAATTAGCTCTGCATCAACCCAAATCAAAACTTAAAAATATATACTAATTTCGACATGAATAATGAAATATTTTTATCTAAGGCAATGAAAATGGTGCAATGCATGCCGACCACCAACTCAATAAAGAACTTCAGGTTCCATATAAACATTGGAGGATCAATGTCGATTTCAATCGACGCTTAAGTATTCATCAGCTGAACCTCCTCAAGACTCCCAAGTACTATAATATGTAAAGTGAGAACTCAAAAGGAACAAAAACTTACCTACTGGAACTGAAAAGCAGGAAGAAGAAGGCGCCACTAGGCTGTCTTGCGTCGCCGTCGCAGTGGAAGACGGAGCTATGGAGTGAGAAGAAGAACGAATCGCGTAACACCTGGGCAGCAGGAGGACTGCAGGACTGTGATGCCCCCGTGGAGGCGGGAGAGGGTGTCTCCCTTTCTTTACCCTCCTTTTTCCCCATTTTCTCTTTACTATTGATTAAAATTTTAATAGGTTAAATTTAATATTTTATAAAATTATTATAAGTTTACATAAAAATACATAAATAAATTTAAACTATTAAAATTTGTTCCAACAATTCATAACTGAAACAAAAAAGAAGTAGAAAAATTTGATCCTCTTAATATAATCAATTATATTTGTGACAAACATTAAATATGTATATATCTTTTTTAATAAAAATTTAAATATTAATTTAAGAGATCAAGTTCTTTTGCTAGATTGCATTGGTCCCCTTAAGATTTTTTTGTTAACAAAAGATCAAACATTGTATTTTTTATTGCATATCAAACATTATATTAAAGTAAAAAGTTACAAGTTAAAACCCAATATAATTGAATCATGTGAGATACATCAATCCACTTTATCTATAACATTTATTTTTTTAAAATTAATTTATTTAGCTTATAAATTTATATAAATATTTGAAAAAATGACCATACTTATATCAAATTCTTTATATTTATTTGGTCAAATTCTTCAATTATATTTTACAATTTGTATTATTCTTTTCTTGTAAATTTAAATTAAATAAAGATATTAAAAAAAGATATATGACTGTGTGAAATTAGAGAACTTAAATGTAATAAATTTGATCTAAGTTTTTTCTTTTAAAAGAATCATGTCACTTTTATTACAATAATTTATCTAACCTTTTCAATATACTCCAATATTAGTTAGTTTTTATATTAAATACGAAAAGAGTATGTATTAAACTATTAAAGTATATTGATTTGTTTCAAAATCCTTCATAACGATTTTAAAAATTATTAAGAAAATAAATCTCCTTGACATAAACAAAGATAAAAATTAACATTTAATTAAAAATGAAAACTCTACATCAAATTGATTTTATATTTTTATTTATAACTTATTACAACTTTTTTTTACTTTTAAACATTGAGAATTAATTGTTTTTCATGTTCTTTATCCTTTATGTATTAATTTAGTTAATATATATCCCAACATACACATATTAACTAAACATGTTTTCTCAAAATATGAAGAGAATAAATCAGAGTTCATTTGGCCAAAGAAATCTATTATTAAACTTATAACTTATAAATAGGACAATTTTTATAAGTTTTAATACACACACTTATGTCTTAAAATTTTCACATATTATAATATTATTACTTATATTTAATATGCATACTTAGTAAAATCTAACTAGTAAGTATAAGCCCTAATAGAAAGAACTTTAGTTACTTAAATACAAGGTATCGAATTCGAATCTCTATAAATACAAAAAATCCCTTTAGGAAAGTTGCTCTCAATTGGGTATGATAATATTCAAATATAACTTAGTTAGATAAACATACTAAAAGAGTACAAAATCTGATTCCTTAGATGTAATCTTCCCTATATAATTCTGAACAATAGAGCCAAACTTGTTTTAAAAAAACAAAGGGAGTGATTTCTGTGCATTAGAACAAAGACAAAGTAGTTATCATAAGAACACCTAATCATCCTATTTTTAGGATAAACCATTCCATAAGCATTCAAATCAATATATCGATATACAACATAAAAGTTATAGCAAGCCACCTTATCTACTCATTAGCTATGAATAGTACAGCTCATTTCAAACTTTGTAATAGAGGGAAATGTTCTAGCCGGAAGAAATGGATCATAAATCCCATTTTCTCACAGATCTTAAAAGCACATCCCTATTAAAATTGACATTACAAACACTCTTAAGTAGTTCCATCAGTTACTTGACATAATCACATGGCTTGATGTACACTTAGCTGCTTATGTATCATTCTGAATTTCTCTTTCAGCCTCTTGATCTGCAAAACCACAGTACAGTTTACATCAGAGGGAATAATGGAGACTTGAGAGTTACTAACATTTGTAAAAACATTTATTTTTGGAAAAATTAATTATTTTGTCCTTATAGTTTTGCCTCAATTATAACTCAGTGTCTCAACTTTAACTCGGTGCAACTTAGTCTTTTTTGACTTGGTTAAAACTCTGTTAAAACTATAAGGACTAAGTCGCACGAAATCAAAATTCAGAAACCAGTTTCAACCGAGTTAAAACTATAGAAACTGAGTTGTATTAAGTTAAAGTTTAAGGACTAAGTTGCAATCAAGTCAAAACTAAAAGGACAAAATAATTAATTATCCCTTTATTTTTTGCGCAGAAAAGCCAATATCATGTAGGAAATACCCTCTTCAGCTCAATTTCAGTATCTCTCTTCTGCTGGCCCAATGAGTGCCTCAAGTTGGTTATGTCAAAAACATTATCTAGGTCATCTTCAAAAGCAGATTCTAGGTCTTCCCGAAGAAGAGCAGGCAACTTGTCCACAATAGGCATCAAAAGGAAACAGTTGAACTGCAAAATGTAGATGTAAGCAGTGCCAAAACAAAGAAACAGAAAAAATCAGAGGAGAATCTCAAATTGCTGATATAATATCATCACAAACCTTTAATTCTGTAGAAGCCAAGAAATACTCTCTTATGCCATGAAATATCTGTTGTACCAAAGCATAAACAATTCTTTCAGATGAAGGGGCAAGCCTTCGATTCCAAAGTGTACTATCCAGAAGGTCAGCAAGCCTTGTTTCTACAGTCTGAGTAGATGCAGTGGAATCAATGCTAGAGGCCAAATGACTAAGCTTCACATCTGGTCGTGGTTTTGCGTCCTCTTTCTCGTGTGCACTTGTTTGTGATAGACCAGTTGCTGTAGAATTACTAGAAGCATAGTAATGCTCTGTTCCACCAAATGAATCTAAGAAGTGGCGTAACCCGGCCCGGTTCTACATAGTTGACATCAAAGGAGATATAAAATGATCAATGCAAACTTACTGAAGCAAACATTTTACTTACTGGTACTAGGAGTTTAACTGGCTAATCAAGTATACCTTATTGTGGAGAGACCATGAAACATATCGGGTGGTGCTTACCAAGTCCTCCATGCATCTACAGCATAGACACATTAAAAGTGACAGTACAGATCTTTTATTGGGGCCAAGATACTACAGATCAGTTACATGGCAAAGGGTGAAAGGGGGAAGGAAACTAGCAAAGCGAACTGATGAGAATATGAAGATGAATCGTTCAACATTATATCCTGACCATTTAGTTTGGTTCCTTCACATTTGATGCAAATCGTGTTGCAGCTTTTTGTAAAAACAAGGTGGTAAAATCCAACATAATGCCATCAAAAGAACAATCATGAAAAAATAAGTAGAAAGGCTTAAAAAGAAGATGAAGAAAAGAATCCTAACACACGACATCTTGTGTGTTCTTTTCAAGCTAAATTATGCATCTTTTTATACTTCCTTTTCTTCAAATTTTACAGCCAAAGTTAGTAAGAGTATACTGAATATTTTCATTTGAATAAAATTTACCCATTTTTACTATGTTGGTGCAATACTTTGAATTAATAAACAGTGAGATTGAAAAAAAAAATGTTGGAGCTTGTAAGAATTGGGACAAGTAGCTAACTTTTCACGGCATGATTTCTCAGTAGATTCTGCAAAGTTATTGAAGGCAGAAGCAACACGTCTTAGGAAGACTTCATGACCACTAAGATACTCGCCATCTTTCTGTAAAAACCAAAACCAAAAATTGGCGAGGGTACAAGCTAGATATTTCATGATTCTGTAAGAAATTTTTTGACAAGGAGGGGCAGTCAAACTATTGATCTGAGAATTAAACAAAAATACCTGAAGAAGATATACAGAGATGGGAAGTAATCTCTTAAGTATATGCAGCAATCTAGAACCCAACTGTGCCCAAAAAAACAGAACAGTTTTATTGGTATACATTTGTACACTTGCAAATGCCCTTGGTGGCTCACAAATAGGTGCTACCAAATATAAGGTTATTCTACATAGAATCGTCCATGAATGAATGGTAAAAGAGACTTGTAAGATTCAGTTATAAAGAAAAGATGCTAGAGTAACTTCACTCTCGTAATACTAATTACCTGATGAAGAAAAGGTTCAAATGTGTCACGAGCCTTTGCAACAGCAATTACACAAGCAGTCCTATTTAGGATCAAAGTTAATGTAAAATTCAATATCCAGTATTATAAGAAAGAAAACGCGGAGGACAACCAGACTACCTAGAGTAATTTGTTCCATCATGAATATCTTCAACTCCACAGGCATTTACAATTTCTTCCCGTGTAATTGGGGGACACTTGATTCCTCCAACCACAAAGCGAAATTCAGCCATTGACCTGTGATATTGTGCACCACCATAAAGATGCATCCCTGCGTTCTACATGCAGTGATAACTCAGTTTATCAGATGTTTGCTTCACAAGATCATCTTGTGTCCAACACACAAATATAACATTCATATGATGCTCATTATGAAAAGGCATACATAAGATAAGTAGAACATCAGCCAAAAGGACAAAACATATTATATTGTCCTTAAAAAAGAAGATAATAAAATGAGTGAGTGGACTGTTTCCTCTAAAAATATAAAGCAGGAAGTCAGCGGAAAAAGAAACAAACCAAGAGTATTGTAACTTACAGGTATTAGCTTGCAAGGAAACTGAACCCCATCAGTACCAACAAATGCTCCTCCATTTGTTCGTTCATCTTGCAGTGTTTCACCTAAAGCAAAACCAAAAAGAAAATATGCCAAGGACTCATTGTTTTTTATCAAGCAGAAGGCCATATCTAAATAAAGATAAACTTTTTTCTAGAGATCAACATCATTAATTAATATCCACCAATTTTTTATAGACTTATTTATAGAGCAGTGTTGAGATGATTTACCAAACTTATCAGGAGGTGCAACAACTGTCCCTTTAAGCAACAATGACAACTGAATAATAGAAAATAATATAGTCAGGTGCAAAATAAATGCCGGAGGATGTTTATTTTCAATATTCAAGCACTATGAATTCCAATAGCTACAGAAAAATGAACAAGTATGCCTATAGAAGTTGGTATAAAATATTGAAGGGAAAAGCTAATCCTTAGATGTGAGAAATTCACTAAATTAACGATATAACGTAAAATAGGAGTTCTAGTACTCCCAAGATGAAACTTCAACCCGACAAAGCAGGATCAGATAATGAAAAGATGATTGAATTTAGATGAATACCTTGGTCAAAAACAGATCATGGAAGGTTCTTCCCTTCTCCTTTAATTTGGCTTCATCCATGGAACTGTATAAAATTGGAAGAAAAGATGAAATGACTAGTGTAGTAGAAGCATAAGCATGGAAAACAGTAAAAGCTAAAGATAAAATGACAAGAATTCTCATTTTTCAAAAAAATGACCAGAATTGTCCCAACCTATCGCAGACCATATAACAAAAAATATTTCTAGTTTCACACAAACCTCAGTTCTTGATTAATATCTTTCAATCTCCTTGTTACACTCTGGTACTCCTTCTCAAGAAGAGGAATGATCAATGGTACGCTATCCATGTACCTTGCAAGCACATTCTTTATTATTTAGGCACAGAACACAAAAACTTCAAGACCTATTAACTAAATAAAAATCAAGTCTAATGCATACCTCTTTTGGAGCATTTCTTCCAGGAATAACCTAAGTTTGCTTACACCTATCCTACTTCTTTCTTGATTCGACAATGGCCTTCCTAACTTCTCCTCCAAAGATGCAACATCTTCAATTTCTCTCATGCATACTGCCTACATTCATAAGTACAACTAATTTTTTCGTTCAATCTCTCAACAAATATAGTTAAAACACTATAATACTGAGAACAAGATTGCTTGTGGCATGACAACGCATTCAAGAAATCTGCCATCAAAAACTCATATTTAGGCTACTATGCGTGTTAATTTCCACAGGACATTAATGAAACATCTTTCACTCATACCAACTCAAAATGGATGGTGTTTTAAATTAGTCATAATTTCAATATAGACCCTCTCTATAATTTTGTCTAGCATTTTATATTAAGAGGATGGAAGCTTCCAAATAACCAACTGCTTTCTTCCAAGCCAGATCGACAAAAGAAAAAATTCCAAAGATTACAAAAGCATAGGCAATATAAATGATAAGCACCAAGTAGCTTCTGAGGAGCCACCTAATACAACATTTTCAAAATCAGACAAAAGTGCAAATGAAAATAATGAATTGCTGAAAGGGCTGAACCTGTTTGAACTCATCATGGGACTTGTATACAGAATCACTTCCAGAACCAACTCTTCCAGAAGGCACAGATGTGAAGAAGGGGGAATCACCCAGAATGCAGCCATCAAGGGTACATGCAGGTGGTGAAAGGAAAACCTCAACATCTGATGGACGTGCAAATTGAGGTATCCTAGTATCTAGCTTGGTTGAGACAATTACAGTCCTTGACAACTCTGGATCAATCTACCAATAAACCAAAAAGGGAACTTACTTTTGAAGCCTTGGAACTCTGTATTTATACTCAAAGTTTTTGTGCAATTCCAGCCATATGACAAGGAACATATAATGTGGTGTAAGAGGCATCCAGTAATAGTGATATAGTTTAAAATCAATATTACAGCATTGGATAACTTTTATAGTACAAGTTTCTCACCAAATCCACTGTTGGAGTAAAGTTCCAATCATAAATACCATACTCAAGAAATCTTACAAGTTGATTTTCTGCTTCATCAGTACAAGTTTCCTATATAATTTGACTTTCAAGATCAATGTAGTAATTTCAACAGTTAGATCAATAAATATCACATTCAATGTCAAGATATTAACAATTGTAAGTGAGCCAAGTCATAAACCGTAATCTATTTTAAGCACATAAATATTTTCTTTCCAGACTGAAAGTAAATTGATCGCTACTTCCAGGGGTACAATAAAGGAGTTATTGCATGGACTGTTGACTCTCCTTTGCATATTTAACAAAATTCACTTTGATGCAACCCAATTCCTTTTCTTTGTTTTGCTTCAAAATTATTTCTTTCAAACAAAAAACGGCCCATGCATGACATGGACTCTGAGGTGGGTCGCATTGTATATGACTCATAAATAATGCAGCTTGCTATATGTTTCATATTTTATATTGATTGAATTCTACTGAAAACACCAGGCACTCCGTGAGCAAAGATGTCAGGGGTACTAACAAGACAACGAGTAATGAACATGAAGAGTACGCATGCCTGCATTACTACACGTCGTGTGGTAGCATTGCTCCAATCACTACAATCCTCAAGACACAATATAATAAATTCCTTATGCTGCATTTTTGCCCGCACTAAGGACTCCACTGCACGAGCTTGAGCCTGCAATGAAGGTTATGAAATCCACCATTACCAATAAGAACATTGGTGCACAAGAAATCAAATGCATATGTTTAAAAAGAATTAAAATTAACCTGTAATGCTCTATTCTTCCGACCAGGAGCAGGAGAAATAAGTCCCGGAGTATCTATGATTGTAAGATTGGGGCAATACTTATATTCCACTTTAATAATTATTTCCTTAGCTGAGAATTGACAAGACTCGTGCTCCAACCTCACATTTTCAGCTTCAACGTATGCCTATAAGACCAGCCATACAAGTATAACTTCAACATTTATAAAATCTTGCAGCAAATGGATGGACAATCATAGATAATCATAGACTCGTAAAAGATCCTTAGTTCGTCACATTTATCTAAATAGGTCACAACCTCTTCATGAAGCCAAAATTAATCAGTCAGATGGCCTTTCAAGGAAAATAACACAGTTTATGTTAGTATAAAATTGACTATTGGGTTTCTCATAAACATAATTAAGCTGTGATCTCTGACACAAATAAGTCAAACAACGAATTAAAATGAGCTTGACTGGCTCACAAGCTAGAACATTTTCTAAATATAGGACGCTCAATTTTTTCCTTCATTCCGTTTTGCAGATCGTTGCAGTGGGGTTCCAACCTGAAAACATGGACTTCACATGAGCCAGGCAGGAACCATGAGGCTAAGAGGCCAAATGGCGCGGGCAAACCTCCATTCCTTAGCCTCAGTGATGGAAATACACAAAACTCTCCACAAAGTAAAGCAGATCTCAATCATATTTTCAGTACCTACAGAAACGCCCAACCCGATTTAAATTTTACCAACTGCTTTATCTTTTCTACATTATAGGATTTTTTGTTTGTTTGAATATGCATGCACTTGCATGTTATCACACACCTCAGATTAGTCACCGATGTTAAATTTTCTACAGTCAGTATTGCATCCATAACACCGTTTCCAACAGTAAAATTATAATAACAGAGTCATATTGTTTATAAAAATTCATGAAAGAAGTTTAAAAAAAAACTAAACTAAAAGGACTGGACTTATATAGCCTGTAGGAAAATTCGAAACACCCAAGTTCTGCAATATTACAATGCAGACAACTAAAGGCAAAGGGAAGGCGAAAGCTTCGAAGTACAAAAAAGCAAAAACCTGAATTTCCATAAGAGACTTCTCCTCAGCCAGAGTGGGGTCAGCATCTGAGACAAGATAACACAAAGGGGACTCACAATCATGGTCGTACTTCATGTGAAGTGTAATGGGTCGCCTGGTCTTGGTGCCGCCACCAACATGGTTGAACTGAAAGCCCATGAGGGCTTCGACGAGGGCGCTCTTGCCGTCGGTCTGGTGGCCGACCACCAGCACTGCCGGCGCGTCGAACGGTGACTCGAACTCTTGAGCCAACCCATGAAGCTCATTGTAAGCTTCGTAGAGTTGTGACTGATCATCATATTGGGTGGCGCCCAAGGCTTGGTCTTCCTCCATTTCCTTGTCTTTCCCAATTGAGATAAGAGTCTGTAGAGTGGAATCTGGAGACTACAGTATTCTGTCTCGTGCTGGCGTAGTGGGGAACGCCAACATGGAGGGTAAAATGAATTTTGAATTATAATTAAAAATTAATTAATTTTGGATTTCAATTTTTTGATTCCTTCTAAGAAGTCGGGCGTTTGGCAGCGTGAAAGTGTAAATAGGAAAAGGAGAGTAGAATAAAATATTTTTTTATTTAATATAATAAAAATTACTTCTACTTCTAATATTATTAGATAATTTTAATTTTATCAAAAAAAATTAAAAAATAATATAAAAAAATGGAAATAAAATATTTTAAATTATTTTATCTCAAATTATAAAATTTATAAATAATTTTAACATTTTTTAAATTATAAAAAAATATTTTATAATATTTTATTTTAAATTATAAAAAAATTATACATCAATTCTATATTTATTTTTAATTTATTAAATAAATTTTTAAAACGTATTTTTAAACTAACTCTATTTCTACTCCTACTTTCATCGCAACTCTTTCCTCCTGCCAAACATAAGAGATACGTTTATGCAACCTATTAGCAAAGTTTGGCTCTCTAGTCTCCACTCGGTAAACCAAGGGCCTCTTCTAGAAATATTCCTTATATAAATTCTATTCGATTAAGATATATCTATTTAACATATATAAATTCCATAACATACCAAGCACACTTTTAAACCCCATATTTATCTCTATTTTCATCAAAATAATCCCATTCCAATGTACCAAAGTATCTCTAAATGACTTAACTAATATTTTTAAGTATATAAAAATTAGTTAAGATAAATTTATATATAGAACTAAAAAATTTAGGATTGGATGGAATATCTTTTTATTTTTTTTCAAAATTTTCTAAATAATAATAAAACATTAAAATTTATAAATTCTTAATTCAAATCATAAAATTACAAAATATATAATTACAAAAATATTCTCTTCTCCAAATATATATATAATTTAAAAATATTATAAGACAATTAGTCACAATATACCTTAAACACATCCATTTAGTTACAAAATTATTATATAAAAATAAAATTATCTAACCATGTAAAATTTTATTAGATTCTTTTATATTTAAATTTTATCTCTTAAATGAGATATATATGTTAAGGGTGGAAAAAGTAGCTAAAAATTCTAAAATTGAATAGCTAATAAGTAGGATAGAAAATAATATTACTATTATTATTATTATTATTAATAAGGCGAAATAGAATAAAGTTATTAATATACCAATAAATATGATAACGGGGCCTAACAAATTCGGCTTCCTGATAGCGACAAGCAATGAAGAAGAAAATTAAACTTCAATGGAGAAACAATGGGCCCGTTTGATAAGGCCTTAAACCGTAATTTTAAAAGGGTTTTTGGTCTAAATCTCGGTTTAGGAAAATTTTAAAACAAACAGGTTTATTTGTCCATAAGTGTTTTTGGACAAAACCATGATTTAAAACCATGGTTTTGAATAAGCTATTTAAAATAATTTTTTCAACAGTAAAAGCACTTATGTACTATCCAATTACTATCTTACCCCTACTTTTTCTTACACTCTCTCTCTCCTACTTTTTCTTACACCCTCTCTCCTCTCTCCTACTTTTTCTTACACCCTCTCTCCTTTCTCCTCTCTTCCCTCTCTTCTCTCTCTTCTCTTTTCTCTAACTCCCTCCTCTCTCTTACTTTAAATTAAATCATACCATTTTTGGTAATTTACCACCATAAAAAGTCATTCTAAAAATAACTATTCAAACACCTATTTATTCAAAACTATTTTTTTTCCTTAAACTCTTCTCCAAAAGTCCTTTTCTATAAGTTGTCTATAAGCCCTTTTTCAAAATCTATCCAAATAGGCCCAATGACAATGAATGCCGGAAGATAAAATTTAATTTCTGAACTTTGGGATTAATAATACAGAGCAACGAGTGAATCAATGGGAAAAACTGTTCCATTCTATAAGCTTACTCTTTTTCTTTTCTTCTTCTTTCTTTTTTTTTTTAAACCTTTTTTAACTTAAATTCACATCTTAATATTATTACTATTATTCTTATTATAAGATTCTCATATATTAATGAATGATAATTAAGCTATTAAATATATTTTAAATTTATAAAAAAAAATAAGTTTACCTTTATTAAATAATATGTATTGAAATAATATATTTTCTCACTCTTTCTCTATTTAATAAAAGTAAAATTAAAAAATTGTCATTGTGGATTTATATTTAAAAGAAAAAAAATCACAATAAACTCATAATAAAAGACTGGTATATACATACATGCAGGTTAAAGTTTTTTTAAACTTAGCAACGTGGGATTCCTTTTTTCACACGCGACTTCTCCTTCCCTGTCAAATTAATTGTTGGTTTTTTTTGGTAATTGAACAATAAATTGGCTTATCATAGTAAACATATTATGATAAGTAGGTGATTATAAATTCGATCTTATTTATAATTTTGAAACCCTTCTAATAAAGAAAGGAGGAAAATTCATGAACTAACGAAAAGATGGGAAAAGACACACGATTTCAATTATTTCAGGAAAAAGAAAAGATGAAGATAATGGATGTGTGGCCATTATAAGGATAGACAAAAACCGAAGCCGGTTCCATCTCCATCATCAAGAGACATGGAAGTATCTTCCAAAACCCAGAAGAAACCGCATGCTCTTGTGATCCCATTTCCAACACAGGGTCACACCAACCCATTTCTTTTTTTAGTTGCCCACCCGGTTCACCGGAACTTTGCCCCGACTATATCCGGATCCGACCCGTATCGCGCACTTGGCTATGGTGGGTGAGTCTCCCAACGGGGATTTTTTGCGTACGCCAAGGCTCGAACTCGAGACCTCGCTTAAGCGATACCGAGCCGCTTACCACTCGGACCAACCCCCGTTGGTACACCAACCCATTTCTGAATCTAGCAAAGCTCCTTAACAAAAGAGGCTTTCACATTACCTTTGGTTTATTTCTTCGATTAAATCTCCCCATGTGTGATTTTTATTATTAAAAATAGTCTTAACGTTATTTTGAAATTATATATACCCATATGAATTTTTAAATTTGATTAGAGAAATGGATTTAAAAAATATAATAGACCTAAATTTTATCCAAAAGTAAAATGTATTTTCATTCACTATTTGATTGTTAGTCTCCAAGATGCAAGGCTTATATAAAATTTTTAACTGACTTCTTGAGGTCGAAATTTTTTATAAAAATAATAAAAAAATACTTTAAAAAATGATAAATGACAAAATAAAATATTGTGTTGATAATACTTGATCTATAATTAGTAATTATTGATCTGTTGTTAATAACTGTCTAACTTTAACATTTATTATTTTCCAGAGTCTTTTTCTCTATCATTTTCCCAAAATTATTTCTTCCTTGTTTAATTATTAATTAATTGCATAAAACAGAGACATAAACAAGCAAAGGATATCCTCATAATTGAAACTAAAATAACTTCCATTTCGTAGCAGGACGATGGCCTTACCATTAATTACCAAATCACCCCTTATTATCCATATGAAATTCTGCTTACATGTAACTGTATTCGCATCAAAACAAATTGAGTTGAAGATCAAGAAATCTTCTGGTATATAACTAGGGGGGAGAAAAAATTTAGACCAGATGTCCCCAGTGGAAGAAAAAAAAATTGTATGCGTTAACGTGGCTCTGTGCATCACATTGTACGAGAGATTTAAAAAAAAACAAGAAAGAAAGCGTCGAATCATTAAATGCAGGAATTGTAATTGTAATTATAGGAAAAACTTAATTTGAAATATATTTGGAAACCAAAGATAGGGTAACTCTTAAAAAGTAAAAGCCTATGGTCAAATAAACATTTCGTCCTCTTAAAAACAGTTGTATGTATGGATATATAAGATCATCCAAGAGCACTTATTCTGTTTGCACTAGGTTTGAACCACACATATTTTTTCTTTTTGAAAGATGTGTATACGTCCCATAATGATAAGGCTTTTGGGGACTTCAAGAATCTGAGTGCCACACAAAGAAATAGAGTTCTTGCTTCTTCCCAAACAATGAATGGAGGTAATTATTCAATCTATCTAACATGCATAGAAAAGTTCGCTTGTTCATCCTAAAGTTCCAACAACTAATTATAGCAATGAGATGAAGCTCATAGTGCTAGAGATAGTCCTAGTGAAACAGCTATTTACATGGTATATGAATGAATTACCTTATTTGTAAAAGATTGGGGAATGAACACGGGTTCTCAGAAATCAGGATACCGAACAACGCAAAACACACGGCCAAACACGTTTAAAATGGTAAAAGTTTTTCAGCAGCAGAACACACTAAGGATTTCAGAGGATAACAGAAGCATGTGCAATTCTACCTTCTGACAGCAAGTAGGCCTTTCAATCAGGGAGATAGCTTCTCAGAACAAAGTTCAGCAAATGCTGGAAGCCTGCTTTTAGTGGAGGGGCCGTAGAGAATACCGGAAATATAAGCATCATCATCTTCCCTTGATGGAGAAGACTTGTTAGGTGAAGCAAGCACAATGTTATCATCAAGGGGTGACCAGTCATTGGTGCAAGAATTGGCTGGGGCATGGTTAGGTTCAGGTTTAACAGGCGAAGCTGTTTTGGGTGTTTTGACTGCATCTTCAGATATAGTTGCACCCTGGAACGGACGAAAATTGCGGCTCCTTGGACCACGTATGCTTGATCCTGTACCAGAAGATGACTTGCTAGCGTGTGCCTAAACAAAATAAGAAATATTCAGTTACCTTTCCTTTTTGGCCAACCAGCATTTGAACCCGTAACGTAAGCACCACCAAACAGTTCACCGTGACGAAGTGAACCACAAAGGCACTATTTAGCTGGTAAAATATTCAATTACCTGATTCACCGTTTCCAATGGTACAAGACAATATATTTGTATACCTCAGATTTGTGAGTGCTGGAATGACGACCTGGACGCTGCTCTTTTCCATTTGCAAACTGCATGATGTCAATATCCACCAAAGTAAACAACTGTAGTTGTATCTATCAAATTCTATCGCCTAACACAGTTGATGAAGGAAAGGGAAAAGAGTGTGGAAGGGGGAAGTCGACAAAATTAGGGGAGAGAATGACTATGAAGTTCTCAATATAATTCAATTCGTTAAACGGTTTATCATCAAAACAATCTCGGGGCTATTTATAGAGTCCTAAACACAAATATAAACCTAACTTAAACTTCAAGTAAAAGAAGGTATAAAATAGGAAATAATCTAAGAATCCGTAATAGGAAACAGAATCAAGTCATAATCGTAAATTACTAAAATATAAACGGAATCCTTCCCAATCATATCATTGTTTATTTCCCATCAACAGTTTAACCCTTGCCAATCACTTTAACTTTCAAGATCTTTCAAATACTTAATTAAACCCTAAGAACAATGAAAAGCCACCATAAAACAGAGTCTTAGCATCAAAATCATCAACCCTGAGCGAAAAAGAAATAGAAAATTCAAAATATAAATAAATGATAAAAATGGTCAACGAGGACAATCTCGTTGACACAGAAAGATAGGCTACTTGAAAGTTTCTCCCATCGGTATTACAAATTGGAAAGAAGATTTAAATAAAACGCAATTCATCACTGACACTTTCCTAGTTAATTTGCCACAAATTTCCAAGCGAAATTCCATGTAAACAGGCATTACCCAAGTTTCGTCAACTCCTAATGACTATATAATTTAAGAAAAAGTATATATCATAATCCCAGTTGGACACTATGATTAAAAAAGTATATTTCATATTCTTTTCCTCAATGTTTAGCTTTAATAATCTTCCAAATTAACCTGTACGTTCAGATTATCTAGACCATTTTATCCCAAAAAATTACGAGTGTGCCCCCTAATTTATACTACCACATGATAATCGAGTCCTAAATTACTTTAAAAAGACTCCATCAGGACTCATTTTGAACAGAAAAATAAAATTTTTAACTAGGGCAGCTTTATATTGCCAGTTCTTCCATTCACAATTCAATACTATTTTAACTCGTTTCCCTCTCATATGATATTCAATTTTTTAATTAAGTAATTTAGGCAACTAGAAAAAATGTTCGTTCTTCAAAGTTTCCTATACTAGACATGCCAGCAAATAATCATTACTAAGGAGTAGCAAATAGTAAACTACAAGGAAAAACCTGAGGTCCAGTTAGATTAGCATATGGCGCGAACCAACCTTCTTCGCGACGTCCGACCCGAGCCTCTTCCCTCCAGACGATGATAGCCTCACTTGGATATCGTCCATCACAAGAACTTCTTCTTCCGCCTTTACCGGTGTGCCGTACACAGGCGACGACATCAGTGGCATCATCTCCAAATTCTCAATTGAAGACAGCGGCGAAATTGACAGCCTATTTCGGGAGCCGCAGCTACTACTCCCTGAACTGCCACTGTTATACTGCTGCAGTATTGCAGACCTGTTCTTGCGGGGGCCAATGGTCGGAGAGGTGAAAGAATCACCGGAAGGCGAGACCTTACCGGAAATCGGAGTTCCGGCGAGTAAATAACGTGCAATCGGAGAGTTAATGTCAAGATTTTCAGCGTACGATTGAAAGGTCGGACTCAACGTCATGGATTGGCGAAAGCGTCCTCTTCCAATAAACAGCGAATCCTCCAACTCTAATTTCATCGGCGAAATATTCTCATACGAAGCCTTCGATTTCGGAATCTTGATCTTACTGTTACAGCGAGATTTCTTCATATAACTATTCCCGGATTCCAGACAAAGATTCAGAAGCTGTCACATGGAATGAAACATCTTGACCGATCGAACTTTGACAGAAACAAGAAAAAAATCGTATTCCGCGTATTTCTATCGGTTTCAACCACCGATTTCGCTGTAGAATTTCACCAATGCAATGCAATACGGTCAAATCTCAGCAGAAATCAAAGTAATAAACAAGATTTTACATAGTAAAATGAAAATCAGAATAGAAAAAAGGTTGAAAGTTAAGCAAGGAAAGCGAATCAAGAAGAATTTACCCGCACGAAATCGGAAATGGGAGGAAGAAAAATGCTGTCCTTTTCAGTGTCTGAATTCTTCGTTGACAGACAGAGCTGAGCTCATATTTATACTCTTGGGAAGTACTTAATTGAGATAAGTGTTGAGTACTGTTTCAGCGCTTGACATTGATCTTCAGAAATAGAGAAGCCTCTCAATCATCAAGTATTAGACAGGCCTGATGCTATTTGTTAGTTAGTATCGGCTTGTTTGTCTTCTTGATTCATGAGGCTGTACGTATCTTCGTTCTCAGTTGCTTTTCGAGAGACTGCCGATGTACGGCAGTTTCTCCCTTAGCCAAACGACTTTCCGATTGCCTTCCCTTTCTATAATGAATTAATGATGATGTTTTGTTTCTTTTGGCGGTCCATGAAATGTAATGATCTTTTTTTTGCCGCCTGAACATGAATTGTAATGATTGATCAGTTGGGGGAACAAGTTGTACTGTACAGAAACAAATAATTAATTAAAACTAAAAGTAAGCATATAAAAAAATATTACATTTAATAATCATCTTAAATTAATTATGATTTTATTTTTTTATTTTTTATTATTTCAATTATTAAATGCAATTTTTCATATTTTTAATACTTATGAAGATTTTATAATCTGCTATTAAGTTAAGTCAAAAGAACTATTATTGCGCATGTATAATGATTATGAGAATTTTATTAAAAAATTGGTAGGAGAAAAGTCTCCCTTTAAAAATTTAATTAGTAAAAAAAATCTAAAAAATTTTTATACATACAAATAACAGAATCCTACTATTCTATAAATTTTATTCATACGTCAATAATTTAATTTAGACCTTTCTTACCAATTAAATTTTTAAATAGAGACTTTTCTCTAATTTTCTCAAAATTTTTTGCCAAACTATTAAAAAATATATATATTTGCTTAAATATACTTGTATATATTATCTATTTATAATAATAATTGATTAAACTTATATTTTGAAAAATTGAACTTGTCTTATAACTTCCATGATTCTATTGATATATTGCTCCCTCTTGTCTCGAATATAAGGAAATTTAACTTCCCTTGTATTGGAGATTGGAAGTAGTACTACCAATAAGTGAAAGTTTCAAATATGATTAGTTGGAGCGAATTGGTTTCCAACATAAAATCAAACACACCAATTACCTTAAACTTTCAATAAGCTAAAAGCTAAATACGCCAAAATGCATGAACTGGGGCAAGTCCAGAAATGGAGGCATTTATAACATTACGCTGTTCAAGGCAGAGGAGTGGATGTAGGAACCTTTTAACATTGCCAGATTGCCACCATACCTACCATGAAGAATGAAATCCATAACAGCGATGAAAACCCACAACCAATAAGCCTAAATGTGTGTTTGGACTCTAGGTTTAAGAATTGATTCCACTACAAAACCATAGTTTCAGTGTTTTTTAGCCAAACACCTATTTTTGGAGCATAATTGATTTTGTCTTAAAACCATGGTTTTGTCTCACAAAACCATGGTTTGTGAGAATCCACATGACTACTGCTTTTTTGTCAGGTTTAGGTAAAAGTTACCGTTGGAAAATAACACACACCCGCGTGCCCTGCTCCACTGCTTTCTTTCCTCTTCTTTTCTTTTTTCTCTGCGTAACACACACAGTCACACCCCCACCGACGCTTTCCAGTTTTTCCTCTCCTCTTCCCCCAGCATTCTCCTTTCCTTCCCTCTCCTCTTCTCTTTCGCGTCGGTCTCTCTTTTCCTTTCTTCTTCTTTCGCCTTTCATGTGTGTGTTGGTTGCGGATCCAGTAGGTTTGCGTGTTTGCTGCCGACGGTGGATGGTGGTTCACCGTGGCGTTTGGTGCAAATCGTGCAGGTCACCGGCTGCAATTCCTCCATACCTGTAGTCCCTCAGTGGTACCTCTCCCGATCTGGTGTGACTGTTCTGTCTGAAGAGGAGCTGTGATTCAAATCTTGCCGTGCCGTGCCGTCGCGTGATAGTTGATCTCCGGCGACAGCCTGCTTGCGCCGTTAGACTTGGTGGTCGGGTCCGTGGATCCAGAACTTTCAGACAGCAGCGTCCTCCCTCGACGTCATTCTCCACCGTCAACTTTGTTCAGAACTTGGTGGTTGGGTCCGTGGATCCAGAACTTGGTGGTCGGTGAGCCTCTGTTTTGCTTCCGGTATACTGGTTTCCGTTACGTTAGTGGTGTATTTGTTTGTGAATTGTCCAGTGTTGTCTTCATTTTCTGCTCTGTGCACATGATCTCCTGCTGTTGCTTTGCTTCATTTTCTGCTAAGGTTTCCGTGAGTGTACTATTCGGTGAATGAAATATGTGCTTTTGTCTGTTTTAGTGAATCTGTGTGGGAGGATGCCGTGATTCCGTGAACCAAATGTGTTCATGAATGCTTATTCTTCTTTGATTATTTCATGAAATATGTTATTCGCTATTTGATAATTTCACTTCATCTCCATGATTCCGTGAACCAAATATGTTACTCGCATGAAATATGTTTCTCTGCTGTCTCATTAGAAAGCTTTGTATTTTGTCCTGTCAATGAAGAATGGTAATGGAGTTTCTTCGCTGCTGGACTTCATTTGAAATTATTGTTATAAATTATAAATAATAAAAAAAAATCAATTGTTAGTATTTAAAAAATAATAGTGTGTGTTATTAATCACCAATTGTTAATATTATCTAAAAATTTAAATAATTAAACTCTATTTATATGACAATATAAATTAAATAAATTCTAAATTAGAAAGTATTATTTCAATACCAGGAAAAAATTAAAAGTAAAGTGAATAGGGTTAATTTTTATTATACTCAAACGCAAATGGGTTGTAAATGTTATTTTTTAATCAATAAAATGAAAATATATACTTTACGTAATTATTAATTTTATTTATGTCCTTTTTGGTAAATTGTCAATAGAAAATCAATTCTGCTACTAATCATCCAAACATCTCCAATTTTTAAAATCACTTTTTTCCCAAAATCTATTATTTCAAAATCTATTCTCCAGAATCTATTCTGCCTAGAATCTATTCTCCAAAAGCTAATCCAAACACACCCTAAGTAACCATCGACCACAAACTGAAGTCTCTGTACATGAGGCTTTATTGAACAAGCACAAACATTATACACAAATCAAAGCACGAAAATGTCCCTTCCTGGTTCCTAAAATGAACCTACATGATCTTTTGAGTCACTCACTTGACTCCCTTCAAACACCATCAAGTGCGTTCTTGAGATTCCCTCCAAAGAATAACATGAGGTCGCCACCATGGACCCTGCCCTCTGGCAGGCTAAAATCGAGACCTTTCTTCGCAACACTACAGCCAACAGCAGAAACCTCTGGCTTCTTGGCACTCAAGAAGCTTAAATAAGAAGACGGTGATTTCATTGAGAGTGGAACCAAAACCTGTTCTGGTATAAGGTGTTGCCTTTTAGCAGGTTTTTCCATGGAATCATAGCAATCAGACACAACACTTACTACTGAAGATGAATTGTTGTTGTCAACAGTACTGCTGCAAGTAGCAGAAGAAGGTACAAGACCATGGAAGAGTCTTGGTGCAATAAGACTTGCCTTGCCGCCAGTTTCACGCTCTTGCATCATGCTGCTGTGAGCTGCACAGAGACCACTCTTACCCCTTGCAAATTTCTCACATTTTCCTTCTCCTCCCCAGTTGCATCGCTTTCCTCCACCATGAGCCTTGCAGAAAACTGTGCTCCCTTGTGCACTCTTTCCACACCCTTCAAACTTGCACCGTTTCCCGCCACCATGCCTAACACAACAATCAGTACGGCCTCTTGCACTCTTGGTGCAGCCTGGCACAGCACACCTCTTTCCACCACCATGGGCGACACAAAAGTTGGTGCCTCCATGTACACTCTTGGGACATATACCACCACCATTGAATAGGCAGCGTTTGCCTCCACCATGTGCTTTGCACAATGGGGTGCTTCCTTCAGCACCTTTGGTACAACCTTGAAAAGTGCAACGCTTTCCACCACCATGTGCCTTGCAAAACATAGTGCTCCCTTGTGCACCCTTAGAGCATCCTTCGAACTGGCAACGGCGTCCACCCCCATGAGAGATGCACAAACCAGCCTGCCCTTCAGCACTCTTGGTGCAGCCTTCTATCTTACATCTCTTACCTCCTCCATGTCTAATGCAAAGTCCTGACTTACCTCTTGCAGCCTTAGTGCACCCACCTGGATACCCACAACGTCTGCCACCACCATGTGCTATGCAATAATCAGTCTTCCCTTCGGCGCTTTTAGTACACCCAAGGTGTTGGCACCTCCTCCCTCCACCATGGGCCTTACAGTAAGCAGTACGGCTCTCAGCACCCTTGTTGCACCCTAGTTTCTGACATCTCTGACCACCCCCATGTCCAATACAAAGGCCTGAAGCACCTCGTGCGCCCTTTGTACAGCCAAAAAATCTGCATCTTTTCGGATTGTTCATTCGGTTCTCTGAAGCCATCATAGTGGCCTGGGGCTTGGATATGGTGCCAATGGAGTATTTTGTGCCATTGGAAAATTCCTGGCAAAGCTGAGTTTTTGTTCCTAAAATTTGCAGTTCCTGTGTCTGCTCCGAGGTTTTGGCATTGTCCATTCTTGGAGCCAAAAGAAGCGATGGCACATAGCCACCTGATTTCTTTGCTGAAGTAGAACCCTCGTCAACAACAGGTATCATAGAATACTTATTTTTCGCAGATACTTGGCTCGAAAGACATGGAACATTTACATCAGTCTCAGTTGAGCATGAGTAATCCATCACACTAGAAGTATGATTAGTTCCTCCTGAAAGACCAAGTTGCAAGATTGAATCACACTCCGATGGGATATGCTGAGGAAAATGGGTGGACAATTCTTTCTTCTTATTAAGCTCCACATTGTAGATGTCATCATGATATGCCCTCGGTGGTGGGCCCAATCCCAGAACCAATCTGCAACCATCATCAGAAGCATTGGAAAACTTCATCCCAAGGTTGCTCTCAGTATGCCTGTAATTGGTCGTATTGGTTTTTCCCAACGTAAGGCCATTCAAACATAATGCAGTATCACCAAAATTATCATTTTTCCCAAGTTCAGAATCAAAAGGACACAGTACCGCTGTCTTGTTAAGATCCATTATCCAGATGTTGTGCACTACAACTACAAAAGGTCGAACTTAGCAGAACACTTCACCACATGCTACTAAGATATCAAGACCTACATACACATCAGAAATGCATGACTAGGAAGAAATTCCAATCTAGAAGCTCCACCACTTACAAAACCTGATGTATCTGATCTGTCCATTTTCACTATATTCCAGAACAAGCTTGCACAAATCTTCCACTGAAGCCAATACTAACAAGGTATCTGATAACGTCTCCTGGAAAGAAACCTTTAACAAGATTGCTTAACAATGATGTAAAGAGTTCGCTGGAGCTTCCAATGCTCCTTTTGTTCAAATCATTGCGCTTCATCAACCCTGACGAAGAAACAAGGCAATGCACTTTCAGAAAACTTTTCTTTTTTTACCTAAGCACTTTCAGAAAACTTGATTAAAATCCGAAGGGATAGAAGATTCATCATTTTTTAACACACACCATACACCCACATAAACCTTCATGCCAATGAAGGGAAATCAATTTGTGAAAATCAAAGAAAAAGGAAAAGTCAAGTCATTTTCACATGAGCTCAGACATCATTAGAAGAGAAGGATCCCTGAATCCCATGTTGCAAGAGATGCAAGTTCGCTCATAATCAGGGGAAATGTTAATGGACATACTATATTATCATGACTGAAGACAAAGAACAAATGAAAGTTATACGGACACATAATTATAATTAACAATCATCAGAAGCAAAAAGGAATCAAATAAATCATACAAAAGGGAAAAAAACTGCACATGTAAATATAGCTATTTAGCTTGCAGTTTTAAAGTTCTAAACTATATTTTGATGTTACACCATGAGAAAAAGAATGCTGCAGGAATGGTTCAACAGTCATAAGAAATACTAGTTAATGACGAGTCATTAAAAGAATGGAAATGAAGAAAATGTATAGGAAACATAAAAATCAACAGTTTCAGTTTGAAGTCACAATTGGAAAAAGGTGAGATGAGCATTTTTCAATGAAAGAACTTGTAAGAAAAATGTCATGAGAGGAGACAGAAAAATCAACAGTTTCAGTTTGAAGTCACAATTGGATATCTTCTCCCATTAATATTATTTTATGCAACAGAATTGAAGACATCTTGAATTGCAGTAACAAGAAGTTAAAAGAAATATTATTTTGTTTCTAAAATTTGTAATAAACATTATCAGTGGGGAAAAATTGTTGTCAAATGTCAAACAAAGAATTTTGCTCAAAACAGAATACAGAAATAAAGTTCATTCATTTTATTAAAAACAAGTTTAAAGAATTTTTCTTTTAGAAAGAAAGTGCAAATATTACTTTGATGTGAAACAGAACCAAAATGAAAAGCCAAATAAACCCATAAAAAAGGATAAAAATTGGAAAAGTAAAAATATAAGAAAGAAGTGCTCTGACCTGCGCTAATTTAACAGGAGTAGGATCCATGGCCACTGAATTTAAATGGAACTCCAAAGTCATAAAGTCCTTTCAGTGGACGAATTAAATGGGAATTTTCCTACTGAAACCAATTTTGCAAGTATACCGAAGAAAGCATCCTCCCCCGAATAAATTATTCGTCCCACAGATTAAAAACTGCAGATTAATAAGGTATTAGAAGCTCATAAATCTTTCTTATTACCTAAATTCTCTTCTGTCCAGACATAAAATCTCCATAAACTATCACCTCAATTAAAAGGCCAGTGAAGAAACGAAGATTTACTTCTGCATAAAATATTTGAGCATATAAAGTAATTCAAGCCTCAAACTAGGACAGAACAACCAACAAAACATACTATACTTCATCGTTTTCAAATACTCAATCATTATATACTCAATAACAAACAAAGTAAATTGCCAGTAAATAGTCACGCTCATAAGAATACAAAAAGAATCACTTTTTGAAAAAAATTAAAAAAAAAAAAGTAACACGAGAAATAGAACTGAAGATCAACGCAAACTGGGTAGAAAATTGGCAAATTGCCCTGAGCCTTAGCTTAAAAAAATGAAGATAACTGATTTGAAATGAAAAATACTACGTGTATGGAAGGAAAATCAAATCCATGTTATTCATTGAATTAATTGCTTGCTTTCTCATAATACTGAAGGTACCAAATAACAGGATCGAAAACTACTGTTTTAAAGAAAAACAGCACAACTTCCGGACCCAAATCTGGCATATTATTCACTAAGAACGCAACTAAGTAAGGGGGAAAAAAACTGAAAAACCAAGTTCAGCTGACAGCCGAAAGAACACCGAACCCAAAACCATACCCCTGAAGTTTGAAAACCATCAGTACAATCACAGTGAACGGAAGCAGAAGCAAAACAAGAACTAAAGACCGGATAAAACCAGCAAGGCGAGTGAAATTACAACACGAAAGGCAAAGAACACAGCAATAACATCGCAGTAAAATCAAACAAACAATTCATAAAACGAAAAATTCCAGGATATGAAACAATCAGCTTACAGAAACACAAACGGAAACTGAATTATAAGGCAAAAGAGAAAAATCAGAAGATATACCGTTGTCAATTATATAGAGAGAGAATTCTGAAAAGGCCTACCGGATCTAGCAGCAAGGAGGAGGAGGAGGAGGAAGAATATAATTACGTAAACAAGCCCGGAGCAAAATGAGAACTAGGGGCTGCTCTGTGTATTTATTTCGATTTTTGTTTTTAATTTAAAATAAAAATTATACATTTGGTGCATGTGAAGCTGAAAAAAAAATCAATGGGTAGATGAAATACCGAAAAAGGGCACGAGAGTAAGAACTAACAAGCCTCACATGCTCACTGGGGGCAATGTAGGCCCTTATGGGAAAAGGAACTTTTAATGAAATCTCATAAGTACCCCTTGATCTGAACGGTACGTGTGGACTGGGTCAAGGGTTATTTCGTCTTTTCATGATTCGTCCATCTTTCACTGGGGGCAAGACAGAAAGATTTTAGTGGGCGGACGCAGGAGTTGTCGTGGCGCGCTCGTGTCACCCACATTAAAGTACAAAAGTAGGAGAGCAGAATACTCTGCGTTTATCATATTATAACATAATAATCTAGACCGTTACTTTTGATGAATTATAAGTCAATGGTGCTTAACTACAAAAGTCACAGCGTAATGGAAATCAACAGTGTTGAGGTTACCGTATTGGATTGAAAACTCTAATAGGAACCTGGTTAGGCTATCTGATAGAGACATGGGGACGTAATCTTTGCGTCGGGTTGGCTTGCGACACCCGGGGCCCCAAATATCAAACGCTTGATCAATTAAAAAATATATATTATAGACTTAAGTTATCCTAAAATTTAATAAAAATTATACTTATATATTTATCATGTTTTAACTCAAAATACTTAAAATCAAAATGTTAAAAAATGGAAATTTTCATATTTTAATTTTGTATTATTATTCATAATATAGTTTTGAAATTTGAGTGATAAATATAAATACAACAACAATAAGCTTTATCTATTAAATAGAGTCGGCTACATAAATCATACGATGCCATTGTACTCTATCAAAAATTAAATTCTTGGATAAGTTATTGACTAGGAGATCCGCTCAATAACCTCATTGAACATTCTCTTTAGCTTTTCTTTACTCCTTTTAACCAGATTTCATACTGTTTGATCTACCCTCCTCACCGGCGTATCTCTTAGCCTTCTTTACACGTGTCCAAACCATCTAAGACGGTTCTCTACTATTTTTTTCTCAATAGGTACCATTCCAACTCTTCCCCATATTTATTCATTACGAATCTTATCTTTTCTTATATGTACACTTATCTATCTTAACATCATTATTTCCGTTACCCCAACTTTATGCTCTTGCTGTCCTTTTAAAACCTAACATTCACTTCCATAAAGTATTGCTGGTCTTATAGCAATACGATAAAACTTTCTTTTTACTTTATCTGATACTTTTCGATTATATATAACCCCAGTAACCTTTTTCTATTTAAATTACTTAACTTGAATTCTACTATTAATATTTTTTAAAATTTTATCATCCTTCTGTAAATAAATTTCACCTTCCTTGAGTGATAAATATAAATAAATTTCAAAAATTTTAAAGTTAATAAAAAGAAAAAAATTACTAAAGAAATAAAAATAATAAATTTTCGCAGTCGAAAACTCGTGTACCCTGTATATATGAATTGGATAAAGATTTGGTAAGAGACCAATTTAGGTCTCTCGTAATTAACGACGACACAATTCATTAAAAAATATAGATATAAAAAATAATGAAGCTAAACCTTGTAAATAGAGTCCCACACCCCCACCATTCTCTCTAGATTGTGCAAGTGCTATTTTTTTATTATTTTAAAAGAAAAAGTCATGAATTATGAGATAGTTAATTAATAATTAGAAAAGGGTACCGACAGTTTCAATATTTTCATTTTAGCAACAGAAAGAACACAACAGTACTAAGAATCCATGAGTTGGATTCTTCATGTGATGCTACTTCCGAGACAGACGTGTTGCCGAATAAACAAGTTGCCACCCGATACCAAATTCTACTTCTAATATTATTAATTAATTAATTAATTAATAGAACAAATGAATCTGTGTCAAGAATTGTACCATATGTTTGCACTGAATGCATACTGGGATAAAGGGCAAATTAGCCATGAAAATCTTTTTATTAGGGGTAATTGACATCAATAACTTTTTCGATTCGTGCAATGTTATCGTATAACAATAATAATGTTTGACCAACATTTACTATTACCAGACTTCAGGGTAATTTTATCTTAAATTTTTTTATAAATAAAGAATTGACATCACTAACTTTCAATTGGGGCAATTTTTTTTTGGTTATTAATATTTAAATACCACCTTACTCTTTATTATAAATAAATTTTAATTAATTTTTATATATTACAAAATAACAGTTAAATTATTAAATATATCTTAAATTAATAAAAAAATTAAATTTATCCTTATTAAAATTTCCCCTCTCCTTATATTTACAAGCGATTTTCACGTTTTTATTATTTTTCTCTGTTTGCTAATGAGAATTGAATACGGCTGAGTTATTAATAACTTTCTTAGAAAACTTATATTTAGGAGTAAAAAAATTTTATAAAAAATCCTACAATAAGATTCCCAGTGGTAGAAAAAAAAATCTAACATGTTGTTACTGACGTTTAAATATGATTTGTATTCCGATATTTTGACAAAAGATTTTATCTGAGATTACTCTAGCGCAAAACTTACTCTACTTTTTTTTTTATATAAATTTTTTTAGAAAAAGATTGAGCCCACTCACGATCAAAGGGTATAGTAAAATCTTCTTCTTTTTAGGCGATACCAATATCGGGGAGGACGAACCGTCTATTACCTTTAAGTATAAACTTAGACACCCAAAAACTAGGATATTTTCTCAAGCGCCGCGACTAGAACTACAATAAAGTGGTATTCCTCAATAATCAAACACCCTCCAAATGATTGTATATCTCACCCTTTCGCTATTTAAACCTACGGATAATAGGTAAAACTTATTCTACTTAAACACTATATGAACTTACCCAATGCTTGTAAATATTATTTTTTATAAAAAATATCATGATATATTTTTTATACTCCACATGTCATTAATATAAAAATTAATTAATTAATTTAGATAAATAAATAAAATTAAATAAATTAATTAATTATAATATTATTAAAAAATATGTATTAATATAATCACAAACAAATTATTACCCACTCTACATTTTGATTTCTAAAAAAAAATGATATATTATTCGGGAGCCCATTCTAATTTTGTTAAAAAAAACAGAAAAATTGATTAAAAAAGCCCTCATTGAAATTTTTATTCTTGAAAGATATATGAAATTATTGTCCAAAAATTATACAACTCATTTTAGTATATGTAACTTTTAGTTGTGTATAAAATATTTTTAATTAAATATAAATATTTTTAGTTTTGCTTACAAAATATGATATATATAACTTATTTTTAATTAATATAATTTTTCTTCAATTATTTATTTTTGTTATGTATAAAAGTTTTTAAAATAAAAAATATTAATATATAACTAAAATTATGTGTCCCAGATGAAAAAACCAGAGTCACACCTTCCTGTATTTAAATTTTAAACATATTTTAATATTATAACACTAATTTTGACAGTGAAATCTACTATAATAGGAGGTAAGAGGAATCCATTCGAAGTGTCACCGTGTTTGTCAGCAACGCTTCGCTGCCAGGTGGCGACGTCCAACTAACTACTGATCAACAAGCATTCCACGCGTCTCGTTCTTATTTGCCTATCAGCATATATGGACCCACGGGAATCGAACCGGTTGGCTCACAACCACACGCACCGACCTAACCTATCCTTCTTCAAAAAAGAGGTTCTCTTCTTCTC
This sequence comes from Leucaena leucocephala, assembly GCA_037074615.1. Taxonomy (NCBI): domain Eukaryota; kingdom Viridiplantae; phylum Streptophyta; class Magnoliopsida; order Fabales; family Fabaceae; genus Leucaena; species Leucaena leucocephala. The sequence continues at coordinate 17,770,812 of CM073549.1, read as the reverse complement.
TCTGAGCGTGCGTAGATCCGCCTGCTGCCGCGTCTCGAGCGCGTGTGGTCCCACGCCATCATAATTCATTTGCGCCATGGGCCCCGCCATGGGGAAAGTGGAACAGAGACCGAGAAACGTGTTGGTAAATGGCATGTGCCTGGCACGTGTCGGTGGGGGATTCGTTTGCGTAATAATTAATAATCATTGGATTAGCACCCTGAAAAGATCGATGCATAATTGCATATGTGACGACACAGCTTCCCCCGGAGACCACTACCCGCAGTATCTAATTATAATGAAACAAAATGATTCTTCTGACTTTTTTTAATTTAATATTCTATTTATTAAACCAATAATAGAATTTAGTATACTTTAAATTCTGCTAAGTTTTTTGGATGACTTGCTATTTTGATCCACAATACTTCAGCCAATTGACGAAATTAAGAAGTTACAACTAACTCGTTAAATTTTATTTAAATTAATTTTTTTAATTTTATTCTTATTAAATAAAATTTTAATTTTACTCATATTACTCATACTAACTCATAAGAGAAAAAATTCAAATAGCTAGATTTAAGCATTAATAATGTATACAAAATTGACAAATAATTTATTATTTAGTCTATAAGTGATTTATATTATGTACTAAAAAATATTTTAAAATTAATTTATATTATAGATAATAGAGAATATTTCGTTTTCTTCTTTTTCTCAATAGCAATAGGTTTCAATCCTTGGTTATTATTCACAACCCAACCTACTCTTGTAATTTGGATTAGCACCATGTGATGTATTTTTTTTCTAAAATAATTATATTCTATTTAATCTTAAATACAAGAGTTACTTGATAAATTTATCTTAGTTATAAATATAATATTTTAATTTATTCTGTCTCTCTAATTTATATTTTTTTCTAAATTATTTGTATTAATCGTATATATCAAATGTGGTTTTCACTAATAGAGATAATAATTAAAGAGATTTTAAAAAAGTTAACACATATTTATTATAAAAAATAAGTTAACTAATTTTTTAAATATTTATAAGTTAATTATTTAACTCTTGAATTTAAAATCGAAGTGAGTACTATGATATTTTTAATACACACTCCATTTTATTTTTATTTAAGGTTATGTCATGTCCATTAAGAAGTCTTTAATTAATATAAAATATGGACTGAAATACTATAATTTAATTAATCCCCTTATTTCATGTAACATCTTTCTCCATTTTAGGTATAGTTTAGTGGGTATATTATCTTGTGAAGGGTATAGTTTTTTTAAAAAATTAACTATTTCATGTATTTCCAAAGCAACAAATACTCCTTCGATTTACTATTTACTATTACAAGGCATATTTTGTATAAAAACTAGGGAGGTAATCATTAAATATACTCTTAAACTTTTATAAGGTGTACCCACTTAAGTTAAAAATAAATATGTGTCAACCTAATATTAATTAATACTTTTATTTTATTTTTTAAAAAATTTTAAGTCCTAAATTTTAATAGAATTACTGATTAATTATTATTATGGGACTTAAAATTTTTTAAAAATTAGAGTAAAGGCTCACAGTTTTTTAAAGATTAACTTTCAAATTTCAACGATATTTTAAACTTTTAACTATAATAAAAATTTATAATAATAATAAATAATTAATTATAATATATTTTTTTTTTACTCGTGAGAAACTTTTAGTTTGATAAGTAAATTTTCCCCGTGTTTCATATTAATTTCCTAAAATACTTTTCATAATAAATTTTTTTAAACATAAGACAAATACATTTATGTTATTCTTAGATTTGATATAAATGTATAAGTTAGGTAGGGTGTTAGTTTTTATTCTAAATATATTACTTCAATTCATTTTATTTTTTATATTTATTATTTGTTTAAATTAATTTATTTAACTTATAAATAAATATATAATCTATTATTACATAAAGATATTTAAAAAAATTAGATAATATTTATTATACTTATTTAATTTATCTTAATTTTTTAATTTATCTATATTAATTAAATAACTTTTAAATTAAGAATCCGGTCGGTAATAAAATTATTCAAAATAGCAATCAATTATATAAAATTTGCATTTGCTAAATGTCAAACTGTCTCTTAGTATTATCCAAAAGCTTACTATTTTTATTATTTTAATCCTGACGATTATATATCCTTTACGTACCAAACTTAATTTACCAGATTAATTAGTATCCAATAAAATAAATTAGAAAATTAGTTCTTTAGAGTTAATAATTAATAATTATTCCAATTGCCCCTTGGAGTTCATCAGAGACAATGATGTCATGGGAGATTTTTTCCCCCCGGTTCACCGGAGTTTTGCCCTGATTATATCCGAATTCGACCCGTGTCGCGTACCTGGCTATGGTAGGTGAATCTCTCAATGAAAATTTTTTGTATACGTCAAAACTCGAATTCGAGACCTTATTTAAATTATATCGAACTGTTTATCACTCGAATCAACTTTTGTAGATATGTCATAGAGATCTAAGGTACGAACAAGTTCTTCCCCCTCACCCTCCCCCCTTTTTTTTATTTTTAATTCGTTGACCCAAACAAGTTCAATGAATCATGAAAAAAAAAAACCATGTCCAATTTTATCCCAGAATTTTTCTAATAAAAGTTATAGATATCTAAAAATTGTTTTGGATCAAGATCGCCTCAAAAATATTAAAAAAAGATAATGCTATTTTTAACTATTAAAAATATTAACGGTCAATATTATTTTTTATAATAGTGAAGATAACTTTATTTCTTTTTTAATGTTTTTAAGGTAATCTTGATCCAATAAAATTTTTTGAATACCCACCATTTCTATATAAATTTTTTTGAGGTAAAATTGAATTTTAAAATTAAAGGAAAAATAAAAAAGGACAAAGAACATGTCCAATGGAGGACATTATGTTCGCCAGGTTATTTTTAGTTATTTGTATGGTAGAATTTTAATTTTAAAATTTGTATATATATAATTGATGTTACTCTGCACATAACTTAAAATTCATGAGATTTATTTGTATGTAATGCTAACTTTGACAAAATAATCAGTTAAAAAAACAAAAAGCAAGGCACCCTGTTATTGACATTATAAGTTGTGGATGAAATAGTATATATATTAATACCTCGTAGAAAAGTTTTTTCCCCAAATTTAAAGATAAAAAAAATAAAAAGTGGGAAGAATTATGTTTAAACAGGTTATTTAAAAATAGTCTATGTAATTTAATCCTTTTTTTATTATCATACTGGCATAGCACTAGAATGTAAATTAATTACCAGAAGATTTTGGTTTTAAAGCTATAAACTATTTACTAATCCTCTCAATTCTAATATGGATAAATTAATTTATAGAGATTAATAAAATTAATAAAATTATTTATTTATGTTTTCTTAAAGTACCTCTTCTTACTATTTATATGCAAAGAAAACTCGTTTAATATATATAATTAATATAGGAGTTAAAAAATAATTATAAATTTAAGAATAAAGTGGATTTAAGTTTTATTATTATAAACAAAATACTCTTTCCGAACCACACGTATAAGTCATTTCAACTAATTTATCGGATTAATAAATGACAATTAACTTATTAAATTTATTTTAAATTAACTAATATCTAATGACTTAGATTATAGATAAAAGAATTTTTAAAAATAACTTATATTATATATTATTGAGAGTAAATCTATTCTTATATTTAAGATAAGAGGCACTAGGGAGTGATGAAAAGAAAAATGAAAAAATTAAAACTTTGATCGAGTTAAATTTAAAAGGAATAATTAAGTACTTACTAAAAAAATATAAAATAAATAGATAAATAGAGTTATATAATTTTAATAAAGAGAATATATAAAATAAAAAATTAATTAAATTTTTTTAACTCTATTTTTTTTATTTTTTTAAAATGGAACTCATTAAAATTTTGACTGTTCTCCGTTGCCAAATAAGCTCTACGATCTAGGTGACTCATACCATTAAGGGGTGAAGTAATTGAGAATCCCAAGTTGATAAATGTAAAGGGAGGCCAACTTTGTGGAGGGAAGTGCAAGGCCATGTCTTGTTCCCAACCAACACATTAGATTATTGATTACCGTACATTATTTCTAGCGTTTAAAATATTTATATCAATATTATATGATCAACATGTTGTCATTATGTTTGAAATTATAAAGCTTTTTGCTAAATAATATTAACGCCTCTTGCTTCTTTTAGCATCCAAATGATTTGTCGTCACCTATAAATAACTTACTTATGTGGGCCCCATTCAAGATGAAGCGTCATGTTTACAATCTGTGCACATTTCAATATTCTATTGAAGATTGAGATAATGGTATGTTTAGTAAGGTACTAAAACATAATTTTAAAAAGCTTTTTAGCTTAAATTTTAGTTTAAGAAAATTTTAAAATAAATAGTTATGTTTGTCTATAAATAATTTTGGTCAAAACTATGGTTTAAAACCATAGTTTTGAATAAGCTATTAAAACTAGCTTTTTGAACAGTAAAAAAGCTTATGGACTATCCAATTATTATCTTAACCCTACTTTTTCTTACACCTTTTCTCCTCTTTCCTACTTTTTCTTACACTCTCTTTCCTCTCTACTCTCTACCCTCTCTCCTCTCTCTTCTCTTTTCTCTACCTCTCTCCTATATCTTACTTTTAATCAAATCATACCCTTTTTGGTAATTTACCAATATAAAAAGTCATTCTAAAAATAACTATCCAAACACTTATTTATTCAAAACCACTTTTTTTTCCATAAACTCTTCTCTAAAAGCCCTTTTCCATAAGCTGTCTATAAGCCCCTTTTTTTCATAAGCTATTTTTTAAATCCTATCCAAACAGGCCCAAATTATAACAAATTGTAAATTATTTTTCCTTTTTTTACTAAATATATATAGGCAATTATATTTAAGCTATCATTAGATATTAAATGTGAATGTAAGTTTCTTTCTTAATAAAGATTTAAATATTGATTCGTCACGTTGTGAGAGACTATAATTTTTTATTTAGGTGTAAAAATAGGCTAGGTTTTAATAGTGTCATACAACTTAGTCTAGTAAGGCCTGACCTGTTTAGCAACTAGGATTTGCTAGATTTTTTGTCCTAATACCTGACCTACAAGTCTGCAGGCTTAGCCTGTTTAATTATATGTAAGTTGTAAACATACTCAAAATTTATTTAGAATATTCTATTTATAAATATGTAGGTTTTAAAGTCCACTAAAAACCTACATTTATGTAAATATGATATCTTTTTAGATATCTACTTTATAAATATATCTCTAAGAAGGCTTTAAGCATGAGCCTAAAAAAATCCAATATATTGGCTCAGACCTAAGCTCAGCCTTTATATTCTTGTCACATACTCAAGTCTATTTATCCAAAGCCTCACTTGGTTTATCTTATAGTATGCCTCTAGACTCAAAGAACGCATAGAGAGATATTTATAGATTGTCTGCCAATAAAATTTTCATATCAGCATCGAGATTTAAATTTATAACCTTATTAGTTATTAGTCAATTCTTTATCAACTTAATGAACTTTGATTGGCATGTACTAATTTTCCTTTTAAACTAAACTTCACTGACTTTTTCGGAACTGGGTTGGATTAACTCTGTTTATATTAACGTTGTGGATATTCAAACCCAATATTCTCTCTCGTATGGCCTTGGCCCTTCTAACCCACGATCTTAAAAATAAGAATTTGTAAAAAAAAAACAAGAATGGTTTGTTTTGAAAGATATCTAAATTACAAGTTTTAATTTGAAAAAAATTTCAAAAACATCCCTTAAAAAAATTTCTTGAGACTTGGGCAAACAATTTTTTTTGGAAAGATGTCTAAATTACAATTTATAATTGTTTGAATCGATATTTGAAAATGATTTTTTTTCAAAAAAATAATTGTCTTGGATCTAATTGTCATTAATTCTCTCTTTTAGGACCTAACTGTCATTCTCCCATTTATTTAACTGTAGATTAGTTCTTCAAATTGAAATAACACATAATTTTCTTTAAACTCAATAATTTCCTTTCCAAATGTTTAGGTTTTAGTAACATGACATATGGAAAATTATATGAACACCTTATCCACCCCAGCCAGAAATAACACAAACTCTCACATATACGAGTATTCAACATTAAGAAGATATAAAAAGGCTCAATTTTAAGTGTCATTTTTCATAGTTCACTAAGAATATGATTAGTGTGGTAATAAATGCAGATAGCTCAAAACTTAGTATTCTAAGGTGAAGATTCTATTGATCTTTTCATCATTGACCATTCATGGACAAATGAAAAACATCATTTCCACTTTCAGATTTCTGATTCCATTAATTTAATTGGAAAAATAAGACAAACTTGTTACAATTTCCTCTAACTTATTTCTGGTTCCTTTTAAAAATGATGATCACTTGTAAGGAAACCAATAAGGGGAAAATAATGAGCTTGTGGCTATGGATTTGAAGACTTTGTTTCAAATCCTTATAGCTAAAGGATGTTTCAAGTCTCCAACATGAAGCGTATGTTGTCCTAAGGCAACCTTCCAGTTACCCTGTTCATCGACCACACTCAAATCCTTACAAACGTCAACCTTAAACTTCACAAGTGATTCTGATCTTGCTGGCAAGAACACTTTCTCAAACCTGAGCAAGTGCTTCTGAGGCGCGTTGTGCACAGAAGGAGGACTGTAAAACAGGAACACTGTGTGGCTAGTGCTCATTCTTCCTCTGTTCTTGATACTCAAGTGAACATCAAAGGACAAGTTTTGACAATGTTCTTCAGCAACATCAAGTGACTTGCACTCCAAGGAACTACAAGCGTGGTCCTCTGCCAGGGGAACTGACACCAATTGTGGTGCGCTAACTAGTTTGTGTTCCATAGTGGAGTAGCTCAATCCATCTCCAAATGCAAACACGGTTTCCCCTTTGTAAAATCTGTATGATCTTCCCGGGTATCCTGTTTTAGGATCTGGCCTCATGTTCATGTTGGTCATTGGTACCTTGTCTACATAAGATTGTGGATACCATGTCATAGGTAGTCTTCCACCTGCATTAAGAAAACCACCCATGAATGTCAAAGTTAGTTTGTGACATGGTCCTAGAAACTTCAAAAAGAGCAGTGTTTGAGAGTATTAGTGACTTGCCTGGATTATGGAAGCCGAAAATGACATCAGCCAGGGCAGCTCCACCGGCTTCGCCAGGGAAGCCAACCCAGAGGATGCTTGAGATTTTATCATTTGACTTAGCAAATGTCACATCCATGCCTCCACCAGACATGATGACAAGAATCACAGGTCCTTTAGCAACATTAGCAACTTCTGTAACTAATAGTTGTTGTTGTCCTGGAAGAAAAATGTTAACTCTGTCAAGACTCTCAGCTTCTATAGATTGATCCGCTCCCACTACCAGCACGGTTGCATCAGCAGAAGCTGCAACATTCTTAGCATCATCTAGCAAGGCACTCGCGCATTTCACATCGGTACATCCAGCAGCATAGCTTATCGGAACTACAGCTGTTAGACCTTGTAAAGGTGATATCACTTTGCAAGGGATACCTGCAAAAAATGCCATTTGAATGAGAAACAACAAACAAGTCTTCAATTGTTGTATGGCCAAGGAATGTAAATAATAGAAGTACCTTCATAGTTTCCAAGCATGGTTTTTGTAGCATTAGCATTTGGTCCAATAACTGCCAAGGTTTTAATGGACTTTGCATTAAGAGGAAGTGATCCTTTGTTGTTTTTAAGCAGCACGATGCCTTGCCTCGCTGCTTCACGAGCTAGCTCCTGGTTCCATGTGGTGCAAACATCCTTTGGACCAAGGTTGCCATAAGCTTGCTTACTTGGATCACCATCAAAGAAACCAAGTCTCATCAATGTGGCAAAATTGTTGGACACTGCCTTGTCAATGCTTGCTTCATCCACAAGACCTTGCTTCACAGCACCTTCTGTGTATTGACCCAGAAATTTTCCACAGTTCAAATCCAACCCTGTTCAATCAAAGTTTTCATAGCTAAACAAATGAGCATGTTATTTTTTTAAATTAATTCAAACATTGTAGATTGTTGTGTTTATTTATTACCTGCTAGAATTGACTTGGCTGCAGCTTCTTCAGGGGTTTTAGTGTAATGTTGATTTTTGAAAAGAACATCTACTGAATCACAGTCAGAAACTATGTATCTGCATATCCCATATATGCAAAGCACTTTTAGTAGATTGTTTATCCAATGATGAAACAAAAGAAAAAACATTTCTTTTCTCTTCATAGGTTTTATATATGTTTAGTCAAAACAATTTTTTTTTCAAATGACAGCAAAATATAATCATTTTTCTACTAGAGAAGCAGAAAATTAGACTTTTTTCTCTGAGGTAGAATCAAAAGTAGAAATTATTTTTTCTTCTTGACAATAGCCTAACACATTGACTAACTGTGCTTCCTAAAAAACTGATGGATACTTAAGTGAGAGAGGGAACCTTAACCCAAAAGCTAGCTATTGAGATGGGAGAGCCAACCTACTTAAATACTTCATTAAGCAACCCATCCTATTCAACATAGAACTTAGTATCCCAAACTACAAAGTCTCTATCAGAAACTAATACTTTTTTTTAATTAATCAGGAAACAAGTAAATGGGTAAATGATTTAGGAGAATTAGTAAATACCCATTTAGTTTCCAGTCCCCTCTGATGACTCCCTTAAGAAGGTCTGGGTCTGCACAAGTTGGCTTTCCATTGACCTGATTGTAAGAACACATAACACTAGCCACATTCCCATCAATCACACAGCTCTTAAATGGTGGTTGGTATGTGTCATCCAAATCCTGCTGTGAAACCTACCAAAACCAACAAACCAAAGCCAAAAAAATGATTTTCTTCATTCATGTCCATAAACACACACACACACACACAGAGTCACTCAAAAGTGTTTGATCCAAAGTTAAGATTGTAATTACCACAGCATTGAAGTTGTATCGGACAACTCCTTTCCAGTTATCAACATCATAGGCTGTGTAGTGCTTGCAACAAGCAGCAACCTTGAGCTTGTTCGAATCGCCATCATCGGTTTGTTGAAGGCCTTTCACGTAACCCGATGCATATTTGCTGCTAAGTAAAGGGTCTTCTCCTGGTGTCTCTTGACCTCTTCCCCATCTGGGATCTCTGAATATGTTTATGTTTGGAGACCAATATGTCAAACCAGCCAACCCCACATTGTACATCGATCTTGCTTCTGTTGAAACCACCTGTATATATCAGAACAACATTAAATTTAGTCATAAACACATCATTTGAAAGCATTCTTAATATAGTTCTTGTCTTTTTTACTGCTTAAGTATTATGTAATGTGCTTTTCAAGTGTAGTCTTCAATTATTTCACTGTTTTACAGCCTGAAACCTCAAACTTAGTCATTAAAATCTATCTGAAAACCCATGTTAGGGAAAAAGATGGTAACTTTGCAGAAAAATATCAGCTAGAAAAGTAGAATAGTACCAAGACATGAACAATGCATTTTGATGACTTAATGGGATTTGTTAATCATCCATTTAAAAGTAATCTTTTTTGTTACTGGTTTTCAATCTTCCTTCTGCTTCAATATGCAAAGCTGGACTTGAATGTACCAGCCAAGAATATTTGGATTGAGGAAAATGAGGAAAAATAATGAAAATTTTGAATGAGATATCTTTTGGGAATTTTTTAATTGGAGAGTAAAGCATTATTCACTAATCTTTCAAAAAATTCTAAATTTCATGATTTTAAATCTAGAAATTTTGGAATGGAAAGCAATCATTCAATATTCACTTTCTGCATTTTTTTTCAAGAAAAAAAGAAAAGAAAAAGAAAAGCAATGATGAGTGGAGATAGTGGGAAAACCAATCATGTAGCTACCTTATCTACCATTTCCATATCAATAATGAATACCACATGCCATTTTTAAACATTTAATTACTTATTTAATTGATCAATTTAATTAATATTCTATCATGCATATTAAAAAAAACAAAGAAAATTGCAATCAAAAGTGCAGATATTTGAAAAATAATCATGTTTGTATCTACCCCATCTACTTCTTAATGTGAATAATGAATAACCCTTATTAATATAATGCCAGTAAATTATTAATACATTCTAATTAAAGACCACAACCTTTTTCTCTTTTAAGGTATTTTCTACTTCATCTAAATCTTTAAATGGACAAGACAATAATAATGCTCTGAATTAAGAATACACTACCCAAAAAAAGAAACTACCAACTGCATCAAAGAACTTCATATATGTCTTATGAATCAAGCTTTTAAAATCATCTGTAATATTCAAATCTCACCAAACTCTGTGAAATGTAGTATAAACAACATAATCCCCCAAACCTAATGCATTAAATTATCCACTTTCAACACTTTTTGTTGTTAACGAACCATTTTCTTAAACTATCAGAAAAGAAGTTGAAAAGACACTTAGCAGCGAGAGTGTTGAAAAGTAAAGAAAATTTATTGAGAAGACATTTCATATATGTCTTTTTTAAGTTTCATTAATCAACATGATTTTGGGATTGATCTGCTTATCTTAATCTTCAAATAACATAAAAGTCCAATCTATTTATTTAAGAAATAAAACAACCCAAAATCAAATATATCATCCATTTTTAAAGAACCAATTAAAATCATAACTTGGTATCATATTTAGTTGAAAACTGAATCAAATCAAGAAACACACAGAGACACTGAAATAGTATAATATCAATGAGCTTTGGCTCAGTGATACTAAAGTCATTTTCAGCCAGAAAAATCCAAGTTCAAGCCAACTTGACACACAAACAAACAAATGAACAAAGAAACAAACATGCACACACAAAGTATAGATAAAGATGAAGATGAAGAGAAATCTGACCTTTCCAATGGCTTGAAACAGAGAAGTATTGAAAGAAGCCGCAGTAAGAATAGGCATCGGAAAACTTGTAGCTCCGGGAACTGCATTGGAAAATTGAGTTCCACGACCGACGTAGGAGACTCCATGAAGAGCTTCAGACCACCATTGATACTTGGGAACGCCAAGTCTGGTCACACCCCCAGCAGTATCCACCAAGTTCTGTATTTTCTCCTGCAATGTCATCCTCTTCACCAGGTCGGCCACCCTCGCATCCACCACCAACGACTTGTCGCAGAACCCATATCCGGCCACCGCCGGATCCTTTGAGGCATCGCAGGCAAACGTAGGCGATCCCTGCCCTGAAACCTGGCACGAACATATCAACAAAACAATGAAGGAAGTGTGAAAACAGAGCAAAACATAGCGTGCTCTGTTCCCATTGTAGGCCATTGTGACCTTGAAATGGAAAAAAAAAAAAAAAACTGAGGCAGAACTCAGAATAGTGTGCTTCAAATGGATCTAGCAAGATATATATAATACAAAGAACACGTTATTTCCTAGCAGCCCGTGATGCGTGAATGGGAAGTGGTTGGAGAGAGAGCCTCTATTTTTTTTTTTTTTGTGGGGTGAAAAAGAGACATCTACTAATTGTAGCTGTTTTTGGCTAGGGAGCGAAAGAACAACTGTAAAGAATCTAATGTAACTTTTCCGAGACTAGACATATGCCTCTTCTCTTCTTGGTTACCATTAGCTATTAAGTGATTTCCCAATTTTGCAAAATCGATCCCCTAATTTTATCTAAAACATTGAGCACTAATAAGTTTCTATCATGCTTATTTCATACAGAATTAAGGGCTTATATAAAATTAGCCTACTTCTTCTAATCTTATTTATAAGATACAGAAAAATAAGAATTTTTATCCTAATTATGAGGCATGCTATTGATTTTTTTATCACAAGTTTCCTATTTTAACCCCATTAAATAATGGTTATTATTAAAATATTGATGTCCTATTTAAAGTATGTATATTTAATAAGGATAAAAATTAAAAACTTATTAAAATTTTAAACTGAATTAATTTTTTTATTCTAATAAAATATGTTTAAAGTGATTTATAACTAAAACTCATGAGAATTCAGTATTAAATACTCTTTTTATCTTAATAATATGGGTCAAACTTATTTATCTAGGTTGAATACAACCAATCAAATTATATTTAAATTTTTGGAAATAAAAAATCACACTAGTGGTTGTTTTTTTTTACCTCAACACTAATGGGGTTTATTCCCCATATTGGTAATTGTTTTTTTTTTTACATTTGTGGTGTCTGAGTAATGCATGTCATTGTTTAGATATCATTTATGTTAGATGGTTATTGATATGTAATAAGAACATAATAGTATTGTGGATGTGATTTTGTCATCTTTTTTAAAAATGAATCTTAGGAGAAGCTTCCTTTTCTATATTTGCTTTTAGTTGAAGGGTACCAAAAATGATAGTGCTATAAAAAAAAAAGAACTATGGAAAATGAACCTTGCTTTTGTAAATTGAATCATTTATTTGTTTTGTTTATCTTTTAGTGCAAAAATGACAATGGTACTTAAATGGGTTGATCTCACACTCAAAGCGCAAGCTTCTATCTCCAATGAACTATAGACATATCTTTTTTATTTTTTTAAAATATTTTATTTATTTTTTTAACATTTAAAATTTACTAAAATGTGTAAAGAAGATTAAAGAAATTAATAAAATGAACAAAACCCAGCAAAAATGTGGAAAATATATAAAAAATTAAAAATAAACAAAGCCAGAAAGTAATTCATTGTAGGTAAATAGTGTGATTTTCTGTTAGTTTTATACTTTTATTTCATATTTTGCATTGATTCGAGGAATGTTCAGTTTATATTTATTTAATTAAATTTTATTTGATATCAAACAAAAGAAATTAACTAATAATTTGGAGACGGGCATTAAAATAGCCTAATAAGAAAAAGTAGTACTTGTATTATTATTTTTTGGCCAAGGAATAATATTTTTTTTGGCCAGCTAAATTCTTATTACTGACAGGCTACTGGCTAATCCAAGCCAATAAGCCGACAAAGCCGAGTTGATACCTTTTTGTCCTATTGAGAGGGCAGGAAATTTGACAAAAATATTAAATATATATAATTATTTTATTGTATTTTAAAATTAAGAGCCACCCTATATAATATATACATATAACAAAAATAAATATTATTTTTTTATTATATTTAGGTTATTACTTCTTCTTGTGCTCTATGTAAGGCAAATATAAAATCTCAATTCTATATATTCTTTTTATCCTTAATATAATAATTAATTAAAAAAATAATTTTAATCATAAATATAAATTTTATTTATTTTATTTAGCAATTTTTTTTATAAAATTATCTCTGTTAATACTCTTTCTACAATTATAAATTAAGAGAGTGAGAGAAAAAATTAAAAAAATAATTAAAATATTTTTAAAAAATATTATATTAATTTAATTATATTAATTAATATGATATATATTTTTAAAATATTTTAATTATTTCTCTTAATTTCTTATACATAGGATGTAGTGTTAAAGACATGGGGGGTAGGGGTAGTACTTGGGTGGAGTCGAGCATTGGCCGATGAGATAAAGGGATGAGATTTGGATAAGTGGGGCCCACGGGAAACATTCGCAGAAGTTAACATAAGTGACGGGAGTAACAGATGGGGCCCAACTTGTTTAGGAAACCAGCAATGTGATGCTTAGGTGGATCCTCCCTGGAAACCACTCAATTTCCCCCCCCCCCCCCCTTTTTTATAAGTTTTATATCTATTTTAAGATATTGATATGCCTATGAATGGCATCATTAAAAAATTTATAAGATTAATAACTTGATATATTGAGACTGGAGAGAGCTACTTCAACATAACTCCATAATGATTTAATTTTTTATATATAAATTAAAATATCTACCGCTAGTAACAATAAATAATCTTTTTATTATAAAATTTTTATTTAAAAATAAACAGCTAGTTACAAGATATTTTTGAAATAAAATTGAATCCCTATCACTTGATTAAAAAAGAATAAGTGAGGTAACTATGATAGAGTTTAACTCACCATCACCAATGTCAAATATTATATATTTATTAAAAAAAATTAAAAAAAAGTGGCAAGTTGCAAAATTCTTTCCCCCTGTTTTCAGTAAAAACATTTACTTTTTTTACTTTTTGATTTGTCGAATATTTCTTTAAAAAATTTAAGATAAATCATATTAATCATAACTTATAACTATATTTATTTAACAACAATTTAATATTTATATTATTAATATATTGATATGTCCGTGGATCATATTATAAAAACGTTTATAAATAAAGTTAGAGGATGAAATCTTATCAGAATATTTTAACCATACTCATAATATTTTAATCTAACCTAATAATATTAAATATTATTTTTTATTAAAAATATGTATCATCTTAATAAAAATAATCTTTTTTAAGAAACAGTCGAGTACTAAATATGAGTATTTCTTTCGGTAAATATTTGAATATTAGTTTACTATGTTGTGATAATATTAAATATTAGACCCAACTCTCATTTGTAATAATATTAAATATTAAATAATAATTATATAAAAATAAAAAGGGTCCATTGAGATAGTCCTAACCTAAACACAGCAAGTAGGAGTGGTCCAAAATTAGGCCTACAATTATTGACATTTTTTGTTTCTTAAAATTTTCTCACAAACAGTTAATAAGCAAGAGACATTGTTGGACCAAACCATTCATTTTCTTCTCCTTTTAACATGCTACAACCAAGATATTTATATGGATGTACAAAATTCACGTTTCTTCTATTCATTCTCCATTCCCATGAAATAAAAAAAAATATTTTTATGAATTATTTTTATGAATTATTTTTATAATAAAAAATATTTTCTTTTACGTTTTTAAAACCAATCAGAAACAGCATAAGTTTGTAAATATAATAATAAACAATGTATTGATGTATTTTTCATCTCAAAATACTTAAGTGTTAATAATTGCATGTATATAAATAATTATTTAAATATTTTTTTTATACCCCATAGCATAGAATGTAAGGTTTTACCTCGTCAAAAAAACAAAAAAAGAATGTAAGGTTTTATTATGTTATTAATGAATACACTCCTCTAGTCCTAAATATAAGACCTAATTTATAGTGTAAATTTATACTACAAACTAAATCTTATATTTTTTTATGCAAAATTTTTTAGAAAAGAGTTGAACACATCCACAATTTAATAGTAGGACGAAGTCTTATTTTTTCCTAAACGATATCAAATTAAGTCATATGTTTAGGATAAGAAAAGTATTACTTTTCTATTAAATGGGTCATTAGAAAAGTACACTTAACCAGGCCAAAAAAAAAGGAATCTTGATACCCAATTAAAATCCTTAATTAAGGTCAATTGATTGATTGGTTAATTATTGAGCCCTTTTGTGGAAATTTTGCAATGCAAATCAACCTCATTTTGGTTTGCTGGAATATGGGAACATTCATAAATGAATTTCTCTTTTGAATTAAAAACTAAAACCTAAAAAATGGTTACTTTTGTGGAATGATTGTCCATTATTAATTAAGTCACTCTATTTATGGCCATTCAATCTCATGTTCTTTAAGTCAAACTTGTCATTATCTTAATTTTTAAGGGTAAACATAAACTTGCTAGGCCCAAATAAACCCTTAATTTTTTAAAATAATTTTTATCTTGTTTATCTAATTATATGAAAATAAATAATAACCAAGTCACGCAAGTAATTAAAATTAAGACTTCATTCAAAAATTCAAATCAGCTAGCTGGAGTCAAATCCTTTGATACAGCTGTTTCGTATTAATCTACCCTAATTGTCTCAGATTAGGTATAGATTAAGGACTTCACATTTGGAATCTGAATACTGAATAAGACCATCTTATATATTTTTAAAAAAATAAATAACCAAAGGCAAAAAAACAATATAATTCAAGGTTTTAAGATCATATAATCTGAATAGTATATATTGATTATAATTATGGAAAGTGTTATATAATACTAAATATCTTGATCTTATTGCTCATATGCGTTTAATATCTTAGATATTAGACGCATATAAAAAATAAAATAAAAAATACAAGGCTTCATTCTTTTTGTTTTTAAGAAAAAATCATGTTGTTCAAATATATTAAGAAGAGTATAATTTATTTTGTATATTCCACATTAATTCCTTAAAACTTGGATCAACCAGTAGTATTAAATATTAGAAAATTGTTATGAAATTAAAAACATAATTTATCTAAAGTTGAAATTATAGATATAGAATATAGAATATAGAATTTTCAAATTATTTTTTCTGGGTTACAACTTGTATTGTTTTATTATAATAATATTTAACAGATGCTCTGGGGTACACAATACTTCTCTTGATATTCTTTGTTGTGAGGCATGTTCTGATGCAGGCGACTTGGTTGACTTTCAGTGGGGACACACGACTGTGGAAAATCAGCAACATTTGACGAAATTGTTAACTATAATCAAGAAAATATTGTTAATGTGATTGAACAAAATCAAATTAGATTCTTCAATCAAGAAAAAATATATCGATTTTTTTTCCAAACTTGTTTCAAATGGAAAATTTAATTAATTGTAATGGCTATGAATTATTTTGTAAATATTAATAAATTTGGTGTCATAAATTCTTTTAGCATTTTTGTATTAGAAGACAACGGATTTATTATTTCTAAGATAAATAACATCATTTATAATTTTTATTAAAAAAATAAAAATCACAATATGTACGTTAATTCAACAACCAAATCATCAATTTACTTAATCACTTTCTTTTGAAGTCATGATGGTTAGGTCGTATTTGGTATAGAGATTTCTTACTTTAATCACTTTCTTTTGAAGTCACGACGGGCAGGTCATATTTGGTATAGAAATTTCTTACCATACTCTTTATGATATTATTGTTGATTAGTAAATGATTAGAGATGGTAGCTTCCTTCCCTATCTTCTTCTCCTTGCACCATGCGATTTTGATCATGACCATCTTAGAAATAATCCCATATTTACGTGCTCTCTCTCTCTCTCTCTAACTGCCTCATTCGCCAATAAAAATTAATACAATGGATAAGAAATTAATATGTATATCCTAAAGTCATAAGTTTAAATTCCATGTATATATATGAGTTGATGGGCGATTCTTAGTACCTCTAAGCACAAATCATCTAAACTTTATTATACAGAAAAGAATAAATTCTTTTTATTTTATTGAAAATCATAAACTACAATACGTGCATATATCTATAGGGAGCAAAATGATCAAATAATATGGTAGCGAAGAAAATGACACTAGTCCTGTAGCACGTTCCAGCACCTTTCGAGCTAGGCAATCCACAATGTGATTGGCCTCTCGACCGCACCATTCTACATAGGCGTCCCACTCATTCCCTAGCCATGATCGAATTTTATAGATGCTCATCATTCCAACTATCAGAAATCAATTCTAGTAGTTCCAAACAGTTGGTTTCTATTACTACCCGCCTCCAATGGCAGATCCAAGATCTCCCAAGAGAAGAGAAGAACAAATTCTAAAATAGTCATCAAGCTCTGAATATAAGAATTAATAGATAAATTTATTTTAATTTTAAATATAAAATATAGCATCCCATGCAAATGTAACATTGCTGGCGATGCCAGCCAAGTGTGTCTTTATATATTCACTTGTACATGTCTGTGTCTCTGTTGTGTGTCTCTTTATATACATACATGCCACAAAACTAAAATAGTTTATTAGTTAATTTGTTGTGTTATGTTTTTAATTAGGGCATTAGTGATGCATAATTAGATGGTATAATTACTGATTCTATCCATAGAGAAAATGGTAATTAAGCAGAAGCAAATTAATTAATTAATTAAAAGGGTTTAATTAAATTGATTCACAAGCTTAAGAATAATCTTGATGCATGTTATGTTGACGACCATATCCCAGTTTTAATTTATGTTATTATTGGATTCTTATAGATGATTAATTAATTAATATTAGATAATATGTGGATGAATGATTTTAATTATTGATACTTACGGTTACGGAGGGCCCCGCAAAAGCATAACGTGAATGAGAATCAAGCATGCATGAGTGTTGTTTATGTCCCTTCTTTGTTTTTTGCTTTGTCTTGTATGTAAGTTAAGCAACTAGTTGGTACTACATATCATTCTTCCTTCCTCATTTTTTTTCTTTTTTTCCATAAAAAAATTTAAATAAATTGGATTTTGAAAGCTTTATATGTGTGTGTGTGTTAGATATATATATACTCCTTTGATCATTAATATAAAACCTAATTAGAGAGTTGATATTGATTATAAATATAAGATATATTTTTTATATTTAAAAAATATAAAAAAATATGTACATTTTACTTATATTTTAATTAACTTAGTAGTAATGAATGTACATTTTAATTAACTAATATAACATTGTTTTATTTTTATATGCTATTTGTAAGAGAAATCAAGAAATAGCCAAGAAGAATGTGTACTAGCGCTATATATCTCGAGGAGGTATAGTTTTCTTGAGAGAAAAATGATGCAAGAGTATTTGGGGGCTGTGGAAATAGCAACTGTATCAGATCCTACTGCCTTAGCCTCTTCTTCATCCATCAACATCCATCATTCATCTCACCAACAAAAATGGAAGGCTATGAGGGTGAAGAAGGGACAATATATCATTTCGGAGATTGCTACAAGTATATACTGTAATGGCTGTTAACATAAAAACCACCTTTATACTATTAAACTGTAATGACAGTTTTACTGAAAATAACCGTAAAATTCTAAATATATAACGGCTGTTTTATAAAAATCGCCGTTAAAGTATTATATGTAACGGTAATTTTTCAACCACCGTTAAAAGTTAGACTTATAATAGCAATAAAATTTAAGTCGATTAAAAAATTATCATGAAATATCATATTTAACTGTCGTTGTTGTATAATTTTTTTCTAACAGTGTTATTTTATTTTGTTTTATTTAGATAAATCTACGCGTAGAAGAAGAATTATTAGCCTCACGTTGTCACCTATTTCAATTATATGCATTCGAATACAGTTCAGAATATTGGGAAGACAGCAATTAATTATAATATCATCAATCAATTTTAAGATGAAGACTGATGGTAATAGATTAAAGGTGAGACTATGATTGACAATGAGACAAGCTACCTACTTGGTGATAGCTGGCCACCGAAAAAAGTGTAAAAATTTATAACATATTTGTTTGTGTCCTTATTTACTTTTTATGAGATATATATAAATAGTACTCTTTCTATTTTTAATTATAAGATATAGTCTGAGAGTCGAATTTATTTCTAAATATAAGACCCTAATATATTTTATCTTTTAAAATTATAATTTCTCTTCTAATTTATCCATATATAATTGCTATATTAAGAAAATATCTATAAAAAAATATGCATGATTATAAGGAATATTTTAAAAAAATTAACACACAATCATTACAAACTAATTTACCTAATTTTCTTAATCTACCTAAATTTATTAAATATATCTTATAATTAAAAACGGAGGGATTATTTATTATAAGTCACTTGATGATGTATTAATTGAGGTTTTCTAATATTATCTCTCTTTAATGTCATTAACTATATATAAGAGAGAATGTAATGCAAATTTAACTTTTTTTTTTCATTTAAACATGAATAAAAATAAAAATTTATTCTATTTTTAGACAAATGTAAAAACTTAACTGCCTCTTCCAAGTTTGGGTGAGGTGGTTACAACTTATAAGTGCTTTATACTCTTCAACATTTGTCTCGTTGGATTAACTTAAGTGATTTTATAATATATAAAATAAATACATAAAGTTAAAGAGTTCTATCTCGTAAAGTATGAAAGAGATTTTTAAGTGATTATTATTGAAAGTTGCCAAATAAGATAAAAATTATTTAATTAATTTAGATATATTAATAAAATTAGATAAATTAATTATAATAAATGTGATATAATCTTTATAAAATACTTTTGAATAACATTATATTATATATCAGTTTATAAGTTAGATAAATTAATCTAAAAAAATAAATATAGAAAATAAGATATATTAAGGTCTTATATTAAGATTAAAACTAATCTCTCAAATAATACTTATACCTAGAACTGAAGGTATAATAGGAATTGAATGAAGTATCCGTTAAAGTAGTCAGATCAAAAACGTCTTAAAATAGCGACTAGATGGTGTAATAATCAAGAAGATGATTAATAATATGATTGCCAGCATAATTAATAGTTGTGAAGCTTGTGGGTTTATCAGTCTCAATCTCTAAGCACATGGGGCCATTTTGTGGGGTTTGTTTTTGAATAATAATGGAATAGGACGTTGAATGAAACACATCACGAACACAACATGTTCTGTTCATTCTTTTGTTTGAGTTCTCTTAAGTGGGAATCTTACGTATTCAATGAGCCTACATCCTTTTCAACGCAATTGATTGTATCGATTACTCTTTGTACAATGGTAGCTAACTCAAAAATAATTACTTTATTTATGTATATAAAAATAAATTATTTTCTTTCTATAACACTAGATTGTTTTTCTTTTGTTAGCAAAAAAAAAAAGATTGTTTTTTTCTTTATTTTGAGTATATATTATTTAGAATATGTTAATTTAATTATTATCTTTTAAAGATTAAAGATTTCAGTTTCTAGTAATAAGCATATATGTTGTTCCATATGGAAGTTGGAAACACAATGAAAAAGTCGATCACAAAAGGGAAGTTGAAATTAGTCATTAGAATTTTTTATTTTATTTATATTAATTTAAATCTCTAATCTATATCATTTCTTTTTGAAATTAGTTATTAATTTTTTATTTTATATTAATTTTTAAAATAACAAATATTAAATATATCTTTCTTGACAATTTAAATCCTGATAAATATATATAATAAATATAAAATATATTTTTAATAAAGTTATTTTTAATTAAACATGATAATATTTGAATTTAACTCGGCTCAAATTTTTACAGTGATCAAATTTTAACTTATTTTTTAACGGAAGGGGAGGAAAAAAGTGATTGAAACAAGAGCTAGCAACAAGTGGGGGTGGGGGGGTGGGGGGTGTTGCAGCATGAAACTTGCACGTAAAGCTTAAAAATTACTGCAAACTTGCAATAATCACAAAGGTCGCATGACCCCACATTTTTTTTTTGCCTACTCAATTTATCGGAACTTTATCCCACTTATATCCGGATCCGACCCACGTTTTGCACCTGGCTATGGTAGGTGAGTTTCCCAACGAAAATTTTCTGCATACGTCAAGGCTTGAACTCAAGACCTCGCTTAAGCGATACTAAGCCGCTTACCACTCGGACCAACCCCCGTTGGTCATGACACTACATTTTTTTAGGTTGTCCACCCGGTTCATCGGAACTTTATTCCGACTACATCCGGATCTGATCCGCGCCGCGCACCTAGCTATGGTGGGTGAGTCTCCTAATAAGAATTTTTTATATATATCAAGACTCGAACTCGATACCTCACTTAAGCGATACCGAACTATATTTATTATTGTTGGTCACGACACTACGTGACATGCTGAGGAAGTGACAACAGATGATAATTGGGCCTCTTCTTTATTACGTCTGTCTTTTCTCCTATATGGCCCCAACATATTCACAAAATATTCAAAAAGTTCACTCTGTAAACCAATAAAGCTTCACATAAATTTACACATAAAAATAATAAAAAATTCATCCTATCTAATATTAGTATCATTTAGAAAAAAAGAAAATTTCGTCCTACTCTTAGATCATAGGTGAGCCCAACCCCTTTTCAAAAATTTTTATAAAAAAAAAAATAAAGCTTGAGGTAGTTAGTAGATAGTTATATTTTTTAAATATGATATTCTAAATTTAAATTAGGCCGTGCTTATAAAAAATAAGCTTTGTTGAGAGATCCATAGTCTTCTTCCACTTGACCATATATCCACAATTATCTTCCAACATCTCTCGGCAACATTGTCATCGGCGAATCTCTTCAGTCACACGGTGTCATCAGAAAAATATATTTAAAATAATACTTCTTGTTATAATATATATAGATAATTTTAATTAAAAAATATGTATTGTATTTTAATTTGTTGTATAATAGAGCCACAATTTTAACAAAAAAAAACCTGTATTATACTTTAATTTATTAATATATATATAGAGAGAGAGAGAGGAGCTTATTAGTTCTCATATGCAAATTTATATTGCACTTGTTGGTTTAGTTCTAGATTTATATAAAAATTATATTAACTGGTATAAAAATTTCATTTTACTTTAATTCAATTATGCATTTTTTTACTTACAAGTTAATAAAAGAAAAAAGATGAGTTAGATAATAAACAACCTGATTGTAGCATAATACAAGTAAAATTAATATATATATATATGTATATAGATACTTTGGTATAACGATTCTACTTATTTGTTCATCAGTTTCAAATTTATATAAAAATTATACTGGTTATTATAATATATATAAACATAATTTTAATTAATAAAAAAATCAAATTTTCATTTTATATATAATAGCGTAATTTGGTCTATTAATTTATTTCATTATATACATATATATTGATAAGGGCAATTTTGTATTTTGATTTATTATTCCAATATATTCCCAATTAGTGGTAATCTAACCAAATATTTTTAAGCCTATGTATCATCTTTCTTTAATGGTATACTAAATAAATTCATATAATTATCATTACATTACTTAATTTTCAGTGAGCCAAACCGGCTATAAGTAATTTGCACTGATTTCTCTAATTAATATGAAGAAACATGATCATGATGAAGCCATTAAAGCAGAATGATCAAAATGTTCTAATTTAAGTGCATCTGATTGAAAATGAATTTAAATTGATCACTTTGACTTCTATTTAAAGAAGAGAAAATATTAACGAAAAATATTGATTTAACAATATGAAATTCCGGAATCTAGTTTTGTTCGATAAAATTATTGTTAATTTTTTATATGAGCTTAATAAAATAGAAATTATGATTAAATGATATATGAACTATAAATGTTATGCATTTTATTTTTACGTAATAAAATATTTTTTCCCTCTTGAAACTACCAAAAGAATCCGGTTATCCTGTATGTTTGTACTTTGTAATTTTATTTTATATATTTGGCCACCAATAATTTTATATTATTTTTGTTTCAGTTTTTTTTATATAAAAATTTAGATAAATTTAGCACTAGTTCTCTACTAAGGTCAGGGCATAGCCTCATGACTCAAAAAATATTTATAAAAAACTCATAAGACGTCTATAAAAAAAATTCTACGTGATATTAATGTGAAGTACTTTAACCCAAAATTGAAAGAATGATTAAGTCACTTCTTAGGGGAGGAAGGAAGGTTGACTTTGAATATTAGTCAGCAATATTAATATTAGACTGATGAACCTTCTTCCAAAGTCCCATGAAGATCAATTGATGTTCAACCTTTTCAGTGATGACAAAATAAAAAGAACCATAATTTACGTCAACGAAACTATTCTAGAATAATCCTAAATTGATACTACTGTTTTTTCCCCCTTATCTTTTCCTCATTGAATATTGGCTTCTTTCATAGGGACGACTTGACTGATGACTATTCAACTGCGACTTGGTGAGTTGAATCTATATAATATAGCTGAAGCTATGGGAAACGTAGTGGAAGAAGGAAGATATGGGAGATATGAAGATGGGTTCCTTTGTTCTTTTGGCCATTTTATCGTTTGATTTGGTTCTAACTGTTTGTGCTAATGCAGAAGGTGAGTGGTGAATTTTGTTTGTTAATCTGATTACTTGCCTTTCAGCTCTACATATTTTTGTTGGGTCATAAGCACTTGTAAGAAACCTAACTGGGGAAAATTGAATAGGTTTCCATCTTAAATTTGTTTTCATTTTTACTGTTGGTTCATTGTAGGGGTGTTTAAGATGCCCAATGCCCGGTATGCCCGCCCGGGCCCGGAGGAAAATAGCCCTGCCCAGCCCAAAAAAAATTGGCTCGAAATACAATTGGGCAAGTTTGGGCCGGGCTAAGTGTCGGGCCGGGCAGGTCACCGGGCAAGGTATGCAGCCCTGCCCATTTTGGCCCGGCCCGAGGTATATATATTATATATTTTTTTTTTAAATTTATAATACCTATCTAATATCTATCATTCTATCTAACTTGTTTGCGTTTGTCCAATGCCCAGTTGCCCTAATTTCTAAAAGTGTATGTTCCAGTTCAAGTCTTGGCTCTCTGCTACGCTATATTCGGCGACCGACCAGTTTGGCAGCCCCTTACCCTCTTGCTCCTGCGAGTCTCCAGCGAGGCAACGACGGCGTTGTCCATTGTTGTCACCGGTGTTCAAATCTGGCTCTTCTCGTGCCAGCTTCAGGTTCTTCTCTCTCTTCGTCTAGATCTCCATCTCTTTGAAATTCCTTTCTTTAATTTGACTGCAATCTGCAATATTTCTATCAGGAAACTGCAATCTTCAGGTTCCTTTGCGATTCATTTCTCTCTCTTCAAGTTCTTCTCTCTCTTCGTCTAGTTGTCTGAATCTGCATATTATTCTTCACAGAGTCACAGGAAACTATGAGATTTGTTTGTTCTAGAAATTTATGGGTCTTGCTGGAAGAATGGGAAATAGAGATGTTAATATGTTATTCTTCAGGATGTTAATATGTTATTCCTTGTGATGTACATCATATTTGCTCTTTCCCTGGGTGATTCCTCTGAGGCTCTGAGCATGCAAGTCCAATGCTAAATAGAACAGTTAATATGTTATTGCCATCACAATCACGTATGCCCTGTTGGAATTTTATTCTGTAAACTTCCCAATAAACCAAACCCATTTGTATCGATGTCCCTTGTGCTTCATATCTATCATATTTTACAGAAAACAATTCGCTGGCATTGGCAGCAGACCTATTTGATTGATGATTCGGATTAAGACTGAAGGATGGCTGATTTTATTTTGCCTCTTCTTTTGTTGCTGCACGAATTAGCTTCACACTGTATAACATCAAATAGTGTCCCTTGTGCTTTATATGTTAGTTTCGTGTTAGGTGTTGGATGGTTCAATCTGTCCTAATCACAATTAATTTGATGAAAAGGTTGTTAGAATAGTATGATCCACAACATCATGCATGATATCATTTTGGTTAATTTCTTGTATCTAGCTAACATGGCTTAAGTACTGGAGGCTCATAGTTGCGTGTCTTGATTTCTCATCAGTTCTAACATTCCTGTCAACATTTTTTCTTCCTCTCCCTTTTCCTTTCCTATTCATTCTTTACCTTTCCTATTCATTCTTTAGTTCAAGTGGTTAACAATTATTATCTATCTCCCTTCAAATCCATATATACTCCTAATTGAATAAAAAAATGATGATCATATTATTATAAGTATATCATAACTTGACCCCCGTAATCTTTCTTTTATAGGTAATAAATTGTATGTTTTCGATGTACTGCAAGACACCTGTGCTAGCAACTTAACCATATCATATTTTACCATCTCATAACTTTACAATGTCATATTTTAATTTTTATTGCAAGACACCTGTGATGCATATATATATATATATGATGATTAACCAATTCACAGACACACAGGGAATCAAACACAACAATTGAAGAACTTTTTTAAGAAACTAAACTAATGCTGTACTGTAATGCATATATATATGATGATTATATCACGTTTGGCTGCTCTAAAAGATCCTTATAGTTAGTTGAAATGGTTGGCTAATTTATGAGATTTCTATGGCTAATTTCAGGTTGAAGATATTTTGTTTAAATGGATGATCAAGCTTCTAAAGTATCATCATCCTCTCTTGAAGATACTTCAACTTCAACCGCTTTTAAAACTTTTATTGTATCACCAACCCCTAGTCCTATCAATAATGATTATGGTATTACCCCTGACCATTCTCCTATGCCTCCTCCACCTACCTCTCAATGAGTTTCAAGACTTTAATTATTATCTTGTTGTCGCCTTGTTTTTAGTTGATTATGGATATTTTTTAAATCTTTAAGACATAGATATGGTATTATTTTAGAAATTTATAATTGCAGATTTTTTTTTCACAATATGAGCAGGATATCACTATTTGGGCATGCCCAGCCCGCCCATGCCCAGCCCATCTATGCCCAGCCCGAAATACTTAGGGCTTTTACCGGGCAGGGCTGGGCATCGGGCTGCAAAATGCAGCCCATGTTTTCTTTGGGCCGGGCATCGGGCAGGGGGTGCCCTGCCCAGCCCTGCCCATGTACACCCCTAGTTCATTGCTCGGGGCCTGAGGGGCTTATTGATTCCAATTCTTTTGTGAGATTGAGTCCCATATCTGGGGCCTCATAGAGGAGCTCTTTCACCTTATATGATAGTTTTTTGAGACTCGACTCTCTCATAATATTATATTTATACTTTCATTGAGCAATTGATCTTTGTAGATATGGTTATATTCATAGGGTTTTAACTGGCAAAAAGGTCGAGTAAATTAGTTTTCTCTTCTCTATGCCAGCTGATGTGCCGTATGTATGGAAGACCAAGTTGGTTGATCCTAACATGAAATTTAGTTTTATGAAATGAAATGTAGTATTATTTTTTATAAAATTTAGTTTCATATTTAGTTAATATGCCTTGAAAGTTTTAACAAGTGCTTAGTCATATGGTTTCTCAAACATTGGTTATTTCTTATCAATGATACCTCACATACTCTCTATTTTTAATTTTATTTTATTTAATTAATGATATAAGCATTTTTAAGATTTAGAGCGCAAATTATTTTTATGTCTCTTAATAACTATGTTTTCTGGTATTTGAACTTATGTTCTCCTTTTTACGGGGTAAAACCACTTATCACTTTAACTAACAATTTGATAGTTATATACTATCTATTTTATATACTACAAATGAATCAATGCTTTAAATGAGCTTTGTTACAGGCTTTTCTTCTTAATTCTGTTTTATTGATCTGATTATTCACTTTTGAGCTGTATTGATTTTGGGTCAAGTCATACATTTCAGCTTCTGAGTAAATATTTACAGACTGGGGAATAATTACGATGCTTTCGTCTTGGGAGTGTCATTTTGTAATATGTCAACTTGTGAAGTTTTCCTTGATCACAAAATGGCAAGTTTAATTTTAAATCTCTTCTTGTTTTAACTGTTTTCTTGACTTTTAGGAAAAGATTCATTTGACTCCAATACCGATTTGAACATCATTTTTGGGATCAAATTAACTTTTGGGCTTTTAAACCGGCTTTTAGAGGGCTTTGGGGGCTACAAAAGCCCATTCAAACAAGCCCTAAGGCTAATCTCTGTTCTCTACCAAGGTTGCTTTTATGTTTTCTTGTTTCTGTACATATTTCTCACTACAACATTGTTGAAGTTTGTATGCTTCCATGAATTGATGTAATTAGCCTTTCATTAAAACAAGTTGGTTGTCACTATGTTTACCATGTGTAGGACAAAATATGATTTGATATTAAGGATGTTTTCTCTAAGACAGGTGATGCGCTGTATGCATTAAAGATCAACATGGCAGATCCTAACAATGTTCTTCAAAGTTGGGATCCTACCCTTATAAATCCCTGCACTTGGTTTAATGTTACATGCAACAGTAACAATAGTGTGACCCACATGTAAGTAATTTATGTGGTTTTGACCTTAATTTAAGATTCTTTCTGCAAGCATAGTGTAAACAATTAATTAATTTGTATTTTTTTTTTTGTCATAGTGATATTAGAAATGCAAACCTTTCAGGTCAACTAGTTCCACAGCTTGGTCAGCTCCCAAATTTACAGTATTTGTAAGTTGAGACTTGAGAATCTAATGTTAATTTGATTTGCCTCATTTTCATTGGAATTCTCTTCTGTTCTTCTTCAGCTGCTTATTAAAAGATGATATTATAAACAATACTCACCTCTTAACAGAAACTTATTTTGAGGAAGCATTATCTCTTTCTCTCCTCTGTATTGTCCTAAAGACAAGTCAAATAAATTGCAGCTACTTAATCATCTATGTCCACTTCTGGGTTCTGATGTGTAAACTCTTGGGTTGTTTTCTTTTGGCTATTAAAAAGTGATAATGAATTATTTAAGCTCTCTGAACAAATTCTAGATCAGAGTTGATCATTTTGATGCTAGTGCCAGCAACAATACCTCTGTTTCTTAAGCTAATGTTATCATTGAGCCGGAGAGGCATAGCCATCTGCTTGTTTGTTTCAAATTTCACCACCTGGAAGCATCCACTACTATTTTTTCTTTTTTGAATTACAGAGACAAGTTCTGACAGCCTAAGAGGATCGAACATGTGACCTCTCACTAACAGGGAAGCTTACATGCCACTGGAATACAAAGCTATTAGTATACAACACTATTGTTAGATTTTGAGGATTCTATCCTTTGCATGCTCTGCTTTTGGATCTTTTAAATATGGTTTTCTGATGCCATAATTATTTAAATCTATAAAAAATATTGTTGTTTTGATGCTACAGGGAAGCTCCTGGCAATAATATAACTGGAACAATTCCAGACGATCTTGGAAACTTGACCAACTTGTTGAGCTTGGGACTTTCCTTTAACAGATTAAGTGGTGCCATCCCAGACACTTTGGGTAACCTTCAAAAGCTAAGGGAACTGTATGTCATGCTTTACTTAACCCCTCGATCGTCAAATTCATTTGTTTGTTTCTATACTGTTGAGCTTACTTAATTACAAACAACAATTATTATTAATGAATATATGCATAATCACTTGAAATTGGCCGTGGAGGTTTCTACAGTATTTGTTAAATCCAAATTTGCCAATTTTATTCATGTACTTGGTGTTAAAGTCATGTTATGGATGAAACACTAATTCTTATATTTACATTTTCTCCCCAATTTTTGGCCCATCCATTTTCCCTAGAAGAAAATTTGGTACATTAGTAACACATTAATCAACTCCACCTATGTTTTATAGCCAATCTCAAGCCCAGATAAAAGAAGAGAGTTGTGTTAGGCCCTCGACAACTAACATAAAACTCTACTGAATCTCTTAGTATTCGACCGTATCTAGTGGGATAGGATTTGGAGTTTGAAGTTAAAGTGATAGCACATTAATCATATTAGGGGCCTGTTTTGATTAGCTTTTGGAGAATAGATTATGAGAAGAATAGATTTTTGGAAAAAAATGATTTTAAAAAAATAAGTGTTTGGATAGTTATTTTTAAAATAGCTTTTTATATTGGTAAATTACTAAAAATGGTATGATTTTATTAAAAAGAGGAGAGAGGAGAGAGGGTATAGAGAAGAAAGAAGAGAGTGTAGAGAGGAAAGATGAAAGATAGTGAAAAAGATAGAATAGAGAGGAGAGATGGTGTAAAAAAAAAAAGGTAAAATAGTAATTGAGTAGTTCATAAATTCTTTTACTATTTCAAAAGCTATTCTGACCAGCTTATCCAAAATTATAATTTTAAATCATGATTTGGTTCAAACCGAGGTTTTAGACAAAAATTGCTGTTTATTTACAAATTTTCCCAAACTGAAATTTAGGTCAGAAGCCCTTTTAAAACCATGCTTTAGGGTTTCCCAAACAAACACTGGAATCCCATATCTAGTCCTCCACTCTTCCATGTTTAGTTTATTATCTATAAACACTAATTCTCTCTGCTCTCCGAAACAGGCGTCTCAACGATAACAACTTCTCGGGCAACATTCCTATGTCTCTGACTAACGTCGCCTCTCTGCGAGTCCTGTGCGTTACTCCTACAAGCTACTTTTTCATAACCTAATGCAAATTTAGATATTTAGTTGTATCTTCCATCTTAAATTTCTAAAGATTGTATCCTGACACTATATGATCACAACTGTGAAATCTCTAGTGATCTCTCAAGCAACCAGTTAACAGGAGATATACCAGTCAATGGTTCTTTTGCATTTCTTACTCCCATGAGGTTGGTACAAATAATTTGATTCCCTTTTCTTGGCTATTTTTGTGGGATTACGTGTAAACATTATTTTGCTGATTATCATGTTCAACTGCTTTACAGTTTTAACAATAATCCTGGATTAAAACCACCAAAATCTCAAATTCCATCACTTCCTACAGGTTTGTAGATGCTTATTTTACTCCTGCTGCTGTTTTATTTTGTCATTTTTGTTTTTATTTCTCCCAGTCTTGTAATTGAAGTTCCTAACAATTCTTTGTTCAACTGACACGTGGAGGGACATCATAGAATTATATTCTTAGGAATTTTGCTCATCTAATTCATTGTTATGATAGAGTGAGTCGATCATTAAAAGAATCCCAAAGTATCGCCAATAATGAGTCGATTGTTAAAGGAACCTAAGTTTGAAGTCATCTTAGGTAGACATGATTACATGAATCAATCATAAAGATACACATAAATAGTACTGCTCACTTAATATATGATCTAATTAAAGAGTTAATTTTAGTCTTAAATATAAGCTCTACTTCCTATTTTTATCAATTTTTTCTTAAATTACCCTTATTTATACTCCTTAAATAATAATCAAGTAAGATAATGAGGGAGATAGAGAAGATAGGGAGAGAGATAGAGAAGATTATTATGATGTTTTAGAAAAAATATAACATACTAACTAATTTAACTAACTTCTTTAATCTAATCAAATTAGTTAAATAGGTCCTATATTAAGAATCGGAAGATATATTAGAAGTGATCCACTGTCAATGACCAACAAGGTCGTAAGTTTAAATCTTAAATGTGAGAATTTTGTTAGTAAGCGATTTGGAAATACTTCTGTAAGTATTTTTTAAATTTGGAGATATACTCTGTCCTTAATAAACTCTTAGAACTCAACTCGCTTAAATTTTTCTCTATCAAAAAATAGAAGCAATCCACTGCGAATAACTTTATGACTTAGTACTTCGAAAATTTTTCTATAAGTGGGAGGTAACAGAAGAAAAAAAGAAGAAGAAGTGATCCCCTCTAAAAAAGAAAAAAGAGTACCTAACATGCTTGTGTACGACCCTGTAACTGACATGAATTGTGTGAATCATCTTGTTTGTTGCAGCACCATCATCATCTGCAGGAAACTCTGCTGCATCATCTTCTATGCTTTCCGTTTCATCAGTATCCTTGCTTCTTGCCTATTTTCTTTGCATTAGAGAGATGACTACATGATCAGTTCCTATTTTGATCATTTTTGTTTTTGAGTTGTGTGTTTATTAGCCACCTTGCTCACATAATCTGTACTTTTATTTATCAAAGTTAAATGTAAAAATTCAAATTTATGAATACAATGTGGTTTGATTTTTTTTTTTTTAAAATGACTTGCAATGATTTGGAATAAATCCACCAACAGAAAATTTCACAAGTGATTAAGGTCTTAGTATATGTATTGTAAGAATAAGTAAGAAAATTTGATTGCAACTTTATGGATTTTAATTTCTTGAATAATTAATTACCTATATTAAAAATTGGAAAATATTAGGTCAACTGTTCCGGTAAGGTTTGAATACTACTCAGCAACATTTTATTAAACGTAGTGGAAACTTCTTATCAAGAGACAAATTTATGTTCAACATATTTAAATATTAAAATTCGGCTAAAAATATTTATTTAAAAAAGAATAAACAAAGCCAGGCCCTCAAATTTCAATATTAAATCACCACAAGTTACTTTCTATAATTATAAATTGATACTGTTTTTATATAATTTTTCCTCATTCCAACATGTCTTGCTTCCAATTATATAATATTAGTACAATTTAATATTGCAACTTGATCCTGCACATTTTTAATTACAATATTGACTATATGTCTATCTGACTATACGATGACATTTAATAGTGAGTATATATTATAATTAAATTAAAGATAAACTTTTATTTAATTTAAATCTTTGTAGTCGAAATGGTACTTCTTGATGTAAGTGTACAAATATAACTGTTTTAGGAAGATTTGATTATGAATTGAATCTTCTGTATAATATAATACGGTATTATACGCGTTGTCTCATTTTTTATCCCTAAAGATTTTTTCTATTGACTATCTAACCTTTATGAGGCACTCAATCCAGAGTAGAGTGCTTTTTTTTGGAATACCGAGAATAAAGGTACTGTTACTCTTTCTCTCCTTAATATAAAATTTATTTAATTAATTTTATTATATTAAATAAATAAATTAAATTAATTAATATAATTTTTTAAAATATTTTAATTATTTTTTTAACTTCCTCTATTTTTTTTACTTGATTATTATTAAAATTTAAAAGAATATCAATAAAAATAATTTAAAAAAAATAATCAAAATTAATTTTTTGATTATGTCATATATTAAAAACTGAAATAATATATACAGATAGAACGATATTCTAATTCTAAATCACTTGTTTAAACGATGATGAGAATGTCTATAAGTAACATCAAGTCACCAGTAGGAGTTGACAACTATTTATGTTTAGTACTCTATATTATCTTTAATATAATATCTAGTTAATTAATTTAGATATACTAAATAAGTCAAATAAATCAGTTAATTATAATAAATATGATTTAAAATCTTTCTAGAGTATTTATGTATACCATTAGAATATATATCAATTTATAAATTAAGCAAATTAGTTTAAAAAAATAATAAATATTATATATCATATATATTAAAATTTTATATTTAAGATTAAGATAAAAAATAATATTATTCATCATATTTTAAATATTGTCAAGTGTTTTTTGGTAAATAAATATTGTCAAATTTATTTTTTTTGTTAAATATAGTATTCTTTTATTAAAAGTAATATAAGTCATCACTAAATACAATGACCCACCTCTCCTAATTTCAACACTGTTCCCAAAAACAAAATCTTCCAATATAATTTTTTCCATGCATAGTATTTTGTTTAGTATAAAAATTTTTAGAAAGATATTGGGCTTACATATGATCTGATGATAGGGTGAAGTTTTTTTTTCTTCTAGGCGATACTAATATCGAGTAGGGTAAGCTATCTATTATTTTCAAGCATATCATGCATAGAATCTAAACACATGATTACGGGGAAATTGGGCAAAAAATTATTTAAAAATTTTACAAGTAAGAAGGGCCTGAATGCATGATATGCTTTTCAACATAAAAAGTATTAATACTTTAAAATATTTAGATATAATATGAATACTTAAATTCATATTTTTTAATCAATAAAATCTTTAAATATAGATTTTTTTTATTGATTTCCTTTCATGGTATTTTTTTTAGAATGAAAAGGGCACCAAAAACTTGAAAGAAACTAACTAGCAATAGGCCTTACATGACTAAAATCGTGGGGGAGAATGACTACACCCTATAAGTAAAAAAATATCCATATGATTCCTCTAACATACCCAAGAATCAAGTAAATTATCATAGAAACAAACAATAATATTTAATTAAGGCAATATTACTATTTAGATTATTTAAGTTTAGTTTATATTTTTATTATTTTAAATTTTTAGATTTTTAGAAACAACTATAAATTAAAAATAATCTATGTGATGTAATTTTTCCATATCTCTTTACCTATTCATATATGTTATAATTAATATAACTTTTGATCCATCGATTATATTTTATTTTAATTTTAGTCCCTGGATTTTTAAACACTAGATATTGATCCCTTAAGTATACACCATTTAAGGTCATTGGTCCCCATACTTTTTAAATTTTCTATGTGGCCCTCACTTCACAGCACCTATGCACTCTTGGAGTTACACTTTCTCACTTCATTACAATAATATCTCAACTTATAAAATTGCTCCATGTAATCTCCATCAAGCATTGGCTTTGCCCTTCTATCAGTGTTAGTTAAGCCACATAAGCACAATTAACAGTGCTAGTGCCAGGTAGAAAATTTAAACCCCATCAAAGTTATAAGGACTAATGACTTTAAATAGGATATTTTAAGGGACTAAAATATTGTATTTAAAAGTTAAGGAATTAAAATTAAAATAAAGATATAATCAAAGAATTAAAAATTATAATAAATTTTATATTTTATTTATCTGATCTAGACATATTTCATGCATTATAGTCAAATATCTATTCCGCAAATTGACGAGTTAGTCAACTCTATATGCAAATATTATAGATTATACTATATTTATATTGAGTTAGTTAAAAAGGGACAAGATTCAATGTTCAAACTTAGCTTGATCGAGATCCTTATATTTATTTTTTTTAATTCTAATTTGTCTGAGAATTCTCTGCTTTGTTGATAAAATATATTATTCCTTCTTTCATGTTTTAGGGTCAGTATTTTGACTGAAATATGTAAACGTTATTTATGTCAATTTTACTATTCCCAATTTTAATTTTCTAATACAAATGATTATAAGGTATAAATAATTTTTAAGTATTTTTAGTCAAAACCAACTAAAAGGTGAAAAATTTAAGAATTTTTTTGTATTTCTCTTCAAACTTATATTACTTTTTTTTTTTGGCTTACAAATTTATATCACTTTTTAATCATTCTATATGAGAACAAGATATACTTTTCGCCATGAAATTAGTTTATGAAAAATTTTGTTTGAATGAATTTATAATGGATTTTTTTTACTTACTGAAATGATTTATCCAAAGATTTCTATAAGAATTTGGAAATTTGAAAAAAATAAGTCAGATTTGATAATTTCCTCTTTCTTATGCATACTAAATGACAAAATTCGGGAAGAAAATAACTTTGCGTTACTTATGTATAAAAAAAGATAATTAGGCCCTCTTTGGTAGGATATCACAAATAGAAGTATTTTTAAGAAAATGGAAAAAAAGAGTGAAAATTACAAGTGTTTTTATGGAAATGATATTTTGTAAAAAAATAAAAAAGTGTTCCTTGGATAGGAATAAATAAGATTTTTCTTTCTTTATTTTTTCCTTTGATAGTTTATTTTGAAACAATAAAAAATTGAAAGAAAAGAAGTAAAATGGCATAAATAACATTTTTTTTTCTTTTTCTTTTATCCTATTTACTGAATCATATTTTTAAATATCCAATTTTAAAATTTATAGTTATCTCTTTTAATATAAATATTTTATTTTAGAATCGAACTCAATACCTAAAAAAATTTAATTGGCTTTACACTACTAAATCAATTATATATTAGTCATAAATAATTTTATCTAAAATGCTCAAATTGAGCTTTGTTTTTTTGCTTGAGTTGGTCAAAGTTCAAATCCTTGACTCCTACTCTAATCATACAATCTAAATTAATCGTAGGTGGATTAAATTGAGTTTTTAATAATAGGCTACTAGCAGATCATGTGACATTTGCATGAGTAATTTAGTACTATTTTAATATAAACTAGAAAATTAATATTTTTTAATTAAAAATGGAATTTAAATATTTATATGAAATAATAAAAATTTGTAATCTTTAAAATATTTGAAAGGATCATCATTTGTAGGAAAGTCCCACCAAAATATCACTTAAATTTTAAAATCTTTAAATCGATTTTATTTTCTACACTTTATTATATATTAACTATATTTTGATAAATAAATAACAACATAATTTAATAAAAATTATTGATTTATAATTTTAAAATTTAAATGATACTTTTTGTGAAAGAATATGCATTAAATATTTTTTTAATTATATCTAGTATTATAAAGTATTATGTGGTGCATCTAATACTATAAAATACTTTTTGTACTTTGATGTTAGATGCATCAAAACATATTTTATGGTGTTATATGCATATAAAAAAATACTTTAAAATATTAGATATATTATAAAATATTTTAAGATTATACTTTTTTAAAAAATATTTTAAAATATTAGATACACTATAAACTACTTAAAATATTAAATATATTTAAAAAAATATTTTAAAATGTTAAATAAATTTTAAATTTTTTTTGTGGGATTTTCCTTTCCTCGTCCATAGCAAAAACAAATGTACTTGAAAGTACTAAAGACAAATAACGGAAAACCCCTCGTCAATTTTTTTTTGTTGACAAAAGAACAATTTTAACAACAAAATTATATGTGAAGGATATATGATATTATTAAATTGTCATGAGTGTAAAAATATGCATAAAGATTATAATATGGGATGTATTTAACTTCCGTCATTTTCGTTTTTGTGGGTCCCACTAAACATTTTCACTTTCATCCACGTCAGCTCTCCCTCCCAGCCTCACTCTCTCACTGACTCACTGGCCTTCCCCCCCCTTCTCTCTCTCTCTCTCTGCATTCTCTCATTTTCCAGCTTCATTTGCTGTCTCCATTTCTTTGAGCTTAGGAAATCTGGGGAGCACACATGCATATTGGTAAGATGTCTCCCTGTCGCAATCTGACCTCTGAAGTCTCACAATCGCAAGACACAACTCGCGCCATCATCGGCATCTCGCCCGCGCGCGCACACTCTCTCTCTCTCTGTCACTCTCAGTCGCATCTCGCCGTCGGCGTCTCTCCCTCAGTCGCGTCTTGCTTTCGGTGTATCTCTCACTCGCTCGGACTACTCTCAAACTCACTCAGTTGCGTCTCGCTGTCACCACGTGTTCTTCTTCCTCCAGATCTGGTTTGAGTCGAACAAGTATCATTGATCTCTTCAAGTTATCATCTGTACCTCGGATTTGCTTCTTCCTTGCCAATGAGTTGGTTCGGTTTGTTTATAATTGTTGTTTAATTTTTGAGTTGTGAAATTTCTAGAAGGAACTGAAGAGGTGAAGTAAAATCACTGTGAGGCTTCTTTCATCTTCTTCAAAACAGTTTTTTGCTGTGTTTGATAACATGGACGGAGAGAGAGCGGAGGAGGGGGGCTGGTGGGAGAAGAGAGAGGGAGGGTGAGAGAGAGCTAATATAGGCGAAGAAGAAAATGTTCAGTGGGACAAAAGAAGAAAAGTGACAGAAGTTAGGAGCGTTATAACTTATGGGGTCAGGTATGAGGGAAGTGGCTAATAACTAAAATTTACATTTTTTAAATATTTATATTTAATACTCTATAGTAATTTAAATAAGATTATATTTTTAATATATAGAAAAAAAAGTATAACACATACCCTCTCTTAATTTTACCTAAATAAATTAAAACATAATTAAATAAATAATGTGTGTGTGTTTCGAATCACATAACATCACGTCGATTTCCTTGTTAGATAGGCAGCCTTTATACTAAAAAAAAATATGGTTTATATTTTATAGCTCGATGTCCGGCTTTTTTAATAAATTTTTTTACTATTTTGGATTGAGTATGTTGCACGTCTAAATTATGATATCCTACTCATATTGTAGAAAAAAAATCTACATTCATAAACTTATAAAATAATACCATATTCATGTCTTTAAGAGTTAAATAATATCTATAATTTATTAAAAATAATATAACAAAAAGATAATAATTACAGTCTTAAAATCCATTGCATATATAAAAAAACTTAAAATCTATAGCGAGTGGTATTACAACACCAATAATTAAATGCTTGGCAAATAAAGCATACGAGTAACTTCGGTATCTACGTAAATATAAGAGTTATGTTTAAGATTTTAAAAATAGAGTTATAAATAAAAGAAACTAAGAAAAAAAAATAAGACTCTAAAATAATAATAATAATATATATATAAGGCCAGGAGATATATCTTACCTAGTACCTTATCCTGGTCGACATTTTGCCTAACCCAAAATATCTCATTCATATGTGGGGCCAATTTTTTTGGGTCAGGCTATTTTTCCTTGGCTCATGGGCATTATGCATAATCTACTATATAATACATTGATATAGACACACCATGTATTGTTATATGCAATTGTGTTTCGCTTTATATGATAATCTAATACTTTATCTAATATTAATTATAAAATTTAGTTAATTTTTTTATATATTAAAAAATTAAATAAATTAATTAATTATAACTAATATAAAAATTAGTTACTTAATTTATATAGACTGAGAAATATATAATATGAATTTAATTTAAAAGATTAGATTTTGTTATAATTAATTTATTTATTTAATTTTTTTAGCATATAAAAAATTAATTAAATTTTATAATTAGGATTATAGGGTATATAATATTGTTAAATCGAATTTGGCTCAATCAGGAAAAATAAATTTTAACAACTTTTTTCATTGGCTTAATTAGAAGTAATTTTTTTTAGCATAATATCATATAAAGTTTGAATCTTCAATTTTGCATGCTGTTATCGACTTCTTTTCGCTTGATACAAGTACCATTTCGGTATTCGACTTATGTATCTTTTTTTTTGGATAATTACTTGAATTTATTTTTCTATTGAGTAAAATATGATTATTTATGTAAATAAGACTTATTATTTGTAACTTTAATCCATTAAATGTAAATTGTCGAAAAGGAACTTCGAGTGGAAGGATTTTCACCTGAATATAAATAAGATACAATACATATATGTTACAATTTTGATAACATAAAAGCTAAAAGTGAGTTGGAAATTAAACTGCATCAGTATATTTGTGATCAGTTATATAAAAAAATAATAAAATTGATAGAGACAATTACTATGAAACTCAAATTAGGGGGTTTAAATAAAAAAAAAGTTATTAAAATTATTTATAAATAAAAAACACAAGATAAAATAAAAGTTTTATCGTATTACTAATACTAGGATAATAAAAATAATTGAAATAAGGATGTGGGAGAAGGATATGTGACCAAACCAAAAAAAGTAAGATTCATAAAGAATATGAATGAAAAAGAATTAGATTAATATTTATTATATACAGATAAAATAGTTAAAAATTATTTTAGATAGCTCAAATACAGAAGACTATTGAATATGATATTGACAAAAATAGATCAAACGTTATAAAGTTATTTTTTTAAAAAAATAAATGAATACTGAGGAGAATAGAAATTTTTTAGTCAATAATTTATTAAAAAATTTAGTAATTAAAGAGTATGATATATATAATTGATTTTTTTAGTTGGATAAAATTTATTATTTGTTATTTCTTAAAATAAAATGGTGCTTTTCCTATTCTTATTAATAAATAGAAGTTATAGAAAATGAGAAAAGATGTAAACAGCGTATTAATTAATACTAAAGTAGGAGATAAGCATGATGCATTACTTAGAAGAAGTACACTAAATCCATATATGATATATCTTTGGGTAAATATCAATTTTTAAATATCAATTTTGTTGTCACTAGAGAAAAATATTTCCATTATATATATAAAAAAGAAAAATAATTCCGGCTGTGTTGAAAAAAAAGAAGCAGCTTATTACTCCTTAAAGTCACATGGTAATGACCCTTATTTCTGCCTGAAACAGCTAGAAGCCAGAAGTGAACCACTGAAACCAGAAGGCCAAAAAAAGCAAAAGAAGGGAAAACCTAATTATTTGACTAAATTCTTCTGAATACTTATTTCTTGTAAAATATACATTTTATATTAAAAAAAATCTCTACTTGAATAGACTGAACTGAAGGGATGTGACCTGAAAAAAGAAGAAGTGAAGAGATGGTTGGTGGGGACCATTACAGGCGGGCAAGCGTGCGTCTTTGACCCTACATGCTTCGTTTTTACTGTTCGCTAGTCTCTTTCTCTCTCCCCCCCTCTCCCTCACTTTTCATTTACATCTGAATCTCTCTTTTTTATTACAGTTCTTAAATGTTTAATTAATTCATCTTAAATGAAGAATATTAAAAGTAGGAAAAATGAATGAGTGCGAATAATAAAAAAAAGGAAGAAGAAGAAATTTTTTAAACGAAGGTTGCAGTATTCATTGACTCTGCTTTCTCCCTAACCCTTTGCGCGATGTCTTCTTGCAAAAGTTGAAGCTGCGAAATCCGCTTTCCTCCCTGTTGACTGCATTTTCAGGTAACCAGCCATAGAAATCTGAGATTTCAGCTCCAGATTTCGTTATAGCAATTAACAGAGAGATTAAAGGAAGGAGGATTGGAGCTACCCAGAATCCGATTTTGGAGTTTTTTCACGGTAATTCGAGCTTCTTGTGGTCAACTAGGTGAAGATACTTCTGGGTTTTGTTGGGTATTGTGGGGATCGATTACTCTCACGAGAGGGTGTCTGTGACTTAGGGAGGTAATCGATTGATTATGCTTGGTTATGAAGCTCGCGGAATTGTATGATTGATTGGAGAGGGTCAACGAGGTTATGAAGCTCGCGGAATTGTAGTGGAAGAAGATGGGAAATATGAAGGGAGTGCTTTCGTCTTTGATGGGTTCGTTTCTTTTTTTGGCGATTTTAGTGCTTGATTTGGTGCTAAAGGTTTCTGGCAATGCGGAAGGTGGGCGCTGCTTTAATTACTTCAGAAATATCTGTTCACAATAAATTGATGCTTTAAATGAGCTTCGTTACATATTTTGTTGATCTGATTATTAGCTTCTCAGCTTTATTGTTGTATTGTTGCCGAGTCATATATACTATTGACAGCCGATACTGGGAGAAAACGAATAGTTTGTAATATTTCAGCTTGTGTTCTGTATCTTTTAGCTTGGGTGATTCTATGATCATAAAGTGGCAAGTTTAATTTTACACTTCTTTCACTTGTTTTTTCTGTTGGTTATTTTTCGCCCCCACCTCCTTTCCCCATAAAGTTTTGATCATTTTACAGGTCTAACTGACTTTTTAAGGACCTAATCATCTCAGAATGGAAATTTTGTTTCTTTTGTTAGTTGGCCTACAATTAGGAATATTTTACTGAGGCTAAGCTCTAGCTAGTTGCTTTAACGTTTCTTATCTCTCTATGTAGTTCCCAGTGCAACATTGTTGACACTTGTGAGTTTCCATAAATTGATGAAGTTTGCCTTTTATTAGCGTGAAGTCAGCTGTCACTATGTTTAACTTTGTGTAGGACTACATATGATTCGGTATTAAGGATGTTTTCACCTGAAAATTGCTTTTCTCTAAGACAGGTGATGCCCTGAATGCATTGAAGACCAGTGTGGCTGATCCTAACAATGTTCTTCAAAGTTGGGATCCTACCCTTGTAAATCCCTGCACGTGGTTTCATGTTACATGCAACAGTGACAATAGCGTGACCCGAGTGTAAGTTGTTTATGTGGTTTTCACCATCAAATTAAGATTCTTGCTGCGTGTATTGTGAAAAAAAAAATTAATTTGCATGTTTTGTCACAGTGATCTTGGAAATGCAAACCTTTCGGGTCAACTGGTTCCACAGCTCGGTCAGCTCTCAAATTTGCAATACTTGTAAGTTGAGAATCCAATATATTGTTTTGCCTAATCTTTTCTGAAGCCAAGATGATGTTTAAGAATAATATTTTACTGGTATTCTCTTCAGTCATTCTCCAGTGGCTTCTGAAGAGATGACTGTAAACAAACTGATTTCTTAATTCACTGTCCCACAAGCTTAAAATTTAGATGTAATTACCTGAGATTTCAGTAGAACCTATAATTAATTCTTAGCACTGCTATTACCAAATCATTCTCTTTGCTCCTCCTCTTTATTGTCCTGGAGATAAAGCAAATAAATTGCTCTTTCTGCTTCATTTGGACTTCTGATTTCTGATGTGTGAACTCTTGTTTTCTTTTGGATATTAAAATCTGATACTGAATGATTTAAGCACACTGAACAAACTAGAGTTCATCATTTTGACACCACTCCTAGCAATAATAGTGTGTTTCTTAATTTCTGGTGGTCCTTGGCATTCCATGATTATCTCTATGGAATGATCATCGTATCCAGTTGTTAGAGTCAGTCATGCTTGAAAATTGGATTATTAGGTTGGGCGTTCTTAACATTATAATTATATATCAGTTTGTTCTCAACTACCCCCCCACCACACAAAAAAAAATGCAGCTTTAAATATCTATTTGTGTGGTTCATTTTTCACTATGCCTACTACCAATAGATTTTAATTCCTTTGCTACTGCTCGTGTTTATTTTCTGTTAAATACAAAATATGGCCTTTTCAGCTTCACTTGCTCAAATTTGAAGTTAATATTCTTTTCAATGACAGGGAACTTTATAGTAATAATATAAGTGGAAAAGTCCCGGCCGAGCTGGGGAATTTGACCAACTTGGTGAGCTTGGATCTTTATTTGAACAGATTAAATGGTCCCATACCAAACACTCTGAGCAAGCTTCAGAGATTACGTTTCCTGTATGTCATGCTTTCCTTAGTACTGTCTCTAATATTTGAACCTGCTGTAATTTTGTTTCTCGTATTATCATTTTAGAGCACACGTGCACTCATTTGTATTTAATATAAATAGTTTGAAGCATATATGGAAAAAGAGTGGTGGTCAGGAGGAGCAATTTACTACCCTGTCTGCCTGAAGTTTCTGGAATTCTCGAGCAGTTACTGACGCACATGCTTTCTGGCCTCTACTATTTTTTGTTTTTCTTTTGTGCCTTCACATCAGGCTGTTAAATGGTTAACACCGTGAACCTAATTGTATTATATCGGGAAAACTTCTTTTCTTCTTTTTGTTCTTCTCTGGGGTTTTTCCGTGCTAGCTTAATGTCCATTGGAACCTGTAACTTTTTTAACTGCCCTCTTGAATAGACGTCCATTTTTAGTAATGTGATAGTAATGCTTATCTATTGATTTTGCTAAACACAATAATATTGATAGAAATACTTATCTATTGATTTTGCTGAACTCAGACCACTTTCCTCTCATAGCACTTCTTTTGGAACTTCATTTGATAAAAGCTATTTCAATATAATTAGAAATTCACAGCAATTCTGAACAGGCTCCTTGCTTTAAAGGCTAAAATGACTGTTTTCACCTCTATTGGCTGATCATATTTGATAACATATATGTTGGTTTCTAATCACAGTTGAGGGAGGAGGGGTTTCAGGAGACGCACTTTCACCTTACATGTAAATTTGTACTCACATCTGGATATATACATTCATAAGTTTTTGTTAGCCACACGTTCACTATATATATATATATCATTTGATGTTTGCTTTCTGACCACATCTTGTTTCTTCACACTATCAGAAGTTTGTGATCTATAAACTAATTCTATCTGCACTCTGAAATAGGCGTCTCAATAATAACAGCTTGTCTGGAAGCATTCCTGTCTCTTTGACTAACGTTGCTTCACTGCAAGTCCTGTGAGTTTACTTCTATATTTAAATTTTCCGTGCTGGCAAATTTAGATGCTTGGTTAATTTCTATTATCCCATGTATTTAGTAAACGCTGACACTATGTCTTGGTGAATCTGTCGATCTAGTGATCTTTCAAACAACCAGTTGAAAGGAGACATTCCAGTTAATGGTTCATTTTCATTGTTTACCCCCATCAGGTTGGTTAAAATAATTTTGCTTAGTTCTTATTGAGGGATGACCTGCATCATTTTAGCTTACCGCTGTGTTCAACTTTACAGTTTTAATAATAATCCTGGATTGAGACAACCAAAGGTCACTCCAAGTTCTCCGTCTTCTCCAACGCCACCAGCAAGTTCAGGTTCATTTATGTTTAGTTTGCTCAAAAATCACTTCATGCTAAAACTGAAGTTCTTTGATGATTACTTCAGCGTAAATGCTTGAGTTTTAAAGTGAGGACCTATACACAATTGTGCCATAATCTCTAGCACGTCTCCCTACACGAAAGAACTTTGGGCTTGATAAATGAACTCACCAAACTTCATGCTAAATTTAATTTCAATTAAGAGCATGGGGCTGGTATGGATCAAACTATTGACCACTTAGCCACAGAAGCTCTAATACCATGTTAAGAATTAACTGCAACTACAAAGTTGAAGTTATTAAATGCCCATGAATAGTATTGGAGTAAAATACTTTGGCCTCGTTTATTTTGAAAACAAGTTACCGTC
The DNA here is from genome assembly GCA_037074615.1 of Leucaena leucocephala. NCBI lineage: Eukaryota > Viridiplantae > Streptophyta > Magnoliopsida > Fabales > Fabaceae > Leucaena > Leucaena leucocephala. The sequence continues at coordinate 17,727,143 of CM073549.1, read as the reverse complement.
TGAAATTTATATTCCTTAAAATATTCCTTTTGGAGTTAAAATTACTGACTAACATGAATTTTTTCAAAGTAAGGATGAAATCTCCATATATAAAGCTAAATCCAGGAGTGTTAATGTAGTTTAGTGATAATCTTGAACTAGGATACAACTCTAATATGCCCTCTTTGGTGAGAATGAGAGTCATTGCATTTGAAACACTGAGAAAAGCAGTAATGATATTCCCTCTAATTGAAACTGAGTCTGAGCTTAAATGGTGTGGAATTTTAATTATTAGACTCAAATCAGAAAGAACTCAACTCTAGTTAAGTTGGGTCAATTCAATAACCAATTCACATAGAAACAGAAGTTACTAGGCAAATTAAGCAGAGGCCCTTGAATGGTTTTTAATGACTCGTACAAAATTAATGCTATGAGAGGCAGGCATTCTACTACTCCGGCACTTCAATTTTGCTTTATGCGAAGCTGCCTCCTAGGTTCCAACCCTTCCTTCACATACGGATGTTTCCTTTAGTCCTTGCTCCCAAATGGTGGAGGGGCCGCCAATATATGAAGTGAATGTAAAATCTTCTTATGATGTTCGTAGAGGGAAGAATTGCCAAATTGACGTGGCATTTAACTTTTTCACAATGCTGTAATCTTGGACTTTGCCATTGTCCGAACCTTATGAAGAATGAATAAAAATACAAATAAGTATAGGTTATCCTCTTGGGGGTGAAGACCAAAGCCTTAAATTGATAGCAAAAGAAAATAAAGGAAAAACATAAGAATGCACCAAAACTGTCCGAGGGAGGGAGGGAGACCTTGAAAACATAGCTTCTTTTCATGCTTGTTCCTGATGCTTAAATTCATACCTTCTTGTGATTGATCTGCATCGTGCTTAAATTCATGAGAGAGGGAGGGAGAGTTACAATAATGTTGAATCTTGAAATTTTTATTCTATCTGATCATGTATACTTCTTTGAATAGATTTGTGATTTTCCATCAAACTGTTATTTTTTGTAGGTAACAGTGACACTGCGGCCATTGCCAGTGGTGTTGCTGCAGGCGCTGCTTTGTTGTTTGCAGCCCCTGCAATTGCTCTTGCGTATTGGCGAAGAAGGAAACCACAGGAATATTTCTTTGATGTGCCTGGTTAGTTAAATAATTGAAAATTTGGTAAACTTACTGACTGATTCTGCCTATGTTAGTCATTATATATTTTGTCTATCCTTTTTCTGGCAGCTGAGGAGGATCCTGAAGTTCACCTTGGTCAGCTTAAACGTTTTTCACTGCGTGAGCTGCAAGTTGCAACGGATAACTTTAGTAACAAAAACATTCTAGGTAGAGGTGGTTTTGGAAAGGTTTATAAGGGACGATTAGCTGATGGTTCTCTAGTAGCGGTGAAAAGATTGAAAGAAGAACGCACCCAGGGCGGGGAGCTGCAATTTCAAACAGAAGTGGAAATGATTAGCTTGGCCGTGCATCGAAATTTACTTCGGCTGCGTGGTTTTTGCATGACACCAACAGAAAGGTTGCTCGTGTATCCTTTCATGGCTAATGGGAGTGTAGCATCATGCTTAAGAGGTACTCTTATAATTCTATTCTGATTATTTAATTAATCTTTTAAGGAGGATTAATGTGATTATTTCTACGTACATCTGTCTTAATGGATATTGATTGTGCCCTCCGTTGTTCCATATTATCAGAGCGTCCAGAGACACAACCACCACTCGACTGGCCAATACGGAAGCGTATTGCGTTGGGAGCTGCTAGGGGACTCGCTTATCTGCATGATCATTGTGACCCAAAGATCATTCATCGTGATGTAAAGGCGGCGAACATATTGTTGGATGAGGAATTCGAAGCAGTTGTTGGAGACTTTGGTCTTGCAAAACTCATGGATTACAAAGATACTCATGTTACTACTGCTGTCCGTGGTACAATTGGCCATATAGCACCTGAGTACCTCTCTACTGGAAAGTCTTCAGAGAAGACCGATGTTTTTGGATATGGTGTTATGCTTCTTGAACTAATAACTGGACAGAGGGCTTTTGATCTTGCTCGACTCGCCAATGATGATGATGTCATGTTGCTTGATTGGGTAAGCATTCAGTTTATTATAACTATTTGACTGGTTTTTATTTGTGGCGATCTTTTTGTCAGTGTCAACTTCTATATTATCTCCTGGGTACAAAATTTACTGGAGCAATATTTTGTTGAATATGCAAAGCATCTGTGCTCTGTGCTGCCTAAAGTCTCCTTTCCAACAAACGACGAGATGTATAATATTTATTCTATTTTTATTGTTATTACTCAAGAAAAGCTAACATCTTTTATTACCTTTTCACTTATTCAAGAGCACAAGGGATATTTCCCATGTACAATTTTTTTTAAAAGAAAAAATTCGATTTCTTTTCTTTTGTATTTTATTCTACATAAATGAAATTAGAGTTACTCTCCGATAGCTTTGAAGTCTAGTAGCATGGAAGTTCCCTTGTAAATAGGGGGTTGAGTGTTTCATCCCATTTGTAATCTCGAGCTAGTAGGGCCCGCCCCCTTGAATGAAATAAAATTGGAATTCCATTAGTAAGTCAATATTGTATGCTCTTTTCCCATGCATGGGGAGCTGACATGGCTTGTAATCCAGGTGAAAGGACTTTTAAAAGACAAGAGATTGGAAACGCTGGTGGATGCTGATTTACAGGGAAATTATAATGAAGAAGAGGTTGAGCAACTAATCCAGGTAGCATTACTATGCACACAAGGTACCCCTTTGGAAAGACCCAGAATGTCAGAGGTGGTCCGAATGCTCGAAGGTGACGGCCTGGCGGAGAAGTGGGAGCAATGGCAGAAGGACGAGATGTTCCGGCAAGACTTCAACTATGTCCACCACCCGAATGCTAATTGGATAGTAGACTCAACGTCACACATCCCTCCCGATGAGCTATCAGGTCCTAGATGATCATTCAAAAAAGACTTTGCCCTTTTGAGTAAAACTAGGCAAACCCTTGATGATGATGAGGAGAGAGTGCCTTCGGTTTAGATGAAGTATACTTGCAGATTTGTGCATATGATGATTTTCGCTCGGGACCATTTCTTTTCTTTTGATCTTGTATGAATTATGTTGATGTCAAGCCTACTTAGTCCATTGATCATTTTGTGATAACAAAGAAGAAGGAATCAATGTGTAATTTGTATTGGGTTTTCAAGTGGCATGATGAAGTTTAGGCCACAAAGCTTTTGTCATTGTTGTATTATTGTATGTATTAGAAATTAGTAGTCTTATGGGAATAAAATGAATTATATTCTCCTTTCCTCTGTTTTAGTGCATATTTGGTTTCTGCTTGAAACCACTAAATTACGCGTGTTTGGATTGGACACGGTGGTTTTGTGTCCAAAAAGATAATTTTAGATAAAATAATCCAAATAACCCACATTTTTCACAATCATTTTTTTTACAAAAACTAATAAATTATTTAAACACTAATATTTTTTATAATCAATTTTTCACAAAAATAATAAATTATCTATATACTAAATTTTTTTCATAATCAATTTTTTACTAAAACTAATGAACTATATAAATACTAATGTTTATTAACAATCTATTTTTTTTTACCAAAAATATGGTTTTGACATTAGTGGAGTGGAATAACTTCTAATTGAAGTGTTTGTACTAACTTTTGGATGATATATTTTTTAAGGGAAGAATAGATTTTATGAAAAACCTATTTTTTTTATTGGTGCGTTTGGATTAATTTCTGGAGAATATATTTTGTAAAAAATGTTAAAAGTGATCCCCTAACTTTTCTAAAACTATAGTTTTTGAGTGAAAAATTGATTGTAGGAAAAAATTAGTGTGTGGATAGTTTATTGGTTTTTTTGAAAATTTGATTGTAGGAAAAAAAATTAATATTTACATAGTTTATTGATTTTCGTAAAAAATTAATTATGAAATTATGGGGTGTTTGGATTATTTGATCCAAAACTACAGTTTGGATTAAAAAATATTTTTTTTACAAAAATCTATTCTATACAAAATCTATACTTTTAAAATCTATTTTACCCATAATCTATTTTACCTAAAATTTATTCTCTAGAATATATTTTCTAAAATCTATCCTCCATAATTTATTATACCTAAAAAATCTATTTTTTATAATCTAATCCAAATACACCCTAGGTTTTAGTCGTTTTCAATATCAAATTAAACATACTTTTAATAGATAAATAAGGAGTTCACTTTGATGTTAAATATAAGACTCGGATATATTTTCTTCTCCTAAATTTATAATCTTCCTTCCAAAATATCTTTATATGATTGCATATATATTAAGGAGTTTCCATCAAGAGGTAGTTTCAATACACATGATAGTAAATGATATTTTAAGAAAATCAATACACAATTATTACAAATAACTAAGTTAACTAATTTTTTTAATTTATCCAAATTAATTAAGTAGATATTATATTAAGGACCGAATGGAGTATTTAAGTGGTAGAGAAAATTGCTCAAAACTCCATATTACAAAATTTTGGGAAACTTAAAATTTGTTTAAGAATAGGAAAAACATAATAAAAGACATTTTGAAATTCAAAAGGATAAAAAAGACATCTAAATTTTAAAAAAGACAGATTGGGCCTCCTGTCTAATTTCTCATTTGCAAATTTAGGACAAAAGATGAAATTACCCTTTAGTCATTTACCACTCCTGCAATATAATTTACGATTTGAGCAATGATTTTGACAATTTAAGCAATGAGATTTACTACTCATCATCACCTTAAGCCATCGTCATTCATCTTCTGTTCACCCGTCCTCCACTCCTCTCTCCTGTCGACGGCGAGCACAAAAGTAACATGAGGAAGAGCGGGCAAAGTAGGACAATCAATGGTGCAACGAGTAAGAAAATTATTGCTGTCATCTTTCATCCCCGCTGCACCTTACTGCCGTCGTCATCTTGCTCTGTCGGCCCTTCTTCCTATTGCTTTTGTGCTCACCGTCGACGGAAGAGAGGGGTGGAGGATGGGTGAACAATAGATGAATGATGACGGCTTAGGGTGATGATGAGTAGTAAATCATATTGCTCAAGTTGTCAAAATTATTGTTTAAGTCATAAATTCTATCGCAGGAATTGTAGACCTGAAAGTAATTACTTGTAAGTACATTGTTACAGAGAAAGTTATCAAAACTATCACTCATATTGTAAATCCTATTGTAAGAATTGTAAACCCGAAAACTATTATTTGCAAGTATGTTGTTACAGAGTTGTTAATGTCTTATTGCAGGAGTTACAAATCCCAAAGCAATTACATGCAACTATATTGTTACAGAGTAGTAAATGTCTTTGTTGAAATTGTTAAAACTATTGTTTAAATCGTAAATCCTATTACAGGAGTAGTAAATAATCAAATGGCAATTTTATCTTTTGTCCCAAATTTACAAAGGACAAATTGGGCAAGGGACCCAATTTGTCCTTGTTAAAATTTAGAGGTCCTGTTTATCTTTTTAAATTTTAAAATATTTTTTATTGTCTTTTTCCCTTTAAGAATCTTCAATCTAGGTGCAATATATTTTTAAAGAATATAACTATTTTTAATTATGTATAATATATATTTAACTGTATAAAACAAAAGATATTCATATATACCTGAAGATATGTTAGATCCAACAATAGAAAAGTTGTATCTACTAAAAAAATCTAAGACTTTAGGAGGTTTTGGATCATAAATTTTGTAATAGAATATTTTTTAACAATTTTTCTAAGTATGACTTTTGAATGCGTGAAAACACATGGCCTCTTTATTATTTTGATTTTATCTTATATGCATTATTTTCTTCTCAAAAAATTGAAATATGAGTTACAATACTTATGAATTTAAAGAATATAGAATTTCTCAGAAATTTTATTTTATAAATGGAGTATAATCAATTTCTAATATGAATTACGAAGGTTCACATAAATTTCTGATGCATTAGTGCTACCTAGAAATTTGTGACCTAATTTATAATTATACATATATATATAAATAAATTAAGGAACCATCCCAGAAAGAGCTATGTAGCTCCCACATTACCACCATAACTGAAGAATCTTATATTTTTGTTTATATTCGAGATTTTTTTAAATTTTTTATATTAGGATGTGAGTTATAATTTTCTTGAATTAAGATAACAAATTGTGCTACTTTTTATATATAAATACATTTAATTAAAAACATATGACATAATCACTTTATTCCGAAATGCAGAGACTATATAACTACTTTATTATAAGAATTAAAAAATTAGTTAAACTAGGGATACTGACATTATAAATTAATGCATCCAAATTCTTTGATAATATTTATCTACGGCAAACAAAAAAAACAAAGAAGAGGACATGGTTATGTAGTCGTTGCATTTTGCAGTAGAATCGTAGTGGCAGATAGGATTATTGGGAGCAAAAAACGATGCACAATGCATGTGTGTACTGGATTGTATGTTAAGCAATCTAACGGCTATGACAACTTAAACATTTTCTTCCTGTCAGTCTCACATGCCGATCCTTCTCCAAGTTTGTTGGATTCACAGGTGTCCGCCTTGGTTGGACAGTAGTCCCTGAAGAACTCTTATATGCTAATGGATTTCCCGTTTTACATGATTTCGATCGCATAATGTGCACTTGTTTTAACGGAGCATCCGACATCGCTCAGGCCGGTGGACCAGCATGTCTCTCACCAGAGGGCTTCAAGGTTAGTTGAAAGTTCCATGCTTTTATGTTAAATTTCATGCTTATATTCCTTATTTAATGCACAACTCTGCATCTAGCATGCTGTTCTGACATTGAGGTGCTATTTTGAGTGAAATTTTTACAGCATTTCACATTGATGGATTATGCTGTTAAATCTGTCAAGTTTATTGAAGCTTTAAGATTCCATTTGAGTCTTTCTTACCAGATCCATTTTCATAAAGGATGGGTTCTTGTTGGCAATATAACAGTAGCTTCTGAGTTCCGAGGCCTGCAGAATCTTTGAAAAGAAAGAGTGCCAGATTTTCAGTTCTTGTGTGTTACCTAATGTTGCTTGTTAACCAGGAAGCACCCTCTAAGGAAGAAAGTCTCACTGTCTATCCTTTAGGAACACATTTTTGAATTTTACATTTTGTAGATTATAATAAAAAAAAACTATTTTATGGGCTTTTGCTTAGCAATTTAAGCTTCTTGAGTTGAAAAAAACTTTGATATCTGAGTATCTATGATAAATGATCAAGGGAACAATCCTAGCCATCCTCATTCTTCATAACTAAATGAAATTTCAGCATGAATAAGTATATGCAGATCCCATTGCAGCGATGAGCACCATGGTACTCATCACTGTGTCGAGCACTGAAACTAGTTCTATCCTTTTGGTGATTATTATTCTTTTGAAACATTTCAGGCTGTGAAGCTCAGGACACTCTACTATATGGAGAATGCAAGAATCCTGTTAGATTCTCTGACTTCACTTGGTTTGACAGTTTTGTTTGCGAAAATGCACCTTATATATGGGTCCATTTTCCTGGCTCAAAATCTTGGGATGTTTTTGCTGAAATTCTTGACAAGACCCACGTAATCACAGTCCCAGGTACTGGTTTTGGTCCAGCTGGTGAAGAGTTTCTAAGAATTAGTGCTTTTGAAAACAGAGAAACCATCATTGAAGCCTCACAGCGATTGAAATACCTTTTCAGTTAGAAGTTTTAAAAATCATCTCTTACTTTTCTATCAGCTTCATGATCAACTACATATAAATAATATAGCAAGATGGTTGCTGAGAGATTTCACTACACCACCCCACATGTGTGAACTATATTTTATGTGTTTATTAGTAATATATTACCTCTGTTTAGCTTTGTGCAGTAGAATATCTGAGATCATACTTGTACTTATATGATATTACTCCTCTATCAAAACTCAACTCAAGGATGAAGACAAGCAAATGATCGTTAGTTTTTAAAAAAAGTTCTATTGTTTTAAAATAAAACTACAAATTTTATTTTGTGAAAGTTTGTCCAACAGATTTTGACCAAAAACTAAAGTTGGCCTTGAAGAACAGAAAACACGTTTTTTAATGTTTTCATGCGTTTTATAGGTAAGACTTAAGAGTACACACGGCAAATACAAGTTGGAAAATGGTTTTTTCTCGTTGACACTAGTGTAATTTACATTCATAGATGATCTCTTCCTTTGTTTTTTTGGAAGCAGACCATTCTAGACATCTTTTCTTTTTGTTCTTTTTTTTTATTTCATAATTAAAACTGGTCTTTATAAGCAAAAATGCGTTCAAGTATTCCATAACTTGGCCTTAAACTTATATTTTTTCTTATTCTAAGTAAAGGTAACCAACCACCACAAGAATATCTCATAAGACTGGACGTTTGTTGCTGCTTTGTGAACAATACAAGAAAATAAGAGATATTATTATAGTAACATCTTATAGAAAACCAAACGTGTTATTTGAATTATTTCAGTTCTTATTTTGTTCCAAGTTTGAGGTTTCTACTTACATAAGAATAACCATAATGGTAACATCATAATGATCACTTGCAAATTTTACAATTTGAAGTTTCTTATTACCCACATAAAGCTTTTGCCTTTATCAGCAAATCGCACCAACCTACGTACAAGTACTCTCTCAGATGATCAAAGGACAAAACCTAGTTACAATTTTAAGATGTTCGCTATTTGATTCTCCAATAAAAACATAAACCATAAACTCCTTTCAAAACTCTACATCATATATTTTCCCAAAAAAAACCTATTATATTATATCTTGATTGGAGAATTTGATAACAAACACCTAAAAATTTTATCTAAGTATTATCCACAATCAAGCTTTAAGGGTTTGGCAGCTAACTAGTTCAGTGGATCTACCACTCCTAGAAGCAAGAACCTTCCAAATATCTCCCTCAGATTCCTCGGATGGATCAGCTTGTTCGCCGAGTGAATCATCCGGTGGTGGCAATGAAGATTGGGAGGAAGATGAATAATTTTGCAGGTCAGCCTGCAACACTGTAATATTGTGATTGGCATCTTTAGTTATCACTTGGAGTTTTCCAAGTAAACTAGCCAAAAGATAGGGAGATTCTGAATCTGTGAGATCATGAATTGGAACATCTCCAGAAACAATTTTCCAAGCATCATCTTCATAGTCATATAGCTTGATCTTTGCACTGTCAAGAGAATTTGAAGGATCCAGTGCATATAAGTCACCATTAACGGTAACGCTAAGTTTTGTACCGGCTTGCCTTGCTGGCCAACCTTCACCCATACCAATTGGCATTTCAAACCATGAATTCAAATTCGGATCATAAGTTTCTCCACCAACATCAACGAAAAATGGCCAGCAATACAGACTCTGAGGAACAAATAACTTTCCCTTATACGACGTCATTCCTGTGGCAATAGGCTTGAGCAGGTCAGCCAGAAATGCAGTCGGTAGCACTTGAGCTTTTGAAAAAGGCATGCTTGGCAATTCAGACCACACACCAGTATGTGGATCATAAACTTCTGCAGATTGAAGAGGGCTAAGTCCAGCAGGACCCCTAGTAACTCCTCCAACAACATAAAGCTTGTCATTCAATATACCTGTTTTACAATAGGCTCTACCAACTGACATTGGACTAGCCTCAGTCCATGAATTTTTCACAGGATCATATCGCCAAACAGATTTCATTGCTGAGGCTTTAAAGAATCCTCCTAAAGCATAGATGCAACCATCAACAGCTTCTATTGAGCAACCGCAAAACGGCATTCGATCTAGGGCATCTCGCCTTCCGAGCCAGCTCATTATGACATCAGCAATTCTGATACTTGACCCAACCCTGCGCAACATTTTTAGGGCAGTCAAACCCTTTGTTTCATCTTCAAAGGCAACATTTGGCATTGGTGGCAACCTCTGCCATCTTCCTGAAAGAGGGTCCAAGGCATACCATAAAAGCTTATCATCATTGACCTTTGTTAATATGTAGAGCCATTCCTCAGCCGTCCCAAGTTCTTTTCTCAAAGCAAATAGTTCAGAGCTCACAAGAGCCTCCTTCCAGGCAAGAGAAACGAACTTGAGATTTAAGTAACTCATGCGAGGAACTCTGGCTAGAATCTGGAGTGATATCTCATCAGGAAGGGCCGGAATCAGTCTTGAGTTGTCCTCACTAAAGCTTGATGACAACCTCTGTCTCTTGCGAGCTTCACCTTGCAAAACATCACGGGGATCACTCCATTCACGCTTGGAAGTGGAATTGTTCAAACTCAGTATATTCCCCATTAAAACTGCTTCAACAGGAAATTAAAATCAGTCACATCAAGCTTCCATGGTAGTTCTGTTTATAAAAATCATAAGTCTAACTCATTTCACACCACAAGAAAAGAAAACACGGTGATAAATTGGATTTATGGACTCTCTCAATAATCAAAAGCCTTTGAGAAAATCAAAGCAAGGTAAAGAGAACGCTAAAACTCCTATACAAGATTCTGAGTAAGTCTTGCATAGAGCTAAGAGAGCAATGAAAACACATATATAAGCTATATGGATTCAGTCTTCAGTTAGTGCCTCAGCATGCACACACAGACACACTCACACAAAATTTAGCAGGTTACAACACCACTACATCCAAAACCAGAAATAACCAATAATGGAGACACAAAATCAGACTATAATCACAATCAAGTAACGAGCAATCATAACTTACCAGCATAGTCCTTTTTCATATCCAAAACAACAGCTCGAAACAATTTTGAATTATTTATCCGTTTCTCAACTGGATAAGTCTTTTTATAGCCACAAAAAAACCAAAGGTTCAAATGTAAGACCATTTCAACCCCCAAAGACCGTACCGGTGCTGAAGCAAAGCTCTAGAAATTCCATATAGAAATTTAGCCATTTCACACATGAACTTCCCAGATATATACTGATATATAAAGCGCAATTGAGAAACGGATAAGAACTAAATTGAAGTACTCACAGCACCGAAACCTCAATCAAAACCGCGAAATTTACGATGCAATCGTCTTAGAAATCGAACAGATAAGTCCGAATGGAACTAATGATACATTAATAAGTCATTAACCCCACAAACCAAGATTTAGAAGTCAATTACAATAGAAAAGGACCACGAAGAAGTCAATCACGTACCTGATTGGGGAATCACTTCGAAACTAATAGAAAAAACTAGTAATTATGATAACCCATCGTGTTCGCTCAACAGGGGAAATTCCTCTGGACGAAGAAAAGGGAACAGAACCCGTACCTGCCTGATCTGTGTGTGAACGGATTCTGCACGAAACCGTACCGTGTGTAATAAGTAGCAGATTATGAGGACATCTGGACCGTGGAGATAGTGGATCCTGTTACTCCAACGGACGACCTAGATTTGTTTATGTTAGTTGGCTATTTTCTCGGCTTTTATTGGTCTATGAGCGTGGGAGCTGCTGACATCAGCTACCCCATGTCATAGCTCAAAAACTATTTATTGTCACGTTTAAAAAAAAAAAATACCCAGTCTAATTACAATGTAAAATTCAAGAAAGATTTAAACAAATTAGCCTAATAAATTTACATTTAAAAATTTGTAATAAACGAATTATTTATCCAAGAAAATATCAATTTTTTATTCATTTAATTAATATTAAGTTAGTTAGCATTAAACATCTAAAATAATTTTTATTAAGACTCGATATTTTAAATTAAGTTTTTGTGCATATAATACTCTATAGGTTATAGATTTTTTTTATCAGAGTATTTTAAAGAAATAATTTTTTATATATATTTATCATTTTAAAATATTTTTTAAATAATACTCAATATCTTAAATTTAAATTGTTTCTTACTACTAAAAAATATTTTCAGGATAAAATTACTCAAAAAAATTGTTACTTTAAAAAAATATGTGATATTAAAAAAATAATTTAGAATGTTAAATATATAAAAAATTAATTTAAAATATTAGAAAAATGGTTCTGGAGTATGGATACGACTTTGTATTTACAATTGAGTCATTTTTATAAGTAATTGACAAAATAAAACATTTTTTTTTTAACAAAAGTGAATAAGTCATCATATTTCTACATGGAAACTCAAACCGGAACTAGCTTTGCTTGGAGAAGAAAAAGAAAAGTATGGGTGGAATGAAATGTGGTTTAAACATATTATAATAATGCTGAAAAGTCATCAAAATAATGCATATTTAATCATTAAGTCAATATATCAATAATTCTTTCCTAAGATACAGAAATATTATAAGGGTGTCCCTTGCCAAATGCCAATAGCGAAGTATATTACAGTAATTAAGTGATTAATTTATAATAATAAATAATATTGTTATGTTCATATTTTAGAGCCTATTTGGATAGGATTTTAAAAAATAACTTATAAAAAAAAAGATTTATAGACAGCTTATAAAAAAAGATTTTTATAGAAGAGTTTATGAAAAAAAGTGATTTTGAATAAATAAGTGTTTGGATAATTATTTTTAGAATAACTTTTTATATTGATAAATTATCAAAAAGGGTATGATTTGATTAAAAGTAAGAGAGATGAGAGAGGTAGAGAAAAGATAAGAGAGATGAGAGAGAAAAGAAGAGAGAGGAGAGAGGAAAGGGGTAAAGATGAGAGAGGAGAGAGGGTGTAAGAAAAGGTAGGGGTAAGATAATAATTGGATAGTCCACAAGCTCTTTTACTGTTAAAAAAGCTAATTTTAATAGCTTATTCAAAACCATGGTTTTACTCAAAAGCACTTATGGACAAATATAGCTGTTTATTTTAAAATTTTTCTAAACTAAAGTTTAGGCTAAAAGTCCTTTTAAAACCATGGTTTATACCCTTACCAAACAGGCCCTTAATGTTTTCTTAATTTTATAGAATCTATAGAAAACGTCATCATGTTCTAGAATATTCTGGATTGATTGATATATAATCTTGGGATTTTATTTTCCTGATTTTTATTTAATTAGAAGAACTAACGTCATAATGTAAAATTAAGAAAATAATGTGGATTTTTAAGACAAAGCTAACACAAGCTAAAGATTTTGAGTTAATCAATTATTTAATTTGATCTATATAGATAAAGTTTCTCAATTTAATTATAATTAAATTATTTTTTGAAATTTGTTTCTCCTAAAATGCAGATCTTGTTTAATTCCTATAAAAATATTCTAAATAAGAAATTTCCGCCTTGTTTAATTCTGTTTTCAATTTTTATTTTTGTAGAATAGTTTTATTAATTTATTTTTTAGAACATATTTTGGCAAAAAATAAACGGAAATGTTTTGAGTCTTTGAGATCTCACTTTTTATCATTGACTATAAAATATTACATGCATTTTTCTCAAATTTCATTGAAATTACACAGTTCTTTTTCTATTTATATATTATTTATTTTTTATCTTTTTATTTATTTATTTATTATTTTTTATCTTTTAAAAAATCCATCGTTCACAAATTTTACTTTTTCTTAATGGAAGAGATGGGCCATTTTTTCTGCAGAAATATATACCCACTAGGCCCATGATAAAGCCCATTGGGCCTATTACATCTACAGGCCCTTTTCTAGGGCTTGCAATTTGTCCTCCTGGAGGCTTGGTGGGAAATTGGGAATGAAGATTCATCAAACTAATTTATAACACATTTAAACATACTAAATAATACTCCTCATCCTTAATATAATATATAATTTATAATATAATTTATATTATAAATTATATTTTACATTAAAAATTGAAAGAATAATAAATTAAAAAATTATATGTATTTTATGTTTTATAAATATATTCCAAATTATATATATATTGATCTTTTTTATAAGTCAGTTCTAATATATTTTATACATATAAAAAAATCTTAAATTTTATTAATTTTGTGTAATATGCATTACACCTTATGAGAATAAAATTAACACAATAATAAATAAAGAATAAAATTATATATTTATATAAAAAATTTAATGACGTAACTTATAAATAGGATTAAAAAATTTCTTTTCTTTACCCTATAAATAAGATCACAGGAATATATATTAGAGTTCAGACAAGGAGACTTAAGGCTTCATTTGAAATAGTCATAAAAATAAGTTGACTTTGGTAAACTAGTTTTGTTTATCTACCAATAATTTGGTAAGTTAGGTTATAGATTCGATAGAACGTTTTATGACAATGATCGAATGAACTTGGTTTAATTAACACACAAGTTAAATAGGCCAACTTGTGAGACTGTGAGTTGATCAAATTGTCTACCATAATTTTTTTTAAGAAATAAAACCCTCAAATTTTAAAAGTAATATCATGATATTATCTTTTAGTTGTATTCACTATTTAATCTAAATAATATTTAAATATGGGTTAATATGTGTGTGTAGATGAATGGCTACATATAAAAACATTAATATAAATAATTGGTTAAAAATATAAGAAAAGAAGATAGTCGCACTAACAGGTAACGAATCTTTTTATACCTTTTTTAATATATTATTATATGTATTAAAATAAAATATCGAAGTAACATATTATTCATGAGAACATCTCTTATCCACATGAAGTAATATATTACTCTTCCTATCCTTAATATATAATTTAATTAGGAGATTAATTTTAGTCCTAAATATAAGATTTATCTTTTATATTTTTTTAAATTACCAGTATTGATACTCATTTTATAATAATTGAGTAAAAAAGGGAGAAACAGAATTAAAGAAGATGATTAGAGTATTTGAGTAAAAAATATGATAATTTAACTAGTTTTCTTAATTTAATCAAATTAGTTAAATATGTTATATATTAAAGATAAGGGTGTATATATATATATATATAACATATATAATTCTTACATATACAATGATATATCATTGAACTCGAATCATTTCCAATTATTTTTTTAAATTTATATAATGTTTTCCGAACCACCAAGAGATGTGCAATAACTCCAAAGATTAAGAACTTGGCATCATCGATGATGATAGAGCATAAAACAATATCATACATATTAATGTGAAATTATATAAATATGACCTTATAATTTAAGCTTTTAATCTAACACTGGGTTTTAAAACGAATTCATTCAAGAAACTTGTCGACTTGTCATTGGAGGTAAACATATTAAATTATAATAAATTATATTGAATAACAATTAAATAAATATTCATTCCATTATTGGATATAAGCATACTAAATTATAATAAAATATATCGAATAACAATTAATTAAATTTTTCTTTTTAGTTTTGTGTGGACATGAAAAAGACATTTTGCACCCCCTAAGACGTACCCTAACCATATTTATCAAGTTAATTTATTCTTTATGGATATTTAACTGTAATATAAATTTTAGAAAAGAATATAATTATTCATGTTTTATAAATTTAAAACAAGTTAATAAAAAACAAACTTGTTCATTGTTGGTCTTATCCATACGTTCGAGATTTTAATATATGTTTTTTCTGTTAAAAAATGATAAACGTATAGTCTTTGTAATTTCTTTTGTAATATTATATAAATTTATAGATTTTTTTCTGGCGATAAATAATTACCTAGTTTTTTTTGGCGTTGCTTAATCATATAATTGCATTTACCGTTATAATTATAGTTGCCTAGTTTTACTATACAACTATTGAAGACAAATGAAAAAGCATATATATTAATATTTTCTTAAATATAAAATTATTATTTTTAAATTAAATTGCTCCCTTAATACATAGATTTGGATTTTTCTTGTTTGTAATGTCCATTGCTTCTTCTTCTTATGATTTAATCAAGGATAATCCTCTTCAAAGCTCAAAGCGTAAAATTTTTTTACCTCTCCTAATAAATTGGCTTTCTAAAATTTGAATTCACATTTTCCCTTTTATAGAGTGTGATTACTTACCATCTCAATCCATAGTTTGTCGTTACTTCTCCTCATTATTTCCTCAAGAATAGTCACACATGTACATGATTTCCCTAGCATTAATTTACTCTTTTTATTTTTTTGGTGACCTTAATTTACTCTTTTTAATTACAAGCATTAATTTAATTACTTTTTTACTTATGTCATGCATGACAACATATCATGTTTAATAATTCATGGGTTTAGATTTGATAATTTTGTTATGATTATCTTTTGTCAATAAAATACATTAACAATAATTTTGTATGTCTCAAAACATTAAAATAAAAAATGGAGATCAATTGGTATATACCAGAATTGTATTCCAAGATTCTTAAAATAGAGATCAATTGCACATTTTGTTTTAAAAGTGTTTTATGATACCTCTACTTTTAAAATACACAATTACACTCGTTACAGATGCATGTTTTACAAATGAATAATATTATATATCATGTTCTTTTGATGAAAAACTCGCATTCGTTTTTATAAAATGATGCGTAAAGAAGGAAAATGAGAATTTAGTTTTGTGGGTTTTGAATTCTCTCATAAGGGAACCGATCCTCTGAATTTGAGAATCCATAAATTTCCTATAAGTTTGCTTTTTTAAGAAAGAGAGAGAAGGTTTTATATTTTATAAAAATAAAATGGACAGGCTAAAAAGAACAAAAACTATTTTGGGTGGCAACACTTGCTCCTTTGCCATCTGTTATAGTGTCTACCTTTTTTGTCTGCAACACCCTGGCCGACAAGGACGGTGTTGCAATTGTGAGAGTGTTATATATATAGCATATGAAATTGAATTTTCTATCATAGTATAAACAAATTAATAATTAAAGTGGCCAACTTTAGAACTCAAAATATGCTATTAATAATTTCAGGTGAAAACCATGGATAAGGGAGTGAATCCAATATCTGCTAGTGATATATTTTTCAGGGGAAAATATATCTTGGCGCTGGTATTCATATTGGTGTCATAGTTGGTCTCATTGCTCTCACAGTAAGCTAATTTTTTTTTAGTTGCCCACCCGGTTCACTGGAGCTTTGCCCCGACTACATCCGGATCCGACCCCGTCGCGCACCTGTGATCTTAATCTTGTCACAGTAAGCTAATTCTTCACGTGACTGGCTACTCATCTGTTATACTCCTTCTGTCCTTTTTGTCCTTTGTATATAGGATATGATTAGGGTGTTGATCTTAATCTTAAATATAAAATATATTTATTATATTTATTATTATTTTTAAATTAGCCATAGTGATACTTCTTTAACAACAATCAAGTAAGAGAATGAAGGAAAAATGGAGAGTTAAGGAAGATAATTATAATATTTTAAAAAAGAACATATCATATTATTTAACTTAACTAACTTGCTTAATAATATAATTCAATTAGTTAAATAGATTATATATTATAGACCGGAAAAGTATCAGGAAAGTGATGTTTATAAGTACTCTAACTAATTTTTTTCTTAATAAGTTAGTCTTTTTAAATGTACTCTCCTTTTAGATTTATGCTCACAATATGATTGTTCATCTTATATTTTAGGTTAAATTACATAAATCTTTATTGAATTTTGAATCATGTACAGATAACTCCTCCACCTTTAAAACTTAATAAACCCTCATAAACTTTTAACCCTATATGGATAAACCCTAGCAATCCATTATATACCCTTTAAATTATATTTTTATGTGTAGACAACCCTCTCAAATTTTGAGTTATATGTATATAAACTTCCCAAATTTTAAAGTATACATATAGATATAAATAAAATAAAAAAACAAAACTACTAGTAGAAGACTTATCTACATAAATATAAATATAAAAGTTAAGGGAATTCATTGTAACGTAAAGTTCAGAGGAGAGTAATATGTGTGTGTGTGTGTGTGTAATCTCGCCTATATTTTAACATGTTGGAATCGGACTTTGTGGAATCGTAGGAAGCTGTAGCAATAGCAAGAACATTCGCTGCGAGGAAAGATTATCCATTGGATGGTAACAAAGAAATGATTGCATTGGGAACAATGAGTGTTGTTGGTTCATTGACATCTTGTTTTTTGGTTACAGGTACATTTTAATATAGAAAAGCAAAAGGAAAAGCTCTCTCTCTCTCTCTCTCTCTCTCTCTCTCTATACATATGTATATATATCGAATGGCTGCGATCTAATTAATTGATACCATTTGTTATGTTTACTGATCTCAGGGTCTTTTTTGGCTCAGCAGTGAACATTACGACTGGGTGTAAAACTGCAGTATCAAACATAGTTACAGCCATTGTTGAGTTATTAACGTTGTTGTTCATCACGCCACTATTTAAGTACACTCCAAATGCAGTGCTTGCTTCTACTATAATCTCTGCTGTGCTCAGCCTTGTTGACATTGGTAAATTCATTCATCTACGGAAGATAGACAAGTTTGATTTTGTGGCGGCCATGGGAGCCTTCATTGGTGTGGTTTTCAAATCTGTTGAGATTGGCCTTCTTATTGCGGTAAAAATTAAATGTGGAATATTTTTAATATTATAGAATTTAAGGAAAAATCACTATGAACACAAAAGTTATACCATAAATGATCATGATGAATCTCGTTTATCCATCATTATTTCCTATACTAGAATTTATCACTGTATATTGCTCACTTGTTGTGAGATTTATTAGTGATTACATCCTTTTCTTGAAAGCTCACAGTAATTTTTCATTTAATTAATACTTCCCCCATTCCTTAGTATAAGAGTTAGTTGACTTTTTTGGGTAGATTAAGGACGCCCAATAAATCAGTTAATTATAACTAATATATGAGTTAGTTGACTGTTTGAGTAATTTAAGAAGTATATATAACATGAATTCATCTTGATAGGTTGAATTTGATCATAATTAACTTATTTATTTGACTTATTCAATCTATTTAAATTAGTCAATTAGCTCTTGTTAAGAAACATAGGAGTATCATGCTTGCAACCATTTTATGAAACCATATGTATGTTTTGCGGGTGGTGTTATCATTTGCCAAAATCCGTTTACAAGTGACAAGGCCAAGAACTGTCGTGCTTGGGAAGATTCCTGGGAGCAGTGCCTACAGGAGCATGTTTCAATACCCAAATGCTAAACAGATTCCTCAAATGCTGATTATTAGAGTTGACTCTGCAATCTACTTCTCTAACTCCAGTTATATATCAGAGACAGGTTATTCATTAACGTAGTGTTTTTTACTTAAGATGTACTGTATAATCTTTGAGTTTCTTGACCCTGCAAGATCATGCTTAATTATTACCTGTTGATTATGATGCAATTAAAATTTGCAGAATTCTAAGATGGCAGCAAGATGAAGATGAAGAAAGGAAAGAAAGTGGCTTACATAGAATATGTGATTGTTGAGATGTCACGTAAGGATTATTCGCTGATATTGATACATGATTTGATCTTGATCTTGATATTAATTGTTAATCTACAAACATGGACTTACATATATTGATGGAACTATCAAATTTTCTTCAGCTGTTACTTACATTGACACTAGTGGCATCCATGCATTTGAAGAATTACACAAGAGCCTTGAGAAAAGAGGGGTCCAGGTAATAATACATATATAATCACATGACTATATTCAACATTTTTGCATCATTACTACAAAATATTAATTCTCTGTAAAACTCTTGTGGACTGATTCTATTTATAAGGTAAATCATTGAATTCTTCTTATAATTTTTTCCATTTACTCCCATTTAAATGTTGGTGTAAGAATGTTAATAAAATATAGGCAAAGTTGAAAACTTATTAAATTCTTAGAGGGAGTTAATAAGAAACATGTTGAAATTGACTTAAGATCATATAAGTATATCATTAATCTCTTTGACTTTCTCTCGCAGCTTCTGTTGGCAAATCCTGGGCCAATTGTAATGGAGAAGTTCTATTCATCCAGGTTAGTAGACATAATTAGGGAAGACAACATATTTCTATCAGTGGCGGATGCTGTTGCGGCTTTTGGATCAAACGTTGATTATGAAGTTTGATCGATATATAGGTTCATATATATTTTCAAACTAAGAACCAATTCATAAGTCATATGCATCAAGATTCCTTGGAGAATCATAGTCCAAGGACATCCTACGTGACATGCTGATAGAGCTAGTTCAGATGGCATGGATGTGAAGGGGTTTGGATAATGATTAATGGTTTAAACCCTTTTGATGTAATGGAAAATAGTAAAGAAACTAATAGAATATAAGTTTGGGAAGTTGTGTTTTTCATAGTCTTATAGCTTATATAATTATATTATTCACTGCAAGCGATTTTTTCGATATGTGTGTTTGATTTTTTTTTTAAAAAAAAGTGTTACTTTGGATCCACAAGCACCCAAACACTTATTTTTATGCTAGAATTGATTATTAACAAAATTATAATTTGGAAAGGTATCCTAATTCCTGGGTATTTAAATTTATATCCGAGGATAATAGATAGCTCGCCCTATCCGATATTGGTATCGCCTAAAAGAAAAGGAGATTTCACCCTGTCCTAGATCATGGGTGAGCCCAACCCCTTCCTAAAAATTTTTGTACTAAAAAAACAAAATTATGGTTTCTTTCTTTTGAAATACAAACTAATGAGAAATGATGATTTTTTGTCATTTTGTTGTCTTTCCTCTATTTTTTTACTGTTGCCTCTTTCTTATATATCTTAACTAATTTTACTTTCATTTTTTAATTACTTATATTATTTAATATATATGAAATTAAGTTTTTAATTATGTACAGAAAAAATAAAGAATACAAATATAATTTTTTAATTATTTATTATTA
The DNA here is from genome assembly GCA_037074615.1 of Leucaena leucocephala. NCBI lineage: Eukaryota > Viridiplantae > Streptophyta > Magnoliopsida > Fabales > Fabaceae > Leucaena > Leucaena leucocephala. The sequence continues at coordinate 17,706,502 of CM073549.1, read as the reverse complement.
ATTACTCTAATAACATATATATATATTATTTATTATTTTAACATTAAATAGAAAATATAAATTGAAAATTATATCTTATGTAATTATTATTTTATCTGATTCATTTTTTTTAGTAATTTACCCATAAAAAAGTTATTATAACATTCAAACATTTATTTTTCTAAAATCACTTTTCATATAAAATATATTCTCTAAAATTATTTTATAATTAATTTTTTTTCAGAATCTATTTTTGAAGCTAAACTAAACACATCCACCTTATTGTTTAGAATAAAAAGATATTTTCTGATCTCTAAAATATGTTTATTTACCAATATCCTCCTGAGCGGGAGTTGTAAGTTGGATTTTATTTGTAACATCGAGCTGTTTACTTGCTCTTGTAACTTAAAAAACAATTATAATAATTTATATATCATAATTATATCTAAACCAAATCTAAACTAATCTTACTCCCCACAAAAATTAAACTAGGTTTTGAAATTTTTGTTGTGTGCATCGCGATATTTTCTCGTTGGTCTACATATATATGATGAAGGTACACTAAATAAAACGTTGAAAGTCTCCCCACCTATTAATTAAGAATTATCATCGATAAACAAACCAGCCGCCCTACTCCGGGCGGTGTATATATATAAATATATATATATATATTAATTACAAACGGAGAGCCTTTATAAATCGGATAGACTTTTAAAAAATAATTTATAAAAAAAATTTAGACAATTTTTAGAATAAAAAATTTGAATAAGAGTTTATAGAAAAAAATAGTTTTGAAAAAAATAAGTGTTTAGATAATTATTAACTGAATGACTTTTGTAATCGGTAAATCATTAGAAAGGGTATAATTTTATTAAAAATAGGAAAAATAAGAGAGGGTGGAGAAGAAAGAAAAAATAAGAGAGATGAGAGTGAGTGTAAAAAAAAATAAAGATAAAATAATAATTGAGTAATTCATAAGCTCTTTTACTGTTTCAGAATCTAAAATTTTAGTTTTAAATTATAGTTTAATCCAAAAATACTTTTAGATAAATATGACTGTTTATTTTAAAATTTTTTAAAACTAAAATTTAGACTAAAAATATTTTTAAAATTTTAATTTTTTTATTTACTAAATAGGCACATAACAACAATTGAGTGTGGGGTTCTGTACATTTTCATAGCTAAGTTACAACAAGAAAGTTATCAGAAAAATACCATTTGAATTATAGTCAGAACATAAGAAAGAAAGTAGGTTATATCATATCATATATAAAAATATATAGCGTTATATATTAATGGAGACTCATAAACAAGCCAACATATTGGTTATATCACTCAAATAGGGTCTGCGATTTAATTTCATTCTTATTTCTCCTCTGTTTGTACAAAATTGGTTAAAACACATCCACAACTATGAAATATTTTCTAAATAATACTCAATATCTTAAATTAATTTATAGTCTATCCCGCAATTTGGAGTATTTTTTTTTTCAGTTGCATATAATCTTAATTTTTTTTTGTGTAATTTCACTCTTAAAGTATTTTTCTTAGCAGCAATGAGAATTCTAAATTTAGAATATTAGGTGCTATTAAAAAAATAGTTAAAGATGTTAGATGAACTATATATTAAAAAAATATTTTAAGATATTAGAAATAATTTAAGTATGTGGAAAATAATACTTTGGTTGCCATAATTTCACCCAATTTTTGTTTTGCTATATCCCTCATATTTAAAGTTCTTTGGATATATACCTTGTGATCTTCATATTTTGGCTTAGCCTCGTGTTTTGCTTCAGTAGCATCAGACAACCCGGTTCGGCTCTCTCCAATTGAAGTATTGAACCTAACCACAACATCTTTATCTCCAAGAACATTTTATGCAGCTTTGTTTTTTTTTTTTTTTTTAATTATTTTAATGAAGTTCCAAGCGGGATTAAGATCATGTGTGGACCCTGAGCTGCCACGTCATTGATGATATCTCTGTTAGCCACCTCAGCAAGATCTAAATAATGTTGCAGAAATTTTTATTTATGTTTAATTATTTAAAAATAGGGAAAGACCAACATGCCCCCTTACCCATTTACATTTATGGAAAAATATGTTATAATTAATTAATTAATTATTATTATAAACTTTTATTATAGTTAAAAATTTGACATATCATATAAATTTGAAATATCATATAAATTTTAAAATTTAATCTTCAAAAGATTTTAACCTCCTACTTTTTTCTTTAAAAGATTTTGAACTAATGAGAAACTTAATCTTCAAAAAATTTTAAGTTCTTACTTTGATTTTAAAAGATTTGGAACCTTATAATAATAATTAATAAATAATCATATTAAAGTAGTGTTCAAAATATTTTAAAAATTAAATTGAGATTACTGATTGAGATTATTTATTGTGACTTACAAATAAAAGAATTAAAAATATTAAGTCTAGTTGACCCAGATATATTTTTAACTTAATTAGATATTATAAAACTTTAAGAATATAATTGATAGTTGATTGATTGATTACTCTTAAATCTCTTAGAAAAAATATAACTATATTAACCAACTGGCGTTAGTCCTAATAAAAAAAGTTTTAATAACAGTTTAAACATAATATTTTAAGTTTGAGTCTGTGTAAATATAGAAAGCGTATCTTCAAAAGAATTATATATAATTAAATTTGTCAATATTTAAATCTAACTAAGTAAGATTACCATATCAAAAGAAACATAACTACATTGCATTGTGTCGACAACTCTAGCAATGGGCATGGTGGAGGGAGTACCTTTTCTTTTTTAAGAATCCAATACGATTTTTGTAATCAAACTTGGAAACTTATTTACACCTTATGAATTTGGAAGTGCAGTGTATAATTTTGTGGATTTTTATGGAATGCAATATAGTTTTGTTCTTCTATGAGACTTGGAAGTAATTTTCTCTTCTTTATTCCCTCCTTCACCTCATTCGGCCTTCAACAATTATAGACCCAATTAAACTCCTCACACAACCTTCCTTTAATTTTCTTTCTATATATGGACACATTTGTAATGATAATTACCACCATGACCCCACACCAAAGCCCAACAAAAAACACATTTTATTAGTTTATATATATTAATTACAAATTATTCCTTATCAATGAAGTACTCTTGTAAGTTTATGATATCTCATTAGATTTATTTAAACTCGTAAGTTTAAGAACCATGGTCAGCTTTGCTTGTCAACTTTATCAATCGCAGCCTATCAATAAAAAATAAAAAAAAATTAGAAGAAAAGAAGATAGTTAGAATAACAGATAATGTATCTTTTTCATTTTCAATGCGTCTTTTAATATATTATTCTCTATATTAAAGGGAAAAAATGGTTGTGAATGTTCCCTCGATTGCCTTGCAGGTTCATTCAAGAGATTCCCTCTTATCTATATGAGGAAGTAATACAACGTAATTCTTACATATAAAATGATATCGTTGAACTTGAATCGTTCCAACTTCTATGTATGTTTTTTATTTATATATTTTTCCTCATGAAAGCAATAATACGTCTAAGAATATAAGATTAATTCAAATTTATTAGTATTTTTTTGTGTGTGTTTTTCATATAATTTTTATCCATTCATTTTTGATAAAAATTGCATCTTTTGAAATATCTAATCGTCACCAGCTATTTTTTTTTCACTGTAAATCTTGCCCTAGTCAAATATTAGTTTTATTGTTTTGAAAAATAATCCTTTTATCATGTTTATAAATTAAAATATATCATTTGAACCAGGTCACAATTAGTTATGACATTACTTAGAATAGGATTGCCTCTAGTGGGCAACCAAAAAACATCATTTTAATTCAAATTTGCAGTTAAATTATTTCTGAAATCAAAAGAGGGAAGAAAAGGCAAATTTTTGGGTAGTAATCACTCACATCAACTTTATACGTAAAAATAAAGGCCTATATAAAAAGATGAGTTATATAATACTCAATATTCTAATCTTATTTCTCATATATTCAGTATCATAATTTTATTTATAGTATAATTTTACCTATAATCTTTTTAATTTGATATAATTTTACCCATAATCTCTTTAATTTGGTGCAATTCTTAGTATTTAATAAATAATATTATGTGTAAAAATTGTACTAAATTAAAAAGATTATTGGTAAAATTGTATGAAATTAAAAATATTATGGGTAAAATTATACCACAAATATGATTATGATACTGAACGCATATCAGAAATAAAATCAGTATATTAGATTCTATATAACCCTAAAAAGATTTATTCAAAAATATTTTTCCTTTCAAATTTAACAAATATTAATTTTTACTATATGTAGGTTCTTGTTTATATTTACATTCAACGATCATGACCGTATAACTTATTTATTTTTACCAGTTTCCCTGATGATGCAGAGAAATTGCATAACAGTTATAAAATTTAAGGTTTAGCCGTGTCCACATGAAAATAACATTTTAACATAAATATTACTTTACGTACAGTTATAAATAATGTAGCATTATTGTCTATATTTTGTCATATTCTATTTTTTTTAAATAAAACACATATTCTAAATTTTTGTTTGCTTACTTTGTTTCATCCTTTCCGGTAACAATGACAGCATGGAATTGTTTTCTCCCCGACAAACTGACATATTATTATTAAATGAAAGCTAGAAAACCTAATTAAACACTAGCCACGAACATAAAACGCTGAACAATAATAATAATAATAATAAAGCAAACACAAAAGTCAACAAAACGATAGAAAAAAAAATCAAAATGCAAAGTCCAAAAATAAGAGTTGAATTTTAATCAATCCATGTCTATTGGCAAAGAAGCAATCGAGCGCTCGAAAAAATATTTTATTAAAATAATTAGGGAAGACAACATATTTCTATCAGTGGCGGATGCTGTTGCGGCTTTTGGATCAAACGTTGAATATGAAGTTTGATCGATATATAGGTTCATATATATTTTCAAACTAAGAACCAATTCATAAGTCATATGTATCAAGATTCCTTGGAGAATTATAGTCCAAGGACATTCCTACGTGGCATGCTGATGCGTAGTCTTGTTTTGTTGTTGTCAGGGTTTTATTTTCTGAACAACGTGTGATGTCAATTCTGTAGCATAAAGGGTCATGTAAATGTGTTATGTTTGAAGTTTTGTATTTACATTTTTGGTACAAGTTGAAGTGAAGTAGGAAAAAAACATCTAGAGCTAGTTCAGATGGCATGGGTGGGAAGGGGTTTGGATAATGATTAATGGTTTAAACCCTTTTGATGTAATGGAAAATAATAAAGAAACTAATAGCATATAAGTTTGGTAAGTTGTGTTTTTCATAGTCTTATAGCTTATATAATTATATTATTCACTGCAAGCAATTTTTTCCATATATGTGTGTTTGCTTTAAAAAAAAAAAGCGTTTACTTTAGATCCACAAGCACCCAAACATTTATTTTTATGTCAGAATTAATTATTGATAAAATTATAGTTTCCTTAATTTGAAATACAAACTTATAAGAAATAACGATCTTTTTTTATGATTTTTTGTCATTTTGTTGTATTTCCTCTGTCTTTTTTACTGATGCCTCTTTCTTATATATCTTAACTAATTTTATTTCTATTTTTTAATTACTTACATTATTCGAGATATATGAAATTAAATTTTTTAATTACAGAAAAAATATAAATATAATTTTTAATTATTTATTATTAATTACTCTAATAACATATATATATGTATATATATTATTTATTATTTTAATATCAAATAAAAATATAAATTTTAAATTATACTTTATATTCTGATAATTTATTTAAAAAAATCATTCTGACATTTAAACATTTATTTTTTTAAAATTACTTTTCATACAAAATTTATTTTATAAAAAAATATATTTTCTAAAATTATTTTATAATTAATTTTTTGTAGAATCTATTTTTCAGAAGTTAAACAAAACACATCCACCTTATAGTTTAGAATAAAATGATATTTTCTGATCTATAAAATATGTTTATTTACCAATATCCTCCTGAGCGGGAGTTGCAAGCTGGATTTTATTTGTAACATCGAGCTGTTGACTTGCTCTTGTAACTTAAAAAACAATAATAATAATAATAATAATAATAATAATAATAATAATAATAATAATAATTTATATATCATAATTAGGTCTAAACCAAATCTAAACTAATCTTACTCCCCACAAAAATTAGACTAGGTTTTGAAATTTTTGTTGTGTGCATCGGGATATTTTCTCGTTGGTCTACATATATATGATGAAGGTACACTAAATAAAACGTTGAAAGTTTCCCCACCTATTAATTAAGAATTACCATCGATAAACAAACCAGCCGCCCTACTCCGGGCGGTGTGTTTGTGTATATATATATATTAATTAGCATGAGAACCTCTACGTGTTTGTTTGAGAAACTTTAAATTAAAATTTTAAAAGAGTTTTTAAATTTTAAAATAAATAATTATATTTATCTAAAAAGATTTTTATATAGCTTTTAAAAAATAATTTTTAAAAAATAGCTTATGGAAAAAAATAGATCTAAAAAGATTAGTGTTTGGATAATCATTAGTAAAATTTTTTTATAATTAATAAATTATTAAAAATTGTATGATTTTATTAAAAATAGGAGAGAGAAGAGATGTGAGAGGAGAGGAGGTGGAGAAGATAGAGGAGAGAGAGTGTGAAAAAAAGTAAGGGTAAAATAGTAATTAGTAGTTCATAAGCTCTTTTAATATTCCAGAATCCAAAATCTTTGTTTTAAACTATAGTTTAGTCCAAAAATATTTTTGGACAAATATGACTGTTTGTTTTGAAAATTTTTCAAACTAAAGTTTGGGTTAATTTTTTTTTAAATCTTATTTTTTTTATTTACTAAATAGGCACATAACAACAATTGCGTGTGGGGTTCTGTACATTTTCATAGCTAAGTTACAACAAAAAAAATCTCAGGAAAATATCATTTAGAATTATAGTCAGAACATAAGAAAGTAGGTTATATCATATCATATATAAAAATATATAGCGTTCTATATTAATGGAGACTCGTAAACAAGCCAACATACCGGTTATATCACTCAAATAGGGTGTGCCATTTAATTTTATTCTTATTTCTCTGTTTGAACAAAATTAGTTAAAACACATCCACAACTATGAAATATTTTCTTAACAGCACTCTATATTTTCTTAATTTTATTCTTATTTCTCTATATTTTCTTAATATAGCGTTCTATATTAATGTTTTTTTTTTAAATTATTTTAATGAAGTTCCAAGCGGGATCAAGAGCCTGTGTGGACCCTGAGCTGCCACGTCATTAATGATATCTCTGTTAGCCACCTCAGCAAGATCTAAATAATGTTGCAGAAATTTTTATTTTATATTTAATTATTTAAAAATAGGGAAAGACCAACATGCCCCATTGACCTTTAGGGGAAAATATTAATTATTATTATTATTATTATAATTAATTTCTTCCCTCCTTCACCTCATTCGACCCTCAACAAATATAGACCCAATTAAGACTTTTTTTTTATAATTAAATTTTTAGAAAAAAGTTGAACTCACCTATAATCTAAGGATAGGGTGAAATTTTTCTTTCTCTGCTAGTCGTTTATTGCTCTCAGACGTAAACCTAAACATCTAAAAATTATGATGTTTCTCCAAACGCTGTCACTAGAAGCACAACACCCCACACAACCTTGCTTTTAATTTTATTTTTATATATGGACACATTTGTAATAATAATTACCACCATGACCCCACACCAAAGCCCAACCAGATTTTATTAGTTTATATATATTAATTACAAATTATTCCTTATCAATGAAGTACTCTTGTAAGTTTATGATATCTCATTTTACATTTTTTATAAATTTATTTAAACTCATAAGTTTAAGAACCATGGTCAGCTTTGCTTGTATCTGTTTTATTTTCAATGCGTCTTTTAATATATTATTCTCTATATTAAAGGAAAAAATGGTTGTGAATGTTCCCTCGATTGCCTTGCAGGTTCATTCAAGAGATTCCCTCTTATCTATATGAGGAAGTAATACAACGTAATTCTTACATATAAAATGATATCGTTGAACTTGAATCGTTCCAACTTCTATGTATGCTTTTTATTTATATATTTTTCCTCATGAAAGCAATAATACGTCCAAGAATATAAGATTAATTCAAATTTATTAGGTTTTGTGTGTGTTTTTCATATAATTTTTATCCATTCATATTTGATAAAAATTTTGTCTTTTGAAATATCTAATCGTCAATAGCTCTTTTTTTTTCACTGTAAATTTTGCCCTAGTCAAATATTAGTTTTATTGTTTTGAAAAATAATCCTTTTATCATGTCTATAAAATTAAAATATATCATTTGAACCAGGTCACAATTAGTTATGACATTATTTAGAACTGGATTGCCTCTAGTGCGTACAAAAAAAAAAAAATCATTTTAATTCAAATTTGCTGTTAAATTTTTTCTGAAATCAAAAGAGGGAATAAAAGGCAAATTTTTGGTTTTGGGTAGTAATCACTCACATCAACTTTATACGTAAAAATAAAAGCCCATAAAGATGGGTTATACAACACCCAATATCTTTTAATATCTTGATTTTATTTATCATATACGTCTAGGTATTATAATCTTATTCATAGTATAATTTTACCCATAATCTTTTTAATTTGATGCAATTTTACCCCTAATCTCTTTAATTTGGTGTAATTCTTAGTATTTAAAAAGTAAGATTATGTGTAAAATTATACCAAATTAAAAAGATTATGGGTAAAATTATACAAAATTAAAAATATCATGGGTAAAATTATACCATAAATAAGATTATGATACTGAACGCATATCAGAAATAAAATCAGTATATTAGATTCTATATAACCCTAAAAAGATTTATTCAAAAATATTTTTCCTTTCAAATTTAACAAATATTAATTTTTACTATATGTAGGTTCTTGTTTATATTTACATTCAACGATCATGACCGTATAACTTATTTATTTTTACCAGTTTCCCAGATGATGAAGAGAAATTGCATAACAGTTATAAAATTTAAGGTTTAGCCGTGTCCACATGAAAATAACATTTTAACTAAATATTACTTTACGTACAATTGTAAATAATGTAGCATTATTGTCTATATTTTGTCATATTCTATTTTTTTTTAATAAAACACATATTCTAAATTTTTGTTTGCTTACTTTGTTTCATCCTTTCCCGTAACAATGACAGCATGGAATTGTTTTCTCCCCGACAAACTGACATATTATTATTAAATAAAAGCTAGAAAACCTAATTAAACACTAGCCACGAACATAAAACGCTGAACAATAATAATAATAAAGCAAACACAAAAGTCAACAAAACGATAGAAAAAAAAATCAAAATGCAAAGCCCAAAAATAAGAGTTGAATTTTAATTAATCCATGTCTATTGGCAAAGAAGCAATCGAGCGCTCGAAAAAATATTTTATTAAAATGCTAAATGTACTAAAAATTAATTTAAGATATTAAATACTAATAAATAAATGTTTCAAAGCGGTGGATGCTATAAATAAATATAAATAACTTATCCATTACTAGTAATATATCATTTTTACATATAGCAATATCAAATGAAAGTTGGTTTAATTTAATATCATTGTAAAATATAAAAATATATAAAAAAATCATTGCGCAAAAGTTAAAAATGGATTAATCTCCTGTACATATAGAGAAGACTAATCTCCTCCACAAATTAAATGGAGATTATCCCTATGCAAATATGCACCAACTAGAATTAATAAAATATAATTTATTATATATTAAATTAAAATATTCAAAAAAAAATTATTTGTGAAGGTTATCACAAACCCTCCCAAATTTTGGTGAAGAGAACAAAATTTAAAATTGACTAAATTATACACACTATCCTGAACTTTATGTTACTTCCCTTATCTTTAATTAAAATTTCACAATAAACCTTCATAAACTCTTACATTCATATGGATAATTCCCATATTATTGATTTTGTTTACTATTTATATTCGTATAACTCAAAATTTGTGGAGTTATATGTATGTAAAAATAAAATTTAATGTGGTATGATAATAGTATACGATTGATATAGGCGAAAGTTATCCACATAAATTTAAAATTTTAGAGTGATTTATTATTAAATTTTAAATATTAAGAGAGTTATTTATTCATAATTTAAAATTTAAAGAAGTTTTTGTAGTATAGCCTTAAAAATTTAACTTTCTCTTGCACAAGCACATACAAATAATAAGGAAAAGGTTCTCACAAAAAACAAAGTAAGAAGGATCCACATGATAAGGCAAACACGTTAATGGATGTAGCCTGTCATCATTAAATTTATATTTTGATATTGGACAAATAATATTTAAGTTTTAATTTAAAGGTTTAAATACACAGAATCCCTGAGTTTTAGGTCAAATGCACATAACATTCATAACATTTAAAAATTTAAATTAATAATCTTAATATTTTATATTTTGATAATCAAACTACTGCTGTTAAAATTGTCGTTAAAGTTAATAATTTTGTTATATCATAATTTTAATATTTTTTATTATATATCACATTATTTAAACTTAGCAGTTTATATATAATTTTAAGTATTTTTTATTTAAACAATACATGATAAAATAAATATCTTAAATGCTTTTTTAAGTATATTATATTTTTTAAGTATTTAAAAAATACTTTTATATATTAAGTGCCAAATGTTATTTATTAATTGATGTGATAAATAATAAAAAAAGTTATAAAAATTATGACATAGAAAAATCGTTAACTTTAATGGCAATTTTAACCGATATGTGATTGATAATTAAAATATAAAATATTAGGGTCTTTAAATTAAACTTTTAAATGTTAGTAAAGTTATGTGCAATTGACCCACCCAGAGTTTATATATAGAGCTTTTGTGTATTTTAACCTAATTTAAATTAGGTCTTTTATTTTGAATTAAAATAATAAATAATGCATTCTGTGGTAATGAATTATTGTCAAATTTAAAATGAATTAATATATGCTATTAATTAGTTTGATTATATCCTGTTGGTAGTTCCTACATATATCTATTTTCCCTTTTGCCCTTTTCCTTCCCTCATCGCAGGCCATCCCTCATGATCCTACAAACGGTGGCGGTGGCGAGTCTCTCTGGTGAAGACTATAGAAACTCTCCTTCTAGATCTCATAAGCTATCAAACAACTATAAACAAAAAACTAAAATTATGTCATAAGTTATTGTTACCTGTTTTTCAATTTTATTTTCCTAAAAAGTTATCCAAATATCTTATTCTGAATAAATGAATCATGCTTATTAATTTTATATATTTTGTTTTATGCTAATTCAAATGCCTCCAAAACATGTAAGCATTGTTTATAAAAAAAACATAATTGATTTTAATCAAAATATGGTTGGGTGAGAATTGGCAAAACTAAAATCTAGATAGATATTTAATTTTTTTTTAAAGAGCTCCCAAAATCATGATGCAGACTTTACATAGAGATCGAGATTTGGTGAGTATATACTCATGTTATATAGACTTAATTGGGGAGTTGATATTAGTCTATAATATAAGATCTCTTTCTCATATTTATCTATCATTTCTTAAATTATCCCTATTGATAATTTCTCAACAATAATTAAATAAGAGAGGAAGCGAAGGAATTAAGGAATATAATTAGGATATTTTAAAAAATATACTATATTTATTAACTTATTTAATCTAATTAAATTAATTAAGTATATTTTATATTAAATAATGAAGGAGAGTGTATATATATATCTTATTCTATTTTTGGGTGGCATTATCATAAAAATTCAAAATTTGGATTTGTATACTTTTCAACACTTCCAGATTAGATGAACTTGGATGGAATCACAGTACCATACGTATCAAAATTCAAATCCCTCTCCGTACCCTTATTTTAATTTTTTGGTTCAGTTTAATAATCACTCAATCACCAAGGCCACACAAACTAATATAAAAGCTTTGGGGAAGAGAGAGATCTGTTATGTTTATATTTATTATTTACATAACATAATAAAAGCTTCGCGATGCGGGCCGGGGCTCCGATAACTTTGGTACGATTCTGTTTCCGTTACATGTTACGTTACTGTTCATTTCGCTTGTTGTTTCGATAATCATGAATTGGTACCGTTGACCAAAAAAATACCGATTGTTAATTTTGCGTTACTGCCTGACGACTGTGAGTGTTAAACTTTGGGATGAAATGAATCGTTGATGCATGATGATTACTTTGTGTTATTATTTGTGTTTAAATTCGTTTCAGAGGCTGCAAGATTCTAAAATGTGGCTGAACATTTGATATATTGTTAGGTTTTACAGTAACCTAGACTGGTTTTTACTCTCAACTGTTTTGAATTATTTTAGGGGATGGTTATTAGGAGTCGATGAGGATGAATTGGAGTTTTTTCGTTTTTTGTTTTTTTTTTATAACAGAAAAATTCAGGTGAGCTAGGTCCGGGGTCACTAAAGTCAGGTATGTCTTCAGGATAAAAAAATACGGATACTTACAGTCCTCACATTAACAGTAAAACTTAAACTCATAATTTTTTGAGTGACGAGTTAACTCTATACTAATTGTTGGCTGAATTGGAGTATTAATGCGCCAATTCATACTTGTATTTTGCTGAATTATTATCCTCCTCCAGGTTCATTAACAAGTAAGAATAAGATGTGAAGAATTTGACAACAGAACAGTTGAAAAATAATGACTCATGGGAAATCTTGCAATAATTAATCATTTCCACCTCACTTTGAAAGAGACTAAATAAATGAAATTATTTAAATCTCTTTCCGTGTGAACTTGAATTACCAGGAAAATACAAAGTAAAAACTCTTCCTTTTCCTTTTGGTTCCTTCCACCCGTTATTGTTTTGTCTTGTTCATTGTTTTGCCACTTTTCTCTGCACGAGCTACAATCAACCATTGGCCAAAAGAAAGAAACTTGCAATTTGGAAGTAGACAAATCTAGCTCATTGGTAATAATGCTTGTCACAGATACCACACACTACTAGCCATAAAAAACTACAGTTTTCTTTGACCCAGAATGAGATAAATAAAAAATTGTACTGTTTTTGTGGGTGTTTAGAATTGTCAAAAGCACTACCCTCGTTGGTCTGTGAATCCTTAAATTTTCACTTTCTTCTTCTGCATCATCATCTTCATCTCTCTCTCTCTCTCTCTCTCTCTCTCGCTTTCTAGTTGAAGTGTTCATGTATGATCATCGTGGTTTTTGACTTTTGCAATACGCAAGCTATTAAAAGATTGATTGGCCTATTCAAACGAACGTCATTTTGTGGTCCATTATTGATAAGTAGAACAATAATGATGATTTGTTTTATAAGAACACTTGCATGTCAAACCACGTATGGATTTAACAAGTCTCTGCCTCTATATAATGAATTAATGAGCAAGAACTTTTTGCAGGATATAGTGCAAGTTCGTTGGGTACTCTACTGTTCATCATCTGGTACTTCTACTCCGCCTTTTGATTCATTTATTTCACCATATTCCTGTCTAATTGAGATTGAGATCCTTATATTATTCCTTCAAACCTAAGCTAAACTTCACATGACAAACTTGACTCCAAAGCTTTTATAGTAGTTGATTTCCACTAACTGCAAGCTACTTGTCATAATTTTGTGATTTGCAGGTTATTGCTAGTCTCTGGCAATAATGAGTAACCGTGTTGGTGATGAGGTGATAGAAAAGATCACGGAGGAAATCAGAAGTGGGCATTCTTCTTGTCGACATGACAGGAGTTTGCCACATATTCACAAGGTGGGAACTCCTCCTAAGCAAAATATTCTCAAAGAGATCAAAGAAACTGCAATGGAAACTTTCTTCGCAGACAAGCCATTTAGCCACTTTAAGGGCCAACCTGCATCGAGAAAGTTGTTTCTTGGCCTGCAATCAATTTTCCCAATCCTTGAATGGGGAAGAGTTTACAATCTTAGTAAATTTAAAGGAGATCTTGTTGCTGGACTTACCATTGCAAGTCTCTGTATTCCTCAGGTAAGTACTGCTCCTTTAGGATGTTCTTACTTCTTAATACACTGGCATGCATTTTTTTTTGGCAACATGGCTCACGCATAAGAATGCAATACAGGATATTGCATATGCAAAGCTTGCAAATTTGAAACCACAGTATGGACTTTGTAAGTATTTTGATTTTTTTAAAACTACCTTTATTTTTTAATGTAAGACCCAGTTGACTAATTTGAAGAAATTAATAAAACTAAATTAATTATTTTAAAATATTTATATTTATCATTTTTCTCTAAACTAATTTACCTGACTTATAAATTGATATATAATTTAATGATACTTAACATATACTATAATTAAGTTATTTATTTAGCTTTCTTAACTTCTCCATATTAGTCAACTTGATCTTATGTTAAGGAATGGAAGAGGAGGGAGTAACATTTTTTTTCATGTGATTAACTTTGTATCAATTATGTGCAGACTCGAGCTTTGTGGCTCCTCTTGTGTATGCTTTTATGGGAAGCTCAAGAGATATAGCCATAGGACCAGTGGCTGTCGTATCCCTTTTGCTTGGAACTATGCTCACATATGAGATTAGTGACTATGAAAGTCATGACTATCTTCGTCTCGCATTCACCGCCACCTTTTTCGCCGGAATAACTCAAATGGCACTTGGATTTCTCAGGTACATACACCCTTGGCACAGTACATGTTCCAAAATTCAATCTTCTTTCTTGCTATGTCTGATTTCTAAAAGTTTGAACTTAACCTCGCAGGCTTGGTTTCCTGATTGACTTCTTGTCTCACGCTGCCATTGTGGGATTCATGGGTGGAGCTGCCATTACTATAGCGTTGCAGCAGCTTAAAGGATTTCTTGGCATAAAACACTTCACCAAGAATAGTGACATAATTTCTGTCATGCGCTCAGTTTGGAGTAACGTGGACCATGGGGTACTAATGAATGAAGTTTTAGTTTTGCTTTCTCTTGGTATAGAAGGATAGGATAAATAAATCACATTTATAATCTCTTCTATTCTTGCAGTGGAATTGGCAGACAACAGTCATTGGATTAGCATTCTTGATTTTCCTCCTTACAGCTAAGTACCTGGTGAGAATCGCGCCACTGATTACCCTTTTCATAAATTCTTCCACCACAATTTCCTGAAATATTATTTTTTTAATGGGCAGGGTAAAAAGAATAAGAAACTATTTTGGCTGTCTGCACTTGCTCCTTTGACTTCTGTTATAGTGTCCACCTTTTTTGTCTACATCACTCGTGCTGACAAGAAAGGCGTTGCGATTGTGAGTAGCATTAAACTGAATTTTCTATCATATTTTTACACAAAGTTGTGAACTTTAGAACCCAAATTATGCTTATTTCAGGTGACACACATAGATAAGGGAGTGAATCCAATATCTTCTGGTGAAATCTTTTTCAGTGGAAAATATCTTGTCCCTGGTATTAAGATTGGTGTGACAGCTGGTTTGATTGCCCTCACAGTAAGCTAATTCTACATATGACCAGTGATTCCTCATCACCTCAATTGGACTCTTTTGTTTTTTTAACATATTTGAAACCAACTTTGTCGAATTGTAGGAAGCCGTAGCAATTGGGAGAACATTTGCTGCCATGAAAGATTATTCATTGGATGGTAACAAAGAAATGGTGGCAATGGGAACAATGAATGTTATTGGTTCGCTGACATCTTGCTATGTAGCTACAGGTGCTAAAAAGAAAAGCAAAAGAGCAAAAACTCTACATAATCTAATATATTTTTTGAGCCTGATCTTGATTGCATTTCTATTGTTTCTGCAGGATCTTTTTCGCGCTCAGCAGTGAACTACATGGCTGGCTGTCAAACTGCTGTATCAAACATCGTTATGTCCATCGTCGTGTTATTGACTTTGGTGTTCATTACACCACTATTTAAGTACACCCCAAATGCAGTGCTTGCTTCTATTATAATAGTAGCTGTGATAGGCCTTGTTGACATCAATGCAGTCATCTTGTTATGGAAGATTGATAAATTTGATTTCTTAGCCTGCATGGGAGCCTTCCTTGGTGTGATTTTCAAAAATGTTGAGATTGGCCTTCTTATCGCGGTAAAAAGAAATCAAAAGAAAAATTCTAAAATTCTGACATTCAATATAGTGCAAGCATTTTTATGAACTCATGTTTTGCAGGTGGCCATATCCTTTGCCAAAATCCTTTTACAAGTAACAAGGCCAAGGACAGTTGCACTTGGGAAGCTTCCAGGGACGAAGGTGTACAGGAACATCTATCAATACCCAAATGCTACACAGATTCCCCGAATGCTAATTATTAGAGTTGACTCTGCAATCTACTTCTCTAACTCCAACTATATCAAGGACAGGTAGGGATTAATTTCACTTCTAATTCCATATAAGTCATCGTGGAGAAATGAGAGATTTATAAGCCATTAGGTGTGGTTTAATAGTTAAGGGTTTCAACTATATTAAAGATATGTTTGGATTAACTTTTGAAAAATATTTTCTAGAGAAAAGTGATTTTAAAAAAAAATAGCTTTTGAAAAATTATAACTTTTTCTTCTTGAAAACTATAGTTTTTTACCCTCCAAACTATGCTTTTGAATTATAAAGTGATTTTTGGAGGGAAAAAAAAGGGCCTTTGGCTACTCTACTTTTAAAATCATGGTTTTAAAAAGTTTCCCCGAACATGCTCAAAGTGTTTGGTTCAAAGTCCAAGCTTCGTTTCCAAAAAATATACAACAATTCTACATAATTTAAAAACGTTGTAGATATATGAACTATGAGCTGTTGGTTTCAAACGATTACTACCAATAAATATATAGGCAGGGTCACCTCAAGAAATCCAATGTTTACTTAAGAAGTACTCCTTGGGTCCTTAATAAGACCTAATTGGAGAATTGTTCTTGATCTAAATATAATCTCGGTCTAAATATAAGACATTTTCCCCATATTTGTCTATTTTTTTTTCCAAATTACTTCTATTGATACTCCTTTAACAATAATTAAGAGAGGGAGGGAGATGAATTAAGAAAGATGGTTAGAGTGTTTTAGAAAAAACATGCTATATAAACTAATTTAACTAAACATATTATATAAACTAATTTAATTAACTTCCTTAATCTAAATAAATTAGTTAAACAAGTCTTGTATTAAAGATTAGAGGAGCACTACGTATAATCTGAGTTTGTAGACCCTCCAGTATCATGTTTACCTGATGGATATGATCCAATCACAAATGTGCAGGATTCTGAGATGGCTGCAAGATGAAGACGAAAAAAGGAAAGAAAGTAGTTTTCCCACCATAGAATATCTTATTGTTGAAATGTCACGTAAGTATTTGCTTTAATTAGATGATTTAATCTTGATATTGATTATTAGTCTACAATACAAAACATTCTTATTCATGGAACCATGAAATTTTCTGCAGCTGTTACTGACATTGACACTAGCGGCATCCATGCCTTTGAAGATCTATACAAGAGCCTTAAGAAAAGAGGGGTCCAGGTAATAATACATATATAATCACATGATTATATTCAACATTTTTGCATCATTACTACAAAATATTAATTCTCTGTAAACCTATCTTGTGGACTATATCATTAAATCTCTGTCTTTCTCACAGCTTCTCTTGGCAAATCCTGGGACAATTGTAATGGAGAAGCTCTATGCATCCAAGTTAGTAGACATAATTGGGCAAGACAACATATTTCTATCAGTTGGTGATGCTGTAGCAACTTTTGGTTCAAAGGCTGATGAAGTTTGATATGGGTTCATATTTTCAAACTAAGAACCCATTCATAAGTTGTGAATGGACGGTTGTGATGAGGCCATGTTTCAAGATCACTTGGCCAATAATATTCCGGGCCATTCCTATATTTTACTAAAATGCAAATCCATCTGGGATTAGTTCAGAGGGTAGAGATGAGATGAGATTTGGGTTAAATAAAGAATTTAAACCCTTTTGATGTGTAACTAAAAAAATAAATAGAAGAGAAGTTTGGGAAGTTCTTTTCTTTTTCTTGGGCGGCTGATGCATATAATTTTTTTTCTTCAGAGATTCCGTGTTTGATCTGTTAAATTATTCATTGATCTGTTAAACTATTGGGCTGACGAAGAAATCACCATCAAGATTGTAGTTCAGCTAACTTTGTCTATATAATGAGAAAATTCTTTTATGTTGATATTGCTATGTTATTGTTTACATTAAGTATCAGTTTATTTTTCATATTAAAGGGTTCACGACAAAAAAAAAAATACAACACACATTAATAATGTACCCTTTTAGTCGTATTTATAGAGCACAGAGAGAATAGATTTTTTAGTCTCCTTTATAAGTGTGTGTTTGGGTGTGTGGTTTGAGAATTGATTTTGGGCAAAATCTCGGTTTAAAATTTTTTTACATAAACAACCATTTTTGTTCAAAACCTCGTTTAGGCCAAGCCATGGTTTCAGAAAAGCTGGTCAGAATAGATTTTGGAACAGTAAAACAACTTATGGACTATCCAATTAGTATTTTACCCTTACTTTTTCTTACACTATCTCTCATCTCTCTTCTATCTTTTTCAATATCTCTCATCTTTCCTCTCTCCTCTCTTCTTTATACCATCTCTCCTCTTTTCTCTCTACCTTCTGTCATCTCTCTTCTCCACCCACTCTCATCTCTTCTCTATTTCTCACACTCTCTCCTCATTTTAATAAAATCATATTCCTTTTAGTAATTTACTTTCCCAAAAAGTCATTTTAAAAATAGCTATCTAAACAATTATTTTTCCAAAATCTGTTCTTTAGAATCTATTCTTCCTAAAATCTATTTTTAAAAACTAATCCAAACGGGCCCTAAGTCACTACATTAAATTTGTTTATTTATTATTGCGTTGATTTATTTTCATGGGATTCTATAATATATATTAAATAAAAATAAAGTTAAAAAATAATTAAATTTTAAGATAGAGTTAATAAAATTTAAAATTTTTTTAGTCCGTGATAGACATGTTGGAGTGACATATAAATAGAACCACATCGGTAATGCAACACACACGTAGACCAAAATTTAATTTTTAAACAATTTAAAAGAAGTTGTCATTTTCGAAAAGATAGCTAAAAATTTCGTTGTAATTATTATGAGTAAATTAAACCCTGAGTATGAGAACCTTGGTTGGCTTTGTTTATTAACTCAATCGATACAATAGCAGCCCATCACACCCTTGTAATATATTATCCTCTGTATTAAAAAAACAAAATAGGCAATGAATCTTCCCTTAGTTGCCGTCCAGGTTCATTCTTGAGAATCTCTTTTATCAGTACAAAGTAATTTAACATAGTAATTCTCATATAAAAGTATATCGTTGAACTTGAGTTGTTCTAACTTCAAGTATGTTCTTTTTTTGCGAGCATTATACATTGCTTTCCCTACTATGAAGAACTCGCAAACACACATGGGCAATAAGTTCAAAGAAAAAAGATGGTAAGAATTACTTTCTTATATTATTAATTTAGGGGTTAATTACAAAGTTATATGTGATCATAAATAGAAGATAGTAATTTATTTTATATTTAATATTTATTATTATTTTAAATTAATTTATCTAATTTATAAATTGATATATAATTTAATGTTATATATAAGTACTTTAAAAATATTATGTCATATTTATTATAATTAATTAATTTATTTAAATTTTTTAATTTATCTAAATTAGTCAAAATTAAAATATATGACAATGAAATGTAACTTATATGTTGAATTATTTTTGACCTGTGAAGGTTAATTATTACAAACTCTTAATATTATTGATACTAAGAGAAAAATGTTTAAAATTCAACTTACACTCTCACACAGAAGAAAAAGTTCTGACAAAAAAATACAGAGAGAGGAAGAGCTACATGACAAGGGCAAAGACGTTATTGAAGGAGTGTGCCATTATTAATAAATTGATATTTTGGTATTGGACAAAGAATACGTCAAGTTTTAATTTAATTAGGACTTCTATTTTTAATTAAAATAATAAATATTTTCTCTAATTTTAAATGTAAGAGGTAAATAACGGAGTAATTTATAAAAATTAAAAAAATTAATTAAATTAGTTATTTATAAAAAATAAGTGTTAATTTATTTAAAATATTATTTTTAATTATTTATATTGAAAACTATGTTATTAACCAAAAAAATTTAATATATGTAATTAATAGGGAGAATTTAAACAATAAATTATAAATTTATTTGACAAAGTAAATTAATATTTTCAATTCAGGAATAAAATAAATTCTTCTTCTAACTCTTAATATTAAGGATGAGAAAGAGTAATGTATATATGAGAAATGTTTAAATTTAAAATGAATTGACTTGAAGGTCAGAAAAATTAAAAAGAATTAATATAAGCTGATTAGTTTGATTTCGTCTGTTGGCAAGTGTTCAAGTATCACCATCCCATTTATTATTTTTATTTCATTCTTTTAAGAGTAATATGAGAGAAGTGTGTATATATATATATATATATATATATATTGTTTAAGTCCCCGTATGTTATACAGTTCAATCCATCATGTTAATTGATGAAGGTAAAAACAAATCATGCATGTTGATTAGGAATGATTTATATACATATTAAATATAGTTTTTGGTCCTTATAATTGTGGTTAACTACTTGAACACAAATTCTTGTATTTTTTTTATAAAAGAATTAAAGTTGATATTATTGTTAATAGCCACATGCTGAGCAATATGTCATTTACGTCATCTCTGGATGCACGCTTTTGACCAAAGTTAATTATAATTCTAATGACTAATTTATTAACAAAAAAGCTATAAGGATATTAACCAAACTGATCAATATTTAATAGAATGAAAATTATGATTTCCCAGAAGAAATAATAAAAACTCTCAAACTTCAACTTTCCTCCCTCACACACACTCGCAAATAAGGAAGTGAAGGCAAACCCGCTATTGCATGTACTGATGTTGAAAAGTGAAGAGTGTGGATCCAGTTCAAGAAATGTAGTATTTACACACACTCACACACACACACAATAGTCTACCTGTCCTCTCTCTATATATAATCAATTCATTTTATTTCCCAATTTATAATTGGATATGTTAAAGAAGTTTTTATCAAGAGAATATTTTACAAGGTAAATGATTAAAAGGTACTTTATTAACTAAATTAATTGTTTTAATATTTATAAATTAATTATTTAATTCTTATATTTAGTATCAGAATATTAGTATTGTTTTATATTGATATCTGATTAAGATATTTGCTTGAATTGGAAATCTGTGGTCAAAGCCTCCTCAAGTGGGATGAACACCTATTCGTACAGCATTACTATTTTAAATACTTGCACGTTATCATGACAATTAAAAACCTGGGATTTGGAGATTTCAACGATTTCAGGGGTGATGAACTTGGACGGAATCACAGTCCGCATTCTTGTTGGTATTCGTATTCCTATTAAGTATTCCCTCTCTCCCTCCCTCTCTCTCTCTCTCTCTCTATCGTTGATATACTATTTACTTATCTATGCGAATCTTCCAGTTTTGATATTCATATAGGTATTTTCTCGAGGAATTGAACTCGACCCAAATAAATCACATTGTTAAATTAATTCTACGTTGGTAATACTGCCTCCCTTTCATTAGTTTGATATATAATCCTCAGTTAAACAGCAAGGCAAACTACAAGCTTTGCGTTGCGTTGCGTGGCTCTGAAACACATTATTATTCATTTCGCTGTTATGTTATCTTGAATTGTTGCGGGCACTGAAACACATTATTATTCATTTCGTTGTTATGTTCATCTTGAATTAATTAAGTTTTTTTTTCTTTGGGACATTAATTACGCGTGCTCGGTGCTTGCTTCCATGTTCACACACACACACACATACTCCAAGTTGGTTATGTCAACGGGAAAGTCACCTATGGCTTTGCGTCACACTGTGATATTGTCAAACTTAGGATGGCGCATGTATGATATTGTTTGTATTTGGATTCGTTTCAGAAGCAATATTATAAACTGTGGCTGAATCTTTTATACAATTCACAAAACCAAGGAGAGTTTCAAAAAGTTGTTATGGTTCTCACATTGGAACTCCTGTGTGTCTTTTAAGTTTAAAAAATTATTCTATCTAATAAGCTAATCTTTTAAGATACTTTTATACTTGTATTCATAACAAATATATTTTCATTAAGAGACCGATGTTCGTAGGAAAGGCTACCCAAGGAGGATTCACCGATGGGAGGCCGGCCGAGTGAAATGTGTGAACATAAGTATGAGGTCATAAAAAAATATAATCATAAAAAAAATCTAAATGACAAGTGAGCAATATGAATTTATTATCATTTCTTACACTAGAACTTGTTGTTGCATGTTGTACACTTGTTATAAGATTTTTTTATTATTATATTCTTCCTTTACTCTTGTGTTCATAACAAATTGTAGAAAGAACATTTGATAATTTGTCATGTTATCACAGTGACCTACCTATTATGGTTTTAAAGTCAACTGTATTTTTCGTTTAATTTGCAATACGCAAGCTATTAAAAGATTGACTTGCATATTCTAAATTCATTAAATATTCCCAATGGTTCATAAATATAATGATACTGGTAAATTATTTTATAAGATTATTGAACACTTGCATATCAAACGAGGTAGAGACTGAAATTCCAAGTCCACTTACATCCCATCCCCGTCTCTATATAATGAGCAAGAACCTTGTGCACTAAAGGCCAAGTTCGTTTGGGATCTCTACTGTTCATCATCTGGTACTTTTACTTTGTCTTTTGATTCATTTATTTCAGTATATTCTTGTCTAATTTGAGATTACGATTCTCATGGAGACTTGGCACTTCCATCTCAACAACTAGTTTTTAGGATATAGTTTCCTATCCTACTCTATCAATTGATATAAGAGCTCAGTTATTGATAGTTTTAAGGAGGGTTTCTGACAGACAATGGATGTTAATTAAGCTAAGTGTCATTGACTGTTCCCCATTTTACTTAGATATACACAAGATTCCTTTATCAACCTAAGCTACAATTCACCCCACAAAACTTGACTCCAGATGAGAGCTTTTTATACGCAGTTGGCTGGATATCATATAGATCTCTACTAACAAGTTACTTCTCTTAATAATTTTGTGATTTGCAGGTTGTTTGTTAGTCTCTGGCCTCAATGAGTAACCGTGTGAGCGATGAGGTTGTGGAAAGAGTGACAGAGGAAATCAGAAGTGGGCATTCTTCACGTCGACATGAAAGGACTTTGCCATATATTCACAAAGTGGGAGCACCTCCTAAGCAAAATCTTCTCAAAGAGATCAAAGAATCTTTGGTGGAAACTTTCTTTGCAGACAGGCCCTTAAGTCACTTTAAGGACCAACCTTCATCAAGAAAGTTTGTTCTTGGCCTACAAGCAGTTTTCCCAATCTTTGAATGGGCAAGAGGTTATAATCTTAGTAAATTTAAAGGAGATCTCGTTGCTGGACTTACCATTGCAAGTCTCTGCATTCCTCAGGTAAGTATATAGTTCTCCTTTAACATATTATACCACAAAAGAAAAAAAAACTACAATGGCATGTTCTTTTGGATTATGATCGACTCACGTATGAATGTACAACAGGATATTGCATATGCAAAGCTTGCAAATTTGGAACCAGAGTATGGATTGTGTGAGTATTTTTTTTAAGGAAAATTATTTTGCAAGTCTCTATAGTTTTATCTAATTTTTTATCAAGTCCAGTAAATTTTTTTTTTGTTTACTTTTTATCCTTATAGTTTTACCTAATTTCAGTCAGGTCCCTTAGGTTTTTTATTCAATCACTAAAACTATATGGACCTAGTTAAAAATAAGGCGAAACTATAAGATTATGATAAAAGATATTACAAGACTCTTGATTAAAAATCAGATCAAATTATTGGGACTTACATATTCAATTTTTTTTAATATCATCTTAGTTCTTTATGAAGACATATCCCAGCTTCGTGGCTCTCTAAGTGATGAACTTTTCAATGAATATGTGCATGCAGACACGAGCTTTGTGGCTCCTCTTGTGTATGCTTTCATGGGAAGCTCAAGAGACATAGCCATAGGACCTGTGGCTGTGGTGTCCCTTTTGCTTGGAACTATGCTTACAGATGAGATTAGTAACTACAAAAGTCATGACTACCTTCGTCTTGCACTTACTGCCACCTTTTTCTCAGGAATCACTCAAATGGCCCTTGGACTTCTCAGGTACATGCACCCTTGGCACAGTATATACTGACCCAAATCCATTCTTCTTTCTCGATCTGTCTGAATTCTAGTGAGAAAAAAAAACACTCAATTCTAAAGTTTGAACTTTTAGATGAAGGTTCAAAATAGGTCCTTAATTTTAATTTTAGAGCTACTTATTTAATTTAGGTAGATTAATGAAGGTAGAAAAATTATTTAATTATAACAAATGTGACATGATTTCTAAAAAATACTTATATATAATATTATATTGTGTGTGTGTAATGTATATATATCAATTTATAAGTTAGTTAAATTAGTTTGTAAAAATTAATAAATACTAAAGATAAAATATATTGAGGTCTTAAGTTAGAATTAAGACCAACTTTTTAGTTAACTAGCTTTTATATTTAGAACGAAATGAGTAATATATTTGTCAATGCCCACTCACACATCCCTTTTGTTTGGGAAAATTGATGAAATGTCTCTATTTAAAAATTTTATTGGCCAAAAAGACTTATTATATTTTTATAGATAGAAAATATAAGTATTCTAATAATTTCATACACAAAAGATACTTACACTTGAACTCAGTCTTTCTAACCAATAAATTTTTGAAACAAAGACTTTTCATCGGTTTTGCCTTGTTCCCCCCTTTTGTTCAAAAGCCTAGGTTGTTTGACATCTATAACAACTCTGACCTACAACAACTTGACAGGCTTGGCTTCTTGATTGACTTCTTGTCTCACGCTGCCATTGTGGGATTCATGGCCGGAGCTGCCATTACTATAGCCTTGCAACAGCTTAAAGGATTGCTTGGCATAAAAAACTTCACCAAGAAGACTGACATCATTTCTGTCATGCGCTCAGTTTGGACTAACGTGCACCATGGGGTACCTAGTAAAGTTTTCATTTTGCTTTCTCTCTCTTGGTATACAAATTAAAGGAAAAGATAGACTAAATGCTCACAAGCATTGTATTTATAATCTATTCTATTCTTACAGTGGAATTGGCAGACAGTAGTGATTGGATTAGCATTCTTGGCTTTCCTCCTTGCAACTAAGTATCTGGTAATGAAGCATGCCTTTGATTGACCTTCCATGTATGAATTATTCCACTACAAATAATTTTCTGAAATATTTATTTTGTAATGGACAGGCTAAAAAGAAGAAGAAACTCTTTTGGGTCTCTGCCCTTTCTCCTTTGGTGTCTGTTATTCTGTCCACCTTTTTTGTCTACATTACTCGTGCTGACAAGAAAGGTGTTGCAATTGTGAGTATTGAGCAATAGAGAGATATAATATGAATTCCTTGTATATATTCATGATCAGAAAAAAGATCTAGGAGGGATGAGCCTCAGTATTAATGGCTCATAATGATAGAATAATATCCCTAACGGAATAATATCCGATCCTATACTAGCTAGTTACTAGAATCAAATTGACTTTTCTATCATAGTTTAAGAAAAAATTCATCAACTTTAGAGCTCAAAATATGCTATTTCAGGTGAGACACATAGATAAGGGAGTGAATCCATTATCTGCAAGTGAAATTATTTTCAGTGGGAAATATCTTGGCGCTGGTATTCGGATTGGTGTCATAGCTGGTTTGATTGCACTTACGGTAAGATAATAATTCTAGACATATGACTAGTGATTATTCCTATCCTCAGCAGGACTTCCTTTAACATATTTGAAACCATCTTTGTTTAATGAATTGTAGGAAGCTGTAGCTATTGGGAGAACATTCGCTGCTATGAAAGATTATCCATTGGATGGTAACAGAGAAATGGTGGCAATGGGAACAATGAATATTCTTGGTTCGCTGACATCTTGCTATGTAGCTACAGGTGCAAAAGACAAAAGCAAAAAACTCTATATTATCTAATACTCCTTGAATCCCTAGTGTAGGAGTTAGATAACTAATTTGTAGAAATTAAGAAGATTAATTAAGTTAGTTACTTATAAAAAATGTGTATTAGTTAATTACTTATTTTGGAATTACCTTTTCATGGAACTCTCTTAATTTGTACAATCAATAAGGATAATTTAGGAGAAAAATGATAAATTCAGAAACAAAATAGATTGAAATTTTATATTTATGACCAAACTAAACTTGTTAACTAGCTCCTACATTTAAAATTGGGGAGTATATATTGTTCGAGCCTCTCTTATGAGATACCTTCCTAATATTGAATAGTTCTTGATAAAAGTTCTATTGTTTATGCAGGATCCTTTTCACGATCCGCAGTAAATTACATGGCTGGCTGTCAAACTGCCGTATCAAACATAGTTATGTCCATCGTTGTGTTATTGACGTTGGTGTTCATTACACCACTATTTAAGTACACTCCAAATGCAGTGCTTGCTTCTATTATAATAGCTGCTGTGGTAGGCCTTATTGACGTTGAGGCAGTCGTTCTGCTATGGAAGATTGACAAATTTGATTTTCTAGCCTGCATGGGAGCCTTCTTTGGTGTGATTTTCAAAAATGTTGAGATTGGCCTTCTTATTGCGGTAAAAAAAAACAAAAGAAATTGAAAGAAAAATTTTAAAATTATGGCGTTTAATTAATATATCTTGCAAGCATTTTATTATGAACTTATAATGTTTTGTAGGTGGCCATATCATTTGCTAAAATCCTTTTACAAGTGACAAGGCCAAGGACTGTGGTACTTGGGAAGCTTCCAGGGACTAAGGTGTACAGGAACATCTATCAATACCCAAATGCTGCACAAATTCCCCGAATGCTAATTATTAGAGTTGACTCTGCAATCTACTTCTCTAACTCCAACTATATCAAGGACAGGTAATTGATTGAACTTCTAATCGCATATATTGTGTGTATTAACCAAATGAATTCTTAGGTTCAATGTCCAAACCTTAATTATATAAAAAAGAAGACCAATACACAGAGCTTCCACCAGGTGAGATATAGGCAGGAACAGATATGTACAATCTTACCTCACAAGCAGAGAGGCTACTGTTTTCAGAAAAAACCTTAATTCTATAAAAGAAAAAGGGGGGAAAAAGCGTTCTCCATAACTTCAAAAAGTATAAATATGGGGAGGGAGACCTTAAGAAATCCAATGATTTTCACTCAATGTTTACCATATGTATAATCTGATTTTCTGGACCCTCCAAAGATCATATACTTACTTGATGTCTATTTTCTAATCAAAATTTGCAGAATTCTGAGATGGCTGCAAGATGAAGATGAGCAAAGGAAAGAAACTAATTTTCCCACAATACAGTATCTAATTGTTGAAATGTCACGTAAGGCTTTCATGTTATTAGATGATTTGATCTTGATATTCATTATTAAACGTTCTTATTCATATCCAACTATATTATTCCTGCAGCTGTTACTAACATTGACACCAGTGGAATCCATGCCTTTGAAGATTTGTATAAGAGCCTTCGGAAGAGAGAGGTCCAGGTAATAATACACATAATCACAAAATTCAACATTTTTGTATTTACAAAATTTTCTGTGAAAAACTCTTTAGAAGGTAATAATGCGTTCAGGAGTTACATAACTGCGTTGTGCCTATATTCTTTACTAATTAATACTCCCTCAACTCCTTAATAGAAGAGCTAACTAGGGAGTTATATTTAATTCTAAATATAAGACCTCAATCCACTTTGTCCGTCAAATTTATAATTTTTTACTTAAAGTATCTGTATTGATTGTATACATTAAGGTGTTCCCATCTAAAGGTAGTCATGATGAAATATGGTATTTTAAGAAAACTAAACTATATTGGTTACAAATAACTAATATAACTAATTTCTGTAATCTACCCAAATTAATCATCTAGCTCCTATATTAAAGACCGGAGGTAGTAACTTAGGATCCAAGCCTAAAAGTATTTTATGTGAGAAAACAATCTTTAAATTGATTTTGTATATTGTAATATCATTAATCTCTTTGGCATTCTCACAGCTTCTGTTGGCAAATCCTGGGCCAATTGTAATGGAGAAGCTCTATGCATCCAAGTTAGCTGACATAATTGGGGAAGATAAGATATTTCTATCAGTGGGTGATGCTGTTGCAACTTTTGGTTCAAAAGCTGATGAAGTTTGATGGGTTCATATTTTCACAGTATATATGAACCCAATATTCATAAGTTATCAATGGTTGGTTTGAGATGAACTGTAAATAGTGTTTCCATTTGCCATATGTTGTAGTCTTGTTTTGTTATTTCCCTTTCTTTTTCCAAAGATTGTGTGTAGTCAATGGTCCATTCATGGGGCTCAAAGGAAGATAATGCAGTAAGTGATGTAGTCATGAAATTTTTTTATGTTCATCGTTTTGTATTTTCTTTCTAGTACTAGTTGATGTGAAATAGATCAGAAAGTTTGGGAACTTTTCCTCTCATTTTCCTGGCTTATAGTTTTTTATTCATCTCATTTGGCGGAAGCTAGAACAAAAAAAAGAGAATTGCAGTGAGATCCCGTTGAAAATAATTAATTACAAAAGAGTCCTCTAAAATCATCAAATAATTAAATAGTCCTAAAAGACCTGGGGTAATATATTTAAATTATAAAAAGACACAATTACCCCTGCTATAATAAATGGTTCCTTCGATAGGTTAGAGAGTTTGTATTTCATTATAGTAGGGGTAATTCTATCTTTTTACAATTCAAATAATTACCCCTAAGTTTTTTGGGACTATTTAATTATTTAATAATTTTAGAATTTTTTTTATAATTAATTATCTTCAACGGAACTCACTGCAATTCTCCAAGAAAAAAAAAACAAATCCATGATTCACGCTAGGATTTGTTAAATGATTCATTTATTTCGTTGATAACTTTCCTTATCATGTCTACGTTCAATCTCTGGCCATAAAATTCACACCAGGGCTGATAAAGCAGTCACCATTGAGGTTATTGCCGTTGTTTAGAAAAAAAAAAAGTCGTTTATATGATAGATAAGTCCTTGAATTTGCTAATGCAAATATCGATTCAAATAGTTTACAAATATAAATCTTTGTTACCTTATCTACAATTGAGACTTTTGAATTTGTAACTTTTTAAACGAATATTTACAATCCAGCAAAAAGAATTGTGCCTTTCATATCATTAGCTACAATAAAATGCCCTCTAAAAGCATTTCAAATATACATATGCTTTTCATTCCAACACAGAATTATTAGCACAAAAAACCTAACATTGAACAGAAATATTCTTAATTATACATATATAACATAAATGAATTGATGATTAGCTATGATTTTTCATGTTTTGGGCCCTAATTCTACTACCCCATGATGATTTTTTTCCTTTTGAGCCATCCTTGTATCAGACCTTCTCTTCAACTCAAACACTTGCTCTTCCCACCTTCTTCTCCATCTTTCATCACCACCACCATTAACACTCTTATTGTTCCTCTTTCTTGTGATCAAGCCAAGTTCATGATCATACTCTTCTCGGAGCACCGGATCCGACAATGTCTTGTAAGCCGCATGGAGCTGCACAAACATCCTCGTCCACTTCTCCTTCCTGGAAGGGTCTTGGCACGCGTCGGGGTGATACTGAAGTGCCATAGATCTATAAGCCTTCTTTATTTCATCTTGGGTTGCACTCTTTGGATTCACTGATAGGATCTTGTAAAAGTCTTCAGATGTCGTCTCTTCAATCTCAGTAGTTAACTTTCTTGTTCTACATGAAACATGTCGAGCAGTAAGCCTTTGACTTTGCCAATTTTTTGAGAGGGGATTAAGCCCATGAGAGGGCTTAGGAAATAGAATTGAACTTAAGTATAAAACTTCCATTGTTACTTTGATATTTGACTACCAAGTCTCACAGAGAAACGTATAGTGTTATACAACTATATATATATATATCTACAAATGGGTAGGAAACTAACACCAAATCACAATGACACGTTCAATTAAATTGATATTTCTTTCCAATTTGAGCAAATAACTATTATTTTATTAAATAAAAAAGAACTATGGTTGACAAAACTAGGGTTTTGAATTGTTTGATCTACATATATACGCTCGTTTTCTTCTTGGTATCTATCGAGTTATTTTCTCGTTGGTCTGTCCACCATATGAAGGTACACAGAATAAAACGATGAATGTTTCAAAACCTAATCATCAATAATGTAATTAGCTCCAAAAGCATACTTATGTTGATATTAATTAAGAAGACCCATTTGATAAAACAGACAAGCCTTAGTGTTCGCATTCAAGGCAGCAGCCTAACGACACATCCATGTTTTTTTATGAAAACCTTACACAAACCACGACGAGGACGACGAAAACAACAATGGTTAGCGTACGATATTTCATAGATAAATTAAATTAAATCTCTATAAGAAAAAGTGGCCAGCTATATTCAAATGTTTTGGTGGCGACCGGCTCACGTTTAGCTGTATATATTGAATATATAATTGGATTATTTAAATCTGGGCATGCACGTACGTACTTAATTTGATTCATATGCATATATAAACTCCCACAATAACCTATTTAACTAATTTAATTATATTAAAAAAGTTAATTATATTATTTAATATGAGATGTTTTGTATAAAATATAATAATCATCTCATTTATCTCCTCCATTCATCCCTTGCTCTCTTGCTTGATTATCATTGATAGGGGGTAATTTAGAAATAAGTCTTATAATTATAATTAAGATTAACTCCTCAATTAAGTCATACATTAGGGATCGGATGAGTATATGTATATATATATATATATTAAATGTAGCCTTCTAATGAATTTGAATCATCTGCCGGCAGATCGTAAAAAAATAGTTATATCAGTGATGTTGCCTTCTTATTTTACTGCTTATTGTTCATTTCGTCCTTATTATACGAATCATATATCCTCATATGCAATGTCTTCATCGTCCCCAAATTATTTTTTGCTCTCTCTCTGTCTCTCTCTCTCTCTCTAATTACAGGAACAGATTCTGCGTACATCATTTCATGTCAATAAGCTTTGAGATTTTGATTCAGTTTGCAGTGCGTTTCCTTACTTGCAATATCAACCGTTTAATTTCTTAGAAGAGGACCATACAATTTGAATTATTATTCAAAGAATAGTTATATGCATGCACTTTATTTTCTTAGTATTAATTTATTTCTAATTACTTATGTCAAGAAAATGTATGCTATGTTCCACACACACACACACACACATCTATTAAGATTTAAAAAATTGCTCCATAAATATCTTTTGTTAGAGAGTCCAGCTATTTGAACTTGAGAGGCAGAATTTGTTAAAGGTGTTAGAATTTAAGGAAGTAATGAGTTAGGGTTATATGCATTAATTATGAGAATGAAATATTAAAAAAAAATTAAAATGAAAAAGGGCTTAAGAGTTCGTCCAGGGCTTTTAAGACCAAGCCCGTCCTTTCCTTCTTTTAAGCCCGGCCCTATATGAAAATGGCAATACACGCTAGAGGTGTGCAAGATGTCCATGGCCCAATGAGCCCGTCCAAGCCCGCACAAAAAATGCCCTGCCCAGCCCAGTAAAAAATGGCCCAGTGTAAAATGGGCAATTTCGGGCAGGGCCAGTATTCGGGCAGAGCCGAGCATCGGGCAGGGGTTACTGCCCTGCCCAATTGGCCCTGCTCAGTTGGTTACCTTTTTATATATCAAAATTTGTAGATTATATTATTTCACATAGAACGAATATGATAGATACTAGTGACTAAAGGGTAATTTTACAAATATGAGTAGTCAAGTAGGTAATTACACCCTTTAAAATTTATAACTAAATTGATTTCTTTATTTATTTTTTTTTAAATTTGCTAACCGTCATATTTTTTTTTCAGATGCTTCATCTTTGTCAATTTTAGAGAGATTTATGCAAAGTTACAATTGCAAACTATTTAAACTTCAAGGTTTTTTTTTTACATGCAATGGATTTCAAAACTTTAATTACTATCTTTTTGTTACTTTATTCTTAGTGGATTATAGATATTATTTAACTCTTGAAGACATATGAATATGGTATTATTTTAGAAGTTCATAATTGTAGATTTTCCCACAATATGAGCAGGGTATCATGATTTGGGTGTGCCTAGCCCACCCATGCCCCGCCCATCCATGCCCAGCCCAAAATAGTTAGGGCTTTTACCAGGCAGGGCCGGGCATCGGGCTGCAAAATGCAGCCCATACTTTTTTCGGGTAGGGCACCGGGCAGGGGGTTGCCCTGCCCAGCCATGCCCATGCACACCCCTAATACACGCTAGCCTAAATTTCCAACTATTTTTTTTTTAAAAAAAATAATAATTCTCACATGGTTTTTAATTTAAAAACGATACCAAAAGGGGGAGATAGTTTAGAAATCTAGTCAATCAATTTTTATTATTAATGAGATATAATTTATTGTTTTGTTCTATAAAAAGATATTATATTTACAAACATTCAATATTTTGCTTTTTAATTATCTATATATACATTTCAAAATAAATAGAAATGTGCATAATTTTGATAAAATTTTAAAAAAAATGTAATGTACTCTTAGGCCTTATAAAACTTCTTAACAATGAACACCATTTTGAAAGAAAAAGAAAAACAAACTAGGCAGCTTATTATCCATAATTTCTTTCTTTTAACCAATATTGTCAATAACTTCATGCATAAAATTAATGTTATTAATAACAAGTGGGGGACTTATTCAAGCTTAAATAAGTAATCCTATAGATGGAATTAATCATTGTTACCGGCGGCCGTAGATACCCTCAAAAAAAGAATATTAATTAATTAAATAAGTATAACTTTCTAAACACGTTTAAATTAGCATATGTCATGGTAAAAGTCACACTTGAAATAATAAACGAATCATGTCCAAAGAATTAACATAAAAACAAGATACATGAACAATCTTAACTATATACATCTAATAATATTTTTTTATATTATTTATCGGATTCTATTACTAGGTATCTAATTTCTGAGATTAGTTATGACTTTTCTTGTTTTGAGCCCCAATTCCACTCTCTTATGATGATGATCCTTCCTTTTGAGCCATTCTTGTATTAGACCTTCTCTCCAACTCAACCAATTGCTCTTCCCACCTTCTTCCCCATCTTTCACCACCGCCATTAACGCTCTTAATATTATTACTCTTGATTATTGTCAAGTCGAGTTCATAATCATACTCTTCTCGGAGCACTGGGTCAGATAATGTCTCATAAGCTGTATGGACCTGTAGAAACATCCTCGTACAGTTCTCCTTCCTTGAAGGATCTCGACACATATCAGGGTGGCACTGAAGAGCCATCGATCTATAAGCCTTCTTTATCTCTTCTTTGGTTGCACTCTTGGGGTTTAAAGATAGCGTTGTGTAAAAGTTTACAGAAACTATCTCTTCAACCTCAATAGCTAGATTTCTCGCTCTACATGAAACATTTCGAGCAATATGAAGCCTTTGGCTTTGCCAATTTTTTGAGAGCGGATTAAGGCCATGGGAGGGCTTATAGGGAACAATTAGGGATGATCTTAAGGATAAAACTTCCATTATTGTTGATTTGAAATTGGACTCCCAAATCTCAATGAGAAACGTATAGTGTTTTACACCTATTTATATATCTATAAATGGGTCAACGAAACTACTACGAAGTCACAAGACCACGTTTTTGAGAACCCTAAATTAATATTTCTTTGCACTTTGAGCAAATAATAACTATAATTTACTTGATCTATATATGTACGCGTTTTCTTCTTGGTATGCATCGAGATATTTTCTGGTTGGTCTGTCCACCATGAAGGTACATACACAGAATAAAACGATGAATGTTTCAAAATCTAATCTTGGCATTAGCTCCAAAAGAGAAGACTTATGTCTATAATAAAAAGTGGCCTGCTATATTCAAATGTTTTGGTGGCGAATGGCTCCAGAAGAAGTCGAACGAAGACGACTCATGTATATATATATTGAATGTATAATTGGATTCATATGCATATATATATATATATATATAGTAAATCTAGCATTCTAATGAATTTCAATTATCTGCCGGCAGATCGTAGAAAGAAAATTTGGTTATATCAAATTTGGCTAAAATAATCTAACCTTCTGATTAAGAATAATATTATCTATAATTCTTAATATAAAAGCTATTTAAATTTTTTAAATATATTAATGTATCAGTCTATGATAACTAATATAAAAGTTAGTTAATTAATTTGAGTGGATTAATGAGTATATAATATAAATTCGTATTGAGAAGTTAGATTTAGTTATAATTAATTAATTTATTTAGCTTTCTTAATCTATTTAAAAAAATCAATTAACTATTATATTATAGACCGAGTAGTATATCATGAACATATATGTACGTACACAGTCAAATAGGTATGCTGTTTCCTTCTTATTTTACTGCTTATTCATTATTATATACGAATATATCCTCATGCAAATTGCAATGTCTTTATCATCCAAAAATTACTTTTTGTTCTCTCTCTCTCTCTCTCTCTCTCTAAGCTTTACGATTTTTATTCAGTTTGAGACTTTGCGGTGTGTTTCCTTACTTGTAATATCAACCGTTTCTTAAAAGAGGACCATGCCATTTGAATTATCTTTTTTTAAGAATAGTTATATGCATGCACTTTATTTTCCTAGTATTAATTTATTTCTAATTATATGTCATGCTATGTTCCATATAATACATATATTGAGATTTAAAAATTTGTGCTATAAATATATTTTGTCATTTAGATAGATTGAAAGATGATTTTTTTTTTTAAGTCTCGTAATATTTAAAAAAAACGAGTGTGGCATCCTTTACTTTCCATTGAGGTAAAGCATTAAATTCTATTCCAGGATTATTGTTATTAGTATTATTATCATCCAGTGGAGAATTGCAATTTAGATACAATTTTATATTAAAAGTTTTTGTTTATCTGCTAAATTCTGGAAGGCACACTTGGACAAATATATAGTCGTTCTATTCTTAATATTTGAGCTACTTAGAGGTTAAATTTAATTATAAATATAATATTTTAATCTATTTTTTTATATTTATTATTTTTTTAAACTAATTTACCTAACTTATAAATTACTCTCTCTGATCCTAAATATAAGACCTATATAGACATTTAATCGATCAAGGAATTGATTAAATTTGATAATTAATGAGATATAATTTATTTATTTTTTGTTAAATAAAAAAGATATTATATTTATAGACATCCAATAATTTACTTTTTAATTGGAGAGATCTGTGTACACATTTTAAAACCATAGCTTCATGCATAAAATTAATGTTATTAAAAACAGCTTCTATTTTGGCCAAAAAAAACAGCTTCTACGATCATTTTTTATACATTTCAACCAAATTTGAATAGTAATAAGTATAATTTTCCAAAAACTTTTAAATTATTATATGTCATAGTAAAATATCTAGTTGTTGCTGATCGATGTTATACAAAAAGAAGAAGCACTTGGTACAAAAAGCCAAAAAGAATCATGTGAGAATGAATTAATTTAAGCTACTGATACAATTCACACTGGAAATAATAAATTAATCATGTCCTACTAATTAACATAAAAAAGATACATAAACATTCTTAATTAAATACACCATCTAATTAATAAAAAATTAATTGATTATTAGTTTTGATTTTTCATGTTTTGAGCCCTAATTCTACTTCCCCATGAAGATCCCTCCTTTTGAGCCTTTCTTGTATTAGACCTTCTCTTCAACTCAACCAATTGCTCTTCCCAACTTCTTCTCCATCTTTCACCACCACCATTAACACTCTTATCATTCCTCTTGCTTGTGATCAAACCGAGTTCATAATCATACTCTTCTCGGAGCGCCGAGTCTGATAATGTCTCGTAAGCTGTATGGAGCAGCAAAAACATCCTCGTACAGTTCTCCTTCCTCGAAGGGTCTCGGCACATGTCTGGGTGGTACTGAAGCGCCATCAATCTATAAGCCTTCTTTATCTCGTCTCTGGTTGCGCTCTCGGGATTCAGAGATAGCATCTTGTAAAAGTTTACAGAAGTTGTCTCTTCTAACTTAATAGCTAGTGTTTTCGCTTTGCATGAAGCATGTCGAACATGGAGCCTTTGGCATTGCCAATTTTTTGAGAGCGGATTAAGGCCATGGGAGGGCTTACAGGGAACAATTAGGGATGATCTTAAGGATAAAACTTCCATTATTGTTGCTTTGAAATTGGACTCCCAAATCTCAATGAGAAACGTATTGGTCTTTAAACCTATTTATATACATAAATGGGTCAAGGAAACTAACCCCAAGTCTCAATCACACGTTTTTTATTTGGAAATCTTAAATTAATATTTCTTTGAGCTTTGAAGGGAATAACTATAATATTTTCTTAAATAAATAAATAAATTTGGTTGACAAACCTAGGGTTTTGAATTGGTTGATCTATATGATACTCGTTTTCTTCTTTGTATACATCGTGATATATACATTTTCTTGTTGCTGTGTACAACCATTGAAGTACCGAACACAAATAAAACGTTGAATGTTTCCACACCTAATTTAATTATTAATCAATGTAATTATCTCCAAATTGCTTATTAATTAAGAAGACCATTATGATAAAATAGACAAACCCTGGTCTTCAAATAATGCGGGCAGCAACGACAAACACACACACAATTGGTGCGCGTTTGTGTACATTTTCTTAGTTTAATCAAATTCTAGATTCTTTGTAATATATGAGTGGCCAGAGGCCTGCCCACACAAACACACATTCAAATATTTTGGTAGCATATAGGTTAAGAAGAAGTCAAAGATATACACATTTTTATTTAAAAGAATAGCACTCAATTTAAAGTTATAAATATGATTAAACTCGAGATCTTTCATTTATATGGGAGCTTAATTATATGTGACTAGGCCGGTGGTAATATATCCATATACATTGACTATTATGTATAGTAAACTCTTAATTTGATAGACATCTTATATATATAACTTCTAAATCTAATGCCAATAAGAGTTGGCATAGATAGTAAAGAATATGTTCATATCCTACGAGGACGCGAATTTAATTTTCGCTGTCATTGTAAGGGTTCATTTAGTATGTGATTTCGTAAGTACCATGTAAGCGCTCTCTAAATCTTAGGGTTGTGCCCTGACCTTGGTGGGAGACCAGTGTCGAACCCACCTAAACTCTTGTATAAAAAAAAAACTTCTAAATCTAATTAATTTGAAAATATCTGCCGACAGAGTATAAGAAAATTGAATATATATATATATATATCCTTCTAATCAAGAATCATATTGGCCAATATTCAACACATTGGTAATATCAGTCAAATAGGTCTGCTATTCCTTTCTTATTTTAGTGTTTGTTCATTCTTCCAAGACGAATCATATCCTCATCCTGCAATAATCTTTATCTTCCCCTCTAATTTCTCTCTCTCTCTCTCTCTCTCTCTATATATATATATATATATATATTATGTATGCATATGTATAATTCATAGGAGCAGTAGATTTTTATGTGTCTTTACATATCAATTCATACATGCACAGATGCACTAAATTTTTCGTGCTAGTATCAATTAGTCTTTTTGTTATTAATATATGACTTATTTAACTCATTTAATTAAGTTAAAAAAGTTAATTAAATTGATTAATATGACATATTTTTTCTAAAACACTATAATAATTTTTTTTAATTTTCTCTCTCCCTCTTTTACTTGATTATTGTTAAGAGAATATCAATAAGGATAATTTAAGAAAATAATTTATAAATATAAAATATATGCCTTATATTTAGGATTAAGATCAACTCTCTAATTATATCATATATTAAGGACCAGAGTATTTTCTTAGTCATTGTCATGAGTATACGTGCTTCATATATACATTATTTATAGGAAGCTTCTTAATGCAAAATCCTATACAAAATGTAAAATAATATTTATAAATCAGTTATTACAAAAATGCAACTCTAACTTGGGGTGGACTTATTGAAGCTAAATAAGTAATAAATTAAGTGACGAGGTAAATTAATAATTGCCTGTACTAAATATAATATTTGTTTCATGAAAGAAAGGACAATATACAAGACATGCAATTTGGAGTTCTTTCTATTTGGACCATTTCTTGGTCCTAACTTCTCAACGCCTCTTAGTAGATTGCTTCACCGAATATTTTCGATAAGAATTAAGTTTTTTATATACCCATTTGGGTTTAACTGACGAAGGGATGAGACATGTGATTATTTACAGCGTATTCAATCCCTCAAGAGTATCATTTTGTTGTGGAGGCATCATAACTCTTGAGTGTCTAGGTTTACGCCTGAGAATAATAAACAATTCGCCCTGCCCGACATTGGTATCGTTTAGGAGGAAGGAAGATTTCGCCTTGCCCTTAGATCGTAGGTGAGCCCAACCCCTTTTCAAAAATTTTTATACAAAAAAAAAGTTTTTTATATCTATTTCATCATTTTTTTAATTTATATTTTATTGTGCGTGTACTATTTTTGCATATGAGTTTAAATTAAATGAAGATATTAAAAATAAAGACACATGACAAAATGATATTGGTATATTTTAATCAATTTAATATATAGTTTTAAAGTTCTTTTTTTGGGAGAGGGGAATCTGAAATTAAATATTGCATATATTCTCGATAATTTTATATTCTCACCAAACCTTTTATCTTCACTCTGATAGGCAAAAGGCCGAAACCAGAAATGACTTGAAAAAATAGAAAGGTCCCACGTCAATTAGGATTGGGTGGATTTAAAATTAAATTATAAATTTGTTCCAAAAGTTACTCAGGAGCAATGTTACTAATTTTTTTATGTTTAAAATTGCCTCGGATTTTTTCAAAGTTACCTTTTGAAACTACTAGGGCGACATCAAATCTAAAAACAAATAGAGTAATATTACTCCTTAATAAAAAAATTTAAAATAGCATTGCTCCTAAACAAAAATTTGTGAACAAATTTGCAATTAATCCTTAGATTTAAGAAGAGGTGTGTGCGTGTGCGTGTGTGTATATATATATATGTTAAAGAACAAGTAAATCCATAATTTTAATTAAGATTTTAAATTAAAATATGGTTTTATATGAGTAAGTCATAATATATAAATCTTTTCTATAACAACAACAACAATAATGGTATAAATATGACAGTTTTAAACATAAATTAATTTTTTTTTTCACTAGGAGGAATATCGATTCATGAGTTAATCTTAAAACTCGGCTCAGTTTTGGTCCAGAAGAGATAATACCCTTCAACACCAAACAGCGACAAAAACAGAGAGCCACTAACGTGACGATTCGGATTCTTCAAATATATAGGCCCAAAAAGAAAACTTTTGAGCCATATATTCTACGACGTTAAAGGATTCTACATCCATGTGTTAATATGTAATCATCCTACCTATCCTATCGCCTATAGATTTAACTAACAAAAAGATAAAACAT
This sequence comes from Leucaena leucocephala, assembly GCA_037074615.1. Lineage (NCBI taxonomy): Eukaryota > Viridiplantae > Streptophyta > Magnoliopsida > Fabales > Fabaceae > Leucaena > Leucaena leucocephala. Next base: position 17,666,875 of record CM073549.1, on the reverse strand, counting down.
ATAATTATTTAGAACGTATTCGATCTTTAGAGAGTATCACTTTATTATTATTTCAGTCGCGACGTTTGAGAAGGTATCATACCTCTTGGATACCTAAGTTTACACTTGAGAGTAATAGACAGCTCGCCTTCCCTGACATTGGTATTAGGAAGAAAGGAAACTTCGCCCTGCCCTTAAATCGTAGGTGAGTCTAACCCCTTTCTAAAAATTTATTAGACCAAAAAAAATATAATCATCTAAAGATTATGTCTAATAAAAATAGTTAATATTTTATAATATAATAAATAAATATTTAAATTTTTATTAAAAAAGACGTTTACATTTAACGTTCGGTAATATTTCACAGGTAGCGTCCAATAAGAGAACACATGTATTATTTATAATTAATCAACAATGAAACTCACCTTAAAACTCTATAATATGGGACTAACAATTGGAACTAATAAATTATATAATGAATAGAGGTTCCTTTTATTTATATTTTTAATTTAATTTTCATTAGTAAGATTTCATTTCTCTCTCTAGATAAAGCATAAATCAAAGCACGACCTGGTTATAAACTTTGATATTTTTAGGATTCATTTGCAAGGAGCGGTTTATGGATTATTTCGTTTTTTTTTGTTTTGTTTTGTGTGTGAGCATTTTTTTATATTAAAAAAAAAGTGTGAATCTAATCACTACCTATTCCTCATTACCGACATGTTTGGTATAATAGATGTAGAAATAAAATTTTTTATTTTTTTTATTTAATATAATAGAAGTTATTTCTACTTCTAATATTTTAGGTCATTTCAGTTATATTAAAAAAAATTAAAAAAATAAGATGATAGAAATAGAAGTAAAATATTTTAGATAATTTTACCCTAAGTTATAAAATTTTTTAACAACTTTAACTATTTCTAAGTTATAAAATATATTTTAAACTATTTTATCCCAAATCATAAAAAAATATATATAAAAATTTTATACTTATTTTTATCCTACCAAATAAATTTTTAAAACTCATTTCTAACTTAATTTTATTTCATTCCAATAAAAAATTCTTCTATCTTATCAATATACATCTTTGCCGGTAGTCAAAGTTTGTAAGAAAACTCATCTTCCCCCGATGGAGAGGAGAATAATACAGGAAGCGAAAAATAAATAAATAAATTAATTAATTACAAAAATACCTTAAAAATATGCAAATAACATATTAGAGTCATGAAATGGGATAATTCCTCTGAAGTCTCTATGGACTTCTTTGGCAACATGACCTCCTTTGTGTTTAGGTGGTAGAGGGAGTTTTTCTTTTTACATAGGCAATATGGTCATTCCACAAAAAGAAAACTAATGAAAAAAATGTCACTAAAGACTACAGAGAAATTGTCATTCTGTGGTTCAATTAGAAGAATTATTATGAAGGTATGAATATAAGACTTAATTTTCTAAAAATTCAAATATAACTAAAAAATTAATAATAATAAATTTTAGTATAAAAATTAACAATAAATTTAATAATTAATTTATTTATTTATGACGTAGTTCCCCTTGCTATTATGGGGTTTTTATATTTCAAAGATATTTTTTTTATTGTCCCTTTAAATTAGTAAAAAAATAGATAAAAAAAGCAACGTGATTTTAGGAGAGTGCTTATAGATTGATGGAGGCAAGTACATCAATTCCATTGTCTAAATTTGAAGAAATTTTAAGTAGCAAAATTGGAAAAAGCATTTGTTGTGGCCCTACTTTCCTCACTTTCTTCTTTACACATAAATGAGATTGAAATGCCAAATAACACTGGCAAGCAATTATCAAATACTTGTTGGGGAAGATAATATTCAATTTTGCTCAAATAAAAACATGAGAAAGTATTAAAAAAACGACAAGATGAAATAAAGGTAACAAAAAAAAATTGCTATAAAATTACATCTAAAAGAAAAAAAAGAATCACTAACTGAGTTAAGTTTATTAAAAAGATATAGTCCCTCGCAATGATACAAATTAATATTTAAATTTTTATTAAAAAAATTATTTATATTTAATATTTAATAGTGACTTGAATATAATTATTTTTTAATAAAAAGATATTTCCTCTCATAACAAAATTACGAGAAAAAGGTTGCAAAATGCAAATGATGGCGAAAGCTAAGGCGAAATATTTTTGTATGCATGCGCATAAAGAGAGGAACACAAAACAACTCAACACAACACAACCCAACAAGAAGCATCTCATCATTCCGCCCTGAAAATTCCCAACTAATCATTTCCAAGCCTTCGCTTTTATGTAAATTTTAAAATTTAGGATTAAAGCAATTAATTGCTTTATGTAAATTAAAAAATGAGTTATTTCTTATAAAATCTTAAAATTATTTGCAATAAAATTTATTGGTAGTAGGAGTTATATTTTTTTTATATGGTATCATAGGAGTTATATTCTGTGATATTACTGGAGGGAGCATACTTACAAGAGTTGATGTATTGATTTTAAATTTAACAATTTTTTTTTATTAAACCAACAAAGAAAAATAAATACCAAATTATTATTGTTATTATTATTATGAATTGTATATACCCATTTTTTAGACTTCATCTCGTGTGGCATAAAATATATCATATTTCAATTTTAAAAAGGAAAGATCATTGATGTTGTATCTTTTTGACTCAGCATCAATAATGGTGTGGGGTGGGGTTGGTGGTCCCAAAACGCGCAAAACCCCCTTTTTTTGTTGGGGTTCAGATTTTACAGGTCTCATAATTTGAGAAATTTGAATATTTGTTCTCAATCAAAGTTAATCAGCTCATAATTTACAATCTCTATTGAGCTCATGATTTACAATCTCTATCGAGCTCACATATAACTTATCTAAATTTTTTTTTTGTAAAAAAACATATCTCTCCTATTTAGGTTGGATTGGCCCTTCACAAATTTTATATATGCAATAATATTTTATTAATAAAAATAACTGCAAATCATTTAAAAACTTTTAAATTATTATATATCACTTGTTCTTTTTTTGGTAAATTTTTTTTTGAAAAAGAGCTGGGCTCACTTACGGCAAAGTCTCCTTTCCTCCTAGACGATACCGATATCGGGTAGGGCGAACTGTCTATTACTCTCAGGTGTAAACGTAAGCACCTAGAAGCGATGATGCTTCCCTAAGCATTGCGACTAAAACTGCAACAAAGTGATACTCCACCGGGATCGAATACACTTTAAATAGTCACATGTCTCACATTTTCACCAATTGAACTCACGTACTATAAGTTTATCTATCACTTGTTAAAATACCTAGTTGTTGTTATTATTATTATTGGGTTATATTATACACTACTCTCTTAAACTTCATGTGATGTCCTGATGACCTCTTTCTCTTTAAAACTTTAAAATAAATCTCTCCAAACTCTTATTTACGCAGATAACTCCTGATTATTAGTTTTGTTTATTATTTATCATAACTTACATTACTATTTTTTAGTGAAAATTATTATTATTGTAATATAAAAAGATGTTGGTAGGTAAAAGGACAAAATAGAAAGACGAAGTCACTCTGAGAATGAATATTAATCTACTGTTAAGCAGTCACAACACATGAAATGATAAATGATAAGAGCTTCTCCAAAATGGGAAATGAATTCAAAAGGAAGGCAATCAAAATATATAATCTCTCTCTCTCTCTCTACTCTCTTAGAAGAAGGCTGAGAAAATCGCTACACATGAAGCAGCAAGAAGCAAGGATGGATGAAGCAGAGAAGATGCTGCAGAAGTGTTGCCTGGAGATGGTGATGGGGCTGGAGATATCTCATTTGCTGTCTCTCCACCAGAAGAAGCTTGAGGTGCTTCTCCACCACTTGTTGCAGATGGTGGAGATGTCAACCCTCCTGAATTACACAAAATCAATACACTTTTACTATATATATACACCAGTCAAAATCTCAAACCCTAGCTCTGCCCTATAGCCTTATTCATTCTCAAACATATCCCTACATATTTAACAATTATAAAATTATACATACAGATTTATTTTATTTAAAGAAGAAAAACAGACCAAAGTCACCTTTTTCTCTTTACAGTTCATATCCATCTTTGTAAACTGTGAGTGATCCTAAATCTTTCAGTTATATAATGACTCTGGATTAAAGTAACTGTGGGCCACTTTTCTTTTCCCCTTAGTTCTCTCTGAATACGTTCTATGTCATCATTGTGGAAAATAGAGATTCTTAAATAGACAATTTATAAAAGATAAGCAAAACAAGTAAATAAGATATATGTATGAAACTGTAAGAGGAGGGATCTCACCCATATAAAAAATTACAAATTTGATAATGTGCATTTTAATGATGGATTCAGTGAATTTGGAGTACTTTTTGAGAACCTTTCAAATAGATGGTCAAAGATGTTTCAAACTTTACAATAAATTATTGCTTAGCTGTAATTCTGTAAATATCCCCACCAAGAGAGAAAGGGACAATGTGAAGAGTAATTATTAGAGGGAAATTTATGCAATAAACAAGATTAATGAAGGGTATAAATGCTATTGATTTGATTGTTTTGTACCTTAATCATACTACTTGCATTTCATTATTAATTAACAAAGAAATTGAAGATACTGTAAAGTGAGATGCCATGTGCAGCATGGAAAATAAAATCCTTAATGGGTGAATGAGTACAGAGTAACCTAATCCTTTTCTTTGATCATAATCTATTTTCTAGATATCACCTTAAACATGTCATCTTAGGCGGTATTATCCCATAAAGGGACATTGAGTCACAAAGACTCTCAGATACTTGATACTTCAAATTTATTTAACACGGATTTAATTCGTTTCCTACAATAAACCGTACAAAGCATCCGATTTTCTTTAAACTCTTCAGGGAATACTTTCACTTGATCATCACAATAATCTCATCCAAATTCATACATCTAATATGATAACTTTCATTACCATTTTCCTATAGAGGTTTAGTTAGCCATATTTACAGATATTCCAAGTTTTAAATATTGGTACTTAATCTTTGATTTGTTGAAAAGAATATTATTTTGACTAAGGAATGTTTACAATAACGCTTAAAGACTCCAGGAAAAAACTAAGAAGTTCTCTTAGATGCTTCAATATTTTATGATCTTAAATGAACTGACGATGGCCTTTTATAATGAACTTTCGCTTTACATATAACTGGCAACCGAAAGAAACTGACTACCGACACAATAATGACACTTCGACATAATCATTTAACTTTATAGTAAAATGACTACAAAAAATAAAAGTATAATCATTACAGCTTCTTTTAAAAAAGTGCAATAATTAGATTCTCTATCTTTTTAGATGGTTGACACGACTTGATAGACATCATGATGGGTTCTGATAGTTCTAGAGCCACTACGGAGTAGAAACTATCAGAACCTATCATGATGCCCATCTAGTCGTGTCGACTATCTATAAAGACAATAAATCTAATTATTGTACTTTTTGAAAAGAAGATATAATAATTATACTTTTACTTTTATAAAGTTAAATGATTATGACGAAGTGTCATTATAGCGTTGGTAGTCATTTTCTTTCGGTTGTTAGTTATATGTAAAGCAAATGCTCATTATAAAAGGCCTTCGTCAGTTTATTTAAGATCATTGAATATTGAAGCATCTAAGAGAACTTCGTTTTCTCCTGGAGTCTCTTCAAGTATTCTTATAAACATTTTTTAGTCAAAATAATATTCTTTTCAAAAAGTCGAAGCTCAAGTAATAACATTTAAAGCTCGAAATATCTGTAACTATAGCTAACTAAAATTCTATAAGAAAAGGGTAATAAAAGTTATTATATTAGATGTACGAATTTAGATGAGATTATTGTGATGATCCATTGAAAGTGTTCCTTAAAGAGTTTAAGAAAAACTGGATATTTTATACGATCTAGTGTAAAAAATAAACTAAATCTGTGCTGAATAAATTTGAAGTAACAGATGTACGAGAGTATTTGTGACTCCAACATCTAAAATGGGATAAAAGAAAACAGTTTATTCTGTTATTAAGACTTGAGAAACTTACCAGCTGGTGCAGCCGCAGGAGTATCAGACACTGCACAAAAGGGGAAAACAGCAACTTAAATAATTTATGAATCTTGAAATGTAGAAAACACCAGATCAAACTCACAGAAATCATATAATAGGGAAGCCATGACATGAAACACCAATATCTAGGAAAAACAGAGCCGCTTCAGGATCGAAATAATTAAATCTAACACTACTTTAATATTTTATTCAGTAAAGTTTCATAGTCTCACTACATGATCGGCGTCAAGAAAATTCCACTGATTGCGCTTCAACGTGGGTCCCAGATGGGGTTGTCTCTACTTTCAAGAGAGAATTTTAGAATCTGTCTGAGAAATGCATATTTTGTTGTACGGTGTTTATTATCAGTGTCAACATTAGAGGAAAGGGGGCAGAAATCCATATCAATGCGTTCAAACGGTCAAATAAAAAGAAGAACAACCAAAAGCGTTTCTCCGAAATGCAAAAGAATCGAAAATCTTCCTTCAAAAGGAAAACAGTAAACACAAGGAAATCGCTTCACCAATCCAGATTCCCCATTTCAAGAAAAAGAATACGCAAAGATAAATCACATTTTTCTGTGTCATTATCACAAGATCAGAAAGCAAAGAAACAAAAAAGGGAACGATTAAGCAGAAGAAAAGAAGAATCGCTTACATCCACAATTAGTAGCAGAAGGAGCAGCGACTTTGCAAGCAGCCGGAAGAGTAACGGCCTTGGTGACGTTCAAGACGACGCCCAACTGAGCACTACTTCTGAAGGCCTCACAGAGGCAAGCAGCGTCGGTCTTAAGCACAGTTTTCAAACCAGAACAGCAATTGCCCTCAGGCTTGTTGACAGTGCTTCCATTGGAGACGAAAGAGAGGCAATCGGCCATTGTCAAGACGAGGTTTGAGCAATCGACTGTCGGCGCCGGAGCGTCGAGAGCGGAATCGGAAGAAACGGCCAAGATAGCGAGAACGCAGAGAACAAAAGAAAGTTTTAATGATGATGCCATTGTGAAGAGAAGAGAGGAAGAAGAAAGAGAGGCGTGAACGTGATAGAAAGGAAATGGAGCGAAGAAGTGTGAGAGAAAGTGGGAATGTGGAGGTTTTTAAATAGGAGAGTGGGATTTGAATATGAAAAGGTGGTAAGTGGTAACTATCCCTATTTTAATTTTTCTTTTTCTTTTTTTCTTTTTTAATGTCAATATTAAATATTAACCATCAATATTTATTTTACTTTCAAAATTAGTACATGAGGAATAATACTTTTTAGGATTAATTTTATTATTAGTCTTTATAATTTTATCAAATTTTAATTTAGGCTCTATAGTTTTATAATTGTAGCTTTTGATTATATAAAATTCTGTTAGAATTTAATGGCGATAAAGTTTAACGTAGTTAAATATATTGACCAAACTAAAATTTGTTAAAATTATAATGGTTAAAACTAAAAATTATTAAAAAAAATGAATCAAATATGCTTTAGTTTTGATCTATATCCTTAACGACATTAATACAAATAAAATATTTATAAAATTATAGGAATTAAAAGCTACAATTTAAAAATATAAAGACTAAAATAAAATTCAATTAAATTATAAAAACTAATAATAATATTAACTTATTTTTTTTAAAAAAGAATCTTCATTTCAATTCTCTTTTTTTTTTTGGCGAAAATTTCAACACTATTGGTTAATATCTCTTAATTGAGGGAACTTCGGTTAGTTAAGAAAATAGAGATCCAAGATTTCCGGAAAAATCCGAAATAAAAAGGTGATTTGTTTTTATTTATTTTAAAAATTAAATTGAAAGAGTTCCAGGAATTGAGTTTCCAACGTCTAAAATATTTGAAAAATAAGATATATATAACTCCTCAAATTTTTTCCAGTGTTTTATTTTGATGATTTTAAAAATATCATTCACAATTAATCCTCTTAAATCTAAACTGAAAGGAAATTCCACAAGAATATTACTCGGATTTTAAAAATCTTAAATTAATAATTCTTATAAAAATGTAATGTTATTTAGTGTAATTATGTTTTTTAATAAATATATTTTAATCAATTCAAAGTTTTAAACTTTTAATATTGGAAGATTCTTCCATTGGTAACCGTTCTTTATAGATGTACAAAGTGATATGTGATCTTCCATTCACATTTGTGACTTTTTTAGCATCGAACCTTTGACGTTCATCAGTGGACCATTTTAATATGGCTTTGATGATAACCAAAAATCTTAAATTATTTTAATCCAAATTGACGAGTTATTTTATAACGCATCAGAATATTCATTTGACTGTAGCATTGATTAAAAGAATATGAAATTGACAAAGGGGACTGAACAATTGAAAGAAAGCAAATAAAGAAAATAATCGTTGAATGATTGAAAAGGAAACTCAATTCATATGGCGTCCTGCAAAAGAGAAGAAAGGAAAGAAGCCTTTGAATATAATAATCAAAAGAAAATCACATCTTAATATTCCAATTCCAAAACAATATAAGAAGCCTCAGCATGAAGAAGAAAAATAATCCCTCAATTCTTTACTTTAATATAAGACTTAATTAATTAGTTTAAAGATATTAAAAAAGTTAAATAAATAGCTTAATTATAATATATGTTATCTATTATTAGATTCTATATCGATTTATAAGTCAGACAAGTTAATTTTAAAAAAATGATAAATATAAATATTTTAAAATAATTTTTTTAATTTTTTTAATTTTTTTAAATTAATTAATTGAGTTTTATATTAAGGAACTGAAAAAGTAAAAAGTAAAGACCGATAGGTGTTGGTCAAGTTGAAGGATATTTGGCTGCTTAATCACAATGTCTCGAGTTTGAATCTGTGTATATGTAAAAAATATTTTTAAAATAGTTATCTCCAATTAAACCCAACAATATTTAAATCTGACCTAATTAGATAGTAATGTAAAAAAAGCATTCATAAGGTTTCCTTTTAATTAACATTTGCATTTTGTAGGAATAAATTAAAGAGTAAAATAGTGTGTTTGGTTAGTCAACAAACTATAGTTTTAAAAAGGCTTTTGGCCTAAATTTTTATTTAAAAGTTTTATAAAATAAACAGTTATATTTGAGCAAAAGGGCTTATGGACCAAAATTATAGTTTAAAACTATGATTTTGGATAAACTCCCGTGAATAGTTTCTAGAACAGGAAAAGAGTTTATAAACTGTCCAATAACTGTTTTACCTTTATTTTTTCTGATATTATCTCTCATATCTATTGTCAACTTCTCCTCTGTCCAAATCTATCTCGTCATCACCAGAGGAGAAAGAGGTTGTGGTCATTGTCTTCTTCTCTGTCTCTTTGTCTGCCAGAGACCAGTCACCGATGGTCCAAATCTCCCTCGGTTTGCGTCTCATCTTCTTCTGGTTCGCGTCTCTTCTAGATTTGCACTGCCATCGCGTCTCGTCCATTTTGCTTGCCGTCATTGGTCCGTGTTCTCCTTTGTCGCTGAAAAGGACCGCTGGTGATGATGATATTTTTCTGTTGGCCATGTCGATCCTCCGTCGCTTGTTGTGCCATCGCGTCTATGTGTTCTCTTCCGTCACTGAAGATGACTGTCGATGATGATGATGATTTGTAGTCGACTGCTGCATCGTGAGTCATGATGGATGATGATGAATAAAAACAAATAACCATTTATTTATTTATTTATTTACTATATATTATTTCTAGTAATTTATCAATCATAAAAATAATTCTGATAATAAATATTTAAGTACTCATTTATTTAAAATTATTTTTTTCATAAACTCTTCTTTAGAAGAGTTTATCTAAAAGCATTTTAAAAATATTTTTTTTATATACCATTCTCTAAAAACCAATTCAAACGGACTCATAATTAAAAAAAAAATCACATAACAGTTGAGTTGATTCATAAAAATATATTTTAAGAGATGAATTAAAAAAATTTAAGTAAAACACCCAATCAAGTCCAAGTCGCGGGTAGCTTTTAACAGATCATAATCACTTAGAGACGTTAGAATTTAAAAACACATTAATTACGTCCCTTGTCCTGAGCAGTTCTCTAACGTTTCAAACTCAGTTAATCAGAGCGTGAATTTAGCTACAAAGGTTGCGTTTGGTTTGGTCAAAAGAAAATTTTCGAAAATTAAATTTCACAGGACATCACTTTTTCCTTTTTTGTTAAAAAAAGTAACTTTTTTTATTAGTATTCATTATCATTAGTCAATATTAAATTGTATGTAGGGAACACATAGATTTTGGACCCTTAATTTGTTAACTTAAATCAAAGTCCCTATGATACTTTCAGTAAGAAATCAATCCTTAGATTAGAATTTAGAACTATGGTCATTGGTCAACTGTAGTCAAAATAATGACGTGTTTTATAATAATAAAAACGTTAATTAAAATTGACCATAAACTTCAACAATTGATTTCTTTAGGCAAGTGGAACACAACCTCAATTGAGTAATGGCCATTTTTATAATAATACTCTGCAATGTTGCACTAGTAATTGCTAGAGATGAACAATGCTATGAGAAAAGAAGAGAGAAAAAGGAGGGAATCACGTTGTGGTGAGATCGGCAGAATGATGAGTGACAATTATGGAAGCGATTCCACGACCGTCGCCAAAAGTGCAACACTCTCGTTATGATTTTGCCTCTTGCCTCCTCACTCCTCCAAAAGCTAAAGCTTAAAGTTACACACCACATATGAGCATGCAATCAATCATTTGATTCACTACCCTCCTCCTGTTTTTTTTTTTTTTATATTAACCGAATCTTATTATCAGATATCTCAATTTTAAGATACGTAATTATCCCTCTTAATATAAATATCTTCTCTAAGAATTAAACTTGAGATCTAGAGAGATCGTATAGAGTCTTATGCCACTAGACCAATTCTATATTAATATTATTCTCCTATATATATATATTTGATTTTGTCAATATAATATAAAATTTATATCATGCGAAACTATTCATAACTCTGGTAATAAAACTAATGAACTTAAAATCTAGTGGTACGAAAATTTCTAAAAGGGTGAGAGGTCATGACTTGTAATTTTAGATTGTTACTCCCTACACATAAGGGAGAGGGATCAACAGGAGTCATGCCCCTAAGTTTTCAATTTTTGCTTAGTACTATCATGGAGGTGTTGTACATTTTTTATATCTTAAGATTTATGAAAAATTTGTAATATTAATATTTAAAAAAAAATAAAGTAACATCTAGCACATTAATATTACTTTTCAATTATATCTAATAAGTAACCGAAATTATAAAATAATTTAAAGTCTTGAATGTATTTAAAAAATAATTTAACGGATGTTAGATATACTAAGAAAATAATACTAGGATATTCGATGTATTATAAATAAAATTATAATACTAACGGTAAATCATGACCATAAACACCATGTCTGGAAAAAGCATGTCTAATTATGTCAATTAAAGTGGATGCCTAAAACAAATTGCGGAGATGAATTGGGATTTTGATTTCAAACGGTCATATAATAATAATAATAGTAGTAGTAGTAATTTAAATTTTAGAAGCTTTTGCTTTCGGCACTCTCCCCATCAACAAGTAATCAAGTGCATGAGTAGTGATTGGGACCCCTTTCATTATAATTCGTTTACACGTCCATGTATGTGTTTGAGGACTTTGGCAAACTTTTGAAATTTTAATGTTAAGATTTCAAGTTTCATACTTTCTATTATGGTCAAAAGAAATGGCTCATGGAGGTTGAAACTTGAAAGCCACACTAATCACAGCATCATGCTCACTGCAATTTTCAATTGGTTTCATATATATATATATATATATATATATATATATATATTGATGATAATGATGATCACGATGATTCTTTTTATAAAATCAATATAATTTATTCTAACCTTTTTTTTTTCTTTACAATGAATCCCTTCGGTTTTATATGCAAGTCACTTTTAACTAGCTCATTCAAGTTAGGATAAGTTAATTAAAATAGTAAAATTATCTTATATTTGTATAACTTTCCATTTTTACCCTTAACAAATATACTATCTTAAATACTTTCCTATTACATTGGAATATAGTTAAGAGGGTGTTTAAGGAATAACAAATTAAATGTTGCATTAAAAGATAAGGAATGACTAGTACTCTTTTCAATCCTAAATATAAAAACTAATTAAAAGATTTATTTTAATCTTATATATAATAAAATCTTAATTAATTTTATTTTTCTTAAACTATCTCTATTGATTGCACGTACATATTAAGAGAATTTTTATTATATTATAGTTTTAATACATATAATTAATAGGAATATTTTAAGAAAGTCAACACGCATTTTTTTACAAATAATTAAATTAACTAATTTTTTTAATTTTTAAAAATTAATTATTTAGCTCATAAGGATTAGAAAAAGCACTGAGGATGGTGATTTTCTTCTAGAGGGTGACCAACAGGAGCGGGTACTAAATAGCAGTACAAGCATTTTGAATTAGGCATGAAAACGGATGCCTTCTTCAGTGGAACCATGCTTCTCTCATAATGATACACCCACCCACAAAAAAAAAAAAAACTATACTAAAGAGGTTTCTTTTCACATTAATAATATATTTTCCTGCACACCACACTTCCACCCTTCATCTTTCCAACGCTTGTCAGCCTTTTATTTGATAACTTTCACACATCATTCTGCATAATTGCCACTCCATGAACACACAACTATGCCTGAAATTAATAGTCATAACTAGCAAGTTCATTCTTTTTCTTTATTTCTTTCTACAATGCATCTCAAAAGAGTAGGTGGCCAAATTTACATAATAACTCTTCGTATATATACATATGATAACAGTAAATAAAGACGAAGACTACGTAGTATGAGATACTAAATCTCATATTAAAGAGTACGAAATACTCAATAGAGTATTTAAGTTATTTGATTCTCCTACTTCAACTTAAACAACTGGCTTTTAGAGTAGGTTCCTTGTTCCACGGTACAAAGTCAACAACTTTAAGAAGGTGAGGAAGATGAATGTTGAACAAAGGAAACAATAACAGTGACATGATCAAGCTTGCCACCAGTACATGCAACATAGCCAGCAGCTTGGGCTGCATCAGCAAATGGACTTCTTATGCATGGTGATCTCCCAATCTCTTGTGCCTTCATCGCCAAGAACTCTGCTATTTCCTGAAATTCTCACCTCCATCAATACACTTGAGCTAAGCTACACTATTATTATATGTAATCAAGCAATTTCTAGGAAAAAGTATTCTTAGCTTAGACCTAGCCATGCGTAGAAGAAAATGGGTTGATCAAGAGATTCCACAAGCATATCAAGCATATGCTTTTTCAAATTGGATCCTTCACATTTATGCATTTGGAGGACAATATCACAAAAGAATGTAGCATGTCAAGCAAATTTTATTTTTAAGATATATTTAATGAGTTAACCATCAGTTTTTTGTTCCGATGAATTAGTTGAAGTGATTTATAGTGTGAAGTGTGGACCAGAGGGAGTATCAAAATTACTCTAAATAAAAGTCATTAATTAGAGGTGTTCGATTAATTAGTTAGAAAATTTTATAGTTACTTAGAAATACTAGAGAGAGAAAATTAATGCTTCAAATAAAACATGTTACATTATGAAACATGCTGGAGGTCCTCATAATAAGGACTAGAAGAACTACCTAATACGTATTTCAACTGAACTTTCAGGAGGAAAAAAATATAAAATGTAGAGATACCTGATGTGCATTTTAAAGTTGCCAAATACTGGGTATGTTATGGAAAGGAAGGGAGAGATGAAAGAGGGGAAGAAGAGAGTGGGGTGGGGGGAATCTTCATTAACCAATAAACTTATCGTCCTCACTCCTTGGTGCATTGGAATATATAACAAAAGTAGTTAGTCAAACAACTCCAACTAATTACCCAAATAACTTCCTAACTAAATTCTGTACCCATCTAAATATTCATATCAAGGCACAGCTTAACAATTGCATTACACATGCTTCATAGATATTAACCATAAAAACTATTGCTATGCAACATTCAAGAATTTCTTCATATAATGAACTTCTTTACTAATGAATGGTAGTCAGAAGCAGTGAAAACAGATACACACTAAAACAAAAGAAGCGTAAAGATAAATAACCTGAGGTTTTAAGCCACTTTGCAGAGATTTTGATACAATTATAGCTATCTCTTGCTCATAAAGATTGTCAAAAAGGCCATCGGTGGCAGTTACAATCACATCGCCTTCGTTTAGATCGATCTTGTACTCCTGAAACACATTTCACTTTTAGTTTCTATATGTTGTATATAATAAATGCGGGCCAAAGAAAAATGAACATAGGTTGGAAACATTTCTTGTCCTTTAAGGAAAAAAATCAGTTAAAGTGAAAATGCTACAAGATAGATTGCACACCTCAATAATTTCTGAGGGATCATCACCTCTTACTATCTGTAATGGAAAATTGAATTCATGAACAGCAGGAGTTGACTTTTTAAAGACCGCGCCGTTTCTTAGAATGATAAATCCTGTGTCTCCAACGTTGGCAGCATGGAGAGTCTGCACATGATTTGCAGGATTTGATTCAATTTTCAGAATTGTTCTGCAGATGTATTATATATTTATTCATTCATTCATTTCTTTTTGCTAAGCACTAGATTGCCCAAAAGCAATCGAATGGTTGTCTTTGAAACTTAAAATGATGTGATTCAAAAACCTCAACCTAAGAAGAATTGGTGGCAAGATCATATCATGTTATACACTAAAACAGTCACATAAAAGCATTTTGGGAGTTTCAAATGGAAAACAATAGAGATATCGGTAAAAATGAGGAAATCAAATCAGGTTGAAATTTGTTTTACAAGCTTTGAGACCACGTTGAAGATCCCATACACTTATTTCATAAGGATTCAACAAATCCTGTCTTAAACTAGTTTGAAATAAACACTTGAAAGTAACTTCAAATGCTGGGTAAACAGCTGACTGTTTTACCTGACCATCAAAGTGTGCAACCAATGCAGTAGATGATCCATAATATTCCGTTTCTCCAGCACTTCTCCTAAGAACTTCTTCAGGTTTACTCACAGATATGCTTTGGTAATTTGATACAATATTTTCACACTTCTCCATGAGTTCTCTGGTATATTGTCCATTACTACTTCCTGCAAAATTTTCTGCAGTATTAGCAATGGCCTACAATATAGCACATAGTGGCAAAGTTTGAGAAGCATTTTATGAAAGTTAAGACAAATCTTGCTCGTTCCACCAAAATGGCAACAGCAAATGCAGCTCAGAGATTTTAAAGAGAAGAATAGACATAAGTTTATAATCAGCTATGAGTAACATGCATCACAGAAATTCTGAACCAAATTAGACTTTCCCAGAAAACATGAGGTAAAGCGAACAAGAAAAATCGGGTGCTTGATTCACTTTTAAGTTATATTAAATGGTTTACCTTCAAATGACCACTGACCAACTCCATCAGCCACACCTAGCCAATTTTTGCATGCAATGAAATAAGCATCCTCTCGACCTGCCAAAGCCTGGACGTTGTTATTAGTTGGCTAATTTGTTATCTGTTCCTGATGACTCAAATCACAAAGATCACCTCTAAAGAAGCATTTGGTACATTGTTATCTCACATTCCATGGTATCTTGATTACATCAATTAGGACACTATAGTATTAAGTCTTTAAGATAATCACGTTTGATATTACAATTGGACGAAGTTATAAAAAAGAGAAAAGTGATATTTTATAAAAGTTAACATAGTTAAAAGTTGTGTGATGTGAGTCAAAGTCTTTAAACTATGTGAAAGGCACCTTAGATGGATGTGGCAAGGAAGCAACGCCAGAATTTAGGAGAAGTCCTGTTGTCAATGTTTTCTCCCTGCATACATAAAAGTGACTAGCATGCTAAGCCACACAGACGATGTTCTTTACAAACTCAGAACAGCTTGTCAAGCATCAAATCTCGAAATTTGCATATATAATGTTTTTAGTTCCTGTTTTTGCTTTTCATTATAATATAGCCACTGGGATAGTGGGATTGAGTTTCATTCCTAACTACATAGCTATATACATTTTGCACAATCTACACTTTCTGTAACACTCTGTAAAAGAGTTTCTTAAATCACAATTTCTTTATTGAAAAATTCAATAACTAGACAAATATGCTCAGAATCATTATTTTCAGGTGAAAAGGCAAGTTTCTCCCATGGAAATAAATAGCCTCCATATGACCATATGTCCCTCTCCCCTCAGATATTTCCCAACCTATTATCCTGTGTTTGCTGCCCAAAACACACCCTTAACAACATCAGTTAATTTGGATTCTATAGTTAAAGGACTTCTAAGAAAGAAAGAGCATAGAAAATATCCATGGAGGGATTCAAAAATTAAAGAAATAAAAGACACTGAATTCAGGAATTTCTTGCAGAACAGGAAAGATGTTGGCATACTTACTCATCAAGAACTGTATCAGTTGAATGCGTCTCTGACACAGAAGCACTGGATGGACCTTCGTAATCACTTTTTCTTGTCTCATCCATAACTATTTCATTTTCTGATTCGAAGGATGGAGCCAAGTCATCTAACTACAAAAAAAAAATATTACAGATATCAGATTAGAAACTGTAGCATATAAATTAAGTACAAAGGAATGATTAATCAAAGTGTTTTCACATTTCAGCAGTAAAGATTAGTAGAGTTGGATATATAAATGCACTCAGAAAACACACAACCACAGCAAAAGTAGGGAATAAGACAAAGCAATGCTGTCTTCACCTTTTCATTTGCATCAACAGATTCGACGACAACATGATGACTTGTTTCCTCATCAAGAACTGGTTCAGAATCTAAAGAAGTTAACCCTGGCACCATTTCAGCTGCATCTGTCTTGGCATCAGTAGTCAGGTTGTTTGTTGCAGTATCTACAACATTACCCTCATTAGCTGTAGAGAATTGAGCAACTTCAATGTTAGCCTTCTACCTGACAAAGAGAACAATTAATATTAAAAACTTCAATGGCTAATTCATGTCGAAAAGACACCAAAGAAGTTGCAACATCACCTTCATTTTTCTCTTCAACTATTCCAGGAGCACTGATATTGAAATCAGGAGAAACACTAGATTCTGGAGTAGCTGTTGGAACCACCACTCCCATGTGAATATTTACTTCAGAACCTTCCCCAGACACAATCTGAATATCTTGAAACTCACTAGCAACATCTTCATGATAATTTTCATGTTTTTCCATCTCTAATAAATCAGGAGACACACCAGAATCTGGAGTAACTGTTGGAACCACCACTCCCGTGTGACTATTAACTTCTTCAGACACACTTGACATGTCTTGAACCTCTGAAACAAGATCTTCATGAAAATTTTCATGTTTTTCCTCCTCAACTAAAGCAG
Source organism: Leucaena leucocephala (assembly GCA_037074615.1). Classification (NCBI taxonomy): domain Eukaryota; kingdom Viridiplantae; phylum Streptophyta; class Magnoliopsida; order Fabales; family Fabaceae; genus Leucaena; species Leucaena leucocephala. The sequence goes on along the minus strand of CM073549.1, from coordinate 17,649,459 downwards.
GAGATACCCCAGACTCTGGAGTAACCATTGGAACCCCCACTCCCACGTGACTATCAACTCCAGATTTTTCCCCAGACACACTCTGGATATCTTGAACCTTAGGAGCAACATCATCATCATCATGATTTTCATGTTTTTGCTCTTCTACTAAGTCAGGAGACACACCAGAATCTGAAGTAACCATTGGAACCACCACTCCTGCATGACTATTAATTTCAGAATTTTCTTCAGACACACCTGAGGCATCTTGAGAGTCAGAAACAACATCTTCACGGTCCCTTTCATGTTTTTCAAACTCAACTAAATCAGCTGACACGCCAGACTCTGAAGTAACTGTTGGAACCACCACTTCTTGACTATCACCTTCAGAACTTTCTTCAGACACACTTGGGAAGTCTTGAACCTTAGAAACAACATCTTCATGATCATTTTCATGTTTTTCCTTCTCAACTAAATCAGGAGACACGCCATACTCTGGAGTAACCATTGAAACTGCCACTCCTGTGTTACTATTAATTTCAGAATTTTCTCCAGACACACTTGGTACATCTTGAACCTCAGAAACATCTTCATGGTCATTTTCATGTTTTTCCTCCTCAACTAAATCAGGAGACACACCAGCCTCTGGACTAACTGTTGGAACCACCAGTCCCATGTAACTGTTAACTTCAGAATTGTCTTCAGACACACGTGGGATATCTTGAACCTTAGAAACCACGTCTTCATGATAATTTTCATGTTTTCCCTCTTCTATTAGATCAAACTCCAGATGCTTACTGTTTTCCAGTGAGATAGCAACTTTACTTTCATTTGCGGGCAGCTGAGACTCCTTATCAGCATCATCACTCAACACTGTTGAGCAACTTCTCATGTCAATCGCAGAGAAAGAATCAATCTCCCCACTTAAACTATGACCAACTTCTGTGTTATTACTCCCAGTTCTATGGCTTTCATCAGAATCACCTTCTAGGCCCAATTTTTCAGCATCTTCACTCAACAAAGCCCCAGTTCTAATTTTTCCTCCTTCCTCAAGAGATTTTTGAGGGAGTTTCTCTTGGTCCACATCGACCATATTTTCCATCATCTCACTGATATTTCCAAACCGATACACAATACTACCATCAGAACACTCTGCCAAACATCCAGAAGCTAAAAGTTAATTGCACAATTTGGACAGCTCTACTAAAAAGAAGATATTAGCTTAAGTAAGATGAATGTATAATATCACACCAAAATAGGAGCTAAAAAGAGAAACCTTCGGCTGGAATAAGATGTTAATAACAATATAGAGGAAAGGAAATAAGAAAGTTGCGGAGTCATTCCCTTACAAACTTCACCACTAATCATTGATGTACACTACCTCAATTTCATCGCCTAGGTTGTTTCATTTACGTCAAGCATTTTAACTGTCAATAATAACATGTTCTAATGTAAAGCTAACCCTAAAAATGTCATGATATAGCAACTTTTCACGTAAGTACGCCCAACTAGGATTTACGAACATAACGAGCACCGGATTTCACCCTAAATCACATACCCATCTTGATTAACAAGTTTAACGTAACGAAAGTACTCTCTGAAGAACTGATATGTAGGGGGAAGTTATTTCCAACTGTACTTCTGGAAATAGAAAATACCAATATAATCAAAATTTAATATAGGCTCAAGAAGAAAGTGAGAATCTTGAGAGTTAAGAAAGATTACCAGTTGCAGAGACAATGCCAAAATCCTCAGAAACAGAGTTCGATGATGAACCTGAGGGTTCATTTGATCTAGAAATCATGTGGGTGTGGTGAGTCACCCATCGCTTGGCAAAACATGGAATTGTATTACAGAATTGAAGTCTTTGCGAAGATTTTGGCGAAAAGTTTCGGCAAGAAATGAACAGACAATGGAAGCAACATAAGCTCGAAGGCTGAGACTTAAGAGAGCTGGAGAAGAGATGGGCCATTAGAATTTTACTTCCAAGTGCAATGCATGAGTGTGTCAAGGTTTATAGGTTGGAATATTTTCAGAAATGGAAGGTAGAGAGAGTGAGAAGAAGAGTGAAAGTGAGAGTGATGATGAAGAAGACGATAAACGAGAGAAACCGAGAGCCTCAAGGGGTGTCCTGTGGTGTGGATAAGGCAGAACAGGGAGGGAAACAGAGGACCTATCATTGGATGTTGTGATTCTCTGCTCTGTACTGGTTGGTATAATTGAATCTACTAGAATGCACGGTTATGATTTTTTTTTTTTTTTACATTTGATTTTTTTTCTTTTTTTCTTTTATGAAGATCTTATAATGTCAGTAGTATTTTAAGATTATTCAAATTTATACTATATATATATAATAATCCCGCATTTCAATATATTTATAAACAAGAGAATAGCTTATACTATAAAATTAGAAAGGTATAGCTTTTTTAAAACATAAATATAGATTGTGGGATGAGTAAGTAGATATTTTTTATTTAAATTGTTTATATTTTAGAAAAAATAAAAGTAAAATGTTTGTTTGAAAAATTCATTAAAAACCAAATTAAAATTGAGAATTTGACAGAGACAAATGCATATCCCAATTCATTTAATCAAACAGTCAGCCTTAACATCTTATGAGAAAAAAAGATATCAATAAGCTTGTACCCTCTAATGACATAAAAATTCATTTGTAAGTAGGAGGATGCGATCCTGTTTGTAATTTCAAACTATTTATGATTACCCCTACAATTCAAAAAATAAAACAAAAAACAAAGGTGTATAGTTCCACCCAAGATGGTAAAACAGAGTGTGCAGATAACTTGTTGCGATGATGAACTTCAAAGAACTCAGAATAAGAAAATAGAAAGTCAAGGGCAATTACGTTCTTCCTCTCAACTAGTCCAATTGTTCATGCGAAGGATAATCTAAGCATTAAACAACCATCAGAATGCCTAAAAAGCACAAAATTTTCAGATTATGATACATGGAAATAGAAGACTCAATCAGAAGAGTCTAGTAGTGGGCCGTGTATCTCTATTTATTCGCTCCCGCTCCCGGTAGCCATCAAGAACTCGCCCTCGCATACAACTTCGCCTCCAACATAAGCCTTCCCTTCCATCTTTGCTATCCCGAATCGCTTTTGCAGTTTAACAAGTGTCATTCTCATAACCAAGGTATCTCCAGCAATCACTGGCTTCCTAAACCGGACTTTGTCTATTCCAGCAAAGAAGAAATTCTCACGAGAACCTCCCACTTCAGGTTGCAACATGACCAAGCCACCAACTTGGGCCATTGCCTGCATCAAAGTACCACTCATCTTAATTACCTGTTCAAAGCATGTACATAGAGAGTTCTATGAAAAGATATTTTTTCCCAACACTCTCTTATCAGATGTGCACGCCAGAGATATATACTTATAATGTGGACTGTGGTGGAATATGTTCTGAATAAAAAAAAAATGCTGCTTTAATTTAAACTCTAATTATATCACATGAGATATGTCTATCTGAGGATATTAAAAATAAATAAATAAATAAATAAATAACAATATTTTAAATGGACTGATTTACAAAAGATAGATCGTGTTAATAGAGACATGTAAACATGTTATGTACACTTTCCAGTACGATTCACCAATGAAGTGCTTCTATTTATGGATCTAACTAAGAAATTTTTCAAAATTAAACTAATCATGTACTTATCATTGATTAAAAAAACGATAAGCTTCTAAAGAGATGGCTTGATGACAAATTATATATTTTGCCTCCAAGAACGCCACTTACAATCTGCCGGGTATGTAAATTTTTCCAAGTTTGAGGAACTGAAAATTCTGACTTCTGGTGATGGCAATTGTAGGAGCAGACGCAGAGCTTGTTTCCCTAAACCATGCTCTGCAGGTAATTCAGAATTGGTATTATGATTACTAAGAAGAAGAAGAAGAACAATTTCAGGCTTTAGTGGGTTTAGGGGGCCTGGCATGCAGCTTCTATCATGGACCTTATAGATTTGAAGGCAGTAACAATAAAGAGAATGTAACAATGAGGTCTGCAAGAACTTTAGAAAAATATTGGAGGCAAAAAGTGAAAGCGCTGATGAAAGTACTATGGAAAGATATGCATTTTCTGCAAAGGTTGCTAAGAGGTAATCCCATAGAAGGGGCTTTTTCAGTAATTTGCAGAAAGGTGAGCTCTCCTAGCTTGCAAGTTGCTAGTTTTGAACTTGGGTTTCCGGGACCTGCAAATTAAATCTTCATGGGTTTACCATGAAGACCAAATTTGTTGTTTGCGAGTTTTGAACTTACTTTCTTTGAAATGAAATCTCACAAGTCTTGCTACGGTAAATTGCCAAGACAATTTACATCCCACAACAATTTCTGTACTTATGTCAGAAAGTATGTGTTGATTGAAAGACACATGTAGGGCTTACTGGCTGTTGTTTCCAACATTGTGCTGCCATTACAGAGTCCAATATATAGGATCTTGATTTCAAGAACGTTGGTGATGACCCATATCCAGGATCAACCTTTCTTAAGTATGACCACGAACTAGTTGCAGTTTCAAGGAAACCTGTTCTCATACTATGCCACCGAATCGATTATACTAGTGGCATAATCTTTCAGGAGAAGACCCCAGAATGATTTCTATTACTATCTCTCACCCTCGATGTGGGGGTAAAAAAAAAAGGTTTTCAACTTGTCGGCTAACTTAAAAGTGATAAACACCGGTATTTCAACTCAAAAGCTCAATAAGTTTACAGATAATGGAGTTTCAATATCCAATTAAAAAAAATTAAAGGTTTCGTTACTGTAGTCAATCAAATTCAACTGTGAAATTAGCTTTCTAGGACTAATGACAGGGACATACTATGTTTCAATTATCAAGTGCATCCATCATTGCATGCCTTTGATGCAAAGATATCATTAATGATACAATACTTACTTCTTTTATTGCTGTAAATATGATTTTCACAAGCAATAGAGATATATGAACATGAAATCATTGAAATGATGGTATCTAATAATCAATCTACAACTTCATAGATATTCAAACCCAAAAACATAAATCAAGTAGATAATGTGACCTTGAATGTTATACAATTACAAACCAATATATTTTCCCCAACTAATCTCAGAATGTACTTTTACAAAACCCAAATAAACTGATCATTGTGCTAGGCATAGTATTTTATAATTTGATTAAACAGCTTAAATTGGACATAAACTAAGGATCATGCTTAAATCACCTAATGTTGACGTGCAACTAATATAACAAATAAAAATATGTAAGAAAATATCAATAAAAATAAACGAGCAAGAAAAGAATCATCGCCAGCATAATTTTTACCTCAACCATGAGAACGCCAGGCATAATCGGCCTTTCTGGGAAATGCCCAGGGAAAAAGTTGTCATTTATTGTTACATTCTTTATACCCACGGCAGAAACTCCCGGATTGTATTCAATCACTCGATCCACTAGAAGAAACGGAAACCTAAAGCACAACCACAGAAAACAATGAACATCAGGGGCAAGTCACAAGAAGACCTGGCTGACTGGCTCTAACAAAAAATAAGACCAAAACCCAATTTTGATCCTCAAATATGACCTATTATCAGACAAATCCTTCGGAGATTCTTTTTACTACCTTGATACTAACGAGTACGATTTCCTTTCAATGACATCATTCTATAGGTACTAGAATAATACAGTGCAATCTTCAGTATGGCTATGACAAAAGTTAAAGCTTTCAGTTTAGAGCTCAAAGTGAAATACAAAAGTTTGTTTGGATAACCAAAATATCGTTGTAGTATAAAAGATCAACAATAAAAAGAATGTCAGAAAACCAAAGATTTCAGTCACCTGTGGGGCAAAATGTCACGAATCTGGTTGATATCCAAAACTGACGGAAATGCTGGATACTCTGAAGCAGAAGAAGCCAGAAAAACAAGTTGATCAGCAAGATAAGAAAGGGCAGGAGTTAGTTCATTCCAGAAAGCAGAAGAGGAAGAAAATGCCTACTTAGTTCAATGGGCTTGTCATCTTCTTTTGGACCATTTGCAGCATCCGAAGAACAAAACGTCGTGAATCGTCTATTACCCGCCGTCATCCTCAGAGTGTTGGCCGCAACAGACAGAGATCCCGGGTTAGAAAATCTGAGAACTGAGAATTTGGGACGAAGCGAACTGGAAGGGTGAGAATTTGGGCAAGTAGGAGCGAAAAAGGCGTTAGTCAGAGCAGAAGTTGCCATTGTTGAGCTTCACCGAGCGTGCTTACTTGCTTGGGTCTTGTTAGTATTATAGGTGTAGCTGCATTTATCGAAGGACGGAAGGGCGAGAGAAACAAAGGAAACCAAAAAGTGTCTGCCTTCCGACGGAGATTTCAATGCCGCTTTTTCAGTTTCTTCCCAAAAAAAAAATGGGGAAGGGCAGTAGGGGACAGTAGTAGTTCCGTTAAACGGGTCGGGTATTCAGGATCCGACATTGACAAATGTTCCATTTTTAATATTCCATTCGTTATCCGGTATCCGGCACTTTTTTTAAACTTCAGGTATCTGATTAGCCAGATAATTCAAATCAATCAGACCTTTCAGGTGATAAGTTTTTCTAACAAAATTTAACGTTGCTGTATTTAAGACTAAATGTATGCTAATCGGAAGTGATTACCAGACAAATGTTCCATTGCCCATTGCAATTCTCACACATATTTTTTTGGGGGAAAGTATACCATGCAACTTCAACTCTTTTGATTAATACTTTATAGCTATTATATTCTTGTTTTTATAATTTTATATTAATTTTTTCTATTTCTGTTTTTTTAAAGTAGAAGGCATACACTAATTGCTTAATATTATAAGTGGAATTAAATTCATGATGTTTGATAAAAAAAATTATATCATTAGGTTACCAAATCATTGACAAATTCTCTCAATATTAAAAAGAAAAAAGATTAATTTTTTTGTCTTTGTAATTTTAACTCAATTATAATTTAGTCTTTAAATTTTTACTCGATACAACTTAATCTCTATAGTTTTGACTCAGTTGAAATTCAGTTTCTAAATAACTCACTGCAACTCAATTCCTATAATTTTAACTATTTAAAATTTAATTTTTGAACTTTACAAAATATTATTTTTTATAATATATGTATTAATATTTTAAATAGTTAAATTATAATGAATAAATTATATCTAGTTAAAATTAATTAGTTAAGTTAAAATGATATGAACTGAATTTGATTGAGGAAAAGTTTAGGATGAATAAGTTAAGTTAAAGTGGAGAGGGAATTAGGGATGGATGAAAACTATGAGAACCAAAAACTCTGGTAGAGGAACAAAAAATTAATTTTCCATATTAAAAGCTATAAAAGCAAGGGGCCCATTGCCAGCTCCATATCCGGCCCAGAATACCAAATATGGACTCCACATCTCACTTGTCTCTCTTCCTGGGTTCTGCTTTTGCGTCTTCTCCTTCGCCTTTTTCCTCCAACGGTGTCTCCGACTTTCCGTTAGCACTTATATCAGTTCCCCCCTCCCCCCTCTCTATATTATACACAGTTAATCAATCGGTCAAAAGATCTTCTCCGAAAGAATCCTTCTTTACCTTTCCTTTCTCGGTGAGTGAGTGAGGAGGTGGAATTCCTTTCCTCCGCCATGAATTTCCACCTCAATCACAACAATTCTTCCCCGTCTTCCTCCAACTCCTCTTCCACCCCTAATCCCCTCAGGGATACTCCATCCGCCTCCCTCACCACCACCACCACCACCACCACGACGGCAGCCGCCGCGGACGACCCAATGCACTCCTGGTGGGAATCTATTTCCAAGGCTCGCTCTCGCATCCATGCCCTCGCCACCATCCTACCTTCTTCCTCTGATTCTCTCATGAACCTCGCCGATTCCGACCGCCCTGCACTCTCTCTCCTCTCCTCCCCCGTCGCCTACTCCGCCATCGCTGATTCTCTCTCTTCCCCTGCATCTGGCGCCGGTTCCGATCCCCTCTGCCACTGGCTTTACGATACCTTCCTTTCTTCTGACCCCCATCTGCGTCTCGTTGTTTTTTCGTATCTACCCCTTCTCTGTGGTCTCTACCTCACTCGAATCCACAATTCCTCTTCCGATTCAACTTCGCTTCCTTCTCTGTCTGGCTTCGAGGCTGTTCTCTTGGCTCTTTATGCTTCCGAGACCAAATCTCGTGGGGGAAAACCTGTTGTGGTTACAATTCCGGATCTGTCGCAGCCTTCTATTTACCACACGCCGATGAAGAAAACTGGTGGTAATGTGGTTAACCAAACGAGGCCTTCCGTTGGGGTTATGTCTGCTCCGCTTGAGCCTATGGTTGCGGTCAAATCGACCAAAAGGGCTTGCATTGTTGGGGTCGCGCTTGATTGTTACTACAAGCAGATCTCCCATATGCCTAGCTGGTCGAAGCTTGAATTTTGCCAATTTGCTGCTGGTTGGGCCGGGCAGGATTGTTCCTGTAAGGGAGAGTTTGATGGTGTGGAGGAAATGAACGCTAACGGGTTTTCCAATGGCTTGGATTTGAAGGAGGGGGATGATGAAATTGAGGAGGAAGTCACGAAAGAGATGGAGAATTTGGCAATTCAAAGGTATGATTTTGCTCCTGAATCTTCCAAAGGAGCTAGAATTCCACTTCCTTGGGAGCTTTTGCAGCCAGTGTTGAGAATCCTGGGGCACTGCTTGTTGGCCCCATTGAATTCTCAGGAGGTCAAGGATTCTGCTTCAGTTGCAGTAAGAAGTTTATACGCGAGGGCCTCTCATGATTTGGTGCCTCAGGCAATTCTTTCTACAAGGAGTCTCATCCAGCTCGATAAGAGGGCTCGGGAGTCTGCCAAGACGGTGGCAGCAACAGCAGGTGCGTCATCAAATGCTAACACACCTAGCAAAGCCAAGAAACCTGAAATTCTTTTGGTCTCAAAGTGATTTGGGGAAAAGGTACAAAATGTGCTTGTGAAGAAGATGATGGTTGCTGTATAGTGAGTAAAACTGTAGCAGATGGAGAGTGTTTTCTCTAGGCTTCATACTGTAAGAATTCAGTGTTTGTATCATAGAACGATAGTTTGTGCCTTTTTTAGTTATATTTTTTTCCTTTACCCCTAATGAATATTCAGTTGTTTTGACGTTGTTCTTTAGTCTTGACTTATTGCTATCATTTGCTTCATTGGTGTCCCTTTCTTGATTTAAATGCACATTCTCAGTGCAATTCTATTCGTTTCTTTACTTTATTTGAATTGTTGTCGTACTCTGTAAAAATTGAGTACATTAAATGAGGCATTGTTTATGATTCATAACTTGCTTTAGATTGGTTTTGCTGATGATTGTTTTTCTGGGTTTTAGTAATCTATTTGGAGTTCAAATGTTGTCTTCGAATACACTGAGTGATGTTTGCAAGATCTAGTAAACATAAAGTCTTTTTTGAGTTCACCTTATCTTTTTTAAACTCCATATATGACTTATTCATGTTTTAGAAATCTGATTGACGATCATTTTGCTTGTATTTACATTGCTGATCGAGATCTTGACTCTCTTTAAATTTCTGTTTTTAAGTGTTTTATCCATTATTGTTCCTATTGAGGAGACGTTAATGTTATCTGGTGTTGAAGATATCATAGTACAAGAAGATTATATGGTATCTAAGATTCTCATGTTTGTTATGACAATTTTTCAATTGTCATATAAAGGATATGTATAGCATTCTATAGAAGTTTATGAAGCTTAGAATTCAGGGTGTAAGATCCCCATAGTTTTTTGTTGGGTATGAAATACTAACCAAAGTTGTGTTATCCAATGGCTCCCAGTATTTTGAATGACACCAGACATATTGGGTAACAGGGTGCCAAACACAAACATTTTGGATTTCTTTTGACATTCAAGATACCAAGATGAAGATGATGATATATCAAATGGGTTATTTGTCATAGTTCACATAAACCAACGTTGTTATCCTCAGGCCTCAGCCTCTAAGAATTTGGTCTGTGACCTAGAATAGATTCCTGAATGAGTTGAGTTTGCTTATTCAGTGTTATAATATTTCACAATTGTGAACTTACAGGATGACCTCAACCTATATCTGAACTAGATTTTACCGATAATCAGTTCTGCTACAATCTGTGGTTTTTTGTTTTGATGGTTTAGCGCCTTCAGACTCTTCACTTCAGGTTTTGAGAATCCCTTATGAACTTCAATTATTTGTTGGATACTTGCAAGATCATTATAAATTATGATGGTTACAATGTTATTGAAAGTTAATGTCGTTATAATACAGTAGAAGTCACCGTGAAGAACAACACACCCTAGGCTAACTGAATTGTTTTATGTGGCTTTTGTCGGTCTAGAATTCTCCAGGTTGAATGAGTAACCTGTGCAACTGCAATTTGTATGCTGACAGCGGTAGTTGGATATATTGTTCTTTATGAAAAGCTCCAACACACTTGTTTTTAGTAGAATATAACACTTTGTGGAGATGTACCATGTTTTGTTGTTCTCTCTCTCTCTCTCTCTATATATATATATATATGTGTATATATAAAAGTTTGACGGGTCAACATTTCTTCTTGCATGTTAGTACTTCATAGGATACCCTTCAATGTTTAAACTCTTGTATTCCATAATGCTGTGTGACTTCTGGAGCCCACTACTGGAACAGAATTCTATAAATTTTGTCTAGCTGTTGAAGGTCTCAATGGAGTTTAGTCTATGTTAGTGTATGCGTTACAAATTGATTGTTACATTATATGGTGTGATGCTCCGGTTTTTCAAATTGACAAGTGTTATCTTGTATTAGAAAATCTGGAAACTTTAACCAGTTTATGATATTTCAAGTTTAGAAGCCCTTCAGCCTGCCATGGATTCATTCTTGTTCATAATTTTTTTGGGTCTTGAGAACGAGATTGCCCTGTTTTGTGTTCTTGTAGGATTAGTGAATTGAGACCTTATGGCCTTGAAAGTATTAAATATTTCACTTTAGCCAAGATGATTTATTGTTGGGATGAAGATGTTGAGATAGCTACTTGGTTATACATGAAAAGATAATATTTATAGGCCATTTAGTTTAGCTTTTGGAGAAGCTTTTATGGAGAATAACTGATTTACAAGCTTTTTTGGAGAAAAATAAAAGTGATTTTAAACAAAATGAATATTTGGATGGTTATTGGCAGAATGAGTTTTATAATTGACAAATTATTAGAAAGGGTATGAGATAAATAAATAAATAAATAATAAGTGATTTATTATTCATCTCCTTCGACCTCTCATCCTCCCCCATCTCTAGCGATAGTGAACAGACTAGTGACGATAATAGTAAAAAAAATATAGTGATCACTGTTTAGGCTCGAGATTTGAGAAAGAAGAAGACAGCAGCGATCATTGTTCAACGAGATCTGAAGCCTAGCAGCATTCAGATCCCACCCAGCCGCAGCCGCAGCCTCCTCTATTCATCTCACCCTCCACCTCTAGTCGCAATGCCAGCAGTGTCAGGTGATACAAAAGCTGACGATAAGAAGAAGTAGCGAAAGCGGACAGAGGAGAAGAAAACGATGAGACGTGGCAAGATAGCGACGGTAGCGAGATGGAAACGACAAGACGGTAGAATGATGAGAGGTCAAGTTGGCAGAAAGGAGAGGGATATCGACCACCGTTGAGTTCCTCTTTCAGTGACGACGAGGGAGATGTGGCCCGAGGAGAAGATGACGATAGAGACAAGAGAGTGCCAGAAAAAATAGTGGCAAAATGGTAATTGGACAGCCTATAAGTTCTTTTTCTCACCCAGAAGTTTATCCGAAATCATAGTTTAGTTTATAAGCTCTTTTAGACATTTGAAGGCTGTTTGTTTTATTTTTTTCCCCAAACTATGGTTTGGCATAAAAGGATTTTTCAAACCATTGTTTATGAACTACCCAAGCTCACATAATGTGGATTGCACGATATCATTGAACTCTATTAACAATTAGATTTTTGAATATATTGTTAATAGAAAAGTCTCACTCTAACTTCCTGGAGTGTTTTTTTTTTATCTTCTTCTATCCCTTTTCAAAAAACTCCATACATCTATCTTCTTCACCAGTACATCCCATGGCCTTTAATGTATTTATGTGAACTATCGTAAATGATTTTCTACTATAGCCCGTTTAGTTTAGTTTATAGAGAAGAGTTCATGGAGAAAATTGATTTAAAAATGATTATCAAGAATAGATTATGGAGAATAATTTTTGGAAAAAAAAAGTGATTCTAAAAAAATAAGTATTTAGATAGTTATTACTAGAATAATTTTTTTGATAGGTAAATTACTAGAAAGGGTATGGGTAAAATGATAAAGAAAAAAGACAGGAATAAAATGATTATTACATAATCCTAAAATCCTAAATTACACTCAGAAACTAATTCTAAAAGTTTATTCAAAATTATAGTTTTAAACTTCTAAAATTATGGTTTAGTTCAAAATCACTTAGACATTTCATAGTTTGGTTCTAAAAGCACTTTTTTATATTTAAACCAAACATGCACTATTTCTTTTTCAATAGACATCATTCTAATTTTTTTTTTATTATTTTTTTTCCTAGGACAATATCATTCGTCTCAACATCCTCAATTTAGTTGTCCCACTTTATGCAGGAAGAAAAATGTAAGAATAAAAAAATTATACAAATCCCACGAGGACGGTGTGGGAATATTAACCCTGTATGATAAACAGTGGGACTTGTAGCAACATGCTATATTATGGCCTGTTTTGTAATTTTCTGCATTGGTGTGATTATTATTCTAAGCAGTAATTTGGTCATTAGAAATTGTTTTTCTGGGTTTAAAGTAAATAATACCAAAATCCATGCATGAGCTGCTCAAAGAATATTATAAAAACAATGCTACTATTTGACATTTTACTTTGCCATTATTTCATTTGTACACTTTGACAAATTGAGAGCACAGTGCAACTCTATAAAGCACATACACTAACTAATTAAATTGGACATCTTTTTTTTTCTTTTCTATTTAGTTTATTGGAGTTTTACCCCGACTATATCTGAATCCAACCCGCGTCGAGCACCTGGTTATAGTAGGTGAGTCTCTTAACGGAGATTTTTTACATATGCTAAGGTTCGAACTCAAGATCTCGCTTAAACAATATCGAACCGCTTATTACTTAGATCAACCCCCGTTAGTAAACTGGTCATCTAGTTGAAAGCAGAACATTTGTTTCTGATTTCTCCCTTTTTACCAGTTTTGACCTCAATGTTGCTCATTTTAACCATAGCCTTCCCAAACTCGACATTGAATACTGTCCCTCCCAAGTACTTCTGAACAAAGACCTTTGTGGAAGCATCACTCCACAGTTCTTGATCTGACTGTAGAATCCCTTGCCCCTTCCTCAGATTATCAAAGTACGATGTGTCGAACCGGTTTTGGCTCCCGAAATCGAGCGCCACCCGGTTAAAGCCGTCGCTGTTCTGAGGGCAAAGCGCTTTGAGTTGAGGTAAGAAGGAAGGGTTGATGGAAGGGTCAGAAGAACCATTTCCATCAAAGTTGTAAAGTCTGTTGCTGAAGAGTAAGCAGGCTGTAGTTCCAATGGTATGCCCTCCTATACACACACACACACACACACACACACACACACACACACACAAATATCAAGAAATAAAGACAAAAATAAATAGATAGGGTGTCTTTAGAGATAAAAACCAAAAAAAAAAAAAAAGCAGGCCCATAATTATAGATGAGGATTTTGTGAGAACACCATATTTATTCACAAGATCTAAGTGGGAACTTAATATTAACATTAATTGAGGATTTTTTTTTAATTTTTTATTATTAATTAGCTTGAATATGATTAATAATTAGTATAAATTGTTAGTAGCTGATCACATGCCAAACGTTGAAATTCATAAAGACAATAGAATGCTACTAGAAAAGAAACCATGAGCGGCCCATCACGTGAACCCAATTGTAGTTTGGATTTTATATCTCACATTATAGTAAAATAATTATAATCTAAATCTATAGAGTCTCTTATATATATATATTAAAAAAGATAATGTGTTTAGTTGTCATTAATTAAAAAAGGGAATTACCATGAGCTCGTAAGTAAATGATTTAATTATTTAAAAATTTTAATGATAACTGAAGAGTTAAAAATGATAAATTTAACTGTAAAAATTGATTATAAATTTATACTTTTAAGACTTTTTAGTAATTAAATCATATACGTGTGATTTCATAGTAATTCTTCCTTAATATGATTAATGTTGATAGAGCATCACTATGAGTAATTTTAAAAAAAATTGATAAATATAAGAAATACTCTAAGTTTTATATTTAGAATTAAAATTAACTCCTTAATTAGATTTTATATTAAAGATTGAAGGAATATATATAGAATTTTCAAGAATTATGAATAATAATACGAGTACTTATTTTTTCATTTTTGTATATCATGAGAGAGAGAGAGAGAGGTTACCAACGAGAGTGACAAGGTCTTGAGTGTTGAGGCCCTTAGCTGCAAACTTGTTCTTCTGCAGATCAACAGAATCTGAAGGTGCCGGCAAGTTATTCGCATCTGAAGCCTTCGATACTCTCCCATCTCTTCTCCCTGTTGGAACTTCCCATCTTACCCCTCCACTCTGCATTTATTCCCAACCATATCCATCTCTATCATTCTTACAATATCAAATCACTGTCAATACTGTAACTGTATAAATTCAGTTATTAGTTACCAGAACAACAGAATCTCGAGCAGCAAGGGCAAGAATGTCAGCACAAGACACAACACCAGGGCATGCAGCCTCAAGCTGCGTCTTAGCGTCATCAACGACCTCGAACCCTCTCAACCCGCCGTTCGCCCCGGCGGTTCTCTCCGTCCTGGAGCCGACAACTAGGACTGACGCGTCGCATCCTCGGACGAAGCAATCATGGAAGTGCAACCTCAGTAAGCCAGCAGCCACAGAAGGATCAGATTTGACATGAGATTGAACCGTGGATCTCACTATTGACTCAGCTTGAGGACACGACGTTGAGTAAAACCCTAGACGTGTGCCTTGGCCATGCACACTGATCACAAGCAAAGCTAAGAAAATGTAAAACACTAACAAAAACGTTTGGTTGTTGAAGAAAGCAGCCTCCATTATTTTAATTTGAACCCAGAAATTAAGAGATGATGAAACATCATTGATGAAGTTAGGGTTATAATTTATAGGGTTTTTTGGAGCTTTAATTTGTGGGGTCTGAAGAACTTGGACAGTAAAACAACGTGTAAGAGAATACGGCTAATGTTGCCAAAAGCAAGTGCGATGTACGCGGGATTCAGGCCCCAAATGTCACTTCCTCTTCAATCTAATGCTTATAATCAAATCAAACTAGATATAATATTTTCTTAGAATAAACACTTATATTCGGAGAGGCAACAACGAGCTTTAAAACTAAATACTTAATAATAAATATTAAAAAATTTATATTTCTCTTAACAAATATATTTTTTAAAATTTAAATTTATGTTCTTCTAATTAGCTAGTTACACCCAGTGATGGATCAAGTGGGTTTAGTAGTATTTAAGTAGTACATGATAGGTTGCATCAATATATGTAAAATCAATTAATTAAAGAATTTAAATGCCACATCTTGCACCTAAATTGGGTTATGTCAATTAGTTAAAAGAACTTAATTAAATTACATGCCACAGCTGGCAGCTACACAAGTCAAAGTCGATAATTATTTTTTTATAGATATTTTTTTATTTGATACAATTATATTCGAGATACGATCAGACATTAATAAGCAACAAAAATTTATTTACTATTAAAACCTGGAAGAGTTCCATTGAAAATTCAAATATTGAATCATCACATTAGGGAGAATAGCTCCTTCTACTAAATTAAATTATCTTCGTTAGTAAAATAAAAACTTCGTTAAAACTATATAATGATTTAGAGTTTGTCTGTGTGTAATTAAAGATGGAAAATGACAGAATAGAAACTTGGGCTCACAGGTTTTGAGCACTTAGTGAATAGTGGGAATAATTCTCTTACAAGTGATGGTTTTGGCTGCATTATGCATGGCGATTCGTATTATATATATATATATATATATATATATATATATATATTCAGTAGACTTTTCTTTTACAGAATGTGAACGATACGACTTTTTGGTGCATGTAATAATCGGTCTGAAAATTTATGAAGTGAAAATATTTTGGATTATCAATTAATCTCTTACAATTACAGATTAGTTTGCATCATGTATTAAAAAGAAATTGAAAGAAATAGAGAAAATAAAGTTGTATAAAAAAACTGAACGTCATAAACTTGATTTTTTCCCCAGTGTCATCCTCTAATTCTCTAGTCACTTTTTTTATTTTGAAAAAATTATGCATAAATGTCAGGTAAAAAAATTATGTAAAATTTAATAATTTATGTTTATGAGTCGAACTTTCGTATTTATAAATCGAGTTGGGTCATTTATAAGTCAAGCACGTAAAACTTATAAAAAAATTGAGTTTTTTTTTATATCTCTCTCTCTATATTTTTTTTACATGGGACCTATTGTTAATTTTCCCTTTTGTTTTTATTCCTTCTTTCGCACACACAATTATATAAAAAAAATACAATTTTATTTGGTAGGAATTGCATTTTGCCAAACCGAATCTTTTTCATTATCTCCTTTTTGTTTTTTTGTTTTTTTATTTTTGTGTTTCACTTTCATTAAATCTCGACCACCACCATGATCACAACTTGGCTGAATTATTGTGTTGTGTAGGGACTACGATTCAAGGGGCTCTTTCATTCTCTCTCTCTCTCTCTACAAATTTTTTTAGAAAAAGGTTAGGTTTACCCACGATCTAAGGGCAGGACGAAGTCTACCTTTCTCCTAAATGATACCAATATCAGGTAGGGCGAGCCGATAATTACTCTTAGGCGTTAAGCACTCAAGAGTTAAAATGTATTCCCAAGCGCCGCAACTGGAACTACAACAAAGTAGTAGGCTTTTTTTATTATTAAGTACATTGATTCTCCTTTCTAATGTATTTACATGAAATGAATCCACATTAATCGTAAAACACTAATATAATTAATTAATTAATCAGGTGCTCTTTATACTTAATGTAGCTAATAATGTGGGACATTTCACTGTGTCTTTATATACTAGCTATCCTCAATAATTCGACGTGAAAACCCATTCATTGATGTAGAAAGTATTGTTTGTAGTAGTGTATATTTGAAGTTTCTTAATCAAAGCGTGATAAATTCTTCATTATGGACACACCATTTATGCTTCTTGTGGTGGTCATAATTTAATGACAAATAATTATCATTATTTTATTTATAAGTTATTTCTAATATATTTTATATAGATTAAGAAAAATTTTAAATTTTATTAATTTTGTCTTAAAATTCTTCAATTTT
Organism: Leucaena leucocephala; assembly: GCA_037074615.1. NCBI lineage: Eukaryota > Viridiplantae > Streptophyta > Magnoliopsida > Fabales > Fabaceae > Leucaena > Leucaena leucocephala. The sequence goes on along the minus strand of CM073549.1, from coordinate 17,632,099 downwards.
ATAATTTTATCCATATTTAATACTTATTATACCCCATGAAAATAAAGTCATATGTTATAATAATAGATAAAAGATAAAATTATAAATTTATATAAAAAGTTTAATGATATGATTTATAAATAAGATCATAAAATTCATTTTCCTTCTATTTTATAAATATGACCGGAAGAGTAATAAACTACACATGTTTTAATGGACAGGTTAGTGGCAAATTCACAAAGGATTGAGCATGAGGCCTTTTTGTTGTTTTCCATTAATTAATGTAATGCAACGTCAATATATAATACAAATCTTATATCAAACTGTTCTATTTATAAATCATAAATATAACGTGATGCAAGAGGGCAGCGGCTCACATATTATTATTATTATTATTATTATTATTATTATTATTATTATTATTATGATTATTATTATTATTTTGCACCCACATATAGTGTTATTAAAAGTTCAGACCTGAGATATACTAGTTATATAGTCAAGTTGATCATTTATTAACGTATTTTTGTTTTATTAATTATGATAGTGTGTTCAAAAAAAAAAATATCAACATGTGTTAATATTTAGTATTAATAGAAGCTATAGACTTTGGTCACTATATGAGAATGTAGAAAATATCCTTAAAAAAGTTAGCCCAAACTAGATATTATAATATTCAAATCTAACATAATTAGGTAGTTCCTATATAAATAATAAGAATGGGTATTTTTGAAAAATTAATATTTTTCTTATAAATAATTAAATTAGTTAATCTTTTTAATATTTATAAATTACTTATCTAAAACCTATAATAAATTGATAATGATATACCAATTTAATCTTAAAATATATTTATTTTTCTGGCAACAACCAACTAATTAACTTATATTGATATTTATTTTATTTCTTTAATGTTTAATATACCAAATACTAGGTCGGAGACTTGAAATACTAATATGGATCCAACTTGTGTTCGACTGTTCATCAATATTAATATGGGATAAGACAACTAACCCCTAAATTCTGATATATCATTACTAAGTCAGTTAAAAAAAAAAGATATATCATAATTAAGACACATAAAATTATAAGTAATTAAATTAAAATCAATTTTTTTAGCTAGGATTTATGAAATGTGAATAATACCAAGATGCGAGCTGGAAAATTAATTAAGTAGTTAGGAAAACCAGCTAGCATAGCCAATTATAAAATTAATCAATTAAATGACTCATGTGAATGCATCCAACCACTGTATATACTCCTCTGATCCTAGGCAGAAAGAGAAGGAATTTTTTAATTCTATTTATAATTCATATTATTAAATTATTTATATGAATATATAATTTTATCCTTTATTTATTATTGTGTAATATAATTTATATAAATAAAATTAAAAAGTTGTTGAATATTTTAAGACACTATTGATGGAGTTTAAGGTTTTTGTTTTTATTTATGTGAAACATATTATAAGTGACTTATAAATAGGATAATAAGAATAAGTCTTTGAATTAATGATTGCAATATAAAATGCTGTAAAATCTACTATAAACTATAATATTATATTCATCTTATTTTTAAAATTCCACATAAATTAAAACATCTTGTATTGCACCTAGTTAATTAAGATATAAAGTATAAACACATGATATCTACGGAGATATGAAATCGTCACCATTGATTTGAGGTTCTTTAAATCACTTTTTAGGTAATCCAAATAAACACATATGCTTTATTATTAAATAATTATTAGACAAATTACTAGTAATTAAGAAGATTCATGAAAAAGCATTATATATGAGCCTTCAATCTTTTTATTATTATTGTTCATGTTAATTATTTGGCATCATTCCACTGACAAAAAAGATATTTTTCATAAACATAATTTTTTTTTTTTTGATAATTTATCAAAGTCTGATGCAACCTATATTGACAAACTCTATCAGTTTATGGTAAACATGCATTACAGTATAAAAACAAATTTAATGTTGTTGGCAAAAAAAAACAAATTCTATTTTATTTTATTTATAACAAGCTTGACAAAGTACATGTACATAAATTAAAGGGAAATTAAAAATTATTTTTAAAGGACCAAAGGGGCTATTAAAAACCTCAAATTTACATAATTTCCACACACACTACTCTATGTATTTGTATATCTTATTCTTAATTACAAGCTTACTTAATATTATTATTAAATATTAATAATGATTAGCCACAATAATCAACGCAGAAGCAAAAGGCAGAAACAGGAGAGGTATCTCGACATACTCCATAAAGTGCACCTTCCCTATAATAACACTGATCGTCACAGTCTTCTGAATACAAACAGTCCCCATACCATTCTTGGCTTGGAAATTCGCAGTAATCTTCATAGTATGCATCTGTTCATCATCCATCAATTTAATTAATTACAATATTCTACAAATATATATATATATATTACAAAAAAGAACATTAAAATTGATATATATATTTATATATATGAACTACAGAAACTTAAAGTCTGTTTGGGAACCCCAACCATAACTTTAGAAGCACTTTTATGTTAAACTCCTCTTGCATACTTATCTAAAATCTCTTCCAAGAAACTAACTAAACACCTCTTAATAAGAAAACTCAGAAGTTTGTTTTGTGTTTGGAATGCATACCTCCATAAGGAATAACGAAGATGAGTGCAAACAAGATCACACAATAGAAACTTCTAATTAGATTTGTTGTTGCCATGATGGCTCTTTTGGAAGGGATGGGTTAAGTTTGTTATGAAATGCCTAATTTATAGAGTAATTAAATATTAATTGAAGTTAATTTAATGAACATTGTTGATGACACGTTGTAGGTTATGGTTTTCTCTTTTGAGTGAAATACAATGACATCCCTTTTATTTTACTAAAATTACAGAGATCTGCCTCTTATTATTTGCAAAACATATGCACTTTTAGTCCCTATTTTTAACACTCTTAAAATATTCTATGAAAGATTATAAAATTTAATTAATTTTTTTATTTGTAAATATTTTGAAAATTTTAAAATTATTATTAAGTTACCCTCATAGTCTAATTATTAAAAAATTTTAAAGGCAATTAAACATAAATTATATATATTAACTAACTTATCACTTATTATATCAAATCCCTAACTTATATATTTAAAGTTTAAGAAAGCTATTTAATAAATAATTTTACATAATTAAAAAAATTTAAAGTACGATTAATTTTTTTTAATTATATATGCATTAAATCTTTTATAGCCTAAATTATTTTGAAACAACAATAGAATATTTATGTTAAAGAGAGGTATATTAGTCCAAAACATATGACTTAATAGTTAATTAATGGTTAGATAGATGAAAATGGGAATCTTAAAACTAAAAGGAAGGTGTGTGTTATGTAACTATTGATTTTAGGGAAAATATTGTATAAGTTTTAAAAATAAGAAGGAACTTTCTGTAATTAAAGTAAAGTAGAAGGGATGTCAATGTATTTATTCTATTTATTAATTAATTACACATCTTAATTAGTCAGCTTGCTGAGAAACTGGTGGTTATACATAAACTTGAGAAGTCGGAACGTGTTTGTCTTCTTAAACATATATAAATGACTCGAATCAAAAGTCACTTCTACCCTCTAACGTTAGTGCCTACCCCTTCTTTTAAGTAAAGAATCTTGCATTTCTTTCGTAATTGTATTGGAATGAAATGAGACAATTGTTTTTTAGCCACCACAAAAGGGGTTGCTTCTTATGGCCACCAGGACATTGTTCTCCCAAAACCTTTACAGAACGTTTTGCCGAATTGTCGCCCAAGCATGGGCAAAAATATCGTATCGTAGTGCATTCTTGTTTTCCTGCTTGGGTTGAAGTACCTGTTTCATTCATTATACATTGCATCAATAATTTCAAACTACACATATTGTTTTTACATGAATGTTCCAGATATATGCATGAAGATTGGGAATTATACTAATTGCTTATGTAGATTACTAGTATGCTTTTATTGGATTCGATTCCCAGCTCTTCATCAGGCTCCATGCTTGCCGTTTAAATACAAAAACAACAAAGAGAGGAGAGAGATAATGATCCTATGAAATGCGATACTATGATGAATATAAACATAAATGGAGAGTACAATCCAGACTAATTTATTAGGAAAGAAAATCCCTTAAACATACTAATCACATTTCTTTTGTGCCGACAAATTAAATGATGTTGGCTTTATGCAGTTTTTTCCTAATGTGGCCATTGAATTTGTTCATTCATCATTACACTACAATAATTACAAACAATGAAAGGCCAATCTAAAATTAGGAGGGATCCTTAATATGGAGAGAGATTGTTTATTTTCTTAAATTTAAACCTGTGATATCTAAATGTTATTTGACAATAACCTTATCGTTGAACTGAGGGTCAACAACTTAATAATTATTCCTCTAGTCTTATTTATAAGTTAGAGAAAAAATATTTTTTTATTCTATTTATAAATCATATTATTAAATTTTTAATATAAATTCAGATTGTGAAATGTAAGAGTAAAAATGAGAGCAAGAAATAACAAGGTGTGCATGAAATATAACAACTTTTATTCAACAAAAAAAGAGTGTTGAATTTGCCAAGAAAAAATGTGTCAAATGTCAAGCATTAAACTATATGAATGGCATTTGGAAATCATGCATCAAGACCTAAAACGTTTTCTTTCAAAATTGAAAAACAAATATTTAAATTAATACGAACAATTCGGAAAAATTTATTGATGAGAAAATAAATTTCAAAGTTGGTTCTTGTTCGAAATACAATATAACATTATCAGAAGGAATAATCAAGATCAGTAAAAGGTTTTGAAGTAAAATTATTCTTGAGTAAAAATTTCTAAAGTAAGTTTTTATATTAACCTTAATTAAGTACAAATCTTGATTAGTGAGCTTGCTGAAAAACTAGTGATCTTACGCAAATTTAAGAGGTCGATCCAAACTGTGTCTTTTTTAAATATAAATAAAAGTTATGGGACATTTACATCATATCAATCAACACACAAATTATTATTTTTTTGGCCAAACACAAATTATAAAAAGGAGAATGACGTTTTAGTGCTTTATAAGAGAAATATTAATATTTTGGTTCTTTGAACTTGACTCTTGACAACTATTAATTAGGATGATGCATTATAGTATTTTATTTACAACACAAACATGATGACGATGGGAAGTTTCAAGAAGAATTAATGAAAATTATGAATGGCGCTTACTTCTTTGCAAATATACTTTTCATTAAACATAGTTTTTGACTCTTTTAATGGGAAATGAACCAAATTAATGGGGCCAAATAATCATTTTATTTGTCATGAGTATTTTCAAAATAATTACTCTTGATATTCTACAAAACGTTTTATAAATTGAAACATAATTCATTTTAAAAATACGCCCTATATAAATTATGATAATAAACTGATGAAATATTTTATTTCTATGATTACATGTAGTATAAGGGTTTTGGAAGATTTTTGCCAATAAAATATTTTTTTTAAGGAGCGTTAGCTATCGAAAACTAATTATCAGAGTAATATTTTAATTAATTTATCTAATTTATAATCAGATATATAATCTAATATTATATATGAATACTTTAATTTAAGGAGATAATATCATATTTGTTATAATTAATTAATTTATTTAATTTTTTTAATCTATTCAAATTAATCAATTATATCTTATATCAAGAATTAAAAAGAATACCTTCTATAAAAAAATAGTTTACTCTCTGAATGGGGAATCAAACAAACTAATGGGTTCAAATAATTATTTTATTTGTCACGAGTATTTTTAAAATAATTATATTAATTATTATTAATATTATGCAGCAAAATGCTTTATAAATTGGAACATAATTCATTCAAAAATATGCCTGAGTATAAATTATGGTAATAAACTAATGAAATATTTTATTTCTATGATATATAAGGGTTTAAGATATTGTTGTCCTTAAGTATTCAAGTACTATTTATACATGTTGTGGGCTTGCACATGTGCCCAATGGCACCAAGTAGGGGGTATGCATGGACAGGATTAGACAGAGTAACCCCTTGCTCGTGCCCTGCTCGAAAAAAGTATGGACTATATTTTGTAGCCCAATGCCCTACCCTACCCTGTAAAAGTTCTAACTATTTTAGGTTGGGTATGGGCGGGTTGGGTATGCCCAAATCGTAATGCCTTGGTGGAAAAAAATCTACAAATATGAATTTATAAAATAATACTATATTCATATGTCTTCAAGAGTTAAATAATATCCATAATCCATTAAGAATAAGGCAATAAAAATATAGTAATTAAAGTTTTGAAATCTATTGCATATAAAAAAAACCTCGAAATTTAAGTAGTTTGTAATTGTAACTTTGCATCAATCTTTCCAAAATTAACAAAGATGAAGCATTTGAAAAAAAAATACAACGATTAGCAAAGTTTAAAAAAAACATAAAGAAAGAAATCAATTTAGTTATAAATTTTAAATGATGTAATCACCTAGTTGATTACTCATATTTATAAAATTATACTTTAGTCACCAGTATCCATCATATTCGTTTTATGTGAAATACTGTAATCTATAAATTCGTATATGTAAAAAGGTAACCAACTGGGCAGGGCAGCAACCCCCGCCCGATGCCCAGCCCTGCCCAAAATTGCCTATTTTATATTGAGCCATTTTTTACATGGCTAAGCAGGTCATTTTTTGTACAGATTCGAGAGGATTCATCGGGCCATGGGCTTCTTAAACACCCCCAGCACCGAGCATCTCCCTTTGGTGTTTGGTTGGGACTTGGGAGGGAGGAAAAAAATGGATAAAAGGTTGCAGTTTTTTTATCAAGTGGTATCCCCCGCCGATAGTTGAAGACTAATCCTTCAAACATATAATTAAATGATTCAAATGTTTGTGCTAGTTTTATTGATGATCTTTTAAGTACTTTAATTTACATTGAAAGGGGTTAGTTCCAGTCACAGCGCTTAGGGAGGTATCCTAACTCTTAGATATCTAGGTTTACGTCTGAGGGTAATAGATAATTCACCCTGCCCGACATTGGTATCGTTTAGAAGGAAGGAAAACTTTGTTCTGCCCTTGAATTTTAGGTGAGCTCAACCCCTTTTAAAAAATTTTGTAACAAAAACAAAATTTACATTGAAAGTAGAAATATGAGCATGTCAAGGTTGTTTTTTTCTCTTAAATTTAGTTTTTGTCTTCAACGATAAACACAGAAAGACAAATATTAGTAGGTAAGAGAAAGTAGTTAATACTCCCTCTGATTTTATTTACAAGACCCTACTTATTAGTATAAAATATTTTACAACATATAATGAAATATATTTATGATTCACTCTTAACTTTAAGTACGTAATAGCTTTTTCATTCTCTCTTTCTCTATAATAAACGCCCTCCCTAATTGACGTGAAGAGCTTTTTTCCTACAATATATAGTAAATTGTAACCCAGCTTAGTTTAATAGAATTTAAATCAGTTCATGGTGTAAATTGGGATGATATTAATAACATATTTAGAGGGTATTTGGATCAAAAGTGATTTGAAATAAGTATGCCATATGAGTTTAGGATAAAAGTGCTTATGAAATTATAGTTTAGAGATTTCTCAAATAATACTCTCATCATCAGTTCTGAAGCATGTTACTATTCCATTATCGAACATAGATTTAAAGATTAAGAACATTATTTTTAAGTCTTATATAAGATAATTTATTATTTAGAGGTATCAGAAAATCTTTAAACTATTATCAAATTTTAAAAGACTATGGATGAGAGATTTTAATTGTAAAAAAATATAATTACCCTTGTTGTTTCAATTGATCGACAAGGGTAAAAAAAACACTCTTACCCTTACCTGGAAAATAATTTTCTCAATTTTTAAATTCGTATCAATTAGACCTATTTTGATTGATGATACTTATCAAGTACTGAACGTTGCAGCTAAAGATCTCTTTTACTTTGTGGGGAAAGAGGGGTGGAATAAGTTTAACCATGAGCTATTTAAAGGAGTTTCCGTTAATCAATCGTCATAAATTAATTTTATAAATCATAATTTAAGATAAATTAATTTTATTTAAAATTTATTCCTCCCACCCTTAATACAAAGTTACACTTAAGCTTTCACCGATTGCGCGTTCAAATTGGAACAAGAATTACTATTTTCGCCACAAAATTTCACTCAAATTTGACGCACACTTTTGCTCTTCGTTTAGAAGGATATGTTTTGAAAAAAAATAAAAAATAAAATTTTAACACGCAATTATTAATAAAAAAAAATATAAATGCATAATGAATTTATAATAACATAGACTATTAGTCAATCTTAAACATCAATAAACAAACACAAGCATGTTTGTCATACCCGCACAGGCCCTCTTTATTATTTTACTCTTACCACCTTAATATAATACTATGAAGGGAAAATCCCATAGAAGTTTGAGGTGAAGAATTTGATTACTGATATATCTTCGGGATATTGAAAAAAAAATTCTATTAAAAATTTTATTAGTGAAAATAACTGATAAATTTTGGTATACAAAAAGTATATAAAATTTTATATACATAAAATATTGGTACTTTAATTTAGGTTTTTCTCACTAATTTTTTTTTACTGGAGGGACTTTTCCTCAATTTGTTCTATATCACCAAGAAGATCTATTAATTTAATTAAACTTTTGACCTAAGACTTTTCTATGACATTTTTATTTGGGTTAAAGTCCAATTTTTCTCTTAAAAGTTGTCACATAAGAATAATATTAATTCAAAAATGTTTTTAAATTTAATATCATTTTGAAAATATTAAAAAAAAAGAAGGAATAAAGTATCCTTAACCAATATAAGGTACATTAACATATAAAACGTTGGATATTGTTAACATTTTTTACTATAAAGGGATAATATCAATTGTTCTCTTTTTAATACTTCTAAAACAAAATTAAAGTCAAAGTTTTTTAAGGCAATATTATTTTTACACAATAATTTTGTAGGTAAAATTAAACCTTAACTCTTTTTATTTTTTAATATTAATCGCAACATTTACTGCACATGCAAAACATGGGTACAAGCTGATAATTAGCAGGACAGCCACAGAGCATCTCGCATTGTGCAAACGTGCAATAGGCTTAAAATAATTTTTGTGTGACCCATTATCCGTGAATTTATCTAGTGAAAAATTAAATTAAGATATACGATTATTTGAAGCGTATTTGATTACTGGAGAGTATCACTTTGTTATAGTTCTAGTTTAGTACTTGGGAAGGCATCATAATTCTTGGGTGTCTAGGTTTATATTTGAGGATAATTGACAACTCGCCCTATCCAATAGTGATGTCGTCTAAAAAGAAGAGAGACTTCGTCCTACTATTAGATTATAAGTAAGCCCAACTCTATTTCAAAAAATTCTTTATCAAAAAGAAAAACAAATAATTCTTGCGTCAGAAGTAATCTCCAACTCCTTGGCACGATGGATCTGTTCATTTTTATTAAACATTACATCAATAATCACAAACTTATATGTATATACTCCTGTCTAGTCCTAAATATATAAGATAATTAATTAATTTTATTAAAATAAAAAAATTAGTTAAATTAGTTAATATGACGTATTTTTCCTAAAATATTATAATTATCTTTTTTAACTCGATCCTCTTCTTGCTTCATTATTGTTGAGAGAGTATTAATAGTAGTAATTTGGAGAAAAATTGATAAATATAAAAAATATATCTTATATTTAAGATAAAGATCAATTCCCTAATTAAATCTTATATTAAAAATTAAAAAAGCATATATATATATATATATATATATATATATACACGCGTGTGCGTGGGTATATTACGGGTTGAGAGGGAGATTGAGAGGAATAAAAGGAGAGTATGGAAAGTTTAGCAATGATCGGTGATATTTTTGTTTTTTAAAATTCACAAATTAATTTTCTAGTTTTTATATTAAGATTGAAGGGAATATCATTTTGTCTGTAGGAACTTAATGCATTAAGGACTAATTTATAAATAATTAGACACTTAATCTAATTGTTTATATATAATGGTGCAAGAAAAAGGTACATAAAAAATAGTATGAGTATGTATACAAATAAGATAGGACTTATACTGTTATTTATACACTCCCATTTTCTTGTGTTACTATCTCTCTTGCTCAACGAAAGGTTTTAAAGGAACTAATATGGGATGGGCTAATAGAAAAGGTCAATTCTCCCTAACATGATAAATCATGTTTTGAGTTTATGTTAAGAGAAGTATCCCATATAGATTTTCTCCAATAAAAAATATTTATATTTCGTATATAAAAAAGAAGGTTTTAAAGGATTACATTTCCCCTTTTTTTTTTTTTTTTTTTTTTGCAATGCCTTGAGATGAAGCTAACCAATGAAATTTGTTTTAGGCTAACGTAGTACTATCTTTTTATTGAGATAATCTTTTGTTATGTAGAACATTAAATGTAATCACTTTTTATTAGATATTTAAATTTTAATTTATTAAGTTATAAAAACTTAAACCTTGATGAAGTTATATATTAAGTTCTTTATAAAATAATTTTTTTATCATGGGATTCGAAAAAATCTTTTTCATACCACGACCCTCGCAACACAACCAACCGTTTATATAATATATAATTTTATTAATCATTATTACGTGGGCCCCCTCTCTTGGCCATTTTAACGCTCATAAAAATAACTTGAATAATGTTACTGCGCAATCAAAGTTTAAGCAACAAGAATAAAAATAGAGTCCAACAAAAGAAGAACACGGCAACAAGAAAGAATATACCATACTGCTAGAAGTCTACGACAGCCGAATTTGTTTCTCACGTTTGGACGAGTTCACTCATTTTTGCGTCTGAATTTTCTACACACATTCCACATATGAACTGCAGAACACTAAAATAATATTGGCCGTCCTAGGATATAAAAGTCCACCTTATTTTCAAGGTCAAATGTACAAGATAAAGCCAAAAAGACATCATTGTCTTCTGGTTCATATGCAGCTGTTTCTCTTGAAATCTTCTAAACTATGCACAACAACGACACTCCCTTGCAATAATCGCAGGAGAATAATGCTAGATTCCCTTGTTATCTTCGAATAACCAGGACTCCTGGAGCTCATATGGGAATATCTCTCATTTAAGTCTCATGTCCTAGAGCAACTTACATTGCTTTCAGTTCAATTTGAAGTTCATGGGGTTTCCAGGTTTTTTTCTTGAACATGTTCTTCTTGCTGCAGAATTATTGAACACACTGGTCGTGGCTCAAGATAGTCCTGCTCTTCATGGTCTCAAGCCCACTTTCAATGACCCTTTTCTGAATAATAGCTGGATTGGCTTCCCCTGCAATGAGACTGGACCGCCAAGATGGTTCGGGATTCGCTGTACCAGTGATCTAGTGACCGGGATAGTACTGGAAGGTATGGGGCTAACTGGGAAAATCGATGTCAGGGCATTCTTCGACCTTACGGAATTATCTGTTCTGACCTTGAAGAACAATTCCCTGAAGGGAAATGTGATGGATTTCTCCAACAATCATCAGTTGAAGTACATTGATATGTCAGGCAATGAGTTTGATGGGCCAATACCAAGATGCCTTCTGAATCTTAACCTCTTGGAAACGTTGTTACTCCAAGATAATAAGCTCACAGGTCAAATTCCGGAGTTAAGTCAACCAAGTTTTAAGATGATTAATGTGTCAGGCAATGATCTTCATGGCAGAATCCGAGTAACTCAAACTTTTCGATCCCTGGGTCCTCCTTCTCTCAATTCCTTCAGCTCTAGCTTGAAAGCTTCAATTCCAGCACCAGCAGACAACCTAGAAAATGATGAGGCCCAGAACCAGAACGAATCTTCAAATAAAGACAGCACTTCCACTATTCTAATCATTTTCAATGTGGTTCTTCTATTTGCCATAATCTTGCTAGGTTTTCTCTACTACAAGACAGCTAAGAAGCTCAGCAAAATTATGAAGCAGCAGATTCCCATTAATAAAGACGTGCTGGAGAGTACTGTTGATAAGGTCGAAATGAGATCTCGTCACAGTCCAGCAGTGATGGCAATGGAGGAGAAGAAGGAGCTTATATTCTTTACGGATGAACCAAAGTTTCAAATGAATGAACTCTTAAAAGCTTCTGCAGAGGCACTGGGTCAGGGAATCATGGGGAACAGTTATAAAGCTATGCTGAATGGAGGAGTTTCCATTGTTGTAAATAGGCTAAGGGACTTGAAGCCAATGACAAGAGAGGACTTTGCAAAGCAATTGCATGATATTGCGGATCTGAAGCATCCAAATTTGTTGCCTTTGCTTGCTTACTACAATTCCAGAGATGAGAGGTTGCTGCTTTACAGATATGCAGAGAAGGGAAATCTTTCCACTTGCTTCTTTGTTTTATAAACCACTAAATTTATTACAACAAATAGAACATAGCAACAAATAGCAATATTCCTCCTTCCATGAGATAACAGTTCCCAGGAAATTTGAGTATAACGAATGTCCGTAATCTAAAATCTAAAACTCTAAAAGAATCCAATCCCAGATTCAGTAATTTGAAAGTATGCATACTTAGCGACTTAAACTAATCACTTCTTATGCGAATCATTTTGCTTTGACATGCATTTAATTCTACTTAAAAATGCGTAAAAAGATCAGGAACTTTCTGATGTTTAAAGACAGTCATTCTAGTTGTTGCATGAATTACATAAATTAAGTCATTTTTTTTCATCTTGTTAGCAATCAATCTGAGTTGCTCAGGTGATAAGAGGTTTGAATAAAAACAAAAAGGTTCAAATCTTTCTTGTCTATCTGGAAAAAAGAAAAGTCAATTTGAGCATGGGTGTTACCTTGTTAAGCATCTCAAAACTGGATTGGACATTCATTACAGGAAACAAAAGTGGAAACCGGATTCCATTCACATGGAACTCAAGATTATCAGTGGCAAAAGGGGGTAGCCCGAGGATTAACTTACCTTCATCTCAATGCCAAGCCCAACAACACCACCATGGCTCCCCATGGAAACTTGAAGTCCTCAAATGTCCTGCTAGATGAAAACGACACAGTTCTCATCTCTGACTACGGACTTTCCTCCCTCATAGCACAACCCATTGCAGCTCAAAGCTTGGTCGTTTACAAATCACCCGAATATGGGTACGCTAGAAAAGTATCAAAGCAATCTGATGTCGGGAGCTACGGAAGCCTTCTCCTAGAACTATTAACAGGCAGGTTATCTGCATGTTCAGCCCCACCTGGGGTTACCGGGTCGGAACTCTGTAGTTGGGTCCACCGAGCAGTGAGGGAAGAATGGACGGCGGAGATATTCGATAAGGAAATTTCTACGCAGAGAAGTGCACTTCCTGGGATGCTGAGATTGCTTCAGATCGCGATGCGTTGCACCGACAGGCTCCCTGAGAATCGGCCAGATATGAGGGAGGTAGTAAGAGAAGTGGAGAAGATTGAGGTGGTTCCATTGATGTCGGAAGATGAAGAAGATGTATCCGGACATAGATCTATAACAGATGATTCTCTCTACTCAACCAGTACTACTACCTCAGGGATTGTTGGAGATGAAAGGTAGAGATAATCAAGCCTGAGTTCCTAATTCCACATTGTTTTTCTGTTCAACGTGAAGATGAGGCTAAAAAAAGAGAAAAATGTTATCATGATTGATGATTCAGAGTAAAATAACACATGTTGATGCATCTAAGGCTCAGAACTATTTCCCTCGGTACAATTTTGTGGATGGAAATTTAGGCGTGGCTTGCTCTTTACATTTTCTTTTCTCTGCAATAACAATTTACTTTGAGATCTATCTCTATGGTAACAGTTATTTGCAAGATTTAGTATAATGGAAGACGCATGCTTTGCAAGAATCCTTCTCCGAAATAAGCCGCGTCTCGCAATAGTTGTGACTTTCAAGATGGAACATATCTACAGGAAAATTTTCCTATCATTCTGGAATGCAACGAGCAAGAAAACGGATGTGCTAAACGGCTTACTTCCGCCTTCTTTCAGTCCTAAATCAGTTAAGCCTTTCCCCTGTCTTTCTACTTCCTCGGAAGTAGGGAGCTCCCTCCCAACAATTGGAGGGAGATGTAAGGAAAATCACCCACTTAACCCCTCCTTTTCGTTCTACTTAGGTGGAGCAATCCGAACTCGTCAACGAACGAAGAGATGACGAAGGGGTGCGGCAACTCCTGAAGAAGAGCTAGGCAGAGCCATCCATTTCGTTGCACCGTTACCATTACATGTATCCCAATAGGCAATAATGTTTAGTTACTTACTGGCATTAAATATTGACACTGAAATATTGCACCTTTCTTACTTTATATAAGGTTATTATTTGATTTTAAAATTTTTAATTTTATAAAATAAAGTGAACCTAACACAATAAATTGTTTATAAAAATATATCCACCCCTCTAAACTAGACTTGAGCAAAGTGTTCGTCGCTCAGTGCACCTGTTCGGGCTCGACTTAAATTTATCTAGTTTAGACCCGTCTAAATTAAACCCGTAAAAGACGGGTTTAAATAGGCGGGTTATATGTATTACAAACAGGCGATGGACACACCAACAAGCTTCCCGTACCTATCTGTATATGTGTGTATATATATATTTTTACTTAGTGATGGAATTTGGGATCATGAGAGAGCACAGGTCCAGGTTCTATATTCCTAGGAAATGTCTGGTGATGCTTCTTTGCTGGCACAACTTGTGGGGGAGCTCTTTAACTTGTCAAATTAATTTGTGCAATAATTATTAGATCGTTTACGCACAAATCTTTTGGTTTGGTCTTGCGTGGATATTTTAGTTAATCATATATATATGCATAATAATTAAACATCAAACACAAGCTGTCAGAGAAGGGCAGAGAGAGATACTGTATCAAACATTTGAGAAAATGTCTTAAAATTTATATTTTTATCTTAAAATTTATTTACAAATATTTATTGTTATTAAAATTTTAAATATTTTAAAATAAATTTTTTTCACCTCTTTAATAAACGGGCTGTTTATGCCTGTTGTAGCCTAAACGAGTTTAGCCTAACCTTTTTAATACGGGTTTAAACGGGTTGGAATAGCCCATGCCCAGAAAAAAATAAACGGGTGGGATACGGGCTAACTATCGAGTCAACTCACCCCACCCGTTATTCAGGCTTACTCTAAACTGAATAAAAAGCCCATGTGTTAAACTAACTTAAGAAGTTTATTAATTTAAGGCGGAATTGTAGTACTTTTAATGTATTAATAACAAAATTATATCCCTAAATAATTTAGAATAAGGTGATGAGTATAGTTTTAAAAATAGTTCAGTTTAAAATGTTGGTGGCACTTTTGTCTTTTATTTTTTAGTCATAATTCTAATATCATTATTCTCAAATAAATTTTGTTGCCGTCAATCTTTTATTAAAATATTAAATTAAATATGTATTCTATAAAGTTAAGAAAAAAATGAAAGGTTTTCCAAAAATGTGCCATCAAAGATCGTTCAACGATGTCGGTGGTAGACCTATCGGACGGAGCATGATGTCTTCCACAAAAGTATTACAGGGGGAATTCTATAATTTTTAACCCTAACAAATATATCAGTTGATTGGGACTATTTTAATTTAACTAAAAGTCATTGAGTTCGAGCATCTGAGATCGCAAGATTTTAAAAGTTATAAGTAGTAACGTTAGTAGTTCATGTCATTGTTAGATTATTTTAGTTTGTTTTTGAAAGAATGATTAGGATACCATATGGTTACACACAAAAAAACATAGTTCTGCCCTCCCGTAGCACAAGGCGCTTAAATATTTTTTGTGTAGTACGAAAATTTAAAAAAAAATGTTAAGTTTATCCATAATCTAAAAGTAAGACGAAATCTCCATTCCTTTTAGGCGATACTAATATTAGGCAGGACAAACCGTCTATTACTGTCAAATATAAACCTAAACACCTAAGAATTATGATGTATCCTTAAAAGTCGTAACTAGAACTACAATAAAATAGTACTTTTTAAAAATTAAACACGCTCTAAATAATTACATATCTTACCTATTTATTAGTTGAACCTATTCATGGTGCTTGAATATGTAATCCCTGAACTACAATCGGGTCTGTGTCTCGGGGACGGGTGACCCGACTTTGTTGGGCCAGTGGTTCTCCTATAATTATGACCCTATTCCTTTAGCCTTTAATAGGGTCTTTTCCTGTATCACCAACCATATGGACTCTTCTTGGGTGCGGATCGGACCAGCTTTCTTCATCTTTGAGATGCTTATTACCCTCGGCCCAGTTCAGTTTCTCAGTGGAATACGAATTGCTTCTCGTAAATTGCACGAGCCAAGGAGTTGGAAAGTTTGACGAAAAATCTGATCCCAAAGTTGATAGATGAAGTTAAAGAATTTCTTGAAGAAGTAGCACGTCCAGCTGGAGTGCGAGGCATGGAATTCCATTCACAAGAGTTCATGTCCTTTGAGAGTAGAAAGGAGAAATTTGAGGAACTTAAGAAGGAATTGGAAGATGACTAAGTATATGATAGGATTGCAAGGGCTGGGAGGAACAGGGAAATCCACCATGGCAATAGAAGTTGGGAAGCATGTTGAAATGTCAAATCCCTTTGATAGAGTAATTTTCATTAGTCTACCCCTATGGATGAAAAGAGGATACGAGATGACATTGCGAAGCAATTGGAATTGCAGTTAGAGGAAGAGAATCTATTAAGCCATCAAATATGGATCAGGATTGCTAAAGGTGCTCCTAATACTTGACGATGTATGGGAAGAGCTCAATCTTAACAACTTAGGGATTCAGCATGGCGTCCATAGCAAGGGTCGCTGTTGTGTTCTGCTAACCACGCGTTCTTTAGATCTTTGTAAGATCATGGGATGCCAAAAGACTCTTCAATTAGATGTCTTGCCTATTGAAGATGCATTGGATCTTTTCTTATCTCATACCATTGAAAGGAGGAGTGATTGTCCTGACGATTCGAAGAAACTAGCACGTGATATTGTTAACGAGTGTGGAGGATTGCCAGTTATGATTGTAACAGTGGCAAAAGCCTTCAAAAGCTGGTCTCCACAACACTGGCAGGAAGCTTTGACCGTATTGAAAAACCCCAGGCAATCAGGGCATGGCATTGCTGATGAACATACAAGAAAGGTTTATAATTCTTTAAGATTTAGCTACGATTATCTAAAAGATAAAGAAGCCCAAGTTCTCTTCCTATTATGTTCTATCTTCCCAAAAGCTTATGAAATAGCCATAGAGTTTTTATGCAGAATTGCTATAGGTTCGGGGCTTTCTGGAGGAGGTGACCAATACTACGTGGCAAGAAGTCATGTTCATGAGATTGAATACAAACTCATAAATTCTTCTTTATTGTTAAAGGATGGTGAAGAATATGTAAAGATCATGATGTGATCCGCGAAATGGCCTTGGAAAAGATAGATAATGAAAAGATTCAAGTGGTCATGGATTCTAAGACAAAATTGAAGGAGAATGTGAAATATTCATCTTGCATCATGGATGGCTTTCCCAGTTGTCTTGATGATAGCAATCTCGAGGTGCTCTTAGTATGGATAAATGCATATGGTTCTTCGGAAGTTCCAAATACAGTCTTTAGAGGAATGAAGAGTCTTCGAGTTTTGCTTTTGCATTATAACATTGAGTTTGGTAGAACTTCAGCTTTATCACTACCAAAATCAATTCAATCACTAAAACATATTCGAACATTGTCTCTCACAAATTGGGAGTTAGGTGATATATTTGTTTTGGTGCAGAACTTACGAAAGCTTCAGTCTCTGGAATTGATTAATTGTTCAATTATTGAATTGCCAAAGGAAATTAGTGAACGAGATAAATTGAGATTCCTATGCTTGATACGTTGCTTGATTAAAAACAATCCATTTGAAGTTATAGCTAGATGCCGGCAATTAGAAGAATTATATTATGTTTCAAATGATGATAATATGCCACTAAAGGTTCCTCAAATTACATCCCTTCCTGCATATCAAATATACCATATAGATGGCAGCGACTTCTCTGCCTTCGATTCTTGTCTGTTGGATGCTTCTATAAAAAAAGTTTTCAAGCCAGCCAAGTTAAAAAGAATGTTCTCCAGAGGAACAATTAAATCCTTGGCGGCAAGAGCAGAGATTCTGGAGTTAGAAGGAGATGATGAAACTGCAAGCTGGAACAATCTTATTCCTGGCATTGTTTCAATTGAAGACGGAGGAGCTATGAAAGACTTAATCAAGCTTTCTTTGAAGGACTGGTATGAGATGAAGTGTTTGATCGATACAGAGCATCTTCAACTTAAATCTAGCAGAGTGACTATCTTCTCCAAGTTAGCTGAACTGCAACTTGTTAATGTGAATGTGAGAGAAATATGTTGTGGACCTTATCCCGATGGCTTTCTCAAGCAACTAGAGAAGCTGGAGTTAAAGGAATGTCAACAGGTGGAAAGCACATTATTTAAGGGCAAGCTAGATCTGGGTAACCTTAAGTCCATAAAAGTAAAGGATTGTTCAATGACGTGCCTTTTTCATCCATCCACTGCTCAAAGTCTAAGGCTTCTAGAAGCATTGAAGATAACTCGATGTTCTGAGCTGAAAAACATAACAAAGGATGAGGGATCATCAATAGAGGAGAAAGTGGATGGTAAAGATCCTAATCCAAGGAATCATGACTCGTTGTTTGCAAAATTGAAACTCCTCAGCGTTAAGGGTGTGAAGAATTGGAATTCATATTGCCAATTTGTTTTTGTGAAGACCTTTCTCAACTAGAAGTGTGGAGATTGATTATTGTCATAAGCTAAAATACATGTTTGGGCAATATGCAGAAGAGGGAGGGTTACATCAAATGCAAAAAGAAATCACACTCCCTTCATTGAAAGTAATGTCTATTGAACAAGTTCCATCATTTGTGAACATATATCCAGAATGTTATCTCCCACAAAAATCGGTAGCAAATGCAAGTGAGGGGTCAAAGGCAGAAGACAAGAGTCCAAGTGGCAATGTCTCTTGGGGTGTTTTGTGTTGTTATCTATCAAAATCAAAAACTACAAATAAAGATGAGCCATCTATTAGCGAGACAACTCAGCCATACTACTCTCCCTCACAGGTACATATATGTGTTCCTCCCTCATACTTTATATTAATGCAACATATATGTTTCTTTGCCTTGAGAATCAATAGAGTTTAGTTCATTTAAAAAAGAACTAATAAAGTATATCAACACCCATTACTTTCAAAAGTTGTATTCATCAAATTGCTTATAATGTTTTGATTAATATATATATATATATATATATATATATATAAACCCCAACATTTGAGTAGTCATTTACAGATAATTCCCATAGCATTTCAAATTTTCAAAATTAACCTCCCTAAACTCTTCTATTTTCGCATAGTTTAAATTAAGGGTCAAAATGTAATTTCATCTGACCATATTCATGCTGGCAAAACAAATAATAAAAAATCGTTTTGCCGGGGCCCACCCGCTAACAAATCACAAATCTGAAATAGCAAATTAAACTTTCTGAGGAAACAAACCCCTTAAAGAGTTCATGGATTCTTTCAATATTTTTTTTTTATATACTTTGGGCTCAATATAGAGTTCTCTTTCAAAACAATCCTGGTTAGCATTAACACTAAAAATTATAGGTTTTGTGAAAGAACCACTTTCATCGTGGACCGTGGCCAAAATCCAAATTATAATAAACAAGTTTTGGATTATATAAAATAAACAAGTTTTTGCCACAGTTTTAGGTTTTGTTAACTGACAAATAGATCTATAATATAAGGAAATTTTCTGGGTACTTTCCTTGTTGAGGAAATAATACTTTTACAGATTTAGTTTCAGCAAGTGGTATTGTAATGCAACAACCTTTGTTCTTGGTTTTATTTTTTGCTGAGGGTATTTGTTTTTTTTCCTTTTACTGTTGAAGATTGGGCCACTAAGAGATATTGTAATTAAGATTTGGGATCACTGAAGATTACTTTTTTGGTGGTGTTTGGTAAAAACGACATGGAAGGTTGGTGTTTTTGTAAAAACTAGAATTTTAGCTAACTGAGTTGGGTCTAGTAGAAGAAGCTAATATTTTAAATTGTGGTGAACTAAAATTTAAATCTTCACTGGAGAGACACTCATATTTGGTGTTCTATAGTGTCTCAAATAGGATTATATGCATGAACAATTAACTATTTAAATTTTGCTTCATTGTTTCTTTGATTGTTCTAATAAAAAATTGAAATAAACTGTCTCCTCCCTGCTTTTACGTCCATTCTCCTATGGATTCATATGTTTGTTTGAGATGCAGGAGAAATATGTTGGCAATAGAGCTCATGGAATTTTTACACCTCCGTTATACCCTTTCAATTTGAGAGAGCTGAAAATCAAGTTTATTTCAAAGTTAAGGTCACTATTTTCTGTATCCATTGCATCATCAATGTTACTATTAGAAGAATTGGTAGTCAAATACTCTGATGAACTGGAGAATATAGTAACAGATGAGGATGTAGATGGTCATAATCATATGAATGCCAAATCAATCTTTCCCAACTTACGCATGATTAAAATCAAGACATGTGACAAGTTGGAATATGTATTTCCAGCATCTTGTTCTAGAAACCTTGTTCACTTGGAATCTGTTCATATTTCATGGGCTAGTGAGTTGAAATATGTGTTTGGAGAATGTTGTGGTGATGAAAATACTGAAATTCATTTCCCAGCTCTCAACAAACTCCGCCTTGAAGAAGTACCAAATATGCTCAGTATTTGCCCTAAAAACTATGATGTAAAAGCATCATCTCTACAAGATATCACTTTGGATAGTTGTTCGCAGCTTCCTATAAACTCTTTTATAGATTTATCAGTGGAGGGGCATCAAGGACATGAACAACTCTCAAGAGAAAAGGTAATTAATTGTTTTTCTAACACTTAGTTTATTATTGATTCATATATTTCTTTGTTCATTTTGTTCATTGATACTAATATATCTTATGATACAGCTAATGGGGATGCACTTGCGCAATCTGAAGCAGCTTGGTTTAGAATCCTTGGAGGACGTGGAGACAATTTATGATCTTCAAAGACTTGTAAATATCGCAAGTCCTGTGAAGAATTCGCTTGAAATCCTTGAGTTTGGAAAGCTTGCCTAAGTTAAGAAACATATGTGTGGGACCAAAAAATCTTCATCTGAGCTTTCAAAATCTTTTCAAGCTGATTATCAAAGGGTGTCATAAATTGAAATTTATCTTATGTGCATCTATCTCGAGCAGCCTACCATATCTGAGACACCTAGATGTACAGAATTGTAAAGAGCTAGAGAGCATCATTGAGAATGATGATGATGAAGAATTTTGTTTCCCAAATGTACATAGGATTATTGTGGGAGACTGCAAGAGGTTGAAACGCCTATTCTCTATCTCCACATGTGCTACACTTCCACAGCTCTCATTGTTGTTTATATCAGATGCCCCAGAGATGGAGCAAGTATTTGAATTGAAGCAGAGCACAACACAAGACTTGCATATCATGCATGTCTTCCCAAAGCTATTTCTTATAGACCTTCACGATCTACTAAAACTTCATACCATCTGCTCTGGAATTGATTTCCAGACCGTGATATACCGTCATGTAGTGCATTGTCCCAACATGTCTTTAACTTCAACTGATTTTGATTTCCTTCATGGTAAGCATCCAAAGTATTAATTATTTACATTTTCTCCATACTTGCTCTTATTTTTCTCATTTGGAATTGTTTTGTTTCTTTAGGATATTTGCAATGGTTGAGAAAATCTGAGAGTAACATGGGCAACATGGACGTATTCGATTTGCTTGAACAGAATTTAGATGTAAGTACCAAAATAAAATAAAAAGAAAAAGGACACTCCAAACCTGAATTAATTCATTTAATCCAGACATTCTTTTCACTGTTTCTTCCACCATTAATGAATGATTTCAACTCATTTCATCTTTATTGTTCAGAGGGCAAGAGAAGTAGGAGAAAAGACTCTAAAGAGAAATAGGCCTACAGCTGAACAAAACAGTGCTTCATCAAATGTATGTATATCAAAACGGTGCAGCAACAAATGAAATTGTTAAACAAGTTCCTAGTTTTGATATACGAGCGACTACAACACCATCATTAATAAAGATATTTTAAGAGCAAATCCCCTAACAAACAACTTCACTTGGTTATATATTGTAAAATTTAATTAGCTAGTAAAGAATATTGCTTCTTAAGAGATGGCGCTAGAACTAACTTCAAGCTAAATTACTTCTTTGTGCTGTGCAACAAATTATAAAGGAAACGCTGAAGCCAACTTCTCAAGAAGGTTCTGAATTAGATGAATCTCTCAGAACATATCAAATCATGAATCCAGAATCAAACAAGCCATCACCAACAGCATTTATTGTTCCTGCAGAAAATGAGTATCCATATGTAAGAATATAGTCCTTCCTTATATAAGTTGAATTTATGGGGATTGATCCAATTTTATGTTCATTTAGGATAATTTGGTCGGCATTAAGGGCGACGGCAAGAGAATCACACTTGATCAACAAGCACTGCCAAAAACAGAACCTGATATGCATCCTCATGATTCACAAAAGGTTAATTAACAATTCACTGAAGACCATATTCTAATGCTTTACTATCTAGAAACATGAAAATGATGTCATTCAATCATGTGCAGAATATAAAAGCAAGTGTCGGAAAAACATCAATTACTACTGAAACGAGCTCTCCATTGGTAAATAACTACTCTTTTCATTTAATCTCCCTTGATTTTTGCACTATATTGGTACTTTACTGACTTTCGTTGACATTAATTTTTTATTTTTCTGGTCGTAGCCTTTAATCTCTACTCCCAAGAATCCACAAATAGAAACTTCAAGTACTGAAACAAAATCAGAGAGCTCACAATCAGACCTTATAGATATTAACACCACTCGATCTGCACAAGTATGTTTATAGTTTATTGCAATGCTTTTTGGGTATAATTTTTTTCCTTTGAAACAATTAATAATAAATTTTGTGTTGATTTCCATTTATAACTCTGCTTTTATTTATTAGAGTCCTACATGTTTGGGGAAAAATATCATTAATAAGAATAATATTTGTCTATTCTTATTCACTTCTGGATGAAATTAAGGTCACTCAAGCGGAGACTAGCATGCCTTATGTGTCTAAACAACTTGAGGATGATGATCTATTGAGATTATTCCAAATAATGGAGGAAGCTGCTGCTCATGAAGATGATAGCGAGGTGACAAAGGCTCTTACTGACTTGGGAACCTCATTGAAGATGGGTCTGAGTGAAATAGTTAGCTCTGAAGAAAGCAGACTTTTCCTCGAGAATGCTCTCAACACCTTGTCCTCTCACTGTTCTCATGATGGTCTTAAATCCACAATACACTCTTTGCAACAAGAAATACAAACCTTTCTATCTTCCTTCAAGCAAGCCTATGCTACCATTGACACAGCGATCAAGCTTGGACAAAAAGAGAAGCTAATGATTGGACAAAGTTTGCAACGAAAAGAAGCAGCCATGACTCTTTTATCTGAAATTCACAAGACTCAGAATTCTATGGTTGAGGCTCAAACAAGGGAAGCAGAGTTGAAGGAACAAATCTGTAAGTTGCAGGCTGGACTGGATAGCAAAGAAAAAGAAATCAAAGAGTGTGAGATCAAACTGTTGTCTCTTCAAGAGCAAAAGAAGAAGAGTGTTTCTGACACCATTGGATTCATAAAGGAGTTGGAATCAGTGAAGAAAGAGAGGTCTCAGATGGTGGGAAGACCAAATAAAATCAAGGCATCAACTAGAGAATGTGGATTCTAAGTGGTCTTGTTTAGTTTCTAGCTGATTTTAAGCAGAAACCTTGACTTTCGGAAACTCTGCTGACTTTTCCCAAAAGAAGTTCTCGAGTTGGTCAAAGTTGGGTTGTTCTGTATGCATGTTTTGCTTTCTGTATTATGTAAAGATTGGGATCAAAGGCTAAGTGAGCGTAGCTTCAACTATGAGTATGAGCTACGTACCTACGTACTCCTTTGCTGCACCTACATGCATAGCTCTGTGCAGTTTCAGACAATGCATTTGCATGCCGCTTTCATTCTCCGTATCTTCCTTCTTCCTCTTCTCTCATTCACAGAATCACTCAGACACTGGCTTCTTTTGTTTATGTACCTTTGACTTTTTCCATACTCCATTCTTAAGTACACTTCTATTTGCAACGTTCCCAATTTAATTATGAATGACTAAAATTTTCTATACAATGACTTGACCCGGCTTCATGCATTATTATGAATGACTTCACCCTTTCCTTGACATGTTTTGATATTTTATATTCAATTAAATATATCTTGTAGTCTGATTCACTCCAAAGAAATGTAGAGTAGAAATTTATTTATATCTATGGAGATTAATCTCCACAAACTTCGACTATAGTATGATAATGCGTCTTTTGAGCTGACACAAACAATCATGTTTTAAGGTTCTCTCTGGGCAAGACGCTTGATAATTAATAGTACTAATTGAAGGAGAAAAGTTAAAATGTCTTGAATGGCAAAACTGAAGGAGCTCAGATTCTATCGTTTGAAGGCTAAAAAGATGAATTCCCCAACTCCAGAAATTTTAACACATTAACTAAAGCGTACTGGTGAGAAAAAAAAAAAACTATGTTCCTGTCGGGGGACAAGGAGTTCTAAGCATGCATCTTTATTGGAAGAGGCTTGAGACAGTAGTTAAGGTTGTCTGCAACTGCAAGCCTTGCAAACCGGGACATTGTAGGATATATCATGTAGAAATGATCTACTTCATGATAGTTTGTTATAAAGATCAAGTGTCCTGTATATGATGCTTACGCTATGGTTTAAGGAGTAAATTGTAACATTTTAGACATCTAAATTAATATTAGATTACCTACTAACAAGATCTTTATGTTAGCAGCGGAATTTGAACTCACGACATTATAAGTTCTTAGTCAACTTGTTACCTATTTCACTAAACTTGGTTAGTAGCTATATATGTATTTGATATAAATGTTTAATAATACAACCATCGTCCGTGGGTTCAACTAGTGAGGGGGTGAGACATGCGACCCTTTGGAGCGTGTTCGATCCTTGAGGAGTATCACTTCGTTGTGGTTTCAGTTGCAGCACTTGGGGAGGCATCCTAACTTTTGGGTACTTAAGTTTATGCCTGAGAGTAATAGATAGCTCGCTCTGCTCGATATTAGTATCGTCTAGGAGGAAGGGAGATTTCGCCCTGCTCTTGGATCATAGGTGAGCCCAACCCCTTTTTAAAGATTTTTGTAAAAAAAATGCTTAATAATATTGAGGAAAAGAGAGTTATTACATATGGCCCAATTGCAAGGTAAGGGGCTTTAATTATTGTTTTTTTTATCTTATTTTTTTTTTCATATTTGATACCAAAATTATTCAATATAACCTCTTTTTAATGAAATTTAATAATTGGACAAAATTTAAGTCCATTTATATATATTCGTTAAATTCTCGAATCAATTTTGTTACGTATGATTTTTATTGTTAATAAACTTTAATAGAAATTTGAAATTTTCTCTATGTGAATTTTTGTTATTAGAAACAGATCCATAAATTGAATTGGAGAATGGATATAATATATATAAATAAAGGGATTTAATTTTTTTTTCGTTAACCATGTTTTTGTTTTTATCCTTGAATATGGCCTCATTAGAGACTTTTTTACATTGAACCTTTTAACAAAAATGGTTTCTTGAAAGATAAAATATGTCTTACTTTAACGTATCAAAAGCCAAACATCCATTAAACCATATATGAAGTAACTGTTGTTTTTAAAAAAAGAAGAAATGTAAAATGGTGTCCTCTCTAGAATATCCCACCTTAATTTTGTTTCAAAAGTGAAGACTCCAATAAATAGAACCATACATCAAGTAATTATCAACAAATTTAGTAAAATATTGTGTTAGAAGATGATATCTTACTTCAAAGTTTCAAAAGTCAAGCATCCATTAAACCATATATATGAAGCAATTATCTTTGAACGAAAGTAATTAAAATAGTTTCCTCAAAGAATAATACCTTACTTCAATATTTTACTTATCTAGAGCGTAGACTTACTTTGAGCACTCTAATTTCTTAAAAGTAACAGCGTCGAAGGCATGACCCGACTAGTTAAGGCCAAGAGTGTATTGCCAGTAGAAAGGATGAGCCAACTAGTGCCCACCTGAGGTGGATGGATCAACCCAGCCTAGGGTTCAACTAAGCTTTTAACTACAATAATATAAATATACGCTATTAGAGTTGGAATTATTGTGGCTGATGTCCTACCTATTTGAAGTTTGAGAATATGTCAAGGGTGTTGTGCCCCCGATGCCTCTAATCATTAGCTTTACCTGATAGAACTTGCACTTAAGCTCCAACTATCTTGAGAGAAATTTCGGAAGAAACTAGCTATTAGACAATTCGATTTGTTTTTCACCCCTATACTCAAGTCAAACGAACAATTTGCACATCAAAGAGACATGGCCATGTGTGTGAAATCAAGAAAGGAAAAATGACAGAAAAATGCTCTAGAAAATGATAAATGTCAAAGTATGACAGTTAGCAACAACATATCAAGTATTACCAACTGTAGATTATCCAAACAATGTCCTCTTTTAATATTTATCATTTTCCAGAGTCTTTTTCTATCATTTTCCTAAAAAGAAACCTCACCACTAGAAAAAAAATACTTATCACGACACTATTTTACAACGGTTATAAGAAAAACCATTGTTAAAAAAAGGTGGTGATATTTTCATAAATAAATTCAGTTTTTAAAATTTTTAATGACGTTTTTTTATAAAACCCCCCGTTAAAAGTCAATTTTTTTATAAAAATCACCGTTAAAAATCATCAGGTAAGACCTTTAACTGGCAAAATTTTTAAAACTATGGACTCGATTTCAGTTTTAATTTTATTTTTCACAGTAGTCTATGGTCTCGTTTCTCTTCCCCACCACGACAGACTTTGATGAAGGTCATTTTTTGTCATTTTTTCTTTAGTTTCGGTGCCCATTTCAGTCGTTAATGTCATTATCTGTTATCTCCATCATCATTATTCATTGTGAAAGTCGTAAGTCACTGTTTAACTTATTCATTTGCACATTTTTCTTACTTTTGCGCTAGATCTTTAACTTTTTAGTGAGGTTGAGATTGTGACTAATAGTGGGTGGTGACAGATGGACCTTGTTAAAAGGAACTCGAAGAGCTTTAATGAAAGAAGCTTATGGATTTTTAGTTTCTTCATTAGATCTTTGACTTCTTTTCTCCAAATCTGGTCTGATGCTTTTGATAAGAGTAATTGAGGTGACTAATGATGATTGTAGGCAGATGAAAGCAAAAAGAAAATTTAATCAATTAATGTCAATTTTTTTAGAACCGCCGTGAAAGGTTGCCTTTAATGGCGGTTATAAAACCGCCATGAAATGCCATTTTTAAACACTATTATAAGTATTTTTTTTAATAGTTCCCCCAATAGGATGGGTTAAATGCAATTGCTACATCTGCATCAATGTCAGCATTTTTAGCCAAAAATTATCTCTTTAATAGTCAACTAAAAAAAATTGGTATTTTTGTACATCCAAAAATATTATGGTGTTGGGTTCTCTTATTGTAAAAGTTTATAGGTATTTTTATCTCATCTTTTTTTGTCATATTGATACCAAACAAACTAATATTAACTATTAAATAGAACCTATTTGAAATTCAATTTAATAATTATAGCGTGAATAATTAAATCAACCATGTTTTGTTTTTAAGAAAAATTATTATGAAATTTTAAGGAAAAATATAATCATAAAAAATTCTCACTAACAAGTGAATAATATAAAACTATTGTCATTTTTTTATATAATAACTTATCATTGCATATTAATAATTTATTGTAGTACTTTTTAATTACGATACCCTTCTCTTAAATTCTCATAGCAATTTTTCATTATTTCTTATCCTTCTATATATATCCCATTAGAGAACCCCGATTATCTATTTTTGAAACTGGTACAACACAAAGTTTACCAATTATTTTGTTCTCCCTCTGATTTTTTTTTTCATAACTTTTCTATGTTGAATTAATAGAAACGGTTTCTTGAAAGATAACATATTCCTTACTTTAATGTATCAAAAGCCAAGAGTCCATAGTAATATTTTTTTATAAGAATAGGAAAATGATGTTCTAAAACTAGAATACCTTACTTCGGTGTTTCAAAAGTGAAGCTCCATTAAAATCAAACCATACATCTATTCATTAACAGGTTCCATTGTACACAAACAAACAAATGCTTGCTAAATTAAGTTGAAAAGTACTCATTTTAGGCTACAATTCAAATTTCAAAGGCAGTACTCATATCATCCTATATTCAATTTTAAAAATTTATTAATCTATATATTTCTGTCAAAATTATCAAACGTACAAATTTAATTATAAAAATCATCAACTATTGATTTTGTTTCAAGTATTTTTTGCATATGAAATAAGCTGCATATATCCAATTGATAATTTTCTATACATCAACCCCCATATTCGTTAACCATTAAAAATGAATTATTATACCAACGTTTGGAAATTATGAAAACAAAATAAAGCAGGCAGCAAAAGGAGAAGGAAGAAATCACAGAATCATAATGAGTGGTGTTCCATTTTTGTTTCGTATCATCCAATGAATTTTAAATTGCTATAAATGAAGAAGGAAAAATTAGTTTTAATTAAAAAAACATAAGTTTTTTAATTTTTAATAATATCTAGGAAAAATCCCCCTAAAAAGACTCTAGAAATTGCTATATACCGAATTGAGACCCTAACATTTACAAAGGTCAAAAAAATTTGAGGACCAGTCCGGCATTTTAAAATTCAATATCCAATGACCAAAATGTCAATCCCCTCCATCGTCTCTCAGAACTCTGTTTCTTCAATCCCCCAAGAAGGCGCTTCTGAGGAGGCAAAAGAACATCACCACCCAAGGGATTTGCATCGCATCCGTTGTCCACGTGATCTAATTCACAAACCCAAGTCCACATCGGTGATAAATGAAGATTTTGAAAAGAAAAAACACCACAAGTTCCTTTACAAACACTGGACACAACCAAGACCAATTAACGCAATACCAGACTGGGTCCTCACCCTTTTCTGTCATTAAAAATTTTTAGAGTCTCAAATTAGATTTTATTATTTTTCAGAGTCTTTTTCTAATAGTTTTCCTTATATGTATATTAGTGGTAGAAACTGCAATATTCAAAAAATAATCACATTGCGACTTCTATGTAAATACATGACGTCCGATTTGCTTAGTTTAAAGAAGGCATAATTATGGGAAACAGAGTTAAATGCATAAAGTAATCCTTAACAAATGAAGTAAAATGTTGTCTAAGAAGATGATACCTTACT
The DNA here is from genome assembly GCA_037074615.1 of Leucaena leucocephala. Lineage (NCBI taxonomy): Eukaryota > Viridiplantae > Streptophyta > Magnoliopsida > Fabales > Fabaceae > Leucaena > Leucaena leucocephala. The sequence continues at coordinate 17,602,688 of CM073549.1, read as the reverse complement.
TCAAAGTTCCAAACGTCAAGCATCGATCCCTTAAACCGTGTAAGAAGTAATATCTCTGAACAAAAGCAAGAGCAAGATGGTGCCTTCAAAGTTATCAACAGATTCCATTATGTACCCACACATATATATATCATTCTGAAGGGAAGAGTTCTACGTCACAATTCAAAGTTCAGAGTTTGCCAATTCTCATATTCTCATATCTGCAGATCACTTGGTGCTCTCCATTTCCATCCTTCCTTTGATTTTTCAGTCCATTAAAAGTTGATTTGTTCTCCTTCATCTTCGTTATTTTCTGAAAAAAATACAAAATAAAAGGTTTAAAAGAAAGGTCGCTTCTCTGTTGAAGGAAACTCTTTTGCAAGACTCTGGTTTCCTTGGCTTTGATTTCTTTTATTTATTCTCATCTCAGTTATTGTCATTGTTCTGTACTTGTTCTTCACCTTATTCTAAACAAAAAAGTCTTCTGTTTTCAAATATTCTACCAAGACATTCCAATTTCTGCTTATGCTTCATTCTTTTCTCGCTCTTTTTATTTGTATTTAAAATCTTCCTTTGATTTTTCTCTCCATTATTCATTGTTGGTTTCGTTCTTCTTCAACAAACAAATCCAAAAGAAAAAGGAGGCTTTCATATCAAAGGCATTAATATTGGAGGAGAGGTAATTTTTGCATTCCATCATACTTTTGCATTTCTGTTAGAGTGTGTATTTGCATTTGACCTTCTATGTTATATATTTTAGTTCATCAAAGTGTTTAAATTAATAACAATTCCTTTTCAATTTATATATACTTAATTAGTTAAAATTTCTCATTCTTATTTTTCAGATTTTGGTTGGCTGGTAATCTCAAGTTTGGGTATTGAAGATCCACGTTGCATTAGCGCATTTGCCTTCAACCAAGTTAGTATGCATATTTTCATAGCCTGCTCTCTAAATTGGAGTGAACCTTGCGCGTTTGTGTGGAATTCAAAATGACTCTAATTTAACATCGATTATTAATACATGAGTGAAATATCCTGCGGCAGCCTCTTTTTCTGAATTATTACTTTGGTTTGATACAATTTTTAGCAAAAAAATATATATAGAAAATAACACATATGGAGGGGGGACATGATAATTCTTAAAAGGCGTGAACAATGGGGTTAATTTTGAGAATAACCACGTTCATATATATGTTATCTTATAAATATAAGAAGATAACATATGTGACTACTATTTGTTATTTTTCATGAGTTGTCTAGAGTATGGTCTCTTACGAGGAATATTCTGATAATAGCAGAGTTTGGACAAATGCATTTTCTTTTAACTTTTTTTATTTATAAATTTGACTTGGAAAAAAATGAGGTTCATGACATGCCGTGGACTGGCCCATATTTCACTTACTGATAGTCAAATTGAACTTGACTAACAATCGAGGCGACATTGAATTCCAAAAAATTCATTAAGTGGAAACTTTCAGGTCAATTTTGCACGTCAACCCAAAATAAAAATGGCGTAGATGCTACGTTGGCATGCTATGTCAACATATTGGTTAACTAATAATTAAAATTACCTCTTTAATGGTGGGGAGAAAAATATTGGGGAAGAAAACTTCTAGATATATTAGATCCAAAACAAATCCAGATTCTAAGTGGCATTTTATGAAAACTTATATAGCGAGTACAAGCCACCTAATGTGGGCCTAATGACAATACACCGTCCTCGACAGCTAACGTCCAGACGGCTCCACATTATAGTACTTCACTCAGCATTTCACTTGGCCTTCTGTTGGTCATCCCCTCTAGTCAAAACCCTCCATAGGTAGTCTTCTCTAGTCGGGGGCTCCACTTTATGGCACTTCACTCGGTGCCTCACTGGACCTTCTACCGATCAACTCCTTTGGTTAGAACCCTCCGCCTCTCCGATTTCTAACTCTAAATGAAATTATCATTATAACAAGCACAAGTGAATTACCGTAATGTAGAGCTATTGAGCACATCGGATCTTGAGGAGGTGACATTATTATTAGTCCTATGTAAAGTTGAATTTATAAGTTTAAAGGGTTTTCCTTCCTAATAGGCTAGTATTTTAATATTGGGCTCTTCCTTTAGGTTTATGCTCATCACAAGTTTCAGGTGCATTTTACGACCCTCTATATATATAGAGAGAGACACACACACATACACGGGTGAAGTAGAGAGATGCCATCCTTTCTATTATATCTCCCTGTAGTCGAAGAACTTCACAATGAATCACTCATTATGAATGTGAATAACCGAATGATGAGTAATAAGGTTTTGAATATTATATTGTAACCTTAGATATATAATAGTTGGCAAGTACTAGATATGCTCATCTAGTTGATTTTGTAACCGTAGTCCCATATGCATGTTAGATGGCAGCCGTGTTGGACATCTGTACCAGTGTTGCAACAACAATCATCCAAGATTTGGTACGTGAAGCGTGCGAGGAATTTCGATTCTTGTGTACATACAAGAGTTATGTTCAAGACTTTGAAAATGAAAAAGAAAAGTTGTTGGCTAAAATAAAAAGTGTAGAGCAAAAGATAGAAGAAGTCAAGAAAAGCAATAAGACTCGAGTTGACCCTATAGTTGAACACTGGCTTCAAAGTGCCAATAAAATTTTACAACAAGACACTAAACCAACCAAATGCTTTGGCTGGTGTACGAATTGCTTCTCGCAAATTGAGCGAGCCAAGGAGTTGGAAAGATTGATAGAGAAGATCCCAGAATTGATCTCTGAAGTTGATAAATTTCCTGAACTTGCACTTGCAACAGGAGTTCCAGGCATGGAATTCCATTCACAAGAGTTCATGTCCTTTGAAAGTAGAAAGGCAAAATTTGAAGAACTCAAGAAGGAATTAGAAGATGAGAATAACAATATGATAGGATTGCATGGGATGGGAGGAACGGGGAAATCCACAATGGCAATAGAAGTTGGCAAACATATTGAAAAATCAAATGCCTTTGATAGAGTCATCTTCATTAGTGTGTCTACCCCTGTCGATGACAAAAGGATTCGAGATGACATTGCAAAGCATTTGGAATTGCAGTTAGAGGAAGAGAAGGTATTGACCCACGCACAGCAAATATGGAACAGGATTGCTTGCACTGGGAAGCTTCTCATAATCCTTGATGATGTATGGGAAAAGCTTGATCTTAAGAACATGGGAATTCAGCCTGGCTCTCATAGCAAGGGTCGCTGCACTGTTTTGCTAACCACACGTTATGAGACCGTTTGTACTCAAATGGGATGCCAAAAGAAGATTAAACTAGAGGACTTAGATGAGAAAGATGCGTTGAATCTGTTCTGTTTTCATGCTATGGAAATTGGTCAGGATTGCCCTGATGATTTGAAGAAAGTGGCAATGGAAATTGTGAATGAGTGTGGAAGATTACCAGTTATAGTGGTAGCAGTGGCAAAAACCTTAAAAGACTGGCCTACGGGAGAATGGCAGAATTCTTTGATCGCATTGAAAAATGATGATGAACCATCAAGGCATGGGATTGTTGATGAAAATGCAATAAGGTTTTATAATTCTTTAAAGTTAAGCTATACTCATCTAAAAGATGAACAATCCCAAGTTCTCTTTCTATTGTGCTCTATATTCCCAAAAGCTTATGAAATACCTGTAGAGCTTTTAAGCAGAATTGCTATAGGATTGGGGCTGTTTGGTGAAGTTAAGAAATATTATACAGCCAGAAGTCAAGTGTATGTCAAGAAAAACAGACTCGTAAATTTTTCTTTGCTATTGAAGGCCGGTGAAGAATGTTTAAGGATGCATGATGTGATCCGCGATGTTGCCCTGGAGATAGCAAATAAAGAGATTCAAGTGATCATGGATTCTAAGACAAATTTGAAGGAGAATATGATATATTCTTCATGGATCATAAATGGCTTTCCCAATAATTGTTCTGATGATAGCAAACTTGAGGTTCTCTTGGTATGGATAAATGCAAATGGTTCCTTGAAAGTTCCAAATACAATCTTTAGAGGGATGAAGAGTCTTAGAGTTTTGCTTTTGCATTCTAAAATTGAGTTTGGTAGAACTTTAGCTATATCACTACCAAAATCAATTCAATCACTAGAGCATATCCGAATGCTGTCTCTCACAAATTGGGAGTTAGGTGACATATCTGTGTTGATGAGAAACTTACAAAAGCTGGAGTCTATGGAAATGACTAATTGTTCAATTGTTGAATTACCAAATGAAATTAGTGGGCTAGATAAATTGAGATTTCTATGCTTGATACGTTGTTCACTCGAAAAGAACAATCCATTTGAAGTGATTGCAAGATGCTCGCAATTAGAAGAATTGTATTATGTTTCAAATGATGATGATATGCCACTCATTGGTACAAAGGATCCTCAAATTACATCCCTTCCTGCATATCAAATATACCATATAGATGGCAGCGACTTCTCTCCCTTCGTTTCTTCTCAGATGGATGCTTCAATAAAAAAAGTTACAAAGAGTCTTCTCCAAGGAAATAATTAAATCCTTGGCGGCAAGAGCTGAGATTCTGGAGTTAGAAGGAGATGATGAAATTGCAAGATGGAACAATCTTATTCCTGGCCTTGTTTCAATTGAAGATGGAGGAGCTATGAAAGACTTAATCAAGCTTTCTTTGAAGGATTGGTCTAAGATGAAGAGTTTGATCAATACAGAGCATCTTCAACTTGAATCTAGCAGAGTGACAATCTTCTCCAAGTTAGCTGAACTGCAACTTGTGGATTTGAATGTGAGAGAAATATGTTGTGGTAGTTATCCCGATGGCTTTCTCAAGCAACTAGAGAAGCTGGAGTTAGAGGAATGTCAAAAGTTGGAAGGCACATTATTTAAGGGGAATTTAGAGCTGGGTAACCTAAAGTCCATAGAAATAGTGTATTGTTCAATGACGTGTCTTTTTCATCCATCCACTGCTCAAAGTCTAAGGCGTCTAGAAACATTGAAGATAACTGAATGTTCTAAGCTGAAATACATAATAAGGGATGAGGGATCATCAATAGAGGAGAAAGTGGATTATAAAGAACTTAATCTAAGGGATCATGACTCAATGTTTACAAAATTGAAACTCCTCAGTGTTGTTGAGTGTGGAGAATTGGAATTCATATTGCCAATTTGCTTTTGTGAGGACCTTCCTCTACTAGAGAGTGTGGAGATTTTTTATTGTCACAAGATAAAATACATGTTTGGGGAATACCCAGAAGAGGGACGGTTGCATCAAATGCAAAAAGAAATCACACTCCCTTCGTTGAAAGCAATGTCCATTGAAGACGTTCCATCATTTGTGAACATATATCCAGAATGTTATCTCCCACAAAAATCGGCAGCAAATGCAAGTGAGAGGTTAGAGGCAAAAGACAAGAGTCCAAGTGGCAATGTGTTTTGGGGTCCTTTGTGTTGCTTTCTGCCAAAATCAAAAACTACAAATAAGGATGAGCCATCTATTTGCGAGGCAGCTCAGCCGGACCATAGTGCCTCACAGGTACAAAATATATGTTTTATTTTTTAAGTTTATATCAAATTTTATTTTAGTCTCTTAATTTTTTAAAATACAATTTTAGTCTCATAATCTTAGCACCTTTAGTCTCACACTATCACTTAACGGAAAATATTTACTCAACAAATTCAAGTGATAATTATGCATGATTAGATTTTAATCTTTTAATATAATATATTTATATGAAGGGCTGGCTTGGCTCAGCGGTAAGCTCGCTTGCTGTGGGGTCTGAGGTCGCGGGTTCGAATCAGCTTTCCTGCAAAGCAGGGGTAAAGCTGCCTACATTATTTTTTTCCCCAGCACCCCCACCAAGTGGGGACTCGAGCTGGGTTGGCCCTTTTTAATATAATATATTTATATTTTAAATTGTGTAAAGTAAAAAAGATTTAAAAATGAAATCAATGATAAGATTTTACTCACTTTAATTTTTTTAAAAAAATAAAATCATGTACAATCGTCCATTAAATAGTTACCTTACATTGTTTCATTAAAAAAAATGAAAATCTCATTGTTGATTTTATTTTAAATCTTGTTTATTTTACATATTAAAATTCTAATATTTTGTCAGCATATAATTTGTTGAGTTAACATTCTTCTTTAAGGTAGAGGAACAATCTTAATATTATAGGATTAAAAATATACTTTATAAACTTTAGAGATGACATTTGATGCAAATGATCAAAATGTATAATTTTGCTATTTCAGTTAGAGGTATTGTGATTCAACCTTTTTTTTCTTGGTTTTATTTGTTGAAGGTATGTGGGCCTTTTATTCCCCCTTTTACTGGAATCCATATGCAATTTAATTTGATTCTATAATCTCATGGTTGATATATCTGTTAAACAGATAGAAATATGTTTGTGATGGAGGAGTAATATGTTGGCAATGTTGCTCATGGAGTTTTTACACCACCGTTATACCCTTGCAATTTGAGAGAGTTGGAAATCACGTATGTTTCAGAGCTAAGGTCACTGTTTTCTGTATCCGTTGCCTCATCAATGTTACTATTAGAAGAATTGGTAGTCGGACACTGTTATGAATTGGAGTATATAGTAAGACAGGAGGTAGATGGTGATGATCATATGAATGCCAACTCTATCTTTCCCAACTTACACACCATTATAATCAAGGAATGTCACAAGTTGGAATATGTATTTCCAACATCTTGTTCTAGAAACCTTATGCACTTGGAATCTGTGCGTATCTCATGGGCTAGTCAATTGAACTATGTGTTTGGAGAATCTTGTGGTGATGATAACTCACCTCACCAGAATCAGAGTACTGAGATTCATCTCCCATCTCTCAGCAAACTCCACCTTGAAGAAGTACCAAATATGGTCAGTATGTGCCCTAAAAACTATTATGTGAGAGCATCATCTCTACAAGGTATCACTTTAAATAGATGTCCTAAGCTTCCTGTAAACTCTTTGATAGATTTATCAGTGGAGGGGCATCAAGGACAAGAACAACTCTCAAGAGAAAAGGTAATTATTTGTTTTTCTAACACTTAGTTTACGATTGATTTATATATTGCTTTGTTCATTGATATTAATATATCTTATGATACAGCTAATGGGGATTGAGTTGTGCAATTTGAAGCATCTTGGTTTAGAATACTTGGAGGACATGGAGACAATCTATGATCTTCAAAGACTTGAAAATATCGCAAGTCCTGTGAAGAATTCGAGCTTGAAATCCTTGAGTTTGGAAAGCTTGCCTAAGTTAAGAAACATATGTGTGGGACCAAAAAATCTTCATCTTAGCTTTCAAAATCTTTTCAAGCTGACGATCAAAGGGTGTCATAAATTGAAATTTATATTTTGTGCATCTATCTCGAGTAGCCTACCATATCTGAGACACCTAAGGGTATTGAATTGTGAAGAGCTAGAGCGCATCATTGAGGAGGATGATGAAGATGAAGAATGTTGTTTCCCAAGTCTCCTTTGGATTATTGTGGAAGACTGCGAGAGTTTGAAACGCCTGTTCTCTATCTCCACACGTGCTACACTTCCACAGCTCTCATTGTTGCTTATATATGATGCCCCAGAGATGGAGCAAGTATTTGAATGGAAGCAGAGCGCAACACAAGACTTGCACATCATGCATGTCTTCCCAAAGCTATTTCTGATAGACCTTCACCATCTACAAAAACTTCATACCATCTGCTCTGGAATTGATTTCCAGACCGTGATATCCCGTCATGTATTGGATTGTCCCAACATATCTTTAACTACATCTGATATTGAGTTCTTTCAAAGTAAGCATCCAAAAGATTAATTAATTATTTGCAATTGCTATGATTTTTCTCATTACTTGTTTTGTTTGGTTAGGATATATAAACTGGTTCAGAGACTCTGAGAGGAACAAGGGCAACATGGATGAAGATGATATTCTTGAACGGCTTGTTAATGTAATCCGCGAATTGTTTCACTTTGACTTGTACAATTTACTATATGTTTATTAATGAATGATTTCAACTCATTTCATCTTCTGTTATTGTTCAGAGGGCAAGAGAAGTAGCAGAGAAGACTATAAAGAGAGATTGGCCAACAAACGAACCAAACAATGCTTCATCAAATGTATGTTTATTATCAACCACACCTACGAAGCCAACAAATATATTTCTCTCTTGCTTATTGCCTTCTTCATTGCTTCCAAATTAATAAATTAAACCCATAACTTTTTAATTTCTTTGTGGTCCCCTATATAATATGTTACAGATTAAGGGAATAGCAGAGGCAAGTGATGAAGAAAGTCAAAAATCAGACGAAGCCATCAAAGCTGATGAAGTCAATGATTCAAAACAAATTCCCAAAGCTGCACCATTTGATGCTGCTTCACAAATTGAATCTCCACAAGTAAGATTATCATATTTTAAAACAACAACAAGCCTTATCCGTGGGGTCTGCTATATATATTACATGATACTATTATGCTCTATAAAAAATCAAGCCCTTAGATAGCCTCGTTGAGCATTCTCTTAGGTCTTCCTCCACCCCTTTCTATCGGGCTCCTAATTGTTTGATCCACCCTCCTCACTGGCACATCCGATGGCCTTCTTTGTATGTGTCTAAACTACCTCAGATGATTTTTTATCATTTTCTCCTCAATAGTTGCCATTCCAACTCTTTTCCGTATATGTTCAATTACAAATCTTATTGATTTTTGTATGCCCACATATCCATCTTAACATTCCCATCTCATCTACCATTATCATATTTTACAAATATAAAACAAATTAATTAAATTAAATCGGCCTTTTGAATATTCTTCCATGCATGTTCTTGTAGAGTGAAAGAGGACTTTATTTTGACTCTAAAGATCCACAATCAAACCCATCTGATTTTTCAATTTATAGCGTTATTGCAATATTTTGAGAGACTAATGTTATACTTTAACTGCTTGGAAACACATACAGTATAAATTTACCATACTTTACACTTAACTAAAATGAAAGAGTACCAAAGCAGCACAAATGAAATTGTTAAAAAAGTTTCTATTTCTGATATACCAGCGACTACATCACCATCATCTAATTCAGATATTTTAAGAGCAAATCCCCTAACAAACAACTTCATTTGATTATACATTGTAAAATTTAATTAGCTAGTAAAGAATATTGCTTCTTAAGAGACGGCGCTGGAACTAACTGCAAGCTTAAATTACTTCTTTGTGCTGTGCAACAAATTATAAAGGAAACGGTGAAGCCAACTTCTCAAGAAGGTTCTAAATTAGATGAACCTCTCAGAACATATCAAATCATGAATCCAGAATCAAGCAAGCCATCACCAACGGCATATATTGTTCCTGCAGAAAATGAGTATCCACATGTAAGAATATAGTCCTTCCTAATATGGGTTGAAATTATGGGGAATGATCCAATTTTATGTTCATTTAGGATAATTTGGTTGGCATTAAGGGCGAGGGCAAGAGAATCACTCTTGATCAACAAGCACTGCAAAAAACAGAACCTGATATGCATCCTCATGATTCGCGAAAGGTTAATTAACAATTCACTGAAGACCATATTCTAATGCTTTACTATCTGGAAACATGAAAATTATGTCATTCAATGATGTGCAGAATGTAAAAGCAAGTGTCGGAGAAACATCAACTACTACTGAAACCAGCTCTCCATTGGTAAATAATTACTCTTTGCATTTACTCTCCTTTGATTTTTGCACTATTGGTACTTTGCTGACTTTCGTTGACATTAATTTTTCTGGTATTAGACCCCTTCAAGCTCTACTCCCGAGAAGCCTCAAATAGCAACTTCAAGTGCTGAAACAAAATCAGAGAGCTCACAATCAGACCTTATGGATATTAACACTTCTGGATCTGCACAAGTATGTTTATAGTTTCTTGCAATGCTTTTTGGGTATAATTTTTTCCTTTGAAACAAAAATAAATTTTGTGTTGATTACCATTTATAACTCTGCTTTTATTTATTAGAGTCCTACATGTTTCATGAAAAAATATCATTAATAAGAATAATATTTGTCTATTCTTATTCACTTCTGGATGAAGTTAAGGTCACTCAAGCGGAGATTAGCATGCCTGGCCTTATGTGTCTAAACAACTTGAGGATGATGATCTATTGAGATTATTCCAAGTAATGGAGGAAGCTGCTGCTCATGAAGATGATAGCGAGGTGACTAAGGCTCTTGCTGACTTGGAAACCTCGTTGAAGATGGGTCTGAGTGAAATAGCTAGCTCTGAAGAAAGCAGACTTTGCCTCGAGAATTCTCTCAACATCTTGTCCTCTCATTGTTCTCATGATGGTCTTAAAGCTACAATACACTCTTTGCAACAAGAAATCCAAACTTTTCTATCTTCCTTCAAGCAAACCTATGCTACCATTGACACAGCGATCAAGCTTGGACAAAAAGAGAAGCTAATGATTGAACAAAGTTCGCAACGAAAAGAAGCAGCCATGACTCTTTTATCTGGAATTCACAAGACTCAGAATTCTATGGTTGAGGCTCAAACAAGGGAAGCAGAGTTGAAGGAACAAATTCTAAGTTGCAGGCCGAACTGGATGGTAAAGAAAAAGAAATCAAAGAGTGTGAGATCAAACTGTTGTCTCTTCAAGAGCAAAAGAGGAAGAGTGTTTCTGACACCATGCGATTCATAAAAGAGTTGGAATCAGTGAAGAAAGAGAGGTCTCAGATGGTGGGAAGACCAAATAAAAGGAAGGCATCGACTAGAGAATGCGGATTCTAAGTGGTCTTGTTGAATTTCTAGCCGATTTTAAGCAGAAACCTTGACTTTGGAAACTCAGTTGAATTTTCCCAAAAGAAGTTCTTGACTTGGTCAAAGTTGGGTTGTTATGTATGGCCTCATTAGATACTTTTTTACATTGGACCTTTTAATAAAAATGGTTTCTTGAAAGATAAAAATGTCTTTCTTTAACGTATCAAAAGCCAATCATCCATTAAACCATATACGAAGTAACTGTTCTTGTTTTTTTTGAAAAAAAATGAAATGTAAAATGGTGTCCTTGGTAGAATATCACACCTTAATTTTGTTTCAAAAGTGAAGCCTCCACTAAAATAAAACTAGACATAACAGTAATTCTCAACAAATTTAGTAAAATATTGTGTTAGAAGATCATACCTTACTTCAAAGTTTCAAAAGTCAAGCACCCGTTAAACCATATATACGAAGCAACTATCTTTCAACGAAAGTAATTAAAATAGTTACCTCAAAGAATAATACTTTACTTCAGTATTTTACTTATTATGCTTACTCTGAGCACTCTAATTTTTTTTAAATAAAAGCGTCTGAAGCTAGTTAAGACCAAGAGTACATTGCCAATAGAAGGACGAGCCGATTGACACACACTAGAGACAAATCGATTGACTCAGTCTAAGATCAAACTACGGACTTTTTAACTGCAACAACTTAAATATATGCCATTAGAACTAAAATTATCGTTACTGTTATCCTACCTATTTAAAATTTGAGAATAGGTCGATAGTGTTGAGCTCTTGATGCCTCTAATAATTAGCCTTACCCAATAAGACTTGCACTTGAACTCTAACTATCCTTGAGAGAAACTTCAAAAGAAACTAGCTACTAAACAGTTCAATAAGTCTTGCGCCCACGATTTGCACGTCAAAGGGGCATGGCTAAGTGTGTGAAATGAAGAAAAGGACAATGACAAAAAAAGACTTTAGAAAATGATAAATGTCAAAGTAGGATGAATACTAATAACAGATTAAGTATTACTAACTCTAGATTAAGTATTATTAACATAATATCATACTTTGACATTTATCATTTTTCAGAGTCTTTTTTTGTTGTTGTGATTTTTCCAAAAAGAAACCTCCAATAAGATGGTTTAAATGCAATTGCTAAAGCTGCGTCCATGTCAGCATATTTAGCCAAAAGTTCTCTCCTTACCTTAACCATCAACTAAAAAATTTAGTATTTTTGCACCTCTAAAAACATTATATTTTTGGACGCCCCTCAGGTAAAAGTTCATAGTTACTTTCGTACATTTGCACTAAATTTTTATCTCACCTTTTTTTGGTGATATTGATACCAAACAAACTAATATTAATTATTAAATTGAATCTATTAGGAATTCAGTTTAACAATTATAGAGTGAATAATTAAATCGACCAGGTTATTGTTTTTAAGGAAAATTATTATAATTTTTTTTAAAAAAATATAATCACTAAAAAAATTTCTCTGAACAACATAAAACTATTACTATTTTTTATAGTAAAACTTATCGTTGCATATTAATAGTTCGTTGTAAGACTTTTAATTATAATACTCATTTCTTAAATTTGTATAGTGATTTTTCTTTATTTATTATCTATCTATATGCCCTATTAGAGAGCCCGAATATCTATTCCTGAAACTACAATAACTTACTTCAGTGTTTCAAAAGTGAAACTCCATTAAAGGCAAACCATACACCAATTCATTAACAGGTTCCGTTGCACACAAACAAAAACATGCTTGCTAAATTAAGTTGAAAAGTACTCCTTTTATGCTACAATTCAAAGTTCAAGGGCAGTACTCATATCATCCTGATGTATTCAATTTAAAATAAAAATAAAAATTAACAAACGTATAAATTTAATTCTAAAATCATTTCCTATTATTTATGTTTAAAGTAATTTATACATATGAAATAAGCTGCATATATCCAATTTATAATTTTCTATGCATCAACCCCCATATTCGTTAACCATTAAAAATGAATTACTATACCAACATTTGGAAATTATGAAAACAACAAAAAATAAAGCAAGCAGCAATAGAAGGAAGAAATCACATAATCATAATGGGGGGTGTTCCATTTTTGTTTCTTATAAATGAAGAAGGAAAAATTAGTTTTAATTAAAAAACATAAAACCTTTTTAATTTTTAATAATGTCTAGGAAAAATCCCCCTAAAAAGACTCTAGAAATTGCTATATACCGAATTGAGACATTAACATTTACAAAGGTCAACAAAATTTGAGGACCAGTCCGGCATTTTAAAATTCAATATCCAATGACCAAAATGTCCACCCCCTCCATCGTCTCTCAGAACTCTGTTTCTTCAATCCCGCAAGAAGGCGCTTCTGAGGAGGCAAAAGAACATCACCACCCAAGGGATTTGCATCGCATCCGTTGTCCATGTGATCTAATTCACAAACCCAAGTCCACATCGGTGATAATGAAGATTTTGAAAAGAAAAAACACCACAAGTTCCTTTACAAACACTGGACAAAACCAAGACCAATTCACGCAATACCAGATTGGGTCCTCACCCTTTTCTATCATTAAAAACTTTTAGAGTCTCAAATTAGATTTTATTATTTTTCAGAGTTTTTTTCAAATAGTTTTCCTTATATGTATATTAGTGGTAGAAACTGCAATATTCAAAAAATAATCACATTGCGACTTCTATGTAAATACATGACGTCCGATTTGCTTAGTTTAAAGAAGGCATAATTATGGGGAAACAGAGTTAAATGCATAAAGTAATCCTTAACAAATGAAGTAAAATGCTGCCTAAGAAGATGATACCTTACTTCAAAGTTCCAAACGTCAAGCATCGATCCCTTAAACCGTGTAAGAAGTAATATCTCTGAACAAAAGCAAGAGCAAGATGGTGTCTTCAAAGTTATCAACAGATTCCATTATGTACGCACACACATATATATATGCATTCTGAAGGGAAGAGTTCTACGTCACAATTCAAAGTTCAGAGTTTGCCAATTCTCATATTCTCATATCTGCAAATCACTTGGTGCCCTCCATTTCCATCCTTCCTTTGATTTTTCAGTCCATTAAAAGTTGATTTGTTCTTCTTCTTCTTCAATTTCTTAAAAAATACAAAAAAAAAAAAAGTTTAAAAGAAAGGTCGCTTCTCTGTTGAAGGAAACTCTTTTGCAAGACTCTGCTTTCCTTGTCTTTGATTTCTTTTATTTATTCTCATCTCAGTTATTGTCATTGTTCTATACTTGTTCTTCACCTTATTCTAAACAAAAAAAGTCTCCTGTTTTCAAATATTCTAACCAAGATATTCCAATTTCTGCTTATGCTTCATTCTTTTCTCGCTCTTTTTATTTGTATTTAAAATCTTCCTTTGATTTTTCTCTCCATTATTCTTGTTGGTTTCGTTCTTCCTCAACAAACAAATCCCAAAAACAAAAAAAAAAAAACAAGGAAAAAAGGAGGCGTTAATATTGGAGGAGAGGTAATTTTTAAATTCCATCGTACTTTTGCAATTCCGTTAGTGTGAGTATTTGCACTTGATCTTCTATGTTATATATTTTAGTTCATCAAAGTGTTTAAATTAATAATAATTCCTTTTCAATTTATATATACTTAATTTTTTAAAATTTCTCATTTTTATTTTTCAGATTTTGGTTGGCTGGTAATCTCAAGTTTCAATATTGAAGATCCACGCTGCATTAGTGCATTTGCCTTCAACCAAGTTAGTATGCATATTTTCATAGCCTGCTCTCTAAATTAGAGTGAACCTTGCATGTTTGTGTGGAATTCAAAATGACTCTAATTTAACATCGATTATTAATACATGAGTGAAGTATTCTGCGGTAGCCTCTTTTTCTAAATTATTACTTTGGTTTGATAAAATTTGTAACAGAAAAAATATAGAAAATAACACATTGAGGGGGACTTACGAGAATTCCTAGAAGGCCTGAATGATGAAGTTGATTTTGGGAATAACCATAGGCATATGTTATATTATAAATATAAGAAGATAATATATGTGATTATTATTTGTTAGTTTTCATGAAGTTGCCAGAGTATAGTCTCCTATAAGGATACTTTGATAATGGCAGAGTTCGGACGGACGCATTTTTCTTTAATTTTTTTTATTTATAAATTTGACTTGGAAAAAAAATGAGGTGCAGGACACGCCGTGGACTGACCAGCTCAACATATTTCACCTATTGACAGTCAAATTGAACTTGACTAACGGTTGATACGATATTGAACCCCAAAAAACTTTTGAATACCTAACACTATTAAGTGAAAACTTTTAAGGTAATTTTGTACATCAACCCAAAATAAAAGATGTGTAGATGTTATATGGGCATGCCATGTCAACGTATTGGTTAACTACTTATCAAAATTAACCTCTTTAATGGTGGGGAGCAAAAATATTGGGGAATAAAACTTCAAGGATATATTAGATAAAAAAAATCCAGATTCTATGTGACCTTTTTTGGAAACTTCTATAACGAGTATAAGCCTTTGGGAGAACTACACCCCAAAAGTTAGTTGTTGGAGTTGGGGAACCTCTTTAAAGGAAAGCTACCCAATGTGGGCCTAATGACAATACCCTATCCATGATAGCTAACATCTAGATGGCTCCACTTTATAGTACTTCACTCAGCGCTTCACTTGGCCTCCTGTTGGTCAACCCCTTCGATCAGAACCCTCCATAAGTAGCCTTTTCTAGCCAGCAGCTCTACTCTATGGCACTTCACTCGGCCTTTCACTTGACCCCTTGCCGATCAGCCCATTTGGTTAGAACCCTCCACCTCTCCAGTTTCTAACTTTAAATGAAAGTACTATTGTAACAAGTTTAAGTGAAGTACCGTAATATAGAGCTGTTGAGGACATCGAATCATGAGGGGGTGGCATTGTTATGAATTTTATGTGAAATAGGGTTTATATGTTCAAATAGTTCTCTTTCCTAATAGATTAGTCTTTTGAAATTAAGCTCTCCTTTTATGTTTATGCTCATCACAATTTCTAGAGAGAGATGCCATCCTATCTATTATCTCTCCGTGTAGTCGAAGAACTCCACAATGAATCACTGAGTATGAATGTGAATAATCGAATGATGAATATTTGAATAGTATATTGTAACCTTGGATATATAATAGTTGGCAAGTACTAGATATGCTTATCTAGTTAATTTTGTAACCGTAGTCCCATATGCTTGTTAGATGGCGGCCGTGTTGGATATCTGTACCAATGTTGCAACAACAGTCATCCAAGATTTGGTACGTGAAGCATGTGAGGAACTTCGATACCTATGTAAATATAAGAGTTATGTTCAAGACTTCGAAAATGAAAAAGAAACATTGTTGGCTAAAATAAAAAGTGTAGAGCAAAAGATAGAAGAAGCCAAGAAAAGCAATAAGACTCGAGTTGACCCTATAGTTGAACAATGGCTTCAAAGTGCCAATAAACTTTTACAACAAGACACTAAACCAACCAGATGCTTTGGCTGGTGTGCGAATTGCTTCTCGCAAATTGAACGAGCTAAGGAGTTGGAAAGATTGATGAAAGGGAAGATCCCAGAATTGATCGCTGAAGTTGATAGATTTCCTGAACTTGCACTTGCAACAGGAGTTCCAGGCATGGAATTCCATTCACAAGAGTTCATGTCCTTTGAGAGTAGAAAGGCAAAATTTGACGAACTCAAGAAGGAATTAGAAGATGAGAATAACAATATGATAGGATTGCATGGGATGGGAGGAGCGGGGAAATCCACAATGGCAATAGAAGTTGGCAAACATATTGAAAAATCAAATGCCTTTGATAGAGTCATCTTCATTAGTGTGTCTACCCCTGTCGATGAAAAAAGGATTCGAGATGACATTGCAAAGCATTTGGAATTGCAGTTAGAGGAAGAGAAGGTATTGACCCACGCACAGCAAATATGGAACAGGATTGCTTGCACTGGGAAGCTACTCATAATCCTTGATGATGTCTGGGAAAAGCTTGATCTTAAGAATATGGGAATTCAGCCTGGCTCTCATAGCAAGGGTCGCTGCAGTGTTTTGCTAACCACACGTTATGAGACCGTTTGTACTCAAATGGGTTGCCAAAAGAAGATTAAACTAGAGGACTTAGATGAGAAAGATGCGTTGAATTTGTTCTGTTTTCATGCTATGGAAATTGGTCAGGATTGCCCTGATGATTTGAAGAAAGTGGCAATGGAAATTGTGAATGAGTGTGGAAGATTACCAGTTATAGTGGTAGCAGTGGCAAAAACCTTAAAAGACTGGCCTACAGGAGAATGGCAGAATGCTTTGATAGCGTTGAAAAGTGCTGATGAACCATCAAGGCATGGGATTGTTGATGAAAATGCAATAAGGTTTTACAATTCTTTAAAGTTAAGCTATACTCATCTAAAAGATGAACAATCCCAAGTTCTCTTTCTATTGTGCTCTATATTCCCAAAAGCTTATGAAATACCTGTAGAGCTTTTAAGCAGAATTGCTATAGGATTGGGGCTGTTTGGTGAAGTTAATAAATATTATACAGCTAGAAGTCAAGTGTATGTGAAGAAAAACAGACTCATAAATTTTTCTTTGCTATTGAGGGCCGGTGAAGAATGTTTAAGGATGCATGATGTGATCCGCGATGTGGCCCTGGAGATGGCAAATAAAGAGATCCAAGTGATCATGGATTCTAAGACAAATTTGAAGGAGAATATGAAATATTCTTCTTGGATCATAAATGTCTTTCCCAATTGTTCTGATGATAGCAAACTTAAGGTTCTCTTGGCATGGATAAATGCAGATGGTTCTTTGAAAGTTCCAAATACATTATTTGGACGCATGAAGAGTCTTAGAGTTTTGCTTTTGCATTCTAAAATTGAGTTTGGTAGAACTGTAGCTATATCACTACCAAAATCAATTCAATCACTAAAAGATATTCGAACATTATCTCTCACAAATTGGGAGTTAGGTGATATATCTGTATTGTTGAGAAACTTACAGAATCTTGAGTCTCTTGAATTGAATAATTGTTCAATTGTTGAATTACCAAATGAAATTAGTGGGCTAGATAAATTGAGATTTCTATGCTTGATACGTTGTTCGATCAAAAAGAGCAATCCATTTGAAGTTTTTGCGAGATGCTCACAACTAGAAGAATTGTATTATGTTTCAAATGATGATAATATGCCACTCATTGGGGCAAAGGTTCCTCAAATTACGTCCCTTCCTGCATATCAAATATACCATATAGATGGCAGCGACTTCTCTCCCTTCGATTCTTCTCAGTTGGATGCTTCAATTAAAAAAGTTTTCAAGCCAGGCAAGTTACAAAGAATCTTCTCCAAAGAAATAATTAAATCCTTGGCGGCAAGAGCAGAGATTCTGGAGTTAGAAGGAGATGATGAAACTGCAAGCTGGAACAATCTTATTCCTGGCATTGTTTCAATTGAAGATGGAGGAGCTATGAAAGACTTAATCAAGCTTTCTTTGAAGGATTGGTCTGAGATTAAGTGTTTGATCGATACAGAGCATCTTCAACTTAAATCTAGCAGAGTTACTATCTTCTCCAAGTTAGCTGAACTGCAACTTGTTGATGTGAATGTGAGAGAAATATGTTGTGGACCTTATCCTGATGGCTTTCTCAAGCAACTAGAGAAGCTGGAGTTAAAGGAATGTCAAAAGTTGGAAGGCACATTATTTAAGGGCAAGTTAGAGCTGGGTAACATTAAGTCCATAGAAATGGTGGATTGTTCAATGACGTGTCTTTTTCTTCCATCCACTGCTCAAAGTCTAAGGCAGCTAGAAACATTGAAGATAAGTCAATGTTCTAAGCTGAAATATATAACAAGGGATGAGGGATCATCAATAGAGGAGAAAGTGGATGGTAATGATGGTAATCCAAGGAATCATGACTCAATGTTTCCAAAGCTGAAACTCCTCGTTGTTTATATATGTGAAGAATTGGAATTCATATTGCCAATTTGTTTTTGTGAAGACCTTCCTCAACTAGAGAGTGTGAAGATTTCTTATTGTCGCAAGCTAAAATACATGTTTGGGGAATACCCAGAAGAAAGAGGGTTGCATCAAATGCAAAAAGAAATCACGCTCCCTTCCTTGAAAGCAATGTCTATTGAAGATGTTCCATCATTTGTGAACATATATCCGGAATGTTATCTCCCACAAAAATCGGCAGCTAATGCAAGTGAGGGGTCAAAGGCAAAAGACAAGAGTCCAAGTGGCAATGTCTCTTGGGGTCCCTTGAGTTGTTTTCAGCCAAAATCAAAAACTACAAATAAAGATGAGCCATCTATTTGCGAGGCAGCTCAGCCGGACCATAGTGCCTCACAGGTACGTGCATGCGCATATGTTCCTCCCTCGAACTTTTTATTAATGCTCCATATGTTTCTTACCATTGTGAATTAATAGAGTTTAGTTCATTTAAAAAAGAATTAATAAAGTATATCAACACCCGTTACTTTAAAAAGTTGTATTGATCAAATTGCTTATAATGTTTTGATAATATATATAAACCCCAACATTTGAGTAGTCATTTACAGATAATTCCCATGGCGTTTCAAATTTTCAAAAATAACCTCCCTAAACTCTTCTATGTTCGCATAGTTTAAATTACGGGTCAAAATGTAATTTCATCCGACCATATTCATGCTGGCAAAACAAACACCTTAAAGAGTTCATTGACTTCTTTCAAAAATATCTTTTTTATACTTTAGGCTCAGTATAGAGTTCTCTTTTTAAAATATCCCGGTTAGTATTAACACTACAAATTATAGGTTTTGTGAGAGAACCACTTTCATCGTGGACCGTGGCCAAAATCCAAATTATAATAAACAAGTTTTGGATTATATAAAATAAACAAGTTTTTGCCACAGTTTTAGGTTTTGTTAACTAACAAATAGATCTATAATATACGGATGTTTTCTGGGTATTTTTCTTGTTGAGGAAATAATACTTTTCCAGATTTAGTTTCAGCAAGTGGTATTGTAATTCAACAACCTTTGTTCTTGGTTTTATGTATTGCTGAGGGTATTTGTTTTTTTTTTCCTTTTACTGTTGAAGATTGGGCCACTAAGAGATTTTGTAATTAAGATTTGGAATAACCTAAGATTACTTTTTGGGTGGTGTTCGGTAAAAATGGCATGGGGAAGGTTGGTGTTTTTGTAAAAACTAGCATAAAGCTAACTAATAGGAGTTGCGTCTAATGGAAGAAGCTAATATTTCAAACCGTGGTGAATCAGGTTTTGAATCTTCGCTGGGAGAAGTACTTACATTTAGTATCCTATAATATCTCGAACATGATTACCTCTAGAATACTTGTGTGTATAAAAAAAAGTATAAACAGTTAACCATTTTAAATTTTTGCGTCATTGTTTATTCGAATTTTTTTTTATAAAAAATTGAAATACAATGTCTCCTCCCTCCCATTTTCACGTCCATTCTCCTATGGATTCATATGTTTGTCTGGTATACAGGAGAAATATGTTGGCAATAGAGCTCATGGAATTTTTACACCACCGTTATACCCTTGCAATTTGAGACAGCTATATATTGTAAATATTTCAGAGCTAAGGTCACTGTTTTCTATATCCATTGCCTCATCAATGTTACTATTAGAAGAATTGATAGTTTCATACTGTGATGGATTGGAGCAAATAGTAAGAGAGGAGGTAGATAGTGATGATCATATGAATGCCAACTCTATCTTTCCCAAGTTACGCACCATTGGAATCAAGCAATGTAACAAGTTGGAATATGTATTTCCAGCTTCCTGTTCTACAAACCTTATGCACTTGGAATCTGTGCTCATCTATGCTGCTTTTAATTTAAAATATGTGTTTAGAGAATCTTGTGGTGATGATAACTCACGTCACCAGAATCATAATACGGAGATTCATCTCCCAGCTCTCAACGAACTAAGGCTTCGAGGAGTATCAGATATGGTCAGTGTGTGCCCTGAAAACTATTATTTAAAAGCACCATCTCTACAAAGTATCACTTTGGATAAATGTCTGCAGCTTCCTATAAACTCTTTGATAGATTTATCAGTGGAGGGCCATCAAGGACAAGAACAACTCTCAAGAGAAAAGGTAATTATTTGTTTTTCTAACACTTAATTTGTGATTGATTTATATATTGCTTTGTTCATTGATACAAATATATCTTATGATACAGCTAATGGGGATGCACTTGTGCCATTTGAAGCATCTTGGTTTAGAATACTTGGACATTGAAACAATCTATGATCTTCAAAGACTTGAAAATATCGCAAGTCCTGTGAAGAATTCAAGCTTGAAATCCTTGGCTTTGTCTAACTTGCCTAAGTTAAGAAACATATGTGTGGGACCAAAAAATCTTCATCTGAGCTTTCAAAATCTTTTCAAGCTAAAAATCTATAAATGCGATCAATTGAAATTTATCTTATGTGTATCTATCTCGAGAAGCCTACCATATCTGAGACTCCTAGATGTACAGAATTGTGAAGAGCTAGAGCGCATCATTGAGGATGATGATGAAGATGAAGAATGTTGTTTCCCAAATCTCCATAGGATTACTGTGGTAGACTGCAAGAGGTTGAAATGCCTGTTCTCTATCTCCACATGTGCTACACTTCCACAGCTCTCATGGTTGACTTTATCAAGTGACCCAGAGATGGAGCAAGTATTTGAATGGAAGCAGAGAGCAACACAAGACTTGCACATCATGGATGTCTTCCCTAAGCTATTTATAATATACCTTGGAGAACTACCAAAACTTCATACTATCTGCTCTGGAATTGATTTCCAGACAGTGATATGCCGTGGAGTAGAGGATTGTCCCAACATCTCTTTAACTTCAACTGATACTGACTTAGTTGGCAGTAAGAATCCAAAAGATTAATTAATTATTTACAATTGCTATGATTTTTCTCATTAATTGTTTTGTTTGGTTAGGATATGTGGGCTGGTTCCAAGACTCTGAGTGCAACAAGGGCAACATGGATGAAGATGATTTTCTTGAACTCGTTGTTAATGTAATTCACGAATTGTTTCACTTTGTCATGTACAATTTACTATATGTTTATTAATGAATGATTTCAACTTATTTCATCTTCTTTTATTTTTCAGAGGGCAAGAGAAGTAGCAGAGAAGACTATAAAGAGAGATTGGCCAACAGACGAACCAAAGAATGGTTCATCAAATGTATGCTTATTATCAACCACACATAAGAAGCCAATAAATATATTTCTCTCCTTCTTATTGCCTTCTTCATTGCTTCCAAATTAATAAATTAAATCCATAACTTCTTAATTTCTTTGTGGTCCCCTATATAATATGTTACAGATTAAGGGAATAGCAGAGGCAAGTGATGAAGAAAGTCCAAAATCAGACGAAGCAATCAAAGCTGATGAAGTCAATGATTCAAAACAAATTCCCAAAGCTGCACCATTTGATGCTGCTTCACAAATTGAATCTCCACAAGTAAGAATATCATATTTTACAATACAAAACAAATCAATTACACTTATGCGGCCTTTTGAATATTCATACCTGTTCATGCAGCGTGAAAGAGGACTTCATTTGCATTCTAAAGATCCACAATCAAAACCATCTGATTTTCCAATGACTAATGTTAGAATTTAACAGCTTGAAAACGCATACTTTATAAATTCATCATACTTTAGTCTTTCCTAAAAGTGAAATAGACTTACATATACAAAAAACAGTTCCTCTCTCCATTAACGTGCTGTAAGTTCATTGAGTACCAAAGAAGCCGTAAATGAAATTGTTAAACAAGTTCCTATTTATGATATATCAGTGACAACAACACCATCATCTTTTTCTTTTTGGCCAAACAATCAACAATTTTGTTAATACCACAAAACAAGAAATTACAAACACCAATAGCTCAATTCTGTTCAAAACTTGCTCAATCCTCCATCCACTTTCCTGAATATCAGCCAACAGCTTTTATCATCACTTCCCTTTCCGCATGAGACAACAATAATTTCCCACTCCACACTTTAACTTTTCTTGCCAGGCCCGACTTTTACGACAGCGTCATCATATAATTCAAATATTTTAAGAACAAACCACAACAAACGCATTTTCGCTTGGTTATATATTGTAAAATTTAATTAGCTAATAAGGAATATTGCTGCTCAAGAGATTGTGCTAGAACTAACAGCAAGCTAAATTACTTCTTTGTGCTATGCAACAAATTATAAAGGAAACAGTGAAGCCAACTTCTCAAGAAGGTTCACAAGGAAAAGAAGTAGTCATGACCCATTTATCTGAAATTCACGTGTCTGAGAATTCTAAGGTTGAGGCTCAAGCAAGGAAAGCAGAGTTGGAGGATCAAATCTCTAAGTTACAGGCTGAACTGGCTGAACTTTATAGCAAAGAAAAAGAAACCAATGAGTGTGACATTAAACCGTTGTCTCTTCAAGAGCAGAAGAAGAAGGGTGTTTCTGACACCTGACATCATGGGATTCATGAAGGAGTTGGAAGCAGTGAAGAAAGAGAGGTCTCTCATGGTGGGAAGACCAAATAAAAGCAACGCATCAACGTAATTAGAGAATGGGGTGATTTTGTGTTGTTATGTATGTATTTGTATTATCATTGAGGAGATTTTACTATGTTGATTGATAGTGAATAATGGTTACGTCATTATCTAAAATCTAAATTGAAAAAAAAGAGAGTAGGGTTTGTGTGAAGAATTACGGAAGACTTATTGTTGTAAATATTAATCATATTGATGTTTTCTGGACTAGGTTCCGTGGTTTTTATCTCTCACATTGAGGGAGTTTTCCAGTTAAAAAATTGTATGTTCTTCTATTTGTTTACTTGGTACAATTTTTAAATAATTATCCTAACTCTATCTTCCCCAACTTATGCATAGTTCAAATCTTGAGATGTCATAAGTCGGAATATGTATTTCCAACTTCTTTGTCTAGAAACCTTGTACACTTGTAAATTGTGCATATATGGAGAGCTACACAGTTGAAATATGTGTTTGGAGAATGTTGTGGTGATGATAACTCACCTTACCAGAATCAGAATACTCAGATTCATCTCCCAGCTCTCAACAAACTAAGCCTGAAAGGAGTACCAAATATGGCAAGCATGTGCCCTGAAATCTATTATGTGAAAGCATCTCTACAAGGTATCAATTTGAGTGGATTTCAGCAACTTCCTATAATCGCTATTATAGATTTATCAGTTGAGGGGCATATAGGACAAGAACCAGTCTCAAGAAAAAAGGTAATTAATTATTTTTTAACAGTTATTTTATGATTGATTGGGATGCAGTTGTGCAATTTGAAGCATCTTGGTTTAGAATACTTGGAGATGGAAAAAATTTATGATCTTCAAAGACTTGAAATTGCAAGTCCTTTGAATTCAAGGTTGAAAACCCTGAGTTTGTTAGGCTTGCCTAAGTTAAGAAACAAATGTGTGAGACCAAAAGTTCAATTTGTGATGGCCCTTGAAGATCTACCAAAACTTCATACCACTTGCCCTGCAATTGATTTCCAGAACGTGCTATATCAAAAAGTAGAGAATTGCCCCAACATCTCTCTAACTTCACTGATACTGAGTTCCTTGACTGTGAGCATCCAAAAGATTAATTAATTATTTACAATTGCTATGATTCTTCTCATTAATTGTTTTGTTTGGTTAGGATGTATGATCTGGTTACAAGATTCTGAGAATAGTAACAAGGCCAACATGGATGAAGATGATATTATTGAATAGCTTTATAATGTAAGTATAACAAAATAAAATGGCTCAGTCAAATGAAAGAAAAGGCACAGGGAGACAGTACGGTTCAGCGATAGAAACATAAAAATTTACCCCCTTACTAATTTAAGTTGGTACAAATTTTTTCACTTTGTCTTCTACGATTTAATATGTCCATTAATGAATGACTTCATCTCATTTGATCTTCTTTAATATATTCTGTTATTGTTCAGAGGACAAGAGAAGTAACAGAAAAGGCTATAAAGAGAGATCGTCCAACAGCCGAACAAAACAATGCTTCATCAAATGTATGTCTATTAACAACCACACCTAAGATGCCAACAAACATATTTCTCTCTTACTTGTTTGCTTCTTGATTGCTTACAAACTTTGGTACAATATCTATTAATTAAATTCAGAACTTTTTAACTTCTTTGTGGCCTCCTATATATTACAGAGTGAGGAAATAGCAGAGGCAAGTGTTGAAGAAAGTCTAAAAACAGAGGAAGCTATAGAAGCTGATGAATTCATGGATTTAGAATAAACTTACAAGCCAGCATCATTTGCTGCTCCTTCACAAATTGAATCTCCACATCTGACATTATCATATTTTACAATACACAACAAATGAATTACGTTTATGTGGCCTTCTGAATATTCATACATGTTCATTTAGAGTGAAAGAGGAGTTAGTGACAGTGGCATATCGACTTCAGCTTCCACCTATAGCTCATATTCATATCGACTTGCAGGACTTTGAGAATTTGGGGGAGGATTCTGAAACCATTTATAAACCCTAAGATTCTTTCCATTTTGGAGAAAGAGCAGAAATCTAGTATTGTTCAGGGTGTTTCAAATCTGACTTGTTAAGAGGGTATTGTTGGTTACAATAATGGTTGCTTTATTTGATTCGCTTCAATAGAATAAAATCATGAATCAACCAGAGTTCAGAGACCTCCACCGAGAAACAAACTAAGTTTGGCAAAGGAAACCATCAGCAATTCTATGAGACTGTTCTGAATAATGGAGGAAGGTATTTAAATGGAAGTTCACATGCCTTTTGTATATATCCAGAGTTGCAGCTATACAAGAGGATAACGAGTTGAATAAGGCTCTTTGCTGACTTGGAACTTGTAAGGCTCATTGAAGATGAGTCTGAATGAAATAGCTAGCTCTGAAGAAATCAAACTTCGCCTTGAGAATGCTACCATTGACATATTCAACAAGCTTGAACAAAAGGAGAATCTTATCGTTGAAGAATGTTCAAAGAGTAAAGAAGCAGCCATTGCTCTTCTGTCTGAAATTCACAATAGAGAGAGTTCTTTGGCTGAGGCTCATCTAAAAGAAAGAAGAGTTGAAGGAGAAAATCTCTAAGTTTCAAGCTGAGCTGTATGGTAAGGAAAGAGAAATCTAGAGAGAGATGAAACTGTCATCTCTTAAAGAATAGAAGAGCATTTCTGTCATTTATTTATTCATTCATTCATCATATGTTGCTGTATCTGCGAGCTAGGTATGATATGCAGATAGTGTGAATAAACTTGTAGAGAGTTGCTTTGAATGGTTCTGTTGCATAATTTGAAACACTATTAGAGTCCTTATTCTGTCAAGTTTACACTAGTCTGCTACATTACATAATTTTTATAAGGTAATATAGATAACTAATGGCATATACCTTGTTCAAATGCATGAGCACGTAAATCTTATTTCTTCATGTGACAATATGGGTATACGTGGAGTACGATATACTATGTTCAAATATAGAGTCAGAGAGTAGAAGATGAAAAGAGTTTCTTTCTTTTGTTTCAAAGATAACTCAATGATCTCAAAAACGTACCGCTTACATCTCTATGTATTTGTAGATGCTAGTGCTAGAATAGTCCAGGTGTCAATGAGCTGTGATACAAAACTAACTTAGTTAAGCTAATTAGATTTAGTTACATCTCAACAGACTTTAGACTTTAGACTTTAGTGGGCCCCAATTACAAAGTTGGTAACAGTCTAACATCTTCCCTACTTTCTGAAAAGAAAAATTAGGAAGTATCAGCAGTAATGTTTTCTAGTGGTACAACTCTGAGACGATCTCTCAAATTGGTGAACATAGCTGCAGGTAGTGCTTTGGTCAACACGTCAGCTACTTGTTCAGATGTAGGAACATATCCTACACACAAAGTACCATTTGCTACTTTTTCTCTTACAAAGTGCAAATCCAATTCAAAGTGCTTGGATTTATTATGTATGACAGGGTTAGCTGATAAAGCTACTGTACCAGTATTATCACACCAGACAAAAGGTATTCCATCAACTTGAATTTTCATTTCTTTTAAAACTGC
The DNA here is from genome assembly GCA_037074615.1 of Leucaena leucocephala. Taxonomy (NCBI): domain Eukaryota; kingdom Viridiplantae; phylum Streptophyta; class Magnoliopsida; order Fabales; family Fabaceae; genus Leucaena; species Leucaena leucocephala. The sequence goes on along the minus strand of CM073549.1, from coordinate 17,575,908 downwards.
TATGAGCCATAAGACATCAGTTACTGAGTCTGCTACACTCCTGTATTCAGCTTCTGTTGTTGATCTTGACACCACAGGTTGTTTCTTGGATGTCCACATTACTGGATTAGAACCAAAGTAAACACAGTATCCACTTGTTGAACGTCTATCTTCTTTTGATGATCCCCAATCTACGTCTGCAAAGGCTTGGATTGTGAGATGTACTGCTGGTTGAAGTAAAATTCCATAAGAGACAGTGCCATTGAGATAACGAAGTACTCTCTTAACACCTTCCCAATGAATAAGTCGAGGCTGTTGCATGTATTGAGCTAGTTTATTGACTGTAAATGAGATATCAGGCCTGGTCATACAGATATATTGTAGAGCTCCTAAGATGCTTCGATAATTAGTATCATCTTGAAAAAATGAACTAGAAGTATCAGCAAGTTGAGCTGATTTTGCCATTGGTGTTGCTTTAGCATTTGATAATAGCATGTTTATTTTGGTAAGTAACTCAGTAACATATTTCTTTTGTGACAAATGAAATCCAGCCTCTGTTCGATGAAACTCAATCCCCAAAAAGAATGATAGCTCTCCTAGAACTTTTAATGAAAAATGAGTACTCATGTGAGAGATGAGTTGCTGCACTTCTCTATCATCACTCCCTGTCAGAATAATATCGTCAACATAAACTAGCAGATATATAATCTTATCACTTGTCATTCTAATAAATATGAAAGCATCAGACTTAGCTTGAGTAAAGCCAAGTGAACATAAGGTAATTTGGAGCCTGTAGAACCAGGCTCGAGGTGCCTGTTTAAGACCATAAATTGCCTTTTTTAGTTTGCATACCAATTTCTGACCATCAGTATTAGGATTAGGTTTCTCAAACCCTGGTGGTTGCTGCATAAACACTTGTTCTGTTAAATCTCCATTTAGAAAAGCGTTGTTGAAGTCCAACTGATGAACTTTCCATCCTTTAGTCACTGCTAACGTGAGTAGAATTCGTATAGTGAATAGTTTAACAACTGGACTAAATGTATCAGTGTAGTCTGAACCTGCTTCCTGAGAGAACCCTTTAGCCACTAATCTTGCTTTCCTCTTAACAGGAATACTCTCTGCATTAGTTTTATTTTTGAACAGCCACTTGCAGCTCACAATTTTTCTGTCTGAAGGAGCTTCCACTAGTTCCCATGTGCCAAATTTGAGCAGAGCATTATACTCTTCTTCTGTTGCTAGCTTCCAATCTGGATCTGCTAAAGCTTCATGAATAGTTATAGGACAGAAAGGTGTTGGGTTGTCACAAGTTGCAAGGTAAACTTTGGGTTTACGAATACCGGCTTTAGATCTAGTTGTCATGGGGTGATGATTGATAGTAGGTATGGCTGGTAGTGAAGGTAAATGTTCAGAGACAGGTGAAGTGTGAGGCATAGGTATAAGTGCAGAAGGAAGATGTTGTGCTTGTATGATGGGAGATGAAACAGGTTGAAGGGAGGACATAGGTTCTGAGGTGTCATGTAATTGATCTCGTATATTGTATTGACACTGAGGTGAAAAGGCATTTTCATAAAAAATAACATGCCTTGATATATACAATCTGCCTGTTAAAAGATCTAAGCACTTATACCCTTTATGTTGTGTACTGTAACCTAAGAAGACGCAAGGGGCAGACCTGTACTGCAGCTTATAAGCATTATATGGTCTTAACCAAGGATAACACAGACATCCAAAGACCTTCAAAATAGAGTAGTTAGCTTTCTTGCCATATAGTTTTTCATATGGACACACACCATTTATCACCTGAGAAGGAAGTCGATTGATGAGAAACACAGCTGAAGTAAATGCATGTGGCCAATAGTACAGTGGGAGTGATGCTTGTGCTAGTAGCGTGAGTCCAATCTCAATTATGTGTCGATGTCGTCTCTCTATCAGTCCATTTTGCTCTGAAGTATGTGGGCATGTTAAGCGATGCTGAATGCCAACTTCTGCCAAGAATTTTTTAAATGGTTGAAACTCTCCACCATTATCAGATTGAAACTGTTGGATCTTGGTTTGAAACTGCACTTCCACTTTTGTTTTAAATTCTTTGAAAGCTTGTAGAGCTTCTGTCTTATTCTTTAGAAGAGAAATCCAGACAAATCGGCTATGAGCATCAATAAATGCAATGTAAAAAGAGTACCCTGAAGATACAGTTGGGGCACGACCCCATAAATCTGCTTCAATCAACTCAAATGGTTTATGATAAACTGTAGATGAGCTTACAAAAGGAAGTTTATGGCTATTTCCTAGTTGACATGCTTGACACAGAGACATATCATTATCCTTTGAAATAGCTATATTATTTAAATGTAAAATTTTTTTGTAACATCCATAGAAGGATGTCCTAATCTACAGTGCCACAATACAATAGAGCCAGATACAGAAGCTGAAAACAATTGTGAAATGTATGACCAGAGTGTGAAGGACTTAAGTATTGCTTGAGACCATGCTTGAGATACTTGTACATTCCTCTTATCTCAGTACCACGCGCTAAAATCGTTCGAGTCTGCAGATCCTTAACAGTACAGTTATTAGGAAAAAATTCAACTGACACTTGGTTCTCCTTTGTAAACTGAGCTATGGACATCAAATTTTTTTTCATGGCAGGCACACACAATACATTACGAAGATGTAATAGTTTAGAGGCATATAGTGTAGAATGACCAACAGCAGTAATAGATAAGGGTTGACCATTACCTACTTCCACCATTCCTGGACCATCATATGAAGTATTCTGTTGAAGTTGAGAAGGAGTTTTGGTCACATGCTGAGTAGCTCCTGAATCGAAGTACCATTCGTCGTCATCATTCTGTCCTACTGGAGTTTCCAAGTAGACTTGAGCATCTGGTTGCTGATTAGTAGTTACTGGAGCTGAATTGAGTGTAGTGGTTGGGATCACTGGTGATGTTATTGGAGTAACAGAAGTAGACTGTGATCCTGGTGCTTGTTCAATAGAGACATATTCTCCAGCCGATGCATCATATTCATCATAAGAAGGATGAACAGTGTTATATGCACTAGGAGTAGAGATATTAGATGAATGATTAGATTGATTATAGTGATAATCATACCGAAAATAACATCTATTGGCAGTGTGACCCACTTTGCTGCATATCTGACAAGTTGGTCGATAATTGAAGCTTCGACCACGACCTCTGCCATATGAAGAGGAAGAAGCTCTAGGATATGGTGGTGGAGTTCCTTTGCCTGAGTTGAACCTGGGATTGTATGTGGTATTATGAACCTCCTCTTGCACATCAAATGTTACTGATGCCATTGAAGAAGTTAGATGTGCTTGAGCAGAGATGAATGACTTTTGTCGTGTTTCAGCATCTATCAACATCGTATGAATATCAGATAAGGTGAATCGTCCAGGAGCTCCATTGATTACTGCAATCACTGACTCATATTCGGCTGTGAGTCCATTAAGCACATAGGAAATATGATCAGTGTCAGGCACTCGATGTCCAAGCATCGCCAAATGATCGCACGTTGATTTAACTGTTGCTAGGTAGTCTCGCATAGGTAATTCTCCTTTCTTTTGATTGGTGAGTCGATTTCTATAGGATAGAACTTTGGCATCGGACCTAGCAGAGAATAACTGTTCCAGACGAGACCAGATCTGAAATGCAGAGTTGAAGCCAACTAATTCTGGAAGCACAGAAGCACTTACCGAGGATAGTAACCAAGAAGCTAGTGATGAGTCTTGCACTTCGTAATCATCATATGCTTGATTAAGTATGATCAAACCTTCATCATTGAGAACCGTTGCAGGAGGAATCTGCGCTGTGCCATCAAGTAATCCAAGAAGACGGTGCTGCTTTACCATCAATTGGACTTGTTGTTTCCACATAAGATAGTTATTGTCATCCAACTTTACTGTTATCTTCTTATTGATGAAGAACCTTGGTCCTGCTACAGGTGCTTGAAGCTTGTCACGGATAAGACTCACACTTCCAGTCGACATGGCAAGATCAAAAGAAGATATGAGACCGAATGAGAGAGAGAGAGAGCAGAGCAGAGCAGAACCTGTGGTGTGCAGATTTGATTTACCGAAGCAAAATCTCTAGCTTTGATACCATGTTCAAATATAGAGTCAGAGAGTAGAAGATGAAAAGAGTTTCTTTCTTTTGTTTCAAAGATAACTCAATGATCTCAAAAACGTACCGCTTACATCTCTATGTATTTGTAGATGCTAGTGCTAGAATAGTCCAGGTGTCAATGAGCTGTGATACAAAACTAACTTAGTTGAGCTAACCAGATTTAGTTACATCTCAACAGACTTTAGATTTTAGTGGGCCCCAATTACAAAGTTGGTAACAGTCTAACATACTATCTCGAATATTCACACGTAACTGGATCACAGTTGGTCATAGTTATGGACGCACAACAAATATACGACACTTTAAGATAGAGATTATAGCCATAAAGTGAATATATATATATATATATATATATATATATATATATATATATTATATATATTAGTTGGTTTTTGCAACCTATAGTTTGGGAGTTATTTAAAGTATGATTGGGGAGTTACCTTTTGAATTTACCTTTAAATATTAAATGGGAACATTTACCGTCTTGATTGTCAACTAATTAAAGTGGTTATTTTTCTTAAATGAAATTAGATGCTACCATAGTTTATGTATATATACAGTTAATTTGATTTACACAAAGCTTGCTGAGTTTAATATAGCAACTGAAGGAGTTATTTTCCCTTAAAATTAAAGAGTGGTTAGTTTTACGTGGGGTCAAACTCAGCTTTCTTATTAATTAAACGCACTTACGGTAACATGTTTCTGCAAGCTCATTTTGATCAAGAGTCTTATTAGGGAGAACAAAGCTAAGTAAATGAAGCAATTGAATAAAAATGAGGTTGGTTCAAATGTTGTCTCATTCTTGAATTTTCGGCCAAAAAAGAGAGAGACTTGAATATTCCCTCTGGTATGGCATTAATGAGAAGAGTGAAGATTTTGATTGATGTAGGCAGTAATTATATGATAATTAGATTATTCAGCTCAACCAAATGTTGATGCAGACTGTAATTATATGATAATAAATTGTTTAATACTAATTCGCCTCTACCTCCTCTTTGTCAACCCACTCTCCCATTTTCAATATTTCAATCCTTTTCTGCCACTTGCATTTATTTTTGTAGTGTGACCAAGGCCTCTAGCTTATTGGTTCTCAATACAAAATGTAAAATGATGAGCCTTGTCACAGTAATTCAAACTCCTCATTTCACACTACTGTAATTCAAACTTCAAAGTTCCAGGTAAGGCAGTACTGTGTCATCCTATGGGCCTGTTCGGAAAAAGGATAAACCCTTTCGTTTAGGAAAATTTTAAAACAAATTATGTTTTAAAACTATAATTTTAGATAAGCTGGTAAAAGTAACTTTTGGATCAGTAAAAGAGCTTATAAACTACTCAATTACTATTTTACCTTTACTTTTTCTTATACTCCCTCTTCTCTCTCCCCTCTCCCCTCTCTTATCTCTTTTTCACCCTCTTTCATCTCTTTAATAAAATCATACTCTAGTAATTTTTCAATTACAAAAATCCTTTTGGTAATAAATATTCAAACACTTATTTATCTATAACTATTTTTTTTAACAAGTTCTTCTTCAAAAGCTACCAAAAAACCTTTTTTTCCATAAGCCTTTTATTAAAAGTCTATCCAAACACACACTATATCCAACTTTAAAAGCTAAACTAAACCTAACAAATTTTTAGTTTTTAATTTTTAATAATATCCATAACAATTGCAGGAAAATACAATATATTCACAATTTATGTAAACTAGATGTTATCATAGGTTATACAGTCAATTTGATAGCTTGCTGAGTTTATTATAGCATTAGCAACTGAAGGAGTTATTTATCCATATATGTGAGGTCAAGGGTCGGTTGCATATTAAAGGCACTTGCGATAAGATGTTCTGGTCAACAATCTTATTGGAGAGAACAAAATTAAATAATAAATAAAGAAATTGAATAAAAATGAGGTTGGCTCAAATGTCTCATTCTGCAACGTATTTGAATTTTAGGCACCTAAACAAAAAAACATAAACATAAACTTGAAAAAATATAGAATATTCCCTTTGGTATGGCATTAGTCAGAAGCGTGGAAGAGTGAAGATTTGGATTGACATAACCATATGATAATCATATGATTATTTAACTCTACCAAATGTTGATGCAGACTTTACTTATAACAATAAATTCTTTAATACTAATTCACCTCTTTCTTCTCTCCTCCTCAAACTACTCTCACATTTTCTATTATTCAATCCTTTTCTATGAGAAACTATTTTGTGACTACATTTTTTTAGTGAGACCAAGGCCTAATGCTTATCGTTTCTCTATATATAAATGAAAAATGATGAGCATTGTGATGTGAAATGTGCTATTATATATGTGAAACTTAGTATTGTTAGCTCTAATGAAGTATAATATGGCATTGCATTAGATGACACACTGAGATAAAATACCCCTCCAATCCTTTTTATAAGAAACAATTTCTCTCATATGGCGTTCTTAAATATAAGGAGTAAATCATTTTTGTCTACAATTTTAAATTAATCTTTTCATCTTTAGCCCTATTAAATATATGGCATTTATCAATTATCTCTCTACAATAAAGTTTTACTCGTTATTTCTCATGTATTCTCTTTATGAACAAGGGTATGCTTGAAAAAAAAAGAATATATACACTATACATAGCACATAGACATATGAGAGGTAAAGATTTTGTACTCCATGATACTTATGAATTAGGTTTGCATCTTCTTATATATACAATATATATATATTGTCTCTTAAAGTTTCTTTAACTTATTTTTATTTTCTAGATCTTGGTAGGTCACGTCAAGCATACTTAAAGATTTATTCATAGAAATTATAAAAAAAGGTGGGTTATAGATAATTACAAGAGTATAAAAATCAACTAAAAACTCGTTATACTCTAAGTCTCAAAAGAGATTATACCCTTAATCACCTAGTTAAAGACCCTACCAAACAAATAAAAGACATGTTTTATTGTGAGGCATACAAATATATACATATATACCACTCTGGTCAAATATATAAGTTAAAAATTTTGGTCCTTAATATAAGTTCACTTATAGAGCTATTAATGAATGTCTTCCAATTTTACGTCTTTTAAAAATAAAGAGAAAAAAAAGGAAGTGAGAGAAAATATAGGCCAATAATTATTTTTAAATAAAGACAAATTTGGAAAAAAAAACTAATTTTAAAACATATCAAATGACTTAACTAACTTTTATTGGTATATGAAAATTAGTTAAGATAGACTTAGAGGACCAGAGCTTATATGTATAGACACACATTGTATTTGGGTGTTGACTGTTTATATATTTTTATATTTAATCTCCTAAAACCTACATTTTCATTTTTATTTATCAAATTTTGATTGGCTACATCAAGCTTAGTTAAAGATTTGAAATTTGTAAGGTTGAGGTAAAAAGTGGTTGATCTTCTGACTGAAGGAAAAAACGCTTTATTATTTAGCTCTAAAATGTCCACTTCAAGTACCTTATAACATATAAGGTACATTAAATATATATACTTTAAAAATGAACAGTACATAACAGCGCCAAGAATAAGATGTATGAAATGTTGTCACTAAAATTTGTTGCGAATAGTACATGAACTGTATCCTAATAAGATTCATTGAGTGTTTGGAACTTTAAGGTTAGACGAACAGAGAAGGAGGGTGATTAATGCTTTAATGCGTGTTTTATAAATTATAATCTTAATATCGATACAAGTTTTTAGCAGTCAATTGTGTTCTAGGATCTCTGTGAAAACATGGCTAATGGTTAACCCTGAACTGGATTATGCCCAACAGCCTCATCATTTCATTATTACATCTCTGCTAATATGTCTTCTTTTAGCTACAGACATCGTTGTTTGTAACATAATAATTCTGTTATTATTTTCTCATTTGAAATAACTGCCTTTGTTTGAAAGATCAATACATAAGGTCCTGTGGTGACATAGCAAACAAAATCTTAGTTTACTTGCTAATTCCATGATGCTTTCCTTCCCTCTGTACTTGTTTAACGTCAAACACACATGGAATAATATGATTATTGTCATTAAAATGGCCCGTCCTATATTTTCAGAGAATTAGAGTATGCAGAGTATGATTATCTGATTAAAATGAAATAATTATTAGGGTAAACATATCTTATGAAGAAGAGAAACTTTTTCACCGCTAGAGCAAGTACCCCTTAGGTTGGTTTTCGCTCTCTATTTATTATTGCAGTTTCTCGAAATAGAGAATAATGTTAATCACCCTAAACTGGTCCTCACTACACCACATACAAGCGCCTATCTGTTTCTCTCTCTCCATAAACTGGACATTAAGGCGTATAAAAATAAGAGAAAAAGATAATAAAAGACCTTTTGAAATTCAAAAAGATAAAAATGACCTCTGAATTTTGAAAAAGATAGATTAGGCAGGAGGCTCAATCTGTCATCTGTAAATTTCTGTGCAGAGTTGCAAAAACTATTATGGGAGTTACATATACTATTGGCAGAGTTGCAAACAGTCCTTTGCAAATTTGAGGCAAAAGATGAAATTGCACTTTTTGCTACTCTTCCAATGGTATTTGCAACTTTGTCAATAGTATTTGCAACTCTGCCAATAGTATTTATAACTCCCATAATGGTATTTGCAACTCTGCCAATGGTATTTACAACTCCATAATAGTATTTGCAACTCGCATAATAGTATTTGATCTCTGCACAGGAATTTACAAATGATAGATTGAGCCTCCTGCTAAATCTGTCATTTTTAAAATTCAGAGGCCCTTTTTATCTTTTTTTAATTTCAAAAGATCTTTTTCTGTCTTTTTTCCTAATATATGTGCCTTAATTTGTTACATATTTTATTTGGGTTTTGGCCTTTTATATATTTTTATATTAAATCTTCCATACATTTTTCATTTTTATTATCAAATCTTATATGGCTACATGCATGAAGCTTACATGAAGTTTTGGAATTTTGGTTGTCGTTCTAGCCCCCAAAAAAACACAAAAGAAAAGAAAGGGGAAAAAAGAAACAAGAAGATTGCAATTACCTGCTTTTAATAGCTTACGTTAATTATGAAGACTTTCTGTTCGGGTATTTACATGACGTATGAAATTAGTTGTATTCTCTCTGTAATTCTACATTTCTCTATGATTTTTATTACGATAGCGTTTGATTGTGACTGTCTCCAAATACAAATTTATTAATTTTAATCATAATTGATCACCAAATTTGGCTAGATTCAATTTTAGTGCTCATCATTTTCATGGAGAGCACCAAATTTGGACCATCTGATAAAAAATAATGGTCATCTTTGATGTTACTTTATTTTATATTTTAACAAATTTTATTTAATCAATATATGATTTAAAATAAAATAGTCTTCTAAATGTCACTTTGTAAACACAAAGTATTATTTAAAACAATTTCAATTAAAATATTTAAACGTACGTAGATCATCCCAATATAAAAAATTGGATAGAATATCAAATGAAAAACTTCACATATGTCAAATTGAAAGCAATATTTCTCCTCCACCAACGTTGTGATAAGCCTCTGTTTGAGAGCACTTAAAAAAAATAAGTTTGTTTAGCTTTACGAGATAAAAAATTTAAAAATATACCATAAAAATTAAAGTGATGCATCAAAGAAAGAAGCCACATTGACCACATTTTTCAATATCACATTAATTGATTTGATGTATTATCAAGGGAAAATTGTAATAAAGTCATTTACAAAAAAATTAATTATAAAAAAATTACACGAATCTATCAAAAAATTGCGAAGTCCTAGGGGATATTTGAATAATTTTTTTGAATTGTTAAATGATGGAATTGCCCAAGAAACAACTCAAGCAAAAGGAATGACAACTCCATGTAAGAAAAATAACAACTCAAGCAAGAAGAAAAAAAATAATAACTCAAATTCGAAGGAATAATAACTCCTAAATGAAGAAATAATAATTAGAGGGTAAAAAAATATCTGATGTATTTTTCTAGAGGTAGTTCTATTATTTTACAATTCGAAAAAATTAATTATATGTCATTGAGAAATTTACAGTCATTTGATAAATTCGCAAAATTTTTTTACAATTAAATTTTGGAAAAATCTTAAAACACACCCATTTGAATTTTAAAATTCTATTTACTACATTTTATAAATTATTTACAACTCTTATAAAGCTATTTACAACTTTTTTTTTATAAAAAGTCTTGATTTAAAATTTTGAAATTCAAATGGGTATTTTTTGAGATTTTTCCTTAAATTTTTTACATAGCACTTCATTACAATTTTTCTTATTATCAACCACCCATTTGCAGGTACATATGGGGGAGTGCTTTTGTTAGGAGATCTCAAAGTCACACCTCATTTCACACCAAACAACTTTATTTATATATATATATATAATGTCCCATGAAATTGATACAACAAAGGAAGAAGTAGTATTGTTGAGGATATGTTTGGATGTGGAGAAAAGTGAGGGAAAAATAGAGAGAAATGAATATTATGAATGAAAATTTTTTAAAATAAAAAAAAATTTAGAGTTTTCTCTTATAATATCTTTTTTTTAATTTTTTGTCCATCTAAATATAGGATAAGGCCGGTATTTTCAATATCACGGTATTAATTGTAGGGAAATAGAGGGACCCCATATATAAAGTACCTTAATTGATTGGCCATAGAATTAATATTGATGAAGGGACAGCGAGAAAATTTAGTATGAAGAGAAAGGATTCCCCATTATTATTGTTAGTGGTTTTGTCGCATGCAGAAAAATAAGTGAAAAGAAAGAACAAAGAGCCAAGAAACTAGGTCCAGATACAGATGAACCTGAACGATGAAGTAGATGTTTCAGAAACCTTGCTTCTTAGAAATTTTAACCGCGTTAATACTGTTTTTTTTTCTTAATAAAAACAATATAATCCTCTAATCTTTAATATAAGGTATATTTAACTAATTTTGACTAGATTAAAAAATTTAGTTAATATAACATATTTTTTTAAAGCACCATAACTATCTCCCTTAATTCTCTCTATAATATATTTTTTCTAAAACACTTTAATTATCTCCCTTAATTCTCTCTCTCGATTTTTTACTTGATTATTATTAAGAAAATATCGATAGGGATAATTAAGAAAAATAAATAAATATAAGAAAGATATCTTATATTTAACATCAAAATCAATTCCTCAATTAAATTAAACCGGTTGAGTATTAAGTAAAAAAGACAAAACGTAATAGTAAACCCCCATTTTACAAAACAGTTTCGGAGTTCAAAAAGAAGGAAATATTAACTGAAACACAGACACAAAAACCAGAAAAGAAATTAAGCAACACAAAAATATCTTCTGCAAATACATTTGCTTGAATGAGAGACTGGAACTTTGTTTTGGCATGGAGTTTTGTTATAGCCGATAACTTTGACCGAGTACCTTGGCAAGTTCCTTGAGGAGCTGTAATTCAACATCCAAGTTAAGATCTTCCACAAAGAACTTTGACGTTCTTGTTCTTTCCAGAGTTTGTCTGTGGAAGGAACTTCTTTTTAAGCTTTGAATTTCGTTTACTCTCATCCCATCTCTGTTGATGATTGTTCTTCTTCTTATTATTTAGAGAAAACCAAAAAGTAAAAAAGAAAATTGTGTTCAAATCTTGCTTCGATATTTTTTTAGTGAGACCAAGGCCTAATGCTTATCGTTTCTCAATATAAAAATGAAAAATGATGAGCGTTGTGATGTGAAACGTGCTATTATATGAAACTTAGTATTATTAGCACTCATGTATTAGCACTCATGAAGTATAATCTGGCATTGCATTAGATGTCACATTGAGATAAAATATCCCTCCTATCATTTTTATAAGCAACAATCTCTCTCATATAGTATTCTTAAATATAAGGAATAAATTATTTTTGTCTAAAATTTTAAATTAATCTTTCTATTTTTATCCCCGTCAAATATATGTCACTTATTTTCTCTCTACAATAAATTTCTAATCATTATTTATCATATACTTTCTTTATGCACAAGGATATAATTGAAAAAAAAAAGAATATTTATTATTTTTAACTATATTTAATTAATATTTTGAATATAAAAATGACCGGAAGGAGAGACATCATAAATTACCGCAAAAGCCACCAAACTTGATTAGCTTCGGCTTTTATGGTTTCTTCCTCGTTGCCTCCAATATTTAGACTATTATTGAAGACGAAGTAAAAGGATGCGTTGAGGAAGGCCGTGGGAAAATGAAGATTATGAAAGTGACAACAATTCTGAATTTTGAATTACCTGAGAGAAAGGGAGGTGAAGAGTGAAAAGTGAACATTAGATCTTGGGGGAGTAGATCAGCACTTTTTCTGACGGAAGGAAAAAACACTTTATTATTTAGTTCTAAAATGTCCAAATCCTCATTCGGTGAAAAATTTATTTTCCTTGTGATCTTATTATAACCTTTTTTAATTTAAAATACACTTTTAAAGGAAAATACTATTCTCTTCAATTACCTTAAAAGATATAAGGTACATTAAATATATAATTTAAAAATAGACAATACTTAAGTCAACAAGTTTCTTATATTTATTATATCAAGCTCTCAAATCACATGTAATCGTATACCCTATTTTTTCAATATGAGCTTATAGTTTAATGATAATATTTCAAAAGCTGGACACATGTCTATGGGTGATTGGAGGACTTGATATAATAGATATAAAGAATTTGACCTAAATATTAACTATTTTTAAATTATATTTAATATATATTTATATCTTAGAAGACTTGGGGGGGAAATAAAAATATCTATTTTTTCTTTACTGCGTAAATACTTCATTTATATTTGATTGATCCTACTGTTAGGTTATTCTTTTTATTGAATTTGAAAGAGGAAGTAAGTATCTTTATATGAAATATATTTAATTGTATGTTTGTTAATTTTCCTTGAAGGTTTGAGTTTTGATTGGAAGTATATTGCATCTCTTTTTTTTTTGGTATGATACTCCTCCAATTTTTAATATATAACATATTTAATTAATTTAATTAGATTAAAAAATATAACTAAATTAATTAATATGGTATATTATTTTTAAAATATTATAATTATCTTCCTAAACTCTTTTCCCCTCTCTTACTCAACTTCCTAAATTTGTACTTCGATCTTTTTCATATCATTTTTTTTTTCAAAATTTACATATCATTTAGCTAATATCTTAAACTTTCTCATTTTTATTTCACAGATATTGATGCGTTAAAATAAGGGAAGCTTGAATACTGGCAGATTACCTTGCTTGCATCCAAGTTAGTATGGATAATCATAATTTTAATTTTCAATATTTCAATCCTTTTCTGCCACTTGCATTTATTTTCTTAGTGTGACCAAGGCCTCTTGCTTATTGGTTCTCAATATAAAATGCAAAATGATGAGCCTGGTCAAATGTGCTATTTTGAATCTGACGATTATTAGTGTTAATTAAGTATAATCTGGCGGTACATTAGATGTTACAGAAAAGATTAATTAATGACTCAAGACAACGTCAACAACAACTAAAAAAAACATTATCATTATTTAAGCCAATATCCCCTCCATTATTGATCGCACTCCCTGCAATACTTGTGCTCTTCTTGGCTTCTTGCTCCCATTTCTCTCATCAATCACAAAAGAGCTTTTGATATGCTTATTCTTCCAAAAAACAAAAAGATTTAGAGTTTTGCCTTCTGTTTCAGATTTTGTCTTTTGAAGAAACCTTCTTGTATTTGAATTATTTTTTACTCTCACATCTGTTATTATTGTTCTCCTCCTCCTTGTTTAGAGAAAACTAAGAGAAAAAAACAAGTTGTGTCCAAGTCTTCTTTCTGCCTACTACTTTGTACTGTTTTATTTAAATTCCTTATTTTCTTAGAAAACAAAAAAAATCCAAAAACAAGAAAAAACAGAGATTTTTATATCGAAGACATTGCAGCAGTAGCGCCAAGTCTCTGAGAGGTTCAGGAATTGTACTCCATGATACTTGTAAATTCTGTTTGCATCTTCTTATATATATATATATATATATATATATATATATATATATAGTCTCCTAAACTATCTTTAACTTATTCTTACTTTTTAGATAATTAATTGGTTGGTCACGTGAAGCATCGTTGAAGATTTCGATTCCTGTTCCCAGGTTAGTATATGCATAGCTTTATTTATAACTTTCATTTATTTATAGAAACTTTAATAGCTTACTCACTACAAAAAAAAAGTATTTTGTAGTGATTTTTTTGGTGCTCTTGTGCAATGATATTTTATAGCGTACCAAACCACTACAAAACTATGTGCTACAAATAATGTTGTAGTGGATCAGAAAAACCTGTGCGCTTGTCGGTCAAAACATTATACTTTTATAACATTTGAAAGGATTTAGTAGCGGCCAGATACACGGCTAAAAATGTGTTTGAAAAAATAAGGAAAACAATCTTTTATAGTGGTTATCAAACCGCAACAAAGTCATCGTTGGTTAGTGAAAAGAGAAAATATTTTTGATTGGCCAAAATATTTGTAGCGGTTTATGAACCATTATTAAATTAAGGAGCGAAACAAAAATTTTTACCATGGCACAAAAATTTGTAGCAATTTTATAACTGCGACAGATGTTGGAGCCATGCTAAAAAAGATTTCAAAATCGAATTATTCCAGCCACTTGAACATTTGTAGCTGTTGTAAACCGCTACAAATGTTCCATATTTAATAAAAAATTAAATTATAATTGAATAAAATTATAAATTGAAGTAAATAGTATTTCATTATTAATTTAATAATGACAATTATAAATGAATATTGTGATGAAGAGGACACATACATGATAATGGTTAAATTATCATCACCTTAGGAGAAGAAGTTTTCAGAATTTGCAGTTGGAAGGGCTCATTTATCAAAAAGATCTCGTCACTTGAGGTGAATGACCATATTTCAATCTTTATGCTTCTTATCCTCGACATAATAAACTTATTGGGCCTTAAAGGCTAGAATGAACGGCTCATCTTCAGATTCACCCCTATGAATGAGTTTGAAAATATTAATAGATGTGATGCCTAAGACATTAACAATAAGTCCCCATTAATATGTCGTGTTTGCCTAAGAGCACTTGAAGAGAGTTATAGTGAAAAACTGTTAATTTAAATCAACGATGTCAATAAACTTTTCGTAATAAGTGATGCCTCGTATGTGGCCATCACTGTTGCTAGCATAACTCTTCGTCCCAAATGTGCTACAAACTCCAGAGTTTTATGTCAGCAATCCCTGATCACATACAAATGTATAAAACTTGAACCCGTTAACATTATATGCTGTATGCCTTCTCCATGGTCTAATGGACTGAGAAAAAAATAAATTAAATATCAAGTAAAAAAATAAATGTGCATTTAATTAATATATATATATTTACTAGAGAAAATGTTTAATTTGGCTGCAATTTATCAAAATATATTTGTGTGCTTAGAGTTTCTTTGTGGGAGTAAGTTTGAAAAATTAGGAATACCTTGTACATCCATGACATAAAGGCTTGTTGGCTTCATTCCTCAGTTCAAAAAATTCTTGAGCAGTGTCATTCCTCTCAAACTCTGGCTAAGGCCCTGTACTTCTTCAGGAGTGTCACCTTCATGAATGCCAAAAGCATCACGCACCGCATCATGTTGGTCCACTCAAACTCCCATTCATGATATAACCGAAGTTGACTCAACAATCATATCATATTGTTCCCCATGTAGAGTCTAAATGATATAATTTCGCGAGAATGCCTTAACAATCAAATGGTCCATAACAACATTTCTTAGATGCCACTTGTTCAAATTACATATAGGTATGGACACTAAATCTTACTGTTGAGCAGTGTCATTCCTCTCAAACTCTGGCTAAGGCCCTGTACTTCTTCAGGAGTGTCACCTTCATGAATGCCAAAAGCATCACGCACCGCATCATGTTGGTCCACTCAAACTCCCATTCATGATATAACCGAAGTTGACTCAACAATCATATCATATTGTTCCCCATGTAGAGTCTAAATGATATAATTTCGCGAGAATGCCTTAACAATCAAATGGTCCATAACAACATTTCTTAGATGCCACTTGTTCAAATTACATATAGGTATGGACACTAAATCTTACTGTTGAGCAGTGTCATTCCTCTCAAACTCTGGCTAAGGCCCTGTACTTCTTCAGGAGTGTCACCTTCATGAATGCCAAAAGCATCACGCACCGCATCATGTTGGTCCACTCAAACTCCCATTCATGATATAACCGAAGTTGACTCAACAATCATATCATATTGTTCCCCATGTAGAGTCTAAATGATATAATTTCGCGAGAATGCCTTAACAATCAAATGGTCCATAACAACATTTCTTAGATGCCACTTGTTCAAATTACATATAGGTATGGACACTAAATCTTACTGTTGACCAATTAATTATTGCACGCAAAATCTAAGAAAGAGTTGAGTCTAGCTAAATATCACGAGGACGTACGTGGAACATTGATCCAAGTCTTATATGTTGTAGTTTTGATTTGGAGAACACGTGAGAGTAAAATCTATATTAGAAGTTATTAAGAAGTTAAATTGAAGTTTCACCACTTATAAGGATAAGTTCTAGCGATCCAACATTTGTAGCTGTCATACAAACTACTACAAACTTACAAAACGGTCCAATAATTTCAACTTTCAAATTTGGAAATTTGTAACGGTTTAGAACCGCTACAAATATGAGACAGTATTTTTGAACATGGGAAGGAAATTTAAATTTCAAATCACTAAATTTGTAACGGTTATGTGTTACAGTGAGTTTGAATGTGAGAAGGAAATTTAAATTTTAAAATTGGACCTATAAATTGCTAAAAATGTGTGACAAGCATTTTGAACATTGGAGGGAAATTCATATTTCAAATTTGGACATTTGTAGTGGTTTATAACAGCTACAAATGTTCCAACAGACACTCACATATTTACAAAACAAATTGTAAGCAAATTTTTTAAATGATATTAATGGGTGCACTTCCAAATCATAACTAACAAAGTTAGTAAGCGTAAAGATAAAAAATTCTAATAAATAAACAAATTAAAATTTATAATAAAAAATTTAAAATATCCAAATGAAAATTGTGAAATAAACTATAAATTTTAACAAAATTTAAACAATAAATGTAGAAATAAACTCAGGGATGATGAGCATCATCCTACACACTTCATTAAGATCTGGGGGTGTCTGATCTTGTGGAGCTAGCAGAGACGCTGGTGGGGGCGACATACTCGTAGCACACTAGGCCGTAGGAAAATCTTAGGCATCATCGAGGCACCTAGATTTTGTGTGAAGACGGCCTGTGGGAGGGCCTACATGGCTCTAAATAGATTGCACTGCATACGATACCTGCTCATGCATCTTGGATGCCTTCGACTCCATCAGGGATTCCATCTTGGCCTCCATGGCATAACTCGTTAATGCATCTCGTGTGCGACCTAATCCCAAAGCTCGTCCATAGACATATCGCTTTGCTGCCTAACTCCTATACTTATCTAGAATAGTGCATCTTGTGATTGATGAGAGGACGATGGGCCATTTGACGTGCTAGCACAACTCGAAGAATGTCTTAGCCTCATTGGTGTGGGACTAAGATCGAGTTCATTGACTCTACCTGGGTGCTTAGGTCAGCCATAGACCTCTAGCAATAATGCGGTGGGATATAAGGCAGACGCTTGCGACTCCCATATCTCTACATCAATCTGAGTCATCTGCACCTATCAAAACAATTAGAAAAAGTAAACAAAAACTGTTAATTACTTATAAAAAATACTAAATTATAACAATTAAATACTTACAGCAACTTCTTCAACAAACTTCGATGTAGGATTCCCATCTCAAGGCCTGTATAACTTAAGCTACATCTCGCCTATAATAGGCGTGTATCCAAACTCCGCCACAAACCTCTTCTCCTAAAATTTAATTACAAATAAATATTTAAACATTAAATTACAAATAAATAGTTAACAACATCTGAATAATTTCTCTACTTACAATATCATTGTAAGCAACTGAAAAGGGTCTCAAGCTGCCCCTGTAGTGCATGGTCTACTAACTGATGCTGTCGGCACCTTTCTAGGAAAAAATTCATATATGGTCAGTCAACTCAACAAAAAATTAAATATTCTGTACTCAACTAAATAAATTCATACCTTTGCCTCTGGAGTAAACCGATATCTCACATACTCCCTCCAATCTTTCATAGGGACACCATAAGACACCTCATTCTCTATCTCCTCCTCCGTCTACGTCCCGTCACCATTCACTCTATAAAATAGGGCTAGCCTCCTATTCCTCTAGTCCTCCCCAACTTCTTCAGGGTATCTGCTTGTAAACTCTCTTTAACCATAAATTTACTCTACAATTAAGTAAATAAAATATTTATTTTCAATAAATACATTAAATAAAATGATTTATTTATTTAAATAACCAATATAGATTTAAAATTAACTACCTTCATTAGCTCCTAAGCTCTATACTTAATCAGCGCTTTGATCGCCCTCCAGTTCTTCTTATAGATGAGGAAATGGGTCCACTCCTTTACTAGCAACCACAGGTACTTGTTGTACAGCTGTCACCTTGTTGGATCGGCTGGTTTATACGATTCACCTACACAGTCACATGCCCTCTTGTCATCTTGGAGACATTTATAGCTATCATCCTGCTAGTGGACCTGTTCCCCTGATTGTCTACAAAAGGGAAATTTAAAAATAAATTATATTAATAAAAATGATATCAAATTTCAACTATAAATTATAAATTAAATAAGTTCTTATCCACAACTTCTACCAACTACTTGATTTGACGCCTTCCATGACGAGGCTGCTCATTTGCTTGGCCACTGGGCTCCTCCTGATCATCCTCACCCTCCTCGCCTCCCTAACCTTCTCCTTCGCCTATATCATGCTGGCGAGAATAATCTCTAGGCTGATGAACTCCTCCATCAATTAGAGACAAAAGCATAGCATCGCTGATATGTAACTCCTCATAATACTTGATGCTGATGTTCAAGTCATAATCCCTATCGCCAGCACTCTGGCTAGGCCTATATGGATCAATCGGATCCTTCCCTGCTCAACGACTCATCCTAATAAAAAATACAAATACAACGCTAGATTCTATTAATTATAAATAAAAAATTACATAACAAAATCTTAAATAAAATTACAAATGTTCAATGCAAGATTTTATTAAATCTAAATAAAAAAAATTCTTAATCCATAAATAAAAATAAATTAAATTAAATCAAAATATTAAAACTCATTTCTAATCACATTCCTAATTAACAAATAAAATTAACTAAACAAAATATTAAAAGTATGCCTAATCAAAGAGGTATTACTAATCTACGTAACCATCTAAACTTCTCAAAATAAATAGTTATATTGACTCTAAATAAAATATTATAATAAAAATATAACTAAATTAAATAAATCACTCAAGTTTTTAATCAATAAACCTAGATATATTAACTAATTCCTAATCAAAATAATCAATATATAATAAAGTATAATTTATTAAAAAAATTCATAATCCATAAATCAAAATAAATTAAATTAAATCAAAATATTAAAAGTTATTCCTAATCACATTCCTAATTAAAAAATAAAATTAACTAAACAAAATATTAAAAATATTCCTAATCAAAGAGTTATTACTAATCTACGTAACTATCTAAACTTCGTAAAAAAAATAGTTATATTAACTCTAAATAAAAAATTCTAATAAAAGTATAACTAAATTAAATAAATCACTCAAGTTTTTAAATAAATAATTCATAAATAAACTAAATAAATAAAATTTCTATTTGAACCTTAAAAGTGACTACGATATGGATCTGTATGTCAACTAAGATTTCTGATCACAATCTGATAGAGCTTCGTTAATTGCGAAAAGAAAAACTTTAAAGTGACGGTGTGGGGTATATATAGCTTTTAGAAACCGTGTTTTTTTTTTGTAGCAATTAGGATTGTTGTAGCAATTTAGGCTGAAAAACGGCGACAAAATTCTAATAACCATTGACATGAATTTTACGGTGGTTCAAACTGCTACAAACACGCCACCAACTTTGTGCCTTTTGGTGTAAACATTTGTAGGGGTTTAAACTACTACAAATGTCGCCACAAAAGTTTGCGCCATAAGGCGCTAACTTGCCGACATATTTGTAGCGGTTTAAACTCAGACATATATTCTCGTTGTCACTGTTTATAGTCAAAGAACTACAAAATTATAGCGGTTTAAAGTCAAAATACTACAAAGTAAAGCATATGTAGCATTTCATTATAACAGCTACAAAAAAATCCCTATACCTCTCAGCTTTTTTGTAGTGATTTAAATTATAAACTAAGGTGGGTTTTGTAATGGAATATAAAATTAACTGTATTTTCTATAATTTGTAAGAAATGGCTCTTTATATTTTTTATATTTCATATGAATATTGATATATTGATATTGATATGGTCTAGCTTCCAATATCTAGAAAGTTTCTTGTTAATTTATGTCACAATGAAAAAAAGAATTCCTTGCATGTTTTTAAGTTTTTCACCAATGGTTTAGGTAAGGCTGTAAACATTATATTAATAAAAGTTTACCAACAAATCCAGATTGACTTTTTACAATCATTGAGATTTTATTTAAATTGAAGAATTAAAGAGCATGTTTCTTTGTGTTTATAAAAGTAATTTTTAGATTGTCTAATTAAAACGCGATCTATTATATTTATAAAGTAGAAGTTATTTTACATTTATCACAATCATAAAAAATAATTTTTTTAGAAATGCTTCTCAAAATAATGACAACCTGTTGATCATTAAAACAGAACTTATTTGACCTTCTATATATTTTTATATTTTTTTTGGTAAAATATATATTTTTATATTTAGTTGGCTCCATGAAGCTTACTTGAAGATTTAGAATTTTGGTTGTCATTCTGGCCCAAAAAAGAAACGTAAAAAGAAACAAAGAAACAAAGAAGAACATCGCCATTATGTGCTTAATTCTTATATAGCTTACTTTAATTATAATTCAGGAAATGCTTTGTGTTTGTGTGGTTAAATAAAGTTTGAAATTATTTGTATTCTCTTTTGTAGAAATGCTATTTTGCAATGAGAGTAACTATTTTCTCCTGAAGCACTTGATGAATTTAAATTTATGAGTAATGGAAAACTCATCCTTTTATATAACAAATACTCGCACATTTTGTTCTCATTGTCTAAAATTTCTAGGTTCATTACTGCTACATGTAACCATACACACTGTTACATCTTTGTGTGTGTGAGAAATATTAGTTTCTTATTTATTTGCACCTCCATCTTTTACATATTTATATAGCTAATATCTTAAACTTTCTCTCTTTTATTTCACAGATCTTAGTGATATTTCTCATTATTTTCATATATCTTAATTTGAGCTTTTTGACACTTTAATTTGGTCATTTTGACCTTAGTTGTGCTTAATTGTGTTCAAGAGTATTTTGAGAATTTTGTATTTTTAGTGAATTTTAATTTCTAATATTTTAATTCCTTTAGAATATGATATTGCATGGCATTATTATTTTGTATGTAGGTGAAATTGGAATACTTGGACACAGCATTAGTTAATTGGGCAAATTCAAGTGCAAAATGGAGCCCCTTGCCTTGTTGAATAACGTGAAGCTTGAAGGTTGGCAAATTCTTGCATTTGCTATCATCCAGGTTAGTATAGCTTCTCATAATTTTATTTTAATTTATCCATAGAAAATTGAGAGAATCATTAGGAGGTCTTAAAGAATGGATTTAATTATAAATAAATAATAAAAATTTGTTGTCATTTTCTATATTAAAACTTATTATTGCATACTCTTTGTTAGACTTTTTAGTTATTAGATCCCTTTTTTGGGACCTTATAATAATTCTCTTTAGAAAATTTGATGGCTTAGCTTACTTTGTCTATAAATTGGAGGACCTTTTGTATTTGACTGCCGCTAAAAATTTAGTGCATCGCAATTGTACGGATCAAACGTACTATGGCAATGCAAGTGTAACTATAAAGAAACGGAAGTAGTGTAGTGGGAATCAAGGTTATCCCACAAAAGGGACTGATGAAGTATCAAAGAGTGAATTTTAGCAGAAGTAATAAATCGAGTTTAATTAATAGCAATGCAAGTAACTACAAAGAAAGGCAAGCAATTTATTAGGGACACTTTAGGAATTATAATCCCCTTAATACAAATCATTTCCTTATTAATAGTTACTTTAATTTTAATTGTTGACCAAACAAAAGTTTAATTTTACACTACTACAAGAATACAAATTTCTTAAGAAACAAACGACATAAATAAAAAGAGACAATGATATTTTTGTAATTAAATTAAAATTTTGAAATAGTATTTATGACAGTTTATAATTTGACCGACGTAATAAATATATACTATGTCGATTATTAAACCGACCGACATGGTATCTCTATGTGGGTAAGAAGAAAACAGAGAAATATGTCTTAAATATATGAGAAGTTAACATTCAATTAAGCTCACACCCTCTCTTGACTATGTCGGCCTCTTGAGTATATTTTTGTGTCAAGTGCAAATTAGACTAAGTCTAATTCTAACATGCAATCAACCAACGGCCTTAGCATTTCCCTTCTTTCAAAGGCAAATTACAAAATCCACATTCAAACTAAAGATCGCTAATCCCTAGAATGATGCAACTAATTTCATATTAAACACTACAATCGTTGTTGAACAACAACAATAATGCTTCCAAACCCTTGAGTGCTCCAGAGTATAGTCTCATCATGTTGAAGGTGATCATAGTTTGTTTGTCCAATTTTTGTTTCCTTTCTAAAGATTTCTTTTTATTTTTCCAAATATTTTCTTACTTTGTCAGGGCTCTCTAAAATTAAAATATCAATGATAAAGATAAAACAATAATAAATTACAAAGATTAAAGCATATGTAAATTATTTACAAGCAATAATAAAATAAAAAAGCAAAGTATACCCTACCTAATTAATTGAAAATTCAACAAAATTGAGGAGATGACTACTTAATCAGATATTAAAATCAACCTAAACATGTACATATTAGAGAGTTATCGATATTCCTACAGAATTTATAATGAGTCGTATGACTTGTGAATAATTTTGTGATTTTTTTCTGAATTTAATAATGGAATCTCGAATAATATAGTTTTGATTAGTATATTGTAATGTTAGATCATAGTTGGCAAGTACCTAGATATGTCGAACTAGTTGATTCTGTAATGGTAATCCCATACATATATATATATATATGCATGTTAGATGGCGGCGATGTACCTGTGGACTAAGCTTAAAAGTTTTGCAACAACAGCCATTCAAAACTTGGCAAGTAAAGCATGGGAGGATCTTAGGTACCTGTGGAAATACAAGACTTATGTTAAAGACTTCAAAATAAAACAAAAAGAGTTGTCAGCTTTAGTGAAAAGTATAAAGTTTGACATAAAAGAAGCTAATAACAGAAATAAAACTCTAATTGACCCTAGAGTTGAATACTGGCTTGAAAGAGCCAATGAAATTTTACAAAAAGACACTGAACCAACCAAATTCATTGGCTTGTGTACGAATTGCTTCTCACAAATTGTGCGAGCCAAGGAATTAGAAAGTTTGACGAAAGAGATGCCAACACTGATCGCTAAAGTTAAAGAACTTCCTAAAGAAGTTGCGTGGGCAACTGGGGCGCCAGACATGGAATTGCATTCCCAAGAAGAGTTCATGTCCTTTGAGGGTAGAAAGGAAAATTTTGAGGAACTCAAGAAGGAATTACAAGATGAGAATCACTATATGATAGGATTGCAAGGGATAGGAGGAACAGGAAAATCAACAATGGCAATAGAAGTTTGGAAACATGTTGAAAAATCAAAAGCCTTTGATAGAGTCATCTTCATTAAAGTGTCTACACCAGTTGATGAGAAAAGGATTCGAGATGACATTGCAAAGAAATTGGAATTGCAGTTAGAGGAAGAAAAGCTATGGACCCATGCACAACAAATATGGAGAAAGATTGCTGACACTGGGAAGGTACTGATAATACTTGATGATGTCTGGGAAAAGCTCGATCTTAAGAACATGGGGATTCAGCCTGGCTTTCATAACAAGGGTCGCTGCTATGTTTTGCTAACCACACGTATTCAGAATGTTTGTACCCAAATGGGATGCCAAGAGGAGATTAAACTAGAGGACCTGGATGAGAAAGATGCATTGAATCTTTTCCTTTTTCATGCTATCAAAACAGGTCACGATTGCCCTGATGATTTGAAGAATGTGGCACTGGACATTGTGAATGAGTGTGGACGATTACCAGTAATAATTGTACCAATGGCAAAAACCATAAAAGACTTTCCTGCAAAAGATTGGCAACATGCTTTGATAGCATTGAAAAGTGCTAATGAACCACCAAGCCTTGGGATTGTTGATGAAGATGCGATAAAGTTTTATAATTCGTTGAAGTTAAGCTATACCCATCTAAAAGATAAACAAGCCCAAGTTCTCCTCCTATTGTCCTCCATCTTCCCAAAAGCCCATGAAATACCTGTAGACCTTTTGAGCAGAATTGCTATAGGGTTGGGGCTGTTTGGTGAAGTTGGCAAATATAATACGACAAGAAGTCAAGTTCATGTGAAGAAAAACAAACTCATAAATTATTCTCTACTGTCGAAGGCTGGTGAAGAATGCGTAAAGATGCATGATGTAATTCGTGAAGAGGCGCTGAAGATAGGAAATAAAGAGATTCAAGTGATCATGGATTGTAAGACAAATTTGAAGGAGAATATGATATATTCGTCTTGGATCATAAATGGCTTCCCCAATAATTGTTCTGATGATAGCAAACTTGAGGTTCTCTTGGTATGGATAAATGCAGATGGTTCTTTGAAAGTTCCAAATACAATCTTTAGAGGGATGAAGAGTCTTAGAGTTTTGCTTTTATATTCTAAAATTGAGTTTGGTAGAACTGTAGCTCTATCCCTACCAGAATCAATTCAATCACTAAAAGATATTCGAACACTATCTCTTACAAATTTGGAGTTAGGTGATATATTGGTGTTGATGAGAAACTTACAAAATCTTGAGTCTCTTGAATTGAATAATTGTTCAATTGTTGAATTGCCAAAGGAAATTAGTGAGCAAGATACATTGAGATTCCTATGCTTGATACGTTGCTTGATTAAAAACAATCCATTTGAAGTGATAGCGAGATGTGGGCAATTAGAAGAATTGTATTATGTTTCAAATGATGACAATATGCCACTCATTAGTGCAAAGGTTCCTCAAATTACACCCCTTCCTGCATATCAAATATACCATATAGATGGCAGCAACTTCTCTCCCTTCGATTCTTCTCAGTTGGATGCTTCAATAAAAAAAGTTTTCAAGCCAGCCAAGTTACAAAGAATCTTCTCCAAGGAAATAATTAAATCCTTGGCGGCAAGAGCAGAGATTCTGGAGTTAGAAGGAGATGATGAAACTGCAAGCTGGAACAATCTTATTCCTGGCATTGTTTCAATTGAAGATGGAGGAGCTATGAAAGACTTAATCAAGCTTTCTTTGAAGGATTGGTCTGAGATGAAGTGTCTGATCGATACAGAGCAGCTTCAACTTAAATCTAGCAGAGTGACTATCTTCTCCAAGTTAGCTGAACTGCAACTTGTTAATGTGAATGTGAGAGAAATATGCTGTGGACCTTATCCCGATGGCTTTCTCAAGAACCTAGAGAAGATGGATTTAAAGAAATGTCAAAAGTTGGAAGGCACATTATTTAAGGGCAAGTTAAAGCTGGGTAACCTTAAGTCCATAGGAATAGTGGATTGTTCAATGACGTCTCTTTTTCATGCATCCACTGCTCAAAGTCTAAGGCGTCTAGAAACATTGAAGATAACTCGATGTTCTAAGCTGAAATACATAACAAGGGTTGAGGGATCATCAATAGAGGAGAAAGTGGATGGTAAAGATCATAATCCAATGAAGCAAGTCTCATTGTTTCCAAAATTGAAACTCCTCAGCGTTAAAGAGTGTGAAGAATTGGAATTCATATTGCCAATTTGTTTTTGTGAAGACCTTCCTCTACTAGAAAGTGTGCACATTTATAAATGTGAGAATCTAAAATACATGTTTGGGCAATATCCAGAAGAGGGAGGGTTGCATCAAATGCAAAAAGAAAACTCACTGGCTTCGTTGAAGGCAATGTCTATTGAAGAAGTTCCATCATTTGTGAACATATATCCAGAATGTTATCTCCCAGAAAAATCAGTAGCAAATACAAGTGAGGGATCAAATGAAAAAGGCAAGAGTAGTCCAAGTCCCAATGTCACTTGGGGTTCTTTGTGTTGTTTTATGTCAAAATCAAAATCTACAAATAAAAATGAGCTATCTACTTCCAACACAACTCAACCGGGCCATACTATCTCACAGGTACATACATACATATATATGTTCCTCCATCACAATTTTTATTAATGTTACATATGTTTCTTTGCATTGAGAATTAACAGAGTAGAGTTCATTTAAAAAGAAAAAGAATTAATAGATAGATAATCACCCATTACATATAAAATCATTTAAATTTTGCTTCATTGTTTATTTGATTTTATTTTTTATAAAAAAATTGAAATAAAATGTCTCCTCCCCCCGCTTGCACATCCATTCTCCTATGGATTCATATGTTTGTTTGGGATGCAGGAGAAATATATTGGTAAGAGAGCTCAGGGAATTTTTACACCTCCATTATACCCATGCAATTTGAGAGAGATGAAAATCAAGTATATTTCAAAGTTAAGCTCACTATTTTCTATATCCATTGCCTCATCAATGTTACATTTAGAAGAATTGGTAGTCCAAGACTGTGATGGATTGGAGCATATAGTAAAAGAGGAGGTTGATGGTGATGATGGTATGAATGCCAACTCTATCTTTCTCAACTTGCGCGCCATTAGAATCGAGAAATGTAACAATTTGGAATATGTATTTCCAGCATCTTTTTCTAGAAACCTTGGGCACTTGGAATATGTGCATATCTCTAGGGCTAAACAGTTGAAATATATGTTTGGAGAATATTGTAGTGATGATAATCATAATACTAAGATTCATGTCACATCTCTCAGCAAACTCCACCTTGAAGAAGTACCAAATATGGTCAGTATGTGCCCTGAAAACTATTATTTAAAAGCATCATCTCTACAAGATATTACTTTGAATAGATGTCCACAGCTTCCTATAAACTCTTTGATAGATTTATCAGTTCAGGGGCATCAAGGACAAGAACAACTCTCAAGAGAAAAGGTAATTAACACTTAGTTTATGATTGATTCATATATTGCTTTATTCATTGATACTAATATATCTTATGATACAGCTAATGGGGATGCACTTGTGCAATTTGAAGCATCTTACTTTAGAATCCTTGGAGGACATGGAAGAAACAATTTATGATCTTCAAAGATTTGAAATAGCAAGTCCAGTGAAGAATTCAAGCTTGAAATCCTTGACTTTGCGTAACTTGCCCAAGTTAAGAAACTTATGTGTGGGACCAAAAAATCTTCTTCTGAGCTTTCAACATCTTTTCAAGCTAAAAATCTATAAATGCCATCAATTGAAATTTATCTTATGTGCATCTATCTCGAGAAGCTTACCACATCTGAGATACCTACGGGTATGGAATTGTGAAGAGCTAGAGCGCATCATTGAGGATGATGGTGAAGAATGTAGTTTCCCAAATCTCCATAGGATTTTTGTGACAGACTGCAAGAGGTTGGAATGCCTATTCTCTATCTCCACATCTGCTAAACTTCCACAGCTCTCATGGTTGTCTATGTCAGGAGCCCCAGAGATGGAGAAAGTATTTGAATGGAAGCAGATCTCAACACAAGACTTGGAAATCAAGCATGTCTTCCCTAATCTACTTTTTATAGATCTTATACGGCTGCCAAAACTTCATACTGTCTGCTCTGGAATTGATTTCCAGACCGTGATATGTCGTCTAGTAATGGATTGTCCCAACATCTCCTTAACTTCAACTGATACTAAGCTTCTTGACAGTAAGCATCCAAAAGATTAATTAATTATTTACAATTGCTATGATTTTTCTCATTAATTGTTTTGTTTGGTTAGGATATATGGACTGGTTCAAAGACTCTGAGAGGAACAAGGGCAACATGGATGAAGATGATATTATTGAACGGCTTGTTGATGTAATGCACGAATTGTTTCACTTAGTCTTGTACAATTTACTATATGTTTATTAATGAATGCTTTCAACTCATTTCATCTTCTATTATTGTTCAGAGGACAAGAGAAGTAGCCGAGAAGACTATAAAGAGAGATTGGCCAACAGACAAAGCAAACAATGCTTCATCAAATGTATGTTTATTATCAACCACACCTAAGAAACCAACAAATATATTTCTTTCTTATTGCCTTCTTGATTGTTTCTAAATTAATAAATTAAATCCAAAACTTTTTAATTTCTTTGTGGTCCCCTATATAATATGTTACAGATTAAGGAAATAGCAGAGGCAAGAGTTGAAGAAAGCCCAAAATCAGACAAAGCTCTAAAAGCTGATGAAGTCAATGATTCAGAACAAATTCCCAAAGCTGCACCATTTGCTGCTCCTTCACAAATTGAATCTCCACAAGTAAGATTACCATATTTTACAATACAAAATGAATCAATTACATTTATGCGGGCTTTTGAATATTCATACATGTTCATGTAGCGTGAAAGAGGACTTCATTTGCATTCTAAAGATCCACAATCAAAACCATATGATTTTCCCTCCAATGCAGTATCTTCTCAAGTAAGTTCACACTTTATTGTGTTATTTCCAGTGACTAATGTTAGAATTTAACAGCTTGAAAACACATACATTATAAATTTATCATACTTTACTCTTTCCTAAAAATGAAATAGACTTACATATACAAACAACAGTTCCTCTCTCCATTAACATGTTGTAAGTTCCTATATGAAATTGTTAAACAAGTTCCTAGTTATGATATATCAGTGACAACAACACCATCATCTTTTTCTCTTCGGCCAAACAATCAACAATTTTGTTAATACCGCAGAACAAGAAATTACAAACACCAATAGCTGAAGCCAAAGAGAACACTCAAAAAAACCTATTGGTACAAGCTAACACACAAAAAACTTACACACAACCTCAAATACAAGTAAATTGCAGCAAAACAGTAACAGTAATCAAGAAGCAGACCAACTAAAACAAAAACAATCCAAAAAAAGATTAGAATTCATAAAAACAGATTAACCAATACCACTTTTGTCCACTTCTGCATCAAACAACCTCGTATCAGTAGCAGTAGACCTCTTAACCTTGGCATCCTTATCTGAAATGAGAGCCAAAGCAATCAAATCTGCTGCCATATTTCTCTTTCTAGAAGCCAGAGCAATTTTCAAATCCTTCAAATTAACCAGATTTGACACTACCTCCCGCATTTCCCACTTCATTCTCCAATCATTCTCCTTAACCTTCAACTAACCCTTCACTCCCTGAAATTCATCAACTGCTCTGCCTACATCATCTATGCTCCTCTTCATAAGAACAGCTCGAACTAGGCATCTCCATTGGAAATTTAGAACCTTAGGAAGATATTTTATTCTCCAAATCTTCCTCCACAATTCTCTGGAAGTAGGAGTAGAAAGCCCAGCTTTTTTATTTTCCATTATTTTCTTTTCTTTTGCACATCATACCTTCCATCCCTTGCTTTGCAGCAACCTATAAATCACCTTTTCTCAAAGATTTCTTAAAGGGATTTGCTCAATTCTGTTCAAAACTTGCTCAGTCCTCCATCTACTTTCCTGAATATCAGACAACAGCTTTTATCATCACTTCCCTTCCCGCATGAGACAACAATTTCCCACTCCACCCTTTAACTTTTCTTGCCACCTTCTGCTTAATATAGGCTAAGGCCTAACTTTAACGACAACATCATCATCTAATTCAAATATTTTAAGAACAAAACCACAACAAACACCTTTTCGCTTGGTTATATATTGTAAAATTTAATTAGCTAATAAGGAATATTACGGCTCAAGAGATTGTGCTAGAACTATCTGCAATTTAAATTACTTCTTTGTGCTATGTAACAAATTATAAAGGAAACAGTGAAGCCAACTTCTCAAGAAGGTTCACAAGGAAAAGAAGTAGTCATGACCCATTTATCCAAAATCAAAACAATCTAATTTTTCCTTCAAGTAAGTTTATACTTTATTGCATTGTTTTGAAAACCAGGTCAGGGTGACGGTAACTGCTGTTCGAGAGGGGGAGGCAGATGCAGACATTGACAACATGATGATACCTCCAATGGTAAAAAAACACCTTAATATTATGTGATTTTTCTTTGATACCCTACTTAGAAGACTTTTCTTTATTTTATGTTTCATTAGGATCCTAAAGATGCTATTAAATTTTCCTGCTTGGCGCAACTGCACGTGCTTCACAATACAATAGAGAAGATTGACTTGAAGATGCGTGTAGGGATCGTGGGTTTAGATCCATATTCCTTTGGAATCGACAAGAAAGATCTCAATGAGTTCCTATCCATGCAAGAGATAGACATAGCATGGGTTCAATTAGCAATCTTGTAAATGTTATTTCATAATTTTTAACTTTTGTGCACTCATCTTTAACTTATATGTGCTGATTTTTGTCTCATTCTAATTCAATAATAGGTACTTTCACAACATATGCACCTCAACAGGGAGAAATGGTTTATATGGATTCTTGTGTCCTGCGGCAGTGCAGAAGGCTCACAACACACTGGATTGGAGGATGAGATACGTGGGATATGTTATTGGAAAGGACAAATTGCCCTGTTATCTAACACCGATTATTGAAGGGCAAGTAGCTTAATTATAATAGTTTATACACATTCAGTTTGCTAAGAATTATTGTGTTATCTAACACTGTTTAAATCCCTTATACGTTGTAGTTTTCATTGGATGTTGTGTGTTGCTTGCCCTATGGACAATGTGGTATACTGGTTTGATTCCTTGGGTCACAGCCCAAGTAGTGAGATACAAACTGTTTTCAACACGTAAGTTTATTTGGGAAGCTTTGATTTTTGACATAATTAAATTGTTCTAATATCTTATTTGTCATTTTCATTTGACGATAGGGCTCTAAAGACATATCTCATAGGTGGGGAGAGCAGCTGTAAAAATAGCCCAACGACTTGGATCCAATTGAATGTAAGTAGTTTGAACTCAATTTTTGATCGACAATCACTTTATATATGCCATTGTTCATCTTTTCCACTCACTTTTGATTTGCAGTGCCCTCGTCAACAAGGTAATAAAGAATGTGGATACTATGTTATCCGTTATATGTATGAAATTATTCATAGTGGCTCTACTAGTAAATTCGAAGAGGTAATTACTTATTTAATCTCAATAATATTAGTTTTTTTTTATAATTGTTGATTTTTTTTCATTTTATTTGTTTTTTAGTATATTATCCTGATGGATTTAAATTTCTTGATTATATCTTAATTTGCAGATTTTTAATAATAAGGATCCCTACCCCATTGAAGACATTAATTTTATCCGAGACCTTCTGGCAAAACAACTTCTTCAAGAGTTGTTCTCTCAAAGTAAGAATTGAGATCCATCTGACTTCAGGTTTTATTCAAGTAAATTAGGTTGTAAAGTTTATTGTAAACTTTGTTATTGTTCAATTATTACGGTATGTTAGTACTGCTTGATAATATTGCAGTCTGATTCGTTGTGGTTAATTGTTAGAAGCTGATAGAGTCAAGGATTCAGAACAAACCAACAAACCCGCACCATTTGCTGCTCCTTCAGAAATTGACTCTCCACAAGTAAGATTATATTTTACATTACACAACAAATGAATTAAATTTAGGCGACCTTGTGAATATTCATACATGTTCATGTAGAGTGAAAGAGGACTTCATTTGCATTCTAAAAGATCCACTATCAAAACCATCTGATTTTCCCTCCAATACTACGTCTTCTCAACTAATTAAGTCTATACTACCTCCTTAATATAAGATTTACTTAACTAATTTAGGTAGATTAAAGAAACTAGTTAAATTAATTATTTATAATGATTGTGTGTTGGTTTCCCTAAAATAACCCTTTTAATCATGTACATTTCAACTATCCTTGATAGGAACAATGTAAATTATAATTTTGGGAGACAAAATAGATTGAGGTTTTGTATTTAACATTAAAGTAAATTTTCTATCTAACTCTTATATCTAAGACCGGAGGGAGGACTTTATTGCAATATTTTCAGTGACTAATGTTAGAATTTAACAACTTGAAAACATATACATTATAAATTCATCATACTTTACATTTTCCTCTCTCCATTAACATATTGTAAGTTCATGGATTACCAAAGCAGCAGCAAATTAAATTGTTAAACAAGTTCCTATTTTTGGTATACCAGTGGCAACAACGCCATCATTTAATTAAAATATTTTAAGAACAAAACCCCAACAAACACCTTTTCACTTGGTTATATATTTTAAATTATTGTGCTAGAACTAACAGCAAGCTACATTACTTCTTTGTGCTATGCAACAAATTATAAAGGAAACAATGAAGCCAAATTCTCAAGAAGGTTCACAAGGAAAAGAAGTAGTCATGACCCATTTATCTGAAATTCACATGTCTAAGAATTCTAAGGTGGAGGCTCAAGCAAGGAAAGCAGAGTTGAAGGATCAAATCTCGAAGTTGCAAGCTGAGCTGGATGAACTGGATGGCAAAGAAAAAGAAACCGAAGAGGGTGACATCAAACCGTTGTCTCTTCAAGAGCTGAAGAAGAAGGGTGTTTCTGACATCGGACACCATGGGATTCATGAAGGGGTTACAAGCAGTGAAGAAAGAGAGGTCACTCATGGTGAGAAGACCAAATAAAAGCAAGGCATCAACGTAATTAGAGAATGGGGGTGATTTTGTGTTGTTATGTATGTATTTATATTATCATGGTGGAGATTTTACTATGTTGATTGATAGTGAATAGTGGTTACGTCATTATCCAAAAAAATAAAGAGAAAAAAAAGAGTAGGGTTTGTGTGAAGAATTGCAGAAGACTTGTTGTAAACATTAATCATAGTGAAGTTTTCTGGACTAGGTCCCGTGGTTTTTATCTCTCATATTGATGGAGTTTTCCACGTTAAAAAATTGTGTTTCCTTTTATTTGTTTACTTGGTAAAATTTTTAAATACCTTTAATGCATTATCGCCTAACTCATATTTTATAAGTTAAAAAAGTTTCACTATTATACTCTAACTAATTAAGCAACTGTTCAAACAGTACTATTCGGTTATTTGTATTTAAAACAAAAAAAAGAATGAAGGGTACTAGTAGCTGAGATGTATTAAAGATTAAGTTAGATGAGATTTGAAGAAAAAACTTTCTTTGATTATATTCTAAACAAATTGACAAACAAAAAAAGAACTTAATGTGCACATTTTTTATTTGTTAAAAGATGAATTCCTATATTTGTTTGGTATTCAGGAGAAATATGTTGGCAATAAAGCTCATGGAATTTTTACACCCCCGTTATATACTTGCAATTTGAAAGAGATGGAAATCCAATATATTTCAAACTTAAGGTCACTATTTTCTATATCCATTGCCTCGTCAATGTCATTGCTAGAAGATTTGATAGTCTTCGACTGTGATGAACTGGAGCATATGGTAATAGAGGATTAGAGCGCATCATTGAGGATGATGATGAAGACTGTTGTTTCACAAATCCCCATAGGATATTTGTGGGAGGCTTCGAGAGGTTGAAATACCTATTCTCGATCTCCACATGTGCTACCCTTCCACAGCTCTCGTCGTCGTTTATAGTATTATCTTCCCCAAAGCTTGAGCAAGTACTTGGTACAACACAAAAAAGTTGGAAATCAAGCATGTGTTCCCAAAGCTATTTGTGAAAGATCTGCCAAAACTTCATACTATTTGCCCTGCAATTGATTTCCAGAGCGTTCTATATCAAAAAGTAGAGAATTGCCCCAACATCTCTCTAACTTCAACTGATACTCAGTTCCTTGACAGTGAGCATCCAACAGATTAATTAATTATTTACAATTGCTACGATTTTTCTCATTAATTGTTTTGTTTGGTTGGGATGTATGATCTGGGTACAAGATTCTGAGATCAGAAACAAGGGCAATATGGATGATGATGATGATGATAGTATTGAACAGCTTTATAATGTAAGTATACCAAAATAAAATGGCTCAGTTAAATGAAAGAAAAAGCACAGGGAGACACTACGGTTCAGCGATAGAAGCATAAAAATTTACCCCCTTACTAATTTAATTTGCTACAATTTTTTTAATTTTGTCTTCTACGATTTAATATGTCCATTAACGAATGACTTCATCTCATTTGATCTTCTTTAATATATTCTGTTATTGTTCAGAGGACAAGAGAAGTAACAGAAAAGGCTATAAAGAGAGATCGTCCAACAGCTGAACAAAACAATGATTCATCAAATGTATGTCTATTAACAGCCACACTTAAGAAGCCAACAAACATATTTCTCTCTTACATGTTTGCTTCATGATTGCTTCCAAACTTTGGTACAATATCTATGAATTAAATCCAGAACTTTTTAACTTCTTTGTGGTCTCCTATATATTACAGATTGAGGAAATAGCATAGGCAAGTGTTGAAGAAAGTCAAAAAACAGAGGAAGCTATAGAAGCTGATGAATTCAAGGATGTAGAACAAACCAACAAGCCAGCACCATTTGCTGCTCCTTCACAAATTGAATCTCCACAAGTAAGATTATCATATTTTACAATGCACAACAAATGAATTACGTTTATGTGGCCTTTCGAATATTCATACATCTTCATGTAGAGTGAAAGAGGAGTTAGGGACAGTGGCATATCGACTTGAGCTTCCACCTACAGCTCATATTCATATCGTTTTGAGGATTTGCGGGAGGATGTTGAAACGATTTCTAAACCCTAAGATTCTTTCCATTTTGGAGAAAGAGTAGAAAGCTAGTATTGTTCAGGGTGTTTCAATAATGGTTAAAGGGTATTGTTGGTTGGAATAATGGTTGCTTCATTTGATTCGCTTCAATAGAATAAAATCATGAACCAACCAGAGTTCAGAGACCTCCACCGAGAAACAAATTAAGTTTGGCAAAGGAAACCATCAGCAATTTGCAAAAGATGATCTATGAGACTGTTCTGAATAATGGAGGAAGGTATTGAAATGGAAGTTCACATGCCTTGTGTATATATCCAGAGTTGCAGCTGTACAAGATGATAACGAGTTGAGTGAGGCTCTTTGCTGACTTGGAACTTGTAAGGCTCATTGAAGATGAGTCTGAATGAAATAGCTAGCTCTGAAGAAAGCAAACTTCGCCTTGAGAATTCTACCATTACCATATTCAACAAGCTTGAATAAAAGGAGAATCTTATCGTTGAAGGATGTTCAAAGGGGAAAGAAGCAGCCATTGCTCTTCTGTCTGACATTCACAATAGAGAGAGTTCGTTGGCTGAGGCTCAGCTAAAAGAAAGCGGAGTTTAGCTGTATGGTAAGGAAAGAGAAATCCTAGAGAGAGATGAAACTGTCATCTCTTAAAGAATAGAAGAAGAGAATTTCTGTCGTTTATTCATTCATTCATTATATGTTGCTGTATCTGTGAGCTAGGTATGATGTGCAGATAGTGTGAATAAACTTGTAGAGAGTTGCTTTGTATGGTCCATTTGCATAATTTGGAACATTATTAGTGTAATGACCCTGATGAATTTCTTAAGTAAATAATTCAAAGTTGGTATAAATATTTATTTGTGCAGAATTATGCGAAAGGGACATGGTTAGTTGAGTGGTTTGTGGTGGAGTAATTAACTTTCAGCCCTCCTGTTCGAATCCATGCTACCGCAGAAGTGAAGGTTTCTTTTGTTTTTTAGCGTGAAATTACGTATATACCCCTCTCTATTCTTTTCACCTACTCGACTCCTTTTCCCATTTCCTTCTGCAAATTGCAATGATGGCAGAGACGCGACGCAGGCGACAGCGGTGGTTGGGGGAAGACGTTGCGTCGGCGTGCGGCGCGGGTTTGGAGTACACGGCACGGTGGGTGGTTGGCGTCGCCTTTAAGTACGGAGTTCTCCTCTCCCATTTCATTTTCTTCTGCCATCGGAAGCGAGAGTGAGAGCAGAGGGAAGGTCCAGAAGTGTGTCGCGAGAAGTAGGAGAGGAGTGACCGAGGGTGACGCCGTTGAGATTCGAAGCGACAGTTTTCGCCAGTGTCGCCGCCGTCGTGCTATGTGTGGACACTGCCGTCGCATTCCAAAACAGGGTACTGTAGCAATTCCGAATTTTCAACTTCCCTTTTTCTGTTGCCAGAGGTTGCGCTGTGTGTGTAATGAGTGGTAAGTTCACATCTTTCCATTTCATTTAACTTCTTGTTAGTGATGGTTGCAAGGTTGATTTTCTATGTTCTCTGTTGCCGAGATTATGAGGGAATTGATGACGGAAGGGTGAGTGAGAGTAAGGCCATGAAGTTGTCATTAAAACTGGAAGCTGTGTGTGCATGAGTAAATAGTTGTATGTCTCGCTTACCGAGCTGTTGGAGATGAGGGAAAATATTTGATTCATGTGTGCAGTGGAAACCGTCAAGCTGTGTGAGTGGCTGTGTGATGTTCTGTGTGTTGCTGTCAACCGTGAGGAAGAGGATGAATAGATGGAATTGAATGGGATTGTAAAACTATTGTGACTGTAAGGAATGAGTTTGGTTAAAGGACACCGAGTATGTGTGGCTGTGGCATGTGTGTGTATTTATGGGTGTGTGTGGTTGTACTGGGAAGAAAAGAAAAGAAACAGAAAGTAGGGGATGGTAGAAGTGAGGATTCTGCTGTGATATTGTTTTGGACAGCAAGTGTGTGATTGGATTTGTGTCTATTAGTTATGTGTTGGTGCTGTGAGGAAGAAAAAGATATATATATGGTCGCTGCTATAGGTATATATATTCTATTGTTTGGCTGCAAAAAGAAAAGGGAAGAAGTGAAATTTTGTTGTATGTTTATATATGTATATGGTTGGGTTGTTGTTTTGATGTGTGTGTATATATATGTGCTGTTGTTTGATACACATTTATGTTGGGAAGTGTATGTGTGTTGCTGCTGATTTGAATAAAGGAAATGAGAAAGAAGAGGGAAGATAAAGAAGAAAACAAATTGATGCATGGTCAAGGTTGAATGATTGCATTGTTTTAGGTCTATCATTGTTGCTTATTATGTTAGGAGAAATGTCTGGTAAAGGCATAATAAGAAGGATGATTATAGAATAAAGAAACTTGAAATAGAACTAGAGGATGGTTTAAAAAATTAAAGTGAATAGAGGTCATTTCCTTTGAAAGAAACTAAGTAGCTATATGGAAAACTTCTTGGAATCTTCTTAGTGTGGCAAATTGAAGCCGTGGGTTTGAACATGAACCTAGGAATGAATTGAGAAGCTATTGAACGTAAATTGTTGGAATTGATAGTTAAAGGGAAATGAGGATGATGATGTTCTTTCGTAATGTGAGAACTTGGATTTTTTTTAAAGCAATTGTGGAAATAAGTGTATTGAGCTAAATAAAGATTATGAGTTTATTGAGGTTTCTAGAAATTGATTATGGTCATAGGTTTGAAAACTTGTGAAAATTTAAAAGTTATGATTTCCGATTTCGAGTTAAGCAATAGTATTTAGATTAACAGATTAATTGCAATTTCTAATGAAATGTTTTACTTTTGTGAAATCTAGGGAAGTAGAGAAAAGTTGATCTTCTAAAGCAAAGAGCAATAGTAAGAAGTTAAGTATCGCAGGTGAGTGAATAACGTTCCCAAACTTTGAGATTTTGAAATATAATCAGTTTTTAACATATTTATTAAATGTGAATTTTAGCACGAATTACGAGAAAGAATTTTGAACTCATGACTTTATATGGTTATTTGACATTTCAGTCAAAAGTTAATTTTCAGCATGATTTTTACGAAAAAACGAGCATATAAATTCTTGGTTTTAAATGTTGAAATGATTTCATTACTCATGAATTGATAAATGTTTGAATGATTTATCATAAATGTTCATGATGGGGGAATGTTTCATGATTATGAATGATTTTAATGGAAAGTGTTGCATTGAAAGATGTTACGATTATTGAATGTTAAATGGCCCCCATGCATGTTTGAAAGGTTTTTGAGGACGGAATATAGAACGCTAGTTACTAACAGTAGTACTGTTAGTCCTTGGTGCACCATGGTTAACCTGAGCTCGACGGATATTTCGTGGGTCTTGTACTCGTGACAGTGGCTTGGAGTCACAAGTTGTTATTCGTGGGATTTATTCTCGCGCCTGTTATTCGTGTGTCTTGTACCTGCGCCTGTTTTACGTGGCCTCGAGTCCCGACGAATTGGTTAGCTACCCTCATGGACTGTGTGTCCATGCCTGTTTCGTTCTGTTGAAGTCCTAAGGAAAATTGTTATTTTGAAACGATTGTTTTAAATGGTTCTCTTAAAAGGGAACGTTTATTGAGTAAATTATTTAAATTACGAATCTATATGATTTATGTTTAAAGGTATTGAAATATGGAAAAGTGATTGATTTGAAATGACTGTTTTGAAAGGTTTGTCATGAAATAAAGTGTTTACTTCCATGAAATGAAGTTTACTGAAACGATTGCATTGAATTACGAAATATTATGATTTATATTTAAACATGCTGAAATTTTTTGTTTTCACATTTTAAATTATATTTTTGGGGTGTTATTCATGAGTAGATTATTTGGCTTCAGATAGTGCAGATGATCATATTCCTCCAGTTGAGCAGTGAAGAGCCTCACTTTTGATCCGAAGAAATTGTTTTAGCACGTCAACTTTTGAAGTAATTATATTTTTGAAAATATGTGTATTATTTTGCTAAAGGGTTAGATGCTCTATTTAACTTATAGATAAAGTTCGGGTTTTTTATCATTTTAAAAAGTATCTAAATTCGAATTAAAGTATTTGCCTTTGTATTTAAACTGAAAGTTAAATTATGATTATTATTTTAAACGGTTTATTTATGTTTTAAGACTTAAGGAATATAAATTTATTCATATTCGGTCACCGTTCAAATTTCAGGACTTGACAATTAGAGTCTTTATTCTATCAAATTTACACTAGTATGCTACATTACATATTTTTTACAAGGTAATACTGATAACAAATGGCATATATCTTGTTCAAATGCATGAGCACAAATAAAAAAGCATTATCATTATTTAAGCCAATACCCCCTCCATTATTGATGGCACACTATTATTGATAAATTAAGCTGAAAACGCCTCATTTAACCCTAGTGTAATTCAAACTTCAAAGTTCCAGGTAAGGCAGTACCCATATCATCCTATATCCAACTTTAAAAACTAAACTAAACATAACAAAGTTTTAATTTTCAATTTTCAATTTTTAATAATATCCATAACAATTGTAGGAAACTACAATATATTCAAAATATATGTAATACAGTTAATTTGATATACACAAAGCTTGCTAAGTTTATTATAGCGTTAGCAAATGAAGGAGTCATTTATTCATAGAAGAGGGGTTGGTTTTATGTGAGGTCAAAGGTCGGTTGCATGTTAAAGGCACCTGCGATAAGATGTTCTGGTCAACAATCTTATTGGAGAGAACAGAGTTAAATAATAAATGAAGAAAATGAATAAAAATGAGGTTGGCTCAAATGTCTCATTCTGCAATAGTAGTTGAATTTTAGGCACCAAAAACAAAAAACATGAACTTGAATAGTATAGAATATTCCCTTTGGTATGGCATTAGTCAGAAGCGTGGAAGGGTGAAGATTTTGAATGATATGGGCTGTAATCATATGATAATCAGATTATTTAACTCTGCCAAATGTTGATGCAGACTTTACTTGTATCATAATAAATTATTTTATACTAATTCACCTCTTTCTTCTCTCCTCTTTGTCAAACCACTCTCCCATTTTCTATTTTTCAATCCTTTTCCTGCCACTCTGGCGGTACATTAGATGTTACAGAAAAGATTAATTAATGACTCCGAACAAGACAACGTCAATAACAAATAAAAAAAAAAAACATGATCATTAACTAAGCCAATACCCCCTCTATTATGGATCGCACTCTCTATTATTGATAAATTAAGTTGAAAACTCCTCATTTCACACTAGTGTAATTCAAACTTCAAAGTTCCAGGTAAGGCAGTACCCGTGTCATCCTATATCCAACTTTAAAAACTAAACATAACAAATTTTTAGTTTTTAACTTTTAAAAACTAAAATTTTTAACCCCTCTCACGTTTGCTATTTTTCAATCCTTTGCTATGAGTAATTTGTTACATCCCAAAATTAATTATTTCTAACTATTTATACCAATACCCTACTATATATATCGACCACACTAGCTAGCTCGTTTCTGCGCTTCTTCTCTCTGCAATTTCTGTGCTCTTCTTGGCTTCTCGCTTTCATTTCTCTCTTCATTCACAATAATCTTTTCATGTTCTTGTCCTTTCAAAACAAAAAACAAAATTAGAGTTTTGGCTCCTGTTTTATGAGAGGCTATCTACTGAAGCAACATTTTTTTCCCTTCAAAATATATACTTTAAAAGTGGACAGTACTTAAGTCAGCTAAGTTTTTTATAGTCATTATGTCAAGCTCTCCAATCATACATAGTCATGTGTCATATTTTTTAATATGGGTTTATAGTTTAATGATAATATTTCGGAAGCTGGACACATGGTTATGTGTGATTGGAGGACTTGATATAATAGGTATAAGGAACTTGACTTAAATATTAACCACTTTTAAATTATATTTATGTATGTTTATATCTTATAATAATTGGGGAAAAAAATAAAAATATCTATATTTTTTACTGCGTAATTACTTCATTTATATTTGTTTGATCCTGACACTATCAGATATAAATGTTAGGTTATTCATGTTATTGAATTTGAAAGAGGAAGTAAGTATCTTTATATGAAATACATTTAATTGTATGTTTGTTAATTTTCCTTGTAGGGTTGAGTTTTCATTGGAAGTATATTGCATCTTTTTTTTTTTTCGGTATGATACTCCTCCAATCCTATATATGACATATTTAACTAATTTAATTAAGTTAAGAAAGATAACCTAATTAAATTAGTTAATATAACATATTATTTCTAAAATACCCTAATCATCTTCCTAAACTCCCTCCCCCTCTCGTACTTAATTATTGTTAAAAGAGTATCAATATAGTAATTTAAAAAAAATAATAAATATAAAAAGTATATATTACATTTAAAATCAGATCAACTTCCTAAAAGTTTGTACTTCAATCTTTTACATATCAATAGTTTTGTCGAAATTTACATATCATTTAGCTAATATCTTAAACTTTCTCATTTGTATTTCACAGATATTTACGCATTAAAATAAGGGAAGCTTGAATACTGGTAGATTGCCCTTGCTTGCATCCAAGTTAGTATGGATATTCATAATTTTAATTTTCAATATTTCAATCCTTTTCTGCCACTTGCATTTATTTTCTTAGTGTGACCAAGGCCTATTGCTTATTGGATCTCATTATAAAATGTAAAATGATGAGCCTGGTCAAGTGTGCTATTTTGAAACTGAGTATTATTAGCACTAGTTAAGTATAATCTGGCGGTACAGTAGATGTTACAGAAAATATTAATTGATGACTCCGAACAAGACAACGTCAACAACAAATAAAAAAACATTTTCATTATTTAAGCCAACATATATCCCCTCTATTATTGATCGCACTCCCTGCAATATCTGAGCTCTTCTTGGCTTCTCGCTTCATTTCTCTCATCAATCACAAAAGAGCTTTTGATATTCTTGTGCTTCCAAAAAACACTAAGATTTAGAGTTTTCCCTTCTGTTTCGGAGTTTGTCTATTGAAGGAACCTGCTTGTATTTGAATTACGTTTTACTCTCATATCTGTTATTATTGTTCTCCTCCTCCCTTGTTTAGAGGGGCAAAAAAACAGAGTTGTGTGCAAATCTTCTTTCTGCCTAGTACTTCGGACTTTTTTTATTTAAATTCCTTATTTAAGTTATGTTTCCTTATTAAATTCCTTGCTTAGAAAACCAAAAAAGAAAAAAGAAAAAAAAAAGAGATTTTTATGTCGAAGACATTGCAGCAGAAGCGCAAACAAATCTCTGAGAGGGTAAGGATTTGTACTCCATGATACTTATAAATTCTGTTTCCGTCTTCTTATATATATAGTCTCTTAAACATTCTTTAACTTATTCTTACTTTTAGATAATTAATTGGTTGGTCACGGGAAGCATAGTTGAAGATTTCGATTCCTGTTCCCAGGTTAGTATGTGCATAATTTATTTATAAATTTCATTTATTTATAGAAACTTTAATCGGTTTTTAAATTATAAACTAAGGTGGGTTCTGTAATGGAATATAAAATTAACTGTATTTTCTATAATTTGTAAGCAATGGCTCTTTATATTTTTTATATTTCATATGAATATTGATATTGATATGGTCTAGCTTCCAATATCTAGAAAGTTTCTCGTTAATTTATGTTGTTATGAAAAAAAGAATTACTTGCATGTTTTTAAGTTTCTCACCAATGGTTTAGGTAAGGCTGTAAAAATTAAATTACATTTAAAAGTTTACCAACAAATACAGAATGATTTTTTACAATCATTGAGATTTTATTTAAATTGAATAATTAAAGAGCATATTTCTTTGAGTTTATAAAAGTAATGTTTAGACTGTTTAGTTAAACCACGATTTATTATATTTATATAAAGTTGAAGTTATTTTACATTTATTGCAATCATAAAAAAATATTTTTATTTAAATGCTTCTCAAAATAATTACAACCTGTTGATCATTAAAACAGAACTTATTTGACCTTCTGTACATTTTTATATTTAATTGGCTACATGAAGCTTACTTGAAGATTTCGCATTTTGGTTGTCATTCTGCCCCAAAAAGAAAGGCCGAAAAAAAGAAAAAGAAACAAAGAAGATTGCCATTATCTGCTTCTTATATAGCTTACTTAAATTATAATTCAGGAAATGCTTTGTGTTTGTGTAGTTACATGAAGCTTGAAATTATTTGTATTCTCTGTTGTAGAAATGCTATTTTGCAATGAGAATAACTATTTTCTCCTCAAGCACTTAACAAATACACACACACATGTTGTCCTCATTGTCTAAAATTTATAAATATAGCACATAGACATATGAGAAGTAAGGATTTGTACTCCATGATACTTATGAATTAGGTTTGCATCTTCTTATATATACACTATATATATATGTATATATATATTATCTCTTAAATTTTCTTTAACTTATTTCTATTTTCTAGATCTTGGTTGGTCAGGTGAAGCCTGCTTAAAGATTTCGATCCCTGTTTTCAGGTTAGTATTATATGCATATTTATTCATAGAAATTATAAACCAAGGTGGGTTATATATAATTACAACAGTATAAAAGAGAACTAAAATCTCTTTAATTCGAAATATATTATACCTTTCATCAACTATTTAAAGACTCTTACCAAAAAATTTAAAAGACATGTTTTATTGTGAGGCATACAAATATATGTATATATATATATATACACACACCACTCTATTCTATATATAAGTCTATTTTTAGTTAAAAATTTTGATCTTTAATATAAGTCTACTTAGAGTGCTATTAATGAATGTCTTCCAAATTCAACTCTATTAGAAATGAAATTAGAAAATATAGCCCAATACTTATTTTTAATAAGGATAAATTTGACAAAAAACTTTAAATCTGAAACATATTAAATGACTTGACTAAGTTTTTATTGGTATATAAGAATTAGTTAATATGGACTTATATAGAGGACTAGAGTTGTATATATATAGGCACACATTGTATTTGGGCGTTGACCTTTTATATATTTTTATATTTAATCTCCTAAACAGTACATTTTCATTTTTATTTATCAAATTTTGATTGGCTACATCAAGCTTAGTTAAAGGTTTGGAATTTTTGAGGTTGACGTGATAAGTGGTTCCCCTCTAAAGAAAAGAATATAAGTTCCAATTCCGAAAAATGTATTTGTTAGAGGAGGTATTAAAAACTTTACTCTCTTAGCCTGAAAAGAATTAATCTTGAAACACCAAAGTAATTTATGGATATCCTTGATGAAATAAAAAAATAGTTAGAATTTTGGGTGGCATTCTGCCTCAAAAAAAGAAATGGATAAAATTGTCATTACCTACTTTTTATAGCTTACTTTGATTACAATTTTGGGAATGATTTGTGTTTGTATATCTACATGAAGTGCTTTGATTGTGATTATCGTTAAATAAATATTTATTCTTG
Source organism: Leucaena leucocephala (assembly GCA_037074615.1). Taxonomy (NCBI): domain Eukaryota; kingdom Viridiplantae; phylum Streptophyta; class Magnoliopsida; order Fabales; family Fabaceae; genus Leucaena; species Leucaena leucocephala. The sequence continues at coordinate 17,531,402 of CM073549.1, read as the reverse complement.
CAAAATTTATTAAAATTAATTATAATTGGTTGGTTTTTTCACTTTATAATATAGCATACTTCGTGATACCGTAGTTCATAACTACGACCGGCCGGACTGAGTTGGTCCGGAAAATGGCAATCCAGCCACTTGGCTTGCCTTTAATCCAAGTCTCTAACCCCGGGGCAAAATTGACCCAGGGTGACCTGTGTAGCACGAGTTATTTTTAAGATGTTGCAAATGCACAAAACAATGTTATCTAAAACAAAACAACTCTACTTGCTTCACCTAACATTCGAACATATCAACTGATCCGACATTGCAAAGTTGAGAGGAAGCAGAAGATGAAGAAATTAAAAAAAAAAAAAATTAGCTTCGAATCGAAACTATGTTTGTCTCTCCAAATAAGAGCAATACCCACCAAAAACCCACCAAATTTAATTAGCTTCGGCTTTTATGGTTGCTTCCACGTTGCGTCCAATATTTAGACTATTATTGAAGACAAAGTAAAAGGATGCGTTGAGGAAGGCCGTGGGAAAATGAAGATTATGAAAGTAAAAACAATTTTGAATTTTAAATTACCTGGGATAAAGGGAGGTAAAGAGTGAAAAGTGAAAATTGGATCTTGGGGGCGTAGATCAGCACTTTTTCTGACGGAAGGAAAAACACTTTATTATTTAGTTCTAAAATGTCCAAATCCTCATTCGGTGAAAAAAATATTTTCCTTGTGATCTTATTATAACCTTTTTAATTTAAAATATATTGTTAGAGGGAAATACGACTCACTTCAATTACCTTATAACTATAAGATATAAGCTACATTAAATATATAATTTTAAAATTGACGAGACTTAAATTAATAAGTTTCTTATATTTATTATGTTAAACTCTCCAATCACACGTGATCATATGCTCTATTTTTCAATATGAGCTTATAGTTTAATGATAACATTTCAAAAGCTGAACATGGCTATGTGTGATTGAAGGACTTCATATAATAGATATAAGGAACTTAATCTAAATATTGACCATTTTTAAATTATATTTAATGTATATTTATATCTTAGAAGAATTGGGGGGAACAAAATAAAAATATGTAATTTTTGACTGCATAATTACTTCATTTATATTTGATTGATCCTGCCACTACCAAATATAAATGTTAGGTTATTCATGTTTTTGAATTTGAAAGAGAAAGTAAGTATCTTTATATGAAATGCATTTAATTGTATGTTTGTTAATTTTCCTTGTAGGGTTGAGTTTTGATTGGAAGTAGATTGCATCTTCTTCTTTTTTGTATGATACTATTTTTATCCTTAATATATGATACATTTAATTAATTTAATTATATTAAAGAAGATAGTTAAATTAGTTAATATGTCGTATTATTTCTAAAACACTATAATTATCTTTCTAAATTCTCTCCTTTTCTCTTTTACTTAACTATTGTTGAAGGAGTATCAATAGGAATAATTTTAAAAAATATTGATAAATATAAAAATATGTCTTATATTTAAAATTAAGATTAATTTTCTAAATTTGCACTTTGATCTTTTACATATCATTTAGCTAATATCTTAAACTTTATCATTTTTATTTCACAGATCTTGACGCGTTAAAATAAGTGAAGCTTGAATACTGGCAGATTGCCCTTGCTTACATCCAAGTTAGTATGGATATTCATAATTTTAATTTATCCATAGAAAATTTTATTACTTTTTCTATAAATTGGAGGAGACGTTCAATTTTGTGTGTGATCAAACATTAGTATAGCGGGAATCGAGGCCATCCCGCACGGAACTGAAGTAGAAGAGGATTCGCCACCAACACAATCCAATTTCATCTTTTTCTTTATACAACAATCTAATTAAGTTATATTTGAGTATTATCATGCTAAATTGGGTTTAATTTTCTCAAAGACATTTTTTATATTCATATAGACTCATACTCAAGACTTAATTTTTAAACAACCAAAGTCCCTTCTATTTAGATCAATGTCTCATAGTAGAAGTAAATTAATTAATAACAATGCTAGTAACTCTAATGAAAGGAAATAAATTAATTAGAGGCACTTTAGGAATTCTAATCCTCTTACAACAATACAATTCAATTCCTTTTTATATTAGTTAGTTTATTTTTAATTACTCTTAAAGTCAAGAGTCTAATAAATTACTTAGAAATGTCTCTTTATCCATTCAAACGCATATGTCAACTTTCTGTGATGTCTTATATAAGAAGCTAATTAACATTGAATTAAGCTCACAATCTCTCCTACGTAGGGCTCTTGAGTTTATTTGTATGTCAAGTGCAAATTAGACAAAGTCTAATTTCCAAGTTGTTCTATTTTGAAATCTTCCTTTTTCTTTCTCCAAATCCTTTCATACTTTGCCAGGATTCTCTAAAATCAAAGTATCACTAATTAAATAAAAAAACAATCACAAACTACAAATATTAAAAACAAAAACAAATTATTTAGAAGAAATAATAAAATGAAAGTAAACTAATCCCTCCGTCCCTATTGATAAATCATTTTCTTTAAATTGGTATTTTATAAGATCTTCTTTAAGTTTTGTCTATAAATGCTTTCTTTACCCATTTTACCTTTACTAAATGCCTCTATTATCTCAATCATCTTTCCCATATTTCTTTGATAAAATGATAGTAAGATAGTCTATAAAAATTAGCACAGAATTCAAATTGAGTTGTATTATTCATGATTTGTGAATAATGTCGTGACTCTCTAGACTTACATACAAATTGCTATTGATATGATTTTGATCATGACAATTGCTATAGTTTGGGTGATGAGGTGGGGGGATGGTTTTGATTAGTACTATCTTCCTTTCTTAATATGAGAGCTAGTTGACTTTTTTAGATAAATTAAAAAAGCTAAATAAATCAGTTAATTATAACTAATATAAGATTTAATTGACTAATTTGGGTAGAATGATGAGTATATAATATGAATTCGTCTTAAGGGTTCGATTTAGTCATAATTAATTAGTTCATTTAACTTCTTTAATTTATCTAAAAAAGTCAATTAGTATTTACACTTATAACTAGAGAGAGTATATTGCAATCTTAGATCACAGTAGGCAAGTACATATAGATATGCAGATGTAGTTGATTTAGTAACCGTAATCCCATATGCATGTTAGATGGAGGCGGCCGCGTGGAATATCTGTACCAATGTTTCCACAACATGCATCCAAGACTTGATACGTAAAGCATGGGAGGAACTTGGGTACCTCTGTAAATACAAGAGGTATGTTAAAGGCTTCGAAAATAAACAAGGAGAGTTGTCAGTAGTGGTGAAAAGTGTGGAGCTAAGGATAGAAGAAGCCAAGAAAGTAAATAAGACTCGAGTTGAGCCTATGGTTGAACACTGGCTTCAATGTGCCAATAAACTTTTACAGCATGATCCTGAATCAACCAAATGCTTTGGCTTGTGTATGAATTGCTTCTCTCAAATTGCGCAAGCCAAGGAGTTGGAAAGTTTGATGATAGAGATCACAACAGTGATTGCTCAAGTTGATAAATTTGCTGAAGTTGCACGTGAAGCTGGAGTGCCAGGCATGGAATACCATTCACAAGAGTTCATGTCCTTTGAGAGTAGAAAGGCAAAATTTGAGAAACTCAAGAAGGAATTAGAAGACGACCATAACTATATGATAGGATTGCATGGGATGGGAGGAACAGGGAAATCAACAATGGCAATAGAAGTTGGAAAACATGTTGAAAAATCAAATGCCTTTGATAGAGTCATATTCATTAGTGTGTCTACCCCTGTCGATAAAAAAAAGATTCGAGATGACATTGCAAAGAAATTGGAATTGCAATTAGAGGAAGAGAAGAAATGGACCCACGCGGAACAAATATGGAATAGGATTGCTTACGCCGGAAAGGTACTCATAATACTTGATGATGTCTGGGAAGAGCTGAATCTTAAGAACATGGGGATTCAACCTGGATTCCATAGAAAGGGTCACTGCAGTATTTTGCTAACCACACGTCATAAGAACGTTTGTACCCAAATGGGATGCCAAAAGAAGATTAAACTAGAGGACTTAGATGAGAAAGATGCTTTGAAACTTTTCCTTTTTCAGGCTATGGAAAGTGGTCAACATTGCCCTAATAATTTGAAGAATGTGGCAATAGATATTGTGAATGAGTGTGGAAGATTACCAATTATAATTGTAGCAGTAGCGAAAACCTTAAAAGATTCGCCTGTAAAATATTGGCATGATGCTTTGATAGCATTGAAAAGTACTGATGAACCATCAAGGGATGGGATTGTTGGTGAAAATGTGTTGAAGTTTTATAAATCTTTGAAATTAAGCTATACTCATTTAAATGATAAAGAAGCCCAAGTTCTTTTCCTATTGTGCTCTATATTCCCAAAATCTCATGAAATACCTGTAGAGCTTTTAAGTAGAATTGCTATAGGATTGGGGCTGTTTGGAGAAGTTGATAAATATTATGTAGCAAGAAGTCAAGTTCGTGTAAAAACAAACAAACTCATAAATTCTTCTTTATTATTGACGGCCGGTGAAGAATGTGTAAAGGTACATGATGTGATTCGCGAAGTGGCCCTAGAGATAGCAAATGAAGAGATTCAAGTGATAATGAATTCTGAGACAAATTTGAAAGAGAATATGAAATATTCCTCTTGGATCATAAGTGGCTTTCCCCATTGTTCCAGTGATAGTAAACTCGAGGTTCTCTTAGTATGGATAAATGAAAATGGTTCTTGGGAAGTTCCAAATACAGTGTTTGGAGGGATGAAGAGTCTTAGAGTTTTGATTTTGAATTCTAAAATCGAGTTTGGTAGAACATTAGCTCTATCGCTTTCACACTCAATTCAATCACTAGAACATATCCGAACATTGTCTCTCACAAATTGGGAGTTAGGTGATGTATCCGTGTTGATGGGAAACTTACAAAAGCTTGAATCTCTAGAATTGACCAATTGTTCAATTATTGAATTCCCAAATGAAATACGTAAGAGAGATAAATTGAGAGTTCTAGCCTTGAGGCGTTGTTATTTTGGAAAGAACAATCCATTTGAAGTGATTGCAACATGCTCGCTACTAGAAGAATTGTATTATGTCTCCAATAATGATCATATACCTATTGACGAAAATGTTCTTCAAATTACACCCCTTCCTAAATATCAAATATACCATATAGATGGTAGCGACATCTCTGCTTTCGATTCTTCTCAATTGGATACTTCGATAAAAAAATGTTTCAAGCCAGCCAAGTTACAACGAATCTTCTCCAAAGAGGTAATTAAATACTTGGCCGCAAGAGCAGAGATTCTGGAGTTAAAAGGAGATAATGAAACAGGTTGGAGCAACGTTATTCCTGACATTGCTTCAATTGAAGATGGAGCTATGAACGACTTGATCAAGCTTTCATTGAAGCATTGGGCTGAGATTAAGTGTTTGATCCATACAGATCATCTTCAACTTGAATCTGGAATGTCTATCATGTCCAATTTAGCTCAACTGCAACTCATTGATGTGGATGTAAGAGAAATATGTTGTGGTCGTTATCCTGATGGCTTTCTCAAGCAACTAGAGAGGCTTGAGTTTACGACATGTCAAAAGTTGGAAAGCACATTATTTAAGGGCAAGCTTGAGCTGGGTAACCTTAAGTCCATAGAAATAGAGCAGTGTTCAATGACGTGTCTTTTTTATCCGTCCACTGCTCAAAGTCTAAGGCAGCTAGAAATGTTGAAGATAGCTGACTGTTATAATCTAGAATACATAATAAGGGAAGAGGGAACATCAGTAGAGGAGAAAGTGGATGATAAAGATCCGAATCTAACGAGTCATGACTCAATAATGTTTCCAAAATTGAAACTCCTCCATGTTAAAGGGTGTGGAGAATTAGAATTCATATTGCCAATATGCTTTTGTGAAGACCTTCCTCTACTAGGGAGTGTGGACATTTCTCAGTGTCGGAAGCTAAAATACATGTTTGGGCAATATTCAGAAGAGGAAGAGCTGCATCAAATGCAAAAAGAAATCACACTCCCTTCATTGAAAGTAATGTCTATTAAAGAAGTTCCATCATTTGTAAACATATATCCAGAATGTTATCTCTCACAGAAACCAACAACAAATAAAAGCGAGGGGTCAAAGGCAAAAGACGATAGTCCAAGTCGCAATATCTCTTGGGGTCCTTTGTATTGTTTCCTTCCAAAATCAAAAACTACAAATAAAGATGAGCCATCTACTTCTAAGGCAGCTCAGCCGGACCGTATCCCCTCACAGGTATATATATATATATATATATATATGTTCATCCATTGCACTTTTCATTGATATAATGCTACCTACATATGTTTCTTTGTATTAATTAATAGAGTAGAGTTGGTTTAAAAAAAACGAGTAGTAAATAATCCTCGATACTCTCAAAAAATGTGTTCGCCAAATCATTATAGTTTAGGCTTATATATATATATATTTATAAACCTGAACATATTTGAGTCATTTACAGATAACCCTCATAATATTTTAAATTTTAAAACTAACCTCACTGAACTCTTATGTTTTCACATGGTTTAAATGTAGCTCATTCGTTTTTTGAACAATTAACTATTTAATCCAGTCTTGCTCCATTGTTTCATTTAATTGATTGAGAAGAATTTAAAATGTTGGAAATTCAAATTCTTAATAGTTTGCAATATAGTAGCTGAAATGTAGTAAAAATTAAGTTACCTGAGATTGAGAGGGAATTAAAAAGTTAAAATAAAATCTCTCCTCCTCTAGCTTTCCCATCCAGTCTCCCACGGTGCTACGACTCTAATGAGACAAACAAAAAATTACCATTAATATATACACATTTTTAATTTGTTAAAGATGAATTCATATATTTGTTTGGGGTATGCAGGAGAAATATGTTGGTGATACAGCTCCTGGAATTTTTATACCACCATTATACCCATGCTACTTGAGAGAGATGAATATCATATTTATGTATAACTTAAGTTCATTATTTTCTGTATCCATAGCCTCATCAATGTTAATGCTGGAAAAATTACACGTTGAGTTCTACTTTTCACTAGAGCATATAGTAAAAGAGGAGGTAGATGGCAATGATCATATGAATGCCAACTCTATCTTTCCCAGCTTACGCATGATTGAAATCCTGGGATGTGTCAATCTGAAGTATGTATTTCCAGCTTCTTGTTCAAGAAACCTCATGCACTTGGAATCAGTCCATATCTCTTGGGCTAAAACATTGAAATATGTATTTGGAAAATCTTGTGAAGATGATAACTCACCTCACCAGAATCGGAATACTGAGATTCGTCTCCCAGCCCTCAACAAACTATGCTTTGAACGTGTACCAATTATGGTGAGTATGTGCGCAGAAAACTATTATGTGAAAGCACCATCTCTACAAGATATCACTTTGGGTCATTCTCTGCAGCAATTTCCTATAAACTCTTTTATAGATTTATCAGTCGAGGGGCATAGAGGACATGAACAACTCTCAAGAATAAAGGTAATTAAATATTTTTCCAATAGTTAGTTCAAGATTGATTGAGATATTGATTTGTTGATTGATAGTAACATATCTTATGACACAGCTAAGTGGGATGAACTTGTGCAATTTGAAACATCTTGGTTTCAAATCATTGGATGTGGAAACAATTTATGATCTTCAAAGACTTGAAATTGCAAGTCCTGTGAATTCAAGTTTGAAAACCCTGAAATTGGAAGACATGGATAATTTAAGAAATATATGTGTGGGACCAAAAACTCTTCATATGAGCTTTCAAAATATTTTCAAGCTGGAAATCAACAAATGCCATCGATTGAAGTACATCTTGTCTTCATCAATCTCAAGAAGCTTACCGTATTTGCGACACCTAGAGGTATCAAATTGTGCAGACCTAGAGCATATCATTGAGGATGATGATGGAGAATGTTATTTCCCAAATCTCCGTAGGATTTTTCTTCAACGCTGCAACAAGTTGAAATACCTATTCTCTGTCTCAACATGTGGTGTCCTTCCACAGCTCTCGGCGTTGTGTATATTACACGCCCTAGAGCTTGAGCAAGTATTTGGATGTACACAAGAGTTGCACATCAAGCATGTCTTCCCAAACCTATTTGTGATATGGCTTGAAGATCTACCAGTACTCCATACTATCTGCCATGCAACTGATTTCCAGCCTGTAATATACCGTAAAGTATTGGATTGTCCCAACATCTCTTTAACTTCAACTGATGATACTCAGTTCATTGAAGGTAATTGATTATAAGCATCCAAAATACGAGTATTAATTGATTATTTACAATTGCTGTGTACTTGCTATGATTTTTCTCATGATAATACATATTTGGAATTGTCTTGCTTGGTTAGCGTATGCGGACTGGCTAGTCAAATCTGAGAGTAATAAGCCCAACATGGATGAAGATTATGTTATTGAACAGCGTCTTAATGTAATTCACTAATTTTTTTCCCTTTGTCTTCTACGATTTACTATGTTGATTTCTTCAACTCATTTCATCTTCTTGAATATATGTTGTTATTGTTCAGAGGTTCAGAGAAGTATCAGATAAGGCTATAAAGAGAGATCGGCCAACAGCCGAACAATACAATGGTTTATCAAATGTATGTATATGTTATACTTTCCTATAATCTAATTATTGCCTTTTTTTATTGCTTCCAAATTTTGGTACAATATCAATATATTAAACCCAGAACTTTTTAATTTCTATCTCTGGTCTTCTACATGTTAAAGATTAAGGAAATAGCAGAGGCAAGTGTGGAAAAATGTCCAAAAACAGAGGAAGCGATAAAAGCTGAAGAAGTCAATGATTTAGAACAAACCAACAAACCTGCATCATTTGCTGCTCCATCACAAATTGAATCTCCACAAGTAAGATCATATTTTACCGGGTTAAAGTCTAATTTTGCCCCAAAAGTTTTCGTGAATGGGTACCAAGATTTTTTTGGTTGAGTCCAGGTGGTATATCCTAGCCAATAGCTAGACTAATCCTCCTAAAATATACATAACACCAAGGTGGATTTTATCCATTCCCATAAAACTTTTTTCATGCACACAGCACAGCTAAAAGTTTTTAAAAAAAGAAGCAATATAGCCCCAGTCATTAAAAATAGTCAACTTCTATTTTTTCATTGTCACCATTAGCTTTTTAATAGCTAGGGTGTCTTTGTTCAGTTTTTTTACATTTCCAGGCAATATTGATATTAAAAAAAAGTTTTAGATACTGACAATTCCTACACAAAAAAACTTCTAGAATAAATTTAGAACTTAACCTATTTTACAATACAAAACAAATGAATTAAATTAATGCGGCCTTTTGAATATCCAAACATGCTCTGTAGAGTGATAGAGAACTTCATTTGCGTTCTAAAGATCCAGAATCAAAAGCATCTGATTTTCCCTCTAATACAGGATCTTCTCAGGTAAGTTTATACTTTATTGCATTATTTTGAGTGACTAATTAATGTTAGACTTCAACCTCGACATTACAAATTCCTCATACTTTACATTTTGCTAAAATAAAATAGACTTACATGAACAACGAACAGTTCCTCTCTCCATTAACATATTGTAAGTTTATGAAATACCAAAGCAGCAGCAAATGAAATTGTCAAACAAGTTCCTATTTCTGTTATATGAGCAACACCACCACCATCATCTAATTCAGATATTTTAAGAGCCAATCCCTAACAAACACCATAAAATCATAAAGAAAACACTGAAGCCAACTTCTCATAAAGTTTCTAAATTGGATGAAGCTCTTAGAACAAATCAAATCATAATATAGGTTAATTTATGGAAAAAATCGCAATTTTATGGCGCTTTTCTTTTTTGAAAATTTATTTTCATTTAGGATAATATGGTTCGTAAATTTATGCGTCCTTTTGAATATTCATACGTGTTCATGTAGAATGAAAGAGACTTCATTTGCATTCTAAATATCCAAAATAAAAAAAAATCTAATTTTTCCTTCAAGTAAGTTTATACTTTATTGCATTGTTTTGAGGACCAGGTCAGGGTGACGGTTACTCCTGTTCGAGAGGGGGAGGCAGATGCAGACATTGACATGATGATGATACCTCCAATGGTAAAAACACACCTTAATATTATGGGATTTTTCTTTGATACCCTACTTAGAAGACTTTTCTTTATTTTATGTTTCATTAGGACCCTAAAGATGCTATTAAATTTTCCTGCTTGGCGCAACTGCATGTGCTTCACAATACAATAGAGAAGATTGACTTGAAGATGCCTGTAGGGATCGTGGGTTTAGATCCATATTCCTTTGGAATCGACAAGAAAGATCTCAATGAGTTCCTATCCATGCAAGAGATAGACATAGCATGGGTTCAATTAGCAATCTTGTAACTGTTATTTTATCATTTTTAACTTTTGTGCACTGATTTTTAACTTATATGTGCTGATTTTTGTCTCATTCTAATTCAATAATAGGTACTTTCACAACATATGCACCTCAACAGGGAGAAATGGTTTATATGGATTCTTGTGTCCTGCGGCAGTGCAGAAGGCTCACAACACACTGGATTGGAGGATGAGATACGTGGGATATGTTATTGGAAAGGACAAGTTGCCCTGTTATCTAACACCGATTGTTGAAGGGCAAGTAGCTTAATTATAATAGTTTATACACATTCAGTTTGCTGAGAATTATTGTGTTATCTAACACTGTTTAAATCCCTTATACGTTGTAGTTTTCATTGGATGTTGTGTGTTGCTTGCCCTATCGACAATGTGGTATACTGGTTTGATTCCTTGGGTCACAGCCCAAGTAGTGAGATACAAACTGTTTTCAACACGTAAGTTTATTTGGGAAGCTTTGATTTTTGACATAATTAAATTGTTCTAATGTCTTATTTGTCATTTTCATTTGACGATAGGGCTCTAAAGACATATCTCATAGGTGGGGAGAGCAGCGGTAAAAATAGCCCAACGACTTGGATCCAATTGAATGTAAGTAGTTTGAACTCAATTTTTGATCGACAATCACTTTATATATGCCATTGTTCATCTTTTCCACTCCCTTTTGATTTGCAGTGCCCTCGGCAACGAGGGAATAAAGATTGCGGATACTATGTTATACGTTACATGTATGAAATTATTCATAGTGGCTCTAGTAGTAAATTCGAAGAGGTAATTACTTATTTAATCTCAATAATATTAGTTTATTTTATAATTGTTTATTTTTTTTTCATTTTATTTGTTTTTTAGTATATTATCTTGATGGATTTAAATTTCTTGCTTATTTCTTAATTTGCAGATTTTTAATAATAAGGATCCCTACACCATTGAAGACATTAATTTTATCCGAGATCTTCTGGCAAAACAACTTCTTCAAGAGTTGTTCTCTCAAAGTAAGAACTGAGATCCATCTGACTTTAGGTTTTTATTCAAGTAAATTAGGTTGTAAAGTTTCTTGTAAACTTTGTTATTGTTCAATTATTACGGTATGTTAGTACTGCTTGATAATATTGCAGTCTGATTCGTTGTGGTTAATTGTTAGAAGCTGATAGAGTCAAGGATTCAGAACAAACCAACAAACCCGCACCATTTGCTGCTCCTTCAGAAATTGACTCTTCACAAGTAAGATTATATTTTACATTACACAACAAATGAATTAAATTTAGGCGGCCTTGTGAATATTCATACATGTTCATGTAGAGTGAAAGAGGCCTTCATTTGCATTCTTAAAGATCCACTATCAAAACCATCTGATTCTCCCTCCAATACTGCATCTTCTCAACTAATTAAGTCTATACTACCTCAAGTACTTAATATAAGATCTACTTAACTAATTTAGGTAGATTAAAAAATTAGTTAAATTAGTTATTTGTAATGATTGTGTGTTAGCTTTCCTAAAATAACCCTTTTAATCATGTACATTTGAACTATTCTGATAGGAACAATGTAAATTATAATTTTGACAGATAAAATGGATTGAGGTCTTATATTTAATACTAAAATAAATTTACTATCTAGCTCTTATATCTAGGACCGGAGGGAGGACTTTATTGCAATATTTTCAGTGACTAATGTTAGAATTTAACAACTTGAAAACACATACATTATAAATTCATCATACTGTACATTTTCCTCTCTCCATTAACATATTGTAAGTTCATGGAGTACCAAAGCAGCAGCAAATTAAATTGTTAAACAATTTCCTATTTTTGGTATACCAGTGGCAACAACACCATCATTTAATTCAAATATTTTAAGAACAAAACCCCAACAAACACCTTTTCGCTTGGTTATATATTGTAAAATATTGTGCTAGAACTAACAGCAAGCTACATTACTTCTTTGTGCTATGCAACAAATTATAAAGGAAACAGGGAAGCCAAATTCTCATGAAGGTTCACAAGGAAAAGAAGTAGTCATGACCCATTTATCTCAAATTCACGTGTCTGAGAATTCTAAGGTTGAGGCTCAAGCAAGGAAAGCAGAGTTGAAGGATCAAATCTCGAAGTTGCAAGCTGAGCTGGCTGAACTGGATAGCAAAGAAAAAGAAACCGAAGTGTGAGATGAAACCGTTGTCTCTTCAAGAGTTGAAGAAGAAGGGTGTTTCTGACAGCTGACACCATTGGATTCATGAAGGAGTTGCAAGTAGTGAAGAAAGAGAGATCACTCATGGTGGGAAGACCAAATAAAAGCAAGGCATCAACGTAATTAGAGAATGGGGTGATTTTGTGTTGTTATGTATGTATTTGTATTATCATGGTGGAGATTTTACTATGTTGATTGATAGTGAATAGTGGTTACGTCATTGTCCAAAAAAAAAGAGTAGGGTTTGTGTGAAGAATTGCAGAAGACTTCTTGTTTTAAACGTTAATCATAGGAAATTTTTCTGGACTAGGTCCCGTGGTTTTTATCTCTCACATTAAGGGAGTTTTCCACGTTAAAAAATTGTGTGTTCTTTTGTTTATTTACTTGGTACAATTTTTAAATACCTTTAATGCATTATCGCCTAACTCATATTTTATACGTTAAAAAAGTTTGACTATTATACTATATCTGTGCAAATCTATAGAGTTATTTTACTTATCAATGGGAATGTTATGTTTACCCTAACAGTTATTTCATTTATTAGGCTATGAGGTAAGAGAAATACAGATGACAAAGTCAAATATGATCTAGAATATAGTAAGACTCCTTTCTTTCTAGCTTAGTACGTGGGATCATATACAGTGTGATGTATAACTTGTCAGTTCCGCTCCTCACTACAAAAAAATTGATTTTCAGCGGCGACTTTTGTCGCCGCTGAAAGGTAAAAAGTCGCCGCTGAAAACATTTAGCGGCGACATTTTGTCGCCGCCATGTCGCCGCCTATAAGACTGTCGCCTATTCCCATTAGCAGCGACAATATTTTGTCGCCGCTGAAAGTCCAAAATCAGCGGCGACAATCAGCGGCGACACAGTGTCGCCGCTGAATGTCCACAATCAGCGGCGACACACTGTCGCCGCTGAAAGTCCAAAATCAGCGGCGACACACTGTCGCCGCTGAAAGTCCACAATCAGCGGCGACACACTGTCGCCGCTGAAAGTCCACCATCAGCGGCGACACACTGTCGCCGCTGAAAGTCAAATAACTAATTTTTTTATTAATTTATTTATTTCTTAATTAAAATTTTTAATTTATTTCTTAATGTTATTTATTTAATTTTTTAATATGTAATTTTTGTGACAAAAAAATATAATTTAATAATAAATAATAAATAACTAAATAAATCAGAATCCAATAAAATATCAAATTAGTTCAGTTACGAACATAAATTTAGATAGAAGGATCAATACTATGACTAGAAGAAGTAGGCGCGTGTTGTTGCCCCTTCTGCATCAAAGCAGCAAATTGAGCTTGTATCTTTTGCTCCATTTGTTCCATTAGTCTTTGCTCGAATTGCGCACGCTCTTGGTGCATCTTTTCACGCTCTTCTTCCATCTTTGCACGCTCTTCTTCCATCTTTGCACGCTCAGCCTCCATTTTTTCTCTTTCCTCTTCAAATTTTTTATCAAACTCTTCCTGTAATTGGGCACGCACACTCTCAACAACTGAAGTATCTGTAGATTGAGGGCGATTTCTCTTCCTTGAAGGCTCCGCTCCATACCCTTTCCCTCTTACATACCCTGACCTCTCACCCAGAACTGTCGCCAATATTTCTTCTGACGTCATTCGAGCATCACTCTCTAAATCTTGATCTTGTCGTTGAGAAAGCTCGTACATACGACTCTATAATAAAAACATTTAAAACTATTAAATTGAACATAAAACTAAATCAAACTAAAATATTAAACAATACGTACATGAAGCTGTTCAGAGTGTGCGTCAGCCCATACTACTTGTCCATCTAATGTCTTCCTAGTATGCGTTATCTCCCACAGCTGGTCAGGAGGAATAGGTTGTCCAGTAGTAGGATCTCTCTATAAAATAATAACAAATAAGCAAATACAAAGAATATATTTTACAATAAAAAAAAGATTAAAAATTTAAATTATAGTAGTGATAGATTGAACTTACTGTAGCATACTCAATCTCTGCAAATGATCGAGGACCACAGGTATGTTTAGTCATTTGTTTGTCTCGATTTATCGTGTTTCTTGCACTTTTATTCTACAACAAAATATAGTAAGTAATAAGAATTTAATAATTGAAATAAAAAATATAACTTATTTAGAAAGATAGTAAGATACCTTAAACATGTCAGACTTAAAGTATATTAATAACCACTCCCAATCTTGAAAACTAATAGTTTGAGGAGGATCAGTCAACCTATCCTCATCAGTCTCATATTTCTTGTAATGAGAATGCAGATTGTTCTTCCAATTTCTGAATGCATTTTGTAAAATAATTGATATAGCAATATGAAATTTTTCTTCAGTAATTGCATCAGCAGGTTCAAATTTATCCTGAAATAAATAATCGTAAACATTCGATACAATGAAATAAATAAACTAAAAAAAGTATAAAAAGTTAACATAAATAATACCTTTATTTTTAAAATCATATCAGGACCATATTTTTCAAACACATTCTTCCAGCTACCTCCACCATCCCTGAAAGAGACTGTGGTTCTAAGAGTTAAACCACAATAATTAGAAAAGTCTCTTGCTTCTGGACCGATTGCTCTTGACATGGAATCTGAAAATTTAACTCGAATCTTTGCTCCTTGTGCAGTCCTCAAATTAACGTTAATAGACTTATAAACTCCTCTGCCCTTGTTGATTGCAGTATAAGAACCTATCATTAAAATTTAATTGCAACAATTACATGTTATATGCGATGTAAATCAATTATTATAAATTTGAAACAAACTTACCTGCACTACTATTTTGAGTATGGGGAGTAGTAGGAGAGTTGATAGGCATTTCCTCAAACTGCTGTTGCATTGATAGCGGTGAAATAACAGGTCTTGATTGAGGTGTAGAGCATGTACCTCGACTATTTGTGTTGTCATTAGATGTAACAGAAATACCTTTCCCACCACGACCTCTCTTTAATGCTGACATATCCTACAAAAATATACATTCCATTTAAGAAATATCAATCAATCAAACAAGAATCAATGTAGATATTAATAAAATGTACCATATCAAGTAATTTCATTCAATTGAATCTTCCGTCGCACTATCACTTAAACTAATGTCTTCTGATTCATCTGTTTCTTCTATTTTAGTTTCTATTTCACTTTCTTCTTCAGTATCGCTATCAAAGTCGTCAAGAAGATCCTCTTCATCACTAAATCCAGTATTAATGGCACTACTTGTATGTATTTGTGATGGTTCTCCTTGATCTAAGGGTTGTGTTTGTCCATCTTCTCCGTATAAGTTAATGATAACATCATCAAGTTGTCTAGGACTTGCATTGTAAACATTTAAGTCGACCACCAACTGTTGATAAGGTTCTGTGTCAACCATAGGATCATGGACACCACTGTCATCAATATCACTGTCAGCTGGTACATTAAACAAGTCGCGTGGGTTTGTTTTGACAACAACGAGCCAACCGGGTGCAACAATGTCATCCACATAGAAAACTTGCTCAGCTTGAGATGCTAGAATAAATGGTTCATCTGTTTGTAATGAATATCGCGTGTTGATACTTATGAACCCGTACTTATCAACCTTATATCCTTTGTCATAATGAGCAACATCCCACCAATGGCACTTAAACAAATATACTTTTCGGTTGCCTAGCTATGTATATTAATAGTTATGTGTGTGAATTGAGAAACCATACAAAGTCAAACTTAGATGACAAACTAGCTATGTATATTAATATGGAATGAAGTAATCAACAATAACTCGTGTGACATGAATTTGTTCATTGCTCATTTTTTTCCCTCATGTATAAACAAGGTCACTTTGCTTATTTCAGAGAATTAGATGCCCTTCTTTGCATCCTTGTTGTTGCACGCGCTCGTGTAGAATATGTGTGTGAATTGAGAAACCATACACAGTTCTAAATTAAACAAGTTTCTAGGGAAAATGTAAGAAGTGAGAACCTATAACTCGTCTCTGATTCTCTGGTGACAAGTTTCAGCTTCTTCAAACTAGGAGTTCTCAACGAGAGTATGAATCCTCCTTCGTCCAGCTGAAGCTATGACAGATATAAATGAAGATGAACCTTAGCTTTATCCAAAGGAATTGAGACTGATTGGGAGCCATATGAAGAAACAAAGGAATTGATGGGGATTCCTCCTATCAAAAGAAAAATGCTCTTGCTTTTTTATAATCTTAATAAGCAAATTATGAAACATTCCCAGCCTATTCCCAGAAAAGCGAGCAAATTGCATTCAGAGAGGGCACATGAAGGGGAGAAAATCTCTCAGCAGCACAAATCGCAACAAAAGAACACCCGGCGCCACATCAAATTCGAAACACATACCTATTCCCAGAAACGCGAACAAACTCCCAACGCCCAAGAGACATGTTCACCCCTTCAGCTAAACAAGTTTTCTTCAACATGTAAAAACCCTAAAATGCATCGGCACAGTGAAGCTACATCCAACCCCACCGTGCGATTTTGGTTCGGTTTGAACTCAGAAAAGTCAAATACTTACTTATTTGCACTCAATCAACCAAAAGCTACTCAAAATCTTGACTTCAATCGGTGACCCACCCCACAATCGAAAGAAAACAGACGAGACCACTTGAAGACGAACTCGGAGAACTCACCTCCGATGGCCGACGACGTCACAAGCTGGATCTTCGACCTCCAGTCACTCCTCCAACGTCACAAATCCTCTGGTCCTTCCCTCGTGCTCTCCTTCTCGCTCCCGCTCTCGATGCTTCGCGTGTTCTCTGCAGGACAGTCGGTGAGAAATGAAGAAGAGAAGGGAACCTACACAATATTAAAACGTATCAGCGGCGACAAAATAAAGTCGCCGCTGAAACATCTTTAAGCGGCGACAAAATAAAGTCGCCGCTGAAACATCTTTCAGCGGCGACTACATCTTGTCGCCGCTGAAAGTGACTTTCAGCGGCGATTTTCTTGTCGCCGCTGAAAGTCCAACTTTAACCTAATAATTTTTACAAATAATCCTCTTAAAATATTAATCATATTTTTTCTCCAATACCTTCTTCAACTCATTATAGAACTTTTCTAAAATTTTTTGGGTAAATAATAATCTCTAACTATTTTTCTTTAGTTTTTTAAATAAATAAGTCTTTAATTCCCTAAAAATAGGTATGAAATCATTTGGGTCTATTTTAGGAAAATTAACTCTTTCATAACTCTTATGCCCCCAAAATACTTATTTTATATATTTTTATTAACTCAAAAATATTTTCAATGATTATTTTTTCCTTTATTATTTTTCTAAAATTTCACTTTTGAGACTTTTTAATTATAGAAAAATATTCTTAAACTTAATAATACCTTACAAATGTTTTTTATACAAGTTAGGATGTTATATAAAATGTAGTAATATAAGAATGTGTAACAGTAACTAAAAATATATGTACGCTCCTTTTGTACGTATATTATTTCTTCTTATCTCTCACATACACATCTACCTCTCTCTATCTCCTCCCCCATATTATGTATAACACACACATATTCACTCTCACTCTCACTCTCATTGACCCACATTTACAATATATCTCTCATAGATATATCCTTGTCTCATCTACTTCGTTTTACAAGCATCATATTATTATTTGTATAAATATTTCTTTACTATAATAACATGTGAAATTCTTTGTTTTATTATTTAAAATTCACATTATTCAGTAATTTAATTTTATCTATTATATAGTTATTTGAAATAAATTCAAATGGGAGAAAATTCTATAACTATTTTTAGGGGAGACAAACTATCTAATACATTAATACCACTTAAAATTATAAATTTTGAGCATCAGCGGCGACTTATATTTATCGCCGCTGAAAGGCAAACTTTCAGCGGCGACACTGATTTGTCGCCGCTGAAGGTCACACTTTCAGCGGCGACTATATTTTGTCGCCGCTGAAAGTAGGATTTGAACCTAATAATTTTTACAAATAAGCCTCTTAAAATATTAATCATATTTTTCCTCCAATAGCTTCTTCAACTCATTATAGAATTTTTATAAAATTTTCTGAGCAAATAATAACCTCGAACTATTTTTCTTCAATTTTAAAATAAAATAAGTCTTTAATTCCTGAAAAATAGGTATGAAATCATTTGGATCTGTTTTAGGAAAATAAACTCTTTCAGAACTCCTATGCCCCCAAAATACTTATTTGATATATTTTTCTTAACCCAAAAATATTTTTAATGATTATTCTTTTCTTTATTATTTTTCTAAAATTTCACTTTTGAGACTTTTTAATTGTCAGAAAAATATTCTTAAACTCAATAATACCTTAAAAATTTTTGGTATATAAGTTAGGATGTTATATAAAATATAGTAATATAGAGCATATGTAACAGTAACTAAAAATATATATACGGTCGTATTTTACGTATATTATTTCTCCTTATCTCTCACACTCACATCTCCCTCTCTCTATCTCCTCCCCACATTATCTCTAACACATACATATAGATGATGAACTCACATTGAAACATATGTATAATATTTTTCTCATGAATATATCTCTATTTCATCTCCTCTTTTCAAATGCATGATATTAAAAGTGGAAGGTGCAGAAAGAAAGTCAGGACTTTCAGCGGCGACAAAATAAAGTCGCCGCTGAAAGTAGGACTTTCAGCGGCGACTTTATTTTGTCGCCGCTGAAAGTAGGACTTTCAGCGGCGACTAACTTGTCGCCGCAGAAAGGGGAGACTTTAAGCGGCGACAATTAAGTCGCCGCTGAAAGTCCTACTTTCAGCGGCGACTAATCTGTCGCCGCTGAAAAGTCGTCGCCAAATGTATATTTTTTTGTAGTGCCTGCCTTACCCTTTGGTAATCCCTAAATTTATATTTTAAAATAACTTTTGGCCTAAACTTTAGTTTGAAAAAATTTTAAAATAAATAGTCATATTTGTCTAAAAATGCTTATGGACCAAACCATGATTTTAAATAAGCTTTTAAAAATAGCTTTTGAAACAGTAAAAGAGCTTATGCACTACCTAATTACTATTTTACCCATACTTTTTCTCTCTTCTCTTCCGTGTTGTCGTTGTTCTGTCGTCGTGGCCTTCTTCACCAATGTGTATAGGGCCGTCGTAGGTCGCGGAGAGAAAGAGAGGAAGTCGCCGTCTGTTGCAGAGAGAAGAAGATCAGGAAGTCACCACGGAGAAGAACAACTCACTGTCGCTGCTCGTTGTGGTCTTCGTTGTCGTAGAAATGATAAATAGTAGCCGATAATTAATTTATTTTTTTATCTTATATCATTTCTGATAATTTATCAATAAAAAAAAAGTATTCTAAAAATAACTATCTAAACAATCATTTATTCATAATCACTTTTTTTCTATAAACTCTTATCCAAAAGATGTTTAAAAGTTCTTTTTTTTCCTAAGTCATTTTACAAAAATTTATCGAACCCTTTATAACTATTGCTGTTATTGTTTATAAATGAGCTACTATAACATACGGAACTAAGAAACACTGAAGAGCAATGAAAAACGTGGAAAAGCTAAAACCACTTAACATCGCCAGTTGTGCTGCAAATTACACAGCTATATCATGTACACATTTTGCTATTAGTTATCATATACAATACCACTCTCGTCCTTAATATAATATAAGATCTAGTTAAAAAGTTATATTTAGTCATAAATATAAGATCTTAATTCATTTTATATCTAATATTTATTTATTTTTAACTAATTTAACTAACTTATAAATTGATATATAATTTAATATTATATATAAGTATTTTAAAAAAATCATATCATATTTAATTAAATTCTTTAATCAACTAAACTTTATAAAGGGAGGAGAGAATACTGTGTATGGCTTTGGCGTGATTGTGATGAGAATGGAAGGAAAAGGTATAGAAAGAGAAATTAAAGCACCCAGCTTCATATGATGAAAAGAAACATCGGGGAAGCACTGGGCCGGGAAGGAGACAAGTGAGAAAAGGGGAAATGCAGAGAAGTGTACTGAAAATAATAACGACAGAAATTAAAGGGGCTGCATGAATGCATGCATGCAAGGTTAAAACCGTCGACATCGTCAAACCTTATCTACTGTATCTGTCCTATCTTCTCACATGTTAAGTGTCGTACGTCTTCACCATCGCTTTTCTTATTTCTGTATGGACATCATAATTATTGCAGATCTATCTCGTTTTGTTCAAACTAGGTCGACCTGGTTCTTTATATATATATATATATATATATATATATAGAATTGTTTTTATAATGGGTCAAATATGAATAAAGAAGCACATGACTTTTTAGTCTAGTGATGGCATGATTTTCTTATACGACTGCCAAAACTTCATATTATCTGCTCTGGAATTGATTTCCCAAACGTGATATACCGTCATGTAGTGGATTGTCCCAACATGTCTTTAACTTCAATTGATTTTGAGTTCCTTCACGGTAAGTGTCACACCCAAAAAAATCAAGAGATAACCGATACAGAATCTGAGAGAACTCACATTCTGTAAATCTTTAAATATTATAATTAATAAAATAATAATATCAGAATATTTTATTATTTATTATATATAGATATATTTATAACTTCTCAAATAATAAATATCATATTATATATAATTATTTATACATCTCAAAAAAATAAGAGATGGCATAAATTCTACCTATAGACTACGTAGAGTATCTATAACTTTTGAACAAACATGAGAGCCTTCTCTGTTTCGCTGGAACTGTAAGGTCGACGGTGCTATCTGAGGCCAAAATAATCTACCGATAAATAACGTTCTATTATAAAAAATAATTAAAATACAAAAAGAAATAATTTAAAACATATTTAATTGTGAATAACAAAGTTTGTTGATAAATCTAAATTTCCAAAATATAGAATCATAACAAGAATGAAAATGCATAAAAATTATTAATCAAGTGAAATATTTTATTCAAAAAAATCAATTTAAAACGATAATTCTCAAATCTCATCTTTTAGTAGAAGTTCAATAAAACGAATTATCTAGTGTGGACACATAATCCACGAGAGTAACTAACTATTTTGCATATCTTGAAGCCATGAAAAATTGGCATAAGTATGAGACCTACAAATAATAAGCGTGAGAATGAATCCCCACGAATATTATTGCTCTTATTGTTTATAATGAGCTACTATAACACCAGTTGTGCAGCAAATTACACAGCTATATCATGTACACATTTTGCTCTTAGTTATCATATACAATACTGTCCGGTCCTTAATAAAATTTAAGAGCTAGTTAGAGAATTAGATTTGATCTTAAATATAATACTTTAATTTATTTTATATATAATATTTATTATAAATTAATTTATCTAATTTATAAATTAATATATAATTTAATATTATACATAATTATTTTAAAAATATCATATCATATTTATTATAATTAGTTTTTTTAATTTATTTAAATTAATTAATTAAATTTTATATTAAAGAGAGGAGAGAATACTGTATATGACTTTGGGGTGATTGTGATGAGAATGGAAGGAAAAGGTATAGAGAGAGAAATTAAAGCACACAGCTTCATATAATGAAGAAGAAACATCGGGGCAGCACTGTGCAGTGAAGGAAACAAGTGAGAAAAGGTGAAATGCAGAGAAGTGTACTGAAAATAATAACGACAGAAATTAAAGGGGCAGCCTGAATGCATGCATGTATGGTAAAAACCGTCGACATCGTCAAACCTTATCTACTGTCTTCTCCCATGTTAACTACTGTACGTCTTCACCATCACTTTTCTTATTTCTGTATGGACTTCATCATTATTGCTGACCTATCTCATTTTGTTTAAACTAGGTCGACCTGGTTGTTTTAATTTTTTTTATATATTATTGTTTTATAAAATCGTGGGTCAAATATGAATAAAGAAGCACGTGATTTTGTAGCCTAGTTAGCGATGGCATGAAAGCTTCTTCTTCTTCTTCTTTGTTTTTATAAATGAAAGGTAGTAATTTGATCCTGCTTGTTATTTCCTATCTTTAGTGTACTTCCCTCTAATTCAATAAAAAATATGAATAGCAAAGGCCATCAAGGGCGTTGATAATTAACTAAAATAGATTAAATAATATAGAGTCTTATAAATAAAAACAAGCTAAAGAGATAATTTAATAAAATTATTTGTTAGGATATTTATTTAGTTAATAATATATTTAAAAATTTTATTATTGATAAAATATAGTAGTATATGTGATACATATAGCTGATTCTCTATTAAGTAGAATAAGGTAAATTATTGTTGTTGTTATACATTTAATTTAAATAATAATTGAACTACACACACCAATATAGAATAGCTCTAAATTTGAGTTGTATCAGTATAAATAAATATAGGACTAAAGTATACATCTAGTCATTTATTTTTGTATTAAATTTCAGTTTATTTCTTTAAATTTAAAATATATATTTTTAATTATTTAAACTTAATACTGTTAATTTTACTAACAAAAAATACTGACTCAACAAATTTAAAATGATGACTCAATAATTAAATATTAATAAAATATGTGTAAATTTTAATTATTTAATATAAAATATAGAATAATTTAAAAATATTAAAATAAAATGAAAACATATTTTGCCAGTGTTTAATTGCATAATCATCACTTAAATTTGATGAATCCAGGCTTTTCATTAAATAAAGTTAACAATGTTAAATTTAAAGGACTAAAAATATATCTTTTAAATTTAAAAAACTAAAATAAAATTTAATATAAATATAAAATATTAAACATATACTTTAGCCTAAATATAACTATTTATTGTACATAATTTTTCCATTCAAAATAGTTGAACTCTCACTTATTTAATTAAGTTCCTGATTATTTATTCCTTATAATTTATAGTACATAAATCCTTAAGGTTAATCTAATATTTTGTGCTTATAATTTATTTTTATTTTAATTTTAGTCTTTATAGTTTAAAATTATATATAACTTTTAATCTTTAAATTTTTTTTATTTAAAATATTAGTCTTTATATCTTTAATAAATACTTATATTATTTTACCTTTTGAGACACACATGCTTCTTTCAAAGCATGAGCCAGAGCCAATATATATATATATTTTTAAACTCAAATCTAAACGTTATTTATTATATAGACTTTTGAAAAGACTTTATATTTCAGATTTTGAAGTCCATAAATGTGCTTTAATCTTACACAAATGTATTCTATTAGTACACTTAAAAAGACTAGATATTTTAAAATCTATCTTATTAATATAAATACTATATATTATATAGTATATTAACAGAATAATTTTAAGAAACTTAATCAGACCAAGTCATACTAAATTCCAATCCAGGCCGTAGGCCTTTAATAGAGGCGAGCCTATTTCTATCCTAATGCTAGTGTTTGCATTGTTTTACTTTTATCTCTTTTAAGCTCAAGCCAAGAAAAAAAAAATCATTCTTTTGTAAATGAACAAGACGGTTCATGGTTGTAATAATAAATTGTCCTCCATTTGAGATAAGATAAAACCTAAAACCTCATTTCCCAATGAATGTCACAGAATCCTAAGTGTTGATGTTGGTCTTCTCGTATGGTCATATCCACCCCAGCTTTGTCTGTCATAATTTGTATTATTTGTCCTATTCTCTATCTTTATCTCTCTTGTTTTTATTATTAATATTAATTTTAATATTTAATATTAATATTCCTCCCCAGTGTTTTCTTCTCTGTATTTTTGTTTTATTATTCTTCACAATGTTTTCTTCTGTTGCATTATTATTCGTCCTGTACGAATGATACACCGATTGGTCAATACATTAATCCTCCCTCCTAATTGTATCCAATGTCCATGACTACTTTCTTAATTCTGTCTTTTCTACTTTGTTTAAAAGAAATTTTGGACTCACTTAAAATGTGCCTATCTCTATATCCAATGAATTTCTTTTGTCTCCCTATAATTTCACGAAAGTCTTCGTCAAAAGTCAAAACATATCCCGTCCCTTCCTTATTTTTCTCAAATTGAAATAACCTGATTTAGCAATGATATGAGCACAATTGGTAAATAAGACAACTAAATTTTACATGCCAATGAAGATGACATCATCCATTATAGCCATTTAAAAAGGTTGAAATCAATTCCAAAATTTTCTATAAAGTCTAATACTAAAATTCTAATAAAGAGGGAAAAATTAGAACTAACAGAAAGGGTTGGGCTAGTTCTTAATAACGTGATTAATTAAAATTTAAATTGTCATAAGATATTTAGTATTCAACAATATTTAGAATATAATTATTTCTAATACAAAGATATTTATACACGGAAAAAAATATCATTCAGATCTTAATTTTTTGTATTAAAAGCCGATAATGTTAGTATTCATGTTGAAGGAAGGACAAATGTGGCCCCAACCATGGATGTTCATAGCCATATGCACATTTTTACACCTCACGTAGGAGCTTAAGCTCAAAACAATGGAGATCAATGAAGTTGACGTAATATAAACATGCAAGAAGTTCCATGGTGCATTGGATCAAGTAACAAGCCCACAATAGAAATTTAATAATTATTGAGTTTTTTTGTCAATTTAATTATTTTAATTATATTTTTCATCAAATATAAATAAGCAAATCACATGTCATAAAATACTGATTTAACACATATTATGTATTAAAATATTATATAAAAATTGATATAATAAGTGTCGAATTTATCTAAATTTTTTTATAAAAAAAATTAACAAAATATTTTTGAAACAGTTATCTTTACTTTAATTAAATTTTAAGAAATCAAATCAGCTTGCGCCTATTTAAACTTTATTTATGAAAAAGAAAACAGACTAAAATATATTTTTTTAAATAAAAATAGTAGATAAAACTTTGATAAGTTTACAACTTCTTATTGCAGATTGTTTCAAATAACCCAAAGGCAAAGTGATAAAATTGGTTTGCCGACTTATCACAAAAAAAAAAAAAAAATTGTTTTGCCGACTTGCCGTAAGTGGCAGAGAGCAGAGAGCAGAGAGCAGAGAGCGTATTATTTTGGGTACGCTCCTTTCTTGTCTGAGCAGAGAAACAAGAGTGACGACCCCTGTACTTCAAAAGATTGCTCATTCTGCGTAAACCCTCTCTCTGCCTTCTCTCTTTAAGGCTCTTACATTCCTTATGTATAGCCAACATCCCTCCCTCAGGAATCAACAATCCCTCAAAAAGTTTGCGTCTTTTTTCACCCCTTTGGGCTAAATCCTCAATTCAGTGATGGGAGATGGCTTCGTGCTTCAGGGTGGCAATGATTCCAAAAACGAGACGAAGAAGAATAAAAAGAAGAAGAAGAAGCGAGGTGGGGGTAATAAGAAGAAGATGACCACTGAGCAGACTCTCGCCTTCGAGTCTGTGAGTGAATGGGTTTTCTTGGATCACCCTTCTCGTTCTTCTGATTCATTGTGCTCGGAGGATGATGGTTTTGGGTTGCAGAAGAGTGCAGTGGGAACAGGTCAGGAGGAGAAGCTGGTGTTTGAATTGCATTCGCATTCCAAATTCAGCGATGGGTTCTTGTCTCCTTCCAAGTTGGTCGAGAGGGCTCACGGAAATGGGGTAACTGTCTTCTTTGTTTTTCTTCTCGTTTTGTTTGCTTTGTTTACATTGGTAGTTTTGGAAGATTACTTACAAAGTCTGATGCTACGTATGAGATGAATTATCTGTGTTGCAGTTGTTCTGTGGTTTCTGTATGAGTACTAAATTTGCTGCTTCGAAGTTTTACTGTCGTATTCTATGTTTTGGTTAAGTAAATTTTACAAGCTTTCTCTATATAGATGTTTTGATGTGGTCTCTTATAGTTTGCTTATCTATTTACTGTCATGAATGAACTCTGGTTTGTTATGTTCAGAGTATGTCAGACTGAGAAATGTGCCAGAAAGGGTATGTCTTTCTCTTGGTTAATTTGGTTTTTTACATCTAAGAACTCCTAGTCCTTACCCCGAGAGGTTAATTTGGAAAAGCATGAATCTTGCTCGGCTGCTCCTTCAATTCCTGGGTCTTGGAGCCATATCATGTGTGATGACATGTGTTGTCCTCTGCTATTACTCATTTTAAATATGAATAGTGTGATGTAAGATGATAAAAGTAGCTCCCCCCTTCTATTCCTAAAATGTATAAGCCATGTGTGTCATGGGAAGCTTCTTCATTGTTAAGGTTGTGTTAAGGAATCTATAGTATGCTTTGCTCTTTTTGTTGCCAAGGAATTTACTGGTCTCAGGTTATGAGGAATCAGAAAAATAAATATTTACAAACTATTCCTTCGTTTTTCACTCTGTTATTGAGGAGAGATAGAAGATTGATATCAAAGAAAAGGGAGAAGTTGAAATAAGGAAGGATGATAAGATACCCTCTAGAACATATGGATCCTTTTGTCATAGATTTCTTCAAAGCAAGAGGATTAAATTAAGGTTGTGCATACGCAAGATACCCTCAATAATATGTGGTATCTTACTATCTTCAAGACTATTGTTTATACCTTCTGAACATTGCTTTAAGACCTACTTCTTCCTTAAACTCGGAAGGTTTAACTTCCTTTTGTTACTGGGTTATGATTTGTATTTTAAAATCTGAAATGACTTCTCAGAAGAAAATCCTGCCTGCTCTTAAAGTGGTCATGTGTGTGGAGCTATGGATTCTGTCCAAGTTAACTTGAAAGACTTGTTACCTATGTTAGCAAAAATATGATTGGATTGAACTTGTTGTATTCATAGAGTGTACTTTCTTTTTTAATATATTGTGCGCATTTTTAATCGATGTTACTTGTTTGTAATTGTAACAGGTTAAAGTTCTAGCTCTGACAGACCATGACACAATGTCTGGCATCCCTGAGGCTCTAGAAGCAGCTCATAAATATGGCATCAAAATTATTCCAGGTGTTGAAATTAGTACCATATTTTCTCCAAGGTAATTTTCCAAAATATTTGTTATTCATGATTGTTGGTCTTACTTTAGCTGCTTGAGAGAAAGAGTTTGAAATTCTCAAATCTATAATTTTGTCTGATCAGTTAACAGGAAAAAAAAAAATCTGTCTTGTATTCCAAACCAATCTTTTTTTATGTATCTGATTTATGGCTATCTACTTGCAGAGGAGACTCTGAAGCAGAGGAACCAGTACACATCTTAGCATATTACAGTAGCTGTGGACCAACTAGATTTGAGGAGCTGGACAAAGTCCTATTGAGTATAAGGGATGGCCGTTTTCTTCGTGCGAAGAACATGGTCTTAAAACTGAACAAGCTCAAGTTGCCTCTTAAGTGGGAGCATGTTTGCAGGATTGCAGGCAATGGGATTGCCCCAGGGAGGCTTCACGTGGCTCGGGCTATGCTTGAAGCGGGTTATGTGGGAAACCTAAGACAGGCCTTTGCTCAATATCTTTTTGATGGTGGACCTGCTTACTCTACGTAACGTCACAAAACTAAATCTAATCTTAACATGTTATTGTTTGCTAGTGCTTTAGGAAAAGAATAAAAATTATGGTATTTTTGTTTCAGGGGAAGTGAGCCTTCGGCAGAGGAAGCAATAAAGTTGATCAGTCAGACGGGTGGCGTAGCCGTACTAGCTCATCCGTGGGCTCTAAAAAATCCTGTTCCTGTTATCAAAAGGTTAAAAGAAGCTGGTCTACATGGAATGGAGGTCTACAGAAGTGATGGAAGATTGGCAGGTACACTATTACTACTCAATGATCTGTAAATTTTACTGTGTTTTTTTGTCACTGAAACTATAATGTAACTTCATAAGTTAGGATTATCAGTTTCCCTATGAAACAAAAATTAGAATGGTTGTACATTATCAAATAACTTCATAATTTAGGATTATCAGTTTCCCTATAAAACAAAAATTCACCAAGAATGGTTGGCTTGATGTGGAATTGAACTAGGTAAGTTTTTGGTTCAGCTTTTGCAAGTGATTCTGTAAACCAAAATAGAAAGTTGATTCATACATTATTTGAAACACTCAATTCATTTTCTTCTATTTGAGAATGAGTATGGTGAATTATTCCTTACAGTGAATTAGGTAATGAAATGAAACCATGAAGGCTACCCAATTATAAAATTCTGCATTTTGAAAACCATGCCAAATTTCATTTAATATTTTAGTTTATTTAAATCTTATCAACTATACCTTATGAAATCACTGCCAAAATTTTGATGGCAACACTAAATAGATATTATGATTGACTTTTGCGCGAAGATTATTAATACAGCCATTGTCATTGGACACAATTAAGAACTTCTAATCACATTTTCTTTCCTCTGAGCTTAGGTTATTGAAGAAGGAACTGAAGTAGAAACTAAATAGAAGTAAAACTTTCTCATCATATTTTTCCTAGCATTCTGATATTTAAATCTTGGCCTGCAGCATATGATGACCTTGCAGATGCCTATGGGCTTTTCAAGGTCGGTGGCTCGGACTATCATGGGAGGGGAGGGCGCAATGAGTCCGAACTGGGAAGTGTGAACCTCCCGGTACTAGTTTTGAATGACTTCCTTAAGGTAGCTCGACCTATCTGGTGCGAAGCCATTCGGGAAATATTGGAGAGTTATGCCGAAGAGCCTTCTGAATCTAATCTAGCAAGCATTATGAGGTTTGTTGGGAGAACCTTGATTTTTAATGGAGGTTCACCCTTGAGTTGTGGAAAGGACTTGATGGATCACTATTTACCTCTTTGGTTAACTAGTGAAGAGATAGAAAATTCCAAATTTGAGGCCATAAAATTGAAGCTTTCCAATATACCAGTAAGCCAGGAAGGAATTCAGGTTCTCATAGAGACCAAATAGTTGTTGTATGTTTGATATGTATTGACCATTTAAGCAAGGCAGTCATTAATATTCATTTTGTTGAGTATTTTTGCCTTTTAATTTTTGGAGTTTTTCTATAATCAACAAGCAACAAGTTATCTCATCATTGTATTTTAAAGTATCGTTATTGAATTATCTCCGTCACCTGTCAACAAATGTACGCTGGCCTTATGTGATATTTTTTTTAGTTGCTTACCCGGTTTATCGAGTTTTATTCTAACTATATTCAGATCTAACTCGTGTCAAGCATCTAGCTATATTGAGTAAATCTCTCAACAGAAAATTTCTATATGTTAAGATTCAAATTTAAAATTTCGTTTAAACGATATCGAGTCGTCTACCCTTCGAACTAACTCTCGTTTATCTTATGTGATGTTTTGATACATGAGAGATCAAATTTCATTTGTCCGGGATTTTTAACAAAAGGATTTATGATTTCTATATTATACCTATGCATAAATACTGGAACAATAATATATTGGAAAAATCATTGAACAATTTCTCCTATAAAATTTATTGTGTAAAAACTATTTACTCTATATTTGGATAAGAAAAAAATTAGAAAAAAAAGAATATTAATAGGAAAAATATCTAAATAGTAAACTGTTTTAAAAATTTTCATAGTACTCTTTCCTTTTTATTTTCCTCTCGCTTTTCTCTAAATCCAAAAAGGAAATGAAACATGCACCTAAAAAAGAGTTAACTTTCTTATGAAAAAAATTAAAGGAATAAACACTGAGATTATAAACAAACTCAAATTCATGGCCCCAATTATAAGAAAACTTTTATGCTAGAAGACCATAAGAGGAAAAGGAGTAATTTGACATAATTCTAGGAACATTTTAGATAAAGTCAGCTTTTCCCTTGCTTCTTATCCACTTTAGCTTTCCTGTGATGGGCTTAGGCATTTCCAGGGTTGGACTGACGATGTGCTTTGGAGTTAATACGTTGGTGAGGAAAATATTGACTCAAAATGAATAGATTCTAACAACAAACTCGCAAACTTTAATATACAAATAAATTTGGTAGAATTAATGAGCTGAAGCAAGCTTAGCAGCTACCTTATACTGTGATTATCAGCAGAATATACATTAATGCCAGTAGTGTATAGAACTAGGGGGGGGGGGGGGGAATGCAAATTAGGCGTCAGAGTAGGCCCGGAATATTAGGACATGGTCATATATACTTGAAACTACACATTTTACACAAAAATAATGCCAAGGCTGGAATCACTTCTCACTAGGAGGCATCACTGATGTATCAGTAGGTCTGTGAAACAGAAAGTGTGCTATAGACCGATCAATGGGATTAGTATCAGTTTCCATGTCCATGAACCCAGAACACCTGAAAATGAACTTTGTTATGCTCGGTTAAATTATTCATCTAACATTATTTTCCATAGATGTGCAAAATGTGGAAGGTTCTTCAGAATTCAATACACAGGATTCTCTGCATTCATCCTTGTCGTTACCTTGAGAAACTTGAATAGGCCGTTGTTTCTTTGTCAGCAATATTCGCACAACAAATATAACCCCAACACACACACACACGGGGGGACAATGTAGATAGCCCTTCAAATTAGAGTCATTGGTAAAATACTTCCCTCAACTTTGAAAATTAGAAAATAGCCCTTAAAATTATCAAAACTGAAGTTTTACGTCTTCTCTTTGTTTTTGTTTTTGGTTTTTCACTTATTCCCCGTTAAGCAGCATTCCAACAGTAATGGTAATTTCCCGATAGTCAACAATGTATAAATGTAAAAAGGAATAGAAGGATGCAAACAATTACCTGCTCACATCTTGAGTCATCACCACTTTGCAGGCGTCAATATTGTCTCCAAGGCTACCATTTGCTTTGGCATAGTTATGTCTTTGTTCAGCACTCTTAGCCAGGCGGTATAGACTGTCCCTTATGCACAGTTTGGTCCTCATATCTAACTGCAATTAAATAATTGTTTTGTACAACAAAGTAAAATATAATCAACATATTGGCATGCATGAATGATAATGGTTAAGCCTAAAGATGTTCAAGCATTTAAACTGGTAGTCAATTATTCTTGTCTTATTTTCAATGACCATGTTGGTTAATTTAATTATGAGAGAGGAGTGACAAAGATTGAACTCCAAACTGTTGGGATATCATGGCTCTTGAACTATGTCCAGAATTATTTCATTCCAAAAGCTAATGCTATTAGGAGACTGATTATCCTTGATTTTAAAATAAATCTCCAACATATCACCGAAAAAAGAAAAATCTCCAACAGCTTTGATACAAAGAAGTCAATGACCAGTGACCACCACCAATGGTGAAGAAGATTGTGAATCGGAACCAAAATGGTAGTTTTATTAGCCTGCTTCAGAAGATCTCTAGTCCGAATGTCAAACATATATGTTTATATGTTGTGTAAAGTTTGACAGTTTAATCCTGACAAAACAGGAGCTATCTAAAGGAACTATTAACCAATATGGCAAAGAAAAATAAGGCAAGAATAATTGTCAGTTAGTAACCAAACTTTTCAGCAAAAGAAGAAATGACTAGTGACAATCATAGGAGCACATTCTGAAAAGACAGCCACGATACTACTCTTGACATGTTTACATGCATCGACATCTGATTGTCTAGCCTTAGCCATACATGAAATAACTCAATGGTTACACCAGGATCTATTCTAGAGCAAGTCCACAGCCAGTGTGCAGTAAATATGACCTCACGTTTAATGACTTATCCTAGTAGAGCTACTGCACCAATTTATCTGAGCAAATAGCATTCAAGAAATGACAAAGTCCCTTGCTTAATTGAAAGTAATAAATACCTCATTAAAAGTATTCCAAAAATCCTGAAAGCTATTCTGTGGACTGAGTTATAAAGGCTTATAAAATGGACGCCCCTTAAACCCCAAAATTTTCATAAATCTTGTCATGCTTCCATTTCTTTTATTATCATACTTTTCAAACGATTTCCATTGCCCATCCAAACATCAAGAAGTGTCAATCAACTGACACAAGCTTCATATTTAGTTTTAGATAAACACAAAAAATGATTTTTTTTTCTCATGCCTGAAACGTACATGGTGTCCCACATTAACTACATTAAGAATTTTAACAGAGACTACTACTAAACCACACTGATTGGCGTATGAAGCATTGGGATCAAGACAACCAACTAATGTGCTAGAAACTTTAGGCTGTTAAATGCAAGAAGTGTTTAATGTTAAACTCTTAACTCTTAGTAACTTATTGCACATTAAGGCCAAGGAGAACTATAGTCTGCGAGACACAAATAGAACACATTGAACCAAACGTGAATGTCATTAAAGTGTCCAATACCTGATCCATGACCAACTGCAGTTGGCGAAAGCTTGCTTCAAGTGAGATTTCATCCACGGAGCTCATTGATGAGATTTCCTGTACATTTGAGGACCCTGTTTCTTGTGAAAATCCTACACTAACTCCATCAATTTCACTGTGGCCTTCAGTCTCATTTTCAAACTGATCCACGAGCTGCTGAGCTAAACCTGGACTTTGACATGGCAATGAACCTGCCATATTTTCAATTTTGAAGCTCTTAGTCAATGGTTGTGCAGCATTGGGATGATACAATCTTTCTTTCTTTTCATTTGCTATCAAAGCAGCAGCCTCTAAAGAATGAGCTTGAGAGCTCTCCACATTTGAAGCATAAGATGATTCTATAAGAGAAGGAGATGGTTGGCTATTATGTTCATATTGATTTATTGGAGCACAAGGATGAACAGGATTACCATTTTCTAGGCATTCATTTTTCCTTCTTCCTTCTGATGGCTTTGACAGTTTCCTCTGCATCAGCAAAACAATTATATTGTTTGTGATATACAAATAAGAAACAAATTATTTCGGTTAATGAATGGCCACAAACTTCACATTGCAAACCCGATGAATGCAATGAATAATAAAACATACGAGAAAAATACAGCACAAATAACAAACGTGAAAACCTAGAAGCAAGCAAATTTGCTTGATTGCCCTAATCCACACTCATTACTAGTATAATTCTGACTATAGTGATAGTGACTAGTAGTTCATAGATAGATCACAGCATCATCATAAAATGAAATAATATATATGATGTTGATTTAAACTTCTAAAAAGAATCAGTGTTGTCTTTTCGTTAAAAAGAAAAAAGAAAAGAAAAGAATCAGCATTTTCTCTATGTGAAGACATAACTATACAATAACTTCAACAATTTAATTCACAATTTACATAAGGCAAGAGGCATAAATTAAAATTATGTCGTGCTTTCATGAGCACTATCATTGGAGTGTGTGTTTGATGGAATTAGAATATAGGTGGAGCGCATAACATGTTAATGGGGGGTGTTTTTGGTATTCTATAGTGGACGGTTAGAATAGAGAGGAGCATAAACAGTATGAGAGATTGTTGTAGAGGGTATGAAATGTGGTGAGTGAATTGGGAGAGTTTTCTGTGCCCCTCGAATGCACAGTGAGTGTTTCTCTTTTGCTTAGGATCTGCTCTATATGACTTATACTCTGTAGAGCAGCTTTTATCATTGAATAATACATATTTTCTGAGTTGTTTTCCATCAGTGTTTTGATAAATGAATCCACACAGAATTGTTGCTCCATAAGTAGAAATTCAAGAAATCAGAATCCAGGTTGTAAAATGAAAAAGAGAAACATTATGACCAACCTTTTCTTTAGGCACTGAGTCATCGATGCTGCCAGATTTCAGGTCTGATTCACTGAGCACTGATAATGACGCGGGGACTACATCATCATCCACGTTCAGTCGGCTCCTCAATTTTTTATTGAATGAAGATGCTTTTTTACTGGAATCATTGATTGGAAGACCATCAGTACCTGCCTTAGAGTCTGTATCATTATCTGATATATTTTTCAATAGACTCGGTTCAGCTCCTGATAACTTAAAGGTAGATTTTGATGCATCATCAGATCCATCGGTGCCATTTGAGGAGGAAAGCCAGAAGAACTCCTCTTCATTATTTAGACTTCCCATTCCAAAAGTAGAATCACAACTGCTGCAAATTTAAGTCATATACATTATGATAAATAGATTAGCATTTCATGAAATGGAAAAATGAGGAAATTCCTTTCAAATGAAACAATTCCTCCCTACCTAAACATTCTGTCTACGTCTTCAAAGTTCCCTATATCCAGCCACCCATCATTATCAAGAAAGCTAAGTTCATTGTCAGCTTGGGATATGTGGTTGATTGGGTATTCACACATGCTATCATCTTCCACCACACACTTATCTCCGAGCACAGTATCATCCATGCAAAGATCATTGTCAATAGAATCTATATTGCTACTCTTATAATGATGACCAGACATCCTTGTATTATCTGATGTTAGTCTTTTCACTTCTTTACATGCCTCACTATCGCATGAAGGAAAGACACCTTCACGTTGATGAGACCATGGACCCTCTTCCAGCATCATTTCTTCTTGAGTAATAGTTGGAGAGTAAAATTCTTTCTGACCCTGAGTATCATAGGAGCTTAAATCAGTACTTCCAGTATTATTCAATTCCAGACGTCGTTTCTTACTACCATCACCCTCTATTGCAAACTGATCTTTATGTTCATCCCCAGATTGGGGCACTATATGATCATTTTCACCAAATCTATCCCACGAGTTATCTTCAATCTGTGACAAGAGAGGTGGTTAGAAAGCAGCAAATTCACAAGTTTTTAACAGTAACCTGGCAATACAGAACAAAACAAATGCTCAATAGTCTAATGGAGAGAAATGAGAGATCCCACTTTCAAAATCAGTTTAGTGATTCCAATATAGCTACAAGTTCGCAGACAAAAGAAAGGTGATCCAAATATATGAAGAACAAAGTCTTGCTGCGGCAGCAGTTTCAGTTATATAATGCTAGCAACCTCTAGTAATGGCTCATACAGATTACTTGATAATATGAGTTCCAACCTCTTTCATGTCATAGAACTTTCCAGTGACAAACCCAGGAAATCATTGACAGCAACTATATTCTCACATAGATAGTACTAGTTCATCTAAATATGACAAACCAAGCATATTCAGGTATAATCAGTTTTTCAAAAAGCTTCATAAGGAAGCAAACCGCTACTTTATCAACTTCCGATAACAGCTATACATTATTTATTAGTTTGAATCAATAGAGGCAAACAAACCAAAAAAAAAAAGGTTGAATCAACAAGTTCAACTGGATAGACATCAAAAGGAAGGTTTTAACCTAGAATCTTACCAATACAACTCCACCTCAAGAAACCTCAACCATGTAGTTACAATATCCAAATTAGAAAAGCTCAAGGGAACATAACTTAAGCATAACCAGTTGACAGATTCTTACAAGCATAAATATTTATATGCTAATAAGAAGAAAACGGGAGCCATAACAAGGAAAAAAGTCAAAGTGAAGGTAAGAAATATTAAGTTTACCATTTAACAAGTAGTGTAGTTTCACATTGACAGTAACATCATCCACACTCACCACCAATCAACAACAAGCTATTCAAAGTGTAGTGACTATGCAGTCTTATTAATAACTACCAAAGCATTTCTTCATCCCTAGCTCTTTTCAACTCGGATCAAATAATAGCCTGCTTACAAGACTATTCTACAAGGACACACCAAAAGTAGATTTGTGTACGAAAGTGAAACTCAACCAGAAATAACATTTAATATGGCAATGAAAACATCAGACAAAGTCCAAACAGTGATATCATCAATACGGTATAGAGTATTTCACATTATATGAAGGCACATTCTCCAATTATCACCAAGATCTGCTACCAACCATGGAACTGGATACTTGACACATTTCCTTCAGCTCACATTAACTGCTCAATGTTAACTTGATAACTTCAGGATGTGATCACTTATATAGTAATAGAATTAATGGAATTATATGGAACAAGCCCAAAGACATGAGATTTCCAGGTGACCAAAAAGAAGAAACAATGTGCTACTAATACAACTACAATGTAACACAATTTTTCTAGCATATAAATATGGTTCTATGAATGAGGGGGTATCTAAAAACAACCGAAATATTTAGTCACTCCAGAAACGGCACATATGCTCATTGTAGACAAGTGCATTTACATTGAAACAACTAATGGCAGAAATATTACAATCAAATTCTGTAACAAGATTGAACTGTAATATTAAGTACCTCAAGCATGCAGAATTTTGACATTCCTCTGAGATAATTTATCC
This sequence comes from Leucaena leucocephala, assembly GCA_037074615.1. Taxonomy (NCBI): domain Eukaryota; kingdom Viridiplantae; phylum Streptophyta; class Magnoliopsida; order Fabales; family Fabaceae; genus Leucaena; species Leucaena leucocephala. The sequence goes on along the minus strand of CM073549.1, from coordinate 17,494,810 downwards.
ACCATTGAAAACATATGCAACTGCTTGATCTAATGTCATTTATCCTTTGCAATATATCTCCTCAAGATGCTTTTCTGTCAGACAGTATACACAAAAAGAATTCCTCAAGTTATATGACCGCTTTTATTTGCATTGCATGTTACAAATACCATGAGTAAATACTTGCAACTCATACATGATTCTAGCACTGAAGCTTTAAAAATATATGAAAACTAAAATCTCATCAACAATAAGCATTCCCTTTTCTATGTCAATCACCACTTACACAGGTCTTAGGAAATAATAGCCATGATCAACTGTAACGACAGCATCCATTAGTCATTTGCTTTTGAATAGAAACCTCAGAAATCATCAGGTGTTAACAGTTATTATAAAGTGAGTCTTGTGACCACATAAAATGCCTCAAATAGAACCGCCATGAGATTATTAAATACAAACTTCAAATAACATTTTAAGTTTGTTACTATTATTCCCACCGGCCTTGTTTATCACTAGCATCCTCTTTTCCAAATTTGAAAATTTCAATATAGAAGTGATTTATCAAATAGTATATTACAAAACCTTTCCTTAGTTTTGCTGAAATTACTTGAACTTCTCCTCCATTTTCAGAATATACGCTTCAGTTCTTAAAATATAGATTCTGCTACTCTTCAGTCCAACTTGAATTTTTGTTTTAGCAAAACTCATTGGAGATCAATGTAATTTACTCTATATTAAAGAGTTCAGTCAAGTTTCCAGCTACCTTTTCTGTTCAAGAATTACAATGCTTACGCTTCCAATTCAAATTTTGGTAATCAATGCTAAAGTTAGTAAAAGGGGCTTCAATGTTTATCTCTCAACAGCCCTGCTAAAAAAATAAAGATAACTTTTGTGTGTTAATGAGCTATGTTTTTGTTTTTTGGCCAAATATGAGCTATGGTTCAATTATTGAAATTACTGAAGTAATCAAAACCTATGACTGCCTGGTGCTCGAAAAGAAATAAAGATGACCATATTAATCACCTATCTAAAATTATTGAAAATTCCATACATTTTTAACTTTAAAGAGAGAACAAAAGTATACAAGAAAGGCGATTCTCCATTTCTAAACTTTAAGCATAAACCAGAGCCATTGGATTATTAAAAAGTGCAATTTCTCCATAGAAAGTTATTTCTTGCGAGAATTGCTAGAAATCCCCTCATAAGTAATAAAGAAATAAATAATAAAAAAAGTCAATGAGCCAAACATAAGAAATTTACGATCGAAATGCAAAAGTTCTTCCCGAAACTACTGAACATCAACATATATTGCCAATTTGATATCCAAGCTATCAAAAGATCGAATATTTAATCTTCAAAACTTCAATTTAGAGTTCATTTTATTTCATTTTCATCTATCTGTTATCCAAAGATGCCCAGATAGTTTTGTTATGCGCAAACTGAAGTAAAACTTCCTAAAGATAAGGGTAAATAACTAAAAATAGATTATATACCACTGCAGAACCTGTAAAAGTAATAGAACCAGTCAACCCTAGCTAGCGAGGAGCAACCAAAACAAGAGAAATAGGGTAAATCCATCAAAAATGACAATTAATCTTCAATTTTAGCTCATGTTTATTTTAAAAAAAAAAGTTGAGAGAGAAAGAAAACAAGAAGGAGAAGAATCAAATTAATCCCAATTAGAGCACTGTAAAACTCAATTGGAGTTGCAGATCCTTTCATACTTTCAGCTTAATTTGTACCATCCTCAAGTAATCTCATACCCGACAAACAAACCAGATCAAGCTTACACCGCCAAAAAGAGAGAGAAATTGAAAAAGACTAAACTAGACATCTGCAACATCCCCCTAACTCCGGACACATACCTGAAGAACAAATTCTCCGGAAAAAATCCGAAGCCAGCCAAGAAATCTCCAGTTACAGAACTGAAATTCACCACAACAGAAGAAGGCAGCTCAGGCTCGTGTTCGCATCTCAAAGTAGCAAAATCCTAGGGGCTTGGAGAGCTTTCCTTTCTGCGGAGTAGAAAACCAGCAGAAATTTTTTGGCTTAGCTTAATTTTTCTTTTTTTGTTTGTTCTGTTTTTCTTGGTGGAGAATATTTTATTGTTTTTGTATAATAATAATCTAAGCGAAACGAATCACGGAGGAGTGCCACGTGGCGAGGAGATCAAGGCGTAGGGAGGTTGATATCAGAATTCGTGGACGGGAGGGAGGCGCACAGATCCGATCACTAACTGAGACGTTATTGGTCCACGTATGCCGTGCGTTGCGGATAGGCCAACACGGAGGTGTCGGACCACTTAGCGAGGACTCTGTTATTCACGCGGTGGGCGGATACGTGTCATGCGCGTGGAGCCTTGTGCTCCGGCTTTGCAGAATTAATTTAGTTATTAATCATAATTAATTCTTAATGTCAAACTTAAACATGGCTCCCACTTGTTTTTATTCTCTTTCTCTATCTAAAGTTCTAACTGCCAATTGGTTTCTTCGTCACCGTTATTCCGTTTTGTTTTTTCCTCCTCAACCACATCCTCGTTTATACCTCTTGTTTCCTAGGCATTACAAATAATAACAGTATCCTATTATGCACATTCTCCGTAATTATATATATACAGTGCATATTAATTTTTTTAAAAATATTTTCAAAGTTTAAAATATTGGTTCAAAATTTTATCTTAATTTTTGCTTGTAAAAAGAATTTTTTAATAATTTATTTAAATCATATTTTTAATTTTTTATCTTTTTATTTTGTATTTTTTAATTCCAACATTGCAATAATATATTGTCTTTGTTTTAATATTGTCTATGATATTTTTCATGTTTCTTCTAATGTATTGCTTTTAATTTTTGTATTCTAGTTTTTATATAAAATTCAAAATATATTAATTTACTTAGATACGATTGGAGTATGACAAATAAATATTAAAGTAATACCTTGGTCACTTTAATGAATAGTTTTTTTATTAATTATAAGCATCTTTCTATTTAAAATAATGTTATTGGAGTTAGGTCCCAATAGACGATTTTGATAAAGTTATCACATCGATAATAAGATTTAAATTAACAATTTTATTAGTTATAAGCTGACTCTTTATCAACTAAAATAACATTTACTTGGTGACTTGTGGTGTGAGTTTTTTCTTTTTTTATACAAAAATTTTAAAAAAAGGATTTGGCTCACTTACCATCTAAAAGAAGAGCGAAGTGTCCCTTCCTCTTAAATAAACCTAAATACTCAGAAATTAAGATGTCTCCTCAAGTACTGCGAGTAGAATCATAATAAAATAATATTTTTTAGAGATCAAATATATTTTAAATTATTATATTTTTTATTTCTTAGTCAGCTCAACTAAAGTAAGATTTAATACTTATCTATGACGCATGAGAGATAGATCCTAGAGTTTTGCATGACTCAAAAGCCAACCCAAAGCTTGGCCCATGTTTGTGACCCATTTCAACCAAGTACAATGCATAAAATTCAAAACATAAATTGTGTTGTTACTGAATTGTACATAATGTGATTAGTTATAAATACCATGAAAATATATATATTAGTATTATTTATGCTCTTTTGGTTTGTTCTTAAAAGTTTAAAAAATGATATGAGGGAATTGAAGTGTATAGTGCATCTTTTCCACAATATCGATCATACTTAACTATCGTATCATTTAATATTTATAGAAATTTTCATGATAAAAAAATTAGCCTTCAAAATATTTTTCCTTTTTTTTCACAAATCAAAATATTTATAGAAATTTTAAAAATAAGTATAAATATTTTTTCATAATAACAACTAATCCCTTTATGTAAAAGTAAACAACTAGTCACAATATATTTTTTATATCTAAAAGAACGATTTAATCCCCACCACTTGATAAGATTCACACCCGTGTTGTTCTAATCGTCTAATTTTAACAATGTTAAATTATTAACAAAAGATATTTTTGTTAAAATTTTAAATGTTAAAAATATTCACAAATGTTAGTGTATTAAATTTAATTTTTTAAAACAAAGATGATTGACAAAAAAATATTATTATTGGAAGTTAAATGTGTTAGGTTTAGAAAAATAAAAATTATTTTATAAAATTAAAAAATTAAACTGAAATTTTATATAAAATTATGTTACTTAAAATGTATTCTTTGCCGGTATGAAGATAAACATAGAATATAAATTCTTTGACTCGACAATATAAAAGACAGAGGACCTACTTCAGCATTAGGATTCTTCCCAACATGGGCTACGTGGAATTCCTCCAAGTAAGAATATCCATGGGAGGGAACCTTTTTATTTTATTTTATTTTATTGTGGAAAGAAGTAGAGTCAAAATTTTAAATCTTTTTAATTAAAATTGTTAGTGATGGTTTATTTCTTGGGAAAATCCCAAAAAAATACCCTTTAAATTTTAAAATTTTAAATCAAGAATTATTATAAAATTATTTTATTATTTATTTTATAAGAGTAATTAATAGCTTATAAAGTGTAAGCTGATTTAAAATTTTAAAATTTAAATAATATATTTTTTAGATTTTCTTTTATTTTTTTTCCTCTTCTTTGGCTGAGAGGGATAATTCATGTGATAAATGAAATCATTTTTGTTCACGTTGCTATGACATGGCACCTTTAATATGAGTAATCAACAAGCAAGGGAGAAACACCCATGCAAATCAATTCCCACACTTGTTTTTAATAATTCCATTTTATTTTGTTTTTGTTATCTCAAATCTAATATCATTTTATAATATTTTTATTTTTAAATTTTTTTAAATATTTGACATAAATACTTAGAATCGTCTCAAATCTCATACTTGAAGCCATGTTATAATACCGTTATCATTAACCTTAAAATATATGTATTATATAGTCTACCAAGACACTTGATAAAAATATATAACAATTTGAAATAGCGCTCTTAGGATTAGAAACATTGGCTTTAAAATACCATTATCATTAACCTTAAAATCTATGTATTATATAAAAGTTACTTTTTTTTCTCTTTTTATACTTTTATCCTCTATTTAAACCTTAACTACCTTAAGATTTAGGATAGAAAAATATCTTCTTCTTTTTTTAATTTTCCAACAATGATATTATTAACAAAGTAATAATTACACTTATATTTAGAGATAAGGTAAAAATCTAAATCAAGACTTATATATAAGAATGTAAGAACTATCTAGGGAAAATAGGAGTCTCGAAAAATTATCAAACGACTGTGACATCTCACGGGACTGGAATTAATTTTTTCGAATTATAAAATAACAAGATTACCCTTGAGAAAATTCCTCAGTTTTTTTTTTTTGCCCCACAGTTATTATTTCTTCCTCAAAGATTTGTCATTCCTATTGCTTGAGTTTTTACTTTTTTTCGTTTTACTTGAGTTGTTTTTTCCCAAGTGTAGTTCCATCATTTCACAATTCGAAAAAATTAATTTTAAATCCCGTGGGACTTCACAGTCGTTTAATAATGTCCTGAGGCTTCTCTATGATTAGATTCCTTGTATAGGACTTAAATACAATTTTTTTAAGTATCTATAGGCCTATTTTAAATATTATATTTCTTATAAACAATCAATATTAACATAAAATAATACTATTCATGGATCATCAACATTATTTTTTTAATATAAAATCTATGCATTATCCCATTGTAGTCTTTTTAATTGTAAAGGTTCAAATCCTCAATTATGTTTAATTTCTTCTTCTTAATCCAACTACTTAATAAAGTATAATTAAGCTTTGTACAAACTAAAATGCTCTTACTTTTTATTTAACTTGACGAGCAAGTTACCTGAAAGCGCCACTGTGAAGTGTGAACCCCACAAATGAGTTGCGTGATTAGTCTCATCACTTGACTAACTAATAGTTTTAATGGTTTACACATTGATGGATTATAGGCAAAGTGTCTGTCTAATCACATGCCACCAAATTATTAAGTTTCTCCTAATTCCTGTATTATTTTTCCTCTTCTCAAGTTTTATAGTAACTTCATCTAATAAAAGAAATAAGGGAAACCATTATGCATATATCTATAATTTTTTTTATTTTTAATTTAGTATTTATGTTAATTTTTTTCTTATTGAATCTTTTAATTTTATTTTGTAAATATCGTTAGCCTCTAATTTATTGACATTATTAGGCCCTATACCCAAGAAGCTAATTGTGTGAGTAAAGTTAACGATTTTATTAACGAGAAAAAAAATATAGTTAAAATAAAAGTATAAGCATTTGCAAAATGGTTTTCTAAAAAATATCATATATATTTAATATTTTTATTAAAAAATGATAAGATGTATTTTATAGACATTAAATATAGTTAAAATTGGGGAAAGTCAGAGCACGTTACTCTGCATACAAAATTCATATAATAACGTTACTTTCTCTTTATAATTTTTTTTCAAATTATTATCACTAATAAATTTTTTAATGGGGGACTTTTTCCCAATTTTCTCTTAAAGTATATATTTTGTTTTTCAATGGGAAAAAAATAAAAATACATCACATGGAAGGCCTGTTAGAGCAACAGCTCTTTTCCCTCCTCTCCTTTGAGTGAACATGGTCTTGGAAATGTCAATTCTTAAAATATTAACAATTTATATAAAACATCAATAGTAATATTTATAAAGTAGTTTTTAATCTTTCAACATTTAAAAATATATTGATTATTTTTAGAAAACAAACATATATCTTCCCATGAAGAAAAGTTATAGAATGGTCATTTGAGTCCAGCTCAAATGATAAGACTAAAATGAAACGTGAAAGCATGTTAAAAGTTCAAATCCTCCTAACAAAAATCCAACACCACCTAGAGGATGGAGGAAGAACAAGAATTATAAGCATAGAACTTCATGAAATTAACTTTAGCCCACAAAACAAAGTGAGTTATTCTGAGAGAGCCTCCTCATGTAGTACTTTATACAGTAAACAGCAAAAACATCCTAAAATTCTATACACTGTACAGTCTCAATACAGTGAGAATATCATAATTAACAGGATAACCATATTCAAAAGTAAAAATACAAGATAATAGAAATAGCACAAAAGCATGTCTAGAAACTTAACTTTAAGAGCAAAATTGTCTTAACCTTTTTCTTTCCAGATTCCAGCTGATCAGAAGGATAAGCACTTCTTAAAAGAGTCAATCCTTGGTATGGTTATGATGAGCAGTGCCAACTTACAGTTAAATAACCATAGAATGCATATATATATTATAATTGTAGTGGCAGGATGCAGCTTTGGGAATGTAGAACAACAACAACAACACTTATTCTAGCCTTAGGGGAGAATGTACATCACTTCTTCAAAAGCTTCTGTGAGAAAATCTTCTTCGAGTATGGACTGTGTCGCGAAACGGCTTTGTGGGATTCTATCGCTTCTACGAGTGCATTATGCACGTGACCCTAGTTTAGAAGGAAAATTCAAACATAAGAAAAGGACAAGAAATGCAGAGTCAAATGAGGATCAAAGTCCATTTATGAAGCTTGATAAATGCTAATATGAATTAGAAAATGCATTGTCACGCACTTGCAGAAATAGATAAAGCAATGAGCCCATTTTTAACTAAATGAACAAGGCATGCCGATATTTTGAAATGATTAATCTCTCGTGATTTTTTCAAACTGCATTATTGATATTACCTCAAGATATTGGCATTAGGGAAGCAAGAGAGGAAGAATAAATAATGCTTGTGTTACAAACCGCAGAATTTCGAAGAGCTGATTGAACAACATAGTTTGCATGCGGGTCTTGAAGCAACTGTTCAAAGTGTGGAGCAGAGATCAGTTCGCATATGACTCTTGACAGGTTCTCACCGTCGAATACATCAAGACATTTTTCAACCACATGGCTGCTGAATTTATCCATTGACAGGTGAACATAGTGACCCTCAAATTGTGAAATTATACAAGCAGTGGCATATGGATTCTTTAAGTGTAAGATGAATTGGACAACATAATTTCTGCAGAGAAAACAAGGTAATAAATGAAACTTGGAAAGGGAAATCCAAAAGGGCAAAGGACTTTATGTCTCATGCTCCCTAAGTAAATTTCTGAATGCAATAAGTCAATGAAGAATTAGTGCCAAAGATTTATTGCAAATAGTGGGGCTGGATCGATTTTGTAACAATATATCACGTGCAGAGAGCAAAGGGGTGATGAAAAATAAAAGGGATTAGAACGAAATAGGCATTAGAATTCGTGGATGTTTCATCCCTTAACAGTTTCTACAGCTTAAGATGAAACGAGTAATCATTGTATGTGTTCTTTTATTCGAAGTTTTTATCTGATGATCATTCTGTCATTACGAAATGGTCATATATATGCAGAAAGTTCCAGTGCAGAAACTAAAGCCTTTCGGTTGAAAATTAAATGTCTGCATGACTACCACATTTGCATGCAGGTACATTGAAAAGTTCCATACAAATTACCCAAGAAGATGATTCGATATAGTAAAGATTGTTGCCTCCACAGAAAAAATTAAAAAAGAAAAAGGTTTATACATTGAAAATGATATATTATAAGATAAACTTCATCTTAAAAGGATTTGAGCATAAAAAGGAAAAAAAATACCCATATTGATCTTGAGCTAGCTGAAGAGCATTAGCAGATACTTCAGCAACCAGTCTTTCACGATGCTTCCCACTTGAATGAGTAATGCATTTTTGCAGAACACAACATCCATGTTGATGAGTTGCCATCTCGATGCAATACTTTGCGGCAGCAACAAATAAAAACTGTTCAATGTTTAACAGGAAAAATGTAACACTTCCACAAGGAAAAAAAAGTCAATTTTGCATTTTATGTTTTCCAGTTTTTTCACACCTCAATAATGAGTGCAACAGAAAATGCATCAATGACCAATGCCCAGCCTAGTTCAATTAGCATATATTCCCATCAAAGCATTGAACTAAGAAAGAATAAAAATACTAGTGCATCAACCAGACACAGCTCACTAAAAGGATGTTAATCATGTAACAGGGATATGAACCAGCAACAGCTCTTGCATTGCAAGAGATCTATGTCTTTTTGTTATTATTTGCACCTCATACACCTGGCCATACACTAAGGTATATGTTCCGAATCCCAAAGTAAACTTCAATTCAATAACAAATCACATGCCCTTTATCTGATATCACGGGATAATCACAAAATTTTCATCAGCATCTAGATCTACATCATTGTTACAATGTATTAATCTGACATGGACTACATTTACCAAAAAGATGTAAAGGCCATACAAATCTAGTTTACTAGTTTTCTTAAAAAAAATTAACTAATAGAATAATGTTCTTGGACTCTAACTATTAGTTCATGATCCTTCACAAACTATGACCGCTGCTGTAGACATTAAGTGTCATGGACTACTTTTAAGAAATCATGATCTTATAAGCTTATGGATGTGCCTTACAGGTTAAAAGCTTTATCTTCCTATAAATATTTTCAAGAATTAGAATTGTTGAAAAACAAAACCTCATTAAGGGCCATCTACTTCTCCATTTTTACTTCTTATTCAAAATGAAGGCTTAAGTAAAATCTACATGTCAATTTGACTATCAGGGATTCTAGATCATAGTCTCTGCCAATCAAAATTTTAATGGAACCTATAAAACCTATATTAATTGTATCCATTATTCAGTCCTGGAAATGAACAACTTTGGACACCTCTCGTTACAGAAAACAGAAATCCAGCTGCTGAAAAATGCACAAATGTCTTTCCCATTTCATGCAAGAAAGACCCTAAAGACATAACCTGAACATTCTGGTAAATCAAAATTTTCCAGTATATATAGATTCAAATCAATTTATGAAGGAAAATACCTAGGCATACAAAAGTATTGCATCACAAGTTACAAAACCATTGAGAATAGAATGAAACTTCTAGAAAACAACAAACTTTTACTATTTTACTTGAGATCATCAGGGAAAACTGAACCTGATTGATGTATACGAAGGTTTAAAGTACATCAACAATGCCAAAAAAAATGTAACATCCAAAGGAATATTTGTAAAAGCTGAGAATAGAATTAAAGTTGAAGAAAACAACAAAGTAATATTTCACTTGAGGTGTTCAATGAACATAATTGATGCATAAAAGGCTTTTTAGGGTATCAACAAGAGTTAGGCATACGGATTTTTGTTCATACATTGCAACATCATGTACATATGTAGTAACATCCAATCAATAAACTACTTGACAGAAACCATACCTTGTTATCTTCATTGCTTAGGAACTCCAAACATCGCTGAATCACATGATTTCCATTTAGATCTTTGATAAGTTCCAAGAATCCTGGTTCAAGGGCTGACACAACTAATGAAATTTGATGTCTTGTTTTGAGAGTCTCAATTAGCTTCTGTACCACACGGGTGCTGAAAAAAGAAAAGTAGATAATGTCAAATTAAAACTAAGAACACCAAGCAAATATTGAATTACTTGCATAAGTTGCATAGCATAACTACCCATGAGTGTTTAAAGAGATTCTGACGAGCTGCCCTGGTTCTAGACTAACCATGAGGATAATCTGCATCCTCTGTTCTTCAGTACACACATCCAACAACTTCTGCATAAGGTAATTCCCGAAAGGATTCACCATAAGTTCAACAACATGATTGATTATCTCATTAAATATTACTTGAACATCTTCTGGGGTACCCTCATCAAACATTCTTTGCAGAAATCTACAGCCTTGCTGATCTTTGGCAATTAAATATATGTACCCTCTGGCTTCTGCTAGAGAATTACACTTGGGTACTAAGGGGAATGAGCAATCAATCCTAGCATCCTGAGGGATTTCACAATTTCCCAAAACCTGGCGTACGATATCTGGCTCTGACTTGCGTAGATGCTTTTTATAGCCAGTTTCACACAAAGCACCCTTACTCTGACCCCTTGGATGATCAAAACCCTTGCTAATGACATAATTTAAACCTTCACCTTGGATGATGAAGCTCCCCTCACTTGTAATAGCATCTAGACCTGCCTGTGGAATTCTTGTGTCTGAAAGGGGGAAAGCTCTTGCACTAGACATCGGAAGGTTATACTGCTGTAAGTTTTTAGCACTCAAATATGGCCTTAAATTAGAACGAATGGAAGAATTTGGAAATCTTGACATGCTTCTTTCTTGCATCAAACTCATTCCATTTTGATGTGGATAAGGTGAAGTATCAGCTATAGGGTGTCCACTCAAAGGAGCACTAAGCTCTGGTGTCAGACTTCCTCCATAACAGAAGTTATTTACCAGCTGTCCTCTGTGCCTAGAAGAGTTTATTGAACTTCTAAAGTCGTTTGGTTGAAATATCATCATGTCAGGCCTTCTGGAACAGTGTCGTGCTCCAAATAAACTGGCCATCTTATTGTCCCGGGGAAATCCTGGAAATGCTACGTCAGCTTCAGAATCAGGACTCATAGGACTTACAGGACTGCTAGGAAAAGAAGATTCAATTCCCTTACGGTTAAGAAATGCTCTCTTGAAATTGTTATATTCCTCTTGTTTATAAAGATTGATGGGATTATTTCCATCCATACAGTCACGAAAAGGAAGCCCATTTGTACCTATTGATGCATCTTCCAAATCACAAGACTGATCATGTTGGTTGTTAAAATGCATTCTTCTCAAAGTGGTGCAGAGGTCTAATTCATCAACCAAGTTTTCATTACCCTTCTTCCCCACAGTTAAATCAGGCATTTTGGAATCCAAGCAGAAACTTTTGGGGTAATTAAAACTCCCAGAAGATATGGGAGATTTAAGCTCCTCCCATGGGAGTGGCGTTGGCGATCCATTGTCGGAGGAGGGATGCCTAACAGAGAACGGGCTTAAACAAGACCCATCTGATACCAGCAACAAACCACTGACAGGGGATGAAACACATGGATACTTAGTTATATGAGTAAACGGATCATCATCATACATACCAGACATTCCACGAATAGCCTGTCTTTCATCCCCACCATAACCATGTGGGTTCTGATGAAGAAGATCGTACGAAGTTATCTGAGGGATCTCATCTAACAGCTTCTCAAGCTCTTCGTCATGCTTGACGTTTTCTCTCATCTTGTCCCCTATCTCAACGCCTTCACACACCGACAATGAAAACAAACCAACCGATACAGCCGGAAAAATTGGGGGGGGGGGGGGGAAGCTGACCCGAAGCAATCAAAGCAATCCCAGAAACAGAAAACCCATTACAGATATCGATTAAAACAGTTCAATAACACATCCCATTACGAGATTACCATTATCAGTCAGTCATTCGGGGTCTCGCTCAGAAGTTTAAATAGAAATGGTTTTTGGTGATTGATGGAGATTTCAATTTCATCAATAACCATCACATTTGGATTTTATCATTGGAACAGTTGGTAAGTCATGCAAAGATGGAAGAATTTCAGACGATTACTGGGTAGCGTAGGTGTGCAGTTCGCTGTAATTTGTCACGCCATTAAAAGCCGAAGAGGAAGAGTCGCTCTGGGCTATATGAACACACACCCCCGAAAGCCGAGAGAAATTGAAAGCACACTACTATCTGGCGAGTCTTTAACACTGGGCTTAGAGCTTTCACCTTTTTATTTTTCTTATAAAAAGTTATTTTTATTTTATTATTTTAATTTAATAAATTTTGTAATAAATTAAATTTCTAAAAAATTTAAATAAAATTTAGGGTAATTAATTATCAAACTTTTATTGATCTTTGGTTAATTACGTGATTAATTTTACTTTTTTTATCATACAAATAATAAATTATCAAAATATTACATAAACGTAATATTGTTAAAAGATTAGCAAAATCTGATAAAATTATAAAAAAAAATATGAAATTTAAGTAAAAATATAACTGAAGCTTTTGTGAGCATTGACTTTGAAAAGGGGGTTATAATTTATTATTGACAGTGTAATTTCTATATATTTTATTAAAATATTGATCTAATATTTATCATTATATATAATTCTTATATAATATATATATAGTTCTATATACAAATATTTTAGTTTTTTTTTTCCTTTTGTGCCGGATACAGATATTTATTTTCACGTGATGATTATATATATAGATATTGGCTCATTACTGTTGCAAAAATAAACATATATATTTTTATTTTTTATTTAGTCAAGGTGAAACTCCTTTTTCATGCGTGTCATACACGCTCAGCGATGATGATGGGACCCATCACATAATCCGCGCCTTGTCATCGAGTTCGGATCCGGCAAGGCGCGTGGAGCCAAATAGACAATTTTAATTTATAATTATAAAAAAATATTTATTATATTATTTATATATTTTTTTAATTTCTAGGAGTTTAGAAGGAATTTTAAAATTTTCATGATTTTTCTGTTACTGATATCCCCGGAGATTGCAACAACCCTCCAAATTCCTTCAACGGCCAGCATATAAAGTTGAGAAGAATTTAATTTTTCAAATACTGGAAAGTCAAGTTCTATATTACCCTCACTCTGATTTCGTTTTCCTTTCATATCCTCCTAAATTCCGCTTAACCAACAGAGGGGTAAATTTGGTATTTAATTATATTCTACAATTAATATCTAGATTTAATTGTAATGACTAACCTAGTGGACCTGATTAATGGTGTTGCATCGCACCTTAATGACCTTATTTTGGTGTTATTTTATGGTAAGCAATCAGTTAATTAGTTCTAATTAGGTGCAAAATATTGAATGAAATATTATTTTAAGAAAATTAATAATCAAGTCATGATTTAAAAGTAAATTTTTATATGTTAATACTTAATAGATGACTTTAAAATTGAGATGAATATATTAATGTCACTATTCCTATTCTATCTACCAGCAGTATTAGTCTTAAGAGTAAGTAGATTTGGCAATTGGTAATATTTCAAATTTTGCATTAATTAATATTTGCTTTATTTTAATGTATTTAAATTTGAAAATTTTAGCCTTTAATTTAACTATTAAATCTGGATTATACAGTTTTGAATTTATTTTAATTTGAAAGTTTTCATAAATTCCTTAAATTATACCCTAAGACACACACTTGTATATGATAATATGTACGAAGATGAATATAAAATTCCTTTTGGGGTGAAACGTAATTTCCTATTTTATTATAATTATTTGATACATTGATACGTAGGGGTAGGCTAGGTAGAGTAGCCCCTATATCTGGTACCCTACCCGAATAAAATATAGATATTTAGTTATACCTAATAAAAGCCTTAACTATTTTGAGCTGGGCATAAATGAGCTAAAATGGATGGATTTGTATGCCTAAATCTTGATGCCCTACTTATATTATAGAAAAAAAAATTATAATCATGAACTTATAAAATAATATCATATTTATATCTTCAAAAGTTAAATAATATCTATAATTTACTAAGAATAATATAGTAAAAAGATAGTAATTATAGTCTGAAAGTCTATTACATATATAAAAAAATTTAAAATCTATAGCGGGGTCAGATATTTGTAGTATTATTATAATACTAATAATCAAATATTTGATAAGTAAAATATAGGAGCAATTTTAGTATCTATGTAAATATAATAATTATGTTTAAGATTTTAAAAGTAAAGTTACAAGTAAAAAAAACTAAGAAAAAAAAATAAGATTTTAAGTAAAAATAAAAATAATAATATATATGGGCTACATATTTTATCTGATTCTCCGACATTTAATTCGGCTAGAGCCTCTCTAAATATATTTTAGATATATTTTTTTAGATTGAACTAAACCATTTTTTCTAAACTCAGAGTGGACAGACCAGGCACATAGATACTATACACACCCATGTTGATACGTATAAAATATATTTGACATCAATCTATTCAACATATTAGAATATTAGAACTTGAAATCAAAGCTCGAGATATTTTATTAAATACTTTTTTATGGGTATCTTACGAGATAATCTGAAAGAACCCATCTTAATTTCAATCTACATCATAAATTTATTAAGAATATGAAAATAATTGAAAATGAAATATAATTCAGATAAGGAGACCCCCAAAATTCGTTTAAAAATAATTAAAAATCCATCTTGTTTCAATCTATATCCGTTTCTTGATATCTCTCTCTAAAAAGGATATTTTACAAATATGGTGAGTTTTTTAGAGTATCAAACCTCTTGCTATTTTAAAGTGTTTAAACTTTGGATTATTGTACTAAACATTAGAGTTAATTGAATTATTTATTTTAATCATAAATATAAATTCTCAATTTACTCCTCAAATTATAATTTTTTTTTCAATTTATTCTTCAAATTATAATTTTTTTTTCCAAATTATCTATATAGATTGCATATTTTAAAAATATGTTCACATCAATTTAGAAAATGATTATTAAATAGAGTATTTTAAAAAAATAAACACATATTTATTATGAATAATTAATTTTGTTAATATTTATAAATTAGTGATCATTCTTTTCTTCTTCTTTTTTCAATTATAATGAGAGTCTAAATCATGAAAATAATATTTTTATCTCTCAACTTAGATTGGATGATAGAAATTCTAGTCACTTAAATAAGTCAGTTATTAGGGATCAAATCCTAAATTGTGAGTATAATCACCTAATTAAGTGTGGTTTTATATACTAGGAACCAAATCCTAATTTTTTAGTATAATCACCTAATTAAGTGTAGTTTTATGAATTTTAAAAATTGGATAAAATAACCTTAAGCATATAATATTATTTTTTAGTAATATTAGCACACTAATCTCATATATGTGACACATTCAGCATCATGTTAATTTATTGATGCATCCATTTCCATTATTTTAATTTTATTTATTTTTTAAAATATTGGGTGTATTATAAATAAAATTATAGTATTGAAAATACTAAAAAAAAATATTAAGATGTTGCACGTGATTAAAAAATAATATTAAGGGATTGGATATTAGTTTACCTTTAAAAGATTTCAAATTTTTTTGGCATCTTTTTGTAGTGTTAAAAATAAGGAAAGAAAAGGTGATGAAGGGATAATTAAACTCGAAAAGAGGAGTGATTAAGCAACGCACCAAAAAAATAATGGTAAGCGCAAAATGAGAAGAACGGCCAATTTCATTTCGCTTGGCTTTACAACCCACCGAGGGTTTGGATTACTTGCTTGGTCTCCAAGAAAAGGACACGTTCGTCATTTCGTGGTTTCCAATGGCCAAATATTTGCCGCAAGTGGACCAAGTTTAAATATTCCTTGTCCGTTTTATTTGTTTCCTTCGTGGGAAAGCGAGAAACCGAAGGGCCCCACGTGTAACCTCTCAGCAGCTTTCATTCTTTGAATGGGTCCACTTGTACCTTTTCCAATAACCTTTATACACGTGGATATCTAATTACCGCCCAAACAGGATTTTCTTCTCTCGAGTAATTTTGGGCAAATTCATAAATCACAAACCCTAATTTTATTTTGAGAAAATGACAGATTTTTTTTTTAAAATAATAAATTTTAAATTAAAATATTTTGTTAATAATATTTAATTTATAATTAGTAATATTTAATCTATGATAATAGACCTAATTTAAAATTTATCATTTTTTTAGATTATTTTTCTATTTTTTTTTTGGGTCACATAAAATCCAATCATTTTGAAGTTTTCAGCATATGCATCATTCAATTCTGTAAGAATATTTTAGTTTTTGATTTGGCAAAATATCCCTACCCTTTAAGATATAAAAGCACAGAATATTTTTATCTGTTTAATAAGTATATTTTTTAAAATTTAAATTTAAATTTTTCTCTTTATAAGGTGAAACCGCTTATTATCTCAACTAATAACTTATTAATAGTTCCTATAATTTAATACTCCAGTGTTTGGTAAAAATATACTCTGATATTAAATATAAGAATTAGTAAAAAGATTTATTTTAGTTTAAATATAATATCCCAATCACTTTTATTTCTCAAATTTATAATTTTTATTAAATTTACTCCATTTGACAGAACATATTAAAAAAATTTAATTAAGTTAGTAATTTTTTATATAAATTATTAAAATAAATATTTTAAAAGCACTAATACAATTTTTTTTATAAAATACTAATTTAACTAATTTTTATAATTTTAATAAATTAGTTATATATTTTCTATATTAAATACAAGTAGAGTATTTATTTTTTTAATTATATATTTAACATTTCTTAACTATGTTTTTTACATAAAGCTAGATGTATACAGTAGACTTGGGTATTTTCGTATTATATGTCCAACATTGTTATATAATGCAACAACTCTGTCACATGATGAAACAGATTCAGACTGAATCTCAGTTTCCATGAAATTAATCTTTTCTTTTTTCTTATTTTCTTTTTAATTTAAGGAAAACTATTTTAGAATTACCTATATTTTTTTCAATTTTCAATTTAATATTTATATTATTTTTTTCCTCATTAAATCGTTTGATTTTACCTTGTTCAATGTGCTAGAGTACACCTTGACTTTTGTCACCTTTTTTAATTTGTCCTTTTATTTACTCTTTTTGGCCAAAATTTTTATTTGCCTTGATTTACTTGATTTAATTGAAAACATTAAAAAAATATATAACTTAAGACAATCATAATATATCTGTTAGTTTGTATAAAATACCACTATTAAAGGCAAATGCATAAATCACAAACCCTAACTTTATTTAAAAAAAATGAGAGAAAAAATTATGAAAAATGATAAATGTTAAAGTAGAATATTGTATTAGTAATAGTGTAATACTTAATTTATAATTAATAATGTTTGATCTATTTTTAATAACATACCTAATTTATGATTTATTATTTTTTAGAGTATTTTTTTTATTGTTTTCTCCTTTATTTTTGGGTCACATAAAATCCAACCATTTTGAAGTTTTCAGCACATGCATCGTTCAATTCTGTAAGATTATGTTAGTTTTTGATTTGACAAATATATCCCTACCATTTGAGTCATAAAGTATAAAGTATTTTTATCTCTCTAATAAACATATTTTTTTATAAATTAAATTTATATTCTTTTCTTTATGAGTAAGATTATTTTGCCATCTCAACAAATAATTTGCTAATAGTTCTTCTAATTTAACACTCTGGTGTTTGGTAAAAAAAAAATTAGATGTTAAATATAAGAATTAGTAAAGAGATTTTATTTTAATTTAAATATAAAATCTAAATAAATTTTATTTCTTAAATTTATAATTAATAATTTTTCATATAAATAGTTAAAATAAATACTTTAGAAAATCAATACATATTGTTTTATAAAAGTCTAACTTAATTAATTTTGATAATTTCAATAAATTAGTTATTATCTTCTACATTAAATACTAGTGGAGTATTTATATTTATAATTCTATTTGTTAACATTTCTTCACTATATTTTTTACATAAAACTAGATGTATACAGTAGACTTGCGTATTTCCGTATTTGAGAACTTTTAAAATAATCACTCTTATGTTTTATGTCTTCTGAGACAAATTTTTCACAAATTTATCTCATGCATAACAAGATATTTAAAATAAACTAATTCAAACCACAAATTTATCTCATGCATAACAAGATATTTAAAATAAACTAATTCAAACAGTCATTTAAGTCCTCTAACAAATCATTGGAAACAAAAGGTTCCTCTAACAAATTAATCATACTATTAATGTTCACAAATTATGAACTATAACTATATTTATTTACAATTTTCGGAAAAATGAAGTATCCTATAATTTTTATAATATAAAAAGAAAAATATGTTGATAATGCTAATATTGATATTGATTTGAACTCTATAAAATGAAAAGATAAGACGGGAGGAATATACTTATATACTTCCCCTGTGTTAAATATACTAGTAAATTGAAAGGGCCCCTCCTTTATCTTTATGGTTTTGTTTACTATGTAGAGATTGAAATACTTGGAAAAAAATATCATATATACATATATATATTGATGATTTTGGAAATGAATTGTGATTTAAATTTGAGTGGCTTAATAAACATTTATCATCAAATTAAATTAAATCTTAAAATGTATCAATACTAATATATAATACTTCCCCCCAGTTATAGCTAGATATGAGTTTGATTTAGTTATAATTATAAAATTTTAATATATTTTATCTTTTAAAATTATCATTTTTCTTAAAATATTTTTATATGATTGTATATATTAAGGAGATTTTTATCAAGGATAGTTTAAAATATATATAATTAAATAGGATATTTTAAAAAAACTAATATACAATTATTATAAATAACTAACTTAACTAATCTATTTAAATTAAATAAATAAATATTATATTAAGGATCGATATAATATAATTTAGGCAATATTTAAAAGTATAGTTCATTTTTCATTCTTGGTATGATATCCAAGCAATATGTTTTAATTAGACAAACTCGAGACATAACTTTAGTTAAGATGTGGTTTTTGACCATAAATTGGAGACAATTTGTTCCCAATTATAATAATATTTTTTATTTCATAATTAAACTTTAATGAATATTATTAAAAGTATAGCTACCATAATTGTTAAATATCCAAAAGGGTATAAATTCTGACTCTGATCTATCCCCTTTTTTTCAATCATATGGTATATATTACAGCAATTAATCATATTTGAAGATTGATTATGAGAATTTAAATAAGAGTAACTCTCTCTCATGACAATTTTTATTTATCCACAAGAATATAATTATAGCCAGGCCCTTACCCATATCAAGTTCCACAAAACCACAGCTAGTTTATACGAGTGAGTTTGCATGTGATATAAGAATTAAATGGTTAATTTATAAATATTAGTTAAATAAATTATTTATAAAAAATATATTATAATTTTATTAAAATATTATCTTTAATTATTTATATTAAAAATATTTTTTGATAAAAACCCTTTTAACACGTGCAATCAATAATAATAGTTTAAAAAAATTATAAATTTAAATAACAAAATATATTAATATTTTTATATTTAATATTAAAATAAACCACATCATTAATTTTTATGTTTAATACAGGAGGAGGGAGTAATTTTGTTATGTGCTTGCATATCATATATGTGGATGTGGGTAATTTCATGTTAAAAACAGCAAAAACTAACTTCTTAATTAGACTAAAATTAACATGATTATTATCGCAAAATTGTTACGTATGACGACTCTACAGAAATATTATAACTAATCAATAGTAATCTAACTCATGATCATCCTCTCAGTGGTTAGATCAGACAAATTCATCATAACCTTAAGTTAAGAGAAGCTAAAAATTGTATCAATATTTTGGCTAGTAAAAATCATCAAATAGGTGCGAAAGCTGTCATCATAAATATTTCTTACGGGGAGTATATAACTCTATTTTTTTAGAAGATTTAAGTCTTAAGCTTCTATTTAGTCAATCTTTATGTGTTTTCATACACTCTTTTATAAAAATAAAAAATAAAAAAATTTAACATGATTGATTTTGGTAGCTTTTAGTAGGGGTATCCATTTTGTCACGTCCCGGGTGTCCCGACCCAGTCCCGTTAATTTTGGGACGGGTTCATCCCGTCCCGAAAGGGACAGGGCTGGGACACCTTCGGGACGGGACAAAGGTATGAGTCGGGACGGGACAGGTCTCGGCCCATCCCTCGGGAATCCCGTCCCGTCCCGAACTATTTTTTTTTAAAAAAATATTATATTATCCTATCTTTCCCACTCTTATATAGATATTTTTATTCTTATACATATATTTTTATATTGATATTTTTATTCTTTCTTACTATTATTTTTTTTATATGGGTAAGTTATTATTTTCTATTAGAGAAGAATGTTAGTAATAGAGGAAGTTGCTATGGTATTTTATATGGAATAATTTATTGAGATAATTTTATTATAATATTTTTTTAAAAAAATAAAATTGAAAATTCCCGTCCTGATCCCGTCGGGACCGGGACAAATTCGGGACGGGATGGGACACGGGACGCATTTTACGTTCCGTGTACTGTATCGGGACGGGACAAGGGACGAAGTTGTCCCGGTCCCGACCCGTCCTATGAACAGGGCTAGCTTTTAGTGTGAAATTAAATACACCTTGAATCCTTGCCCATCTTGATATTGATATTGTCTAAAGAAAAAAAAATTTGTCTTATTTTTAGATCATAGATGAGCCTAATTCTTTTTTAAAAATTTTTGTACTAAAAAAAATATAAATTTAAATCTCTCTCAATAAAAGAGGAATGAAAAATAGACAAAAAGCTGTGAAATTAATTAGTGTAATGGTCTAAAGCAAGTAAGCTTGAGGAACGACTTTTAAGTTTGGAGGACAATGAAAGTGTCCCCTGTCCAACATTATTATATAAGGCAACATTTGACTCTGTCCCATGATGAAGCGCACACAGACTCAGACTCAGACTCAGTTTCCATGAAATTAATCTTTTCTCTCTCTTTAATTTAAAGAAAACCATTTTAAAATTATCTACATTTTCTCTCAATTTTTTATTTAATATTTATATTACTTTTTCACATTCAATTATTTAATTTTATTTTAGCAGTATAATTAGTTTATGTACAAATGGTAACAGAATAAAATACTTATACTAACAATACTAATAAAATAAAAAAATATTTAAAAAAATATAGATATTTAGAAAATAGTTTTCCTTGTATTAAAAAAGGTGTTGTCAACGTCAAGTCATGTAGATCCTACGAGGCAAGGGCAATACAAGGAAGGATCTTGGAAGCCACATAATGATATCCAAGAAGGTCTGAAAACGACATAAAGATCAAGTTCCTTGGTCTAGTAAAGGAGTAATCTTACGAATGCGAACCAAATGCTTCTCTCTCCGTTTAATTGGTAAAGGTGCACTTTTAGAGCAGGCAAACATGATGCGGGCTGTTCGTCTATGGGTTGTAGATGGCTAGTCTATTTTATTATTTTATCCGCTCTATGTGCACTAGGGGTAAGACCTGTGTGTTTTGAGCTGCTGTCTAATCTAATCCTCTAGAATATCTAGTGTGGTATTTAATTTTTTAAATTATTTTTTAAAATATATTTAATATCCTAAAATATTAAATTTTATATTTAATATTTTAAATTATTTTTTAAGGTATATCTAACATCTTAATGCCTATTTTCTTTATGATATATAAGTGTCACGTTTTCAAATTAGATGTGATTATTAAAAAAATAAATGCTCATATATTAATTAGATAAAATAAACATTATTTGCCTGTTAGCTTGGGTTGAGATTGCTCCAATTTAATATATTAAGGACTTTTAAAGTGTTGAGGGTATTATTAAATATTTTATGTGTGCAGTATACCTTAACCTTTGTTACCTTGTTTAATTTGTCCCTTTTTTTTTGCCAAAATTTTTATTTACATTGATTTAGTTGATTTAATTGAAAACATTAGACACACACACACCCCTTAGACAATCATAATCTATTTGTTAGCTTCAATAAAATACCATTATTAAGTATAATTTTTTGCTCTTCTATTACTAAGTTGTTGATTAGATTAGAGTGGATCTTTTGCAGAGACTAAAGGTTGAATGGAAGGGATTTAAATTATTCTTAAATAAGGTTCAATAACTACTTTAATACTTAAATCTAAATTAGTTAATAATAACAAAATTTAGATGGTACTACTTCCAGTTCTTATTATAAGATCTATTTAATTATTTTAGGTAGATTAAAGAAGTTAAGTAAATTAATTAATTATAATGATTGTGTGTTAATTTCTTTAAAATTAATTGTAATAATTAATAATGTGCACTTGAATTATATATCTATTTAATATGTATAATTATATGAGAATATATTAGGAAAATCCACGATTATGTCAGTTTAGAACCTTAACAGAAAAAATTGACATATTTATGAGATAAAAAAGAAAGAAAATCAACTGCTCTATTTATGACTAATTTTAATTTATGAAAGAACCAAATTCATCAGCTGTTTGTAATTTTTTTTAGTATAAAAAAATTTTATATGAATTTAATACTAGTCTCAAAGCTCAAATAACGTTTATAAAAAATTTATGAGATCATTTATCAAAAGAGCCCTCGTAACAACAGATATTTTTTACTATCAATATTAATTCTCATTGGCTTAGCTTTGTTCTTGTTCAAGCTCATTATTTCATGTAAAAGGAGTGGTGGGTGTGCTTACATTTTACAACTTACAAGAACAATATTATCATAATTCTTAATCATGCTACTTTGCTTACAATCAACATAGTGTAGCTACCGTCCCTTATTATTAATAAATAATAGGAAAAATTAGTTAAAAGAATATATTTAAAATTTTTATCACTTAAAAAGACGTAAATTTGAGTGAACGCACCTTTTCTTCAATTCTATTGTAATGGTTATCCGATTTTTAATATAAAATATATTTAATTAATTTGATTAAATTAAAAAAATTAGTTAAATTAGTTAATATAACATATTTTTCTAAAATATTTTAACATCTTTCTTAATTTTTCCTCTCTTTTACTTAATTATTGTTGATAGAGTATTAACAAGATAATTTAGGGAAAAAATAGATATATATATATATATATATAGAAAAAAATTTTATATTTAAGATCAAGATCAACTCCTCAATTAAGTTCTATCTTTAACTATGTGTAAATGACTAGAAGATAAGTTACATAAGTTTTTTTTAGCTATAAAATTTTCCAATATTTAGTTGGAACCAATTTTCCCTTAATAACATATATATATATTAAGATTATCTTCTTATCACTTTTGCCTTCTTTTTTTTATATAAAATTTTTGAGAAAGAGGTTAAGTTCACCCACGATCTAAGGGTAAAACGAAATATTCCTTCCTATTAGGCGATACCAATATTAGATAGGGTGAGCCGTCAATTATCCTTTCTAAATATCTCCTCTCCAAACGCTGTGACTGAAACGACTTCAAAGTGATACTCTCTAGAGATCGAATACGTTCTAAATAAACGTATGTCTCATCTCTTCGTCAACTGAACCCACAAATAATGGGTATAACTTTTGCCTTTTTTTTTTGGTTGCCCACCCGGTTCACCAGAGTTTTGCCCCGACTACATCCGGATCCGACCCGCGTCGCGCACCTGGCTATGGCGGGTGAGTCTCTCAACGGGAATTTTCTACATTTGCCAAGGCTCAAACTCGAGACCTCGCTTAAGCTATACCGAGCCGTTTACTACTCAGACTAACCCCCGTTGGTATAACTTTTGCCTTTTAATTCTTGACAGATGTTTTTAGGGTCTTATCTTAAATTTCAACCAAATTAATGCTATTTCACACTGGGTCAACCACTTTCTTCTATTAAGGTTTAAATGTTGGCCCAGGGAGTCCAGATCTCATTTTCTTCACTGGGTCTGCCGCTACTTGTTCACATGTTCCGTGAGAAGACAATAATTCGCATTAAATTAAATGATTATTTTGATTTATTAAATTACAATTTTAAATATCACCTTTTCTCTCTTTACTTTTTTTTAAATTTTTTGCTTGTACACATTTATATTTTTATCGACCTATTATTTATTAAATTATAACTTCATCAGTGTAATTGATACTTCGGCCTTTGATTTATAGAAGTATGTATATAAACGCGTGTTTACTGATGTTGATCCTAATAAACAAATTTAAAAATATATATTATATAGTATTCCCTTTCCCCTCAGATCCAAATATAAGAAATTTTAATCCTAAACGATCTCCTAAATTTATAATTTTTTTAAAACTATCATGTTAAAGAATTTACATATAATTTTTATTACAAACAATTAAATGGATATTTTCTGTAAATAAGTTATTTAACTCTACATTTTTAAAACTCTTGTATTTTCTTGACCTCTTGATCTTTGACAGAAATTTATATACAATATAATACCCTTACCAATACCCAGATTCATTTTTCACTTTTCCACTCCTCATCCTCCTCTCTTCTCTTTCTATTTCCCCCCTCCAGATATAAAACAAATAGGATAACAGGATCTCCTACGTGGCAAGTCTCCGAACTTTCAGGATAAACTTTTCTTCACTCAGGTATGCTTACAAAGAAACGAATCAAGACAAAAGAAAGTTCAGCGTAGCAATGCAACAGCATATGAAGAAGCAGAGAGAAGAGAGTCAGAAGAGGCTCTGTATTCAATCCTTAGATGCTTGTTTGTGTACAAAACAGGAACTTTCTAACACTAAGTAATAGCAAAATCATCCATGTCTGCTACAAGCTAGAAAGAATGGACTGTGGAAGACATAACTTGAAGTCTTTATAAGCTTGGAAGCACACACTCAAACATAGACATGGCATTGCTTTCGAAGTAGTTTTCATGCACAATAACCAGCATGCCCCGAAATAAATACAGCTGAAGTGAGAAGAGAAAAATAGAAAAAGAGATGGATCCTATTTTTGTAGAATTCACAGTGCAAGAGTTCGCCCACCTCTCTCTCTCTCTCTCTCTCTCTCTCTCTCTATTTCCTTAGTTCGATTGAATTACTGAACTTCAAATGATCTGTATTCCATTTATAATTTTTGTCTCATTGCGTCTAATTTAAGTATTCCACACTAAGTCAAACACAAACTACTTTCTTTTCCAGCACGTGTTACTTAGGCACATTCCAACACCGGAGAAAGGCAGATCTTATCAAACACCACGACGAGAAACTTCCAGTTGTTCTATTCTCCTAGCCAAATCATGTTTACCAACATTCTTCAATCCATCAGTAACCATGTCAAAACACCGAGATATCGGCGTCAATCCCAGCTCTGTCATTTCCACTAAATAGTTTGCAGCGTCAACAACTCGGCCTCCACGACCACACATGGTTATCATCATTGTATACACAGGACGGTTAGGGGGATGCCCCTTAACCTTCATATCACTAAAGAAACAGAATGCATCGTCGAACTGACCCCTCCTGCAGAGTGCCTTAATTATAGGTGCATATAAACTGGGGAAGGGCTTATGCCCTTCCTCAATTGAATTATGCAAGAGTTTGAATGCCTCATCAATCAAACCCTGTTTCGACACCGGAGGAATAAGGATCTTATAAGTGTTAATATCTGGTGCAAGACCCAATTTACACACTTCATGGTAAAGACCTACACAAAACTCAACCTCCCCAGATTTAGACAATGCTTCTATCAAGGTGTTGAAGGTTTCTACATCAGGCACAGACCCTTCCTTAATCAATTTCCTCATCATTTCTTTGGCTGACTCAAAATAACCTGCGTTTAACAAACCTTCAATCAAAAGATCACGACCTCTCACTGGAGGATTAAACCCCTTATTGCTCATTTCCTCCAAAAACTCCTGAGCTTCTCTCATTTTCCCAGATGAGCACCAAGCATTCACTAGAATAGCATAAGTTCTCTTATCAGGATTTACCCCTTTCCTTATCATCCTACGTATCAATGCATAAGCCCCATGAAACATTTTCACCTCACAGAGCGCAAAAAGCAGAGAATTGTGTACCTGCACGTTTTGTGAGCAATTCAATTTCTTGGACCTGTTGAAGATCTCAACAGCTTGGTCGGCGAGTCCATGCTTCCCATACTCTTCGATAACGAAGGAGACAGTCTCAGGAGACAAACTCAAGTTCTGAGTCTTCATCTGTTGAACGATTTTCCACATGGTCTCGTATTTCTTGGCGCGAGCAAGGATCTTCACCATCTCTTCGAATTCCACAGATGTAGGTTGGTAAGAAGGGTTGTAGGATCGAGCCCAATTGAAGAAGCGAAATGACTCAGTGCCGGAGTTACAGCAGGCGCGAAGAACACGAAAGACGAGTTCGGAGTTGACGGAGATGCGGAGCTTGTTGAGGGTGCGCTCCATGTAGAAATCTCGCCGGACGATATTGGAGATGTGATGGATGGCGGAAAAGTATTCATCTTTGGAAGGGCCATTGGAGGCAGCGGCGACGGTGGTTAGGGTTTTGAGGTGGTAACGCCAAAAGGGGTTCGAGGTGGAGTCCGTGCGGAGGAGGTGGATGAGCTTTGTAGAAATTAACATTTACTATGAGAAAGCAGTATTGAGTATCTTTCCGCCTTTTGTGTAAATTCTTTACAGGTTGGAGCTGCAAAATTTACCGAGAAGCTGCAGGTAGTCGAGGAAGGAGCAAGACATTGTTTTTCCGGCCAACTGAAGCGTTGTTCCACTGCGGAAAAAGAAATTACTGTTTTAAAATCTACCGTTCACTTTATCAACTTGACGTTCTCGAGTCTATACGTTCCGTCGCCGACCGTAATTCCACCCTTCGGAAACTCTTGATCGTGACAGTCGTCGACGATGAAGCAGTGTTGCACTGGGGAAACCTTGGGAATGTCTACTCGGCAATGTCCGTCTCCCACACAAAACCACAAAAAAAAAAAAAAAATGCCTCTTCGCTTTATTTTCATTTTTATATATATTTCGTTGTTATTTAAATTTAATTTTTAACTCATTTATAAATCCATCCCTTAACTATAATATGTGTGACTCAGTTTCTCCTTAGACCTTTACCATTTTTATGTGACAAAAATAGTCAATAACACCCTTACAATTCTTCTTGGAAAAAACAAAAAAGGAAAGAGAGAGATTAATCCATTGTGTTTCAGGCTACAAATTTTTTTCCATCTCAACTAAGGGGAATGGAGGAGGAGAGGAAAGTAGGGAAGAAATAGGTTAATCCAATGTGTTTTCAGGCTACAGTGGATGTATTTTGTTTTAAGTTTCAGATAGATGAAATCAGAGGTTGGGAGATGTGGCAAAAATGGTCAATGACAATTTTTTTTAGTTGCCCATCCCGTTTATCGAAGTTTTGTCTCGACTACATCTGGATCCGACCCGCGTCGCGCACTTGACTATAGTGGATGAGTTTCCCAACGAAATTTTTTTGCATTCGCCAAGGCTCGAACCAATGACCATCTTAAAATCATTTCCATCTCAGCCAAGGAGGGGTGATATTTTTTTTACGAGAGTATTTTGGTACAATAGTGTGGTTCGCACCAAACAGTCCTAATATTTTTGTTTCCATTTTGTAGATATGTTAATTTTATATTTAAAATAATTATCTATTATCTATTTTTTGGTAGAGATTATCTATTGTCTATTTAATAATAATAAGGGAAAGGAAAGTTAAAAAATTTATAGGATTTTAGTAAATAAAAGATTTGTTTTTTGTAGTTTTTATGGAGGATTGAGAAGAATAAATTTTGAGAAACCACTTGTTCTGAACATTTTGAAATCCAATTGGGCAAGCAGCCAATTGTCTGAGAAAAGAAACCAAAAGCCGGAGTCCGGAGAATTCTATTTTAAGACATGTGGGTTTTATGAACAGTAAAATGAGTCTGACGCCTCTCAAAGCTAATTTTGTATAAATTTCTAAAAATATTAATATTGGAGTCAAATTGCTTGAGGTTGAGCCGAATGCTTCATTCTCCTGCCAGTTTATATTTTTGCTTCTGAAGCCGAATAAGAAGCGAGAGCCGGATGAAGGGGACTCGAAGCACCGTGGGAGCATGGAGGAGAGAGGCAAAGGAAGCGAGAGATGGAACGGAGCCATAACGAATCTAACGGAGATGGCTTCCAATTTGGAGTCTCTCCAGAAATTTCTCCTCAAGAAAGCTGTTTTCGTGGACGATGAGACTTTCGCCAAAGCCTCCCTCACTGCTGAACAAGCCCGCACCATCAAGGTTTGTGCCTTCAATGGGAAAATTCTTCTATTCTTTCATCTTGCTCTTGATTTCTGAGGTCAACGTGGTCGTAAAAGTAATTTATGAAAGAAGGAATGGATTCTGTTGGATAATTAAGACAGTATTTTTTCTTGCTAAAGTTGGATTTGATCGACGATTTCAGCCATCATACGATCTGAAATTTTTGAAAATGGGATTTGATTTATGTGTATGACAGTTGTTGAAATTCTAAACTTGTAAAGTAAGCTTTGCAGATTTTAAGATGCCTGAAATCTTGTACATGATATGTAATTGAGTTTAACCAGCTCATTGCTACGAACAATTATGATCCGAAATTCTTTAACTGTTTAACTCTTTTGACTCTTCTATATGTTAAGGTATAGGGTCATACATCTTATTCTCCGTAAATAAAGTTCATGTTTAGTGCAGCAGATTTTTATTTGGCACTAAGTCGTATCTGTGGTTGTTTGCTTAATCAGTTCTGTCCTGGACCATTGGGCTTAGGATGTCCTGAATTCTTAGCTGGGTCCATAAACCATCCATGTCCAAATGATTTTACACACCTCCATCATTGTAGTAAATTAAAAAGACAATCTCAAGTACTAATCCTTGTTATTGTTTCAGCATTTATATATAAACCTTTGACAGAGTGAAGTTGTTTTAACAAATACTTTGTCATGGGTCTTATATTGGGAGGGTTATTTTGAAAGAGGAGTGCTTTGGGTCTCCAACTCCAACAGTTGGCATTTGGAATGTGATTCTCCTAAAGACTTGTACCTGTTACAATAGTACTTTTATTGAGAATTGGCTAATTGTAGGAGTTTATCTGCGAAAGGTTCTGATGGGTAAGAGGCCAAGTGAATGTTAAGTATGAGTATACTTGCTCCCCACATCGTATAGAGTTGGTCTAGAAAAGGCCTGTACCTACATCGTTAGGACGGGAATAGAGATATATCATTCCAATTCACCACTGTCACTTCTATTTCTGTTTTTTTTGATACGAACTGCCACTTCTATTTCTAAATCAGCATATGACTACTATAACCTTCACTCAAATTTATCATTGAAATAACAATAAGCAAATGAGTTTTAGACTTGGTAATTTCAAAAGTCTTTATTTGCTGATATTCTGTTGTAAATTGCTTATTTTATCTTTCATCATATTTTGATACTCTTGGAATTAAATGGTTTGAAGAAACTTATTAATGAAATTGCTATGTTTTTTAGTTCCTTACTCATCTCCGAGTAAGAGGATGAATTCATGCCACTTGGATCATTTTTTTTTTAACTCAGATTTAAGCATTTGTTTGATAACTTTGCTGATCTTCTCTAAGAAACCTTTTCCCTATTTCCATAAAATGTAATCATCATCTTTATTTTCAAAACTTGTTCATTTCATTGTGCCTGGGAAGTCCAACTTGTATTTACCAATTTCAAATTCACAGCAAAAATGTGGGATAGTTCTAATAACTTTGATCACAGAGGTATTTGGACTGCACATGGAAGAGCTGCGTGCAAAGCAAGAAGAGATCTCAAAGCGTGATAAAGACGTCAAACTTTTAGAAGCTGTAATCCGAACACTTGGAGGAAAAGAATCCCATTCCACATCTGAGTAAAATCTGTTATTATTATGAGTGGGATCCATGTACCTTTTTTGTTTCCTTCTCCTTGTTGTATATTGAATGAAGATTGGTACTCTTGACAATGTAATAATTTTAGAAACCTCCTTAGAAGTCTTCCTTTTCCCATAGTTTGTTCCCTCTAGCATATGTTCATTTATTCAAGGTCTGAAAAAATAAGTACACGTTCATTTAAGCAGTAATGGAGAGAAGGGGGATTGGCAGGAGCCATGGCCCCACAAGCTCTTAATTTTTAATCTTGGCCCTCCATTCTTAAATCCGGTTCTGCGCCTGCATTTAAGTCCAAATGAGTGCCAATGGAACTTAATAGGAAATTTACAATTAGTGGCATGTTTCTTTCAGGGTGGGAAGAAACAAGAAAATACTCATACGTTCTATTTATAAGTTACAACTTCAACTAGCATCCTCTTCCTCATATTCTATTTATAAATTATTACTAATATATTATACGCAGACCAATAAAAAATTTAAACTTTATTAACTATACTATAAAATTTAACTACTTTCTAATTTTATTATTATTTAATATACATTATATCTAATAGAAACTAAATAAACATAAATAAATGAAAGGTAAAATTATCTCTCTCTCAAAACATGACTAAAATAAATATTTTTTTTTACTTTATAAATAAGACTAGAGGAGTATATGCTAAGAAAAAAACCCTTAAATTTTATGTTTTTGCCTTAAAATTTAACAATTTTATAACTTTATCATTATTTAATATACTTTATATCTTATGAGAATAAGTCAATACAATAATAAAAGAAAGGTAAAATTATATATTCATATAAAAAATATAATAATATGACTTATAAATATGACCTAAAAAAATTCTCTTCTTTCTCTTATAAATAGGACTAGAGTATATAAAAAATGATCTCCAACTAGAATAACAAGTTTTAAGTTATTTTTGTTATAAATACAATATTTTAATCTTATATATGCTCTTTCGTTCTTCTCTTGTAAAGGCTCATATGAATAGTGACCATATTTTTAAAATTGTTATTATAAAAGTATGAAGAAACAATTGTGCGTGTGTTTTTCTTTTTCATTTTTTTAATGAGGAAGTTTTGAACTCATGAATCTTTTATTTTTTATTTTTTCAAACCTATCCTAGACCCTCCCCATAGGAGGGACTACTCTCACACACACTTCCCCATATACTGAGCCACTTGGGGATGGAACCCCCAATCTTCCTCAATGAGGTGGTGGGGTGCATGCCACTTGAGCCAAGGCTCATGGGCCTCATGTACATCCCATCCACTAAGCTCGGCTATTTTTTAATGTGAACCTCCAATATTGTTCATATGCCCTTGGCTTTTAAAAATAAGGTTAAAAATTGTATAAAAAAAAGGTTAAAATGTAAAATAATTCTCTCATCCTCTCCATTTAAAAATGTGTGCAATTAACTTTGGAAATTAACCATAAATATTTTAAATTCTTCGGACAATGAACATAACATTTCTTGTTAAGATTTTTATGTAAAAATATCAGCCAAAAACGTTATATGAAATTACAATTTAAATAATTTTATTACAAAATTTCAGAGGGATTCATTGCCAGTTGCCACTCGAAAACGAAATTCATACCTGACAAAGGCGCCAAATGGGCCAGTGCTTCACAAGCTGTTCCCACCTTATTCGGGTATTGTCCGAACCCAAGTTTCCATCTTCGATCGATAAGCAGTTACCAAGCGAAGTTTATTACTTTTTTTCACTTTCTCGCAGGCGCGCGCTTAGGTTCACAAACACTGACCCACATGCTGTTTTTCGTTTTCCCCTGATCTGCAGCTTCAACTGAATGCTGCCATACCACTATGGCAAATCCAGTTCCAGAAATTCAATCTCTGCTTTCTCCTGCTACCCTTTTCTATGGCGATCCCTAAGATTTCCCGTTTGATTTTTGCGTATCCATATACCTGCCGTCGCTAGTTTCGCAGTTGCATCGGTTCGGTGCGATTCTAAATCTTGAATTTGAGCTCTGTCCGGGTTATCTGGGCAATGGCTGAGGAGGGGGATCGTGAGAGAGGTGAAATCGATGGTGGATTCTCGATGGACTCCACCGAATCCAGATGGGTTTTCCAGGAGGATGAGGATGAGGATGATTCGGAGATAGAGGAAGATGAGGCAGATTCGCGGTATCAGTACATGTTGGACTCGGAGGATGAGGAAAATGGCGAGCAAAGGCTAATGCGTACGGGCCCGCGAATCGACTCATTCGATGTTGAAGCTCTTGAGGTTCCTGGTGCTCAGAGAAATGACTATGATGAGGTTGTAATTTTTATGAATTGCATTAGTTTCTTTCCTTTGATGGGCTTGTCATAGTTTTTTCAATTTCCAGTGAAACTAAACGCTCGTTATTCCCATGGGCCAAAGCTGCGATTTTTTTTTTAATTTATAGTATTATTATCTAGGCATCTGGGGTAATGGGAAGGAGGTTAAGCTGTGAACCCTGTTTTTACTTATTAATTTTCAGGGAATGGAGTTTTATTGTCCAGTGTTAAGAGTTTTTAGATACTATAGGTGTTCTGTTCAGGCCAAAAAAATAAAAAAAGAATTTAAATATACTTGTATATATTCAAGGAAGTCCTCTTTTATTATAAGCATTGATTTTTTATCAAAAGAAAGAAAATTACCTAGAGGGGAACATGGTATATGATTTTGAAGGCATGTAATGGTAGTATTCTACCTCTTTCTGGAGAATTATTGTGGAGATTTGATGTAGAACGGTATTTCTTTGTGAAAGAAGGTACATGAAGCCATGCCCTGACTTTGTGGAAGTGTCCAACTAATTTTGAATTTGAGGTTAGGCAATCTAATGGGCATATGCTTCAGTTTTAAGGAGTTATGATGATAGTTTGCATTTGAGCTGGAAACAGATTTAGGCTACCTGATATAGTCTCTCTCATCTTCTGATTGCTAGAGTTCTGGAAGTGCATTTTTTTTTGGGTTCTATATCTAAAAAGCTTTCGCTTTTCAGACCTTTGTGCCTGTGAAATTTTTCTATTGCTTTCTTAGGTCCTATGAACATTAGACTGGAGTTCATTTATTGATGTAAATAATTTTGTTCTCTGTATGTGGTTTGTGCTTGTCGTCTACCCTTTAAAAATCTATAGTATCTCTTCAAAAGATGATACAGCTTTATACACAGTCAAAATAATGTACACATTACCCCTTAATACTTGTCATTTTCATTATGTTTGTTGCAGGATATCAGTGTGGGAAGGGGAATAGTATTAGCTTTTCAAACCCTTGGTGTTGTCTTTGGTGATGTTGGGACAAGTCCGTTGTATACTTTCAGCGTTATGTTTAGAAAAGCTCCTATAAAAGAAAATGAAGACATTCTTGGAGCATTATCACTTGTTCTGTACACCTTATTCTTGATTCCTCTTGTGAAGTATGTCCTGATTGTTTTGTGGGCCAATGATGATGGTGAAGGTTTGTTCAATAGTGTAAATTAATTCATCGACGTTCCATCACTCTCTTCCTCTTGGTGTTTTGTACTCAATCTTTCTTGTTTCTAAACCACTGCAGGTGGTACTTTTGCCTTGTACTCGTTAATTTGTCGTCATGCTAAGGTGAGTCTTTTGCCGAATCAGTTGCCATCTGATGCCCGCATATCAAGCTTTAGGCTAAAGGTTCCATCCCCTGAGCTTGAACGGTCTTTAAAAATCAAGGAAAGATTGGAGACTTCACTGACTCTAAAGAAGATTCTACTTGTATTAGTGCTTGCTGGTACTTCTATGGTGATAGCTAATGGGGTTGTTACACCAGCTATGTCAGGTTACCAAAATCATTTCAAGAATTTATAATATACTCCATACTTTCTTTGGTAATGATTTGTCTGGACTGATACCAATAACATACCTGTAATGTTATCCAGTGAAAATAAAAATGCCAAAAGGTCTGTATGAGGCCCTGAGGCAAGCCTTTTGAAGGGGTCTTCACCACTTAATGATTCAGGTGAGGCCCTTTCAGCCAGGTGGGACACCTTTGGTACCTTTCTGATAGAGGCCAGACACTTGTTTCTATTGCCTTAGTGAAAATTTGGAGCCTTCTTGGAATCCTTTTTATTTTGATGATAACGCTGTGAAAATTCTTATAATGAAGTTATGAATTTACTTTATAAGCTTTGCCACCTCTGTTTCAGCAATTGATCCTAGAAGTAGAGTTTTAGTTCTGTTTATTCAAACTTGATGATGCACATTAACTTCAGAGTCTTTCATAATGCTCAGTCAAAAGGAAACTTGGTCAGCTGGGGGTGGGGGAGGAGGGAATTTACAATAAATGTCGAAGGTGCTCACCTCAGCACCTGAGAACCGTGGGAATCAAAACAAGTTGGGGACAGAGGGGAGACTGTTTGAGGTCTGGGCTATGGTGATGCAAGATTGTCTAGCGTATTCCAAATTTTAATGTAATACATACTAATTATGCGTACTATAGTGTGATTTAATTAATATTCAATTTCAAGCAATTTGCATGCTACTAGGAAGTTAGAACCTAAAGTTACAGAGTACTTAAGTAGTTAATTGGAAGAATAAATTCAACTTGACTAAATGCATGAAATGTTTCGCAGAATTTTAGGGCTGCTGGCTGCATCAGCTTTTAATGTCAAAATTTATCTTGAAAGTTGATTATTTTATACGAATTTTAGGATCTGCTTGAACATTTCATTTATATGCTGAATACATATTAAAAAAATTAAATTTTACTTTTCTTCCTTATATATAATATTATATTCTCTTAAACCCCTTCTTAATTTTAGTACCTTAATTTACATTAGCACATTTGTAGCACCTGTTACCTCAGGGAACTAAGGGGGAGAGAAAAAAAATGCCAGGGGGGGGGGTGTCCTAGTGTCATGACTATCTTGGATAAGATTTCTTTTCCCGTTTGTATTGATGGAAAAGTGTTGCATCTTGATAATCATTCTCTTTGTTTTCTAGACATAAGTTCATTCTTACAGTTTATATGTAATTCCTTCCGCAGTACTTTCATCTGTTGGAGGTTTGAAAGTTGGGGTGGATGCGATTGAACATGGTATTGTGTTAACTTGTTTATCTACCCTTTTGTAATCATAATATCTGTTAGCATTATTATTATTATTATTATATTCTTGCAGCCTTTTGAATTCACATGCTTGATTCATTTTTCACTTCTGACTGAAGCTGGAGTGGTTATAGAAATTTGCTTTACATTTGTAAATATAATATATTTTGCAATCTTTGAATATGGTCTGAAGAATAGGAAATATTGTAGCTTTTAGGGGCACATGGTTTGTGATTGGGCATATTAATATGCAGATTATGCCCATTGCAGGGGTCAAATTTTGTAGAATTAATATTTTTCTTCTTCTTCCTTGATTATGCAGATGAAGTGGTGATGATTTCTGTTGCCTGCCTCATCGTTTTGTTCAGTGTACAGAAGTATGGAACAAGTAAAGTGGGGCTTGCTGTAGGACCTGCTTTATTCATATGGTTTTGTTCTCTTGCGGGCATTGGGATATACAATCTCCTCAAATATGATACCACTGTCTTGAGGGCATTTAATCCAATTCATATTTATTACTTCTTCAAGAGGAATTCTACTAAAGCATGGTATTCTCTTGCGGGCTGTCTTCTTTGTGCTACTGGTAATGCTATATTTTTTCTTTTGTTTTGCAATGGTAGTTTACAGATGACACTAATTCTGAGGCCACTGTTGGGAGTATTGTGACTTTGATATCTGATGACTTATGACCTTTTTTGCTAAATATGTGTCTGATAAAGTAATTTTAGATGTGCTTCTTTGGGTGCTTTTTCAAAGTCAAAATTTCTTTGGAGAAGCACCTCAGGGGATGCTCTTCAAAGATTTGATTAATATGTACGTCCTGAATAGTTTAATCTTCTCTTAACATCTGAGTGTCCTACTATTATCCGTTTCAAATCTGAGTGTCAAAAGTGCTTTGGAGAAGCACCTCAGCGGACGCAAGAAGTGTATGTCAAAAACTAATAGTAAAGATTTGGAAATTTGAAGGATTAAAAGTAGAGGGAACCTTAAAATGTTATTAATCCTTGAATGAATTAGAATACAAATAGGCATTTATATAGGCAAAAATATAAGTTAATAGGTTAAACCTAGAATTTATCATAATCCTAATATCTCAGATTTATTCTTCTAAGATATGATAATTTAATATTCAAATCTGATCCTAAATAATATCCATAATTAATTTTAGATAATTAATTAAATAACTAACAAAATATAATATTAATTAATGAATAATTATTTCTAAACTAGCATATTTCAACACTTCCCCTCAAGTTGGATTTATAGCTTGAATACTTATGCTTCTCAACACTCTCCCTCAAGTTAAGAGGCAGCTAGGATGTGAGCAGCACTATTACAGAAGAGCCAAAATTTTGAATCCTTAAATCAGTAGTGACCATTGAACTGAAGTTGATTGGATATTGAATCTGGATCTTAAGACAAAGTTGCGAACTTGACGAAGAATATCATTGTTGGATGCTTGACAAGAACATTTGCAAGAGAGGAACTTGATGAAGAATCATACGTATTATTCAAGAGCAACATGCTCATACAATCATGGTAACTCACTTGGGTTTACATACTAATCTAACCTCACTTGAGGGAGATGAACTAATCCCATAACCCATGAGATTTTGTGGGAAGAGACCCAAGTTACCCTTTTCCATCATATGTAACTAATCCTCACTTGAAGGCGAGCAATATTCCTGCTCTGATACTATGTGGGAATTTGAAGGATTAAAAGTAGAGGGAACATCAAAATGTTATTAATCCTTGAATGAATGAGAATACAAATAGGCATTTATATAGGCAAAAATATAAGCTAATAAGCTAAATCTAGAATTTATCATAATCCTAATATCTCAGATTTATTCTTCTAAGATATGATAATTTAATATTCAAATCTGATCTTAAATAATATCCAGAATTAATTTTAGATAATTAATTGAATAACTAACAAAATATAATATTAATTAATTAATAATTAATTCTAAACTAGTTTATCTCAACAAAAGATTGTTTTTTGGAATGAATATTTAATTATTATTTATTTTTTAGCACTTGGAGTATATTGGTCCAATTCTTGACAATCTTTACTGATATTCATAATGCATATTTGCCAGCCACCCAAACTTAATGTTTTCCCATTATACTGTGGTGAATGCATAACATGGATTTAGCTATTGCTGGAATGTAAATGATCTCTTCAGTCTTTGCTTTATATTGTTACTGAATAATGCTGCAGGTTCTGAGGCCATGTTTGCAGATCTTTGCTATTTCTCTGTACGATCAGTTCAGGTATAGAATCAGTCAAACTAATGGCTTATTAAGTATATTGGAATTGGCTTTGGATGTCAGGGCTTTTATTTTCATTTCTTTCACTTTTCTTGTCATCCAATTTATAAATGAAATTGATAGTTTTTTTTTTTTGCAGCTTTCTTTTGTCTTTCTTGTTTTGCCATGCCTAGTATTGGGTTACTTGGGTCAAGCGGCATACCTTATGAAAAACCATGCTGATGCTGGTCAGGCCTTTTTTTCTTCTGTTCCAAGTAGGTGTTGATATCTAGTCTCATCTGTAGTGCACACCTATTGTTCTCTATCTCGGTTCATGTTTTATGATTTGCTTGATCTTCACTTAATACTGCTGTCTGTCTGCATTGCAGGTGGGGCGTTCTGGCCAGTTTTTCTCATTGCTAATATTGCTGCACTAATTGCAAGTCGTGCTATGACAACAGCCACTTTTTCATGCATAAAACAATCAACTGCACTTGGCTGTTTCCCTCGTCTTAAAATCATTCACACTTCGCGCAAATTTATGGGCCAGATCTATATCCCTGTCATAAACTGGTTTCTTTTGGCTGTTTCACTAGTGTTTGTCTACTCTATATCCAACATTGATGAGATTGGGAATGCATACGGTATTGTGTTGTTTCAGTTCCTATATTTTTATCTTTATTTCTGGAGACAAATTGTTAATTTTTACGCATCATCTGCAGAGTTGTGACTTGATGATAATTTGTAATCAGCATGATAAAAGAAGCTTATGTTTCTGCATATATCAAGAACTGCAGGGGGTAAAGAAAGGGAAGGGAAAGGAGTTGAAGTTTTAATCATCATTTTCTTGGAGCTAGGCTCGAATGAGGAGAATGGAAGAAAAATGTTAGCTTTATAATCTAAATCAAATCAAATACAGTATTGACATTAAAATTTCACTTCCCTTCTCAATCCAAACACACCTCTGAACTTCTCTGGTACCTCTTGCATGTCCTCTGCTAGTTGAGAAGTAATAATACTTCTGGACCCTTTGTAATATATCTCAACTGCATGAAAACCATCGTTACCCTGCTTTTCAACCGGTGTTTTATGGTCATGAAAACCACATGCGAAGGGTTTGGCTAGCCTTGTATTTTCTAGCCTCATTGACTCTTTTTTGGGGCGAATGTCTAGCTGTATACCCTCTTGTTTTTCAGATAAATGCCCTCCCCCTTCCCCCCGCAGGGGGAGAACTGAATTAAAATAATAACAATAATAGTAATAATAATTTCTTTCTGCTAGCTATATGGAAGGATGGGACTTTAGTTTCTAGCCTCTGAAAATGCCTTACTGGTGATGTAATAATAATACTAATAATAAGCATATGATATTCTTCTAATTGTGCGTACTTGTATTTAGCATATTCCAATTTCTTTTTTCAGGCATTGCTGAGATCGGGGTGATGATGATGACAACTATTTTAGTAACCCTTGTTATGCTTCTTATATGGCAGATCCACATCATCATAGTGTTGAGTTTTGTGGTAGTGTTCTTGGGATTGGAATTGACTTTCTTTTCATCAGTATTGTGGAGTGTAGGAGATGGAAGTTGGATAATATTGGTCTTTGGCGTAATAATGTTTCTTATCATGTATATATGGAATTATGGAAGCAAGCTCAAGTATGAAACTGAAGTCAAGCAAAAGCTGTCAATGGATCTAATGCGAGAATTGGGTTCCAATCTTGGGACAATTCGAGCTCCTGGGATAGGTTTACTGTATAATGAGTTGGTTAAAGGAATTCCAGCAATTTTTGGTCATTTTCTTACTACTCTTCCAGCAGTACACTCCATGGTTATATTTGTGTGCATCAAGTATGTTCCAGTCCCTATGGTGCCTCAAAGTGAAAGGTTCCTTTTCCGGCGGGTCTGCCCAAAAAGCTACCATATATTTCGTTGTATTGCCAGGTAGTTTTTTTCTTTTTCTTTTCTTTTCTTTTTGTCTCCTTTGGGTATCCAGGATATGTAAATCAGCATTAGATAGATGAGATCAGTATTCAGTGGGAATTCAAAATCTACATACAGAACATGCGTAACATTAGAAAAATCATATGCAGTGACAAAACGTCATGTTAGTTTAAGAAACATTGCTTGCAATAGCTTTGCTTCAACTTTTGCAAGGGATGGTTTGTGGATTATTTAGTGAATTATTTCACATTACCATTATTTTTTATTTTGCAACTCAACTTTTTACGTGTCAACAGATATGGTTATAAAGATGTTCGCAAAGAAAATCACCAGGCTTTTGAGCAGTTGCTAATAGAGAGCCTGGAGAAGTTCATACGTCGAGAGGCTCAAGAGCGATCACTGGAAAGTGATGGGGATGATGATTCAGATGCAGAGGAAGAGAATTCTGTTTCAAGGGTTCTCATAGCTCCCAATGGGAGTGTCTACTCACTTGGTGTTCCTCTTTTGGCTGATTTCCAGGATACACACAACCCCATTTTAGATGCAAGCACATCACAAGAGGTTAACCCAGCATCGTCAAGTCCCCCAGTGTTTGATGCAGAGCAAAGTCTCGAAAGGGAGCTTTCTTTTATACGAAAAGCGAAAGAGTCTGGAGTTGTTTATCTTCTGGGGCATGGGGATATAAGGGCGAGGAAGGATTCCTGGTTTATAAAGAAGCTGGTTATTAACTACTTTTATGCTTTCTTGAGAAAGAACTGCAGGAGAGGAATCGCAACTTTAAGCGTACCACACTCGAATCTGATGCAGGTTGGCATGACTTACATGGTTTGACAGTGTCGGTTTAGCAACGGACATAGAACACGGCAGAGAGTGGTGCTTGGAATCATCTCTTTTTGGAATGCACAGAATTATTTCTTTGATCATTCCTCATGGTTTGGATCCCCTAATGGGCGCGTATCAGAGTTAATCTCAATTTTCCGTTTTTTACTTGTAGGGGTTGCCCTCTGGATATATAGAAAGGCATGAGAACAAAGAGAAATATATATATATTTTTTAAAAAAATATGGTGGTGGCTGTGAAAAAAAAAAACATACTTTGGATTCTTCGTATTCCTCACATATTAAAGACTGGCAAGAGAACAGTGATAGAATCTTGAATTTTGTATAGTGGCAGCTGATTATGTCCTAAATTTCATTCTTCTGTGTTGTAGGATAAGTTTGTGCAAGTCTCTGTTTTAACTGCTTCTTGTTATAGCTTTGTCTTTCTTCTGAGAGATGTACTGATTAGACCACAAATGAATTGATAGTTTCTTTGTAACATGGTGCTTTGTCTTTTTTATGTATAGATATGTAAATTGAATTGAATGGGAGGAAGTTTGAGAGTATTCAAAGTTATACCGTGATATAAGTAAAGTTTAATAAAAGTTTTGGGCTTTGACATGAAATTCGAGGATTTCAATTTAATAAGAAATTTACAGAATCACCTTACCATAAGCACCTTTTCTACGTAAATAAGGACTCCCAACACCGAAAAATATACGAGGGAATAGAAGCTAACACAGGCAAACAGCAATGCACACGAAATTTGAGGTTCAAGATAAATTATTTCTCCTCTTAAATGGTTTTACTACGTCAAATCATAAACTACAACTGGGTTTATTTTGATAAAAATATGTATATATGGACACAGTAGATGAAATAAATCTTCAAAAGAAAATAATAGTATGCTGGGTTACAATACAAAGAAGGCTCCTAAGCCTTGAAAGTAATTGAAAGGGATAGGGATCAAACTTTTGACAACATGCTCACTTCGACTTGTAAAGATTGAGACCAGAAGGAATGGCATTAGCTCATTACCAAAAAGAGACTATGTAATTGCATAAAATACATCGATTATAGACAAAAGTCAAAACATCAATCAAGTACACCACTAGATATTCCCATCTATTATACGCATACCAACTATATACAGTCAACTTCACATTAACTCTTTTTGGGCCAAACTTCACATTAACTAGAGACCTTTAAAATCTTGGAAGATTGCTTATTTCATATTGAAGAACATCAACAAATTCTTCAAAATGCTGAGCTTGCCAAGAACAGATCTCTTTATCAAACACCACGCCACAAGAAGCCTCAGAGACTCGCCTGTTGATTAGAGAAATTAT
The DNA here is from genome assembly GCA_037074615.1 of Leucaena leucocephala. Lineage (NCBI taxonomy): Eukaryota > Viridiplantae > Streptophyta > Magnoliopsida > Fabales > Fabaceae > Leucaena > Leucaena leucocephala. Next base: position 17,453,211 of record CM073549.1, on the reverse strand, counting down.
AATTAAATATTTCATAATCGACTATCCTTTTGAAATCTACGCATATATCTAAAGGGAAGATATAATTTGAAAACAAAATCATAAAACGTATGAAGATAAAACATGTGAAATGAAGAAATACCATTTGACTCCAGATAACCGACCACTCTTTTTATGGTACAACTCCTTCAGTTGCTATCTTCCTGACCTGCAGCATGCTTCGTGTAAAGCAAATTAACTATCTAAATCTCATTTAAGAAAAATGATACTTTCAAGGGTGAATTTATAACGAAAAGGCAGAATCATGCTTTAAATAAGTAGGATTTTTCACAAACAAAATGTCCCTAAAAAAGGAAACACTTCAAGTCTAACCACGAATCCTGGATATTGCATCAACTGTGGTGAGAAGTTGAAAATTGTATGGAAACTGAATGACATTATAAAAAGTTGATGGTCTTAGAATCTCATTACTTTGAAGGCTAGACTTGAAGCCGCAGTTAGTTAAATGCTCAGCAAGTCCACCTCCTAATTTATTATGCCAATTTGATTCAGCTTTTGCTTCAGGTGCTGGCCAAACTGTTGCTATTTTTTCTGTTAGATTTACGCTAGCAGATGATACTTGCGGCTGTCCATTAATGAAAAAAACGTATAGAACAGAGCCTCAACTAGCTGAAAATTTAAAATATAAGATTTACATGCTTATGCATTTTAAGAAGAAATATATCATCAATCATCTATACCACTCTTTTATAATTTAATCTTTTAGTCAGAAAAGGAAAAGGTTGGAAAGATATTAACATGAATGCTAACTTTACTATTTCTCCCTACCCCCTGGATTCAAGGTTTAGGTGGTTTTGAAGTAAAATTGTGAAAGCTATACCACAAATATTGCTTTCTTTTACTCATTTTTATAAACAAAGTTAAATGCAACTAGTAAGTCCCCAAAAATTTAAATTTCTCTGCCAAGGTTTGAATGGTTTGTCTTGATTTTTTTCCTTTTGGGGCTAGTGACACTAGCATCCACAACCATACTCCATACACCTCGAATCACATGAACCGATGAATCCACTACAACTTATGTCTACATTCATTTTTTTTTAATCATAAGGAAATAAGTAAAAGTATTGTAATTAAAACTAGAAGAATTCTGTAACTTGAGAAAACTGTGTGCTGCTTTGAAATTCGTAAGCACCATCTTTTTTACATCTAAATCTATGATTCAGGCTAAAAACATGTCATGTAGTCGACTAGAATGATATAAAAGTCAATGTTCTACAACAACAAATCCAATCTAAACCAAGCCTTAATTAAAGGCCAATAAACTTACCCTACGCTCTAGAAGTTTCTTCACACTATCTGCACATCCATCTGCACAAGTAAGTTTCTTCACCAAGCTCAATCATATGATCCTTAGTATGGCGGATTTCAGACACAAGAGTAATAGCTGCCTCCATCCTTTGAGAATGTTGTTCATCGATCCACTGCTTTTTCTCTTTAAGCTTGGTGAATGTGGCAAGGGTATCAGAAGCTTGCTTGAAGGATGAGAGAATTCTTTGGATTTCTTTATGAAGAGACTCTATTTTGCCTCTAATAAGGCCGTTGTGACAGGAAGGTACATCTTCAGAAAAATGGGTGGACAAGAAGTTGAGCGCATTCTCAAGGCGATGAGTGTGTTCTTCAGAGTTAGCTATCTGATTGAGATCTATTTTCAATGAGGATTCTATCTCAGCAAAGGCCATAGCCACCTTGTCATCTTCAAAAGCAGCAATTTTGGAAATATAAGGCGGACCAACTTCCAACTCTGAACCATCCCTCATTATCTGAAATAATCTAATAAGATCGTCTTCCTCAATTTGTTTATGGTTTACATGGTCAATTTTATGTTCAACATCAATGGTGATCTCTTTTTGATTGACCATAATTTGACCCTGTAGCAAATGAAATAAAGAGCGTCAATTGTACCACATGGATATTGTAAGAACACAATTTTGTACGTTCTCTGCGACGTGTAGAAGCACAAGCAAAGTATTGTATTACACATGGGTACTGGTTGATTATCAATCTGTTCTATTTTAACATTAGTATATGCCAGTTTTCAAAGAATAAAATTACATCCCAAAACCAGTGCAATAAAATGAAAGCTTACTGTGCAGATTGATCAGTAATAGCAGAGCTCCCTGATTCCATTTCCACGTGAGCAGCTGAAGTTGCTACTTGAGGCTTTTTGGAAGAAGAGATTGAAGAGATCTAAGAGAATAGAAATAGAAAGATTAACCTGAATGAAAATCAATAATGTATCAATAGTACAAATATATTCAAAACAAAATATTTACCAGCGGAGAGGTTATTCCAGTAGTAGATGGCGGAATCGTGAATGCCATTTCGTTTGATGTTTCTTTGGAAGAGCATTCATTGGTGGGTTCTTCACCTCTTTGAGGAGCTTCATTGGAGCTTCTACTTTCTCCAAGTGCTTTTTGATCACCCATTGATTCCTTTCCACATAACTCCTAAGCAAAAGGAATGAATAAACAACGTAACAACACATGTATTTAAAGCCAAAATGAATGCAGCAAGCTTACCTTAGAAATAGTCGATGTGTATGGTTTTTCAATTTTTGGTTTTGAACAAGTTGATGAACTTTCTTTGTCATATTTCTCTAAAGAAGGACTTTCGCCAAACGTAGCTCTGAGATTCTGCACAACACCAAAGGATATGTAAGTTTAATATTTCTATGGCACTAACATTGAATATAATAAAATCTTCTGTTGAATGCCAGAATTTTTAAAATAATTAGAATGCATATCTAGTCCTGTTTTTTATAGTACTAGTTGATTCAATATGGTTCTCTCACTCTTGGCTTCTTTATGGACCAAATTATCCTAAATGACCACAAATATGAAAAAAGCGGCTGAAGGTTAAAAATTCAACCCAGAGAGGAAGCACAATATTCTTACATGCAGAGACTCATTTTCTGAAGGAATGGCAAATGTTGTTGGGGATGAGTTGCTTAATTCTAAATTTTAAAGGCAAAATAGTTGAAATTCCAACATGAATTTAATACACTAAAAACTTACTTGTGGACATTCAGTAGTTAGAGAAATATCAAATAGGGCTGATTGTGAGCTCTTTGGTTCTGTGTGAGTAGTTGAAGTTGCCATTTGAGGCTTATCGGGAGTAGAGATTGAAGGGTCCTAAGATCATCAAGCCAGAAATATTGATCTCACTGAAAATCAATAAAATTCCAATATTTAAAAAATCAATTGAGAGGGCATGCATGGAAAGAAGAAGTAATTATTTACCACTGGAGAGGTCAATTCTGTAGTAGTAGGTGGAATTGCCAATGCAAATTTCTTAGTTGTTTCTTTAGTGAAGAGGTCACCGGTAGATTCTTTAACTCTTGAAGGACTTCCATTAAGACTTATACCTTCTCCAAGTGCTTCTTGATCACCCTTAGCTTCCTTTTCACATAACTCCTAAGCAAAGGAATAAATAAGCACCAAGTGATATATTTAAAACAAAAGCGAATGAAACAGACCTACCTTTATAGAAGCTGATGTGCCTGAATTTGAGATTGTTTCCTCAGAATGAGTTGATGAACTTGCTTTGTGAACCAAATTATCCTAAATGAACATAAATATGCAAAAACCATCACAAGTTATGGCATTTAGCATAAACTCAACCCATATCAAGGACTATATTATTACATGTGGATATTTATTTTCTAAAGGAATACCAGATGCAATTGACGTATTGCTTAATTCTGAATTCATGATTTAACATGCTTTTCTAGGTTCAACTAATTTAGTACCTTCTTGAACACTGGGCTACATTGTTTCTTTAGCAATTGGTTACATAGGTTTGCACTTTGCAGTTACTTTAAGTGCCATCTCTTCAAAAGCGATATTCTTTAATGGCTGTGATACTCTTTAATGGCTATGTTATTGAAAAGAGCTCAACACACACACACAGAGAGGTAAGTGAAATTGTTTGTTCGAGATTCACTCTAAATTATCTGAATTAGATGATAGAGTGACAATTTCAGGTTGATCAAAATATGAAATTATTTATCAAGTTCATTTGCTGCTGCTATGGTACTATATAAATCTATTAGTTAACCGATAGAGTCAACTTTGATAACCAAGTACATCAGAAGCACCTACCAACTCTTATATAAAACAAAATCCTTACTATTATTAACACTTCGCCGCTTCCACATTGTAAGTGTGAAAGCATTTGTTGAGAAAAGACCCATACCCTATTGGACTGTGATGAAGGAGTTGCTGCTGTCTTTGAAGTAGAAAGTTGTAATTCCAAAATTTTATTTGTTGATGTCTCAGTATTCTGTATAGCCCATAAAATATGAATAAGTATCGAAAGAAGTTTAATTAATCCATAAGAAATTCATTTATTAAGGAAAAAGTTTAATAAAAATACAAGTGAAAGCATTTGTTAAGGAATCAGTCTCACAATATTTGAATCAGATGATGAAGTTTGCCAGAGAAGTTCAATTCATTAACAAGCATATCATACATTTATTGGTTAATGAGCCTGTTTCGTTATAGTGAAGCATAAGTTTGTACCTCTGTCAAATTTGGCGAACTGCTTTTTTGCTTCTGTATAGAGGAGTCTTTTTCAACAGCCTCCTTGGATGTCTCTTCACTCTAAACAATCAATAACAAAAGATACAAAAAGACATAAATTGAGTTGAAGTGTCAAATAAACTTTATAAATCCTAGCCCACAATGAAAAAAAGGGTTCTAGGTTTATTAACATCCTGCTGAAATTTGGGACAAAGGAAGAAGACAACAAGTGAGAAGTAAATCTGTTGGCTTCTAAGTCTGTTGATTATAGAAAAGTATAATGTATATACATCTGCTAGATCTGGAGTACTACTATTCTGATCTGATATTGTCTTGTCTCTCTCAGAGCTTCCTTTGATTCTTCTCTTCTCCTCTAATCAATGATAATAAAGAAATTAATGAGTTGAAGTCATCAAGAAAGACAGTAATCTTAGCCCACAAAATAAGAAAAGTAGGGGAACTATTGAATTTCTACCAAAATTAGTAGTAGTCTGGCACTAACCTCGTGGGCCCAATTAAAAATAATGCTCCGTACATAGTAGTAGTCATCATCTACAAAGTTCATCAGCTCTCGTGGTAATGAAACATGGAAATCAAATACTGCGCAAACAAAACAACAATTTCATTACTACTATGAGATGAAATCATATATAGCAGTTAGCAATTATGGTTAACAACATATATGTGAATACTTACGCTGAGAGGAGCTGACATTAGCTAAAGGGATATTTTTACAATCATGCACAAGACGGAGTTTCACGGTTTGGAAATCAATTCCTTGATAGATAGATAGTATGAAGACTTGGTAGATTTACCAGTCTTATTCCAACTAGATTTGGAAGCACATCCTTGATGACCAATTCTTGTGGCACACCCTGCTTCCATTCAAATACTTGCACAAGCTCAGAACAATCTTCTATATCCAACAGAAGGAGTCTTGGTAGTTTAGCACATGTGGAGATAGAGAATAGGCATTTCAAATTCTTGCAGTGCTCCACTTGAATTTTACGTAGCTTTTGGAAACATACTTGATGCAGATCCAAAGGATTTTGCTGATACTCTTCATTATCCTCAAAGATGCTCACCAGCTCACCGCAGTCTGATATGAATAGGTTTCTCAATTATGGTATGCTTCTTGTGGTAGATGCAGACAGTATGAACTTCAACTGTTTGCATTCTACAAATTTTAGCATGGAAAGGTTTCGAAAGATCAAAAAGTTTGTAGGTCTATCCCTTAAATCAGGCAACTCTTGCAAGTTGGAAAGATGCTTCCCTTTCTCCTTGAAAGATAATCCCTGTAAGTATATCATTAAGATATGTTAGTATTAAAGAATCTCTTTAGGTGATCGATTATAAGCTAGAGAAACAAACTGGAAAGAGGTTTACCTTTCTCCTGAAGAGATCTTCTGGTCTTTTGTGTCCACCAACCAAGAAATCTAGAAAAGTTTGGGGAAGTTGTTGACATCCTTCAAAACTAATATCTTCTAGATATAATACCTCCACATAATAGTTTTCTGCTCAAATACTAACCATATTTGGTACATCATCAAGGTGTAGTTCTTTCAAGGCTGGGAGATTAAGTTCACTCTGAACATTATGATCCAGATCAGCATGACATTTTCCAAACACATATCTCATTTTTTCTGCCTTCCAGATGTTCACAGATTCCAAGTCCTTGAAGTCTTTTGAATAGAAAGCTGGGAATACATATTCCAAATTGTTACAGCTCCAGACATAAACTTGCTGTAAGTTGGGAAATACAGAGTGAACATTCATATGACCATGACTATTAGGCCCCTCATCTGTTATTATATGCTCCAGTTTATCGCACTCCTTGACTTCCAATGTTTCCAGCAACTTCAGTGATGAGGCAATGGATATGGTAAAGAGTGACGTCAACTCGGAAAATCCAATTATCACAATCTCTCTCAAATTGAATTGATATAATGATGGTGGAAAATATCCATGAGCTGTACTTGGAACAGACTTTGCTTTTGATGCCTTGGTTATATACAAGCAAGTGAATTCTGTTTTCCCCTTTTCCTGGTAAACACGTGAATTCTTCTTCAATAAACTAAGAAAGAATGTTTTGATATGTCATTCTATTTAAAAAAAATAGAAAGTACTTTTTTTCTGTCTATACAGAGCTTATTGTCAAAGCAGAATCCAAGAAAAGATTTTATTTAACTTTTTTGACGATATATAGATAAACATTTTTAACTTGTCCCCTAATTTTTCTCATATTGTAAACAGAAGATATACTAGCTTTAAATATAAAATAAGCTTGAACTGAAATGTCCCCTCTCTCACTTTTTCTGTTCTTTTCTATTTAAACAATCACCTAGAGGCCACATTACATATTTAATCCATACGACATCAACTCCTATATTAAACATTATTAAGAATGTAAATTTTCAACATTCTAAATACTTCAGTAAATGAAAACGTGAAATACTGAGGGAACATTTAACAGTTACAAATGTCTTGAAGGGAAGTCAGACGTGAAAAATTAACTTGCAAGTAATACGGGGCATATTTTTGCAAAATCAAGAATATATGTGTCTACACACACAATTACGCACACACAAGCTACAAGAAGCAGAAATCTTCACAAAATAATAAATTCTATCTACTTTGATATTCACAAACTAGAAAAACTAGCTGGAAAGAGGTTTACTTTTCTCTTTGAGAGATCTTCTCTGTTTTGCATATCAACAGATAAATCCATAACACTATTTATGGAAAGTTGTGGACAGTTTTCCAAACTTATATCTTGCAGAGATAATGCCTTCACAGAATAGTTTTTGGTGCAAATACTGATCATATTTGGTACATTATGAAGGCATAGTCTTTTGAGATCTGGGAGATTAAGTTCCGTATGAACATTATGCTTCTGATTGGAATGACATTTTCCAAACACATATTTCAACTTCCAGCATTAAAGACGCTGACTTGCTTTAAGTTGGAAAAGATAAAGCAGTCATTCATATGATTGTAAACATGCCCCTCATCCGTTATTATATGCTCCAATTCACCACACTCCTTGATTATCAATTCTTCTAACAATTTCAATGAGGCAATGGATAGGGTAAGAAGTGACTTCAACTCAGAAAATCCGTCTATACTCATCTTTCTCAAATTCTTGTATGGATATAATGGTGATGTGAAAAGTCCACCAGCTCTATTGAGATGTTTCTCCTTTAATGCCTATGTTACATTCAAGTATTTGTCAATATGTTATTACGTTACATAATTACAATCATAACAACAAAAGAGACTGAGATGAGTACCAGAGTATGGTCCTGTAGATTGGCCTTGGAAAAAGATGGTTCATCGATACTTAAGGCACTTGCTTTTGAAGATAAACAACACAGAGGACCACACGATTTTTGCACTTGGGAAGGCTGTGGGAGATAATATTCTGGATATATATTGATGAATTTTGGTACTTTTGCAATTTCTATTTCTTGTAGTAAAGGGAGTATGATTCTTTTTCCATTTGATACAGTCCTCCCTCCTCTAGACATTGCCCAAATATGTATTTTAACTCATTACAACCATATATTTTCACCCTTTCTAGCTCTTTGCAAGGAAAAATTGGCAATATAAATTCTAATTCGTGACATTCTTGAACCTTGAGAAACTTTAATTTTGGGAACATTGGGCGATGGTTCTTTGGATTAGGATCTTGATGATCATCCACTTTCTGTTCTGCTGATCTCTCATCATCACTTATTAGGCGTTTCAGCTTTGAGCATCCTCTTACGTACAGATTCTCCAATTGATTTAGACTCTGAGCTGTGGATAGATGGAAAATACACGTCACCGAACAATCCTCTAACTCTACAGACTTAAGATTACTCAGCTCTAGCTTGCCCTTGAATAATGTGCCATCTAGTTCAACACAACTACTTAAGTGTAGCTTCTCTAGTTGCTTGAGAAAGTCATTAGGAAAATCACCATGACATAATTCCCTCACATGCATATCATGAAGCCGCAGCTCAACTAAATTGGAGAAGATTGTTGCATCAGATTGAATACCATTTGTATAGATTAGGCATTGTATTGCAGGCCAAGATTTCAAAGAAAGCCTAATTAAGTCATTCATGCCTCCATCTTTCATAGGATGAACCATGTCAGGAATAAGATTTGTCCGTCTTGTTTCATTACATTCTGTTAACTCGAGAATTTCTGCTCTTGCTGCTAGGGATTTGACCGTGCTTTCAGACAAGATCCCTTTTAAATTGGTTGAATTGAAATATCTTTTTGTTGAAGCATCCAATTGAAAAGAACGCATGAAGGAGCTGCCTTCTATATGATATATTCTAAATTCTTGAAGAACAGTAATATAAGAAGGCTTTGCATTAATGCAAGTGTCGTCATTTGAAACATAATATAATACTTCAAGTTTCAAGCATCTTCCAATCACTTCAAATGGATTATTCCTTTTGATTGAACAACGTACCAAGCCTAGCAATCTCAATTTCTCCAGTTGGCTAACATCATGTGGCAATTCAATAATCGAACAATTTGTCAATTCAAGAGTCTGGAGGTTTTTTAGGTTTTGCAAAACAGATATATCACCCAACTCCCAATTTGTTAGGGATAGTGTTTGGATATTTTCAAGTGAATGAATTGATTTTGGAAGTGATAAGGCCAATGTTCTACCAAACTTAACCTTACAACACAAAAGCAAAACTCTAAGTCCCTTCATACCTCCAAATAATACTTCAGGAACGTCCAAAGAACCATTTGCATTATTAACCCCTAATAAAAGAACCTCAAGATTGTTGCCCTCAAAATAATTGGAAAATTCATTTATTATCCAAGATGCATATTTTACATTCTCCTTCAATTTTGTCCTAGAATCCATGATTACTTGAATCTTTTCATCTCCTATCTGTTGGGCCACATCGCGAATCACATCATGCATCTTTACAAATCCTTCTCTAGCAGTCAACAATAAAGCAGAACTTACGAGTGTGGTTTTGATTGAAAGCAACTGACTTCTTGCTATATAGTAGCTGTCAACATTTTCACAAAGCCCCAAACCTATAGCAATTCTGCTTAAAAGCTCCACAGGTATTTCATAAGCTCTTGGGAATATAGAACATACTAGGATGAGATCTTGGGCTCCTGTATCTAGACACTTGAAGCTTATTTTCAAAGAATTATAGAACTTTTTCGCTTCTTCATCAGTATTCCCATGCCTTATGGATGAATCTTTTTCTGTTGCAGCAAAAGCATCCTCCCATTCATTTGGATTCCAGTTTCTTAAGGTTTTTGCTACTGCTACAACTATAACTGGTAACCTTCCACACTCGTTCACAATTTTTGATGCCAACAACTTCAATTTATTAGGACAATCATTCCCACTTTCACTAGCATGGTATAGGAAAAGATCCACTGCATCTTCCTCAGGTAAGACCTCTAGTTTAATGGTCTTTTGGCATCTCATGTTTGTACAAACTGTCTCAAGACGTGTGGTTAGCAAAACACAACACCGACCCAGGATATGGATGCCATGGTGAATCCCTAAGTTCTCAAGGTTGAACTCTTTCCAAACATCATCAAGTATTATGAGTACATTTCCAGCGTTAGCAATTCTTAACCATATTTGTTCTGCGTATGTTAAATCCTTGTCTTCTTCTAGCTTCAACTCCAATTTCTTTGCAATTTCATCTCGAATCTTCTTTTCATCAACAGGGTTGGGAACTTCAATAAAGATAACTTTATCAAATGCCTTTGAATTTTCAAGTTCCTTCCCAACTGCTTTCGCCATTGTGGTTTTCCCCGATCCTCCCATTACTTGCAATCCCATCCTATATTTATTGCCATCTTTCAGCTCCTCCCTAAGTTGTTCAAAAATCGAGTTTCTACTCTTAAAATGCATAAACTCTTGTGAGTAGAATTCCATGCCTGGACGTTCAGCTGCATGTGCAACTTGTGAGAAGTTCTCAGCTTTCTCCATTATTGCTGGAATTGGCAAGTTCTCACTATCAAAAGCTTTCATACGCCAAAGGATATAAAGGACTTGAAAGGGTGCGACGCCGTGCATGACTATAATCGGTGATGACATTGTTGTCTAATGTCACACTGCAAAAAAATTGACTCCTTGTAGCAGCCTACAGGAACACTGTTGGTGGCAAAAAACTTGCGGATTTTGGCGGAGAAAGTTGAGATTTGTGAAAGAAAATAGCGGATTTCACCACCAAAAGTCTAGGGACCGTTTGGTTTGGTTTTGAAGCCCGGGAATAAATATTTTAAAACCTCTTATTGATAAATTTTTAGGAAAAAAAAAATAATTTTAAAAAATAAGTATTTAGATAATTATTATTAAAATAAATTTTATGATTTATAAATTACTAAAAATAGTAAATAGTAAAAAAAATAAGTAAGTGAATAATAATTTGTTATTGTTTATTATTATCATGATGTGCTATCATCTACTCTATCATCCCTCCCTCCTCTACCATGTTCTGCTCTAAACGACGACGACGAGTATAGATAGAGGCAATGACGACGAGCCCATTATTTGTCCATCCAGATTTCATTATCGCTGTTGTCTTCTTCTTTTTCAAATGTCGAGACACGACGGCAAAAAAAGACAGAGAAAAAGATTAACGATGAAGAAGACAATGGAGAGAAGAAAGAGTGTAAAAAAAAAAGTAATAAAATAGTCATTTGACAATTTATAAGTTCTTTTTACTAATCAGAAGCTATTGTTATATAGTTATTTAAAATTATAATTTAATTCATAAACTATTTTAGATATTTAAAGATTATTTTTATTTTACTTTTAGCTTAAATTAAGATTTGGGACAAAAGGCCTGAAACTTTAGTTTCATAATAAACCAAACACCCACTACATTGACTGACAATACGTGTACTAGTTAATTATTAATAGGATAGCGATAAATAAATTTAAAAGTATAAATAGCGGATTTGGTCTTTTTACCTAATTATTTGTATTGTTTGGTCCTTTGACCAATTCTCTCTACAATATACCCTTGTCACGTGAGTTTCCCAAATTCCTATTGTACTACAACTTTCAATTTCAAACTACCTGCTGCTCAGGTATTTGCAGTTTAAGGGCTTATTTGGATAAAATTTTAAAAAAAGACTTATAAAAAAAAAAATTTATGGACAACTTATGAAAAAGAGTTTTTAGAGAAGAGTTTATGGAAAAAAAAGTGGTTTTGAATAAATAAGTGTTTGGATAGTTATTTTTAGAATGACTTTTTATATTGGTAAATTATCAAAAAGGGTATGATTCGATTTAAAGTAAGAGAGATGAGAGAGGTAGAGAAAATAGAAGAGAGAGGAGAGAGGGTAGAGAGGAGAAAGGAGAGAGGCTGTAAGAAAAAATAAGAGAGAGGAGAGAGGGTGTAAGAAAAAGTAGGAGAGATGAGAGAGAGTGTAAGAAAAAGTAGGGATAAGATAGTAATTGGATAGTCCATAAGCTCTTTTACTATTGTAAAAGCTAGTTTTAATAGCTTATTCAAAACCATGGTTTTAAACTATGGTTTTGCCCAAAAACACTTATGGACAAATATGGCTGTTTGTTTTAAAATTTTTCCAAACTAAGGTTTTGCCCAAAAGGGCTTCTAAAACCATGGTTTGCAACGTTTCCAAACACACCCTAAATTAGGATTGAAGAAACTTAGAATATAAACGAAGGATTATATTTAGGATTTGATGGAGTATATTACTGCATAATGCCAAATTACTAAAATCAAGCCGATGAATGAACTAATTGAAGCAACAATGTAAGTATTAGCAACTCAAATAGGATTTAACTCAAGGTGAAAGTAGTCATGGAAATAATATGATTTAATTATAATATATAAAAATCATTCATATATAATTCTAAAAAGAAAAAAATAATATTTAAATAAAAAATATATTAATTCATAATTAAATAAAATATTTATATAGGGTTGAAGTTATTTAACATATTAAAGTATTTTTTTACATCCGTCTAATATTTTATAATTAAATTTTGTTCTAAAATATTTTTAGGAGCAATTTAATATGTTGTTAACTCTTTAAAAAATCTATTAAGTTGAGAGTGCATCCAGTATCTAAAAACAATTTTTTTAATATCACTCAACATTTTAAAATAATTTTTAATGTCCATATTTAACAATTTTAATAACAAGTTTTAAAATTCTTTCACCAGTCATCTTAGATATTTTCTAGATTTATCTTCCATGTTTTTTAATCATTTCAACACTAAAAACAAAAGCAATCAGTACTAAAAATATTAAAGCTGTTGAGTATTATTAAAAAAGATTTTAATGTATTGGATGCACATTCATTTATTAAGCTTTTAGGAGTTAAGGATAAGATTAAAATTGCTTATAACATAATACTTTTAAGGACAAAATTTAACTATAAAATATTTTAAAATATTAGACTGTACTTAATAAAATATTTTAAAATAATAAATAAATTTTAATCTATACATATAAAAATTAAACATAATTATTAAAATATAAATACGATGTATTATTTTTTTAAAACTTATAAAGATATTGTTTTAGTTTGAATAATAAAAGAATATATATACATATATATATATAGCAACAAGACATAAATAATGATATGAATAGTGACATGTGAATAGTAAAAAAATAGTGATGTGCGAATAGTAAAAAGTACTATAGCACTTTTTACTGTAACACTTTTGTAAAATAGTCAAAAAAGTGAATAGTGATTTATCTGCCAATATGATTGAAAAGATGAGCCGAGAGATAGGATTAGGAGTCTATATAAGAAGTGTAATTCCTCATATCGAGGATATCGGAAATCTTCTCTGAGCTAAAACCTTGTATTCTTTCTGAATAATATTTCTTTCTAAGTATTCTCTTTGCCTTACCTCTCACTTTTCTTAACCTTCAACATATCGAAGTATTGCAGAGCACAATAAGGTATGAGTAACTAAACTCTTTAAAGGGAATAAATAGGCAAGTATTATCTTATGTCATAAGAGTAATGATCTTGTGTATGAATTTCAATTGATTATTTTGATTACAATAAGTAAACTAAGTAAGGATTCATTTGTATAATATATTCTCTTATGGTAAACTTAGTTACGCTTCTGGTAGGAAACAAAGGAAGCCTGTGCTAGTATAATCTGAAGGGGGAAGGTTGAAAACTCTCATGAGAAAAGTTTAATAATTACCTTGTATGAAAGAGGACAAGGACCCTTCTGTACTCCCGGATTATTTCTGGTCAAAACTAAATTTATTATAAGTTTATATATTATCTGATGTTATCCTTATAAAGTTTACAACACGTGATCAGAAGAACCTTTTGTTGTCCCTATGCGGTATCAGAGCTTGAATGAATGAAGATAATATGAACTATTTATTCCCTTATTTTATCTAAGTTTTTCAATTCGTTTTATGTTATATATTATTTTATATGTTAATTTTTTCTGAAAATAAGAAATTAAAGAAAGTTCAAAAAATTCAAAAAAAGTTTTAAGAAAAGCTAAGAGAATATTTACTAAGTCTAGAAATTTAGATTTAGAAATAGTTAGAAAGATAGAATTACTGATAGTAGAATTAATAGAAGAATTAAAAGAGTTGAAATGAATAATATTAGAATTATTGAACCACGATTATATGGATTAGAGATCAATGATTTACCAGTAGATTCATATATACCAACAATAGAATATAATGATTGTATGTTAGTACCATTTATAATAGGAGGAGAAGGAGATAGTACTTTTAATCAAATTAATTGGACTAATATGTATTTAATGAAATAATTAGGTAGTTATATTAATGTTAATATTGAAGATTCATTAAAAGTTTTTACAATAGATCAAATAATGAAAAAATTACCCGTAGATATAAGAAAAATAATAGAAAATAAAAATTCTAAAGATAGGATAAAAAGATTAATAGATATTGCTAAACCTATAGAACAAAAAATATATGAAATTAAGAATGAATTACAAGAAATAAAAAGGGATTTGAGTAAAATAATAAAAGCTTTAGGAATTCACTAGTTGAACCTATACAAGAAAAAGATCAAATAAATATGATAAAATTAAAAGATATAGATAAAGAAGATATAACTAGAGAAAAATTAAATAATCAATGTATGGATGAAAATATTAAACAAACAAGAGAATTAATTGAAAAAATTTATAAAGGACAAGAAGTAATGAATAATAATTTATGGACAATATTTGAAGAAATATAAAAACTTGAATTAAAAAGATATAATAATATTGAAGAAGATAAATTATTATTAAATACAAAAGAAGATATTTCTATTTTAAATAAGGAAATTGTGACTAAAGAAGAAAGAAAAATAAGTCAAAAAGAAAATAATAGAATATCATAAATAGCATGTAATATAGGATCAGCTATTTTTTATTTAAGAAAGATTTTTGAACCAATAAAAAATGAAGATAATATAACAATAATAAGAACTAGAGAAGAAATAGAAGAAGAAGAAGAAGAGTATAATGAAACAGAACGAATTATGGGTCAGGAACAAGAAGATAAATTAGAAAAAATATAAAATGATATGAAGAATTTTATTTGAATTAATCCAGAAATTAGTCAAATAACTATGCAACAACAACAACAATTTATACCACCAAGTATAGAAAGTGCTGAATATAGAAATATTAATACTGAAAGTAGTAGAAGATCTGATAGAATAGAAAGAGAAGTTCAAGAAGAAAATAGTAATTTTATACATAAAGAACCACTAAGAAAATTAGAAGAAGATGAAATAATCTTTAATGCTTCATTTAAACTATCTAATAATTCACATTATGTTCCACCACCAATATAACAATATGAAACTAGATCAATACCAAATTCAGGAATATGGTTAAATATGGATTGTTTATTAGATAATGAAAAAGTATTAGAAGAATGGAGTAAAGGCCAATTAGTAGCATTAATTGGAAGAAATATAGATACACAAGTAACAAATATATTAATAAAAACTAGTTTTGTAGGAAATGTACAAAACTGGTGGAAAAGTAAAAATCATGAATTTAGAGAAAGAGTAAGAATAGTTACTAAACCAACAAATAATAGAAGAGAATATTATACTTTATTAATACGACAATATGAACAATTATTAAGAAATAAATTTATAGGAAGAAGTAATGCTTTATTTGAAAAAACTAGTAGAGACAGAGCGATAACTAAAATGCATCAAATAGAAATATGTTCTTTAGATCCTAAATATTTAAATCAATATATATGTGTGAATATAAAAAATATTATTATGAAGCTAGATTAGAAACATTAGAGGAACAGAAATTTTATTTAGATTTATTTTATAGAAAATTACCAAGATTAGTATCAGAAAATATAATTGAAGACTATATTAAAGCTTTTCAAAATAATTAAAATATAATAACTTATATAGATACTATGGGAAGAAGAGAAGATTATCTTAGAAAATATCTATCAAATAAATGTAAAGAAGCTTGGAGAAATATTAAATATTATAAAACTAATAAAATAGAATTAAAATGTGGAGAATTAGAAACACCTCATAGATGGGGATGTGAAAATAAAAATAAGAAAAGAAAATCAAAGAAGTATAAATATAAATTTAAAAAATATCCAAAATATAAAGTATATAAAAGATATAAGCCAAGAAAATATTTTCAAAAAGGAAAAAGAAAATTAAATTATAAGAAAAAACCTATAAAATGTAAATGTTATAATTGTAGAGAAATAAGACATATATCTACAAATTGTCCAAATTCTAAAAATAAGAAAAGAGTAAATATATTAAAAGAAGTACAAGAGTTAAATATGGAACCAGTAGAATATAGAAGTTTATCAGGAAGCGAAATATATGGAGAAGATATTGAAATATATAAAATAAAAGAATTAAGTAATAGTGAAAGTAATGGTAATATAGATTCAGAAGAAGAAGAAAGTGATAAATTTTATTCACCTATAAAAGAAAATTATCAGATTAATATGATGAGAAGTAAAGAAGTAGGAGAAACTAGTGGAGAAAATGAATATGAAGAATTTGAAGAATATAGAAATATTGAAGTAGGAGTAGTAGAGAAAAGAATAACTTTTAATCAACAATAATATAATAAAATTAAGAATGCTCATTTGGATATGATGACTAATGAATTAAAACATGAGAATTTTATGCAAAAAGTAAGTAAGATACTAAAGTCTAAGAAGAAAGAAAAATAAGCCTATGTAGTATTAGAAAAGAAACATCCTATAGAATCAAGTTTAACTAAAAGAATATTAAGAATACCGTTAATAAATAAATTATTAATAGAAACAGAAATAGAAAAATTACCATTTAAAGATGAAATAACAGAAATATATATAGTAGGAGTACAATTATTAGTAAAAGCTTATTTTCAGCAAGGAATAGATTCACGTATAGAATTATTAATAACTGATGGAAGAATAATACATAATGTTAAGGATAGTATATTAGGAGCTTTAACAGGAAATTTAATATATCAAAAACTAAAATTTACATTAAACACTAATTTTACAATATCTAGAACTGATGAACATATTAATAGATTAATATTAATATATTATAAATTAGATAAGATAAGATTATTACAGGGAGCAAAAATAATAAGTATATCAGCAATGATAGGATTAGTATTTACAAATGAACATAAAATTTATAATAAATCAAAAGGAAAAGTAACTATAGATAAAAACTTTATGACTATATTGAAAGAATTACCTTTAGAAACAACGAATATAACTATACCTAGACAACTACAAATAGAATTAGATAGAACTATATTCTATAATGAATTACCTAGAAGAATAGAAAGTAATGATAATTTAGGACAAAGATCATTAAGAATAAATACAAATACACCTGAATATTCAACTATAAATATAAATTTATCACCTAGGCATAGTATAGATTATAGACCTATATCTAAAAGAGGAGGAATTGATAGGAGCTCTAGCTTAAGAGAGGAAAATTATGAAGCAAGTAGATTAGCAGAAATCCTAATAAATTCAAACTTAGTACCACTAAGACCTCAAACTCGAAGATTAGATACTACAAATAAAAATGAACATTTAATATTATTAGAAATTAAGAAAGAAGCTATATGGGAAGAAATAATAGCTAAAAATATTGAAAGGACAACAATTCAATTAAGTTATACAGAAAATAATTTAGAAATAACAAATAGATATCCAATATCAAAAATGGAATTATTATTTAATCTAATAAAAGGAAAAATAATATTTAGTAAATTTGATTGTAAATCAAGATTTTTTCAAATAAAACTAGAAGAAGATAGTAAGAAATATACAGCTTTCAGTACTTCAAAAGGATTATATGAATAGAATGTATTACCTATGGGATTGAATAATAGTCCTAGTATATTTCAAGAATATGTTTCAAAATTATTATTGCCTATAAAAGAGTTTGCAGTAATATATATAGATGATATCTTAATAAGTTCAAATAATTCTAAAGAACACGAAAAACATCTAGAACAATTTATGAATTTAATAGAAGAAAAAGGATTAAATATTTTACCTAAAAAGCCGAATTAAGAAAAGAAAGGATAGAATTTTTAGGACAATATGTATCAAAAGATGGAATAGAATTACAAGAACATATTAGTAAGAAAGTTTTAGAATTTCCTAAGATTACTAATAAGAAAGAATTACAGTCATCTTTAGGATTAGTAAATCAAATTAGAAATTATATACCTAATTTATCTAAATTAACTGCTAAAATATCAAAATTAGCTGGAGAAAATAGTAAATGAATTTGGAATAATGAAACAGAAGAAATTGTTAATCAAATAAAACAAATATGTCAAAATTTACCTAAATTAATGTTAGAAATTGTGCCCTAGGGGCCAATCATTGTATCATGTTATCACATTATTTGCATGTTTACTGTGATGACCATCCTTGGATAACTCATGATCTTATCCTAAATGTCCCTGGTCGGTCATCTATACGGGAGCAGAGATGAAATAAGACCAGTATGACTTTGAAGATATATAGAGATATAAATCAAAGTCATAGGCACATGTAAGAGTACAAGTTGTTGGACCGACCTGCTATGAGAGAGCTACATGGGTTAAGTCATAAGCTTCTCTCATGTACAAGCCATGTCACTATGCCCTTTGACCTGAGATCATCATGGATTCCTACCTGACAAACGCTCAGCTTTGACCTAGTCAAAAGTCATTTTTGACCGAGTGATCATAAAGGCTATGTTCGGGTTCAGTGGTTTTTCATGCGGAAGAATGTGAATGGTCAAGATGAAATTTGTCCCTCACATTCATAGAGAGATATTACTGGGCCCCTCGATGAGTGAGTCTGAGAAATGTATGGCCATACTGTAATGGAAGGGTAGTTCCATTTCTATAGTCAGACTACTCAGGGATCGAGAAAGTAACGGTCAGGAATAAGAGGATGACGTTCACCATGCCTCATCCATGACCGAAATATCGTGTGACAAAAGGGACGTGATATAGTTGTATGAAAGGTAACATCGTTCATCGATCCTCATATGTTTTGGGTAGTCGTAATATCTTGCTAGAGGCAGCTTACGACTTGTGGGTTAGTATAGTAACTGGCCCACTGCCAACTTTATATGGGCCTATAGGGTCGCACACAAAATAGCCCAACTTGAGCTGTGATATCCAGGTTCATTGAATCTAAGACATGTCTTGATTAAATGAATAATCTAGGGTAAATTTATATATTTTATATATATATAAATTTGTATTTATATATTATATATAATATAAGAGATATTTGCAAGATTTAATTTATAAGGATAAATTAAATCTCTATCACTTTTGAATTTGAATTTAAATGGATATGATCTATTTGAATTTGAAATTCAAATTGATAAGATATCTCAAATTTGATTTATGAGAATAAATCAAATATAATTCAGTCTTATCTTTATTAAATAAATAAGTGATTTAAATATGGGGGACAGATTTAATAAAAACCATATTTATTTAATTAGTTTCTTATCAAACTATGAATATATGATATTGTATTAATTTCAGAATTAATCCAACTTGGGGGAGGACCCCGAAAGGACCTGAAATAAAGAAAAGAGAGGAAGAGAAAGGAAGTAGAGCACTGGTCGGACCAGTTAATGCATAACTGAAATTAAATATGCATGCAGAGGGGATGCTCTTGAATGAACTAAAAGGCAGTAGAACCAGCCAAGCTTAGCTCATAAGAGGAGGCAAGGATATGAGAAAATTAAAAGACAGAAAGATAGAAAGTTTATTTAAAATAACATAAACTTACAAGAGAAAGGGTAGAAGAAGAGGAGAAGGAAGGGGAAAAGAGAAGGGAACAAGAAGGGAGACGAGATAATTCTAGAGGGAAGGAGGAGTCTCTCTCTCTAGGATGGGAGTAGTTCTAACTGAACCTTCCTGAAGAAGGGAAATGAATCGACCTAAATAGGCAAGCAAAGTTACTGTTTAAACAGTGTTTTAACGGAAGTTAGTACTGTTTGTACAGTTCCAGTTATAACACTATTTGCACAGTGCTGCCGACACTATAGTATTCTGCCGACACTACAGTATTCTGCCGACACTACAGTGACTAACTATTTGAATAGTACTGTTACATTAATTTTACTATTTGTACAGTACTTTTACACATTTTCAAAGAAAACTTAGGACAGATTTCTCGATCAACCAAGTTTTCAGTCTGTTTAATCTTCATCCAAGTTAATAAGAGGTTCTTCATCTTTATCTTGTTCTGATGTCGGATTAGAACTGTTTGACTTGTAGAAGGAATATCTGGCTCCTGTTGTTGTAAGAGTTGGAGCATGGAACTCAATTGGTTGATAAGGCTAACCTTATCGTTTGTGGAGGCGAGGATAGTTTGTACCCTAATCTTCTGATTTAGGAACTTGCTATGCTCCGTCATGCAAAGGTCTTGGGGATTCTATTTGAACCATCTCTCAACCGCTTGTATATTTATTCTTGAAAGATCAAATTTAGCCCACCATTTTACTGACGGAAGTCTTTGTAGTATAGGCAGGTATCTGGATCCTTCAGTGTTTGAGAATCTGTAACTCCAGGAGAAGATCCATGAGACAGATAAGTTTGAAAAATAATAAAGCTCAACGGGAAAAGGTTTTCCTTCGAGGTTAAACTTTTGTTTAAAGAACTCAAAAGCTTGAACTACTGTTGGAGGAAACATCTATGGTAATGGTCCAAAGAAATCCCACCAGTGTCCGAACCATTGAGGGAATTCATACTTGGTTTTAGTTTTAAAATAAATAAACCAAGTGTGTTTGTAAAGTTTATTTTGATCCCAAAACACATGGTACCATGCATCAGCATAGTCCCAATAATTGTATCCGATAGGATCATAGTTTATCCCAAAAGTTTTTATTTTTTGCAAATCTTGTCCCCACTGGGATGGAGTAAGGACCTTTAAAATCTGCAGGGTAGAATGAGTTATTAATGACTCATCTGTTTTGTCAGCGTTCTTTTTAATGGCTGCTGACTCAGAGTGAATCAAAATTAATTCATAATACTCCCTGGTTTTGTTTAATTGTTTTGGCCTGAAATGAAATCCTTTAGGGAAGACAGTTATGGCCACCTGGTTTGGGTTTTTGTGATAGAATTCTGGTTCTACCTGAAGGATATTTATGACCCTGTTTGATTTTGGAAAGGTCGGTGTATCCGTTTTTTGAGTGGTAGAAGTAGAAACTATCTGTTGGGAAGGATTAATCTGCAAAACCTTTGGTTGTTGGTTAAGCAAATCATATTGGGTTTTGGTTAGTATGTTTGATGGTATTGGCGGAAGGGCCAATTGTTGGGCGAAAGTTTTTTCTGGAAGAGCCTTCTGGGCATAACTCTGGGCATATGATTCCAATGTCTTTTTAGAAGATGCTCGTGTTTGGATTTGCTGAGTAGATGACTCAGATTTTGTTTTGGGTTTTTGGGCTGAAGGCCCAATTGTTTGAGGTTTCTGGATGGATGACCCAGATGGAGTAGATGACTCCGTTTGAGATTTATGGGCCCCAGAGGAGCTCCCATATTGTTTGATCATGGCTTGCATGATGGCCTCAAGATGTTCACTTGAGAATGTTTGGCTTTGGGCATCCTGGAAGATACCTTCTGTTTATCTTCCTCACTTGGGGGCTTCTTCTTTCTAGGCATGTTACCTACCCTGTAGAAACTCACGGGTGAGAAAGTCTGGGAGAGAGTTTAAAGTGCCTTTGATAAAATCAATATCAAAATCAAAGATGTTAGAAATTGTGCCCTAGGGGCCAATCATTGTATCATGTTATCATATTATTTGCATGTTTACTATGATGACAATCCTTGGATAACTCGTGATCTTATCCTAAATGTCCCTGGTCGGTCATCTATGTGGGAACAGAGATGAAATAAGACCAGTATGACTTTGAAGATATATAGAGATATAAATCAAAGTCATAAGCACATGTAAGAGTACAGGGTGTTGGACCGACCCGCTATGAGAGAGCTGCATGGGTCAAGTCATAAGCTCCTCTCATATACAAGCCATGTCACTATGCCCTTTGACCTGAGATCATCATGGATTCCTACATGACAAACGCTCAGCTTTGACCTAGTCAAAAGTCACTTTTGACCGAGTGATCATAAAGGCTATGCTCGGGCTTAGTGGTTTTTCATGCGGAGGAATGTGAATGGTCAAGATGGAATTTGTCCCTCACATTCGTAGAGAGATATTACTGGGCCCCTCGATGAGTGAGTCTGAGAAATGTATGGCCATACTGGAATGGAAGGGTAGTTCCATTTCTATATTCAGACTACTCAGGGATCGAGAAAGTAATGGTCAGGAATAGGAGGATGACGTTCTCCATGCCTCATCCTTGACCGAAATATCGTGTGACAAAAGGGACGTGATATGGTTGTATGAAAGGTTACATCGTTTATCGATCCTCATATGTTTTGGGTAGTCGTAATGCCTTGCTAGAGACCGCTTACGACTTGTGGGTCAGTATAGTAACTGGGCCACTGCCAACTTCATATGGGCCTACAGGGTCGCACACAAAACAGCCCAATACGAGCTATGATGTCCAGATTCATTGAATCTAAGAGATGTCTAGATTCAATGAATAATCTAGGGTGGATATATATTTTATATATATATAAATTAGTTTATATATATATTATATATATAATATAAGAGATATTTGTAAGATTTAATTTATAAGGATAAATTAAATCTCTATCATTTTTGAATTTGAATTTAAATGGATATGATCTATTTGAATTTGAAATTCAAATTGATAAGATATCTCAAATTTGATTTATGAGAATAAATCAAATATAATTCTGTCTTATCTTTATTTTAAATTAAATAAATAGGTGAATTAAATCTGTGGGACGGATTTAATATAAACCATATTTATTTAATCAGTTTCTTATTAAATTATGCAATATATGATATTGTATTAATTCAGAATTAATATAAGATTAATTCTGAAGCCCGGCCCTATTAGAAGCCCGATAGCTTCCTATATATTTGACATTAGGAGCTAGGGTTCTACACACAAGATAGATCTCTACACACACATTCAGACGTGAGAAGAGGGGGCAGGGAGAGTGCAAAAGGTTTGCACATAAGAAACTGCCGAGATAGAGACGGTGAGGACGGAATCTCTAGAAAGCCTTAGAGGGACAAGAGGCGCTAGCACGTCAATCGCGATTGGAACGCTGTTCGTGTGGATACCGGTAGAGGAAGCCGATCTGAGCTGTCGACTTCTACGATACGACCAGACACGAAGCAAGGTCGCGACCAGAACACCCTGAGGTCGCGACCATACGGGCATCTGAACGCCAGAAATCCGAAAAGAGGAGACAGGTCGCGACGTGAAGATGAATACGTCGCGACTAAAAACTCCAGAGACGTCCGGTCGCGACTAGAGGCATAAGAGGTCGCGACTAACAACTCCAGAGGCGACAGATCGCGACTAGAAGCAGAGGAGGTCGCGACTAAAAGCTGAGGAGGTCGCGACTGAAAGTTCCAGAGGCGAGGAGTCGCGACTAGTGGACACTGAGGTCGCGACCAAAGCTCGAAACCGAAGGTAACACTTCTTTCTCCTTGACTTAAACACATTCGGTAGATCCTGGCTGGGAATGGAAAATTTTTTAAAGTTAATTTCCGCTGCGTGTCTTCCAATTCCCTTCAGTGGTATCAGAGCCATGCCGTTTTGTGTTTAAGTTAGGTTTGATTATTGATACATGTGATGTATGTTAGACTTCTTAGCTGATTATATGATAACATGCGTGATATGTATGACATATATGGAATCTGTTTATGTATGACATATACGAAATCTAAAAGGAAACTGAAATCGGTGGTGTATATCAATTGATTTGATCAATTAATATTGATGGGGTCTAAGGAAAAAGAATTAAGATTCTTGATTATTTATCAAAAAAAAAAAAATTCTATTGGGGCGCTGCCCCACACCCCGCCCGCTAACCGGCTAGCGGGACCGCCGTGGCTATTTAATCGTAGCGCAACATAATCGTAATATGTATTGACTTTCCTGATATATGAATATTTTGAAACATTTATTGCCCTTCAAATAGCATGAATTTTGATTCTTGAATGTTTGGGTATGGTGAACAATATGGCTCTAGATTACAAGTGTTGTAATTTTTCTAAATACGGCCTGCGTGTCGTGCCTTCCTCTAATGACTCTCGTTGTACATTCTCTTCTCATCTCACTCCCCTCGAATGTTAAAACGAGGTTTCCTTATGTACTTTTCCTATTCTAATTAGATAGATCCTCTCATTGGCTTGAGAGGACTTAGGATAGGTGAGCCATATTGTATCACGTTTAAGATTATGCATCTTTTGATTAGATCACTGCATGTATGTTTTATATGCATAATACTTGTATGAGATACAACCGCGATACATGCATCTTATAAACCAGATAATTAATTAAACCCTCTAAAAGAAATCTTAAGTCATATGCCGTCAATTAATGGACACTTGTCAAAACCTCGATCGCTCATTTGTAGGTCCACCAAAGTGGGTGCATTTGAGTTATCTTGGGGAGATAAGCAAGAGTAATGGTGCTGCTCTTATGTTTGTTATTGTTTGACTTAATTGAGATTATCAAAACGGTTTTGGGTCTCAAGGCATTAGATGGGATTAAAACATGCCGGATCATATGATGATTGAATCCCATAAATATCTAAGAATTACATTTGATGTAATTGGTAAAGTTGTTACCTACCTAAATAACTTAAAGTTGAGCGTCCAGCCAAAGCGGACTCAAGTTTAAGCCAAATATGGATCTTAGCCCACTAATTATTACATTGAGGGTTGTTTTATTCAGTGGGAGATTGCTAATTCGCTTGCATATTTTAATTGTAGAATCATGACGACTAGTAATACTGCTACATTATCGTTGCGATCTGTCCTTGAGAAGGACAAACTCAATGGGACAAACTTTCTTGACTGGTTCAGGAACTTGAGAATTGTTCTCAAGCAGGAAAGAAAGGCATATGTCCTAGATCAACCCATTCCTGAGGAGCCAGCAGCCAATGCTCCTAGAGCTCAGAGAGATTCTTATGCGAAGCATAAGGAAGACTCTGTTGATGTGGGATGCTTGATGCTTGCCACCATGGTTCCGGAGCTCCAAAGAGATTTGGAACACATGGAGGCTTATGAGATGATTGTGCATCTTAAGGAAATGTTCCAGCAACAGGCAAGGCAAGAGAGGTATGAGACCACTAAGGCCTTACATTCCTGCAAGATGGCTGAAGGTGCATCAGTGAGTACTCATGTCTTAAAGATGAAAGGGTACATAGATCACCTTGAGAGGCTTGGATTTCCCATGAGCCAGGAGTTAGCTACAGATTTGATCTTGAACTCACTCCCGGAAAGTTATGACCAGTTTGTCATGAACTACAACATGAACAACATGGAGAAATCTATTTTTGAACTGCATGGGATGCTTAAAACTGCTGAGCTGACTGTTAAGAAAAGGCCCAGTACTGTTTTGATGGTTCAGAAAGGAAAGGGTATGAAAAAGAAAGGCAAGGGCAACGGCAAGGGTCATGGCTCATCTGGTAAGACCAAAGAGTCAGGCAAGCCCGAAACCAAGCCTGCACCAAAGAAGGCAAAGCCTCCAAAGGAAGGAGTTTGCTTCTTCTGCAATGAACCGGGTCATTGGAAGAGGAATTGCAAACTCTACCTTGAAGATCTGAGAAAGAACAAGAAGGATAGCGGGGCTATCGCTTCAGGTATTTATGTTATAGACATTCATCTCTCTACTTCCACTACATGGGTATTAGATACTGCATGTGGTTCTCACATTTGTACAAATGTGCAGGGCCTAAAGGACAGTAGAAAGCTGAAGAAGGGCGAAGTTGACCTACGAGTTGGAAATAGAGCAAAGGTTGCTGCTCTAGCTGTAGGCACTTATGAATTAGTTCTGCCCACTGGGCTTTTGTTAGTTTTGAACAATTGCTATTATGTTCCTGCTTTGAGTAGTAACATTGTTTCTCTTTCTTATTTGGATAAGGAAGGTTACACTTCCATTTCTGGGAATGGTAAATGTTCCATTTATCGTAATGATATTTTCTATGCTCATGGAGATTTGCATGTTGATCATTACATATTAAACTTGGAACAACCCAATCATGGAAATATCTATAACATAACCGCCAAAAGGATCAAACCAAATGATTTGAATCCGACGTACCTCTGGCACTGTCGTCTAGGCCACATAAATGAGAAACGCATTTCTAAACTCCATCAAGATGGATTTCTCAACTCATTTGATTTTGAATCATATGATACTTGCGAATCTTGTTTGTTAGGAAAGATGACAAAGTCGCCTTTCACTGGACACAGTGAGAGGGCCACTGATTTGTTGGGCCTCATACATACAGATGTGTGTGGACCGATGAATACAAATGCCAGAAGAGGTTATTCGTACTTCATTACATTCATAGATGATTTCAGTAGATATGGCTACGTCTATCTAATGAAACATAAATCCGAATCTTTTGAAATGTTCAAGATATTTCAAAATGAAGTACAAAACCAGCTTGGTAAAACAATTAAAGCCCTTCGATCTGATCGAGGTGGTGAATATTTGAGCCAAGAGTTTATCGATCATCTTAGGAATTGTGGAATAGTCTCACAATTGACTCCTCCAGGAACACCACAATGGAATGGGGTTTCTGAACGGAGGAATCGAACACTATTGGATATGGTTCGATCCATGATGAGTCGAACAGATCTTCCACCATCCTTTTGGGGCCACGCCCTAGAGACAGCTGCGTTCACACTGAATCGTGTTCCATCTAAGGCAGTTGAAAAGACTCCGTATGAGATATGGACTGGGAGGAAACCTAGTTTGTCTTTTCTCAAGATTTGGGGATGTGAGGTCTATGTTAAGCAACAAGCCTCAGATAAGTTAGCGCCCAAATCTTCAAAGTGCCTTTTTGTGGGATATCCTAAGGAAACCAAGGGATATTATGTCTACAACCCCACTGATAACAAAGTGTTTGTTGTCAGAAATGGTATCTTTCTAGAACGAGAATTTATCTCTAAAAGAACCACTGGGAGCAAGGTACACCTCGAAGAAGTTCGAGAGCCACAAGACGCCACAGAACTAGAGATGGAAAGTAGGGAAGACTCACAAGAAGTTGTTGAGACTCCTCAAGTCACGCAAGGCCCAAGGCGATCTAATAGGGCACGACTTCAGCCTCAGAGATATGGATTTCTGATTTCTGATAGTCGTGATGTGTTGCTCATTGAGCATAATGAGCCCACTACCTATCAAGAAGCTATAGTGGGACCAAACTCTGAGAAATGACTTAATACCATGAAGTCTGAGATGCAATCCATGTACGACAATAAGGTATGGACCTTAGTCGACCCGCCTGAAGGTGTAAAAACCGTCGGGTGCAAGTGGGTTTTTAAAGAGAAAACTGACATGGATGGAAATGTAAATGTCTTCAAGGCACGACTGGTTGCAAAAGGATTTACTCAAACTCATGTTGTGGACTATGATGAGACCTTTTCCCAGTTGCAATGGCCAAATCAATCAGAATCCTCCTTGCCATTGCAGCATATTATGACTATGAAATATGGCAGATGGACGTCAAGACAGCCTTCCTTAATGGAAAGCTCCTTGAGGATGTGTACATGACACAACCTGAAGGTTTTGTGCGTTCTGAGGACTCTGGTAAGGTATGCAAGCTTCAAAGGTCCATTTATGGACTGAAGCAAGCATCTCGGAGTTGGAATCATCGTTTTGATGAAGTAGTCAAAGAGTTTGGATTTCTTCAAAACATTGATGAACCTTGTGTGTACAAGAAGGTTAGTGGGAGCACAGTTGTATTTTTGGTACTCTATGTCGATGACATCCTACTCATTGGGAATGACATTCCTACCTTGCAGATTGTCAAGTCTTGGTTAGGAAAATCTTTCTCGATGAAAGACTTGGGTGAAGCCACCTACATCCTAGGAATTAGGATCTATAGAGATAGATCTAAAAGGCTTCTAGGACTGAGTCAGAGCACATATATAGACAAGATACTGCATAGGTTCAGTATGCAGGAATCAAAAAGGGGTTTCATACCCATGTCTCATGGTATTCACCTCAGCAAGGATTTGTGTCCTAGTACACCAGATCAGCGAGGATGCATGAGTAAGATTCCATATGCCTCGGCCATAGGATCTATCATGTACGCCATGTTATGTACTCGACCGGATGTCTCGTTTGCCTTAAGTATGACTAGCAGATATCAACAGGACCCCGGTGAGGGCCATTGGACTGCTGTCAAGAATATCCTTAAGTACTTGAGAAGGACTAAGGACTTATTCTTGGTCTATGGTGGATTGGATGACGAGCTCTCTGTAACTGGTTACACAGATGCAAGTTTCCAAACTGACCAGGATGACCAAAAATCGCAATCTGGATACATATTTCTCCTAAATGATGGAGCAATAAGCTGGAAGAGCTCTAAGCAGAGCACTGTAGCAGATTCTGCAACGGAATCTGAGTATATAGCAGCATCTGATGCAGCTAAGGAGGCCGTTTGGATCAGGAAGTTCATTCCTGAACTAGGGGTGGTATCGACCATCTCAGATCCAATAACTTTGTTCTGTGACAATAGTAGTGACATTGCACAGGCCAAAGAGCCTTGGTCACATCAAAGGACCAAGCATATACTTAGGCGATATCATCTCATCAGAGAAATCAATGATAGAGGTGATATAAAAATATGCAAGGTAGCAAGAGAAGACAATGATGCTGATCCTCTAAACCGCTTGTCCAGGCAAAACATGAGCGTCATGTTAGGTCAATAGGATTGAGACAAATTAATGATTGTTCCTAGTGCAAGTGGGAGGATGTTGGAAATTGTGCCCTAGGGGCCAATCATTGTATCATGTTATCATATTATTTGCATGTTTACTATGATGACAATCCTTGGATAACTCGTGATCTTATCCTAAATGTCCCTGGTCGGTCATCTATGTGGGAACAGAGATGAAATAAGACCAGTATGACTTTGAAGATATATAGAGATATAAATCAAAGTCATAAGCACATGTAAGAGTACAGGGTGTTGGACCGACCCGCTATGAGAGAGCTGCATGGGTCAAGTCATAAGCTCCTCTCATATACAAGCCATGTCACTATGCCCTTTGACCTGAGATCATCATGGATTCCTACATGACAAACGCTCAGCTTTGACCTAGTCAAAAGTCACTTTTGACCGAGTGATCATAAAGGCTATGCTCGGGCTTAGTGGTTTTTCATGCGGAGGAATGTGAATGGTCAAGATGGAATTTGTCCCTCACATTCGTAGAGAGATATTACTGGGCCCCTCGATGAGTGAGTCTGAGAAATGTATGGCCATACTGGAATGGAAGGGTAGTTCCATTTCTATATTCAGACTACTCAGGGATCGAGAAAGTAATGGTTAGGAATAGGAGGATGACGTTCTCCATGCCTCATCCTTGACCGAAATATCGTGTGACAAAAGGGACGTGATATGGTTGTATGAAAGGTTACATCGTTTATCGATCCTCATATGTTTTGGGTAGTCGTAATGCCTTGCTAGAGACCGCTTACGACTTGTGGGTCAGTATAGTAACTGGGCCACTGCCAACTTCATATGGGCCTACAGGGTCGCACACAAAACAGCCCAATACGAGCTATGATGTCCAGATTCATTGAATCTAAGAGATGTCTAGATTCAATGAATAATCTAGGGTGGATATATATTTTATATATATATAAATTAGTTTATATATATATTATATATATAATATAAGAGATATTTGTAAGATTTAATTTATAAGGATAAATTAAATCTCTATCATTTTTGAATTTGAATTTAAATGGATATGATCTATTTGAATTTGAAATTCAAATTGATAAGATATCTCAAATTTGATTTATGAGAATAAATCAAATATAATTCTGTCTTATCTTTATTTTAAATTAAATAAATAGGTGAATTAAATCTGTGGGACGGATTTAATATAAACCATATTTATTTAATCAGTTTCTTATTAAATTATGCAATATATGATATTGTATTAATTCAGAATTAATATAAGATTAATTCTGAAGCCCGGCCCTATTAGAAGCCCGATAGCTTCCTATATATTTGACATTAGGAGCTAGGGTTCTACACACAAGATAGATCTCTACACACACATTCAGACGTGAGAAGAGGGGGCAGGGAGAGTGCAAAAGGTTTGCACATAAGAAACTGCCGAGATAGAGACGGTGAGGACGGAATCTCTAGAAAGCCTTAGAGGGACAAGAGGCGCTAGCACGTCAATCGCGATTGGAACGCTGTTCGTGTGGATACCGGTAGAGGAAGCCGATCTGAGCTGTCGACTTCTACGATACGACCAGACACGAAGCAAGGTCGCGACCAGAACACCCTGAGGTCGCGACCATACGGGCATCTGAACGCCAGAAATCCGAAAAGAGGAGACAGGTCGCGACGTGAAGATGAATACGTCGCGACTAAAAACTCCAGAGACGTCCGGTCGCGACTAGAGGCATAAGAGGTCGCGACTAACAACTCCAGAGGCGACAGATCGCGACTAGAAGCAGAGGAGGTCGCGACTAAAAGCTGAGGAGGTCGCGACTGAAAGTTCCAGAGGCGAGGAGTCGCGACTAGTAGACACTGAGGTCGCGACCAAAGCTCGAAACCGAAGGTAACACTTCTTTCTCCTTGACTTAAACACATTCGGTAGATCCTGGCTGGGAATGGAAAATTTTTTAAAGTTAATTTCCGCTGCGTGTCTTCCAATTCCCTTCAAAAGACACTTAAGATGGCTTGCCAACGGGCAAAAACTTGTTTTGATGCAAGATTTTTAACATCCTTTTGTAAAACATCTTTTGCAGATTTGCAATCAATGCGGAGTAAACATTTTTTGTTTAATAAGTCAGATTGAAATTTGGAAATGCATAAAACAATTGCCAAATTTTCTTTTTTAATGGTAGAATAGTTTTGTTGAGTGCTATTCCAATGTTTAGACGTAAAAGACACAATTTTTTCTTTTTCGTCAAGACGTTGTTTAAGAATACCACCGTAACCTATGTCACTGGCATCAGTTTCAACAATTTTGAATGCAGACGGATCTGGAAGGCTAAGACACGGGAGTTCCTTAACCTGGGGTTTGATCTGTCTGACTATGTTTGAATGGAGGTCAGTCCACGGAGGCGGACTTTCCTTGAGTCACTGATGAAGCGGTTTAATGAAGTTGCTCAAATGAGGTATGAACTCTGCAACATAGTTTAAACATCCCAAA
The DNA here is from genome assembly GCA_037074615.1 of Leucaena leucocephala. Classification (NCBI taxonomy): domain Eukaryota; kingdom Viridiplantae; phylum Streptophyta; class Magnoliopsida; order Fabales; family Fabaceae; genus Leucaena; species Leucaena leucocephala. The sequence continues at coordinate 17,421,833 of CM073549.1, read as the reverse complement.
AATCGTTGCAGTTGTGTTTTATCAATGATTTGATCGGGGAATTTATCAGCAAATTGGATTGCCCTTTCGATTGGTGTAATGGATCCTTGATATATCCAATGCCCCAAAAACCTGATCTTTGTTTGAAATAAACTAATTTTTGGTTTAGAAACTACTAAACCATTTGTTTCTGCAATTCTAATGAATTTAGAGATATGTCTGAAATGTTGATCTATAGAATGACTATAGACTAATACATCATCGATATAAGCAATAATGTACTTACTACTGTCATTAAAGATCTCATTCATGATTCTCTGGAATTCAGAAGGAGCTTTTTTAAACCAAAAGGCATAACATTCCACTCATACTGACCAAAAGGAACAGTAAAAGCAGTTTTATACCTGTCATTTTCAGAAATTTGTATTTGCCAAAATCCAGATTTCATATCAAATTTTGAAAAGATTTTTGCAGAATACAATCGTTTCAGTAAATCAGATTTGTTTGGAATTGGATATCTGATCCATTGCAACGCTTCGTTTAAAGGTTTGTAATTAATTACAAGCCTAGGTTCGTTTAAAGGATGTTAAAAATTTATGCCGAGATAGAACGTGGTGCACCTAGGCTTGTAATTAATTACAAACCTTTAAACGAAGCGTTGCAATGGATCAGATATCCAATTCCAAACAAATCTGATTTACTGAAACGATTGTATTCTACAAAAATCTTTTCAAAATTTGATATGAAATATGGATTTTGGCAAATACAAATTTCTGAAAATGACAGGTATAAAACTGCTTTTACTGTTCCTTTTGGTCAGTATGAGTGGAATGTTATGCCTTTTGGTTTAAAAAAGCTCCTTCTGAATTCCAGAGAATCATGAATGAGATCTTTAATGACAGTAGTAAGTACATTATTGCTTATATCGATGATGTATTAGTCTATAGTCATTCTATAGATCAACATTTCAGACATATCTCTAAATTCATTAGAATTGCAGAAACAAATGGTTTAGTAGTTTCTAAACCAAAAATTAGTTTATTTCAAACAAAGATCAGGTTTTTGGGGCATTGGATATATCAAGGATCCATTACACCAATCGAAAGGGCAATCCAATTTGCTGATAAATTCCCCGATCAAATCATTGATAAAACACAACTGCAACGATTTTTGGGATGTTTAAACTATGTTGCAGAGTTCATACCTCATTTGAGCAACTTCATTAAACCGCTTCATCAGTGACTCAAGGAAAGTCCGCCTCCGTGGACTGACCTCCATTCAAACATAGTCAGACAGATCAAACCCCAGGTTAAGGAACTCCCGTGTCTTAGCCTTCCAGATCCGTCTGCATTCAAAATTGTTGAAACTGATGCCAGTGACATAGGTTACGGTGGTATTCTTAAACAACGTCTTGACGAAAAAGAAAAAATTGTGTCTTTTACGTCTAAACATTGGAATAGCACTCAACAAAACTATTCTACCATTAAAAAAGAAAATTTGGCAATTGTTTTATGCATTTCCAAATTTCAATCTGACTTATTAAACAAAAAATGTTTACTCCGCATTGATTGCAAATCTGCAAAAGATGTTTTACAAAAGGATGTTAAAAATCTTGCATCAAAACAAGTTTTTGCCCGTTGGCAAGCCATCTTAAGTGTCTTTGATTTTGATATTGATTTTATCAAAGGCACTTTAAACTCTCTCCCAGACTTTCTCACCCGTGAGTTTCTACAGGGTAGGTAACATGCCTAGAAAGAAGAAGCCCCCAAGTGAGGAAGATAAACAGAAGGTATCTTCCAGGATGCCCAAAGCCAAATATTCTCAAGTGAACATCTTGAGGCCATCATGCAAGCCATGATCAAACAATATGGGAGCTCCTCTGGGGCCCATAAATCTCAAACGGAGTCATCTACTCCATCTGGGTCATCCATCCAGAAACCTCAAACAATTGGGCCTTCAGCCCAAAAACCCAAAACAAAATCTGAGTCATCTACTCAGCAAATCCAAACACGAGCATCTTCTAAAAAGACATTGGAATCATATGCCCAGAGTTATGCCCAGAAGGCTCTTCCAGAAAAAACTTTCGCCCAACAATTGGCCCTTCCGCCAATACCATCAAACATACTAACCAAAACCCAATATGATTTGCTTAACCAACAACCAAAGGTTTTGCAGATTAATCCTTCCCAACAGATAGTTTCTACTTCTACCACTCAAAAAACGGATACACCGACCTTTCCAAAATCAAACAGGGTCATAAATATCCTTCAGGTAGAACCAGAATTCTATCACAAAAACCCAAACCAGGTGGCCATAACTGTCTTCCCTAAAGGATTTCATTTCAGGCCAAAACAATTAAACAAAACCAGGGAGTATTATGAATTAATTTTGATTCACTCTGAGTCAGCAGCCATTAAAAAGAACGCTGACAAAACAGATGAGTCATTAATAACTCATTCTACCCTGCAGATTTTAAAGGTCCTTACTCCATCCCAGTGGGGACAAGATTTGCAAAAAATAAAAACTTTTGGGATAAACTATGATCCTATCGGATACAATTATTGGGACTATGCTGATGCATGGTACCATGTGTTTTGGGATCAAAATAAACTTTACAAACACACTTGGTTTATTTATTTTAAAACTAAAACCAAGTATGAATTCCCTCAATGGTTCGGACACTGGTGGGATTTCTTTGGACCATTACCATAGATGTTTCCTCCAACAGTAGTTCAAGCTTTTGAGTTCTTTAAACAAAAGTTTAACCTCGAAGGAAAACCTTTTCCCGTTGAGCTTTATTATTTTTCAAACTTATCTGTCTCATGGATCTTCTCCTGGAGTTACAGATTCTCAAACACTGAAGGATCCAGATACCTGCCTATACTACAAAGACTTCCGTCAGTAAAATGGTGGGCTAAATTTGATCTTTCAAGAATAAATATACAAGCGGTTGAGAGATGGTTCAAATAGAATCCCCAAGACCTTTGCATGACGGAGCATAGCAAGTTCCTAAATCAGAAGATTAGGGTACAAACTATCCTCGCCTCCACAAACGATAAGGTTAGCCTTATCAACCAATTGAGTTCCATGCTCCAACTCTTACAACAACAGGAGCCAGATATTCCTTCTACAAGTCAAACAGTTCTAATCCGACATCAGAACAAGATAAAGATGAAGAACCTCTTATTAACTTGGATGAAGATTAAACAGACTGAAAACTTGGTTGATCGAGAAATCTGTCCTAAGTTTTCTTTGAAAATGTGTAAAAGTACTGTACAAATAGTAAAATTAATGTAACAGTACTATTCAAATAGTTAGTCACTGTAGTGTCGGCAGAATACTGTAGTGTCGGCAGAATACTATAGTGTCGGCAGCACTGTGCAAATAGTGTTATAACTGGAACTGTACAAACAGTACTAACTTCCGTTAAAACACTGTTTAAACAGTAACTTTGCTTGCCTATTTAGGTCGATTCATTTCCCTTCTTCAGGAAGGTTCAGTTAGAACTACTCCCATCCTAGAGAGAGAGACTCCTCCTTCTCTCTAGAATTATCTTATATTAATTCTGAAGCCCAGCCCAATAAGAAGCCCGATAACATCCTATATATTTGACATTAGGAGCTAGGGTTCTACACACAACACAAAACATAACACATAAGAGAAAAAGGGGCAAGGAGAGTGCAAAAGGTTTGCAGATAAGAATCTGCCGGAATAGAGACGGTGAGGACGGAATCTTGAGAAAATCCTAGAGGGACAAGAGGCGCTAGCACGTCGTTCGTGGTTGGAACGCTATTTGTGTGGATACCGGTAGAGGAAGCTGATATGAGTTGCCGACTTCTTGTGAACGAGAAAAGAGCACCATGTACAACGAGGTCGCGACCAGTTGACACAGAGGTCGCGACCAAATTAGCTTCTGAACGTCAGAAATCCGAAAAGAGACTACAGGTCGCGACTAGAAGTTGAGTAGGTCGCGACTGCAAGCTCCAGAGACGACAGGTCACGACTAGAAGCTGATTAGGTTACGACTGAAAACTCCAGAGGCGACAGGTCGTGACTAGAAGCTGAGGAGGTCGCGACTAACAACTCCAAAGGCGAAAGGTCGCGACGAGAAGCTGAGTAGGTCGCGATTGAAAGTTCCAGAGACGATAGGTCGCAATGAGAAGCTGAGTAGGTCGCGACTTAAAGTTCCAGAGGCGAGGAGTCGCGACTAGTGGATACGGAGGTCGCGACTAGAGCTCGAATACCGAAGGTAACACTTCTTTCTCTTTGACTTAAACACATTCGGTAGATCCTGGCAGGGAATGAAAAATTTTTTAAAGTTATTTCCGCTGCGTGTCTTCCAATTCCATACAATTAACTATACCAATACATGAAAATATAAAATAGATTATATATACAAATACATCAGATAATTATTGGGGAGCAATATTATTTCATGAAACTAATAAAAATGAAGAAATTATAACTAGATATGCTAGTGGAAAATTTAATGATAGTCAGAGTAATTATCATTCAAGTTGGAAAAAATTTTTAGCAATAGTAAAAGCAGTAAAAAAATTTGAATTGTTTATAGTTAATACTAAATTTATTATTCGAACTGATAATACACAAGTAAAACATTGGTTAAATAAAAAAATAAGAACTAATAAGTTAAGTAATAAAATGTTAATTAAATGACAAAATGATTTATCATATTATGATTATGATGTAGAATATATTAAAGGAAAAAATAATTTGATTGCTGATTATCTAAGTAGATAGAGTCTTCCAATAAATCAATGACCAGTAATGAAAATACTCCAACTTTGGAGCAAATCATTATGAAGATCAATATTGTGGAGATGAATATGAATATGAATATGATGTATAGTCAGATGAATACAAGTATCCAGAATTTGACAAATAGCCAGAATAATATTCTTCAACAAGTTGAAGAACTTATTATTAAGGTAAGACAGATTGAAGAAGCAAATAAAGACCGACGGGTAAGTACAACTCATTTTGCTGTTCAAGTACCAGAAATAGAAAAATCAATATCTGGACTAGTATCTGGTATACAGACTAGTAGAACAGGTAATGAACTAGTAAATACGCGAATAGTACTCTTTGCTGAAATTCAACAAGAAATTTCAAAAACCTCTAGCAGTCTTGTTGTCAGCAGGCTTATGCAGACTGTCGGCAACGCTATCCTTTTCTTTGTCTTCATATCTGGCTCAGGTCAGTAGTGGGATCCTCATAATCTTTATCTAATCTTTCTCTTTCTTCACAATACTGACATGAATGATTAGCATATTTAGCTAATACTTGGCAAATTCTTTTTTTGGTCTTTTCAGAGTGCTCCATCTTATTTGTCTTTATTCGGTCATACCATTGGTCAAATAACCTTTTATTCTTCATATTTTTTCCTACTGAAAATATTAATGTTGTTGGCCCAGCAAAATATGTCCACTGAGTTTCATCTGGGGCTGTTAATGTTCTGTTTAATTCTTAAAAAATTATATGTACTTCGGTAGCTCTTATATTACATATTCTATATTGAAAATCTTCATCAGATTCTATATCTTCTTTTTTCTTCTTCTTCATTATATTCTAAAAGTTTTTTAGTAGTTCCAAATCTAATTAAATTTATAGGTGCATAAAATTTATCTGAAGTTACTTCAGCTATAGTTGAATAAAATCTTATAAAAACTCTATATTGTGTTACAATTCCTAAATAATGTCTTGCAGCATCTTTAAAATATTGTGGTAATTTTAAAAATTCTTCTAAATTATTTGATGGATAAATAGTATGAATTAACCCATAACTATACAATATTTTTACTAAATCAGATGTTCCTGGATGTATAATAGCTTTATTGAAAGCATAATGAGAAACATATTTTATAGTTTATGAGGATAATTGAAGATGATTTAATTTATAAATAAGATGTTTAAAAAACTTATATTGATCATTAGTTTGAAAAACATTTGGATTATTAGTTATCGCTCTGTCTCTACTAATTTTTTCAAATAAAGCATTACTTCTTCCTATAAATTCATTTCTTAATAATTGTTCATATTGTCGTATTAATAAAGCATAATATTCTCTTCTATTATTTGTTGGTTCAGTAACTATTCTTGCTCTTTCTCTAAATTCATGATTTTTACTTTTCCGCCAGTTTTGTACATTTCCTACAAAACTAGCTTTTATTAACATATTTGCTACTTGTGTATCTATATTTCTTTCAATTAATGCTACTAATTGGCCTTTACTCCATTCTTCTAATACTTTTTCATTATCTAATAAACAATATATATTTAACCATATTCCTGAATTTGGTATTGATCTAGTTTCATATTGTTCTATTGGTGGTGGAACATAATGTGAATTATTACATGATTTAAATGAAGCATTAAAGATTATTTCATCTTCTTCTAATTTTCTTAGTGGTTCTTTAAGTATAAAATTACTATTTTCTTCTTAAACTTCTCTTTCTATTCTATCAGATATTCTACTACTTTCAGTATTAATATTTCTATATTCAGCACTTTCTATACTTGGTGGTATAAATTGTTGTTGTTGCATATTTATTTGACTAATTTCTGGATTAATTCGAATAAAATTCTTCATATCAGTTTATATTTTTTCTAATTTATCTTCTTCTTCCTGACCCATAATTCGTTCTATTTCATTATACTCTTCTTCTTCTATTTCTTCTCTAGTTATTATTATTTTTATATTATCTTCATTTTTATTGGTTCAAAAAACTTTCTTAAATAAAAAATATCTGATCCTATATTACATGCTATTTCTGATACTCTATTATTTTCTTTTTGACTTATTTTTCTTTCTTCTTTAGTCACAATTTCCTTATTTAAAATAGAAATATCTTCTTTTGTATTTAATAATAATTTATCTTCTTCAATATTATTATATCTTTTTAATTCAAGTTTTTCTATTTCTTCAAATATTGTCCATAAATTATTATTCATTACTTCTTGTCCTTTATAAATTTTTTCAATTAATTCTCTTGTTTGTTTAATATTTTCATCCATACATTGATTATTTAATTTTTCTCTAGTTATATCTTCTTTATCTATATCTTTTAATTTTATCATATTTATTTGATCTTTTTCTTGTATAGGTTCAACTAGTGAATTCCTAAAGCTTTTATTATTTTACTCAAATCCCTTTTTATTTCTTGTAATTCATTCTTAATTTCATATATTTTTTGTTCTATAGGTTTAGCAATATCTATTAATCTTTTTATCTTATCTTTAGGATTTTCATTTTCTATTATTTTTCTTATATCTTCGGGTAATTTTTCCATTATTTGATCTCTTAACTTCAATATTAACATTAATATAACTACCTAATTGCTTCATTAAATACATATTAGTCCAATTAATTTGATTAAAAGTACTATCTCCTTCTCCTCCTATTATAAATGGTACTAACATACAATCATTATATTCTACTGTTGGTATATATGAATCTACTGGTAAATTATTAATCTCTAATCCATATACTCGTGGATCAATAATTCTAATATTATTCATTTCAACTCTTTTAATTCTTCTATTAATTCTACTATCAGTAATTCTTTCTTTCTAACTACTTCTAAATCTAAATTTCTAGACTTAGTAAATATTTTCTTAGCTTTTCTTAAAACTTTTTTTGAATTTTTTGAACTTTCTTTAATTTCTTATTTTCAGAAAAATTTAACATATAAAACAATATATAACATAAAATGAATTGAAAAACTTAGATAAAACAAGGGAATAACTAGTTCATATTATCTTCATTCATTCAAGCTCTGATACCATATAGGGACAACAAAAGGTTCTTTTGATCACGTGTTATAAACTTTATAAGGATAACATCAGATAATATATAAACTTATAATAAACTTAGTTTTGACCAGAAATAATCTGGGAGAACAGAAGGGTCCTTGTCCTCTTTCATACAAGGTAATTATCAAACTCTTCTCATGAGAGTTTTCAACCTTCCCCTTCAGATTATACCAGCACAGCCTTCCTTCATTTCCTACCAGAGGTGTAGCTAAGTTTACCATAAGAGAATATATTATACAAATGAATCTTTACTTAGTTTACTTATTGTAATCAGAATAATAAATTGAAATCCATACACAGGATCATTACTCTTATGAAATCAGATAATACTTGCCTATTTATTCCCTTTAAAGAGTTTAGTTACTCATACCTTATTGTGCTCTGTAATACTTCGATATGTTGAAGGTTAAGAAAAGTGAGAGGTAAGGCAAAGAGAATACTTAGAAAGAAATATTATTCAGAAAGAATACAAGGTTTTAGCTCAGAGAAGATTTTTAATATCCCCGATATGAGGAATTACACTTCTTATATAGACTCCTAATCCTATCTCTCGGCTCATCTTTTCAATCATATTGGCAGACAAACCACTATTCACCTTTTTGACTATTTTGCAAAAGTGCTACAATTTTTTACTATTCACACATCACTATTCTTTTTACTATTCACATGTCACTATTCATGTCTTGTTGTCAGCAGGCTTATGCAGACTGTCGGCAACGCTATCCTTTTCTTTGTCTTCATATCTGGCTCAGGTCAGTAGTGGGATCCTCATAATCTTTATCTAATCTTTCTCTTTCTTCACAATACTGACATGAATGATTAGCATATTCGGCTTAAAATATCTGTCTTGTTCTCTTTCTCTTTCTTCACAATACTCACAATACTGAGCCAGATATGAAGACAAAGAAAATGATAGTGTTGCCGACAGTCTACATAAGCCTGCTGACAACAAGAAATGAATAGTAATATGAATAGTAACGTGTGAATAGTAAAAAATAGTGATGTGTGAATAGTAAAAAGCACAGTAGCACTTTTGCAAAATAGTCAAAAAGGTAAATAGTGATTTGTTTGTCAATATGATTGAAAAGATGAGCCGAGAGATAAGATTAGGAGTCTATATAAGAAGTGTAATTCCTCATATCGGGGATATCGAGAATCTTCTCTGAGCTAAAACCTTGTATTCTTTCTGAATAATATTTCTTTCTAAGTATTCTCTTTGCCTTACCTCTCACTTTTCTTAACCTTCAACATATCGAAGTATTGCAGAGCACAATAAGGTATGAGTAACTAAACTCTTTAAAAGGAATAAATAGGCAAGTATTATCTGATTTCATAAGAGTAATGATCCTGTGTATGGATTTCAATTGATTATTCTGATTACAATAAGTAAACTAAGTAAGGATTCATTTGTATAATACATTCTTTTATGGTAAACTTAGTTACGCCTCTGATAGAAAACGAAGGAAGGCTGTGCTAGTATAATCTGAAGGGGGAAGGTTGAAAACTCTCATGAGAAGAGTTTGATAATTACCTTGTATAAAAGAGGACAAAGACTCTTCTTTGCTCCCGCATTATTTCTGGTCAAAACTAAGTTTATTATAAGTTTATATATTATCTGATGTTATCCTTATGAAGTTTACAACATATGATCAGAAGAACTTTTTGTTGTCCCTATACTCAATCGGGCAAAACTATTAATCCGAACTACTAGGAAACATACTTGATTTACTAGTTTGATTATCCAAATCGAGTTAGGATTTCATGGTATGCAGTGTAGGGGTGAGATGTCACGAATTTGATTGCTTATCACTACTAAACACGTGTTTAGTTTAGGAATTAAACTGAACAGTCAGACTTAATCATGCCTTTTAATTTAAAAGAACAAAAAGAGGGTACAAACACTGACCTCTTTCTTATCGCGTGATTTCAACGCCACTCCACGCGCACGATGCTTTTGATGGGGACGCCTATCGCCTCCTTCGTTTTTTTTCTTTCTTTCTTTCTTTTATTTATTTTAACACTAAAAATGAAGAAAAGGAAAAACAGCGAACGAGCGATGGATAGGCAGTTAGGTACCCTGAGTACTGGGCAAGTTTTTTGTTGTGTTTTTTTTTTTTCAAAACCAGAACCAGACGAACAACAGAAAAAAAAATAGTAACTGGAGAGAGAAATCAAAACTGGACTTCAAGTAGAGCACTCAAGAAGAAGAAGAAGAAGAATGATTAATGGAAGTAGAGATGAAACTGAAAGGGAAGGATGCAAATACAAAGAACAAGAATTAGAAGGGAAACAAGGAATTGTATATGGAGTGGAGGTCAGAAAAATCAAAGTAGAAATTCGAGTAAATGAAAGCACACACAGTGGTTAAAGATGAAGAACATGAGCTATCAGCAACGATTATTAAAGAGAGAGAAACTCAAGAAGAAGGATCCAAACACAGACAAGCTAAAGAACAAGAAGATCGTAGAAGAAGAAGAACAGAAACTAGAGTGACTGAAGAGCAAACTCAAAGCTATAACCCAGAACTTGCAGAAACTGTGGTGATTGGTGGGGAGAGGGGAAGAGAGTAATTGGCAACGGTGAGTCATACTCTGAAACTGTTTGTTTGGAAGATGAAGAACATGAGCTAGCAGCAACGATTATTAAAGAGAGAAAAAGAAGGATCCAAACACAGACAAGCTAAAGAACAAGAAGATCGTAGAAGAAGAAGAACAGAAACTGGAGTGACTGAAGAGCAAACTCAAAGCGATAACCCAGAAATTGCAGAAACTGTGGTGATTGGTGGGGGAGAGGGGAACAGAGTAATTAGCAACGGTTAGTCATACTCTGAAACTGTTTGTTTGGAAGAATGGTGTCTGGGGGTACTAAGCAGAGTGAAAAATTTTAATTATTAAAAAATATTAAATAATATAAATTTATTGTGAATTGAAACTAGTTATTATTAGATTTGTAATTAGGAGTTTTGAGAATTAAATAACTTCTCCCTCTTTAATTTATGTCATGTCCACAAATACTAATAATTTTAACTATTATGTTGAGAAAATTCCTTTCAAATCCATTTAAGTACTCAAATTTTAAATGGGCCCACTGGAATTTAACAAACCTCAAATTCGTTCATGGAGACTTATTTATTTTTTGTAAATACTGTGCTTTTACTACATTACCCCTCTCCTTTTTTCCAAAGCCGCCCCTGTCGGCAGGCAAAACTTTGGCATAGTGGGACAATTGTCTATTCACAATAACAGATTAATTATTAGCAATAATGTTTTAGAGATTTACAAGAACGGATGAGTTATTGACAACTTTTTATAGAATAATGTTTTATGAAATGGCCTGTTTTGCCATTGATTCATTTTTACCTTTTTCTTCCAATTAGAGCCAATTATGTGTTTTATATAATTAAATAAAATAAATAACAATAGCTGTGGGACTCCCAAAAAAGAAAGGAACCAACAAAGGAAATAATTAAAAAAATTAATTTAATTTTAAATATATATTTATTTTATCTTTAAAATTTATAATTTTTTTACAATATTTTTTTTATTGTATACGTCAAACAGTTTTTATCTAAGAAAAGTCATCATGAAATATCACATTTTTAAAAAATTAAATCATATTTGTTAAAAATAATTAATACAATTAACTTTTTTAATCTATCTAAATTAATTATCTAATTTTTATATTAAGGATCGAGTAGTAATTGTTTTCCTGGAAATGTCCATATATTAAAATTTGTTCTTATGTTAACTTTCTCATCTTGGAAAAAAGTTTAGAATTTAATAAATTTAAGTAAGGGTAATATTAGAAAAAATAGTGGTAATTGTTTCAAAATTTAACAACATAAAGTACTTTTATCTGTTTTTTCCTATTAAGGACCCAGCCCGAGAGACCAAGACACTGAGAGCTAAGGATGGAAATTTGGGTTGGACCCGCGGCCCCAACCCGCCAAAATTTGACGGGTTGGGTTGGTTAATGTCCAGCCCATTTGGGTGCGGGTCTGTTTGACCCGCACCCGCCTAACTCGTAACCACGGTGGGTTTTTTTTTTTTTTTTACAAGCCCCCCCCCCCCCGAATTTTCTTCCCCACCCCACCCTTTTCAGTTTTCAATTTCATTTTGTTCTCTCTGCCGCTGCGCCTTCCTCTCCCTCAACCCTCAGCCCTTCCACAGCCGACAGCCCTTCTTCCACAACCCTCAGCCCTTCCGCTGTGTAAATGACCTGGTTCTTTCTGCTTGTTCTTTACCCATATCTGGCTTTGATCTACATGCAGCAGGCTTTGAGTTATCAAGGCCAATTATAATCTGAAAAATTACCGTCCTGACATATTAAATAATAGATATAAGCTAAGTTGTATGTAATATTCATATGCTGTAGAAATCCAGAAGGTTTTATCTTCAGGTAACAAAAGTGCCCGCCAACCCGCCATGGCGGTCTCGAGTTGGTATTACATCAACCCGCTTGGAGGCAAGCCTATTAAAAATAATGTGACACCTTATTTTCCGCATGCGACAAAACCATCAACAATAATGTGAAAAAGCAAGAAACAGAGCATAAATGTGATTAAATGTCATGCTTACATTTCTAATTCCATCTGCTCTAAAAATAGTAATTAATTTTTTATATATATTAAATTTTATAATTATAATATAGCATATTACTTTATAATTTAATTAATATTTTATTAAATAATTTATTTATCTTTATTCTTCTATATAATCAATGTTTAACTTAAATATCATCCATTCTAATAATAAACTTTGTATTTATAATAAATAACTTAAATTTTTCTATTGCCTTTACTATTTCTAAAAATTCTTTTCAATTCAAATGACATTTAGATATTTTAACAATTAATTTTAATAAATTAAGTATATAATTTCTACCTTAATTAATTAATCCTAAAAAGGATTACAAATCCTTTTTATTTTTTATTTCTTGAAAATTATAATACTTTTATATTTATATATTTTTATAATTCTATTCTATTAAGAGATATATATTGTCCTAAAAATTCTATTCTTAAAGCAAGAAACAGAGCATAAATGTCATTAGCACTAACCTAATTATAACCAAGAAGATAATATATGGTGAATTTAAAATGCGCACAAGTTGCTCCATGAAAAAGGGTGCCAGTTGACTATCAAATTGTTCCATTATAGCGTTAGTATATGATTGAAGTTGCTATTTGAGGTTTTTTGGGAGAAGAGATTGGAAAGAACTAAGAGCATGGAAAGAGAAAAAATAATCTGAAGGAAGAACGAGAGTGAAAAGATAGTATGTGTTTGGAAAAGAAAAGAAAACGTGCTTTTAAACTTAAATTATGATTTAAAAATTAAATTATGTATGCTATTGAAAAATCCACTTAATTAGTTTTTTTTTTTTTTATCGGTCGTGGGTTTGTTATTAATTTTTTGAAGAACAATAAAATCAAAGAAAAATTGGGGATAAATCCTGATTTGTATTATAGTCTTCCTTCTCACAATTCCACTAAGGGATATTATGATACGGCTCTAGCTTTTGGGGACCTATTGTCTAATTAATTTCTCTTGATTTATTCCTAAATTTCTTTTGAATTAATTACTACCGCATATCTTTAATATATTTAACATAAGAATTAAATAATTAATTTATAAATATTAAAAAAATTAATTAAATTAATTATTTATAATAAAATTATTTTATTTTTTAAATTATTATCTTTAATCATGTGTATTATAATAATTTTTAACTAAAAATTATCTTAATATATATTATAAATAGCGATATTTTATAAAAAAAATTTATCCAAAATATATTAGATTTTTATATTTATAGTAGCAAAGTAAATTTCTTTTTCTTTAGGACCAAATGAGTATTAAAAAAAAAAGAAAAATATAAAAATATCTTATAAAATTTAAAATTTTAAAAAAATTATATGAAATTATAAAAAAGATATATTGGTCATAAATATTAATATATTTTTTTTAAAATTTAATTTTTTTTTTCTTATATCCCTCCTCCCTCTTCCCTCTTCTTTTTTCCTTATAAACCCTTCTTGCTCCTTCTCTCATGCGTCTGTTTTCTCTCTCCCCATCGATATTTCTGTTCCCCCCTCATCTGTTTCTCTCATTCCCCTTCCGTTTCTATTATGATGATTTTTTTTTGTTACCCACCCGATTCACCGGAGTTTTACCCCGAATACATCCGGATCTGACCCGCGTCGCGCACCTGGTTATGGTGGGTGAGTCTCTCAACGGGGATTTTTTGCGTACGCCAAAGCTCGAACTCGAGACCTCGCTTAAGCGATACCGAGCCGCTTACCACTCGGACCAACCCCCGTTAGTTATTATGATGAAATTATGTTATTGCTTATGAGTTATAGATAGCTCTCCCCCTGTTCTCTATTTCTGATTCTGTTCTCCCTCATTTTCAGTTTTGTTTCTCCCTCTTCCCCACCTCTGTTTCTGTATTTGCAACCTTTTTCATATATGTTTGGTTGTTCTCCCCCACCCCCCCCCCCACCCCCCCAAAAAATTAAGTTTAAGCTGTTTTGTTGAGCAACCATTAGAAAGTTCATTAAAAAAATAGCAAACGAGACATGCAGCTAAGTCTATCTAACCAATGAGAGATTGATAGAAGGAAAAAGGACCAACTGGAATACACATTCAAGGGCACATTTTTGTTGACAACAAGGGCAAAGGGTGACAACAAGGACGGACACATTTTTATCATTTGAATACGTGTAATATAATTGCTATTATAGGTAATCTAATTTTTTTTGTAAATACCATAAATCAAATGGTCAATATCATTAAAAGTGTTATTAGTAATGAAAGCTATAATTGTATGTTATTAAATTTACTTATTTACAAAAGTTATAAATCTTATTAAATGAGTAGTAATTTACCTAAATAATTACTTAAAACTAAGTTGTTAAATAGATTAATAAATATTTTATTTAATTTGGTCAAAATTATTATAAAAGTTATAAATCCTATTAGACGAATAATAATTGACTAAATAATCACTTGCATACAAAATTGTTTAATGAAGTAGTAAATATTTTATATCAGGTAGTCACAATCATCACAAAAATTATAAATCCCATTACGCAAGTAGTAATTCATCAATGTAATTACTTGCACCCAAATTGTTATACAGAGTAATAAATGTCTTATATAAAGTTATTAAAATTATGATAAAAGTTATAAATCTTATTAGATGAATAGTAATTGACCGAAGTAATCACTTGAAATAAATTTATTACTCCGTTAAATAACTTGGATGCAAATTGTATGATAACCTTTGGTTGAGAAGATAGTAGTTCAAAGGAAATTGAGATGCCAAACTAAATCTTTATGATTTTTCAAATTTGGTATGATGTTATGCCAAAAATTTAAGGTATAATTATAAATGATAGGTGAAAGTATATCTAACACTCTAAATTTTTTTTTTAAGTATATCTAGTATCTTAAAATATTTTATAGTTTACCTTTCACCCTAGAGTATTTTTCTAAGTGCATTCAATATCTTAAAGTATTTTGTGACATAATTATATCATGAAAGTATTAATTCCTTAGGAGAAATTGGGCCCTTAAATTATTCTTTTTACCTTGACATTGTCTTCCAAAAATCCTATAAATTAAAGTACATCTAGTACCTAAAAATATTTTTTAGTAATAACTTTAGGGTATTGAACATGTTTAGAAAAATATTTTATGTTGGTAGATGAATAATAAAATATTTTAAGGTGTTAACTGTATTTAAAAATATATTTTAGGGTGTTAAATAAATTATAAAATATTGTGCTTAACATAAAAAATATTAACCCATAATGGATTCAAGAATAATAAATTTTAAATTATATCTTCTCAACTCATTTCATCATGATATAAATGAAAGGAAAATTTATCAAAACTAGAGTGACTCTCAAAAATAGATAAACGTAATATTTATTTGATTGGTGATCGAGCAACTTGGTCATATCTTAAGAGTACCAATCAACAATTTAAGTTAAGCAATGCAATATAATCTCGGGTTATTTCATTTTGGGGACTCTTAGTTTATTCCTAAATTAACTTTTAAAAATACATTAGTGATAAAACCTATTGAAAATAGGTTGCCAAAGGTTGGAATTCTCGTTAAT
The DNA here is from genome assembly GCA_037074615.1 of Leucaena leucocephala. Classification (NCBI taxonomy): domain Eukaryota; kingdom Viridiplantae; phylum Streptophyta; class Magnoliopsida; order Fabales; family Fabaceae; genus Leucaena; species Leucaena leucocephala. The sequence continues at coordinate 17,405,896 of CM073549.1, read as the reverse complement.
ATTCACATTTAATACTCGATAATATTATGAATATAATTATCTCTAATAAAAAATATCTATACCTAGTAAAAAAATATTAAAACTAGGGGAAATTATGGTTGGTTTGTTTAAAATCATAATTCTACTAAATGCGAAAATAAATATTTTTAAAAGAGTGGGAATGAAAATGATTTGATAAATGCAAGTGATAAAACCTCTAGAAATGAATCTTTGGCAATCATAGTTTAAAATAGTATTGGGAGTTCAATTCATTAGGCTTTCAAAAAGTATATTAAAGTATTATGAGTGAGAGCCATACGCTATATTAAAGTATTCCCTCTTCACTTAGGACACTTCAACAGCCAAGCAGGAACAAATTGAGAGAAGAAGTGAGAGAAACAGAAACCGAGGAGGAAGAAGGAGCTCGAAGGAGAAGAAGATGGAGGAAGAGAGTATCTCATCCACATGCAACCGGATGGGTACCTAGGCTAAGAGGTAAGAGTCCTGAACTTTGTTCCATCATCATTTTCTTTAGCTGAGACTTATTCTGCGAATGGATGGTGACTGAAATTTGATGTTTAGTGAGAGGAAGTCAGCGATTAAGTGAGATTATTGTAGTTAGGTGTAACTTGAAGCTTACTGCTCAAATTAAATTGATTTATTGTGTCCTTAACTTTAGATTAGATTAAGTGTGTGTAGGAGAAGAAATAAAAGAGAACCTAATTAATTATAATTTATAAAAAAAAATAATGAGAATATAAGCAAAAGAAAGGAATGGTATTATCAATATGAAGACGAGGGATTTCAATGATTGATGTGTGGTTATTATCGTTCAACAAAAATATTAGAGTTGTAAAAGAAAATAATAACAAAATCAAAAGGGAAAACTCTATAAATTTTTTTACTCTAATTATTTATTTCATAAAATATCTAGAATCTTAAAATGATTTTAATTCATAAATAATTATTAACAACTATGTAACTTGTAAACTAATTATTAACTATAATCCATCCTAAAAAAGTAATAAGAATTTTTATTGAAAACTCTTTTAGGAATTTAACGAAACCTTTATGAATTAATCATGCAAATTAATTAAAAAAATAAAGGATAAATATAAATAAATTTATATGAGGAATAAAAGATATAAGTGAAAAGGACAAATTATAATTAATAAAAGGATTACAATAGTTTGATCACAAATTTATTCAAAGTAAAATAAATATATTCATCAAGCAAATTCAAAATCTAGATTAGGAAATCATAGAGTTGCAAAATGAACACATCAATCCTTAATAAAACTAATTACAATTCCTAATAACTGCTACATCTTTCCTAAAAAATTTAGAATGAAAGGGATGGAATTGTGGTAAATATGAAGAAGATGATTGTGATGGTGGTGATTGGTGTATGGTGAATTGCTCCAAGGTCCTCCTTTTATAGGTTTAGGTTATGTCTTTATTGTCTTCCTTGTAGGATATTGTCTCTATGTTGATTGGCTCATCAAAAGATTATGATAATCTCTATTTATCTTCAGTATCATTTCAAGCTATCATTTTTTTTAATATCTCCAAAGATAATCTTTTTAACTCAAATGCCCTAAAAATAATTAAAATAAAAAGTAATAGGATAAAAAACATAAAATAATTAATAAGAAAATATGAAAAGATAACACCTTTATTTATTATCCTTAAATATAATATAATTTTGTAGTTATTGATATGGGTCTTAGTCATAATTTATTTATTTTTTCTAATTTCCTGAAATACATAAAAGTAAAATATTTTTAGGCAAATCAATTTAATCAAGAGAAATAATAAAATCAATAAAAATATAAGAAAATGATATTTTTAATAATTTAATTCATATAATCAATTAAAACATAAAGTGAGAAAAACTACTACAATAATGCCTATTAAACATGATAAATTTTATATAATATAAATAAAATAATATGATAAAATATGGATTTATCACTTATCTAGATGATATATAATGTTGTATGTGATTATTTATGACTCTGGATGTTGCTGCTCGAATTCTTTGGAGTGTATTTTGAATCTGGAATTTCAGAGTGAGGAAGGATGCTGTATTCTTGTTTGTTTTACTGGAGCTATATAGGATTGCTTAAAAGTTTAAGTGGATAGATTGTATTAAGATTTATATACATGTATGATGGTAGAAGCCATGGAGTTCAAACTTTTGAAGCTGGAAATTGATTTAGAACTTGCCGTTGATGCTTCTAAATGACTAATAATTATTCTAGATAGCTAAACCATGCTTAGAGATGCTTAAATGATGATCTAAAGATGGTTTTTCAAGATGAAAATTTTCAGAATTTGTTAAAGTCATGCTATCCAAATTTTAAAGAGAATAATGACACCTACAAGCTAATGATAGTATATTATATGCTCCTTTAGTCCTTAATATATAATCTAATTAGGGAATTAATTTTTGTTCTACGTATAATACATATTTTCTATATTTATTAATTTTTTCTTTAATTACCCATATTGATATTCCTTCAATAATAATTAAGTAAAAGAGGAAGTTAACGATGATTATAATATTTTAGAAAAAAATACATCATATTAACTAATTTCTTTAATCTAATCAAATTAGTTAAATAGATCTATATCAAGGATGAGAGGAGTAGTATGTGTATGATATAAGGAGATGAATGTTGCTAAATTTAAATTGGGACACATGATTTTAAAGTTGGAAATATTCCAGGACAGCACCTAAGATGAGGTGCAAAAAATGCTTCAATGGATGTTGGTAGAGTTGCGTAAATGTTATATTTATAGATATGTTGAGGCATATCTATAAAAAATTGAATCTTGGGGAGCTGAACTTTAAAGAAGTGCCCCTGTTTAAATGACTAGAAAGAGTTTAAATCATAAGGAATTGAAAAATCAATAATATTTTTTAAGCATATGACATCCCGATCAATAGAGTGAAAAATAATCTGGCTACACTCTAGAAATCTATGGTTTTTATGTTTTTTTTTTGGGTGATTTACATAACAATCTCCAACAATCAAGGCTTCTGCTTAAGAAGGATTCCCAACAAAAGCGCTGTTTTCCTCAAATCAGCCATACAAGAAGGCCATTGATTTTCCACCTTTCTTAGTTCTTGCCTTGCTTTTGTTTGGCCATCCGCCACATAGGATGATCTGTCCTTCTTCACAGCCTCGTACTCTTCCATGAACCCTATGGTGTCCAAAACACATTCCTTCTTTTTCTTCTGAAGAGATGACAGTTTGGTTTCACAGCATTCAAATTCCTTTTCTTTGCTCTTCAATTCAGCCTGCAATCTAGAGATCTGCTCCTTCAGTTCAATCATATAATCCTCAGTATTGCGGATTTCAGACACAAGAGTAATAGCTGCCTCCATCTTTTGAGAATGTTGTTCATCGATCCACTTGTCTCTGTCTCTCAGCTTGGTGAATGTGTCTAGGGTATCAGAAGCTTGCCTGAAGGATGAGAGAATTCTTTCGATTTCTTGATGAAGAGACTCTATTTTGCCTCTAATGAGGCCGTGAGAGGAAGTTTCACCTTCAGAAAAATAGTTGGACAAGAAGTAGAGTGTATTCTTAAGGCGATGAGTGTGTTCTTGGGAGTTGGCTATCTGATTGAGATCCATTTTCAATGAGGATTCTATGTCAGCAAAGGCCTTAGCCACCTTGTCATCTTCAAAAGCAGCAACTTTGGAAATATAAGGTAAGCCAACTTCAAAGTCTGAACCATCCCTCATTATTCGAAATAATATGATAAGATCATCATCCTCAATTTGTTTAGGGTTTACATGGCCAACTTTATGTTCAACGTCAATGGATGTCTCTCTTTGATTGACCATAGTCTGACCCTGAAGCAAATGAAATGAAGCATTAATTTTACTGCTTGAATATTGTAAGAAACACATTTTTGTAAGTTCTCTATGACGTGTAGAAACACAAGAAAGGTCGTGATACTCAGTACACATGGGAACCGTTTGATTATCAAATTGTTTTATTCTAGCAATAAAATGAAGACTTACTTGAGCAGATTGATCAGTAATAGCAGAACTCCCTGATTCCATTTCCACGTGAGCAGTTAAAGTTTCTATTTGAGGCTTTTTGGGAGAAGAGATTGAAGATATCTAAGGGAAAAGAAATGGAAAAATTAATTTAAAAGAAAATTAATAATATATCAATAGTGCAAATATATTAAAAACCAAATATCTACCGGTGGAGAGGTTATTTCAGTAATAGATGGTGGAATTGTCAAGGCCACTTGGTTCGATGTTTCTTTTGAAGAACATTCATTGGTAGGTTCTTCAACTCTTTGAGGAGCTTCATTGGAGCTTCTAGTTTCTCCAAGTTCTTGTTGATCACCCATTGATTCGTTTCCGCATAACTCCTAAGCAAGGGAATGAATAAACAACAAGACATCTATTTAATTCTAAAATGAATGCAGCAAGTTTACCTTAGAAGGAGTTGATGTAGGTTTTTCAATTTTTGGTTTTGAATAATTACAAGTTGGTGAACTTGCTTTATCATATTCTCTAATATTTTAAAACATACAAGAGGAACTCAATATTTTCTTTAGCTGCTTGTGTATTTCTTGACACGTGTATTTTTTCTTATCCATTTGTACAATTAGGTTTTCTTCAGTACCCTATATAGGTATCATACTCTGTGCAATAGTAAGACAATCATTTGCAATTATTGCAATTCCCCATTTTTCTCTGTTTTCTCAACTCAAGCATAGTCTTTGTAGTTCTGACAAACTTGGTGTGCTGTGGTCTTTTTCAATAACTACCTTGGATGTTTCTCTCTGTTTTTTTATAATATTAACCAGATCCTATTATCAAGTATCTCAGAGGGATCTAGCAGGGCTTTACGCCTCTATACCAATTCTATGTAGTTCACCTTAGATGTCTCTTTATTATAAACAATCACAAAACATATAAGAAAAGATGAAATGAGTTGAAGCCTCTTATAAACTTTACAAATCTCATCTCAAAAATAGAAAGAGTTACAGATTTATTGACATCCTACTAAAATATGGAACAAAGGAAGAAGATAATATGTAAGAGAGAATTTGTTGGCTTCATAAGTCTGCATGACTGTAGAAATATATATATAACACATATAAGTGAAAGTATTAATTGAAGAATGATCCTTACCATGTTTGAATTAGATGATGGAGTTGTAGAGAGTTTTTCTTCAACAATTTTATTTACTGATGCAGTGTTACTCTATGTAGCCCACAAAATATGAATAAGTTACTAAAAAGGTTAAAATAATTAAGAGCATATAATATATTATTTAAATGAGAAATTATTTGTTGGTATGAATCCCTATTGTTATCGAATAGCATAGTATACGCACCTCTGTCAAATTTGGATAGTTACTATTCTGTTTGTGTGTTGGGGAGTCCTTTTTTCGCTATCTTCTTTGATACTTCCTCCCTCTAAATATCAACAAAAGGATACAAAAAGAAGATAAATCAGTTTTGATGTTATTAATAAACATATATAATAAATCTTAGCACACTAAATAAGAAAATCTTGATTTGTTTAATCAGTTTCTTAAGTTTGCTTAGTGATAGAAAAGTATAATACGTGTACATTTTCAAACTTAGGTGAACCATCAAGCCAAAAAAATTAGTCTCAATAAAATTCCAATATTGAAAAAAATCAATGGAAAGAAGAAATTATTACTTACCAATGGAGAGGTCATTTCTGTTGTAGTAGTAGTAGCAGGTGGAATTGCCAATGCAACTTTGTTAGTTGTTTCTTTGGTGAAGAGGTCATTGATAGGTTCTTCAAGTCTTTGGCGACCTACAGTAAGACTTATACCTTCTCCAAGTGCTTCTTGATCACCTTTTGATTCCTTTATACATGACTCCTAAGCAAAGGAACAAATAAGCAACAAGAGATATATTTAATGCAAAAATGAACCAAAAAAAACCTACCTTTGTAGAAGCTAATGAGATTGTTTGCTCAGTTGCTGAGGATAGACTCAGCAAATGATCCCAAATGAACGTAAAGAAAGGACTACATTTTACATGATTTAACATGATTTTCTAGCTTCAACTAATATATTACCTTCTTGAACACTTGGCTCCATTGTTTCTTTAGCAATTTGTTACATATGTTTGCAGTTACTTTGAGTGCCATCTCTTCAACAGAGAGAGAGAGAGAGAGAGAGAGAGAGAGAGAGAGAGAGAGATAAGTGAAGTTGTTTGTTTGGGATTCACTCTTAAATTATCTGAATTAGAAGATAGAGGGACAATTTCAGGCATAACAAAATATGAAATTGTTTAACAAGTTCGTTTGTTGCTGAATATGAAATTGTTTAACAAGTTCGTTTGCTGCTGACTTTGGTACCATATGTTAATGGAAAGAAAATATTTTGTCGGTTTAACGATGGCGTTAACTTTGATAACCAAAATCATTACTATTAACACTTGTCCGCTTCCACGTTACTCCGTACTTCAAAAAATACCCAATATACTCTTTTTGTCCTTATTATATTACCTATTTGACTAATTTGATTAGATTAAATTAGTTAATATGATATTTTTTTCTACAACACCCTAATTATTTCCTTAACTCCCTCATTCTCTTACTTGATTATTGTTAAGGGAGGAAATATGTTTTATATTTATGGGTATGATCAACTTCCTAATTAGATCCTATATTAAGAACAGTAAGAGTATATAAACATGTGTGAAAGCATTTGTTGAGAAAAGAGTCTTACACTCTCAGACTTTGATGATGGAGTTTCTACTGCATTTGAAGTAGAAGGTTGTTGCCCCACAATTTCACTTGTCGATGGCTCAGTATTCTGTATAGCCCATAAGAAGACAACAAGTGAGAAATAAGTTTGTTGGCTTCTTCTAAGTGTGTTGATAATAGAAAAGGATAATTTATGTACATGTGCTAGATCTGGAGTACTAGTGTTCTGTTCTGATTTTGTCTTGTCTCTCTCACGAGCTTCCGTTAATAATTCTTCTCTTTGCCTCTAAGCAATCATAATAAAGAAATGAATGAGTAGAAGTCATCAAGAAAGGTAGTAATCTTAGCCCAACAAATAAGAAAAGTAGTGCAACTATTGAATTTCTCCCAAAATTAGTAGAAGTCTGGCACTAACCTCTATAGCCCAATTTAAAATAATGTCCCGTGCATCCTTCTCGTTGTCATGATCTACAAAGTTCATCTGCTCTTGCGGTAATGAATCATGGAAATTAAATACTGCGCAAGCAAACAACAATTTCATTATTATTATTAGTATGAGAAGAAATCATATATAGCTGTCAGCAATTGTGGTTAGGAAATCAAATCCTATATGTGAATACTTACTCTCATGGGCGTTGACATTATCTAAAGAAATATTGTTACAATGACGCACAAGACGGATTTTCACGGTTTGGAAATCAATTCCTTGATAGATAGTATGAAGACTTGGTAGATTTACCAGTCTTATTCCAACTAGATTTGGAAGCACATCCTTGATGTCCAAATTTTGTGGCGCACCCTGTTTCCATTCAAATACTTGCACAAGCTCAGGAGCATCTTCTACATCCAACAGAAGGAGTCTTGGAAGTTTAGCACCTGTGGAGATAGAGAATAGGCATTTCAACTTCTTGCAATGGCCCACTTGAATTATACGTAGCTTTTGGAAACATGGTTGATGTGGATCCAAAGGATTTTGCTGATTCTCTTCATCATCCTCAATGATGCTCACCAGCCCTTGGCAGTCATCTATGGTTAGTTTTCTTAATTCTGGTATGCTTCTTTTGGTAGATGCAGACACTATGAACTTCAACTGTTTGCATCCTACAAATTTTAGCATGGAAAGGTTTCGAAAGATCAAAAAGTTTTTAGGTCTATCCCTTAAATCAGGCAACTCTTGCAAGTTGGAAAGATGCTTCCCTTTCTCCTTGAAAGATAATCCCTGTAAGTATATCATTAAGATATGTAAGTATTAAAGAATCTCTTTAGGTGATCGATTATAAGCTAGAGAAACAAACTGGAAAGAGGTTCACCTTTCTCCTGAAGAGATCTTCTGGTCTTTTGTGTCCACCAACCAAGAAATCTAGAAAAGTTTGGGGAAGTTGTTGACACCCTTCAAAACTAATATCTTCTAGATATAATACCTCCACATAATAGTTTTCTGCGCAGATACTAACCATATTTGGTACATCATCAAGGTCTAGTTCGTTCAAGGCTGGGAGATTAAGTTCACTCTGAACATTATGATCCTGATCAGCATGACATTTTCCAAACACATATTTCATTTTTTCTGCCTTCCAGATGTTCACAGATTCCAAGTCCTTGAAGTCTTTTGAATAGAAAGCTGGGAATACATATTCCAAATTGTTACAACGCCAGACTGAAACTTGCTGTAAGTTGGGGAAGATAGAGTGAACATTCATATGACCATGACTATTAGACCCCTCGTCTGTTATTATATGATCCAGTGCATCACACTCCTTGACTTCCAACGTTTCCAGCAAATCTAGTGATGAGGCGATGAGGCAATGGATAGGGTAAAGAGTGACTTTAACCCACGCAATGCAATTATCCCAATCCTTCTCAAACTTTTGCAAGGGTATAATGGTGTTATAAAAAGTCCATGAGCTCCATTGACAACATATTTCTCCTTTAATTCCTGTATTCCGTACAAACATGTAAATTCTTCTTTCATAGATTGTAAAAGGATAGGACAAGTTATGGTAGAGGGTTAAGGTTCAAAATTTTTCTATTATTACAAGAAAATTATACTCTATATAAACAAATTAAGTTCTTCTACAACCATCGATTTATAAACACCTAAGACTAATTGCTATTCTCATCATGTAATAACAAGTTCAACAAAGCATTTTTGGATGATTCATCCAATATTATGAATAAACACATATATTTCAACATCATAGAGTGAGATATAAGTACCTGATTATGGTCCAGCTGAGTTTTCATGGAAGCAGAAGGGTGATGTATAGTTGAGGCATTTGATTTTCGCCAAAAACAACAGAGAAGACCCCTTGATAAATTGCTACTACCATCTTCTACTTTTGTACTTGGGGATGACTTTTGTACTTCACTGGAACAAGGCCTAGGGAGATAACATTCTGCATGTATGCTGATGAAATTCGGTACTCTAGAAAGTACCACTTCTTCTAGCAACTGGAGGATGGCTTGTTTTCCCATTTGGTGTAGATCTCTCTCCACTGCATATTGCCCAAATATGTATTTTAGATTCCCACAATAAAAAATAACCATACTTTTTAGTAGTGGAAGGTCTTGACAAAAACATATGGGCAATATAAATTCTAATTTAGGACAGGATATGAGTATGAGATATTTCAGTTTTGGGAAAATTGAGTCGTTATGACTCCTTTGATTAGAATAATGATCCTCCATTGTCTCTGCTACTATATATTTCAACTCATAACATCCATTAATTTCCAACGTTTCTAGCTGCTTTAGACTATGTGCTGTGGATGGATGAAAAAGGCATGCCATTGAACAATTTCGCAAACATATGGACTGAAGATTATACAGCTCTAGCTTGCCATCAAATAACATGCTTTCCAATTTTTGACATCTTGATAACTTCAGCATCTTCAGTTGCTTCAGAAAGTCAACAGGATAAGGACCACAACATAGTTCTCTCACATGCATGTCAAAAAGCTGCAGTTCAACCAACTTGGAGAAGATAGGCACACCAGATCGAAGATGCTCTGTACGGATTAGGCACTTTATCTCATGCACAGATTCCAAAGAAAGCATAGTTAAGTGATCTTTCATGTTGTCATCTTTCACAGGTAACATGTCAGGAACAATATTTGTCCATCCTCTATTATAATAATCTCGTCCTAACTTCAAAACTTCTGCTCTTGCTACTAGGGATTTAAATACTTCGTTGGACAAGTTTACTCCTGAATCATAATATCTAGATATTGGGAAATTCACTCCACAAATATTACTAATAGTAATACCATCCCCACACTTTATATAATACCTTTGCAATTGAGGAAGGGTTGTAATTTGAGCTAGTGATTTAATCATACGATTTGCCACATAATACAGCTCCTCTAATTGCGAGCAACTTCCAATCACTTCCAGTGGATTATTTCCTTCAATCAAACATTCAACTATCTCTAACAATCTCAATTTTTCTAGTTCTCTTATTTTGTTTGGAAACTCAACAATTGAACATTCAATCAGTTCAAGACTCTCGAGGCTTTTTAAGTTTACCAATATAGATAGATCTCCGATCTCCATTTTTTTTATGGCTAAAGTCCGAACATTTATCAATGATAGAGGCGATTTAAATAAACATGCAGTTGGAATTTTATATTCTGGCTGAATCATTAATGCCAAAATTCTAAGGTTCTCCATCCCTTGAACGATATCATCTGGAACCTTAACTGTAAGAGAATTTGTTATATTATTTAGCCATACTAAAAGAACCTCAAGTTTTCTGCATTCAAAATAGTTCGGAAAGTCAAATATGTTCCAAGATGAATACTGGACATTCTCTATTAAAGTTGTGTTAGAATTCTTGACCACTTGAACTTGTCTGTTTCCAATCCATAGAGCCACTTCTCGGATCAAGTCATGCATTTTTATAGATTCATTCCCAACCTTTAATAATAAGCAGGAATCTATGAGCTCATTTTTAATTGGAGTGAAATGACTTCTTGCCGTAGAGTATTTATTAGCTTCTCCAGAAAGCCCAAGACCTATCGCCACTCTAGTTAAAAATTCTATTGGTATTTCATAATCTTCTGGGAAGAGAGAGCACAAGAGGAAGAGTTGTTTGGCCTTTTCGTTGAGATGATCATAGCTTAATCTCAAAGAATTATAAGCCTCTTTCAAATCTTCCTTAACATCATGAACTGACTCAGGATTCCGCAATCTTTCCAAAGCTTGCTCCCATTCTTTCAGAGGCCTTGACTTCAATGCTCTTGCCACTGCTACAATTGCAACTGGTAATCTTCCACACTCCTTCACAATGCCTAAAGTCATATCCTTAAAATCATTAGAAGAACCGTCTATGCTCTTGCCAGCATGAGATAGGAAAAGATCAACTGCATCCTTTTCATTCAAGACCTCGAGTTCAATAGTCTCATGGCATCCCATATCTGTACAAACTCTCCAATCACGTGTTGTTAGCAAGCACAACAACCCTTGCTATGGCGGCCGAGAGGAATACCTATATCTCGAAGTGTAAGATTCTCCCACATGTCATCTAGTATTATAAGCACTTTTTCTTCACCTTCTACTATTCTTTTCCACAATTCTTGTGCATGTTCAGATCCATCCATTCCTTCCTTGAAAGAAAAATTTAAGTGCGTTGCAATTTTGTCTCGAATCTTTTTCAAGTTTGCATCTTTTGAGACAACACTAAAGATGACTTTATCAAACACCTTTGATTCTTCAACTTTTTTGCCTAGTTCTAGCGCCATTGTGGTCTTCCCTGTTCCGCCCAGCCCATAAAGTCCAATCATAAACTTCTTGTCATCTTTCAATGCCCCCGTAAGTTTCTCAAATTGCAACTTTCTATGCTCAAATTGCATAAAATTTGGAGAAGAATAGAACTCGATGCCTGGAAGCCCAGTTGAACGTGCCACCCGAGTGAAGCTATTGCTCTGTTCCATCAGCTGTCTAATACTTTGCGTCTTGCCTTCCAACTCCTTGCCTCGCTGGTACTGCCAAAAGCAATTGGTAACCAAACCAAACCATTTCTTCTTTCCTTTTGTGTCTTCTTCTACGAGACCATTGGCTCTATCTAACCACAGTTCAACTTCATTTTCGATCTGATTCTCACTTCTGTCTTTGGCTTCTTTAATATCTTTAAGCACTCTGCTTCTTCTTGCACTCAAACTTGTCTTTTCCTCTTCGAAGTCATCAACATAGCTCTTGTAACAACACAAGTATTTGAGTTCCTGCATTGCTTTATCTGCCAATGATTCTGCGACATGGGTAGCCACGCCCTCTCCAATTGCCGCCATCTAACATATATTTCATATGTGATACAGTTAGGGACAGTTGACTACGCTTACCATGTTCTAGGATTCCGATAGCATATTCAAGAGCGAATATCTACATCAAAAGGAATATGAATGTTTGCAAGCTTAGTGTCTTGTTCATTTTCCTTTTCTGTTTCTCCTTCCAATCCTAAAGCGTTTATTTACATATGGCATAAAGCTTTTCAGATTTTATATAACTTAGCCTTATAAAAATATAATAAATACTCTTTCGGTCCTTAATATAAAATTTAAATAAGAACTTGATCTTGATTATAAATATAATATATCTTTTTTATATTTATCTATTTTTTAAAATTACTATTATTAATACTCCATCAATAATAATTAAGAGAAGAAGAGAGAGAATTAAAAAAGATAGTTAGTCTGTTTTAAAAAAATATTATATTAACTAATTTAATTAATTTTTTTAATCTAATCAAATTAGTTAAATACGTTTTACATTAAAGATATACTTTAGTAACTTTTTAAATCGTTTAAAAATTATTTTTATAAACTCAAAGAAACATGCTTTTTTTTTAATAAAACATGCTCTTTAATTTTTCAATCGAATTAAAATTTGAAAGATTTAAAAAATGGGTTTGTTGATAAATTTTTGAAGTTCTGATCTTTCCAGCCTAACTAAAATCGTAAATATAAACGTAAAAACATGTAAGTCATATCATTTTCTTGCTTAATATTATTTGGAGAAAATGCAATCAGGCCCTACATTTATATATAATTCTCCTATGGCCATCCTACAAGAAGTAAGCCTACATTTATAATTCTCCTATAGCCATCCTACAAGAAGTTAGGCAAATGACTAATTTTTCCCCTCTAGCTTTCAATAAATCCTCTCTTAATAAGGAGAATCAATGTATGCCCTTTTCAACTTACTCTCGGATTTCTCTCAATGCTGTGGGACATTATTTTACATAAACATAAAAAATTGAGCAAATATTACTACTATATGGAATTATTTGTCATAGGGGTGCTCCTCTGAAAGAATTTTTATGGCAGAATCAAGCAATTGCAGGTCCTGGTTTTCTCTCCAAGTGCTTAAGGGCTTCTCTATTGTAGATTCGCAAGTTTGGTCTTATGGAAGATGATTCCAAATTAACAACCACTGACTAGCTCCCTTTAGTCAAACTCCTGCTAATTTCTGGTTCTTTTATTAGTTCTTTAACTACATGTGACTTGTAAACTTATGTAGGTTTAATATTGTTTTGTGCTTTACGAGAAAAAAGCTCATACAGTATTTAATATAAAACTTATTTAATAAATTTAATGAGATTAAGAAGGATTATGAAGTTAGTTAATATGATATATTTTTTCTAAAATACTTAATCATCTTTCATAATACTCTCATTCTCTCTCTTACTTGATTATTGTGGAGGGAGCTTCGATATAGACAATTTGAGAAAAAATAATAAATATAAGAATTATATCTTGTATTTATAATTAATATTCACTCCTCAATTATATCCTATATTAACAACCGAAGGAGTATCATTTTGTTGTTTTGATAAAAAAAGAAGAAGAGATAAATTAACAAGAAACTTTATAGATATAAGAAGCTAAACCATATCAATATCAACATTCATATGAAATATGGACAGTATAAAGAGCCGCGTTGTGCTTAAAGTTTATAGAATACAGTCAATTTTCTACTCCATGCATGTAAATGTACATAACCCATCATGGTTTATAATTTAACAAAGCTGTAAGAGTTTCAATGAATAAATGAAATTTATTTACGATTAAAACTAAGCATATACTAACCTGAAAAACAGGGAATCAATGTGTGTATTTGTATATGTGGGTGTGTGTGTGTAAAATATCAAGAAGATACATCTAATTGTTTCTTCACATTTTAGTGATTTTTACAGCCTCGCCTAAACCATTGCTAAGCCTAAAAACCCTATAATAAAGACATGTAAGTAATTATTATTTTCATAGTGAAAATACAATGAATTTTATACTCTATGTAAAGATACGTAATTCGCCATATTTTAATTTATAATTTAAGAAAGCAATAAAATTAAAGTTGCTACAAATAAATGAACTTTACGATTAAAACTATGAATATACTAACCTGGGAATAGAAATCGAAAGTCTTCAAGTACGCTTGACGAGACTAACCAAGATCTAAGAAATCAAAATAAATTAAAGAAAAATTTAAGAGAATATACATATAAGAAGATGCAACATAATTCATAAGTATCATGGATAACAAATCCTTACCTCTCAGAGATTTCTATGTGCTACTGCTGCAATGCCTATGATATAAAAGCTTATTTTTGTTGTTTTTTTTTCCTTTTTATTTTTTGTTTTGTTTTTGTTTTTTAAGAGAACAGAAACTACTAGAACAATGGTGGTTGAGAGAAAAATCAAATGAGAAATTTAAAAACAAAGAAAAAACGTATGAAAATACTTGGCAGAAAGAAGATTTCAACAAATTTTTTCTTTTAATTTTCTGTAAACAAGGAGAAGAACAACAACTATAATAACGATCAACAAAGATGAGAGTGGAAAAATATTTCAAACACAAGAAAATAGAGCCACAAATTAAGGAGAGGGCAACAAACGAAGGATTCAAATACAAGCAGAAGCCAAAACTCTAAATCTTTTTTTTTTTTTTTTTGGAAGAACAAGAACATGAAAAGCTGTGTTGGAATGAAGAGAGAAATGGAAGCGAGAAGGCAAGAAGAGCACAGAAATTGCAGAGAGATGAAGCAGATGGTAGCTATCGATGTGGTCAATAGAGGAGGGGGGATTGGCATAAATAATTAGCAACAATTAATTCTTAGATTATTTTTTGTTGACGTACATAAGCTCGAAATTCTTTGTTTATTAGTTGTTGACTTTGTTTTGTTGGGATTCGTTCATTGATCTTGTCCATAACCACCACGTGACTGCAGAGTGTCTTTATATAATGCCAGATTAATTATACTCGGTTTCAAAATGGTTACACATTTGACAACTCATGATTTCACATTTTATATTGAGAACCGATAAGCATGAGGCCTTGGTGGAGTTATATAATAATAAGATACTCTTTCGATATTTAAAGTAGGAGCTAATTGGGATGTTAGTCTTAGTCCTAAATATAAGACATATTTCTTATATTTATTATATATATTTTTTTAAATTAACTCTATTGATGCTCTACAATAATAACAAGTAAGAGAAGAAGAGAGAGAGTTAATATGTTGGGCAGAATCTGGCATAGCACCTCCCACTCGCTAGTCACTACTCACGACTTCTATACAGCATGCATTGGTGAGTTCTTTGTGTTATTTTTGGGTGATTTATATATATAACAATCTCCTGACAATCAAAGTTTTTGCTTAAGAAGGATTCTGAACAAGAGTGCAGTTTTCCTCATTCAGCCACACAAGAAGCCCATTGCTTTTCCACCTTTCTTTCTTGCCTTGCTTTTGTTTGATGGCCATCCACTACATAGGACGACCTGTCTTTCTTCACAGCCTCGTACTCTTCCATGAAACCTATGCTGTCCAAAAGACACTCCTTCTTTAGCTTCTCCTGATGAAGAGACTCTATTTTGCCTCTAATAAGGCCATTGTGAGAGGAAGGTCCAATATCTTCCGAAAAATGGGTGGACAAGAAGTTGATGAACTTGCTTTATCATATTTCTCTAATGAATGGCCTTCACCATAAGTTGATTTGACGAGTTTACATGTCTAACGAGTTCATTTGCTACTGCTTTGGTATTCTACAAGCTTACAGTTTGTTGGTATCTTAAAGTTGTTTTAATGAGTTTACTGTTCGTGTTAACTTTGCTAACCAAGTTGTGCATAAGAGGCTTCTACCAACTCTTATCAATAAAACAAAATCATTGCTATTACAAGACATTTCCACTTCCACATTACTAAATAATATATATATATTCATAAAAGTATTAATTGAAGAATAGCTCTTACGATGTCTGAATTAGACGATGGAGTTGTAAAGAGTTTTTCTTCAACAATTTCATTTGCTGATGCATTGGTACTCTATGTAGCCCATAAAATATGAATACGTTAAAATAATTAAGAAGCGTATGATATGTTAAATAAAAGAGAAACTGTGTATTGGTCTAAGTCCCTATTGTTATAGAATAGTATAATGTCCCTTTGTCAAATCTGGTAAATTACTTTTTGTTTTGTGTGTTGTGGAGTCTTTTTTAGCAATCTCCTTTGATACTTCCTCCCTCTAAACATCAACAAAAAGATATAAAAAAGAAGATAAACTGAGTTTTGATTTTATTCAACAAAAAGAAGATAAACAAGAATAATATATATATATTAGTTTATTATCAGCATAAACTTTGATTCCTAATGCACCAGAGGCTCCTGCAAAGTAAAAATAAAATCATTACTTAAGCTATTTCCACTCTTGTATTGCTACATAACTGAAAGATGCTAAATGAAAGTATTTGTTGAGGAAAGGCCCTCATTATACTTGAATCAGATGATGGAGCTGTTGCTGCTGCATTAGGAAAAAAATATTTTAAAACATACTAGAGGAACTTAGTATTTTCTTTAGCTGCTTGTGTAATTCCTTGACAAGTGTATTTTATTCATATCCATTTTTACATTTAGGTTTTCTTCTGTACCTTATATATGTATCATGCTCTGTGCAATAGTAAGTAAGCCAATCATTTGCAATTATTGTAATTCCCCATTTTTCTCTGTTTTCTCAAATGAAGAATAGTCTTTGTAGTTCTGACAAATTTGGCTGTGGAATCTTCTTAATAACTACCTTGAATGCCTCTCTGTTTTATTTATAATATTAATTGGATCCTATTATCAGGTATCCTAGTTTCGGAGTTTGTGGCTGCCCTTTCCAGTATAAGTATCTCATCTAAGAACAAAACTCGAGACCTAGAAGGATTTAGTGAAGCCTTGCACTACTAGACCAACTCTATGTTAGTCACTTTAGATGTCTCTTTATTCTAAACAATCACAAAACATATAAGAAAAGATAAAATGAGTTGAAGCCTCTTATAAACTTTACAAATCTCATCTCAAAAATAGAAAGGTTTACAGATTTATTGACATCCTAGTAAAATTTGGAACATAGGAAGAAGACAATATGTTGGCTTCATAAGTCTGCATGACTAGAGAAATGTATGCTACACACACATGTTTGCTAGACTTGGAGAACATTTTTTGTTCTGCTCTGGTATTGATTATTGTCATGAGTCATGACTCTCTCCAGAGCTTCCTCAACTTCAGAAAATAGTAAGTTGAAGTCATTAATAAAGATTGTAATATAGGAAGAAGTGTTGCATGTATGGAATTTCTACCAAAATAGGGCGAGGGAAACTTTTATTCAAGAATTGGCTAATTTGATTTTCAGTTATAAGCTTGGTGTAAAAATTGCCATGCATCATCTCCCTATTTTTTCTCTGAGCTGAATAAGACATTTTATCAAGTTTAATACTAACCTCATAAATCCAGTTTGAAAAATCTATTGCTTGGTATTCGTCTTGATCTACATATCTTTGAACTAATCCAAACACTGCCACAATGAAACAATTCAGTTATTATAAGAACAAATTGTAGCAATTAGGAATTGTAATGAATTACCTATGGAATACTAACTTTCAGAGTAGCTATCATTAGCTAACATGTTTCACCTTTTAATTCCTGTATTCCGTACAAACATGTGAATTCTCCTTTCATATATTGAAAGAGGATGGGGCAAGTTATGGTAGAGGTTTAAGGTTCAAACTTTTTCTATTATTATAAGAAAATTCTACTCTATATAAACTAATTAAGTTCTTCTCCAACCATTGATTTATAAACACCTAAGACTAATTCCTATTCTCATCATACAATAACAAGTTCAACAAAGCATTTTTGGATGATTCCTCCAATATTATGAATAAACACATATATTCCAACATCATAGAGTGAGATATAAGTACCTGATTATGGTCCAGCCGAGTGTTCCTGGAAGCAGAAGGGTGATGTATAGTTGGGGCATTTCATTTTGGCCAAAAAAACTCAGAGAAGACCCCTTGATAAATTGCTACTACCATCTTCTACTTTTGTACTTGGAGATGACTTTTGTACTTCATCAGAACAAGGCTTGGGGACATAACATTCTGCATATATGTTGATGAAATTTGGTACGTTATAAAGTTTCACTTCTTCTAGCAACTGGAGGATGGCTTGTTTTCCCATTTGGTGTAGATCTCTCTCCTCAGCATATTGCCCAAATATGTATTTAAGCTGATCGCAAAAAGAAATATCCATCCATTTTAGTAGCGGAAGGTCTTGGCAAAAACATACGGGCAATATAATTTCTAATTCAGGACAGTCTACGAGTCGAAGATGTTTCAGTTTTGGGAACATTGAGTCATTATGACTCTTTTGATTAGAATCATGATCATCCATTGTCTCTGCTACTATATATTTCAACTTACAAAATTCCCTAATTTCCAAATTTTCTAGTTGCTTTAGACTATATGCTGTGGATGGATGAAAAAGGCATATCATTGAACATCCTTTTAAACTTATGGACTCAATATTACACAGCTCTAGCTTGGCATCAAACAACGTGCTTTCTAGTTTTTCACATTTTGATAGATCTAGCTCCTTCAGTTGCTTCAGAAAGTCAACTGCAGAAAGACCACAGCATAGTTCTCTCACATCCATGTCAAGAAGTTGTGGTTCGACCAACTTGGAGAAGATAGGCACACCAGATCGAAGATGGTCTGTACGGATTAGGCACTTCATCTCATGCACAGATTCCAAGAAAGCATATTTAAGTGATATTTCACAGGTAACATGTCAGGAACAATATTTATCCATCCTCTATTATAATGATATCCTTCTAACTTCAAAACTTCTGTTCTTGCTACAAAGGATTTACATACGTCTTTGAACAAGTTTACTCTTGAGAGCTATATCTCATAATATTCAGATATTGGGAAATTCACTCCACAAATATTACTAATAGTAATACCATTCCCACCTTTTATATAATACCTTTGCAATTTAGGAAGAGTTGTAATACCCTTTATATAATACCTTTGCAATTTAGGAAGAGTTATAATACCCTTTATATAATACCTTTGAGCTAGTGATTTAACCATATGATTTGTCACATAATACAACTCCTCTAATTGCAAACAACTTCCAATCCTCAAATTGTTTTATGAAATTCAATTAAAAAAAAGAGATGATAACAAGTAAACATTAACAATTTCTAAAAAAATTAAAAGAGCCTAAACATGTCAGCTCGTAACCCGATAGGATTAGCTCTTTTAAGCGGCCCTATAAGACTGCCCCTTTTAGGCCTACAGGCCGGCCCGGTTCGATTCATTTTCCTGAATCTAATCTAACATCACTTTGCCAATTGTATCACTATATGAACTAGTGAATGAAAAATTTAATCTATAAACTTTGGCTTAGAAAATTTCAGAACTTGATCTTATACAAGGCTATTAATTAAATTCGAACATTTTCCTATAGTGAACAATCAAATACCATATTTACCGTTCTATCTAGTATCTTAAAAACGTATTTGGGAAAATATTTAGACAAATGTAATATAGTAGAAACAAATTTTATTTTAAAAAACTCAATTAAAATAATTTAAACCATAAATAAAAATGCATCAAGTAAAAAAAAAACATAGAACAAACATGATTTTTTAACGTGGAAAACTCCCTCAGCGTGAGAGATAAAAACCACGGGACCTAGTCCAGAAAAGTTTCACTATCATCAAATCAATATGTACAACACAGTCTTTTAACTATTCTTACTCATGCACCCTACTCTCTTTTCTTTTCCTTTTCATATTTTTTCTTTTTCTTTTTCTTTTTGCTTTTTTCTCCTTTTTTTTTTTCTCTTTAGACCTTAAAACACAAAACTCAAAACTCAAAACATAAAAGCTCAACTAATAAACACACCACACTCTAGAATTTTTTTTAATGTTTTTAGGAAATTTAAGTATCAATCTCCAACAATCAAAGCTTCTGCTTGAGATGGACTCCTAGCAGCAGTGTGGTTTTCTTCAAATTGGATAGACAAGAAGACCACTGAGTATCCATATTTTGCAGTTGTTGCTTTGCTTTCATCATTTGATCTTCCACCACATGAGACTTCTCTTTCTCCATTGCCAGGAACTCCATTGTGAACCCTATGGTGTCAGAAACGCTCTTCTCCTCCTGTTCTTGAAGACACAACAGTCTCCTCTCGCACTCTTCGATTTCTTCTTCTTTGCTACGCAGTTCAGCTTGTAACTTATAGATCTGCTCCTTCAACTCTGCTTCCTTCAGTTGATCCTCAGCCACAGAACTCTTAGCCTTAGCAATAAAATTCTTGGTGTTGTTAATGTCAGATAAAAGAGTTTTGGCTGCTTTCTCTCGTTGTGAGCGCTGTTCAATCATAAGATTCTCCTTTTGTTCAAGCTCGGTGAATTTGTCAATGGTTGCATGGGCTTGGTTGAAGGAAGAAAGAATGGTTTGGATTTGTTGTTGCAGAGAGTGAATTGTGTCATGAAGGCCATGAGAGGGAGATCCATCTTCAGAACAATGGGAGGACAAAATGTTGAGAGCGTTCTCAAGGCGAAGTCTGCTTTCTTCGGAGCTAGCAATTTCATTCAGGCTCATCTTCAACGAGCCTTCCAAGTCAGAAAAGGCTTTACTCAGCTCTTTATTATCTTGAAGATCAGCAATGATTTTAGATAAATAAGGCATGCCAACTTCCATATCAGCACCTTCCTTCGTTATTTGGAATAACCTCATCAGATCGTGTCCTTCAAATTGCTGATGGTTTCCTTGGTCAAACTTGTTTTGTTTCTCAGTGGAGGTCTCTGGTTGATCCATGATTTTGTCCTGTTGAAGTGAATTGAATAAAGAAACCATTATTGTAAAAAAAGGAATATAGTAAAATAAAATGCCTTTTCCTGCCACATATTTATGTCTAAGCAATAGGAGCAGAGTCTTTAATTGGGAACCTTCTTAATTTAGTGCATATTGAAAGGAATCGTTCATACAAGTTAGTTTGTTTAGGTATTTAACTGAAAAGTAGGTAATATACAAGACATCCATTTAAATCTAAAATGAATGTAGCAAGCTTACCTTAGAAGGACTTAATTTGATAGGTTTTTCAATTTTCGGTTTTGAATAAGTTGATGAACTTGCTTGGTCATATTTCTCTAAAGAATGAACTTCTCCAAAAGTTGCTTTGAGACTCTGAACAACACCAAATGATATGTTAAGTTTAATATTTCTATGACACTAAAATGTACTCTAATATAAGATTCAGAATTAATCTTAGTCATAAATATAAAATTTATTTCTTATATTTATTAACTTTTTCTTAAATTATCCTTGTTAGTTATTCCTCAACAATTGTCAAGTAAGAAAAAGGGAGAGAGAATCAAGAAAGATGATTAGAGTGTTTTAAAGAAATCTTATCATATTAATTAACTGAACTAATTTTCTTAATATAATCAAATTAATTAAATATATCATATATTAAGAATAAGATGAGTATATAATAAAGTTATGTAGAATGCGACTTTAGGTTACATTTTTTTATAATAAATTAAAATGAAAATATTTTTACATGTGGAGACTCTGAAGGAATAGCAAATTTTGTTGGCAATGTGCTGCTTAATTCTATATTCATGATTTGATATATACACGCACACATATAAGTGAAAGTATAAATTGAAGAATAATCCTTACAACGTCTGAATTAGATGAAGGAGTTGTAGAGAGTTTTTCTTCAACAATTTCATTTGCTGATGATGCAGAGGTACTCTATGTGGCCCATAAGACATGAATAAGTTACTAAAAATGTTAAAACAATTAAGAGCATATAATATATTATTTAAAAGAGATATTATTTGATGGTATGAATCCCTCTTGTTATCGAATAGCATATTATACGTACTTCTGTCGAATTTGCAGAGTTATTATTCTGTTTGTGTGTTGTGGAGTCCTTTTCCGCAATCTTCTTTGACCCTTCCTCGCTCTAAATATCAACAAAAAGATAAAAAATGAAGTTAAACTGAGTTTTGATGTATATAATAAATCTTAAGTTTCTTAAGTTTGCTTAGTGAGAAAAAGTATAATACGCGTACATTTTCAAACTTAGGCGAACCATCAAGCCTAAAATGCTCAAAAGTCGTAGGTAGAATTGCCAATGGCGGCGCAAACCTCCAAATTGTTTCTATGGGGGGGAGGTCATAGGTAGGTTCTTCAAGTCTATGAGGACCTTCAGTAAGACTGATACCTTCTCCAGGTGCTTCTTGATCACCTTTAGATTCCTTTATATATGACTCCTAAGCAAAGGAATAGCCATGTTAGATAAGTGAAAATATTGTCAGTTTACCGATAGTAAGAACTGGAGGAGTACATAAACAAGTGTGAAAGCATTTGTTGAGTATTCTGTATAGCCCATAAGGAGACAACAAGTGAGAAATAAGTTTGTTGGCTTCTTCTTAAGTCTGTTGATTATAGGAAAATATAATTTATGAACATGTTGAAGTCATCAAGAAAGATCGTAATCTTAGCCCACCAAATAAGAAAAGTAGTGCAACTATTGAATTTCTCCCAAAATTAGTAGAAGTCTGGCACTAACCTTGTGAGCCCATTGAATAAGAATTAACTGTACATCGTTCTTGTCGTCAGGATCTATAAAGTTCATCTGCTCTTGTCGTAATGGACCAAAGGCGAAATTAAATACTGCGCAAGCAAAACAACAATTTCATTATTATTATGAGAAGAAATCATATGTTGCAGTCAGCAATTGTGATTAACAAATCAAATCCTATATGTGAATACTTACTCTCATGGGAGCTGACATTAGATAAAGAAATATTGTTACAATGACGCACAAGACGGATTTTCACGGTTTGGAAATCAATTCCTTGATAGATAGTATGAAGACTTGGTAGATTTACCAGTCTTATTCCGACTAGATTTGGAAGCACATCCTTGATGACCATCTCTTGTGGCGCACCCTGCTTCCATTCAAATACTTGCACAAGCTCAGAACAATCTTCTATATCCAACAGAACGAGTCTTGGAAGTTTAGCACATGAGATAGAGAATAGGCATTTCAACTTCTTGCAGTTCTCCACTTCAATTATACGTAGCTTTTGGAAACATGGTTGATGCGGATCTAAAGGATTTTGCTGATTCTCTTCATCATCCTCAATGATGCTCACCAGCTCTTCGCAGGATGCTATGACTAGTTTTCTCAATTCTGGTATGCTTCTTTTGGTAGATGCAGACACTATGAACTTTAACTGTTCGCATCCTACAAGCGTGAGTTGGGAGAGGTTTCGAAAGATCAAAAAGTTTTTGGGTCCCACGCATATATCCCTTGAATCAGGTAACTCTTTGTTGGAAAGATGCTTCCCTTTCTCCTTGAAAGATAATGCCTGTAAGTATACAATTATGTTAGTATTAAATAAGTTTAAACGGGAATCCCCCCCCCCCCCCAGCTTTTCCATTCTTTTCTATTTAAACAATGACCTAGAGGCCAAAATTATATATTGTAATGCATACGACATCAACTCCTATATTAAACATTATTAACAATGTAAAGTTTAAGCATTCAAAATGCTTCAATAAATGAAAAGGTAGAAATAATGAGGGAAAATTTGACAGTTAGAAATATTTCAGAGGGGATGTTAGAAGTGAAAAAGAAACTCGAAAGAAATCAGGGCATATTTTTGGACAATCCATCAAAATCTATAATATTTGTGTCTATGCACACAAATAAGTTACTAGAAATCTTCACAAAATAATAAATTTTATCTACCTTAATATTCAAAAATAAGAAAAACTAGTTTGAAAGAGGTTTACCTTTCTCTTTGAGAAATCTTCACTTTTTTCCACATCAACAGATAAATCCAGAATAGTATTTATGGAAAGTTGTGGACAATTATTCAAATGTATATCTTGTAGAGATAGTACCTTCACAGAATAGTTTTTTGCACAAAAACTAACCATATTTGGCACATCATTAAGGCATAGTTCTTTCAAGGTTGGGAGATTTAGCTCACTCTGAACATTATGATCCTGATCAGCATTACATTTTCCAAACACATATTCCATCTTTTCTGCCTCCCAGATGTTGACAGATTCCAAATGCTTAAAGTCTTTTGAATAAAAAGCCGGGAATACATATTCCAAATTGTCACAGCTCGAGACATCAACTTGCTGCAAGTTGGGAAATACAGAGTGAACATTCGTATGACCATGACTATTCGTCACATCGTCTGTTATTACATGCTCCAGTGCATCACACTCCGCGACTGTCAACGCTTCCAGCAAATCCAGTGATGAGGCAATGGATAGGGTAAAGAGTGACTTTAACCCACGCAATCCACGTATCCAAATCCTTCTCAAACTTTTGCAAGGGTATAATGGTGGTATAAAAAGTCCATGAGCTCCATTGACAACATATTTCACCTTTACTTCCTGTATTCCGTACAAACATGTGAATTCTTCTTTCATAAATTGAAAAAGGATGAGACAAGTTATGGTAGAGGGTTAAGGTTCAAACTTTTTCTATTATTACAAGAAAATCCTACTCCAACAACAACAATACAACAACAACAATACAACAACAACAATAAGCCTTATCCCATTAAATGGGGTCGGCTATATGGATCATACGACGCCATTGTGCTCTATAAAAAACTAAATCTTTAGATAGGTTATTGACCAGGAGATCCCGCTCAATGACCTCGTTGAGCGTTCTCTTTGGCCTTCCTCTACTCCTTTTAACCGGGTTTCATACTGTTTGATCCAACCTCTTTACCAGCACATCCCTTGACCTTCTTTGAACATGTCCAAACCACCTAAAACGGTTCTCTATCATTTTCTCCTCAATAGATGCCACTCCAACTCTTCCCCGTATTTATTCATTACGAATCTTATCTTTTCTTATATGCCCACACAAGAAAATCCTATTCCATATAAAAAAATTAAGTTCTTCTACAACCATCGATTTGTAAACATCTAAGACTAATTGCTATCATCATCATACAATAACAAGTCAACAAAGCATTTTTGGATGATTTATTCAATATTATGAATAAACACATACATTCCAACATCATAGAGTTAGATATAAGTACCTGATTATGGTCCAGCTGAGCGTTCATCGAAGAAGAAGGGTGATGTATAGTTGAGGCATTTGATTTTCGCCAAAAACAACAGAGAAGACCCCTCGATAAATTGCTACTGCCATCTTCTACTTTTGTACTTGGAGATGACTTGTGTACTTCCTCAGAACAAGGCTTGGGGACATAACATTCTGCATATATGTTGATGAAATTTGGTACTTCACGAATTTCCACTTCTTCTAGCAACTGGAGGATGGCTTGTTTTTCCATTTGGTGCAGATCTCTCTCCTCTGGATATTGCCCAAATATGTATTTTAGCTTCCCACAATCAACAATTTCCATACCTTTTAGTAGTGGAAGGTCTTGGCAAAAACACATGGGCAATATAAATTCTAATTCAGGACAGGCTCCGAGTTGGAGATGTTCTAGTTTTGGGAACATTGAGTCATTATGACTCTTTTGATTAGAATCATGATCGTCCATTGCCTCTGCTACTATATATTTCAACTTATAACATCCAGTAATTTTCAACGTTTCTAGCTGCTTTAGACTCTGTGCTGTGGATGGATAAAACAGGCATGTCATTGAACATTCAGATAAATATATGGACTTGAGATTACACAACTCTAGCTTGCCATCAAATAACATGCTTTCCAATTTTTGACATCTTGATAAATTCAGCATCTCCAGTTGCTTCAGAAACTCAACAGGATAAGCACCACAACATAGTTCTCTCACATGCATGTCAAGAAGCTTCAGTTCAACCAACTTTGAGAAGATAGGCACACCAGATCGAAGATGCTCTGTATGGATTAGGCACTTTATCTCATGCACAGATTCCAAAGAAAGCATAGTTAAGTGATCTTTCATGTTGTCATCTTTCATAGGTAAGATGTCAGGAACAATATTTGTCCATCCTCTATTATCATAATCTCCTCCTAACTTCAAAACTTCTGCTCTTGCTACTAGGGATTTAAATACTTCATTGGACAAGTTTACCCTTAAGAGCTCTCGATTACGATAGCCAGATATTGGGAAATTCACTCCACGAATATTACTAATAGTAATATCATCCCCACCCTTTATATAATACCTTTGCAATTTAGGAAGAGTTGTAATTTGAGCTAGTGAATCATGGGCTCTTCTATTTGTAAGATTTGCCACATAATATAACTCCTCTAATTGCGAGCAACTTCCAATCACTTCCAGCTGATTATTTCTTTCAATAACACATTGAACCATCTCTAACAATCTCAATTTTTCTAGTTCTCTTATTTTGTTTGGCAACTCAACAACTGAACATTCACTAAGTTCAATGCTCTCGAGGTTTTTTAAGTTTACCAACATAGATAAATCTCCAATCTCCAATGCATTTATGGCTAAAGTCCGAACATTTATCAATGATAGAGGTGATTGAAACAAAGATGCAGCTGAAATTCCATATTTTGACTCATTCATTAATGCCAAAATTCTAAGGTTCTCCATCCCTTCATCGATAGCATCTGGAACTTTCCTTATAGGAGCATTCGAGTTATTTAGCCAAAGTAAAAGAACTTCAAGTTTTCTGCAATCAAAATTATTCGGAAAGTCAATTATGTTCCAAGATGAATACTGGACATTCTCCATTAAAGTTGTGTTAGAATCCACGACCACTTGAACCTGTCCGTTTCCAATCCACAGAGCCACTTCTCGGACCAAGTCATGCATTTTTACATATTCATTCCCAACCTTTAATAACAAACATGAATCTGTGAGCTCATTTTTAATTGGAGTGAAATGACTTCTCGCCGCAGAGTATTTTTTAGCTTCTCCACAAAGCCCAAGACCTATTGCCATTCTAGTTAAAAATTCTATTGGTATCTCATAATCTTCTGGGAAGAGAGAGCAGAAGAGGAAGAGTTGTTTGGCCTTTTCGTTGAGATGATCATAGCTTAATCTCAAAGAATTATAAACCTCTTTCAAATCTTCCTTAACATCATGAACTGGCTCAAGATTCCGCAATCTTTCCAAAGCTTGCTCCCATTCTTTCAGAGGCCTAGGCTTCAATACGCTTGCCACTGCTACAATTGCAACTGGTAATCTTCCACACTCCTTCACAATGTCTAAAGCCACATCCTTAAAATCATTGGAAGAACCATCTATGCTCTTGCCAGCATAACATAGGAATAGATCAACTGCATCCTTTTCATTCAATACCTCAAGTTCAATAGTCTCATGGCATCCCATATCTGTACAAACTCTCAAATCACGTGTTGTTAGCAAAATAGCACAACAACCCTTGCCATGGCGGCCGAGAGGAATCCCTATATCTCGAAGTGTAAGCTTCTCCCACATGTCATCTAGTATTATAAGCACTTTTTCTTCACCTTCTACTATTCTTTTCCACAATTGTTGTGCTTGTTCAAATTCATCCATTCCCTCATTCAAAGGCAAATTTAAGTGTTTTGCGATGTCGTTTCGAATCTTTTTCAAGTTATCATCCTTAGAAACAACACTAAAGATGACTTTATCAAACACCTTTGATTCTTCAACTTCTTTACCTACTTCTAGTGCCATTGTGGTCTTCCCTGTTCCCCCCAGCCCATAAAGTCCAATCATAAACTTCTTGCCATCTTTCATTGCCTCCGTAAGTTTCTCAAATTGCAACTTTCTATCCTCAAATTGCAAAAAAATTGGAGAAAAATAGAACTCGATACCTGGAAGCCCGGTTGAACGTGCCACACGAGTGAAGCTATCACTCTGTTCCATTAGCTGTTTAATCGTTTGCGTCTTACCTTCCAACTCCTTGCCTCGCTGGTACTGCCAAAAGCAATTGGTAACCAAACCAAACCATTTCTTCTTTCCTTTCGTGTCTTCCTGTATGAGACCATTGGCTCTATCTAACCACAGTCGAACTTCATGTTCAATCTCATTCTTATTTCTTCGTTTGGCTTCTTCAATATCTCCAAGCACTCTGCTTCTTCTTGCACTCAAACTTGTTTGTTCCTCGTTGAAGTTATCAGCATAGCTCTTGTAAGAACACAAGTATTTGAGTTCCTGCATTGCTTTATCTGCCAATGATTCTGCGACATGGGTAGCCACGCCCTCTCCAATTGCCGCCATCTAACATATATTTCATACGTGATACAGTTAGGGACAGTTGACTACGGTTACCATATTCTAGGATTACAATAGCATATTTAAGAACGAATATCTACATCAAAAAGAATATGAATGTTTCCAAGCGTTCTTTTCCCTTTTATCTTTCTCATTCCAATATAAAAGTTTATTTACATATGGCATAAAGTATCAGATTTTACATAATTTAGCCTTATATAAATATAATAAATACTTCTTCAGTCTTAAATATAATATATCTTTTATATATTTATCTATTTTTTTAAATTTCTATTATTGATACTCTCCTAACAATAATCAAATGAAAGAGGGGGTGTTGATGAAGATGATTAGATTATTTTAAAAAAATATGTCATATTAACTATTTTTACTAACCTTATTAACATAATCAAATTAGTTAAACATATCTTATATTAGAAAGTAGAGGAGTTTCCCCCCATATTTATCCATATTTTCCTAAATTACTACTATTGACAATCTATCAACAATAATCGAGTAAGAGATAGAAAGAATGAATTAAAAAAGATAATTAGCATATTTTAAAATGATATATTATATTAATTAATTTAATTAATATTTTTAATATAATCAAATTAGTTAAATATATTTTATATTAAGGGTAGGAGAAATAACTTTTTACACCATCTAAAAATTACTTTTATAAACTGAAAGACACATTCTCTTTAATTTTTTAATCCTAATAAAAGTTAAAAAAATGGATTTATTGATAAATTTTTGAAGTTTTGATTTTTTCAGCCATACTAAAATCATAGATATAAACGGAAAAACATGTAAGTAATATCATTTTCTTGCTTAATATTATTTGTAGAAAACGCACTCTGGCCTACATCATGTGATCTATAATTCTCCTATGTCCATCCTTCGGGAAGTTAGGCAAATTACTAATTTTTCACCACTGGTTTTCAATAATTCATCCCTTAATAAGTGGAATTAATGTTTATCTTTTTCAACTGATTCTCATATTTCTCTCAATGCCCTGGGGTATTAAATATAAAATATTAAGCAAATATTAATACTATATGGAATTATTTGTCATAGGGTGCTCCACTAAAAGAATTTTTATAGCAGAATCAAGCAAGTAGGGGTCCCAGTTTTCTCTCTAAATGCTCAAGGGTTTCTGCCATATCCTAATTTATTCCTATTTGTATAGAACTGACAGTAGAACTTATAAGTAACTTAATTTAAAAGAGAAAATGTTCTAGGGTCAAAACAAAAAGTAGAGATAAAATTTGGGCCCTTAGTGTAATTTTAGAAAGTTTGAGGGACTAAAATACAATTTGTCAAAAGCTTTGGGGTAAAATTATAATTATAAAAAAGTTGAGCCTCAAAATACCCAAAACTTTCCAAAAATAGTTTAGTCCTAAATTTTATTCGTAAATAGAAAAAATTATTCTAGTCAGTTTAACGCAACACAAAATTTCGATTTAAGGTTTCAAAGGATTGGAAGAATTATTACAGTATTTCTAGAATCTCAGAATTAGATAAAATTTTATAATAAATTTTTATAATTAATATAAGAATTTATAAAACTGACAGAGTCAGAAAAGGAGTCCTGTAGAAATTTTAATAGAATTTACAGTGGAATAAAATATCTAATAAATACTTTCGGGAGATGTTTCTTAAGAATTATACCTTAAAGGTAGTGGACTCATATAAAGGCCTAAAATGGTATCCCAAAGGCCCAGTAAGGTATCTAAATAACTATGCGCCAGTGTCCAGATGAACCCAAAAATATAAATTACGAAAATGTCCATGTGTTGTAATAATGAACTAGAGATGAATAGAGGGCATTTTGGTCATTTTGGATAGGCCATAATGCCAAGGTAAATACAGAGATGATTGATCAGAGTCAGTATATGCCCTGATAAGGTATAAAGAGGTGTGAAATGACAATTATACCCTTAGGGTTAAAATAGTGTAAGAAAGTGCATCAAGGGTATTTTGGTCATTTCTCAAGGGATGGATGACAGATAAATACTCAGTCTAACAATTTTAATGGTAGCAAAAACCTAAACACTAGTTTTCATGATAGAATACATATTATAGAATATTATAAAAATTGGGAACATAAAACAGTATGATTTTTGTAAAACTGACCGGATCAGTATCGAACTGAATTGAAATTTTTCCTATCAATATTTTCTCATTATTTGTGCCAAACATAGCCTTTATGATGTCATGGATGATGTCATGAATAAGACTTCTAGTGCAAGCTTCTTGGAAGGTAGATTATGGATTATCAAATCAAATAGTAATCAAAGCAATATTGGTTTTCTATTTCCACCTAACTTTATCTATAAATAGCCCACAAATCTGCACATTCAAGCCAAGCTTTGGAGACCATGGGGAGGTGCTGCCAAAATGGATTTCAAGCAAGAAGAAAAGGGAAATCAAGTGGCTAAACAAGCAAGGATCTAATGTAACTTCCTCCTCCTATCTTTATATTATGTTGTAGGAAGATTTTTCTTAAATTTGAATAGTTTAAACACTATTTTTCTCTCCATGGGAGCTGCTGGATATTCTGTCTTGATGGAGAAAAGATGAATATTAAGTTATAAAATGTTAAGACAAGTTTAAACAAGCTAGAAGTAAGTAGTTTGAACTTCGGAAATCATGTAATCTTGGAATTGTAATCTTGAGACCCTCTTGTCACTATTCATAAACCTGGGCAAGAGTTTGAATTTTATGATTTTGATGCTTTCAATGTGTTTAAAATGAAAATTTATGTGGAATAGAATAGATAAACAAGTATTAAAAATATTGGAATCAAAATGAGAATTTTTAGAAATAAAGAGGGTATGTTTCGGTTCTGAATAGATTTCATAGGAGGAGTTGGATTTTCATAATTTCAAGATTATATTTGGATTTCTTGGACAAAATTATGTAGGATTAGTCTAAGAAAATAATTATTATAAAGTTAAACCACCAACTCCAAGATTTTAGTTTAAAGTTAGGGATTTTAAGGAGTTAGTATGCAATATTTATGTAATGGCTTTAATGGGTTGTATATACAATGTAATTGTGTTTATGGCCATGATATATCAAAGGAAATGAGTTACAAAGGATAAGCATGCGAACCAATGTTTGGTTGGAAGCTTAGGGAGCAAGTGCCAAAGTAAGAGAAAATCTTATGTTTAAAGTAGTGAATCTACCCATTCTTGTATGCTCGTGTGTGGATATGATTATAATATATGATGATGATGTATGATATGTATAAATGATATATGCTCTGTCCTTTATAAGTTTATGGTTATATATAATAGCGATAGGCATGGAGCACGATAACCGCTTACTAACTCTTGTATCAGCAGATGCTTTATTCAAACTTCTGCTCATTTATAGTTCTTTTATTGGTTATTTTAACTTTATGTAACCTGTAAATTTATGTATGTTTCATTTTGTCTTTTACGAAGAAAAAAAACTCATCTAGTTCTCAATATAAGACATGTTTAACTAATTTTATTAGATTAAGAACGATTATGAAGTTAGTTAATATAATATATTTTTCTAAAACACTTAATCATCTTTCATAACACCTTCATTCGCTCTCTTATTTGATTATTATTCATATAGTATTAATATGGGTAATTTAAAAAATAATAAATATAAGAAATATATCTTATATTTAAAACCAATATTAACTCTTCAATTATATCTTATATTAATAACTGGAGAAGTATTATTTTGTCATTGATAAAATAAAAGAGACAAATTAACAAAAAACTTTATACATATAAGAAGCTAAACCATATCAATATCAACGTTCATATGAAATATAGCCAGTTTAAAGAGCCGCGTTGTGCATAAAGTTTATAGAATACAGTCAATTTTCTACTCCATGCATGTAAAGATACATAACCCATCATGGTTAAGCTGTAAGAGTTTCAATGACTAAATAAAATTTATTTACCATTAAAACAAGGGATATACTAACTGGAAAACAGGGAATCAATGTGTGTATTTGTGTATATGGGTGTGTGTAAAAATATCAAGAAGATACATCTAATAGTTTCTTCACATTTTAGTTATTTTACAGAAAAAATAATTTTTTTCTAAAAATTATAGTTACAATCTTGTTGGAATTTTGTTCAAACTTTAAGAACTAAACAGAATTTAACTTATTGGTTCTGTTTTTAGTTGCTATTTTAAATATGTTTTTTTTGGATCAATAAGTTCTAATTAATTTAAGAAACACTTTGAAATAAAAAAGTGTTTTTTTATGATTGTAATAAATGTAAAAGGACTTCTATTTTTTTCTTGTAAATATAACAAATCAATTTTTAGACAATCTAAAAATTACTTTTGTAAACTATGCTATTTAATTATTCAATTTAAATAAAATCTCAATGATTAAAAATTAATCTGGCCGGTTTGTTGATGAATGTTTTTAATTGTTATAGAGCCTTGCCTAAACCATTGCTAAGCCTAAAAACCCTATATTAAAGACATGTAAGTAATTATTATTTTCATTTCTAGATATAAGGAAACTAATCCATATCAAAATCAACATTCATATACCATATTGAAAATATAAAGAGCTGCACGGTTCACAAATTATATAAAATACAATTAATTTTATACCCTATGTAGATAAACATAATTCACCCTATTTTAATTTATAATTTAAGAAAGCAATAAAAGTTAATAAATGAAATTTACGATTAAAACTATGAATATACTAACCCGGGAGTAGAAATCGAAAGCCTTCAAGTACGCTTGACGAAGATCTAAGAAATAAAAATAAATTAAAGAAAATTTAAGAGAATATATATATATATATATATATATATATATATATATATATATATATAAGAAGATGCAAACATAAGTATCATGGATAACAAATCCTTACCTCTAGAGATTTCTATGTGCTACTGCTGCCATGCCTTTGATATATAAAAGCTTATTTTTGTTGTTTTTTTCCTTTTTATTTTTTGTTTTGTTTTTTATTTTTGTTTTTGTTTTTTAAGAGAACAGAAACTACGAGAACAATGGTGGTTGACAGAAAAATCAAATGAGAAATTTAAAAACAAAGAAAAAAACGTATGAAAATACTTGGCAGAAAGAAGATTTCAACAAAACTTTTTCTTTTAATTTTCTTTAAACAAGGAGAAGAACAACGATTGTAGAAAAAAAAAACAAGAAGAAGAAGAAGAACGATAATAACGATCAACAAACATGAGAGTGGAAAAATATTTCAAACACAAGAAAATAGAGCCACAAATTAAGGAGAGGACAACAAACGAAGGATTCAAATACAAGCAGAAGCCAAAACTCTAAATCTTTTTTTCTCTTTGGAAGAACAAGAACATGAAAAGCTTTGCTGTGAATGAAGAGAGGAATGGAAGCAAGTAGGCAAGAAGAGCACAGAAATTGCAGAGAGATGAAGCAGATAGTAGCTAGTGATGTGGTCAATAGAGGAGGGGGTATTGGCATAAATAATTAGCAACAATTAATTCTTAGATTATTTTTTGACAAGGCTCATGATTTTACATTTTATATTGAGAACCGATAAGCATGAGGCCTTGGTCACAATAAAAAAATGTAGTCACAAAATAAATGCAAGTAGCAGAAAATGATTGAAAAATAGAAAATGGGAGAGTAGGTTGAAAAAGACAAGAGAAGAGGTGAATTAGTACTTATTAAACAACTTATTATGATATAATTAATTATAGTGTGCATCAACATTTGGTAGAGTTAAATAATAAGATACTTATCCGATCCTTAATATAGGATCTAATTGGGATGTTAGTCTTAGTCGTATATATAAGATATTTTTCTTATAGTTATCATCTTTTTTTTTTTCAAATTACTCCTATTGATACTCTACCAAGAATAATCAAGTAAGAGAAAAAGATAAAAAGTTAACATAAGCAGCTCCCAATCGCTAGTCACTACTCACTACTACTATACAGCATGAATTGATGAGTTCTTTATGTTATTTTTGGGTGATTTACATATATAACAATCTCCAGACAATCAAAGTTTTTGCTTAAGAAGGATTCTGAACAAGAGTGCAGTTTTCCTCAATTCAGCCACACAAGAAGGTCATTGCTTTTCCACCTTTCTTAGTTCTTCCCTTGTTTTTGTTTGATGGCCATCCACCACATAGGACGACCTGTCTTTTTCCTGTCTTTTTCTATCAGCTTTTTTATCCTTCACGTCTTGCCTTCCAACTCCTTGCCTCGCTGGTACAGCCAAAAGCAATTGGTAACCAAACCACATCATTTCTTCTTTCCTTTCGTGCCTTCTTGTATGAGACCATTGACTCTATATCTAACCACAGCTCAACTTCATTTTCGATCTGATTCTCATTTATGTCTTTGGCTTCTTCAATATCTTTAAGTAATCTGCTTCTTCTTGCACTCAAACTTGTCTTTTCCTCTTCGAAGTCGTCAACATAGCTCTTGTAAGAACACAAGTATTTGAGTTCCTGCATTGCTTTATCTGCCAATGATTCTGCGACATGGGTAGCCACGCCCTCTCCAATTGCCGCCATCTAACATATATTTCATACGTGATACAGTTAGGGACAGTTGACTACGCTTACCATGTTCTAGGATTCCAATAGCATATTTAATAACGAATATCTACATCAAAAGGAATATGAATGTTTGCAAGCTTAGTTTCTTGTTCACTTTCCTTTTCTGTTTCTCCTTCAAATCCTAAACATAAGAGTTTATTTATATAAGGCTTAAAGCTCATCAGATTCTATATAATTTAGCCTTATACAAATATAATAAATATTCATCCAGTTATTAATATATGACTTAAATGAAAACTTGATATTGGTCCACAATTATCTCTATTGATACCCCTTTAACAATAATCAAGTAAGAAAAGGAGAGAGGGAATTAAAAAAGATGATTATCGTATTTTTAATTAATTTTCTTAATCTAATCAATTAAGGGAACATGCTCTTTTTTAATAAAACATGCCCTTTAATTTTTCAATCTAAATAAAATCTCAATGATTTAAAAAAATGGGTTTGTTGATAAATTTTTGAAGTTCTAATCTTTCCAGCCTTACTAAAATCGTAGATATAAAGATAAAAACATGTAAGTCATATCATTTTCTTGTTCAATATTATTTGGAGAAAACACAATCACGCCCTTCATTTATAATTCTCCTATAGCCATCCTACAGTAAGTTAGGCAATTACTAATTTTTTAACTCTGGCTTTCAATAATTCCTCACTTAATAAGGATAATCAATGTATGTCTTTTTCTGCTGACTCTCGGATTTCTCTCAATGCTGTGGGACATTATTTTACATAAATATAAAAGATTGAGAAAGTATTACTACTTTATGGAATTATTTGTCAAAGGACTACTCCTCTGAAAGAATTTTTATGGCAGAATCAAGTAACTACGGGTCCTAATTTTCTCTCCAAGTACTTAAGGGCTTCTCTATTCTAGATTCGCAAACTTAATCTTATAGAAGAAAGCTTTAAATTAACAACCGTTTAGCTCAATTATAATTAGGACTTTTTAAAATTAAATAACTTCCTTAGACCTTATTGTAATTCCTCTTTAATTTATGTCTTGTCCACGAATAATTCACATGCTTTCAAATACTAATATTTTTAACTACCATGTTGAGAAAATTCCTTTCAAATAATGGGTCCACTGGAATTTAACAAACCTCAAATTCGTCCATGGAGGCTTATTTGAAATTTGTAAATATTATGCTTTTACCACATTACCCCTCTTCTTCTTCTTCTTTTTTTCACAGCCGCCCCCGTCGGCAGCCAAAACTTTGGCATTGGTAGCCATCATGATAGTAGGACAATTGTCCATTCACAATAACAGATTAATTATTAGCAATAATGGTTTAGATATTCACAAGAACGGATTAGTTATTGACAACTTTTGCCATTGATTCTGTTTTACCTCAATTATGTGTTTTATATAATTAAATAAACTAAATAACAAAAGCTGTGGGACTTCCACAAAGAAAATAACGAACGAACCGTCTCTACCCAAGATCTCAGCCCTTGCAATTCTATTTTTGTCTAAATTTTGGAATAAATGAGCTTCTATGTGGTATTTTAGTAGTGATTCTGTCAAGACCGTGGCTTGTCAGGACAAGATATTTTTTTCTTCTATCCCTGTCACGAATCAAGAAAGGTTTTATGGTTATAAAGTAACATGTCTAAAATATTAGGTGTTCTAGTTATTAATACAAAAGTTAGTTAAAAAATTTAATTTAGTTTTAAATATAAAAGTTTAATATATTTTATCTCTAAAATTTATAATTTTTTTTAAAGTATCCTTATGATTGCACACGTTAAATGATTTCCATCCAAGGAAAGTCAAGATAAAACATGATATTTAAAAAAATTAAATCATATTTGTTACAAATAACTAACACAAACTAATTTTTTTTAATCTACCTAAATTTATTATTTATCTCTTATATTAAGGATCGGAGTAGTAATTTTTTTCCTAGAAATGTCCTTATATTAAAATTTGTGATGTTAACTTTCTCATCTTGAAAAAAAGTTTGGAATTTAATGAATTTAATTAAGGCTAATATTAGAAAAATTAGTGGTAATTGTTACAAAATTTAACAGAACTACTTTTATGTGTTTTTTCCTATTAAGGACCCAACCCAAGAGACAAAGACACTGAGCGCAAACCCATCTGTGGGTCCGTTTTTTCTTGGCTCTTTGTTCTTTCTTTCCACTTATTTTCCGCACGCGACAAAACCATGAACAATAATGTGGAAAAGCAAGAAACAGAGTATAAATGTCATTAGCACTAACCTAATGATAACCAAGAAGATAATATATGGTGAATTTAAAATGCGCACCAGTTGCTTCGTGAAAAAGGAGTGCCAGTTGATTATCATATTGCTCCGTGATAGCATTAGTATATGATTGAAGTTGCTATTTGAGGTATTTTGGGAGAAGAGATTGGAAAGAACTAAGAGCATAGAAATAGAAAAACTAATCTGAAGGAAAAACAATGGTTTGGGTCCAAAAATATTCAAATATTAATCTTAATAGTAGAATTATTTTTGAACAAAACCTTAGTTTAGGTCATTATAAACTATGATTTTGTATAAATAAGATCCACTAACTTTTTGAATAATTTTCATATATTAGGCATAAAAAATAACCATTTTAACTCTATAAATTTTTGTCATTTTCATGTTTCTCTTTTCTTATTTATTTCACGTCTTTTTTGGAAATT
The DNA here is from genome assembly GCA_037074615.1 of Leucaena leucocephala. Classification (NCBI taxonomy): domain Eukaryota; kingdom Viridiplantae; phylum Streptophyta; class Magnoliopsida; order Fabales; family Fabaceae; genus Leucaena; species Leucaena leucocephala. The sequence continues at coordinate 17,368,448 of CM073549.1, read as the reverse complement.
TACCTATAAAAAAATTATTCTAACTATAACTATTTAAATATGTAGCTTCTTCAGCTTTTTGAGTAGCTGCCTTGGAGCTTCTACTTTCTCTATGTTCTTGTTGATGAAATTTTGTACTCTGTAAATTTCCACATTCTCTAGCATCTGGAGGATGGCTTCTTTTCCCATTTGTTCCAAATCTCTCTCCCCTGGCAGGATCACAATATAGTTTTCTAACATCCATGGAAAAGAGCTCCACTTTAGCCAACTTGCAACTCTTGGTTATCCAGACACACTGACCAAGTAGTATATATTTTCATTTATCCTCAATTAAATAAAATACAGCACTATGATCACTCTTCCTATGCAATTGCGGTAATCATAATATCCTTGTGGGAATATATATAAAGGAAAAATGAGAACTTATTTCCTTTGTTCAGGTAGGTTCAGAAATCATACAAAAATGAGTTATTTGGTTATCTCGTTGGGAGGGTTGGGTCTTGGAAATTTGGAACGCCGAGACTAGGATCAGCATTACCCCTGTGAGTATGTCAAATTTGATTCAATTGCATGCTTCCTTGTAGTTTTTGCTTTTCATGTTTGTTACTTTTAGCTCTCTTCCACTTTTGTAACTCTTATCAACCCTCCTAAAAGTCCAAGGAACATAAGGTTTTATGTTTTGTTGTCCTGTGTGTTCTCTCAAGCCATTTTAAGAGTCAAGTTGTTCTTCAAAGAAAAATGGATTTATGTTTTGAACATTGATCACATCTTTTTCTCTCTTTATGATGAAAGCCCATTTGAGCCTTCTTAAGTTGCTAGTGTGTTCTGATTGCTTGCATCTTCAAGAATCTGTTGTTCATGAGATTATGGATATTTTAACGGTCAAGCCATCAAGGAAGCATGGTTATTCATTTACTCGAGTGCCTTGTGAAGTATCTCCTCGTGCAGACATCTAGAAGCCATATATTTTTTTATTTTGGGTTGCCCACCCTGTTCTCCAAAACTTTGCCCCGATTACATCTAGATTAGACCCGAGTTGCGCACCTGGCTATGATGAGTGAGTTTCCCAATGAAAATTTTTTGCATACGCCAACGCTCGAAGCCATATGATTGTTGACGGATGACTTTATTTATATTTACGGCCTGTTTGCATAAATTTTTGGAAAATGACTTGTGGAAAAAAATGACTTTTGGATAGCTTTTGGAGAAGGGTTTCTAGAAAAGAGTTTATGGGGAAAAAAAGTGATTCTTGATCAATGAGTATTTGGATAGATATTTCTAAAATAACTTTTGTGATTGATAAATTACCAAAAGAAGTATAAGATAAAATATTAAAACCACCACCAACCGCACTGTTCAATGTCATTGTAGCTCGCACTGTTCATAGCCACTGTTTAACTATCAACAACAGAGATGAGATGAGAGAAAGTAGGTTCTTTTGGAGAAGCGACCGCACACATACGACAAACCAGCGACGGTGTTTAGTCCAACGACGTGTGGCAGCATGATGATATGCGACGGACAGCCACGACATCATGTGATGCAACCACCATCTTCCTCCTCTCTAGCTCAGTGACCAGTGGCCACTTTCTTTCTCCTCTCCAGCTACATGCCGGCGCCAGTGAGTGAGACTGTCGGCAGAAGAGAAAGTAGGGAGGAGAGAGAGAGAGGGGAAAAATAAGAGCAAAATAGTAATTAGGTAGTTCATAAACTCTTTTACTATATCAAAAGCTATTCCTAGTAGCTTATCCAAAACCATGGTTTGGTCCAAAATTCTTTTTGAACAAATATAGCTGTTTGTTTTAAAATTTTCTCAAATTAAAATTTGGGTCAAGAGCCCTTTTAAAAATACAGTTTGTGATAAATCCAAACAGGCCTATATAATAAATAAATTTGGTCTTAATAGTTACAAATGCGAAGGTTCATTTGGTTTAGCCTTGAATCTAACCATGTTTCTGTTTGACATTGTCAGTTATCCAATTCAAGAGAAGTGGGAAAGCATATCTCTATGACCTTGGGAGTACTCATGGTACCTTTTTGAACAAGGATCAGGTATCCCATTGCTACTGTTATCTCTTTAAATATTGATATTACATATTACATTCTTCATGGCAGTTGGGGCATGTGGACCCAGTGGTGGTGGCCGAACATAGGGCCTGTTTGGATAGAATTTTAAAAAAAAGTTTATTGACAGCTTATATAAAAGGATTTTTAGAGAAGAGTTTATGAGAAAAAAAAGTGGTTATGAATAAATAAGTGTTTGATAGTTATTTTTAGAATAACTTTTTATATTGGTAAATTATAAAAAAATGGTATGATTTGATTAAAAGTAAGAGATAGGAGAGAGATAGAGAAGAGAGAAGAGAGAGGAAAGAGGGTAGAGAGAAAAGAGGAGAGAGAGTGTAAAAAAAAGTAGGAGAGAAGAGAGAGGATGTAAGAAAAAATAGGAGAGAGGGTATAAAAAAAAGTAGGGGTATGATAGTAATTATATAATCCATAAACTCTTTTACTGTTCCAAAAGTTAGTTTCAATAGCTTATTCAAAACCATAGTTTTGTCCAAAAGTACTTATGGACAAATATAATTGTTTGTTTTAAAATTTTTTCAATAAAGTACTTATGGACAAATATGATTGTTTGTTTTAAAATTTTTCTAAACTAAGGTTTGGGCCATAAGCCCTTTTTAAACCATGGTTTGAAACAAAACCAAGCCATAATCTAGGATTGTTGACAGGCTTATGGTCTTAACAGAGAATTTTGTCTTTCAGAGATCCAAAGATGTTTGATCACGCATTTATACTTATGAGTTCCTTATTTGTGCCTTTTGTAATATTGTTGTGTTTTGAGATTTTCCTTATTTCTCTAGGTTGCGAATTTCATTGTTTATTCTATTATTTAATACAATTCCTTCCTTTATCCAAATAAAAAATGTACCTGTAGAATTAGCTAAGCTAGTTTTCCTTTCCCATTTGCCTATGTGGAGAAAAAACACATACATTGACTCGCATGTTGGTGATGTCATTCGGTTTGGACGGTATGTTTCTTATTTGATTTAATTTTTACTTTGATTATAGGGGTTTAGTCCTTCATTTTATTTCATTATGTGAATCTTTGGTTTTGGTTCTTCCCAACACGAGATTTGCTTAGCGCCTTAGCGTACTTTAGTTTTGCTTTGCTGATGATTTCCTTTTCGCTTTTCAGTATATAATACAAGTGTTTAACTAGAGAAGGATGTTTCAACACTCCAGTCGGAGCTTGATAGGATTTGCTACCTGTTGAAGATTGCTTACCCATCAGGAGAAGCTGCCAAGAATAGGGAGTTGAAAGCACAACAAAACGCAAGACTAATGAAGCTGAGGGAACTGTCTCTATCATTAAGCAGAAACAAGCTATGGAGTCCGGAAAAGAGATGAGACGTGCGAAAGAAGATAAGAAGCAACAGCCTGCAGAAACCCAAAAAACTGTTGAGCCTTCTGGTAAAGAAGATGCAACAATAAGCTTGGATGAGTCAAGAAGGCAGCTCTGCCAAACTGGATGATGAGAATGTTATGTACTCAGTTCCAAAGCTCCAGTGGCTTGGGGCTGTAGGGGATAGGGTTCCTAATGACTCCCAACAAAGTGCAGATGCGTTGGATCTGCTTGAGATGGATGACGCGTCTGAACCATTTATTGACTACAAGGACAGGAACAATATGCTTACTATGTTGAATTACAAGTTTTCTTAGGAATAATTGCATAATTTATTTTGTGCAAGGTAATAACAAACCCATATTATTTTGTATATTTATTCATACTATTATTATTATTTTAATCTTTAATTATATTATTGATATACTATTTAAATTAATATGATTTATATTGAATTAGTGTTTATGAAGGTATAATTGTCATATTTTTATTTTTTTTAAAATAATTATTTTTAAAATAAAAAATATTACGTTATTATAATTTAAATTTTAATTATTTAGAAAAAATTGAAATTTATAAATAATAAAATAAAAGACTACAGTTTTAAAAATTGCCCCTAATACCTAATTTGGCTGGTTTTTATTCTCTTCTTCTTCTTTAGCATATAACTCTGCCCAAGAGAGGGAGGACGACGGCCGTGGCCACACCCCACGCTGCCGTCACCATCATCATCCATCTCCTCCATAAGCCATCATCACCCATCAACTCCATCCACTCTCCCTCCACCGTCGCCTGTCCACCTCCATTCTACGTCCACGCAGCTCACTACGAGACTTTCACCACCACTCCACTCCGTCCACGGCAGCTCCTCGACATTACAGTAGCAGGCACAGCTCATGAACAGCGACGGCACGCGAGCAGCACGTGCAGCGACGGAGAAGAAGATCCAGAGCGTCCTCACCCCCTCCACGTTCACCATCATCGCGGACCCACGGACAGCAACGGACAGGAACAGTAGCAGGTCTGACCATAGGTGTTAGTGAACGCTAGCTATAAGTAGCTAAGCGTCCTAACCCTCGGATCTATCTAATGGTAAAGGCATTAACTTGAGATTTAAAATAAATTTAAATTATTCTAATTTTTTATCTATTATTTATTTTATAATTCTTAAATTGTAAATAATTTTATAATTATTGAAAAATTTTATAATAATTTATTTATATTTTTTAGGATTATTATAACTAGATTATTATTTGACAATTGATATTATGTTAGTTATAGTGTGTGTTTATATAAGATTTTAAAAAAGGGTTTATGAAAAAAATGGGTTTTTAGATAGCTTATGAAAAGGGATTTTAGAGAAGAGCTTATGAAAAAAAAAATGATTTTGGATAAATGAGTGTTTGGATAGTTGTTATAAAAAGAGGTTTTGTAATTGAAAAATTACTAAAAAGAGTATGTATGAGAGATGAGAGATGAGAGAGGATAAAAAATATAGAGGAAAGAGGAGAGAGGGTAGAGAAGATAGATGAGAGATAAAAGATAGTGAAAAAGATAGAGGAGAGGGGGTGGAAAAGATAGAAGAAAAAGGAGAGATAGTGGAAAAGATAGAGGAAATATGAGAGAGAGTGTAAGAAAAAGTAAGGGTAAAATAATAATTGAATAGTTGAAAAGGGTTTTACTATATTATTGAATTAGATGATTGTATTTATCATTATTAATCATTTGTATTATCATTCCATTCACTCTTTATCACTTAATTATTAAATTAAAAATACTAAAAATATTTTATTCAAATTTATTTTAATTCTTAACATTTCAAATCAAACTATATTTTATATTTAAGTTATATTGTATTTAATTATTTAAAAATTTAATTTTATTATTGACTCGAGAATGACCTAAATTTATACTATACGGCAATCTTTAGTATAATTTTTTAAAATATGGCTACTGAAGGGAGGGCTTTTTGCAGCACCGTCCATTGCCATAATTAACCGGGGGGGCTGCCTGCCACTGTACACACACACACACACACACACACGTATATATCAAGTTGGAGGAGCCACAAGGCCGGAACCTGATGAACGTTTGTGCGCACATGTTCAAACGGTCGATTCCTTCTATGATCCTCACTAACCTTAGGTTGAGAAGAAAGCATTGCAGAAATGGCAGGAGTGCAGAATTGTGGGTCATGGCTTGTAGATGCCTATAATATTGTACACGGATGCATGATGAGAACAAGATACTTAAGGAGTTTGAGGAAAAACACTAGCTTCAAATGTCACAAACTAGCAAAGCAATTCTACCACAGAGAAAGAAGAAAAGTAATTCAAGGCAATTCCTTTTGCTAGCATCTTGCAAAAGGGGAAACAAGGGCGATCTTCCGTTATATCTGTAAAATATATTTATAATAACCTTTGTTTGAGAAGATATAGTTCAAAGGAAACTGGGATGCCAAACTAAATCTTTATGGTTTTTCAAATATGTATGGTGTTATGCGGAAAATTTATGGTATAATTATAAATGAATTACATAAGATACTTTAGGGTGTTAGAGTTAAAAAAGATACTTTAGAGTATTAGATGGATTATAAAATATTCTAAGATATTTAGCAGCAAAAATATTAACCCATAAACGATTCAAGAACAATAAATTTTAAATTATATCCTCTCAACTCATTTCATTATGATATAAATGAAGGAAAAATCTATCAAAACTAGAGTGACTCTCAGAAATAGATAAAGGCAATATTTATTTGATTGGTGATCAAGCAACTTTATCAATATGTTAGAGTACTAATCAACAATTTAAACTGAGTAATACAATATAATCTCGGGTTGTTTCACTTTGGAGAGTCTTGGTTTATTCCTAAATTAACTTTTAAAAATGTATTAGTGATAAAACCTCTTGAACATGTGGTGCCAAAGACTTAAATTCTGATTAGGAGAGATATTCACATTTAGTACTTGATAATACTATAAATATGATTATCTCTAATAAAAAAATTATGCACCTAGTAAAAAGTGTATTAAAATTATGGGAAATTATGGTTGGTTTGTATAAAATCCTGATTCTACTGAATGTGAAAATAAATATTTTTAATTTTTTCAATGTAAAAGAGTGGGAATGGCAATGATTTGATAAATGCAAGTGATAAAATCTCTAGAAAATGAATATTTGGCAATAATAGTTCAAAATAGTATTGGGAGTTCAATTCATTAGGCTTTCAAAAATACCTAACCTCAAATAACGTTTAGTCTAATATTTTAATTTTAATTAATGAAAACCATTTCTTAAAACATTATTAAAACCACCTCCTAGTGTTCAATTTTGAGTAATCAACAAGCTTCAAAGGAAACAACCTCATTTCAACCCATATATGTAAACACATGTACTAAAGCTCAAATTTAACATTAATATATCCACCTGAACAAGAAGAGAGCATTAGATCTTTGGTTCATTGGGACCCATACACTATGTTAAAGTATTCCCTTTTCACTTAGGACACTTCAACAGCCAAGCAGGAACCAATTGAGAGAAAGAGTGAGAGAAACAGAAACCGAGGAGGAAGAAGGAGCTCGAAGGAGAAGAAGATGGAGGAAGAGAGTATCTCATCCACACGCAACCGGATGGGTACCTAGGCTAAGAGGTAAGAGTCCTGAACTTTGTTCCATCATCATTTTCTTATATAAATAATACTGCTGTAATAATATATATAATTTGTACTTTTATCACAAGAGGAGCTGAGTGGTTGGGATTAGCACCCTCAAAATGGGAAAGTGGGTTTTCAGTATTTTTCAGCCATTCTAACGAAATTACTAGACTGTCCCTCTGTCATTTTAAATCCTATCCCTCCTTTTCCCATTTTCCGTCGAGGACAGCGAAAGAGAGAGCAGAGAACCTTTGCGGCCTTACCCGAGACTTCACCTCAACGGCGTCTGTACTATCACCGGTGACTATGTCGTCGATCTTTCCTCGTCGTCTTTCTTGCTCGCTTGAATCTCGGCCGCTGTTGGTTCCGGGAACTTCTCTTCCTTCTCCCTCTATTCTGCTAGTGTGTGGCGGTGTAGGAGACAGAGCGAGTGACTTTGTTATCGTCTATCTACCGTCGACGTTCACGCATGAGCCTCCGTCCGTCGCTGCTGTAGGTACAGGAATTTCTGATATTCTTCTCTTTCCTCTTCCGTTCTGGTTCACGTCTGTTGCTGCTATTGTGCTACAAGATTTGTCTTCTTGCTTTGTTCTAGTCAGTCACGAGTTGGGCAAAAGCTTCAAATCTTTTCTTTGGTTCTTCTATGTTCTTGAAGGAGTTTGAATAAATATCTTCTTTCTTTAATTTCTGTAATGCTTCCCTTGCTGAACGTTGCTTTTTCCTTCTCCATTTTGTCAAGCATGGATTGGAAAATGGTGGTTATTTCTTAAATTGATGATTGATTTGGGTTGTATCAAGGTTTGGTTATTTAATAGGAATGGTTTATAGCTGCAATGTATAAACTTGGGCTGTAATTTTAAAAAGGAATAATTTTAGAGCTTGTCAAATTGAATGCACTTTGGGTGTTTGACAAAATGCTCAAAAAAAGGAAAGAATGCTTATCTAAATTTCTATAATATCTTGATGGTGGAGAAGGACTAGACACCAATTTTGAGTTGATTATGATTTAAATTTTGTTTTAGCATAAAAATTTGAAATTTATTATAAAATGACGGTATAAAGAAAAATAAGATAGTTATGATGAATATAATATTTAGACTTGGGAGCATGAAAGGGATAATAATGAGATATTTTCTTCTATGCTTGCTTGAATTGTCGTTGGAACCGGTATGTGTGTGTGTGTGTGTAATCAATTCAATTGAATAATACGTAGTAATTGAGGAGGGTTGAAGCTAGGATCTTTCTTTTTGTGTTATTGAGTCGTTGAAGTTATTAAATAAATTGAGGAAGTTGGGATAATACTCAAGTAATTAATGCATGTTGCTCATGCTGTTGCATACTTGGAAAGGGTTCCATTTTTGTGGACGAAAATACTTGGGATACATAGAGTTGTATAGAATGTTTATAACAACCATTCTAATTGAAATTTTGATTTAAGGATTAATGTTTTATTTTTGAAAAATTAGGGAATTAATGAGAGAATATTATTTTGGAGTATATAAGCAGGAGTAAGTTATATTGGAGTATAACAAATGAGTGAATAACATCCCATCATAATTCATTTTTGAATGATATTTTAGCCCTTTATCATATTTTTATCAGTTTATTAATTCTGTTAAATATTATTTAATCACAACAAACTTATAGAAATTATGTCTTTTGATTATTGACAATTAACTGTTTAGATAAAATAAGAATTTTATTTAGTCTACTTCAATTTTTATTTTATTAAATGATCATTCATGAATTTCAAAGGAAATATTGTGCAATGATTTTTATGATGTGGTACTTGATTATAAAATATTCTTTGTGAGATTTCAATATTAAAAGGTCATGCTTTTTATTAATGTTAAATTGACCCTATGACTGAATGGAAATTGAGTTTTGAGAGGACTAAATACAGAACATTAGTTATTAACAATAGTACTGTTAGTCTTTAGTGCACCATAGTTAACTTTGAGCTCGCTTGTTATTCGTGGGTTTTATACCTACACTTATTATTCGTGAGTTTTATACCTACACTTGTTATTCGTGGGTCTTGTACTTACACTTGTTATTTGTGACCTCGTGCTACGCTTGGTTAGTTACCTTCGTTAACTATATGTTCACACTTGTTTTCGTGTCTTTGAGCCATGCCAATATGATCAGTTACTCTCGTGGACTGTGTGTCTACGATTGTTATTCGTTTTGTTGAAGTCCTACAAAAACTGAGATTTGAGGATTATTATTTTTCACTAAATTCATTAAATAAGATATTTTAGTGGTTATTTGGATTAATTTTATTAATAATTTTTATATAGTTTTATTTTTTATATTCCTATGGTTTGTAAATTGAGATTTATTATTCAAAGTCAAATATATTTAAATTATTTTTTTTAGCATTTAATTTATTTTTATTAATAGAATGTTATTCACCGTAAGATTATTTTAGCCTCATATGTCACTGTTAAAATTGCGCCCCAAAGAAATAAAGAAGACATTCATGACTAATCAAAACCTTATAGATGCTCCATCTAGTCTATATACAGTATTTTTATATTTCTTTATCTTTTCGAGATGTAATAATAATTGTATATAATAGATATTTATTATTTTAAAAAGTATAAATATGTTCATATAAGATTATTATTATATTAAATATGATATTTAAATATTTATAGAATGTAAATTTTTTTATATTTTGTGTTGGTCATCCCTTAATTTTCTGGATGTGACAATAAAAGTAAGAGAAATGAATGATATTTATTAATACGAACATTCTTAAAGATTGATGTGTGACTATCATTGTTCAAAAAAATATTGGAGTTATAAAAAAATAATAATTAAGTTGAAAGGTAAAATCTTATAAAATCTCATAAATTTAATTATTTATTTCTTAAAACATTTATAATTCTAAAATGATTTTAATTTATAAATAATTATTAACAATCACTTAGTTTGAAACAAATTATTAATTCTAATCCATCCTAAAAAAATAATAAAAATTTTCAGCAAAAACTCTTTCAGGAATCAATAAAACTTTTATGAATTAATCATGTAAATCAATTAATAATATAAAGGATAAATATAAATCAATTTATATGAGGACTAAAAGATATAAGGGAACGACACAAATTTATTTTAAGTCACAAATTTATTCAAAGTGAAATAAATATGTTCATCAAGCAAATTGAAAACCTAGACCAGGAAATTATAAAGTTGCAAAATGAACAGATCAAACTCTATTAAAACTAATTTCAACTCCTAAACAATGAAGAACATAAATTCTAGTTACTATATCTTTTTTTAAGAATTTAGAATAAAAGGGATGAAATTATGGTAAACACGAAGAAGATGATCGTGCTGGCTTTAGCATCTTCCTTTTAGGGGGATTGTCTCTATGTGAATTGGCTCTTTAAAAGATTATAATAATCTTTATTTATTTTTAGTATTTTTTTTAAGTTGTCATATTTTTTAATATCTTCATAGATAATCTTTTTAATTCAAATATCTTAAAAATAATTCAAATGAAAAATAATAAGATAAAAGATATAAAATAATTAATAAAAAATAGGAAAAACTAACATATTTATCTATTATCATTTAATATAATTTATCTATCTAGTTATCATATATTTATTTTTTATAATTTTTTGAAATACATAAAAATAAAATACTTTCATGCAAATCAATTTAATTAAGAGAAATAATAAAATTAATAAAAAATATAAGAAAATGATATTTTTAATAATTTAATTTATATAATCAATTAAAACATAATGAGCAAAACTGTTACAATAATATCGATTAAATATGATAAATTTTATAAAATAGATATAAAATAATATGATAAAATATAGATTTATCGATGTATAATGTTGTATGAGAGTATTTAGGCCTCTGCATGTTGCTGCTCGAATTCTTTGGAGTGCATTTTGAATCTGGAAATTCAGAGTGAGGAAGGATGCTGTATTCTTGTTTGTTTTACAGGAGCTATATAGGATTGCTTAAAAGTTCAAGTGGATAGATTGTTCAAGCTACTAGGCGTATATTATATACTCCTTTAGTTTTAATATATGACCTAAGTAAAAAAATTAATTTTCGTCACAAATATAAAACTTATTTTTTATATTTATCAAAGTTTTTTAAAATATCCCTATTAATATTCTCTAAACGATAATCAAATAAGGGAGGGAGGGAGGGAGGGGGTTAATGAAAATGATTAGGGTATTTTAGAAAAAATATATCATATTAATTAATTTAATTAACTACCCTAATATAATTAAATTAGTTAAATTCGTCATACATTAAGGACCCGAGAAGTAGCATGGGTATGATATAAGGAGATGAATGTTGCTAAATTTAAATTGGGACACATGATTTTAAATCTGGAAATATTCCAGGACATCACCTAAGGAGCTTAATGAAAAAGAAAGGAGCAAAAATGCTTCAATGGATGTTGGTAGAGTTGCGTAAATGTTATATTTATAGATATGTTGAGGCATATTTATAAAAGATTGAATCTTGGGGAGCTGAACTTTAAAGAAATGCCCCTGTTTAAATGACTAGAAAGAGTTCAAATGATAAGGAATTGAAAAATCAATAATATTTTTTAAGCATATGGCATCCCGATCAATAGAGTGAAAAATAATCTGGCTACACTCTAGAAATTTATGTTTTTTTTGGGTGATTTACATAACAATCTCCAACAATCAAGGCTTCTGCTTAAGAAGGATTCCCAACAAAAGCGCTGTTTTCCTCAAATCAGCCATACAAGAAGGCCATTGATTTTCCACCTTTCTTAGTTCTTGCCGTGCTTTTGTTTGGCCATCCGCCACATGGGATAACCTGTCTTTCTTCACAGCCTCGTACTCTTCCATGAACCCTATGGTGTCCAAAACACATTCCTTCTTTTTCTTCTGAAGAGATGACAGTTTGGTTTCACAGCATTCAAATTCCTTCTCTTTGCTCTCCAATTCAGCCTGCAATCTAGAGATCTGCTCCTTCAGGTCAATCATATAATCCTCAGTATTGCGGATTTCAGACACAAGAGTAATAGCTGCCTCCATCTTTTGAGAATGTTGTTCATCGATCCACTTCTCTCTGTCTTTCAGTTTGGTGAATGTGTCTAGGGTATCAGAAGCTTGCCTGAATGATGAGAGAATTCTTTCGATTTCTTGATGAAGAGACTCTATTTTGCCTCTAATGAGGCCGTGAGAGGAAGGTTCACCTTCAGAAAAATGGGTGTACAAGAAGTTGAGTGCATTCTCAAGGCGATTAATGTGTTCTTCGGAGTTTGCGATCTGATTGAGATCCAATTTCAATGAGGATTCGATGTCAGCAAAGGCCTTAGCCACCTTGTCATCTTGAAAAGCAGCAACTTTGGAAATATAGGGTAAGCCAACTTCCAAATCTGAACCATCCCTCATTATTCGAAATAATCTGATAAGATCATCTTCATCAATTTGTTTAGGCTTTACATGGCCACGTTTATGTTTAAAATCAATGGAGGTCTCTCTTTGATTGACCAAAGTTTGACCCTGAAGCAAATGAAATGAAGCATTAATTTTACTGCTTGAATGTTGTAAGAAACACATTTTTGTAAGTTCTCTATGGCGTGTAGAAGCACAAGAAAGGTCTTGATACTCAGTACACATGGGAAACAGTTGATTATCAAATTGTTCTATTCTAGCATTAGTATATGTCAGTTTTAAAGAACAAAATTCCATCCCAAATCTGATGCAATAAAATGTAGGCTTACTTGAGCAGATTGATCAGTAATAGCAGAGCTCCCTGGTTCCATTTCCATGTGAGCAGTTGAAGTTGCTTTTTGAGGCTTTTTGGGAGAAGAGATTGAAGAGATCTAAGGGCATAGAAATGGAAAAATTAATTTAAAACAAAATCAATAATGTATCAATAGTGCAAATATATTAAAAACCAAATATCTACCAGTGGAGAGGTTATTTCAGGAATAGATAGTGGAATTGTCAAGGGTACTTGGTTCGATGTTTCTTTGGAAGAACATTCATTGGTAGGTTCTTCAACTCTTTGAGGAGCTTCATTGGAGCTTCTAGTTTCTCCGGGTTCTTGTTGATCACCCATTGATTCGTTTCCACATAACTTCTAAGCAAGGGAAAGAATAAACAACAAGACATCTCATAAGTATATCCTTTAGAAATAAAATTCAAGATCCAGAAGGATCTAGTAAATTTTACATCGTTACATCAACTCTATATTAGATCATATATCTCTTTAGTCTAAACAATCACAAAACATATAAGAAAAGATGAAATGAGTTAAAGCCTCTTTATAAACATTACAAATCTCATCTCAAAAAGATTTATTTACATCCCACTAAAATTTGGAACAAAGGAAGAAGACAATAAGTAAGAGAGAATTTGTTGGCTTCATAAGTCTGCATGACTATAGAAATATAATATATATATATATATATGTTTATATATAAGTGAAAGTATTAATTGAAGAATAATCCTTACAACGTCTGAATTGGATGATGGAGTTGTAGAGAGTTTCTCTTCAACAATTTGATTTGCTGATGCAGTGATACTCTATGTAGCCCATAAAATATGAATAAGTTACTAAAAAGGTTAAAACAATTAAGAGCATATAATATATTATTTGATGGCATGAATCCCCATTGTTAGCGAATAGCATATTATACGTACCTCTGTCGAATTTGGAGAGTTATTATTCTGTTTGTGTGTTGTGGAGTCCTTTTTCGCTATCTTCTTCGACCCTTCCTCCCTCTAAATATGAACAAAAAGATATAAGAAGATAAACTGAGTTTTGATGTATATAATAAATCTTAGCACACAAAATAATAAACTCTTAATTTATATAATCAGTTTAGTTTGCTTAGTGATAGAAAAGTATAATACACGTACATTTTCAAACTTAGGCGAACCATCAAGCCAGTAAGTGCCAAAAGTCATAGGTGGAATTGCCACTGGCTGCGCTATTTTCCATTGTTCTTCGGGGGGGAGGGCATAGTAGGTAGTTTTTTCAGGTCTATGAGGACCTTCAGTAAGACTGATACCTTCCCCAGGTGCTTCTTGATCACCTTCAGATTCCTTTATACATGACTTCTAAGCAAAGGAATAGCCATGTCAGATAAGTGAAAAATATTTTGTCAGTTTACCGATAGCAAGAACTGGAGGAGTACATAAACAAGTGTGAAAGCATTTGTTCAGTATTCTGTATAAACAAGAAATAGAATCTTCTACCTTCTTTATAATTTAAACATTTTAGGCCATTTCAATTCCATTAAAAAAATTAGGAAATGAGATGATGGAAGTAGAAATAAAATATTTTGGACTATTTTACCTCAAGTTATAAAATTTTTGGACAATTTCAACCCTTCCCAAGTTATAGAAAAATATTTTAAACCATTTTACCCCAAGTCATAAAAAAAATATACATAAATTATATATTCATTTTCATCCTATCAAATAAACTTTTAAAACATATTTTCAACTTAATTTTATTTATATTTCTACTTCTATAAAAAACTCTTTCATCTTATCAAACATACTATTAGTGATAGAAAAATATAAGACGCGTAATTTTTCAAACTTAGGTTAACCATCAAGCCATAAATATTCGGTAGTAGTAGGTGGAATTGCCAATGGTGGCGCAAGTTCATTTTCAATCGCCATACCTTGTTTAACAAGTTCATTTGCTGCTGACTTTGGTACCATATGTTAATGAAGAGAAAATATTTTGTCGGTTTAACGATAGCCTTAACTTTGATAACCAAAATCATTACTATTAATACTTTTCTGCTTCCACATTAATGAGTACTTAGAAAAATACTCAATATACTCCTCTGGTCATTTATAATATCTATTTAACTAATTTGATTAAATTAAGAAAGTTAATTAAATTAATTAATATATTATATATTTTTTTAAAATACCATAATCATTTTCTTTAACTCTTTTACTCCCTCCCTCCCTCTTTTACTGGATTATTGTTAAGGGAGTATCAATAGGGGTTATTTAAACAAATATTAATAAATAGAGGAAATAAATTTTATATTTATGACTAAGATTAACTTTTTAATTTGGTCATATATTAACTATTGGAGGAGTATATAAACAAGTGTGAAAGCATTTGTTGAGAAAAGAACCTTACCCTCTCAGACTTTGATGATGGATTTTCTACTGCATTTGAGGTAGAAGGTTTTTGTTCCACAATTTCACTTGTTGATGTCTGAGAATTCTGCATAGCGCATAAGAAGAGAACAAGTGAGAAATAAGTTTGTTGGGTTTTTCTAGGTCTGTTGATTATAGAAAAGTATAATCTATGTACATGTTCTAGATCTGGAGTACTAGTGTTCTGTTCTGATTCCATTGATTCTTCTCTTCGCCTCTAAGTAATGATCATAAAGAAATGAATGAGTTGAAGTCATCAAGAATGGTAGTAATCTTAGCCCACCAAATAAGAAAAGTAGTGCAACTATTGAATTTCTCCCAAAATTAGTAGAAGTCTGGCACTAACCTCTTGAGCCCAATTTAAAATAATGTGCCATGCATCCTTCTCGTTGTCATGATCAACTAATACGGGTGATAATGAATCAAAGGCGAAATTAAATACTGCGCAAGCAAAAAAACAATTTCATTATTATTATTATTATTATTATTATTATTATGAGAAGGAATCATATATAGCAGTTAGCAATTATGATTAACAACATCTATGTGAATACTTACGCTGAGAGGAGCTGACATCAGCTAAAGGGATATTTTTACAATCACGCACAAGACGGATTTTCACGGTTTGGAAATCAATTCCTTGATAGATAGTATGAAGACTTGGTAGATTTACCAGTCTTATTCCCACTAGATTTGGAAGCACATCCTTGATGACCATCTCTTGTGGCGCACCCTGCTTCCATTCAAATACTTGTACAAGCTCAGGAGCATCTTCTATATCCAACGCAAGGAGTCTTGGAAGTTTCTCACATGTGGAGATAGAGAATAGGCATTTCAACTTCTTGCAGTTCTTCACTTGAATTATACTTAGCTTTTGGAAGCATGGTTGATGCAGAACGAAAGGATTTTGCTGATTCTCTTCATCATCCTCAATGATGCTCACCAGCTCTTCGCAGTCTACTATGATTAGTTTTCTCAATTCTGGTATGCTTCTTTTGGTAGATGCAGACAGTATAAACTTCAACTGTTTGCATCCTTCAAAGCATAGCATGGAAAGGTTTCGAAAGATCAAAAAGTTTTTGGGTCCCACGTATATCTCCCTTGAATCAGGCAACTCTCGAGAGTTGGAAAGAGGCTTCCCTTTCTCCTTGAAAGATAATGCCTGCAAGTATATCTTTAAGATATGTTAGTATTAAATAAGTTTAAAAGGGAATTTTCTCTCACCTTTTCTATTCTTTTCTAGTTGAACAATTACATAGAGGCCAAAATTATATATTGTAATGCATACGACATCAACTCCTATATTAAACATTATTAAGAATCTAAATTTTCAGCATTCAAAATGCTTCAATAAAAGAAAAAGTGAAATGATGAGGGAAAATTTAACAGTTAGAAATGTCTTAAATTGGAAGTTAGAAGTGAAAAAAAAAACTCGCAAGTAATCGGGGCATATTTTTGGACAAGTCATCAAAATCAATAATAAATTTTATCTACGTTGATATTCACAAACTAGAAAAACTAGTTCGAAAGAAGTTTACCTTTCTCTTTGAGAAATCTTCACTTTTTTTCACATCAATAGAGAAATTCAGAACAGTATTTATGAGAAGTTGTGGACAATTTGCCAAACTTATATCTTCTAGAGATAGCACCTTCACATAATAGTTTTCTGCGGAAAAACTAACCATATTTGGCACATCATCAAGATGTAGTTGTTTTAAGGATGGGAGATTAAGTTCACTCTGAACATTATGATCCTGATCAGCATTACATTTTCCAAACATATATTTCATCTTTTCTGCCTTCGTGATGGTCACATATTTCAAGTCCTTAAAGTCTTTTGAATACAAAGCCGGTAATACATATTCCAAATTGACACAGCTGGAGACATCAACATGCTGCAAGTTGGGAAATACAAAGTGAACATTCATATGACCATGACTATTCGTCACCTCGTCTGTTATTATATGCTCCAGTGCATCACACTCCGCGACGGTCAACGATTCCAGCAAATCCAGTGATGAGGCAATGGATAGGGTAAAGAGTGACTTTAACCCACGCAATCCACTTATCCAAATCCTTCTTAAACTTTTGCAAGGGTATAATGGTGGTATAAAAAGTCCATGAGCTCTATTGACAACATATTTCACCATTAATTCCTGTATTCCGTACAAACATGTGAATTCTTCTTTCATAAATTGAAAGAGGATGGGACAAGTTATGGTAGAGGGTTAAGGTTCAAACTTTTTCTATTATCACAAGAAAATTCTACTCTATATAAAAAAATTAAGTTCGTCTACAACCATCGATTTTTAAACACCTAATACTAATTGCTATTCTCATCATACAATAACAAGTTCAACAAACTATTTTTGGATGATTCATTCAATTTTATGAATAAACACATATATTCCAACATCATAGAGTGAGATATAATTAAGTACCTGATTATAGTCCAGCTGAGTGTTCATGGAAGCAGAAGGGTGATGTATAGTTGAGGCATTTGATTTTCGCCAAAAACAACAGAGAAGACCCCTCGATAAATTGCTACTGCCATCTTCTACTTTTTTACTTGGAGATGACTTGTGTACTTCATCAGAACAAGGCTTGGGGACATAACATTCTGCATATATGTTGATGAAATTTGGTACTTTACAAATTTTCACTTCTTCTAGCAACTGGAGGATGGCTTGTTTTCCCAATTGGTGTAGATCTGTCTCCTTTGGATATTGCCCAAATATGTATTTAAGCTTCGCACAACGAAAAATTTCCATACTTTTTAGTAGTGGAAGGTCTTGGCAAAAACATATGGGCAATATAAATTCTAATTCAGGACAGTCTCCGAGTTGGAGATGTTTTAGTTTTGGGAAAATTGAGTCATTATGACTCTTTTGATTAGAATCATGATCGTCCATTGCCTCTGCTACTATATATTTCAACTTATAACATCCATTAATTTCCAACGTTTCTAGCTGCTTTAGACTCTGTGCTGTGGATGGATAAAACAGGCATGTCATTGAACAGTCAGATAAATATATGGACTTGAGATTACACAGATCTAGCTTGCCATCAAATAACACGCTTTCCAATTTTTGACATCTTGATAAATTCAGCATCTTCAGTTGCTTCAGAAACTCAACAGGATAAGGACCACAACATAGTTCTCTCACATGCATGTCAGAAAGCTTCAGTTCAACCAACTTTGAGAGGATAGGCACACCAGATCGAAGATGCTCTGTACGGATTAGGCACTTTATCTCATGCACAGATTCCAAAGAAAGCATAGTTAAGTGATCTTTCATAGGTAAGATGTCAGGAACAATATTTGTCCATCCTCTATTATCATAATCTCGTCCTAACTTCAAAACTTCTGCTCTTGCTACTAGGGATTTAAATACTTCGTTGGACAAGTTTACTCCTGAATCATAATATCTAGATATAGATATTGGGAAATTCACTCCACAAATATTACTAATAGTAATATCATCCCCACCCTTTATATAATACCTTTGCAATTTAGGAAGAGTTGTAATTTGAGCTAGTGAATCATGGGCTCTTCTATTTGTAAGATTTGCCACATAATACAACTCCTCTAATTGCGAGCAACTTCCAATCCCTTCCAGTGGATTATTTCTTTCAATAACACATTGAACCATCTCCAATAATCTCAATTTTTCTAGTTCTCTTATTTTGTTTGGCAACTCAACAACTGAGCATTTGCTCAGTTCAAGACTCTCGAGGCTTTTTAAGTTTACTAGCATAGATAAATCTCTAATCTTCAATTTTTTTATGGCTAAAGTCCGAACATTTATCAATGATAGAGGTGATTGAAATAAAGATGTAGCTGATATTATATGTTCTGACTGAATCATTAATGCCAAAATTCTAAGGTTCTCCATCCCTTCAACGATATTATCTGGAACCTTAACTGTAAGAGAATTTTTTATATTATTTAGCCATACTAAAAGAACCTCAAGTTTTCTGCAATCAAAATGGTTCGGAACGTCAACTATGTTCCAAGATGAATACTGGACATTCTCCATTAAAGTTGTGTTAGAATCCATAACCACTTGAATATGTCTGTTTCCAATCCATAGAGCCACTTCTCGGACCAAGTCATGCATTTTTACAGATTCATTCCCAGCCTTTAATAATAAGCATGAATCTATGAGCTCATTTTTAATTGGAGTGAAATGACTTCTTGCTGCAGAGTATTTATTAGCTTCTCCACAAAGCCCAAGACCTATTGCCATTCTAGTTAAAAATTCTATTGGTATTTCATAATCTTCTGGGAACAGAGAGCACAAGAGGAAGAGCTGCTTGGCCTTTTCATTGAGATGATCATAGCTTAATCTCAAAGAATTATAAGCCTCTTTCAAATCTTCCTTAACATCATGAACTGACTCAGGATTCCGCAATCTTTCCAAAGCTTGCTCCCATTCTTTCAGAGGCCTAGACTTCAATGCTCTTGCCACTGCTACAATTGCAACTGGTAATCTTCCACACTCCTTCACAATACCTAAAGCCACATCCTTAAAATCATTGGAAGAACCATCTATGCTCTTGCTAGCATAAGATAGGAATAGATCAACTGCATCCTTTTCATTCAAGACCTCAAGTTCCATAGTCTCATGGCATCCCATATCTGTACAAACTCTCAAATCACGTGTTGTTAGCAAAATAGCACAACAACCCTTGCCATGGCGGCCGAGAGGAATCCCTATATCTCGAAGTGTAAGCTTCTCCCACATGTCATCTAGTATTATAAGCACTTTTTCTCCACCTTCTACTATTCTTTTCCACAATTTTTGTGCTTGTTCAAATTCATCCATTCCTTCATTCAAAGGCAAATTTAAGTGTTTTGCGATGTTGTCTCGAATCTTTTTCAAGTTTGCATCCTTAGAGACAACACTAACGATGACTTTATCAAACACCCTTGATTCTTCAACTTCTTTACCTACTTCTAGTGCCATTGTGGTCTTCCCTGTTCCCCCCAGCCCATACAGTCCAACCATAAACTTGTTGTCATCTTTCAATGCCTCTGTAAGTTTGCCAAATTGCAACTTTCTATCCTTAAAATGCATAAAACTTGAAGAAGAATAGAACTCGATGCCTGGAAGCCCAGTTGAACGTGCCACACGAGTGAAGCTATTACTCTGTTCCATCAGCTGTTTAATCCTTTGCATCTTGCCTTCCAACTCCTTGCCTCGCTGGTACTGCCAAAAGCAATTGGTAACCAAGCCAAACCATTTCTTCTTTCCTTTCGTGTCTTCCTGTATGAGACCATTGGCCCTATCTAACCACAGTCGAACTTCATGTTCAATCTCATTCTCATTTCTTTCTTTGGCTTCTTCAATATCTTTAAGCACTCTGCTTCTTCTTGCACTCAAACTTGTTTGTTCCTCTTCGAAGTAATCAGCATAGCTCTTGTAACAACACAAGTATTTGAGTTCCTGCGTTGCTTTATCTGCCAATGATTCTGCGACATGGGTAGCCACTCCCTCTCCAATTGCCGCCATCTAACATGTATTTCATATGTGATACAATTAGGGACAGTTTACGCTTACCAGCGTAAACTGTTCTTTTTGCTTTTCTCTTTCTCCTTCCAATCATAAACATAAGAGTTTATTTTCATATTGCATTAGGGGTGAGCAAGAGCTGACCGATGGTCAGCCCGTGCCCCGCCCGTTTATATTTTAATGGGCACGGGCTAGCCCATGCCCGTGCCTCAGCCCGTTTAAACCCGTGTTAAACGGGCTGGGCTGAACCCGTTTGGGCTAAACGGGCATGGGCAGCCGGTTTAAAAAAAAATAAATCTATTTAAAATTCTAATAACAATCAATGTTCACAAATAATATAGTGTATAGTGATAATAAACAATAGTATACACATGATATAATTATTCATCCTAAAATCATAACCCTACAAAATATCCATTTAAATATTCTAAATTTATCATTATTATTTTAAAAACTTGACCAACTCATAAAATTTTAACCCAGTAAAACTCCGTCTTCTCTAAAAATAGTGGATAAGTATTATAATCTTTGTAATTTAAAACTTCACAACATCAACAAAAATAGTAAATATTATAATTTATTTAAAAAAATAAATAAATATTTAAATAAAAAATTATTAAAAATATATATACATATAAACGGGCGGGGCCCGATGGTGTGCCCGTAGCCCGCCCGTTTAACACATGCAGCCCGCCCGTTTAAGCATGCCCGTTACGGGCTTAATTTGGGCGGGCCCAACTCGGGTAAATTTAAACCGGGCTCGGGCGGGTGCACCGGGTAGCGGGCACTTTGTTCAGCCCTATATTGCATAAAGCTCATCATATTTTATATAATTTAGCCTTATACAAATATAAGAAATACTCCCATGTCCTTAATATAATATTTCTTTTCCATATTTATTTATTTTTTCTAAATTATCCTTATTGATACTCCCTCAGCAATAATCAAGTAAGAAATATAGGAAATTAAAAAAGATAATTAGCTTATTTAAAAAATATATTGTATTAACTAATTATATTAATTTTTTTAATCTAATTAAATTATTTACATAAATTTTATATTAATAACATGAGAAGTAGGACTGTTCACGGGATGGGTCGGGACCGGGACAACCCCGTCCCGATACAGTACACGGGACGCAAATCCCGTCCCGTCCCGAATTTGTCCCAGTCCCGACAGGACAGGGACGGGACGGAAATTCCCGATTTTATTTTTTTAAAAAAAATATTATAATAAAATCATCTCAATAAATTATTCCATATAAAATGCCATAGCAACTTCCTCTAAATACCAACATTCTTCCCTAATATAAAATAATAACTTACCCATATAAAAAAAATAATAGTAAGAAAGAATAAAAATATCAATATAAAAATATCTGTATAAGAATAAAAATATCTATATAAGAGTGGGAAAGATAGGATAATGTAATATTTTTTTAAAAAAAATTAGTTCAGGACGGGATGGGATTCCCGAGGGACGGGCCGAGACCCGTCCCGTCCCGACCTTCCTTTTATCCCGTCCTAATAGTGTCCCGGCCCAGTCCTTTTTGGGATGGGACGGACCCGTCCTGAAATCATTGGGACCGAGTCGGGACACCCGGGACGGTACAATTTTGGGCACCCCTAATGAGAAGTAACCTTTTAGACCGTCTAAAAATTACTTTTATAAACTCAAAGAAACATGCTCTTTTCTAATAAAACATGCTCTTTTTTAATAAAACATGCTCTTTAATTTTTCAATCTAAATAAAATCTCAGAGATTTAAAAAATGGTTTGCGTATAAATTTTTGAAGTTATGATCTTTTCAGCCTTACTAAAATTGTAGATATAAATGTAAAAACATGTAAGTCATATCATTTTCTTGCTTAATATTATTTGGAGAAAACACAATCATGCCCTACATTTATAATTCTCCTATAGCCATCCTACAGGAACTTAGGCAAATTACTAATTTTTCATCTCTGGCTTTCAATGGTTCCTCCCTTAATAAGGAGAATCAATGTATGTCCTTTTCAACTGACTATCGGATTTCTCTCAATGCTGTGGGAGATTATAATACATAAATATCAAAGATTGAGCAAATATTACTACTATATGGAATTATTTGTCACAGGTGCTCCCTCTGAAAGAATTTTTATGGCAGAATTAAGCAATTGCAGGTCCTAGTTTTCTCTTCAAGTGCTTAAGGGCTTCTCTATTCTATATTCATAAGTTTGGTCTTCTGGTAGGCTCCAAATTAACAACTGCCTACTAGCTCCCGTGTCAGCAGATGCTTTATTAAAACTCCAGCTCATTTCTAGTTCTTTTGTTAGTTCTTTTAACTATATGTAACTTGTAAACTTATGTAGGTTTAATATCATTGTCTTTTATGGGAAAAAAACTCATCTAGTTTTGAATATAAGACTTATTTAACTAATTTGATTAGATTAAGAAGATTAGTAAAATTATTTAATATGACATATTTTTTGTAAAACACCTTAATCATCTTCCTTAACGCTATATCTCCATCTCTTATTTAATTATTGTTGAGAGAGTATCAATATAGGTAATTTATAAAAAAATGATAAATATAAAAAACATGTCTTATATTTAGGACTGATATTAACTCATCAATTATGTCATATATTAATAACCGGAGGAGTATCGTTTTGTCATTTTTATAAAAAAAATGACATAAATTAACAAGAAACTGTTCATATGAAATATAGACGGAATAAAGAGCCACGTTGCTCATAAAGTTTATAGAATACAGTCAAATTTCTACTCCATGTAAATATACATAACCCGTCATGGTTTATAATTTAACAAAGCTGTAAGAGTTCCAATGAATAAATGAAATTTATTTACGATTAAAACTAAGCATATATATACTAACCTGAAAACGGGGAATCAATGTGTGTATTTGTATATGTGGGGTGTGTGTGTGTAAATAAGATGCAAACCATAAACATATTTCATAAGTATCATCATAGCTTACAAATCCGTACCTCTCGGAGATTTCTATGCGTTACCGGCTGCAATGCCTTTGATATGAAGCCTCTCTATGTTTTTTTCCTTCCGTTTTGGGTTTTTTTTTTTTTTTTAAGAAAAGGAACTATTAGAACAATGATGGTAAAGAGAAAAATGGAATGAGGAATTCAAATATAAGGTAAAACGTACAAAGTACTAGGTAGGAAGAAGATTTGGATTCAATATTTTTTTGGTTTTCTCTAAAAAAGAAGGAGAAGAAGATAACAACTCTTAACAAAAGATGACAGAAAAAGAATAATTCAACACAATAAAATAAAAATTGATGAAGAAAAGGTTTTACTTCAATAGAGATTTTTTTTTTCTTGTAAAAGAACAACACAAACTCTTTCAACGGACGGAGAAATGAAAAATCAAAGGAAGAATATATGGTATGGAGACACAAGAAAGAAATAGAACACAAATCGACAGATTTGAAGAAGTAGCAGAACAATTTTGTTTCTTTTTTCTTTTTTAAAAAAAATTAGAAGAACAACAAAACAACACTATCAATAAGTAGACAGAAAATGAAAGGAAAAAGGCTAGTGATTGGAGGGGTAGAAGGACAAGAAGGAAAGGAATGAATAAAGAAAATTCGAAGAAATATTGGAAACACAAGAAGGATTCAAGCAACAATGAAACACACAGACTGGTTTGCAAAAGCAGGGATTATTGAGGTGATTGGAGATGAGCTTGGTGGTCTCTGGAATTTGAATTGAGGCATAAAGCTAAAACTATATGACTCTTCAACTTTGTAATGTTTATGTCTTTGCATGTAAGATCAATGGAATCCATTGATAACTTCAAATATGGTTTTAACACTTTTCAACAATTGAAGAAAGGCATATATGTCATACTTCTACCACACCATTTTCATTACTTTCTCTAGAGAATAACTTAGCTTGATGCATTTAACTTTGCTTCTTGATGCATTTAACTTTTCTTCCCGCATTCTTTTTTACCTTTTTGGAATAAACGTTGCTTTATTTCTTATAGCATTCATTCATTTTATTTGTCGGTTTTAATTATTCCTTATACTTTGCACACTTTACCAAGCCAGTGTGGGAAATTAGAGAACGTTGAATAAATATGGTTTACGTGAATAACACAGTTGAAAAATAGAAAATTTGATTGTGGGTTGCCAGAGGTGAAGTAGTATATATAGTGATGGGTAAGATTATAATGGCATGCATGCTTCTTACTTGGCCAAATTCCTCTGGAGCAGGCATGACTGAGTTTATTTATTGATGGGTATGATTATAATCGCATGCTTCTGTTAATATCTTGACATAGAATGTGATATTTATTGATCCAACTGTTCAAATTGCTACGTCGATCTTGAATGTCAAATTATAAAGGAAACTTGTACGGATGAAGCTCAAGTCAACTTTAGATTAATATAAAATTTCTTGAGTATGATATTTATGATTGGAATTTTAATCCAACAGATACTGTTCGGTGAGAAACTTGTACTATAAAAAGTTATTTAATGCTGTAATATTGATTTTAAATTATGGGCCTGTTTGGCAAAAGCTAAAACCATGATTTTAAAAAGGTTTCTGACTCAAATTTTAATTTGGAGAAATTTTAAAACAAACAGCCATATTTATCAAAACCTCGGTCTGGACTAAACCATAGTTACAGATAAACTGGTCAGAGTAGCTTTTGGAATAGTAAAAACTACTTTCAACTACTCAATCACTATTTTGCCCTTATTTTTTCTTACACCATCTCTCCTCTCTCCTCTATCTTTTCCACTATCTCCCATCTTTCCCCTATATTCTCTAGCCCCTCTCCTCTCTCCTCTATCTTTTTTACCCTATCTTCTCTTTCATCTCTCATACATACCCCTTTTAATAATTTTTCAATTACAAAATCCCTTTTTATAACAACTATCTAAACACTCATTTATCCAAAATCACTTTTTTTTCCATAATCTCTTCTCTAAAAGCCCTTTTCCATAAGCTGTCCAAAAACTCTTTTTTTTCCATAAACCTTTTTTTAAAATCTTATTAAAACACACACTATACCAGTATTACTGGATGCCTTTTACACCACATACTATATGTTCCTTGTCATATGGCAGGAATTGGACAAAAGAATGGGAATGGGAATGGTTATGGTTTGATAAACCTCTAGACAATGGATCTTCAGCAATCATAGTTCAAAAATACCTAACCTCAAATAACTTTAAGTCTAATGTTTTAATTAATGAAAACCATTTTGATGTTTCTTTGGAAGAACATTCATTGGTAGGTTCTTCAACGCTTTGAGGAGCTTCATTGGAACTTCTAGTTCCTCCAAGTGCTTGTTGATCAGCCATTGATTCCTTCTCACATGACTCCTAAGCAAAGGAATGAATCAACAAGAAGACATCTATTTAAAGCTAAAACGAATGCAGCAAGCTTACCTTTGAAGGATTTGATGTGTATGGTTTTTTAATTTTCGGTTTTAAATAAGTTGATGAACTTGGTTTATCATATTTCTCTAATGAAGGACTTTCTTCAAAAATTACTTTGAGATTCTGTACAACACCAAACGATATGTAAATCTGATATTTATATGACACAAATATTGAATTCTAATTTTGTATTAATAAAATTATTTAATATAGCATATTTTTCTAAAACATAGGATCTTCCTTAATTACTTTCTTACTTGATTATTGTTGAGAGTATCAATAAAGATAATTTTAAAAAAATTAATAAATATAAAAAATATGTCTTATATTTAAGATAAAAATTAATTCACAATTAAATTCTATATTAAGAACCAAAAGAATATAATCTTATGAAGAATGCCATAATTTTTTAAATAATTAGAATGCATATCAGGTCCTATTTTTTACTACTAAAAAAATATTTATGACAAAACTATTTTATAGTAGTTATAAGTAAAATTGTCGTAAAAAAAGATAATAATATTTTTATAAATAAATTCTATTCTAAAATAAATTTTACGATAATTTTTATTAAAATCGTCGTGAAATATATTTTTAAAAAATTTAAGTAGAGTAAAAATATTAAAATTGAAATTTTTAAAAGCTGTAAAAATAATTTGACTTGAGAAGACTTGAGTATCTAGATGAAAATGAATGACTTCTGGAAAGAGAAGAAATAGGAAAGCAAAAAAAACGAATATAATAATAATAATAATAATAATAATAATAATAAAGTAATCGGAGAACAATTAATATGATAATGAGTTGAAGCCACGCGCCTTTCAATTGGATTGGTCTAGGCCGCGTGAAAATGGGAAAAAAAAATCTTTTATTGGGTTTTTGATATGTAATCATGTTAATCATGTATAGCCCAGACATAACCGTATGCTATAGTATTTTTGACGGATGATGAAGTTTTCAACGGCGATTTTTAAAAAATTATCCGATTTAGAAAAACTTTTACTCGTGAAATGTGATTACACGACTTTTTAACAATCATTTTTATAAAAATCTATCGGTCTGTTTAAAAATTCCTAAACTTAAATTTTAAAAAAAAAAATTAACTCAAATTTTGGTTTAAATAAATTTTAAAATAAAGAGTGATATTTATCTATAAATATTTTTGAGCTAAACCATAATTTTAAATAAGCTACTGAAACTAATTTTTAGAACAGTAAAAACATTTATAGACGATTCAATTACTATATTATCCTTACTTTTACTTATACACTCTCTCCTCTCTCCTCTCTCTTTTTTACCCTCTCTCCTCTCTCTTCTCTATCTTCTCTCCTCTCTCTTCTCTACCTTCTCTCCTCTCTCATCTCTCATCTCTCATCTCTTTTCTCTTTTCTCTACCAACTCTTATATATCCTAATTTTAATCAAATCATACATTTTTTAGTAATTTACCAATATAAAAACGCATTCTAAAAATAATTATTTAAACACTTATTTATTTAGAACCACTTTTTTTCTCTATAAACTCTTCTGTAAAAACCCTTTTCTATAAGCTGTCTAAAAATCTTTTTTTTATAAGCTTTTTTTTAAAATTTTATCCAAACACCTACTATATCTTTTACAAATTTAAAAATTTTGACTTGATTATAATTTTATTATTTTTATAATTATTTAGAAGTCCTGTTCTTCTATTTTTACTATAACAGATTTATATAAAAATTATTTTTGAACATTTTTCTTTTATTTTTAGTATTTATTTTTTTCCTCATCCTCCTTCATAAAAGTTATAAGTCATCGTTCAACTTTTTTATTTATTCATTTCCTTTACTTTTTCAGTTGTTTATTATTTATAAACTATAATACATCATATAATAAAAGTTGATAGTGATTAAAAATAGAAGTGAAAGTAATAAAAGTGAAATAAAATAGCCCAAAATATTAAAAATAGAAGTGAAAATAATTTTTATTATATTAAATAAAAGAAATACTCGATTTAACTTTTTATTCTACTTCCTTATTTTTCATATGACCAAACTTGCCATTAGAAGATGTAATATAGAAGAATATAAAAACCCAAAGCCTAATACAATATGTAACTAATTAATCCATATATATTTTAGGCCTCACCAACGGGGGGTTAGTCTGAGTGATAAATAGTTCGGTATCGTTTAAGTAAAATTTCGAGTTCAACCTTTAGCATATGTAAAAAAAATTTTATTAGGAGACTCACCCATCATAGCTAGGTATATAATACCGATCAGATTTAAATATAATCAGAATAAAATTTCGATAAATCGGGTGAATAAAAAAAAACATCTATAGGCCTCAGAATAAAAGATGTCTTTGCTTGTAAATAAAGGAAACTGATACAGAAAAGTCAAAAGCAAGAATATGTTCCAAATCAACAGTGGCTGAAGAAAATTGGTACACAAAGCACCTAATTAAAGATGTAAGAATTACCAAGAAATTACATCAAATAGTTTCTTCACATTTTAGTTATTTTATAAAAAAAAATTGTTTTCTAAAAATTACTGTTACAAACTTATTGGATTTTTGTTTAATCTTTTAAGAACTAAACAGAATTCAAAAGACTTACTGGTCCCTTTTTTTAGTTGCTGTTTTAAATATGTTCTTTTTTTGGGATCAATAAGTTCTAAGTAATTTGAGAAACAGTTTCAAATAAAAAGTATTTTTTTATGATTGTAATAAATGTAAAATAACTTCTATTTTTTCTTGTAAATATAATAAATCACTTTTTAGGAAATCTAAAAATTATTTTTGAAAACTATGCTATTTAATTATTCAATTTAAATAAAATCTCAATGATTAAAAATCAATCTGGCCAGTTTGTTGATAATTTTTTTAATTGTGATTTTTACAACCACGCCTAAACCATTGCTAAGCCTAAAAAACCTATACAAAAAACATGTAAGTAATACTCTCTCTATTCCTATTCCTGTATATTGATAAAAAATTTGAGATGATATGATCTTATTTTAAGTTATAAGATATCCTTGAAAGATGTCTGAAATTTTAACCTTTTTTTTTTCTAATTTTAGCCAGGATATTAATAAAAATATAACTTATGAGTCTCTCAATAAAGATTTTCTGCATACGCTAAAACTCAAACTTGAGACTTCATTTAAGCGATATCAAATCACTTATCATTCAAACTAACTCTAGTTTATGGTTAATATCCTATTCTATTTCATATATCTAAGTGTAGAACTGTTAAAAAGGACTGCCCATTTAGGCTCGCCCCATGAAAATACCTCTTTTTATGAGGCTTGACCTCCGAGCTCAAGGGTCAAGGCTGATG
Source organism: Leucaena leucocephala (assembly GCA_037074615.1). NCBI lineage: Eukaryota > Viridiplantae > Streptophyta > Magnoliopsida > Fabales > Fabaceae > Leucaena > Leucaena leucocephala. The sequence continues at coordinate 17,339,015 of CM073549.1, read as the reverse complement.
CGCAGGCAAGTTTTTAGATCAATTTGATAGAATTTTACTATTTTGTTCCTCCTCTTAAATAGATAAAAATAAAATAAAAAATTATTGATTCAAAATATAAATATAAGTAAATTAAAGATTTAAATTATTGTTAAGCTTATCAAAATTCAAAACTAAACCAAATGAAAATGTTACCATACTTAACAAATATTGTTTAAAAATAAGTAAATAAGACATAAATATGACCTAATAATAAAAGAATAAATCTGATAAAAATCTTGAATAATAAAAAAGTAAACAAATATTGTTTAAAAATAAGTAAATGAGATATAAATATGACCTAATAATAAAAGAATAAATCTGATAAAAATCTTGAATAATAAAACAGCAAAATTTTCACTGCTGGAAAATAGGCTTTTTAAAGCCCCATTTTTAAACCGGTCACTGCGGAGACTGTTTAAAAAAAATGACCGGTGGCATTTTTGTAAATAAGGTGAAATATTTACACCGGTCGTAAAATATGACCGCTGTAAAAAGTCATGACCGGTGTAAAAAGTCATGAGCGGTGGCATTTTTGTAAATAAGGTGAAATATTTACACCGGTCGTAAAATATGACCGCTGTAAAAAGTCATGACCGGTGGCATTTTTGTAAATAAGGTGAAATATTTACACCGGTCTTAAAATATGACCGCTGTAAAAAGTCATGAGCGGTGGCATTAATTTTTTACGATTCCCTATCTTCACAAATCATATCGTCGTCCCTGGAGAAAACTAGCTAAGGGAGAACACATGGTGACAGGAAGCTCCACCTTCGTAACACACTGTCTAAAGCTCGCCGAAGAAGAAGACCTAGATATGCGATGACCCATACCTGTACTCGTTGTTCTCTATTGTTGAAGTCAGTCGTTGTAACCTCTAAAGCTCACCAAAGAAGAAGATCTAGATCTGCGATGGTGGGTGTCTATTTTTTTGTTCATTTCTTTCTCGATTTTGTTTAAATATATTTCTGTTCACTTTTAACTGGGTAAGTCGGAGGAATTGTGACTATGTTTCTGTTATATCTTTAATTAGGTAACGGCGTTTCTAGGTTTTCGTTTTTATATATATATTTGAGTTTTTGCCTCATTTATTTCTGGGTTCTGTTTAAATATATTTTTGTTTGCTTTTGAGCAGGTAACCAAAAGGAATTGTGACGATGTTTTTGTGATATCTTCAATTAGGTGATGATGTTTATGGGTTTTCATTTCTGCGCATATATCTAAGTTTTTGTTTCTTTCGTTTCTGGGTTCTTTAGCTTTTTCTTTCTTCCTCTTTTTTGTTCTCTGCTTGCATTTTACAGGTACCTATTCTTCTTCATCACTCTTCTCCTCCTTCAGATTTGTGACGAAGAAGAAAATAATTTTGGATCTAGAGTTTTTTTATTCTGATTTTTTTTTATTTTTACATTACTTTTTAAACCGGTTGTATGAAATAACCGATTTAAAAAAACTGATTGTTTACACCGGTCATATACAACCGGTGTAGAATATTAAACTTTTTACACGGGCTGTTTCTACACCGGATCAAAGTTCGGTGTATAAGTCCATTTTCAACCGATTTAGAAAGCCTTTTTTCCAGCCGTGTTTATAATCAAATAAAAATAACTAATGAATGATGTATTACTTTAAAACTGACATTGTAACATAACTCTTGGAAAGATTGAAGCTCTAATCAAATAGGAAAAAAGGCATTTTAAAAATATTAACACACATGACATAAATCAAGTCACTATCAAGAGTATAAATTAACAATTTTTAAAGTTCAAATAAATAAATCATTGCTCAAAACTAAATAAACCAAATTGTTTTATAAAATTCAATTTAAAAAAAAACAAATGATAACAACTAAATATTAATAATAAAAAAAAAAGACTTAAAAGGGGCCGCCTCATACCTTTATCTATACAAATAATTCTAAGCTTTTGTTACGATTCCAGTCGCGGCATGTCTATGTTAATGTCTAAAAGTAATTGACGACTCATCCTGCTTGACATTAGTATTATTTAGGAAGAAGAAAAACTTCGTCTTACTCTTAAATTGTGAGTAAGCCCACCTTTTCTAAAAATTTTGTAAAAAAAAAAAAAAAAAAAAAACTCCCCTGGCGGCTGAAGGATAGGAAGAAAGCGGCCATCATTATTCCAACGATTTACAAGAGACGCACAGTCAGTTTCATCTATCCACAGTAGTCTCAAAAACATATCCACTCGTTCCATTTTCATATAACAATCCAAAAATTAAAAAAGTGAAACGAATTAAAGAAAGATATATTTTCAGTAGGGTTCTAGTTATCCAACTGTGAAATATCAGGGACATTAGATTAAAGAAGCAGCACATATATTGAGTTGCAGAACTTTGGAAAGAGCAGAAAGCAGGAGGGACCCACTAAGGTTTAATGACTATATATAATCACTACTGAAAAAAAAAATCTAAATCATTTTAAAATAGCATTTTACTTTTGACAAAAAATTAGTGTAAAAACAGATCGTCTAGAAAGTGAGACATTCTAAACCGGTTAAACATCCCATGTAAAAATTGAGACAATCTAAACCAGTTTAAAAAAAAACCGGTGTAAATGAACGGATTTTCTACACCTGTTATATGAACGTCAGATATAGATTAATAAATTTTTTACATCTGGTGTAGATTAGGTTATTTTCTATACCGGTTATATTCATGGCCGGTGTAGATTATGTTATTTTTTACATCGGTTGTGTTCATGTCCGGTGTAGATTATGCTATTTTCTACACCTGTTGTGTTCACAATCGGTGTAGATATTTTAATATTTATATATATGAATATTACTTCTATACCTGCTAGTTTTTTTTTTTGTCCGGTTTAAATGTAGGTTTAAAAATTGCCCATTCAACGTTTTATTATCCTATCCCCTAAAGCTTCTAAATATATAACTCAAAGAGACAGCAGCAGAGACAGAATTCAATTGCTCTTATATATATTGTTCATTTAATAAAATTGAATACAAAAATTCAACAATTTAAAGAAGAAAAAAAAAAGAATGTATTCATTGAAACACAAATACTATTGAGAATGAATAAATTAAACAAAAAACTCAGCCCAAAGATTACGTAGCTCCTCAATATCTTATTTAGGAAATGGGTCAAGTTGATCAAATATCTAAAATATCAAATTAAAATTAAAAAAATTAACGCATTACTAGTATATATTAAATTGACAAGAAATATGAAATCATTAGAAAACACAATTTTACCTCCTCAGTTAGGTCAGTCCTATTTGATAAGATAATATTGATCATATGTCTAATATGTAGAAGCCGCACAAGTTACTTTCTTTGGGCTGCCTTCAACTTTGTAATATTAATATGATGACAATTATTTTTTAAGAGCAAAATGTGTAGCATAAGACTTAATAGTTTAATTGCCTTTGGTATGATTCATTCAAGGTCTCCCACCGAATTAGCATGCTTAAAACCCCTAGCAATTGTGAACGTCCTCATAGCCCTATAACCAAAGTTATAAAGTTAGTAACACATTTATTATAAAAACCATATATATTACAAGGACCATTTTTCTGTATATAGAAAAAAACTTACGAGTTTATAATCTTCTTGACATTAGCCCCTGGCTTGTAATAGATGGAGTATAAGAAAAAAAATTTATAACTGTACTTACATAAGACGACCAATTGCTAATAATTGCTGTAAAAATTAATTAAAAAAGAATGAGTATTATCATTAAGCAAATACAAAACTTATATGAAATAAAATAAAATATTATTATTCTTACACTTGCATATATAGTGCGAAGAACCGAGCCTCCTTGTTATGTATTAAAGTACCAAAGCTTGAGATGTCCCTTTTGCACAAATTTAAATTGGGTATAGGAATTCAAACTTACCTTATTTGCCCTTATAAACCAACTCAACTTGCATGTACTTACAGTTAATGCAAACACGACGTTAGTTATAAGAGTTGAATTTTGTTATTACATGTATTTACATTTAAATTAGACTTACATAAAAAACACTTGGATGCACTCGAAGGTCAATTCATCCGCAGGAGTGATTGTACATATCTGCAGGATTTTGTTTCCTCTCATTCAAGCAACTCACACAAGGACAATAAAACCTTCCATTGTCATCATCACCATTTCGTTTAGCAAAATCCAAAAACTTCTTCACCTCATCAGCATACTCAACACTGATTCGTTTAATATTTATCCAACTACAATCTATATTTGTGGAAGACTACAAAACTAGAAAAATAGAAAACAAGGAAACTTAACTTGCAGCTAATTATGGGAGAGAATATATCACATACAAGTAGAAGAACTCACCAAATGAAATAAATAAATGAATGAATCCAGCAAATAACAGCAAAAGCTACCGCCAGTAGTGCATAAATTTTTAGTTCTCGAGACAAGAAATTCAAACCAAAACTCATCGGCTATGAAGGGCCGAGAAGACTTAAACGCGCGAACCAATAAAAAATGAGATATGGGAGGCGCAAAGGAGGTTTTCATTAAATTAAAGTGTATTTCGTAAGCAAATATACACCAGATAAAATGGAACATCGGTGTAGAAATAGCCTTTTCTAAACTGGACATTATATTCTACACCTGTCACTTTTACAACCGATGTAAAATATTAATCTACATCGGATGAAATATTAATCTACAACTGACATTGACATGTCCGGTTTCAATCTATGTATTTTTTTTAAATAAAAGAACACCATGTTATCATAACAAGAAAATTCATTCATTCAACTTTACTAATAATTTTACATGAAAAGTTTAAAATTTTAAAAAAATATCTATCAAAATATATAATATATTCTCTTTTTTTGTCATTACGTAAAAAAAATAGAATAGGAGGGGCAGATAAATGTTGCAGGCTTTCACTCCTCATCAGACTCGGAGTTTTGGGATTTATCAGAGTTAGTAGGATCAATAAGATTATAGAAGCTATCATTCTGTTGATGGTGGTGAACTTTTGAGTGGAAAGTTCTGAAACTGTCTTTTAGTCTGTTAAGTTTTTGAGTTAGTTCTTCCACGGAGCCCTCCAGGCTATTGAAGCGCATAATGAGTTCCTTAAGGCCCTCCATCAGAGTGACAATTAGGAGAGGAGTAGAATGAACTACAGGGTGAGGGTTAGGATGTTTATTTTCGAATTCATCTCTGTTTCTTTTGTGCAATGGAGAAGGAGGTGTGCGTGAGGAAGAAGCCATTGGAGGGTTCAGATAGAAGAAAAGAAAAGAAAACAGAGATTAAGTGGTAATAAGACGAAAAATACTAATCATAGGAATAGTATACATATGGTCGAAGAATAAGAACAGTTTTAGAAAATAATATTGAAGAAAGCAATTGGCCTTCTATCATAATGATGACTATAAATGTTGGGAACCGAAAAAGTGGAATGAACGATCTGAAGAAGATAGAGAAAAAAAGTAGGAAAGTATAGACAAAAAACTGAATAGTCAAAATAGAAAATATATATAAAATGAGTTATAGATACTATACAAGACTAGCAATTCACTATACAAGACTATCAATTCAAGTGGAACATTTTTCCCTTAGTGAACAATCAAGTACCACATTTGCCATTCTATCTAGTATCTTAAAAACGTATTTTGGAAAATATTTGGACAAATGTAATATAGTAGAAACAACTTTTAAAAAAAAATTCAATGAAAATAATTTAAACCTTAAATAAAAATGTATCAAGTAAAAAAAAAATAGAGAACACACGATTTTTTAACGTGGAAAACTCCTTAAGGGTGTGTTTGGATTAACTTTTGGAGAATAGATTATAGGACGAATAGATTCTGGAGAATAGATTTTGGGTAGAATAGATTTTGGGAATAAAGATGTTTGGATGATTAGTAGTAGAATCACTTTTTATATTGGTAAATTACTAAAAAGGGTATGATATGATTAAAAGTAAGAGAGATGAAAGATGATAGAGAAGAAAGAGGAGAGAGAAGAGAGTGTGGAGAGGAGAGAGGAGAGAGAAAAAGAGAGATAAGAGAGGAGAGAGAAAAAGAGAGATAAGAGAAGAGAGAGGAAAGATTATAGAGAACAGAGAGGAGAGAGGAGAGATGGTGTAAGAAAAAGTAAGGGTATAATAGTAATTGGATAATCCAAAACCTAGGTTTCAAAGAAAAAGCTATTTTCAGTGGCTTATTCAAAACCTAGGTTTCAAACCGAGGTTTTGTCCAAAATCAATTCTCAACAAAAATTGCTGTTTGTGTAAAAAATTTTCAAACCGAGGTTTTGCTTCAAAATCCATTTTGAAACGTGGTGCCAAATAGGCACTAAGTGCCTGTTTGGCAATGAGGTTTGAAAATCAATTTTGGCTAAAACCGCGGTTTGAAAATTTTTTACACAAACAGCAATTTTTGTTGAGAATTGATTTTGGGCAAAACCTCGGTTTGAAACCTAGGTTTTGAATAAGCTACTGAAAATAGCTTTTTCTTTGAAACCTAGGTTTTGGATTATCCAATTACTATTATACCCTTACTTTTTCTTACACCCTCTCTCCTCTCTTTTCTCTATTATCTCTCCTCTCTCTTCTCTTATCTCTTTTTTTCTCTCTCCTCTCTCATCTCTTATCTCTTTTTTTCTCTTTCCTCTCTCCTCTCTACACTCTCTTCTCTCTCCTCTTTCATCTCTCTTACTTTTAATCATATCATACTCTTTTTAGTAATTTACCAATATAAAAAGTGATTCTACTACTAATCATCCAAACATCTTTATTCCCAAAATCTATTCTTCTCAAAATCTATTCTACCCAAAATCTATTCTCCAGAATCTATTCTTCCCAGAATCTATTCTCCAAAAGCTAATCCAAACACACCCTAAGTGTGAGAGATAAAAACCACGGGACCTAATCCAGAAAAATTTCACCATCATCAAATCAATATGTACAACACCAAGTCTTTAACAATTATTACCCATACCCCCTACTCTCTTTTCTTTTCCTTTTCATATTTTTTCTTTTTTTTTTCTCTTTTTTTTTTTATCTTTAGAACTTCAAACCCAAAACCCAAAACATAACAGCTCAACTAATATACACACTATACTCTGGAATTTTTTTTTTATGTTTTTAGGAAATTTTAATATCAATATCCAACAATGAGAGCTTCTGCTTGAGATGGACTCCTAGCAGCAGTGTGGTTTTCTTCAAATTGGATAGACAAGAAGACCACTGAGTATCCATATTTTGCAGTTGTTGCTTTGCTTTCATCATTTGATCTTCCAACACGTGAGACCTCTCTTTCTCCGTTGCCAGAAACTCCATTGTGAACCCTATAGTGTCGGAAACACTCTTCTTCTCCTGTTCTTGAAGACATAACAGTCTCCTCTCCCACTCTTCAATTTCTTCTTCTTTGCTACGCAGTTCAGCTTGTAATTTATAGATCTGCTCCTTCAACTCCGCTTCCTTCAGTTGATCCTGAGCGACACAGCTCTTAGCATTAGCAATAAAATTCTTGGTGTTGTTAATGTCAGATAAAAGAGTTTTGGCTGCTTTCTCTCGTTTTGAGCGCTGTTCAATCATAAGATTCTCCTTTTGTTCAAGCTTGGTAAATTTGTCAATGGTGGCATAGGCTTGGTTGAAGGAAGCAAGAATGGTTTGCATTTCTTGTTGCAGAGAGTGAATTGTGGCATGAAGGCCATGAGAGGGAGCTCCATCTTCAGAGCAATGGGAGGACAAGATGTTGAGAGCATTCTTAAGGCGAAGTCTGCTTTCTTCGGAGCTAGCAATTTCATTCAGGCTCATCTTCAACGAGCCTTCCAAGTCAGCAAAGGCCTTGCTCAGCTCTTTATTATCTTGAAGATCAGCAACGATTTTAGATAAATAAGGCATGCCAACTTCCATATCAGCACCTTCCTTCGTTATTTGGAATAACCTAATCAGATCATGTCCTTCAAATTGCTGATGGTTTCCTTGGTCAAACTTGTCTTGTTTCTCAGTGGAGCTCTCTGGTTGATTCATGATTTTGTCCTGCTGAAGTGAATCGAATAAAGAAACCGTTATTGTAACCAACAGAATATACTAAAATAAAATGCCTTTTCCACCACATATTTATGTCTAAGCAATAGAAACAGAGTCATTAATTGGGGACCTGCCTAATTTGGTGCATATTGAAAGGAATCGTTCATACAAGTTAGTTTGTTTAGGTATCTAACTGAAAAGCAGGTAATATACAAGATATCTATTTAAATATAAAATGATTGTAGCAAACTTACCTTAGAAGGACTTAATTTGTAGGGTTTTTCAATTTTCGGTTTTGAACAAGTTGGCGAACTTGCTTGGTCATATTTCTCTAAAGAAGGAGCTTCTCCCCAAGTTGCTTTGAGATTCTGAACATGACCAAATGATATGTAAGTTTAATATTTCTATGATACCAACATTGTCCTCTTTTTATCCTTAACCTAATTTTAGAGTTGACTTTGATCATAAATATAATATTTATTTATATATTTATTAAATTTTTCCTAAATGGCACAATAATCAAGTAAGAGAGTGAGAGATAGAGAGATGGAAGTTAAAGAAGATGATTAGGGTGTTTTAGAAAAACCTTGCCATATTAACTAATTTTCTTAATATAATTAAATTAGTTAAATAGATCCTATATTAATTGAAGAATAATCCTAATTGAAGAATTAAGTGAAAGTATTAATTGAAGAATAATCCTAATTACCAGGTCTGAATTAGATGAAGGAGTTGTAGAGAGTTTCTCTTCAACAATTTCATTTGCTGATGATGCAGTGGTACTCTATGTAGCCCATAAGACATGAATTAGTTACTAAAAATGTTAAAACAATTAAGAGCATATAATATATTATATAAATGAGATATTATTTGATGGTATGAATCCCTCTTGTTATCGAATAGCATATTAAATGTACCTCTGTCAAATTTGGAGAGTTATTATTCCATTGGTGTGTTGTGGAGTCCTTTTCCGCAATATTCTTTGACACTTCCTCGCTCTAAATATCAACAAAAAGATATAAGAAGATGTATATAATAAATCTTAGCACACAAAATAAGAAACTCTTGATTTATATAATTAGTTTCTTAAGTTTTCTTAGGGATAAAAAAGCATAATATGCGTACATTTTCAAACTTAGGTGAAACATCATGCCAGAAAAATTACTCTCAATAGAATTCCAATATTGAAAAGATCAATGGAAATAAAAAGGTTATTACTTACCAATGGAGAGGTCATTTCTATTGTACTACTAGTAGTAGTAGTAGGTGGAATTGCCAATGCAACTTTGTTAGTTGTTTCTTTGGTGAAGAGGTCATTGGTAGGTTCTTCAAGTCTTTGAGGACCTTCAGTAAGACTTATACCTTCTCCAAGTGCTTCTTGATCACCTTTTGATTCCTTTTTACATGACTACTAAGTAAAGGAATCAATGAGCAACAAGTGATGTATATTTAATGCAAAAATGAACGAAACAAACCTACCTTTGTAGAAGCTGATGAGATTGTTTGCTTAGAATGAGTTGCTGAGGTAGACTCAGCAAATGATCATAAATGAAAGTAAAGGAAGGACCATATTCTTACATGATTTAACATGATTTTCTAGCTTCATCTAATTTAGTACTTCTTCAACACTATGCTGCACTGTTTCGTTAGTAATTTGTTACCTATGTTTACTGTTACTTTGAGTGCCATCTCTTCAAAAGTGATATTCTTTAATGGCTATGTTATTAACACAGAGAGGGAGAGGGAGAGAGCTAAGTGAAGTTGTTTGTTTGGGATGCACTCTTAAATTATCTGAATTAGAAGACAGAGTGACAATTTCAGGTATAACAAAATATGAAATTGTTTAACAAGTTCATTTGCTGCTGACTTTGGTGCCTTATGTTAATGAAGAGAAAATATTTTGACGGTTTACCGATAGAAAGAACTGGAGGAGTATATAAACAAGGGTGAAAGCATCTGTTGAGAAAAGAGCCTTACCCTCTCAGACTTTGATGATGGAGTTTCTACTGCATTTGAAGTAGAAGGTTGTTGTCCCACCATTTCACTTGTTGATGTCTCAGTATTCTGTATAACCCATAAGAAGACAACAAGTAAGAAATAAGTTTGTTGATGTCTCAGTATTCTATATAACCCATAGAAAAGTATAATTTACGTACATGTGCTAGATCTGGAGTACTAGTGTTCTCTTCTGATTCCGTTGATTCTTCTTTTTCTATCTACACAATGATAATAAAGAAATGAATGAGTTGGAGTCATCAAGAAATATAGTAATCTTAGCCCACCAAATAAGAAAAGTGGTGCAACTAGTGAATTTCTCCAAAAATTAGTTGAAGTCTGGTACTAACATCGACAGTCCAATCATCAATAATGTCCTTTGCATCGTTCTCGTTGTCATGATCTACAAAGTTCATCCACTCTTGTTCTAATGAATCAAGGAAATGCCATACTGCGCAAACAAAACAACAATGTCATTACTACTATGAGACGAAATCATATATAGCAGTTAGCAATTATGATTAACAACATATATGTGAATACTTACGCTGAGAGGAGCTGACATTAGCTAAAGGGATATTTTTACAATCACGCACAAGACGGATTTTCACAGTTTGGAAATCAATTCCATGATAGATAGTACGAAGACTTGGTAGATTTACCAATCTTATTCCAAGTAGATTTGGAAGCACATCCTTCATGACCATCTCTTGTGGCGCACCCTGCTTCCATTCAAATACTTGCACAAGCTCAGGAGCATCTTCTATTTCCAACAGAAGGAGTCTTGGAAGTTTAGCACCTGTGGAGATAGAGAATAGGCATTTCAACTTCTTGCAGTTCTTCACTTGAATTATACTTAGCTTTTGGAAACATGGTTGATGTGGAACCAAAGGATTTTGCTGATTCTCTTCCTCATCCTCAATGATGCTCACCAGCTCTTCGCAGTATGCTATGACTAGTTTTCTCAATTCTGGTATGCTTCTTTTGGTAGATGCAGACAGTATAAACTTCAACTGTTTGCATCCTATAAACCGTAGCATGGAAAGGTTTCGAAAGATCAAAAAGTGTTTGGGTCCCACGTATATATCCCTTGAATCAGGCACCTCTTGAGAGTTGGAAAGAGGCTTCCCTTTCTCCTTGAAAGACAATGCCTGTAAGTATATCATCAAGATATATTAGTATTAATTAAAGAATCTCTTTAGGTGATCGATTATAAACTAGAGAAACAAACTGCAAAGAGGTTTACCTTTCTCCTTGAGAGATCTCCGTGTCTTATGTGTCCGCCAACCAAGAAATCTATAAAATTTTGGGAAAGTTGTAGACATCCTTCAAAACGAATATCTTCTAGATATAATAGCTCCACATAATAGTTTTCTGCGCAAAAACTAACCATATTTGGCACATCACGAAGGTGTATTTCTTTCAAGGCTGGGAGATTAAGTTCACTCTGAACATTATGATCCTGATTAGCAGGACATTTTCCAAACACATATTTCATCTTTTCTACCTCCCAGATGTCCACAGACTCCAATTGCTTAAAGTCTTTTGAATAAAAAGCCGGGAATACATATTCCAAATTCTTACAGCTCCCGAAAGAAACTTGCTTTAAGTTGGGAAATATAGCGTCAACATTCATATGACCATGACTATTATGCCCCTCATCTGTTATTGTATGCTCCAGTGCCCCACACTGCTCGACTTCCAACGTTTCCAGCAACTTCAGTGATGAGGCAATGGATATGGTGAAGAGTGAAGTTAACTCGGAAAATCCAACTATCCGAATCCTTCTCAAACTTTTGCAAAGGGATAATGGTGGTATAAAAAGTCCATGAGCTCTATTAACAACATATTTCACCTTTAATTGAAAGAGCATGGGACAAGTTATGGTAGAGTTTTAAGGTTCAAACTCTTTCTATTGTTACAAGAAAATTATACTCTATATAAACAAATAAAGTTCTTCTCCAACTATGGATTTATAAACACCTAAGACTAATTGCTATTATCATCATACAATAACAAGTCAACAAAGCATTCTTGGATGATTCATCCAATATTATGGATAGCACACACATTCCAACATCATAGAGTGAGATGTAAGTACCTGATTATGGTCCAGTTGAGTGTTCATGGAAATAGTTGAGGCATTTGATTTTGGCCAAAAACAACAGAGAAGACCCCTTGATAAATTGCTACTGCCATCTTCTAATTTTGTACTTGGAGATGACTTGTGTACTTCATCAGACCAAGGCTTGGGGACATAACATTCTGCATATAAGTTGATGAAATTTGGTACTTCACAAAGTTCCACTTCTTCTAGCAACTGGAGGATGGCTTGTTTTCCCATTTGGTGTAGATCGCTCTCCTCTGGATATTGCCCGAATATGTATTTAAGCTTCTCACAACGAGAAGCTTCCATACTATTTAGTAGTGGAAGGTCTTGGCAAAAACATATGGGCAATATAAATTCTAATGCAGGACAGTCTACGAGTCGAAGAAGTTTCAGTTTTGGAAACATTGAGTCATTATGACTCTTTTGATTAGAATCACGATTGTCCATTGTCGCTGCTACTATATATTTCAACTTATAACATCCATTAATTGACAACCTTTCCAGCTGCTTTAGACTCTGTGCTGTGGAGGGATGAAACAGGCATGTCATTGAACATTCAAATAAATATATGAACTTGAGATTACACAGATCTAGCTTGCCATCAAATAACATGCTTCCCAATTTTTGACAACTTGATAACTGCAACTTCTTCAGTTGCTTCAGAAAGTCAACAGGATAAGGACCACAACATAGTTCTCGCACATCCATGTCAGAAAGCTGCAGTTCAACCAACTTGGAGAAAATTGGCACACCAGATCGAAGATGCTCTGTACAAATGAGGCACTCCATCTTATTTACAGAATCCAAAGAAAGCATTTTTAAGTGATCTTTCATGTCATCTTTCATAGGTAACATGTCAGGAACAATATTTGTCCATCCTCTATTATAATGACGACCTTCTAACTTCAAAACTTCTGCTCTTGCTACTAGGGATTCAAATACTTCGTGTGACAAGTTTACTCTTGAGAGCTGTATATCATAATATATAGATATTGGGAAATTCACTCCACAAATATTACTAATAGTAATATCATCCCCACCCTCTATATAATACCTTTGCAATTTAGGAAGAGTTGTAATTTGAGCTAGTGATTTAACTGTATTATTTGCAACATAATACAACTCCTCTAATTGTGAGCAACTTCCAATCACTTCCAGCGGATTATTTCTTTCAATAACACATTGAACCATCTCCAATAATCTCAATTTTTCTAGTTCTCTTATTTTGTTTGGAAACTCAACAACTAAACATTCGCTCAGTTCAAGACTCTCGAGGCTTTTTAAGTTTCCCAGCATAGATAAATCTCCAATCTCCAATGTTTTTATAGCTAAAGTCCGAATATTTGTCAATGATAGAGGTGATTGAAATGAAGATGCAGCTATATTTCTATATTCTGACTGAATCATTAGTGCCAAAATTCTAAGGTTCTCAATCCCTTCAACGATATCATATGGAAATTTAACTGTAAGAGAATTTGTTATATTATTTAACCAAACTAAAAGAACCTCAAGTTTTCTGCAATCAAAATGGTTCGGAAAGTCAATTATGTTCCAAGACAAAAACTGGATATTCTCCGTTAAAGTTGTATTAGAATCCATGACCACTTGAACCTGTCTGTTTCCAATCCACAGAGCCACTTCTCGGACCAAGTCATGCATTTTTACATATTCATTCCCAACCTTTAATAATAAACATGAATCTGTGAGCTCATTTTTAATTGGAGTGAAATGACTTCTTGCTGCAGAGTATTTGTTAGCTTCTCCACAAAGCCCAAGACCTATTGCCATTCTAGTTAAAAATTCTATTGGTATTTCATAATCTTCTGGGAACAGAGAGCACAAGAGGAAGAGCTGCTTGGCCTTTTCATTGAGATGATCATAGCTTAATCTCAAAGAATTATAAGCCTCTTTCAAATCTTCCTTAACATCATGAACTGACTCAGGATTCCGCAATCTTTCCAAAGCTTCCTCCCATTCTTTCAGAGGCCTAGACTTCAATGCTCTTGCCACTGCTACAATTGCAACTGGTAATCTTCCACACTCCTTCACAATACCTAAAGTCACATCCATAAAATCATTGGAAGAACCGTCTATGCTCTTGCCAGCATAAGATAGGAAAAGATCAACTGCATCATTTTCATTCAAGACCTCAAGTTCAATAGTCTCATGGCATCCCATATCTCTGCAAACTCTCCAATCACGTGTTGTTAGCAAAATAGCACAACAACCCTTGCCATGGTGGCCGAGAGGAATCCCTATATCTCGAAGTGTAAGCTTCTCCCACATGTCATCTAGTACGATAAGAACTTTTTCTCCACCTTCTACTATTCTTTTCCACAATTCTTGTGCTTGTTTAAATTCATCAATTCCCTCATTCAAAGGCAAATTTAAGTGTTTTGCGATGTTGTCACGAATCTTTTTCAAGTTTGCATCCTTAGAGACAATACTAAATATGACTTTATCAAACACCTTTGATTCTTCAACTTCTTTAGCTACTTCTAGTGCCATTGTGGTCTTCCCTGTTCCCCCCAGCCCATACAGTCCGATCATAAACTTGCTGTCATCTTTCAATGCCTCCTTAAGTTTCTCAAATTGCAACTTTCTATCCTTAAAATGCATAAAACTTGAAGAATAGAACTCGATGCCTGGAAGCCCAGTGGAACGTGCAACACGAGTGAAGTTACTCTGTTCCATCAGCTGTTTAATCCTTTGCATCTTGCTTTCCAACTCCTTGCCTCGCTGGTACTGCCAAAAGCAATTGGTAACCAAACCAAACCATTTCTTCTTTCCTTTCGTGTTTTCCTGTATGAGACCATTGGCTCTATCTAACCACAGTCGAACTTCATGTTCAATCTCATTCTCATTTCTTTCTTTGGCTTCTTCAATATCTTTAAGCACTCTGCTTCTTCTTGCACTCAAACTTGTTTGTTCCTGTTAACTTCATTAGAGAGAAAAATAAGAAGAGAAATGAAGAACCATATGTATTATTGAGAGCAACATGCTCTTACAACTATGGTAACCCACTTGGGTTACACACTAATCTACCCTCACTTGAGGGAGATAAACCTACCCCACTTGGGGACTTTGAGGAGAGACCCAAGTTACCCTCTCCTTCATTATGGTGAAGATTACATAATCTCACACACTTAACTAATAGACTATGACCCTTTATATAGAACTAGGGTCATATAGTAACCAAGTGGTTAACACTAACCACCTAACTAATTCAACCTTCTAACACCCCCGCTCAAGTTGACACCCTTAACTCTAAGTGTTCAACTTGTCAACACAACATATAAAGGAGGAGTAAGGTGAATTAAACTATACAATTTTGATATTCACTACAACATGATTTCTTCATAACCATTATCCTCAATGAAAACTATATGCAGACTTTTTCTATCAGAATCTGCAAGCTCTTCTTTTATATTCTCCCTTCAACCCAAAATGTGACCATTCATATTGCCTCCAGCCTCGTATCTGGGAATAAAAACTCTTAGAAAGCCTTGTGTAGGTTGGATCAACAAGTATGTGAAAGATGTCCCATAATAAAAAAAAACAGTAAATTCCACATCAATTAGAGTCTTTCCCACTCGGACTTGAGTGACTGTGATGTTATAGGTAGGGTGCAATGGGTTCATATTGAATGGGGTCTCTTCTTCTTGATCAGGGCTACCCTTGTCCCCAAAACTTATCCTTCGAATGCCATCACATCCAAAACACATGGAGAATGAATCTGCAGTAAAACCTTCTCTGGATAACATGCTAGGAATCGATATCTTCTCCATGCCAAGCCCAAATAAACCGTTGGGAGCTGCAACATCAGGTACAATCACACGGTACCCAGAACAGTTCACTTCCTGTATCAAGACCTGTATGGGCCATAAACTTCACTCCTGGTGTCCCCAGTTGAAAATGTTGTATAATGCAGAAATCCTAGCGAGCTGATCCGAATCGTGGAATTGCCATCAGAGAATGCCATGCCAGGGTACGTCATCTTTATCGGAAAGGTTGCGGCCATTTCTTGAATCTCCGACGGCCTTCCTAATATGTTCATTGAAGGCGTTTCATAACCTCAGGAAAAGACCCAGTTGGATTCACTCGCATTGCATTCAGCATTAAAACACCGTTTTCTTCCCTGTACATTTTCTTAATGCACCATAGATGTACACCCTCAAAGTGTTGTTCGATTTAAAATGATTATGCACGCGCCCCAGAATAATTCTCACTTCAATAATGCTATTGTGCATTTAAAAGCAACGCTCACATGTTCCTAAAGCAGCCTCTATGAACACGTCATGCACCAGAACAATCTTAACAGCATTTCTTTCGTATGTTGCAATTCCCCTCTGGCGTCGTCCAGCTCCATCCATCTCAGAAACACAGTGCTGCAAGTTTGAATCATTCTCAGCTGCAGCCTCTTGATGACCTTCATTTCCTGCAGGTTCTTGAATGGATTCTTTAAATTGTGCAAGTTTGAATTCTTCAAACTTGTTGGATTCTTCACTAGCGATAGAAACTGGATAACCCATTCAAGAAAATAACGCTTCATGTCCTGCAGGTTCTTGAATGATTTCAAGAACCAAAGGTGTGATGTTGCCGTCTACTTAGAAAAGATGAAGGAAGTATTGAAAGGGCATTGCTTCAACATTTCTGTCCCAAGAATGAATGCTCTGATACCATGTTAACTTCATTAGAGAGAAAAATAAGAAGAGAAATGAAGAACCATATGTATTATTGAGAGCAACATGCTCTTACAACTATGGTAACCCACTTGGGTTACACACTAATCTACCCTCACTTGAGGGAGATAAACCTACCCCACTTGGGGACTTTGAGGAGAGACCCAAGTTACCCTCTCCTTCATTATGGTGAAGATTACATAATCTCACACACTTAACTAATAGACTATGACCCTTTATATAGAACTAGGGTCATATAGTAACCAAGTGGTTAACACTAACCACCTAACTAATTCAACCTTCTAACAGTTCCTCTTCGAAGTTATCAGCATAGCTCTTGTAACAGCACAAGTATTTGAGTTCCTGCATTGCTTTATCTGCCAATGATTCTGCGACATGGGTAGCCACGCTCTCTCCAATTGCCGCCATCTAACATATATTTCATATGTGATACAGTTAGGGACAGTTTACGCTTACCATGGTAAGCGTAAACTGTTCTTTTTGCTCTTCTCTTTCTCCTTCCAATCATGAGCATACGAGTTTATTTCCATATTGCATAAATATAAGAAATACTCTCCGGTCCTTAATATAGCACTTAAATCAATAGTTAATTTTAATAATAAATATAATACTTATTTCTTATATTTATCTATTTTTTAAAATTATCATTATTAATACTCACTCAACAATAATCAATTAAAAGATGTAGGAAATTAATAAAGAAAGTTAGCATATTTAAAAAAAATATTATATTAAGTAACTATATTAATTTTTTTAATCTAATTAAATTAGTCAAATATATTTTATATTAAAGATAAGAGAAATAACATTTTAGAACGCCTAAAAGTTACTTTTATAAACTCAAAGAAAGATGCTCTTTTTTAATAAAACATACTCTTTAATTTTTCAATCTAACTAAAATCTTAAAGATTTAAAAAATGGTTTGTGCATAAATTTTTGAAGTTATGATCTTTTCAGCCTTACTAAAATTGTAGATATAAACGTAAAAACATATAAATCATATCATTTTCTTGCTTAATATTATTTGGAGAAAACACAATCAGGCCCTACAGTTATAATTCTCCTTTGTCTTTTATGGGAAAAAACTCATCTACTCCTTAATATAAGATTTATTTAACTAATTTAATTAGATTAAAAATATTAGTAAAATTATTTAATATAATATATTTTTTGTATAACGTATTAATCATCTTCCTTAACACTCTCTCTCCATCTCTCACTTGAGGGAGCATCATTATGAATAATTTAAGAAAAAATGATAAATATAATAAGTATATATTATATTTAGGACTAATATTAACTCATTAATTATGGTCTATATTAATAACCGGAAGAGTATCATTTTGTCATTTTTATAAAAAAAAATGACATAAATTAACAAAAAACTTCATAGATATAAGAAGCTAAACCATATCAATATCAACATTCATATGAAATATGGACGGTATAAAGAGCCGCGTTGTTCATAAAGTTTATAGAATACAGTCAAATTTCTACTCCATGTAAATATACATAACCCACCATGGTTTATAATTTAACAAAGCTGCAAGAGTTGCAATGAATAAATGAAATTTATTTACGATTAAAACTGAGCATATACTAACCTGAAAACGGGGAATCAGTATGTGTATGTGAGTCTGTATAAATCCGTACCTCAGATATTTCTATGCGTTACCGGCGGCAATGCCTTTTTGGGTTTTTTTTTTTTTTGAAGAAAAGGAACTGTGAGAACAATGATGGTAAAGAGAAAAATGAAATGAGGAATTCAGATATAAAGGTTAAACGTACAAAGTACTATGTAGGAAGAAGATTTGGATTCAATATTTGTTTTGGTTTTTCTCAAACAACAAGAAGAACAAAGATAACAACACTTAACAAAAGATGACAGAAAAAGAATAATTCAAACACAAATAAAAATTGATGACGAAAAGGTTTTACTTCAATAGAGATTTTTTTTTCTTGTAAAAGAACAACACAAACTCTTTTAACGGACGGAGAAATGAAAAATCAAGGGAAGAATATATGGTATGGAGACACAAGAAAGAAATAGAACACAAATCGACAGATTTGAAGAAGTAGCAGAACAATTTTGTTTCTTTTTTCTTTTTTAAAAAAAATTAGAAGAACAACAAAACAACACGATCAATAAGTAGACAGAAAATGAAAGGAAAAAGGCTAGTGATTGGAGGGGTAGAAGGACAAGAAGGAAAGGAATGAATAAAGAAAATTCGAAGAAATATTGGAAACACAAGAAGGATTCAAGCAACAATGAAACACACAGACTGGTTTGCAAAAGCAGGGATTATTGAGGTGATTGGAGATGAGCTTGGTGGTCTCTGGAATTTGAATTGAGGCATAAAGCTAAAACTATATGACTCTTCAACTTTGTAATGTTTATGTCTTTGCATGTAAGATCAATGGAATCCATTGATAACTTCAAATATGGTTTTAACACTTTTCAAAAATTGAAGAAAGGCATATATGTCATACTTCTACCACACCATTTTCATTACTTTCTCTAGAGAATAACTTAGCTTGATGCATTTAACTTTGCTTCTTGATGCATTTAACTTTTCTTCCCGCATTCTTTTTTACCTTTTTGGAATAAACGTTGCTTTATTTCTTATAGCATTCATTCATTTTATTTGTCGGTTTTAATTATTCCTTATACTTTGCACACTTTACCAAGCCAGTGTGGGAAATTAGAGAACGTTGAATAAATATGGTTTACGTGAATAACACAGTTGAAAAATAGAAAATTTGATTGTGGGTTGCCAAAGGTGAATTAGTATAGTGATGGGTAAGATTATAATTGCATGCATGCTTCTTACTTGGCCAAATTCCTCTGGAGCAGGCATGACTGAGTTTATTTATTGATGGGTATGATTATAATCACATGCTTCTGTTAATATCTTGACATAGAATGTGATATTTATTGATCCAACTGTTCAAATTGCTACGTCGATCTTAAATTGTCAAATTATAGAGGAAACTTGTGCTGATGAAGCTGCAGGTCAACTTTAGTATGATATTTATGACTGGAATTTTAATACAACAGATCCTGTTCGGTGAGAAACTTGTACTATAAAAAGTTATTTAATGCTGTAATATTGATTTTAAATTATGAGCCTGTTTGGCAAAAGTTCAAACCATAGTTTTAAAAAGGTTTCTAGCCCAAATTTTGGTTTGGAAAAATTTTAAAACAACTATATTTATCAAAATCTCGGTTTGGACTAAATCATGGTTTAAAACTATGGTTTCAGATAAGTTGGTCAGAGTAGCTTTTGGAATAGTAAAAACTACTTTTAACTACTCAATTATTATTTTACCCTTACTTTTTCTTACACCCTCTCCCCTCTCCCCTCTATCTTTTCCACTATCTCTCCTCTATCTTCTCCACCCTCTCTCCTCTCTCTTCTATCTTTTTTACCCTCCCTCATCTCTCATCTCTCATACATACCCCTTTTAGTAAATTTTCAATTACAAAATCCCTTTTTATAACAACTATCCAAACACTCATTTATCCAAAACTACTTTTTTTTCATAATCTTTTCTCTAAAAATCATTTTTCATAAGATGTCCAAAAGCCCATTTTTTAAAATTTTATCCTAACACACATTACACCAGTATTACTGGATGCCTTTTACACTGCATAGTATATGTTCCTTGTCATATGGCTGGAATTGGACAAAAGGATGGGAATGGGAATGGTTTGATAAACCTCTAGAAAATGGATCTTTAGCAATCATAGTTCCAAAATACCTAACCTCAAATAACTTTAAGTCTAATGTTTTAATTAATGAAAACCATTTTGATGTTTCTTTGGAAGATTGGTAGGTTCTTTTCAACGCTTTGAGGAGCTTCATTGGAACTTCTAGTTCCTCCAAGTGCTTGTTGATCAGCCATTGATTCCTTCTCACATGACTCCGAAGCAAAGGAATGAATCAACAAGAAGACATCTATTTAAACCTAAAACGTATGCCGCAAGCTTACCTTTGAAGGATTTGATGTGTATGGTTTTTTAATTTTCGGTTTTAAATAAGTTGATGAACTTGGTTTATCATATTTCTCTAATGAAGGACTTTTCTTCAAAAATTACTTTGAGATTCTGAACAACACCAAACGATATGTACATCTAATATTTCTGTGACACAAATATTGAATTCTAATCCTTAATATAAAAGATATTTAACTAATTTGATTATATTAATAAAATTATTTAATATAGTATATTTTTTCTAAAACATAGGATCTTTCTTAATTCCTTTCATACTTGATTATTGTTGAGAGTATCAATAAAGATAATTTTAAAAAAATTAATAAATATAAAGAATATGTTTTATATTTAAGATAAAAGTTAACTCCACAATTAAATTCTATATTAAGAACTAAAGGAGTATAATCTTATGAAGAATGCCATAATTTTTTAAATAATTAGAATGCATATCAGGTCCTATTTTTTACTACTAAAAAAATATTTATGACAAAACTATTTTATAGTAATTATAAATAAAATTGTCGTAAAAAAAAAGATAATAATATTTTTTATAAATAAATTCTATTTTAAAATAAATTTTACGATAATTTTTATTAAAATCGTCATGAAATATATTTTTAAAAAATTTAAGTAGAATAAAAATATTAAAATTGAAATTTTTAAAAGCTGTAAAACTAATTTGACTTGAGAAGACTCGAGTATCTAGATGAAAATGAATGACTTCTGGAAAAAGAAGAAATAGGAGCAAAAGAAAAAGAATATAATAATAATAATAATAATAATAATAATAATAATAATAATAATAATAAAGTAATAGGAGAACAATTAATATGATAATGAGTTGAATTCACGGGCCTTTCAATTGGATTGGTCTCGGGCGCGTGAAAATTGAAAAAAAAAATCTTTTATTGGGTTTTGATATGTAATCATGTTAATCATGTATAGCCCCAGACGTAATAGCGCCGTATGCTATAGGGTGTTCATAAAGCCCGCGGCTCGGTATGCCCACCCGAGCCCGCGAAAAAATGACCCTGCCCAGCCCGATAAATATAGGGCAGGGCTGGGCACCGGGCTGCAAAATGCAGCCCATGCTTTTTTCGGGCTGGGCACCGGGCAGGGGGGTTGCCCTGCCCTGCCCTGCCCATGAGCACCTTTTTTTTATTTTTTTTTTATTTTCTCCGTATATGCTACACTTAGAAAGGAGAATATGATAGTTACTGGTGACTAAAGGGTCATTTTAGAAATATAAGTAGTTAAGTACGTAAGTTGCATCTTTTAATATTTATAACTACATTAATTTTTTTAACTTTATTAATCATAATATGATTACATTACAAATTATAATTATTTATTTTATTTTTTTAGATACTTCATCCTTGTCAACATTTGAAAAATTGATGTAAAGTTGTAATTATAAACTACTTAGACTTCAAGGTTTTTTTATATGCAATGAATTTCAAAACTTTAATTATTATCTTTTTGTTACCTTATTTTTAGTGGATTATAGATATTATTTAACTCTTGAAGACATATGAATATGATATTATTTTAAAAGTTTATAATTGCAGATTTTTTTCATAACATGAGCATAGCATCACAACTTGGGCATACCCAGCCCGCCCACGCCCAGCCCGCCCATGCCCAGCCCAAAATGGTTAGGGCTTTTACCGGGTAGGGCCGGGCATCGGGCTGCAAAATACAGCCCATGCTTTTTCTGGGCAGGGCACCGGGCAGGGGGTGGCCCTGCCCAGCCCTGCCCATGAACACCCATAGTATGCTATAGTATTTTTGACGGATGAAGTTTTCAACGGTGATTTTTAAAAAATTATCCGATTTAGAAAAACTTTTACTCGTGAAATATGATTACACGACTTTTTAACAATCATTTTTATAAAAATATATCATCGTATTTAAAAACTCCTAAACTTAAATTTTAAAAAAAAATTTAACCCAAATTTTAATTTAAAAAAATTTTAAAATAAACAATCATATTTGTCTATAAGTACTTTTAAACTAAATCATAGTTTTAAATAAATTACTAAAATTAGTTTTTGGAACAGTAAAAGAGCTTATAGACTATACAATTACTATATTACCCTTACTTTTACTTATACCCTCTCTCCTCTCTTCTCTCTCTTTTTCATCCTCTCTCCTCTCTCCTCCCTCATCTCTCATCTCTACTTTCTCTCCTCTCTCCTCTCTCATTTCATATCTCTCTTCTCTCTTCTCTTTTCTCTACCATCTCTCCTCTATCCTATTTTTAATCAAATCATACCCTTTTTAGTAATTTATCAATATAAAAACGCTTTCTAAAAATAATTATCCAAATATTTATTTATTTAGAATCATTTTTTTTCCATAAAATCTTTTGTAAAAGCCCTTTTCTATAAGCTGTTTAAAAACTCTTTTTTTTCATAAATTTTTTTTTAAAATCTTATCCAAACACACATTATATCTCTTACAAATTTAAAAATTTTGACTTAATTATAATTTTATTATTTTTATAATTGTTTAGAAGTCCTGCTCTTCTATTTTACTATAACAGATTTATATGAAAGTTATTTTTGAACATTTTTCTTTTACTTTTAGTATTTATTTTTATCGTCATCCTCCTTCGTAAAAGTTATAAGTCATCGTTTAACTTTTTTATTTATTCATTTCCTTTACTTTTTCAGTTATTTATTATTTATAAACTATAATACATCATATAATAAAAACTGACAATGATTATTCTTCATTTATTATTTATAAACTGTAATATATCATGATCTTGAAGATTTTTAACTTTTTCTCTAAATTTATAATTTTTCTCTAAATCTTTAACTTTTTCGCCGGATTTTTTAGTGAGGCTGACCGTAGTAACTAATAGTAGGTGGTGATAGATAAACCTTATTAGAAGGAGCTCGAAAAATTTCAATAGAAGAACCTTCTAGATATTTAGTTTCTTTACAAGATCTTTGACTTATTATCTCCAGATTTAGTATAATATATTTGATGAGTATGATCAAGGTAGCTGATGGTGGGTGTAGATTAGAAAAAACTAAAAAAAATTATTCAAACAATTAACAATGATTTTTTAAAAAAATTATTGTTAATTATTTACTTTTTTATGTTACTTTTAACTGTGTTAAAAAATAGATTTATAATGATAATAAATTTACGGTACTTATAAAAGTGCTATGAATCATTATTTTAATAGTGTTAGATAGAGCTTGTCGATTCTATATGGTTCTGCCGCTCTTGAATCCTTTGTGGACCAAATCATCCTAAATGAACATAAATATGAAAAGGGCAGCTGAAGGTTACGTCTTTTTTTATCATAAATTCAACACATTTCATTATCAAGAAGCACAATGTTAGCTAGAAAGGAAAGATTTTGAAAGCTCATGTAGTGTTTAGGTTCCTTGAACTCAGACAACTCGGGCAAGTTGAGAAGCTGTTTACCTTTCAGCATAGACGACCTCTTGATAAACAATATCATATTGAAGATTCTCTGTACAAATTAGGCACTCCATCTCATGCAAAGAATCTAAACTAAGCTTAGTTAAGTGATCCTTCGTGTTTTCATCTTCCATGGATAAAATGTCAGGAATGATATTTGTCCATCCTGTGTTACAATATTCTCCGTCCAACTTCAAAATTTCTGCTCTTTCTATTAGGGATTTACATACTTCGTCAGAGATGTTTATGCTTAAGTACTGTGTATCAAAATATCTAGATATTAGAAATCCCACTTCACTAAAACTAGAAGGAAACCCGCCGATTATATGGATAAGACGTTGCAATGTTGTCACGAATCTTTTTCAAGTTTGCATCTTTTGAGACAACACTAAAGATGACTTTACCTTTGATTCTAAAACTTGTTTACTTGCTTCTATTGCCAATGTGGTTTTCCCAGTTCCCCCAGCCCATGCAGTCCAATCATAAGCTTGTCATCTTCCAATGCCTCCTTAAGTTTCTCAAATTGCAACTTTCTATCCTTAAAATGCATAACACTGGAAGAAGAATAGAACTTGATGCCTGGAAGTCCAGTTTTTTCCCCCCACCCAGTTCACCGGAATTTTGCCCCGACTACATCTGGATCTGACTCGCGTCGCGTACTTGGTTATGGTGGTTGAGTCTCTTAAATGGAATTTTTTGCATACGCCTGGAAGTCTAGTTGAACGTGCAACACGAGGGAAGTTACTCCGTTCCATCAGTGTTTAATCCTTTGTGTCTTGCCTTCCAACCCCTTGCCTCGCTTGGACTGCCAAAAGCAATTAGTAAAAAACCAAACCAAACCGTTTCTTCTTCCCTTTTGGGTCTTCTTCTATAAGACCATTGGCTCTATCTAAACATAGTTCAACTTCATTTTCGATCTGATTCTCATCTCTGTCTTTGGCTTCTTCAATATCTTAGAGTACGGTGTCTCTTCTTGCAATCAAACTTGTCTTTTCCTCTTCGAAGTCGTCAACATAGCTCTTGTAACAACACAAGTACTTGAGTTCCTGCATTGCTTTATCTGCCAATGATTCTGGGACATGGGTAGCCACGTTCTCTAACATACATTCATATGTGTTACAATTAGGAACAGTAGACTAGGCCACTACATATGTTCAAGCTACACCTACCGTGCATCTTCTAAGATTCCAATAGCATATATGCAAAAATAAATAATAATGAAAACATATACGGTACATTTGATAGGATATAACAGTTTTTTTATGAAAATAAAAATAAAATAGAATTAAGTTAAAAATAAATTTTAAAAGTTTATTTGGTAGGTTAGAATTGATGTATATTTTTTTATAATTTGAAGTAAAATAGTCTAAAATAATTTTTTATAATTTAAAAAGGGTTAAAGTTGTCCAAGAATTTCATAACTTAGGGTAAAATAGTCTAAAATATTTTGTTTCCACTTCACTCATCATATTTCCTAATTTTTTTTATAAAACTAAAATAACCCAAAATATTAGAAATAGAAGTAAAATTAATTTTTATTATATTAAATAAAAGAAATACTCGATTCAACTTTTTATTCTACTTCCTTATGTTTCATGTGACCAAATGTAATATAGAAGAATATAAAAACCCAAAGCCTAATACAATATGTAACTAATTAATCCATATATATCTGTAGGCCTCATCAACGGGGGTTTAGTCTGAGTGATAAATAGTTCGGTATCATTTAAGCAAAATCTCGAATTCGACTCTTAGCTTATATAAAAAATTCTCATTATGAGACTTATCTATCATAACTAGGTACATAATGTCGATCGATCTGAATGTAATCAGAATAAAATTTTGGTGAATGGAGTGGATAAAAAAAAAATTATCTATAGGCCTCATAATAAAAGATGTCTTTACTTGTAAATAAAGTGAACTGGTATAGAAAAGTCAAAAGCAAGAATATGTTTCAAATCAACAGTGGCTGAAGAAAATTGGTACAGAAAGCACCTAATTAAAGATGTAAGAATTACCAAGAAATTACATCAAATAGTTTCTTCACATTTTAGTTATTTTATAAAAAAAAATTGTTTTCTAAAAATTACTGTTACAAACTTATTGGATTTTTGTTTAAACTTTTAAGAACTAAACAGAATTCAAAAGACTTACTGGTCCCTTTTTTTAGTTGCTGTTTTAAATATGTTCTTTTTTTGGGATCAATAAGTTCTAAGTAATTTGAGAAACAGTTTCAAATAAAAAGTATTTTTTTATGATTGTAATAAATGTAAAATAACTTCTATTTTTTCTTGTAAATATAATAAATCCCTTTTTAGGAAATCTAAAAATTATTTTTGAAAACTATGCTATTTAATTATTCAATTTAAATAAAATCTCAATGATTAAAAATCAATCTGGCCAGTTTGTTGATAATTTTTTTAATTGTGATTTTTACAACCACGCCTAAACCATTGCTAAGCCTAAAAAACCTATACAAAAAACATGTAAGTAATACTCTCTCTATTCCTATTCCTGTATATTGATAAAAATTTTGAGATGATATGATCTTATTTTAAGTTATAAGATATCCTTGAAAGATGTCTGAAATTTTAACCTTTTTTTTCTAATTTTACCTTCGGCCATTCACAAAAATATGACTTATGAGTATTTTTTTAATGGAAAAATATTAAAGATGAATACTAAAGAATATATATTTTGAACTTTTTTTAAAAAAGTTATCTAATTACATATGAAAAAAATATTCAATTTTAGAGGGATAGATACTAATAATTTATAGAATAAAAACACATCTTTTTACTTATAAAAAAAGAGTGTTCATGTTACCAAATCACAAAACCAGTGACAAAAGAGTATTCACTTCTGACTTGCAATTGATAAACATGAAGTATTTTTTATGGCACTTTTGTTTGGATTAATATCCTATCCTACCTCATATATCTAAGGGTAGAACTGTAAAAAAAAACTACCATTTAGGCTCCTTTCGTGAAAATACCTCTTTTTTAAGAGGCTTAACCTCCGAGCTCAAGGGTCAGGCTGACCCGCAGGCTTTTAGATCCATTATTTTATTGTTTTGTTCCTCCTTTTAAATAGATAAAATTAAAATAAAATTTTTTTTATTTAAAATATAAATGGTAGTAAATTAAAAATTTAAATTATTCTTAAGCTTATCAAAACTCAAAATTAAGCCAAATGAAAACGTTATCATGATACTTAACAAATATTGTTTAAAAATAAATAAATAAGACATAAATATGACCTAATAATAAAAGAATAAATCTGATAAAAATCTTGATTAATAAAACAGTAAATTTTATAATAAAATAAAAATAACTACTTAATGAATGATGTATTATTTTAAAACTAACATTGTAACATAACTCTTAGAAAGATTAAAGCTCTAATCAAATAGGAAAAAAGGCAATTTAAAAATATTAACACACATAACATAAATCAAGTCACTATTAAGAGTATAAATTACCAATTCTTAAAGCTTAAATAAATAAATCATTGCTCAAAACTAAATAAACCAAATTGTTTTATAAAATTCAATTTTAAAAAAATAGATGATAACAACTAAATATTAATAATTTAAAAAAATAAAAAGACTTAAGGGGGCGCCCCATAGGGTTAGCCCTTTATCTATACAAATAATTCTAAGTCTGGTCTATTTTGTGAGGTATTTTAATTTTTTAGTATTTATATTTATGTCTAAGGGTAATTAATAATTTATCATATTCGATATTAATATTATTTAAGAGGAATGGAGATTTTATCCTGTCTTTAAATTGTGGCGAGCCTAACTTCTTTTTTGAAATTTCGTAAAAAAAAAAAGGACTCCCTCCGGCGGCTGAAGGAGAGGAAGAAAGCAGCCCTCATTATTCCAACGATTTACAAGAGACGCACAGTCAGTTTCATCTATCCACAGTAGTCTCAAAAACATATCCACTCGTTCCATTTTCATATAATAATCCAAAACTTAAAAAAGTGAAACGAATTAAAGAAACAGAAAGAAAGATTATTTTTTTTCAGCAGGGTTCGAGTTATCCAACTGTGAAATATCAGTGACATCAGATTAAAGAAGAAGCTCATATATAGAGTTGCAGAACTTTGGAAAAAGCAGAGAGCAGGAGGGACCCATTAAGGTTTGATGACTATATATATTTCAAGGGGTTTCGTTCCCCAGTTTAGCGCGGGAATAATCTGAAACTTTGAAAAGGAATTATAATCGGATAAGTTATCCGCAATATTTAATTACTTGCACGAAAGAATAATAACTCCTATATGTATTGCAATATTCTCTTAGTGAAACTCTCGTACATTCCTGCAACTCAGACTTTTCGAATGGAGAGAAGAATATTTCCACTTGCAAAGAAACACTATTGAAGAATGATCAGTTCATTGTGGGCATCAGAATACATAACACGTAGTGCGAGGGAATTAAAAAAGAGGGTGAATAAATGAAATTAAAATTTCAATTCTAAAAAAACAAATATGATAATAACTAAATATTAATAAATTTTAAAAACAAAATTAAAAGGGCCTAAATGGGTCAACCTACGATCCTACAGGGTTGGCCTTTTAAACCGTTAGTCCTACAAGGTCGACTTCTTTAGATTCGTTTACAATTTAAAAGTCAAAATCTTAAGTTTAACCCTCGCAATTTTTTAGCCTAAAAGGGTCAATACGATATGTTTAACTTATTTTTTTGACTCTAATCTAATATTATTTTGCCAATTGTTTAGAAAATTTTAGAACTTAGATCTTATATAAGGCTATCAATTCAATTGGAACATTTTTCCA
The DNA here is from genome assembly GCA_037074615.1 of Leucaena leucocephala. Lineage (NCBI taxonomy): Eukaryota > Viridiplantae > Streptophyta > Magnoliopsida > Fabales > Fabaceae > Leucaena > Leucaena leucocephala. Next base: position 17,309,976 of record CM073549.1, on the reverse strand, counting down.
TTAGTGAACAATCAAGTGCCACATTTGCCATTCTATCTAGTATCTTAGAAACGTATTTTGGAAAATATTTGAACAAATATAGTATAGTAGAAACAACTTTTTTTTAAAAAAATCAATGAAAATAATTTGAACCTTAAATTAAAATGTATCAAGTAAAAAAAAAACAGAGAACACGCCATTTTTTAACGTGGAAAACCCCCTCAGTGTGAGAGATAAAAACCACGGGACCTCGTCCAGAAAAGTTTCACTGTCAACAAATCAATATTACAACTCCAAGTCTTTAACAATTATTACCCATACACCCTACTCTCTTTTCTTTTCCTTTTCATATCTTTTCTTTTTTTTCTCTTTTTTTTTATCTTTAGAACCCAAAACCCAAAACATAACAGCTCAACTAATAAACACACTATACTCTAGAATTTTTTTTTTTAATGTTTTTAGGAAATTTGAATATCAATATCCAACAATGAAAGCTTCTGCTTGAGATGGACTCCTAGCAGCAGTGCGGTTTCCTTCAAAGTGGATAGACAAGAAGACCACTGAGTATCCATATTTTGCAGTTGTTGCTTTGCTTTCATCATTTGATCTTCCCCCACATGAGACCTCTCTTTCTCCATTGCCAGAAACTCCATTGTGAACCCTACGGTGTCAGAAACAATCTTCTTCTCCTGTTCTCGAAGACATAACAGTCTCCTCTCGCACTCTTCGATTTCTTCTTCTTTGCTACGCATTTCAGCTTGTAATTTATAGATCTGTTCCTTCAACTCTGCTTCCTTCAGTTGATCCTCAGCGACACAGCTCTTAGCAGTAGCAATAAAATTCTTGGTGTTGTTAATGTCAGATAAAAGAGTTTTGGCTGCTTTCTCTCGTTTTGAGCGCTGTTCAATCATAAGATTCTCCTTTTGTTCAAGCTTGGTAAATTTGTCAATGGTGGCATAGGCTTGGTTGAAGGAAGCAAGAATGGTTTGCATTTCTTGTTGCAGAGAGTGAATTGTGGCATGAAGGCCATGAGAGGGAGCTCCATCTTCAGAGCAATGGGAGGACAAGATGTTGAGAGCATTCTTAAGGCGAAGTCTGCTTTCTTCGGAGCTAGCAATTTCATTCAGGCTCATCTTCAACGAGCCTTCCAAGTCAGCAAAGGCCTTGCTCAGCTCTTTATTATCTTGAAGATCAGCAACGATTTTAGATAAATAAGGCATGCCAACTTCCATATCAGCACCTTCCTTCGTTATTTGGAATAACCTCATCAGATCATGTCCTTCAAATTGCTGATGGTTTCCTTGGTCAAACTTGTTTTGTTTCTCAGTGGAGCTCTCTGGTTGATCCATGATTTTGTCCTGTTGAAGTGAATCGAATAAAGAAACCATTATTGTAACCAACAGAATATAATAAAATAAAATATGCCTTTTCCTACCACATATTTATGTCTAAGCAATAGAAGCAGAGTCATTAATTGTGGACCTGCCTAACTTGGTGCATATTGAAAGGAATCGTTCATACAAGTTAGTTTGTTCAGGTATTTAACTGAAAAGCAGGTAATATACAAGACATCCATTTAAATCTAAAATGATTGCAGCAAGCTTACCTTAGGAGGACTTAATTTGTAGGGCTTTTCAATTTTCGGTTTTGAATAAGTTGGCGAACTTGCTTGGTCATATTTCTCTAAAGAAGGAGCTTCTCCCCAAGTTGCTTTGAGATTCTGAACATGACCAAATGATATGTAAGTTTAATATTTCTATGATCCCAACATTGTCCTCTTTTTATATAATACTTATTTTATATATTTATTAATTTTTTCTTAAATCACCCATGTTGATGATTCTTCCATAATAATCAAGTAAGAGAGGGAGATATAGAGAGTTAAAGAAGATGATTAGGGTATTTTAGAGAAACCGTGCCATATTAACTAATTTTCTTAATATAATTAAATTAGTTAAATAGATCTTATATTAAAAATAAGATAAGTATATAACATAAAGTTATGTAGAATGCGACTAAAGGTTTCATCTTTTTATCAAAAATTAAAATGACAATATTTTTACATGTGGAGACTCACATTCTGAAGGAATAGCAAATTTTGTTGGTAATGTGCTGCTTAATTCTATATTCATGATTTGATATACACAAACACACATATAAGTGAAAGTATTAATTGAAGAAGAATCCTAATTACCAGGTCTGAATTAGATGAAGGAGTTGTAGAGAGTTTTTCTTCAACAATTTCATTTGCTGATGATGCAGTGGTACTCTATGTAGCCCATAAGACATGAATAAGTTACTAAAACAGTTAAAACAATTAAGAGCATATAATATATTATTTAAAAGAGATATTATTTGATGGTATGAATCCCTCTTGTTATCGAATAGCATATTATATGCACCTCTGTCAAATTTGGAGAGTTATTATTCCGTTCGTGTGTTGTGGAATCCTTTTCCGCAATCTTCTTTGACACTTCCTCCCTCTAAATATCAACAAAAAGATATAAAAAGAAGATAAACTGAGTTTTGATATATATAATAAATCTTACCACACAAAATAAGAAATTCTTGATTTATATAATTAGTTTCCTAAGTTTTCTTAGCGATAAAAAAGTATGATACGCGTACATTTTGAAACTTAGGTGAACCATCAAACCAGAAAAATTACTCTCAATAAAATTCCAATATTTAAAAGATCAATGGAAAGAAAAAAGTTATTACTTACCAATGGAGAGGTCATTTCTGTTGTACTAGTAGTAGTAGTAGTAGTAGTAGTAGTAGTAGTAGGTGGAATTGCCAATGCAACTTTGTTAGTTGTTTCTTTGGTGAAGAGGTCATTGGTAGGTTCTTCAAGCCTTTGAGGACCTTCAGTAAGACTTATACCTTCTCCAAGTGCTTCTTGATCACCTTTTGATTCCTTTTTACATGACTAATAAGTAAATGAATAAATAAGCAACAAGTGATATATATTTAATGCAAAAATGAACGAAACAAACTGACCTTTGTAGAAGCTGATGAGATTGTTTGCTCAGAATGAGCTGCTGAGGATAGACTCAGCAAATGATCATAAATGAACGTAAAGGAAGAACTATATTCTTACATGATTTAACATGATTTTCTAGCTTCATCTAATTTAGTACTTCTTGAACACTTTGCTGCACTGTTTCTTTAGTAATTTGTTACATATGTTTACAGTTACTTTGAGTGCCATCTCTTCAAAAGATATATTCTTTAATAGCCTTGTTAAATTGTCTGAATTAGATAAGTGAAGTTGTTTGTTTGGGATTCACTCTTAAATTATCTGAATTAGGAGACAGAGTGACAATTTCAGGTATAACAAAATATGAAATTGTATAAGAAGGTCATTTGCTTCTGACTTTGGCATCATATGTTAATGGAGAGAAAATATTCTGTCGGTTTACCGATAGCAAGAACTGGAGGAGTATATAAACAAGTGTGAAAGAATTTGTGGAGAAAAGAGCCTTACCCTCTCAGAATTTGATGATGGAGTTTCTACTGCATTTGATGTAGAAGGTTGTTGTCCCACAATTTCACTTGCTGATGTCTGAGTATTCTGTATAACCCATAAGAAGACAAGAAGTAAGAAATAAGTTTGTTGGCTTCTTCTAAGTCTGTTGATTATAGAAAAGTATAATTTACGTACATGTGCTAGATCTGGAGTACTAATGTTCTCTTCTAATTTTGTCTTGTCTCTCCCACGAGCTTTCAAGAATAATTCTTTTTCTAACTAAGCAATGATAATAAAGAAATGAATGAGTTGAAGTCATCAAGAAATATAGTAATCTTAGCCCACCAAATAAGAAAAGTAGTGCAACTATTGAATTTCTCCCAAAACTAGTAGAAGTCTGGCACTAACCTCGCAAATCCAATCAATAAAAATGCCAAATGCATCGTTCTCGTTGTCATGATCTACAAAGTTCATCTGCTCTTGTCCATATGAATCAAGGAAATGAGATACTGCGCAAAGAAAACAACAATTTCATTACTACTATGAGATGAAATCATATATAACAGTTAGCAATTATGATTAACAACATATATGTGAATACTTACGCTGAGAGTAGCTGACATTGGCCAAAGGGATATTCTTACAATCACGCACAAGACGGATTTTCACAGTCTGGAAATCAATTCCATGATAGATAGTATGAAGACTTGGTAGATTTACCAGTCTTATTCCAACTAGATTTGGAAGCACATCCTTGATGACCATCTCTTGTGGCGCACCCTGCTTCCATTCAAATACTTGCACAAGCTCAGGAGCATCTTCTATTTCCAACAGAAGGAGTCTTGGAAGTTTAGCACATGTGGAGATAGCGAATAGGCATTTCAACTTCTTGCAGTTCTTCACTTGAATTATACTTAGCCTTTGGAAACATGGTTGATGCGGATCTAAAGGATTTTGCTGATTCTCTTCATCATCCTCAATAATGCTCACCAGCTCTTCGCAGTCTAATATGACTAGTTTTCTCAATTCTGGTATGCTTCTTTTGGTAGATGCAGACAGTATAAACTTCAACTGTTTGCATCCTATAAACCATAGCATGGAAAGGTTTCGAAAGATCAAAAAGTGTTTGGGTCCCACGTATATATCCCTTGAATCAGGCAACTCTTGAGAGTTGGAAAGAGGCTTCCCTTTCTCCTTGAAAGATAATGCCTGTAAGTATATCATTAAGATATGTTAGTATTAAGTAAGTTTAAAAGGGAATTTTCCCCACCTTACCTTTTCTATTCTTTTCTATTTAAACAATTACCTAGAGGCCAAAATTATATATTGTAATGTTAACGACATCAACTCCTATATTAAACATTATTAAGAATATAAATTTTCAGCAATCAAAATGCTTCAATATTTTTGAACAAATCATCAAAATCAATAATATATGTGTCTATACACACACAAGCTACAAGACCTTCACAAAATAATAAATTTTATCTACACTGATATTCACAAACTAGAAAAACTAGTTCGAAAGAAATTTACTTATCTCTTTGAGAAATCTTCCATTTTTTTTACATCAACGGAGAAATTTAGAACAGTATTTATAAGAAGTTGTGGACAATTTGTCAAACTTATATCTTCTAGAGATAGTACCTTCACATAATAGTTTTCTACGCAAAAACTAACCATATTTGGCACATCATTAAGGCGTAGTTCTTTCAAGGTTGGAAGATTAAGTTCACTCTGAACATTATGATCCAGATCAGCATGACATTTTCCAAACACATATTTCATCTTTTCTGCCTTCGTTATGGTCACATATTTCAAGTCCTTAAATTCTTTTGAATATAAAGCTGCTAGAGACATCAACTTGCTGTAAGTTGGGAAATACAGAGTGAACATTAATATGACCATGACTATTCCTCACCTCGTCTGTTATTATATGCTCCAGTGCATCACACTCCTCCACTATCAACGTTTCCAGCAAATCCAGTGATGAGGCAATGGATAGGGTAAAGAGTGACTTTAACCCACGCAATCCACTTATCCAAATCCTTCTTAAACTTTTGCAAGGGTATAATGGTGGTATAAAAAGTCCATGAGCTCTATTGACAACATATTTCACCATTAATTCCGGTATTCCGTACAAACATGTGAATTCTTCTTTCATAAATTGAAAGAGGATGGGACAAGTTATGGTAGAGGGTTAAGGTTCAAACATTTTCTATTATCACAAGAAAATTCTACTCTATATAAAAAAATTAAGTTCTTCTACAACCATCGATTTTTAAACACCTAATACTAATTGCTATTCTCATCATACAATAACAAGTTCAACAAACCATTTTTGGATGATTCATTTAATTTTATGAATAAACACATATATTCCAACATCATAGAGTGAGATATAATTAAGTACCTGATTATAGTCCAGCTGAGTGTTCATGGAAGCAGAAGGGTGATGTATAGTTGAGGCATTTGATTTTCGCCAAAAACAACAGAGAAGACCCCTCGATAAATTGCTACTGCCATCTTCTACTTTTTTACTTGGAGATGACTTGTGTACTTCATCAGAACAAGGCTTGGGGACATAACATTCTGCATATATGTTGATGAAATTTGGTACTTTACAAATTTTCACTTCTTCTAGCAACTGGAGGATGGCTTGTTTTCCCAATTGGTGTAGATCTGTCTCCTTTGGATATTGCCCAAATATGTATTTAAGCTTCGCACAACGAAAAATTTCCATACTTTTTAGTAGTGGAAGGTCTTGGCAAAAACATATGGGCAATATAAATTCTAATTCAGGACAGTCTCCGAGTTGGAGATGTTTTAGTTTTGGGAAAATTGAGTCATTATGACTCTTTTGATTAGAATCATGATCGTCCATTGCCTCTGCTACTATATATTTCAACTTATAACATCCATTAATTTCCAACGTTTCTAGCTGCTTTAGACTCTGTGCTGTGGATGGATAAAACAGGCATGTCATTGAACAGTCAGATAAATATATGGACTTGAGATTACACAGATCTAGCTTGCCATCAAATAACACGCTTTCCAATTTTTGACATAATGATAAATTCAGCATCTTCAGTTGCTTCAGAAAGTCAACAGGATAAGGACCACAACATAGTTCTCTCACATGCATGTCAAAAAGCTTCAATTCAACCAACTTTGAGAAGATAGGCACACCAGATCGAAGATGCTCTGTATGGATTAGGCACTTTTTCTCATGCACAGATTCCAAAGAAAGCATAGTTAAGTGATCTTTCATGTTGTCATCTTTCATAGGTAAGATGTCAGGAACAATATTTGTCCATCCTCTATTATCATAATCTCGTCCTAACTTTAAAACTTCTGCTCTTGCTACTAGGGATTTAAATACTTCGTTGGACAAGTTTACCCTTAAGAGCTCTGGATTAGGATAGCCAGATATTGGGAAATTTACTCCACAAATATTACTAATAGTAATATCTTCCCCACCCTTTATATAATACCTTTGCAATTTAGGAAGAGTTGTAATTTGAGCTAGGGATTTAACCGTATGATTTTCCACATAATACAACTCCTCTAATTGCGAGCAACTTACAATCCCTTCCAGGAGATTATTTCTTTCAATAACACATTGAACTATCTCCAACAATCTCAATTTTTCTAGTTCTCGTATTTTGTTTGGAAACTCAACAACTGAACATTCACTCAGTTCAAGACTCTCGAGACTTTTTAAGTTTACCAACATAGATAAATCTCTAATCTCCAATTTTTTTATGGCTAAAGTCCGAACATTTGTCAATGATAGAGGTGATTGAAATAAAAAAACAGCTGGAATTCCGTATATTGACTCATTCATTAATGCCAAAATTCTAAGTTTCTCCATCCCTTCATCGATAGCATCTGGAAATTTCCTTATAGGAGCATTCGAGTTATTTAGCCAAAGTAAAAGAACTTCAAGTTTTCTGCAATTAAAATGATTAGGAAAGTCAATTATGTTCCAAGATGAATACTTGACATTCTCCATTAAAGTTGTGTTAGAATCCATGACCACTTGAACCTGTCCGTTTCCAATCCACAAAGCCACTTCTCGGACCAAGTCATGCATTTTAACATATTCATCATTCCCAACCTTTAATAACAAACATGAATCTGTGAGCTCATTTTTAATTAGAGTGAAATGACTTCTCGCCGCAGAGTATTTTTTAGCTTCTCCACAAAGCCCAAGACCTATTGCCATTCTAGTTAAAAATTCTATTGGTATCTCATAATCTTCTGGGAACAGAGAGCACAAGAGGAAGAGCTGCTTGGCCTTTTCATTGAGATGATCATAGCTTAATCTCAAAGAATTATAAGCCTCTTTCAAATCTTCCTTAACATCATGAACTGACTCAGGATTCCGCAATCTTTCCAAAGCTTGCTCCCATTCTTTCAGAGGCCTAGACTTCAATGCTCTTGCCACTGCTACAATTGCAACTGGTAATCTTCCACACTCCTTCACAAGACCTAAAGCCACATCCTTAAAATCATTGGAAGAACCGTCTATGCTCTTGCCAGCATAACATAGGAAAAGATCAACTGCATCCTTTTCATTCAAGACCTCGAGTTCAATAGTCTCATGGCATCCCATATCTCTGCAAACTCTCCAATCACGTGTTGTTAGTAAAATAGCACAACAACCCTTGCCATGGTGGCCGAGAGGAATCCCTATATCTCGAAGTGTAAGCTTCTCCCACATGTCATCTAGTATTATAAGCACTTTTTCTCCACCTTCTACTATTCTTTTCCACAATTCTTGTGCTTGTTTAAATTCATCCATTCCCTCATTCAAAGGCAAATTTAAGTGTTTTGCGATGTTGTCTCGAATCTTTTTCAAGTTTGCATCCTTAGAGACAACACTAAAGATGACTTTATCAAACACCTTTGATTCTTCAACTTCTTTACCTACTTCTAGCGCCATTGTGGTCTTCCCTGTTCCCCCCAGCCCATACAGTCCGATCATAAACTTGTTGCCATCTTTCAATGCCTTTGTAAGTTTGCCAAATTGCAACTTTCTATCTGAAAATTGCATGAAATTTGGAGAAGAATAGAACTCGATGCCTGGAAGCCCAGTTGAACGTGCCACACGAGTGAAGCTATTACTCTGTTCCATCAACTGTTTTATCCTTTGCGTCTTGCCTTCCAACTCCTTGCCTCGCTTGTTCTTCCAAAAGCAATTGGTAACCAAACCAAACCATTTCTTCTTTCCTTTTGTGTCTTCTTGTATGATCTCGTTGGCTCTATCTAACCACAATCGAACTTCGTGTTCAATCTCATTCTCATTTCTATCTTTGGCTTCTTCAATATCTTTAAGCACTTTGCTTCTTCTTGCACTCAAACTTGTCTTTTCCTCTTCGAAGTGATCAGCATAGCTCTTGTAAGAACACAAGTAATTGAGTTCTTGCATTGCTTTATCTGCCAATGATTCAGCGACATGGGTAGCCACGGCCTCTGCAACTGCCGTCATCTAACATACATTCGTATGTGACACAATTAGGGACTGTTGAGTACACCTACCATGTACTAGGATTTCAATAGCATATTTACGAACGAATATCTACGTCAAAAGGAATATGAATGTTTGCAAGCTTAGTTTCTTGTTATTTTTCCTTTTCTCTTTCTCCTTCTAATCCTAAACGTAAGAGTTTATTTACATATGGCATAAAGCTTATCAGATTTTATATAATTTAACCTGATAAAATATAATAAATACTCCCTAATTCTTAATATGGGACTTAAATAAAAAATTGATCTTAATTCTAAATATAATACATATTTTTTATATTTATCTATTTTTTTAAATTATTCCTATTGATACTCTCTCAATAATAATCAAATAAGAAAGAGAGGGAATAAATTAAAAAAGATGATTAACGTGTTTTATAAAAATATGTTATATAAACTAATTTAATTAATTTATTTAATATAATTAAAATAGTTAATAGATTTTATATTAACTACTAGAGAAGTAACTTTTTAAACCGTCTAAAAGTTACATGCTCTTCAATATTTCAAACTAAATAAAATCTCAAATATTTAAAAAAATGGGTTTGTTGACAAATTTTTAAAGTTTCAATATTTCCAGCCTCACTAAAATCACAGATATAAACATAAAAGTATGTAACTCAATCATTTTCTTGCTTAATATTATTTGGAGAAAACACAATCAGGCTCTACATAAACTCTTTTTTAAAAGCCATTTTTTATAAGTTGTCTATAAACTTTTATTTTCCCGTAAGCCCTTTTTTAAAAATATATGCAAACAGGCCCTATAATTCTCCTATAGCCATCCTACAGGAAGTTAGACAAATTATTATTTTTTCACTTCTGGCTTTCAATAAATCCTCCCTTAAAAAGGAGAATCAATGTATGTCTTTTTCAACTGACTCTCGAATTTCTCTCAATGCCGTGGGACATTATTTTACATAAATATAAAAGATTGAGAAAATATTACTACTATATGGAATTATGGGTGCTCCTTTGAAAGAATTTTTATGCAGAACCAAGCAATTGTGGATCCTAGTTGTTTAAGGGCTTCTATATTCATGGTTCACAAGTTTGGTCTTATGGAAGATGACTCCAAATTAACACCCGCTTATACTAGTTGCTGTGTTAACAGATGCTTTATTCAAACTCTTGCTAATTTATAATTCTTTTATTAGTTATTTAACAATATGTAATTTGTAAACTTATGTAGGTTTAATATCATTTTGTCTTTTATAGAAAAAAAACTCATCTAATCTTTAGTATAAGACATATTTAACTAATTTGATTAGATTAAAAAGGTTAATAAAGTTAGTTAATATGCGGTGATTTTTTTAAAATACCATAATCATCTTCCTTAATAACTTTTATCGCTCTTTTACCTGATTATTGTTTAGAGAGTATTAATATGGGTAATTTAAAAAATAATGATAAATATAGAAAATATGTCGTATATTTATGACAAATATTAACTGATCAATTATGTCCTATATTAATAACCGAGGGCATATCATCTTGTCATTTTTATAAAAAAATGACATAAATTAACAAGAAACTTTACAAATATAAGAAGCTAAACCATATCAATATCATCAACGTTCATATGAAGTATAGACGGTATAAAGAGCTTGTGTTGTCCATAAAGTTTATAGAATACAGTCAAATTTCTACTCCATGTAAATATACATAACCCATCATGGTTTATAATTTAACAAATCTGTAAGAGTTTCAATGAATAAATTAAATTTATTTATTATTAAAACTGAGCAGATACTAAACTGAAAAACAGGGAATCAATGTGTGTATTTTTGTATGTGGGTGTGTAAATAAGGGTGCAAACAATAAACATAATCCATAAGTATCATCATAGAGTACAAATCCGTACCTCTCAGATTTCTATGCGTTACCGGCTGCAATGCCTTTGATATGAAGTCTTTCTTTGTTTTTTCCCTCCTTTTTTGGGATTTTTTTTTTGGCTTTTTAAGAAAAGGAACAATAAGAACAATGATGGTAAAGAGAAAAATGGAATGAGGAATTCAAATATAAAGATAAAACGTACAAAGTACTATGTAGGAAGAAGATTTGGATACAATATGTTTTTTGGTTTTCACTGAACAAGAAGGAGAAGAACAACGATAACAACACTTAACAAGGATGAGAGAAAAAGAATAATTCAAACACAATAAAATAAAAATTGATGAAAAAAAGGTTTACTTCAATAGAGAATTTTTTTTCCCTTGTAAAAGAAGAACAACAATACAAACTCTTTCAACGGACAGAGAAATGAAAAATCAAAGGAAGAATATATGGGATGGAGACACAAGAAAGGAATGGAACACACAAATTGACAGATTTGAACAAGTATCAGAACAATTTTTTATTTTTATTTTTAAAAAAAAAAATTAGAAGAACAGCAAAACAACACTATCAATTAATAGACAGAAAATGAAAGGAAAAAGCTAGTGATTGGAGGGGTAGAAGGACAAGAAGGAGAAGAATGAATAAAGAAAATTCGAAGAAATATTGGAAACACAAGAAGGATTCGAGCAACAATGAAGCACACAGACTAGTTTGCAAAGCAGGAATTGAGGTGATTGGAGATGAGCTTGGTGGTCTCTGGAATTTGAATTGAGGCATAAAGCTAAAACTATGACTCTTCAACTTTGTAATGTATATATATCTGCGTGTATAGATCAATGGAATCCATTGATAACTTCAAATATGGTTTTAACACTTCTCAAAAATTGAAGAAAGGGATATATATTATAATTCTACCACACCATTTTCATTACTTTCTCTAGAGAATAACTTAGCTTGATGCATTTAACTTTGCTTTCCGCATTCTTTTTTTTTCCTTTTTGGAATAAACGATGCTTTATTTCTTATAGCATTCATTCATTTTATTTGTCGGTTTTAATCATTCCTTATACTTTGCACAATTTACCAAGCCAGTGTGTGAAATTAGAGAACGTTGAATAAATATCGTTTACGTGAATAACACAGTTGAAAAATAGAAAATATGATTGTGGGTTGCCAAGGGTGAAGTAGTATAGTGATGGGTAAGATTATAATTGCATGCATGCTTCTTACTTGGCCAAATTCCTCTGGAGCAGGCATGACTGAGTTTATTTATTGATGGGTATGATTATAATCGCATGCTTCTGTTAATATCTTGACATAGAATGTGATATTTATTGATCCAACTGTTCAAATTGCTACGTCGATCTTGAATGTCAAATTATAGAGGAAATTTGTACTGATAAAGCTGCAAGTCAACTTTAGATTAATATAAAATTTCTTGAGAATGATATTTATGATTGGAATTTTAATCCAACAGATGCTGTTCGGTAAGAAACTTGTGCATGAATGTAGGCAGTATGCATCAAAGAAATTGAAGACGTTGCATCTTTGGAGAAGCTAGGCTGGCCATTGTCGAATCAAGAAAGAAGTAGGATAGGTGTAAGCAAACTTAGGTTATTCCTGGAAGAAATGCTCCCAAAGAGGTATGAATTAGACTTAAATCTTATTTAGTTAATTGGTCTTGAAATTTTTATGTTCTGAGCCTAATAATAAAGAATGTGCTTGCAAGGTATATGGATAGCGTACCATTGATCATTCCTCTTCTTAAGAAGGAGTACCAGAGTGTAACAAGGAGATTGAAAGATATTAATCAAGAACTGAGGTTTGTGTGAAACTAGAAATACTTTCTTTTATATGATCTGTGATAGGTGGAGACAATTCTGGTCATTTTATCTTTAGCTTTTACTGTTTTGCATGCTTATGCTTTTATTATCACTAGTCATCTTATTCAGTTTCATGGATGAAGCCAAATTAAAGGAGAAGAAAAGAGCCTTCCATGATCTGTTTTTGACCAAGGTATTCATCTAAAGGGCTCTTGAATGGGGTATTTGTAAATTCAATCATCTTTTCATAATCTGATCCCGCTTTGTTTGGTTGAAGTTTCATATTGAGAGTACTAGAACTCCTATTTTACGCTATATTATTAATTTGGTGAATTTCTCACATCTAAGGTTATTATGGAAGGGAATATTAAATCTGAACTGTTCTAAGAAAGAGGAGTTATTGAATTATTAAAGTTTGTACAGGACCATATACTCACATTCAGTAAATCCTCTAATTACACTTTGTGATATTTCTTTTCATATCATTTAGGTTAAATGAAGATACTCCCTCTCTCCAGCCTAGTTCTAATAATTAGTTGATTCTTTTGGATATATTAAATAAACTAAATAATTAATTATGATCAAATCTAACTCCTCAAAATAAAATCATATCATATATCACTCAATCATCCTAAATTAGTCAATTAGCTCTTATATTAGTTATAATTAATATATTTATTTAGTTTCCTTAATCTATTATACACTACTAAAAAACACTTATCACGATGCTAGTTCACGATAGTTATAAGTAAAATCGCCTTGAAATATACTTTTAACAGCGATTTTATGAAAAATCGACGTCAAAAGTATTCCACCCGAGTTTAAAAACTTCAGGTGGAGTAAAAGTAGTAAAAATAAGAGTTGATTACTCATCTCAGTGTCTCACTCAACTCTCTCTCTCTCTCTCTCAGACCCTTTATTCCTTCTTTTTCCTCTCACATCACCCACCTTCCTCTTTCCCTTCACTCACTTCACTCTCTCTCTCTCTCTTCATGATTCCTTATCCCTTTTCTTCCTCCTTCTTTCTTTAATTGGGTAGTGAGATTAGACTTAAACACCAACAAAATCTGACTTCTCATGACACTCATTAATACTTGGTGCTCGTCGGGTCACTCACTAATACTTGGAAACTTTTAACGCCAATTTTTAAAAAGTCGTCATTAAAAGTGATTAGAGTATACATTTAACGGCGGTTCTTAAAAAATGCTGTTAAAAGTCTACCAAAAATTTAAAAACTCTGACCTGATTACAGTTTCACTTTCACTTTTTCACAATCATTTGAGATCCTATTCCTATGCCCCACCACGACAAACTTTCAAGAAAGTCATTTTCCAGAGTTTTTCTCCTATTTTCAGTGCATATCTCTGTCGTTCTCCATCGTCTCCATCGTGAAAGCCTTAATTCACCGTTTAATTTCGTCATTTGCTCATTTTTCTTACTTTTTCAGTTGTTCGTTATTTATAAACTGTAATACATCATATATATATAAGCTATCATCCTTATAAGTTTTCTTTTATATTCATCTTTCTAGATCTTTAACTTTTTTCCTAGATCTGTAACTGCAACTTCTTCTCCAGATCTGGTCCAATACTTTTAGTGAGGCTGACTTTAGTAGCTAACAGTGGGTCATTGGAGATGGATCTTGTTAGAAGGAGTTCGAAGAGCTTTAATAAAATAAGCTTATGGATCTTCAATTTTTTTACCAGATATTTGATTTCTTCTCACCAGATCTGGTCTGATACTTTTGATAAGTATAATTGAGGTGACGAATGGTGGGTATAGGTCGAGGAAAACTGAAAAAATAAAAAAAAAATTATCTTTCCCCGACAGTTTTAACTAGAACTGCCATGGAAAGAAAGCATATTTTATGGCGGTTTATGTATAAAACACCATGAAAGGTACCCTTAACGGCGATAGAATTTACGCCGCTCCCAAAACTGCCGTGAAAAACTACTTTTAACTATTGTTAAAAGCTTTTTTTTTTCTAGTAGTCATAATAAATTAACTAGTTCTTATAATTAGGGTTGGAGGTAATATTAAAAAATAAGACACATAACAAAGTGAGATTAGAGAATTTTATAAAATAGAGATAAAAAATTTGATGTAAATTTTGAGAATTTGTAAGATTAAAATTATTGATATGGCATTTTTTTAGTAGTCAGACCATAAATGATGTGTTGCTCCCTAATGTTTAATTTTCTCATTCCTTGCTTGTCGCTATCAGAATTTAGAAGGACGAATTTGTTAACCATCGTATCATATTTATTAGTAAATCAATTAACTTGAGTTGAAAAAAAAAATTAACTTTATTCTTTGTGTTGCTATCACAATCTATTTTTCTACTAAAACTATAGTCTTAACAAAATTAAGGAACTATTTCTAACAATCAGTTTTTTTTATAAAATATATTTTTTAAAAGTTAATTTAAACACACTAATTAATTTAGGATGAATACAATTTTACAAAATATAATAAGATTTGTCAGGAGAGGAGCAAATGGGGCATCGAAGATTGCGTTGGAAAGATCGATGTGCTCACCAGAAATTGAAGTCTTTTGATATTTGAAGAAAGAAGCAGAATCGTGGAGGCCCTTTGTTACCTAGAAAAATATAATGATGGAAATTAGATAGTTGCCACGTGAAATTAAAATTAGTTGAGTTAATACATTTTTACCTTGGTAGATTTTAGATTACGTGACACTCTACGAAAATTCCTTGACTGAAGAGAAGTAGGGAATGTGAAGGCTAAAGGCGAATTGGGCTACAACAAAAATTTGATGGTTATAAAAAGTAAAGCAAAACCAAGAAAAAAAAACCCGGTCTAGATGAACCCATTTTATTTTAGTGCTCATTAGCATGAGTGATAGAGAATGGATTTTATATTGTGTGAGATGAGATGAAAATGTAAGAGAATTTTGTCTTATAAAACATAAAAATGATTTTTTTTTTTTAAATGGTTCCCAGACTCATGGGGTAGTTCTTTGAATTGGATCCCACAGTTTCACAGGTCAAACTTTAATATTGATAGATCTAATTTAAATCTTAGGGTGTTTTTTTTAATTCATACATCCTTAAACTTGATACATTAAGGGTGTGTTTGGATTAGCTTTTGGAGAATAGATTCTGGGAAGAATAGATTCTGGAGAATAGATTCTGGGTAGAATAAATTTTGGGAAGAATAGATTTTGAGAATAAAGATATTTGGATGATTAGTAGTAGAATCACTTTTTATATTGGTAAATTACTAAAAAGTGTATGATATGATTAAAAGTAAGAGAGATGAAAGATGATAGAGAAGAAAGAGGAGAGAGAAGAGAGTGTAAAGAGGAGAGAGGAAAGAGAAAAAGAGAGATAAGAGAGTAGAGAGGAAAGAGAAAAAGAGAGATAAGAGAAGAGAGAGGAGAGATAATAGAGAAAAAAGAGGAGAGAGGAGAGAGGGTGTAAGAAAAAATAAGGGTATAATAGTAATTGGATAATTCAAAACCTAGGTTTCAAAGAAAAAGCTATTTTCAGTAGCTTATTCAAAACCTAGGTTTCAAACCGAGGTTTTGTCCAAAATCAATTCTCAACAAAAATTACTGTTTGTGTAAAAAATTTTCAAACCGAAGTTTTGTCCCAGAATCCATTCTAAAACCGTGGTGCCAAACACGCACTAAGTCTAAGTGGATACGTATAATCCCCTCCACTAGCCAGAATCATTCGGAAGCTACATCAATTATAAGTTCTGGATAATGTTATTTATTATGTTATTAACAAATGGGAAAACATGTCTCATTTAAATCATGAAAAAAATTTATTAATTTTAAAAAAATATCCAATAGTTGAATATTTTTAGAGGTAAATTAATAATTAAATATTTTTTTGGTATAAAAAAATTTAGATAAATTTGATATCAATTTTATATTAAAATTAGGGTACAACCTAGAGTTTAAAGATAACTTATAAAAAATTTATAAAATAATCTATTGAAGGAATCCTGAAGAGAAAATCGAACTTAAATAAGTCCACGTATTACGTTTACACCATATCCAAAAGAGCTCAAAAGTACAACAATAATTAATTAACAAACTCATTTTCATGTTTTCATGATAGCTTTGCATCATAAAACACTCATGAAAGTGAATAAAACATGAATACCAGCAAGTTGCGATATTCCCTCGGCTTATATATATAAGCTAGACTAATTTATGTGAATAAAAAAATAATAATTAACTTATTAAATTTGTCTTAATTAAATTTAAACTTTGCTTATATTAAATGAAATTTTGAAGGAGAGAAAAAAAAATATATAGAGTCACGTTTAAATATTACTTATAGAGTTAAAATTAGAAATAAATATTAATTGCTTTTTGTATTACTTATATTATTGATTAAAGAATTCTTATAAAAATGGCTATTGTAGACCTAAAAAGTAATATTTGTATCATTACTATAAAATAATCATTTTTTAATGTTACTAAATAGTTCAATAAAATTATATAATATAAAATTTTTTATATTTTTTGTCAAGAAGTGACAGAATTTTGAGTCTAAAGGTTTGTTTGGATTAGATTTTAAGTAAAATAGATTTTAAAAAATAGATTTTAGATAGAATAAATTTTAAAAAAAATAGATTTGTTAGTATAATAGATTTTAGAATAATAAATTTTTGGTATAATAGATTTTGAGTATATTTAGATTAGATTTTAGAGAATAAATTTTAGGAAGAATAGATTTTGAGTAGAATAATAAAAAATAGATTCTTTAAAAACTAAGCTAAACACATGAGTTAAAAGTTATTCTCCCTAACATGTGTTTGCTTCGTAGAAAAAAAGTGCTTTTAGACCTAAATCAAGTCTAAAAGTTGCCAAATACCCATTTTAAGGCCACAAATTGATTATACACAAAATTATGGTTTCTCTCATGTGAAACCATGATTTCTCGTAAGTAAATCATAGTAGCTTTTATATCTATTTTTTACATATTCTCATAGAAAATTATAATTTTATTCCTATGAGTTTTTATCTTTTTATTATCTCTTCTCTATCTCTTAATTATGTAATTATCATTTTATCTCATATTTTTTATGATAATTTATCTAAAAAAGTTATTCTAATAATAATTATCCAAACACTTGTTTATTTAAAATTACTTTTTATATAAAATCTATTCTTCAAAATCATTTTATAATCAATTTTTTTTTAAAATTTATTCTCTAAAAACTAAACTAAACACACTCCTAATTTATACCAAAAGCATTAGTGTTTATATAGTTAATTGATTTTTGTGAAAAATTGATTGTAGAAAATGTGGGGTGCTTGGATTGTTTCATAAAAAATCATGGTTTTGGTAAAAATTCAAACACACATTAAGGATTATTATTGGGAAAATTGATTTTAAAGTAATTTTGGAGAATATATTTTACATAAAAAGTGATTTTAAAAAAAATATTTAGATAATTATTATCAGAATAATTTATTTTATAAATAAATTATCAGAAAGACATAAAATAAAATGACAATTACATATAAAGAGATAGAAGAGACAAGAATATAAGGTTAAAATTCTCATTTTCTAAACTTAATATCTAAAAATTATTTAAAAAATTAGTGGACTCTTACTTATCTATTACTATAATTTCAAATGACCCACCATGGCTAAAAAAACTTCTGCCACTAATATAGGTTTTGGGGTACTTTTGGATATAAACTATTGGTTTGGGTCTAAAAAAAATTTAAACCAAACAAATGAAATGGCGGTGACTTGAAAACGCGGTGGACTTTTCTTTCCGTTGCCTAGATTTTGTCAAATGTAAAATTCATTCAATAATAACGCGTTAGATCTAAAGCAATGAAGCTTCCCTTTTCACACTGCCCTAAAGTGGGATTGGATTTGCAGTGTGAACAATATATTTTGAATGAAATAATATAACAATTAATTATCAGAAAATATTTTAAATAACTTATGGTTAAACCAATAATTTATCTCAATAATAGATTTTAACATTAAGAAAGGGTATTTGGATATTTTTAACAAAAAAAGATTTTTTTTTCATATATATATTATATATATAATTAATTCTTTATAAATTCAACTCAAAGTGGCACTAACCCTATTTTCCATAGTTATCTCTTTTTGGGGGAATGTGTGAGTGATTATATTTGAACCCACCTCATAAATTAATAAAAAAATATGTTATAAATTGAATTAAACCTTAAACAATATCATATATAAATATATATTGAGAGAAATAAATAAAATAAAATTATTTTAGCTTAAAAATAATCCCTAACTGAGGCAATTTTTTTCATGTATTATACAGAGTTTAATAACAACTTATGGGATACATTCTGCATCAACAACATATATAAATTCAAGATCAAATTCTCATGTGCAAAAGAAATTTGATGTTTCATAAGTAAAATTTCGAATTGGATAATAAATAAAAAAATTATATTAGGAGAATTATCCTTTGACATAGAATATGGATATACACTAATCAATAGTTATTATGAGTCCATTGGTTGTTAGCCTAATTTTCGGCATTAATATTTCAATTTTTTTTCTTGCAAAAAAATATAAAAATCGAAATTTTCAGGTTCGGTGTTTCACTTTCTCACGTCGCTACAGAGAAGAAGCTGACTGGAAGGAGCGAAAATAAAAGAAGTTACCTTCGCAGGTTTTAATTGTCATCATCTATTCTTCTCCGCGTTGATCTCTGATTCAGTCGTCGTTATGGCGGAGCGAGCTTCTTATGGTGTGGGTCATCGATTAGGTCATATTTCTTATGATTTTTGTTTTGTTTACTGTTCATTTCATTTTCGGATCACTTAATTTTCTTACTGTGGAGTATCTTCGTTGCGATTACGAATTGGGGAAGTTGCAGAATTTCACTTGTTGTTTCTCGAGTTCTGTTTCCATGTTGAATGGTATTATTGTTGGAGCCAAGTGTACCTGATATCGAGCATTACTGTAGTTTAATCCATTCCGAGGTTGAGAAAACTAGTGATAATCCAGATGGGGTTTCAAAATTTTCATAAATAAGCAATTTTCGTTTCCTATTGATATAGGAATTTGGTCCCAATCGGTATAGTACCTGGAAAGGCGTATTTAATGGCATTCACACTCCTGTGTATGGGTAGAAATCCTTCAGGCTGCATGCAGATTGGTTTTATTTGAATGTCTAGATGCTATGCTGAATAAAGCTAGTCAATAGATGTTCATTGGAATACAGAACAAAATGTGTGGGCCAGAATCTTTGGCTTCAAGTTCCGCTTGTCTAAGTGGTCTAATATTTATTTGTGGTAAGCTGAATTTCTAAGGATATAACAAACTAGTTCATCCTTATCCTTGCTCAGACCCACTCCCCAATTCAAAACAAGGGGGAAGAAAAGGGGGATTTCATTCTTGAAGCAGTGCATCTTGGGCTGCTCAACTTATTCTATATTTAGACTTTATAATTTTAATTGAGAGAGCAAGTGCGGTGAGAGGAACTGGATGAAAGACAAAGTTCTAATGATGTGGACTTCAGGAACTTCATAGGCATGGCGGAATGTTGGCTGAAATAATGGGTGAAGGCGTTCTGTTGAAACTTTATTGGTTAAGATTCTACAACTTATACAGTTAAATGACTTGAAGAATTTATTGGATTTACTAAACATGTATTTAAAAGAGTTTGGTTGCAATGGGTCGCCTGATCAAGAGTTTGCTAGATTCCCAATGGGTTTATTGACCCTATTAGTTGGCTGTCTTGGGGGGTTAGGGGTGGATAAAGAGTGTGGATGAAAGTTTTCCAACTGTTTGTTAATTATAATCTTGCGGAAGGCTAGGTTTGGAGTTGTGAGTTATCTTTTGACCGTACAATAAAGTTTATAAGATTTTTTATTGACTAATGCTTGTGTGGCATGGTATGTGCTTCTGCTTCACATTACTGTGGTACTACACTATGAACAAGGAGTTGACTGTATTGGATGGAAGGTTGATTATAGCTCATGTGCCCTTGGGTTAGTCATTGACACATACATCTTACTGAATTCTACAGCTGGAGAACTTTTTTATATTAAGAAATTTTATGTCAACCATTCATTTAAAAAAAAAAAGCACATGTCATAGCATCCTAATGTAATGTAATACTAGATTTATCGGGGAAAAAAATATTTTTGTGCCAAAATTTGAGTGCAAAATGAGCAACTCACTGGTTGATAATAATTCATTGGCATAATTTTCCTTTTTGCTTCTCCCGGCCTCTCCACATGCATTTTATTTTCTTGTTTTCACTTGTGCATGCACTTTTGATTATGCAAATATTATTTTCCGTTGAGATAAGAGTGAGACATGGAATTTCTGTGGCTGGTGTTTGATTCCTTAAGTTTTCTTTCCTCATGAGACATGGAATTTCTGTGGCTGTTGTCTGATTATTTAAGCTTTCTTTCTTGAGTGTACTTGTTTTTGTAAGCATACAGTTATAAAATGGCTAAGAGATTGATATCCAATTTGCAGATCTTCAGCAATTACAAAATGAAGCCCAGCATCGGTGGTTGCGGCCTGCTGAAATATGTGAAATTCTCCGCAATTATCGGATGTTTCAAATTACTTCAGAACCTCCAAGCAGGCCCCCAGGTATGATCATTGTGTATATTACTGATGCTTTACTACCTTATCAGAAGGACTTTTTATCATATAGTCATATGCACAAATGGTTAAATTGGTTGCCCCAAAATATTAACATCACTAATCTGACATGAATTGTTCATACCCCCTTAACTAGTGTCTACAAAATTTATACCAGGAATTATTGTAGTTATCTAGGAGTACATTTGGATATCTGTTTTGGACACCCAAAATGTTGTCTTTGGAGAAACGTGGGTTTTGGGTCTCCAAAATGGACGCCCAAACACACACTAGATAAGGTGCCAATGATTGAGGTTTGGTATGATTGTGTTATTCTTGTCCTAATAAGAGATTCATCTGAATGCATTAATAATTCTTTTTGATGCCTGATATATTTCTTTTCAAATGATACGAGAACTTCTGGGTTGGTAGCAATAGGGGTCTTTTTTGTGTGTGGTGTGTAGTATAATTTACCAAGTTCAGTAGTTTCTAGGTTATTCCTATTATTTTTCTGTTGGCATTCACACTCAAATCTTCCCCAGTATTATTTAATGCTCTTAAAACATTGATTGACATGCATATTTGTAGGTGGTTCACTTTTTCTGTTTGATCGGAAAGTTTTGAGATATTTTAGAAAGGATGGACATAATTGGAGGAAGAAAAAAGATGGAAAGACTGTGAAGGAAGCTCATGAAAAGTTGAAGGTAGGCTTGCTATTCCTGAAGTCTTGTGTGCCTTGTTAATTGAGTTCTTGTGGGACAATCACATAGAAAGCCTTAAGCTGACTCTTTTTTTGTTGTGAATTTTGTCTAATTAGAATTATCTAAATTATTTGCTGAGATCGTAACATTTGTCAAAGTAATTTTAGGTGGGAAGTGTTGATGTGTTACATTGCTACTATGCCCATGGGGAAGAAAATGAAAATTTTCAGAGGCGAAGTTATTGGATGCTTGAACCGTGAGTATTAACTTATCAGAATTTTGTTCAACATATCATTGTTATCTGTAAAGTTGTAATTTTAGGTGCACATATCCTGGCATAAATAAAATTAAATGAAATCTTCTGACTGGAGTTTTGTTTTGTTACTTTTAAAAATTGTTTCAGAATATAATTTTATTATGATTCTGTTACTTGCAGCGACATGATGCATATAGTTTTTGTTCACTACTTGGAAGTAAGGGTAAGTTTGTATTTTTTTTTTAATTTTTACTGTTGTTAATCTTTCTTGATATTTGGTTTTCCTTTTGAGGAGGGGGGCTGCTTTTTGTGGGTGCAAGAAACACAGCTCTCATATTTCAGTCTCTTCTACCCCTGGGACGAATATGTTGGTTGCATAAGTTTGCAATTAGAAAACTTTAATGATTGATCATTGCTGTAATTTTAACATGATATCTATAGCATCCAGTAGTGTAAACCAAATTCATTTCTGACAATTTATCCAGCTTCTGTCTCAGTGTCTTTCTCTTTCCTGCTGAGAATTGAGTTATATCTATTCTATTTTTGGTAGACATGGGTGGATGAGTTAACTTCATTAGCCTTATTAAAATCTTGTATGTGATATTTGCTCTTCAGTTTAAATGTTAAGGTACTTATTTAATGTCATGATAAGTCCCTTGATTTCTTATTTAATGTCAACCGAGGATGCTGTTATAGTAGTAGTTTTTATGACAGGCCATTGTGGTACATCTTATGACTATTTCGTGTATTGGTTCTGTGCTGGAAATATTTGTTGTAAACTGCAGATCACGTGGTAGTGAGTGAATTATTTCAGTCTCCCCACCTAAAAAAACTTCAACGAAACAAAAATGAAGAAATAAATGAAAATACATCAGCTTGTAGGAGCTCCCCAGTACCTCCATAAATCCATGAGACCCCCTCCTCGCACCCAATGAAAAAGAAAATCCATGTGCGGAGAGGCCTATGGAGAAGCCAAAATAACTACTATATCTGCAAGATGTGTAAAGAAGTAAATATGTTGTAAACAATGAGACATCAATAAACACCATTGGGCTGCATAAGATTAGATTGGTTTTATGCTTCCTGTTTTATATTTTTGGTTTTCGCTTGCATGCAAACTTGATGAGTTATTAATAGATGCTTTATGTGTTCTGTATTTCTCAGGGTAACAGAACAAGTATTGTAGGAAATACTGATAGTGATGAGGTTACGTCAGGAAATAGCAGATCTCCATCTCCATCATCTGGTTTTCCTATTAATTATGGTAATATGCCTTCAAGAAGCACAGATGCCATGAGCCCAACTAGCACTTTATCTTCCTTATGTGAAGATGCTGATTCAGGTATTTCAGCTTTTGTTTCTTGATTGTATGATATATACTTTTTGCTTTTTCTTTGTGACCTGGATCAATAGATCAGAGAGCCAATGCCTTAATATCCTAATGATATTTGTTTTGGTGGATATTCTCCAAGCAAGAAGTTTGGATTACACTCATTTTGGATCACATATGAGGAATGGTCCTCTGAGCTGCAAGATTACTGCAAATTGTTCATGTTATAATGTTCCTCTTTCTTTTGCATTAGATAATTATACTGTTGCTTTATTAAGCAGGCAGTCAACAGACATGCTTTTCTGATACTCTGGCATTTGCTTTTTGTGGTAAATCTATAAATGTTTTCAGGTGATCATGGACAGCCATCGGTTTCTGGAACAAATTATATCCCACTTGTTCAGGGAGAAAAAACCGGAGGAAGCAATGTATCCTTTGTTGAGGGCCAAAATGTCCATGGCATGGCCTCCTGGGACAGTGTGTTGGACCTATGTACTGCAGGATTACACACTGATCCAAATCTTGCATCATTTGATTCTGTCCCACCCTATTCAGTCGGGAACATTCTTGAACAAGAAACTGCTCTAGGTGATCTTTTAGCAAGTAAGGGTAACCTAGCTGAGGAGGCAGGGAAATCTCAGTCTTTTCAATCAAATTGGCAGGTACTTGCTATTAGTGGGTGGTTGGCAGGATATTTTCAAAAGGAAAAAGCAGAATCTCTTGTTATTTAGCAGCCATATCATATCTTTTCAATCTCTTGTTATTTGGTAGGATATCCAAGAGTAGCCATATCATATCTTCAGATATGAGTATTTAGCAGCCAAAACTGATACTGGAATCCTGGATAATGCACCTGTCTTGGTCGTTCATATTATACAACCATGTTGAGCAATGTTGTATTGCCATTTATCTTCGATTGAATTTATACTATGTTGACATTTTAATATGCTGTTTATCTGTTTTGTTTTTAATCAAATTTGAGATTTTGTTACAATATGTAATTACTTTAATATTTTTTCCTTGATATGTTTATACAGATTCCTTTTGAAGACAATTCAGGACAGATGCATAAATGGCCAATAACCCAATTGTTGAGTTCTGAATATGGATCTCATTTTACCCCTGGTTTACTAGAGCATGAATCTCATACAGCAGGTCCTGAAATTGCTTCTGACCTGTTAACTTTTAATGGACAGATAAGAGAACAGCTGTTACAGGAAAACTTTTCAGAACAGCATACAGATGCACAATATCAATTTTCTCTGAAATCTAATTCTGAGAATGAGAATGCTTTCACTATGAAACGCCCATTATTAGAGGGAGATGATAGCCTGAAGAAAGTTGACAGCTTTTCTCGGTGGGTTAGTAAAGAACTTCCAGAGGTGGATGATCTTCGTATGCAATCCTCATCTGGTATTTCATGGAGCACAGACGAATGTGGGCATGTTATAGATGATTCTTCATTGAGTCCCTCCCTCTCACATGACCAGCTGTTCAGCATATATGATTTTTCACCTAAATGGGCTTTTGCTGATTCTGAAACTGAGGTACTACTATATGGATGATATCTTCAATCATGAATATATGGATGATATCTTCAATCATGAAAAAGAAAAGAAGGAAAATATTAACTTGTATTTTGATTTAAGATTCAGTTTCTAATATAAAATTATTTGTTTTCGGCAGTCTTTTTTTTTTTTGGATCCGAAGTAGGTATTCATTTTTATCTCTGTAGTTCTGTTCTTTTCTTCAAAGAAAAAAATCATTTTTATTACTTGAAGTAAGTAATTAAATAGAATACGATATGTTTCCATAGAGTACATTTATAATAAAAACTTCACACCGTCTCTTGATTCAAATAGCAGCTGCTCTTGTCCTGATCAGATCCATCTGAATTTTGCTTAATTGAAATTATTATTGCACAATTCCCACCTTGTACTGTTTCCTGTGTTCAACTCTTTTTTATCTGCATGACTAGAAAAGAAGTAACCTCAGATTTGAATGACATGTTATGCTACTTAAAACCCACAGGTTTTGATCATTGGAACATTTTTGAAGAATCAACCAGTGGTGGCAAACTGCAACTGGTCTTGTATGTTTGGGGAAGTTGAAGTTCCTGCTGAGATTTTGGCCAATGGAGTTTTGTGTTGTCCTGCTCCACCTCATAAGGCTGGAAGGTTCCCCTTCTATGTAACATGTTCCAATAGGTTAGCTTGCAGTGAAGTGAGGGAATTTGATTACAGAGATGGCTTTGCTAAAGATGTAGAAGTTGAAGATATTTACAGCAGCTCATTTGAAATGCTGGTTTATTTGCGATTGGAAGTGTTACTTTCTTCAAAATCAGTGCACCCAAATGACAAGTCATTTGATAATGATGCAGAGAAAAGAAGCTTGATTTATAAGCTTGTTTCATTGAAGGAAGAAGAGGAGTATTTAAATAAGGAAGAGACAGCTTTAGATATGGACATGTCCCAGCAGAAGTTAAAGGAGCAGCAATTTCACAGACAAGTTAAAGAGAAGCTGTACTCATGGCTACTTCACAAAGTAGCTGAAGATGGTAAAGGGCCAAATGTATTAGATGAGGAGGGACAGGGTGTGCTACATCTAACAGCTGCTCTTGGTTATGATTGGGCCATAGCACCGATTATTATTTCTGGAGTTAATATCAATTTCCGGGATGTAAATGGATGGACAGCTCTGCATTGGGCTGCCTCTTGTGGTAGGTAAGTGTCATTAGAACCTTACGATTTAGTATGTTAACTCAGCATAAATTGTATCTATCTGGTTGGCCTTCTCTTGGTGCTGGGATTTTGTCTACATTTCTGTCATTTTTGGAATTGTGGATTCTGTTTAGAAATTTAATCTTTCCTATAACGGGCCCGTTTGGATAGGTTTTTAGAAAAGGGTTTATGGAAAAAAATGACTTTTGGACAGCTTTTGGAAAAGGGCTTTGGGAGAAGAGCTTATGAAAAAAAAGTAATTCTGGATAAATGAGTGTTTGGATGGTTATTACTAGAAGGATTTTTATTATTGGTAAATTACTAAAAAGGGTATGAGATAAAAAAAATTATCTCTCTCCTCTTCTCTCATCTCTCCCATTCTCAAGAATCTGCAATTGAAGGAAGGAGGATCTGGCGGAGAAGACGAAGGTGGCAAGGAAGGAGGGAGGAGAGGTGGCTGGGGTTTGAGAAGGAAGGAAGCGCAGAGAGAAGCGAGAAAGAAGCAGAGGAGGAGGAAGATGACGGTGGAGGAAGAGAGAGAAGAGGAGAGGAGAGAAAGTTTAAGAAAAAGTAGGGATAAAATAGTAAGTGGGTAGTCTATAAGCTCTTTTACTGTTCCAAAAGCTATTCCTAGTAGCTTATCCAAATCTATGGTTTGGTTCAGAAGCCTTTTTGGACAAATATGGCTGTTTGTTTTAAAATTTTCCCAAACTAATGTTTGGGCCAAAAGCTTTTTTGAAACCTAGGTTTCATCAGTATCCAAACAGGCACAACATGAAGTTATCAAATGTGTTTTTCTCTCTAAAGGAAGTGAGATGAACATCCCTGCACTGTTTCCGTATTGAAATTCATATTTTATCTTTATGCAAACTGTTTGGGTGCTAAACCTCTTGTTAATTATGCATACAAGTCATATGCTTATTGTCATGCTTATAGTGATTGCTATGGTTTGTTAAAAACAAATTACAACTACTGTATAAACTACCCTGTGTCATTACTTATGATTGTTATTTTTTTCTCTCTCAAATTAATCTCTATGCAAACTGTTTGGGTGCTAAACCTCTTGTTAATTATGCATACAAGTCATATGCTTATTGTCATGCTTATAGTGATTGCTATGGTTTGTTAAAAACAAATTACAACTACTGTATAAACTACCCTGTGTCATTACTTATGATTGTTATTTTTTTCTCTCTCAAATTAATCTCTATTTGGCATGAGTTGCTTATGTTATTCCTTGTCCTCCATTGCCTAGAGAGCGGACAGTTGCTCTTCTTGTCACCATGGGTGCAAACCCTGGAGCGGTGACCGATCCATCTCCAGAATTTCCTTCTGGTAGAGCACCTGCAGATCTTGCTTCTAGCAATGGACACAAGGGAATCTCAGGCTTCCTTGCAGAGTCTTCATTAACTAGCCACCTTGCATGTCTCACAATGGATGACCATAAGAGAGATAGTGGTCAAGAAGCTTCAGGAATGAAAGCAGTACATTCTGTTTCGGAACGTTCTGCAACACCTTTGTTTTATGGTGATGTACCCGATGCTCTATGCCTTAAGGATTCTCTCACTGCTGTTCGTAATGCTACACAAGCAGCTGTTCGTATACATCAAGTGTTCAGAATGCAGTCATTCCAACGGAAGCAGTTAACTGAATATAAGGATGATGAGTTTGGACTGTCAGATCCACGAGCTCTTTCTCTTCTAGGTTCTAAGGCAGGCAAGGCTGGACTGGGAGATGGGTTAGCCCATGCTGCAGCAACACGAATACAGAAGAAGTTTCGTGGCTGGAAGAAGAGAAAAGAATTCCTAATAATTCGTCAAAGAATTGTTAAAATCCAGGTATATTGTCTTGATCTCTTGTTTGAGTCTGATATTTATTTTTCTTATTTTATGCGATGGAAGCTCTTTCCTATTTTAGTTTTTATTAGTTGTTCCTGTTTCCTCATTTGGATAATTTGTGTCTCTGCTTTATTCTTCAATTTGAAAATTGAAGCTGCAAAAATTAAAGACGGGAATGAAACATGTTTTTTTCCTTAAAACTTCTTCATATCTTTTGCCTATGGTCCTACTTAGCTTTTATTCGAAGAGCTCATTGTTTTGTCAAAACTGAGAATTTCCTCACTATGTAGAGAAGTCATGCATTGAAAATTCTCCAAATTGGCCTCCCCCTTCAATCCATTGAATAATTTCCATAACTTTTTTGTTCACTTTCTGTTGTTTTAACTCATTTCTACTTATGGTCAAAAAACAAACTCATTTCTACTTGGATTGCTGCCACAATGGCGTTTTACTGATAGGGAATAGAAATTTTATTAGAGCAGAGAGGGATGACAAAGAACTAGGAAAGTGGGGTTGGCAAGAAATTTTCCTAAGCAATGGCACAAAAATGAAGGACAAAAGAAAGGAAAAAAATGAAGCTGGTCATAATAACCTTTGATTTCTATACATATGTTGAGTGACATTCTCTTACTAAGGGCTGAGCACCATAGGAAGGTCATAAAAACGTTTGTAAGAACTAGAAATGTAGCTTTACTTAGGTTATTTTCATTGCACACCCCAAGTATATTAGGGTTATTTATGTTATGTGGCTTTATATGTGATGGGAAACATGATCAGGGATGTTTTATCTTGATCAAGATTCTTTAATTTTATTTAAATTATAATGTTTAGATGTTCTTTTATATAAATTTAGTTGGATTAGGTTTTATAAGATTTATCCTATTAGTTTATTTTAAATTTGAATAAAATTTAATCCTATATCTATAGGATTACAATAATTTAGCTTGACAGGGGATCTTTTAATATGTTTTCCCTGTATCTTCCTTTTATTTTGTCTGTAGCTTTGCCCTTCTATGTTTGACTCATCCTTGTACTGATTCAACGCTCTGCTTTGAAGGCTCATGTTAGAGGGCACCAGGTAAGGAAGCAATACAAGTCAATCATCTGGTCTGTAGGAATCCTGGAGAAAATCATATTGCGTTGGAGACGCAAGGGCAGTGGCTTACGTGGATTTCGACCTGATGCTGCTAACAAGGAACCTGTCCAACCTAGTGAACCTTTGAAAGAGGATGATTATGATTTTCTCAAGGAAGGTAGGAAACAAAGTGAGGAAAAGTTCCAGAAGGCCCTTTTGAGGGTAAAGTCCATGGCTCAGTATCCTGAAGCACGGGCTCAATATCGACGGCTGCTGAATGTTGTTGAGGACTTCCGTCAGACTAAGGTATTTTCTTGCCATCTAGTAGCTGTTATAAAACGAAGGACAACATAATCAGATAGTCATGTAAAAAAAAAATAACAAAGTCCATGTTCATTTGACATCTCTTTTTGATAATATTCATTTGACAATTTTCAGGCATGCAATATGGACTTGACCGATCCAGAATGTGAAGCAGCTGATTCATATTGATATGCTTTTAGATGATAATTTCATACCTATAGCATTGGATTGATTCACAGCCACCTTGGCTGCTGTGATCGGCCCCTCTGTAAATAGATAGCTAGCTATATGGCTTTATTTGGCATTGGGGAAGTAAGTCCTAAGTCCTAACCTGGTATGTGGTCTTTGCTGTATATATATATGCCTAATCTTTATTTATTTGGATCCTAAGCTAGCATTACATTCAGGTTTGACAGTTAAATGTAATTTTTTGTGACATGGTTTGTTTTTTTGTATGCTATTTTTTTCTAGACAGGTTGATTCTATTTATAATTTGTTGGGGATATAATATTAGTATTTGTCCAAAAATGAGCATTGTTGAATATCTTGTAGATGGTTGTAAATCTTCAGGATCAGAAGAATACAAGCAGGATTATAACAATCATCTAATAGGAACAAGTCGTCACAATGATGAGATATGTTGAAATCTATTAAGTAACATTTTTAACGGCTTATATTTAAATTTTTCAACTGATAATTTTAAAATAAAAAATTGTTCTTTAAAAAAATGAGTTAAAATTATCTTTATATTAAATTGTGTCCATATTAAAATATTTTTTTAAAAAAAATTGAAGTAAAAAAATTAATTCTTGACCATCTAGATCTAATTATCCCCGAAAAATCTTGCTCCCAAACGGCGCAAAATGACGTACTTACTCTCAATTTGTTATAACATTACATTAGCAAGTGTAATTAGTCATTTTTGTGTTTTATGATTCACGTTATGATATTATAAAATGGCATTACCATAGTTGTTCAATTTAATAATAATTATTTAGCCCAGAAAAATTAAAAATAATTAGAGATTTTTTTTATTTAGTTATGTATAAATATTCTTCTATCAGAAAAAATTATATTTAAGATATTTTTTAGTATAAAGAAAGAAATTTGTCTTTGTGGGAATGAGTCTACCTTCAGAAAAAAAGAAAAGCTGATAGAAGGAATTATTTATACCAAGAAGTTGGTTCTCATTTTTATAAGGAGGAAAAAAAAAATCAAATGTCAGATAAACATATTTGTTAGAAGTGATAAAAACTCTTCGCACTCAAAGTGTTAAAAAGAATTAGTGACTTGGAGATATCTTTGATTAAATAAAAATATTTTTTTATGAGTAAACTAACATTCAATATCCTGATTTTATTTCTCATATGCGGCCGGTATCCTAATCTTATTTGTGGTATAATTTTACCTATAATCTTTTTAATTTGGTATAATTATTAGTATTAATTACACTAAATTAAAAAGATTATGGATAAAATTGTATTACATTAAAAAAATTATGGGTAAAACTGTACTAAAAATAATATTAGAATACTAGCAGCATATGAGAAATAAGATCAAGATATTAGGTTATACTTTATCATTCTTTTATCTCAGATATTTTATAACAGATGAAAATGTTTTAACTTCTGTTTATGTGTGTATCACATTCAACCAAATATTTCATTTTCAGATTTAATAGTGCATCAAGAAGTTATACTTGATTATTCACAAAGATATTTATTCAATAACTTCCTTTAGTATTCTTCTTGATTACCCATTTAGTTTTTAAATTCAACCACACATGGATATTTAATTGAATTTTCACAGCTAACCACATGAATATCTGTATTCTACCTTCTTCTGTCATGTGACGCGTGAAACAAGAATTCGATGTGACTTTCGCTGTCAAATGCAATTAGGGAAAGGTCCCCCATCTGAAACTTAACCAATCAAATAAACCTTAATCTGGACTCATTCAAATGATAGTTAACCAATCAAATAAAAAGCCTTAAACCAAGTTTTGTTTATGTACAAAAGAAGTCAAAAGCCTAAATAGAAAAAAAAAAAACTAAAGCTCATGGGATTGTAATCCCATCTCCTCTTTCTTAACAAGGACCCTCGTATGTTGAGACACCGTGTCAAATAAAGAAGTAGCAGCCAAACCTTTCTTTACTAATTCATCCACAATTAAATTGCATTCTCTAGGAATAAGTGGAAGTTTTGATAGTTAATTCAGTTCGAAACAACATAAGGGCCTTCATGACACAATTAATAATTCAATTTATTTTCAGTTAGGCCTTAATTCAACCTCTTTGGGGATTATTACTCTCTTGGTATGTGCATTCTTATTGCAGGACTTATATACAAATTTCCTTATATATAAATTTAAATCATTAATACACTGCAGGATTCATCATGATATGTGCTTTTGTTTATGAAACCACCACTTTCTTATTGGAGATTATGATCCAGAAAAGAATGAGGATAATTAAATAGCTATGCTAGTATAATAGACAGCGAACAATAATCCATTAACTGAAGAATATATAGAAAATAAGTGGGTTTTTTAAAAAAAATAAAAAGACCTATGAAAATGATAAAAGGGGTTGTTGGATGCTAAAAGAAATTAAGAGCTCATCTGATAGGCTGGTATTGATCAGATATTCTTTTTGGAGGCAGCTTTCGAAGAATGAAGAGCACCAAACCTGATGGAATAATTTCTACTGTCTGCAGCTCAGAAAAAAAAAATATATAATAAACCGCTAAAATGACTATGAATAGACCTTAAGTATTGAATTTTCTTTTTCCGAGAGCATTGTAGCTCAATGGCACCCTGTGCCTTCTCTTATAAAGGAGATCATGGGTTCTATATCCGTGGATGACAAAGGGGTGCATGTGTTTGTATTGTTTGTGTGGGTCCCTACCCTAAAGGACTAAAAGTCCTATGTATGACAATTGACGTTAAGATTGAACGTATAACAACCTCATGACCAAATGACTGAGTTTGATAATCATAGTTGATCCTTTCTCATATATATATATATATATATTAAATCAAATGCATACGTCGCACTCACGCTTTAAGCCCCAAGAATTCTTGTGTAAAGGTTTGAGTTAAAGATAAAACCCATTTGTTCATTTTCACTCACAAGAAGAACACAGAAAGTTTCCTTCAGTTTTGTCATTTTCATAGCCTCATCACGAATGAAAAATAAAACAATTAATGTTGACCAGTTCAAAGATGGTTGCCTGCAACAACTAGCATAAATATCTAAACTTTATTTCATTATTCATTTACTTTTACTTTTTTCAGTTAATTCAACATTACATGTTGTAATTTTGAAAACTTGTCAAGTCTCTTGTGGACATCCTTCGTGATTATTATCCTATCAGAAATTTTATGTTGACGAGCCTTCAGTACTTAGTTGTTTAATATATAACTTATTTAATTAATTTAATTAGATTAAGAAAAATAGTTAAATTAGTTAAAAAAATGACTATAAGGTCCCTGACAAGAGACTTAATTCTCCAAAAATTTCAATGACAATTGAAGAGCTAACAATAACATATTTTAGTACAAAAATTGACGATATATGTTATTTCAAATTTTTTGGTGATTAAATCTTTTTTTGGGAACTTATAGTAATTTTCTTAAAATTAATTTCTTCATTGGGTTTAAACTTTTAAAGATACCGTTTAATTTTCCTGTGTCGTGTCATCTTATTGCTCAACTACCAGGTGATTCTTCTGTTCAAGCTTTAATGAAATAATCACACAAAAATAAAACAACTTAATTACATTTAATTTTTAAAGCCATACAATGTTATGGAATGATAGCTCTATTAATAAAGCTAATAAATTCATTTATCAAATGTCTTCTTATTCTACAGTAATAAAACTGATGATGATCATTTTCTACATTAATTTAATTTAATTTATAGCTCGTGAGACTGTGTGGCACAATTTAAAGCACAATGAGATAATGTAATATACCCAACAAAGTATATACATTAGAGGTGAGAACTTACCAAGTAATATAGGAGGTTAAGAATGGGATGATCCAAAACATCAAGATCTGCTTTCTTATCAAATGCGGAGACTGCAAGCTGCAATAACAACAGGATGTTCTTGTCAAAATAAATAAATAAATACTCATTTAGTCTTTTTTATATAGGGTAGAGAGTAAGATATGACTTTGTTTCTAGGGTTATAATATATATTAAATATAGATAAAGTTATAAAGTTGTTAAATTTAATAGTATAAGTAATAATGTTTAAAATTTTTATTGGTCTATGTAAAACATATTAAAAGTAACTTATAATTAGGACATAGTATTCAAATAAATGTGTGCAATAAATCTAAAGTGGAAGTAAGTAGTAAGTAACCCACCAGAACACATCTGATCATGAAACAAGCGCAGCATATGCTTGTGACAGAGCCAACCTGCCAAGTGAGAAAAGTTAGTCTCCAACAACTGTTAGCGATATCAGATATTCTTAACAATGATCTGCATGACTCAAATTTCATAGAATAAATAACTTCTCAACTTACTTTTTACACATGTTATTTTATCCGTTTTGGACATTCTATCTGAAAGCTATATATTTCAGTAAATAGATCATATCCATAGAATGAAAAAAATTTCCTTTGTATTTCAAAAATTAAATTTGGGTTAAGGGTCATTTTTAAAGTATTGGCGAAGGAATTGTGGTATCTGAATTTTTTTTTCTCAATATCATTCTAAAAATGTTAAAAAAATGAGCAATAACACTTGAACAGTTAAAAAATTAATTTTAATAGTTTAAAAATTAACGTTAATCGCTTACATTTTTTAACTGTTGGAACGACATTACTCGTTTTTCAATATTTCCAAAGTAATACTGTGCTAAAAAAAAATTAAATATCTACAGCTTGTGAATACTAGAGACATATGGAGGGACTATATATATTTAGATTATAAACTTTTTCTCGCCTTATTTCAAGAAATATGTCATAGGTTAGGACACCCTTTAATTTTCTTCTGAGATTTGAAAGTTATATTATGGCTCATAGATACAAAACCTCATAAAGCTTCTTCTGACGACCTCTGGATTCAATGGGGAAGCGTCTCAACAAGAAAAACAGCCTACAAAAAAGACAAGTGTTTAATTTAGTGACCAAGAAAAACAATGGTGCTATTCAGGTAGACGATGGCTTACCTCCCACCATACAACAAGAATCCAAAAGCAGCACAGCAGGAAATAACTGCAACACTAAAAAAAAAATTAGTTCAAGTTTTGTAACATCATACTAAAGAACGAAAATTAGTCAAATGATCTTATATTAAACGAAAAAAAATTACAATTATACATTTGAAGTTTTTCTGACTATAAATTCATTCTAGTGTGCTTTTGAAAGGAATCAATGAGTTTATTATCTACTATTTTCTCAAAAGTTTTTATAAAATGAAATAAATATATAAGTAATCAACCAAAATGATGTTTTGACAGAAATAACCTGAAAGGAAGAGCTTAGCAGCCTCCAAAGTAGCAGAAGTTCTGTTTATGGTAATGGAAATCCAGATGCAAACCTATAATTATCCGGATGAGAAGATAAAAAAGGAAAGCTCACTTTAATTTGCATAAGAAAAGTGCTACTTCTTCCAAGACTTAAAAAAGAAGAAAAATACGTATGTTTTTACCTGCGTGAAGTAAATGATTCCATTTATAACGAAATAAGCAGGCCTAAGTCGATGAGCCGGTGTCCTTCTTGCCTGAAATAATGTTGAAACAAGTGAACCAAATAAGACTTTCAGCAAAGTAATCAAAGATGACTTCCATTGAAATGATTTTTCAAAAAGAAATACCTGATGATATATCTCAGCCCAAAACAAGACAAGCAACGTATAAGTTGAGAAAAACAGAAGACCTGGAAGATCCATTAACACCTGTTCCAGTGCCTAATTCATGATATTATTGCATGGAATAGGTCAGAATATGATAAGTTGAGAAATCAAGTATCACTTTGGTCTTATATATATATAAGTCACTTATAACTCTTCTTACTCACATATCAAAGAATGCATTAAATAGATAAAAAATTTCACGTTTATCTTTATTAAAAAAATATATTGAAAATATATCATTAATAAGAGGAGTAATATTGAAATAAGTTTATCCATTACTTACAAGTGACTTATATTTAGAATTAAACTTTTTCTGACCAGAGTGGTAACTTGAGGTAGAATAAATTGCATCGACAAAGTCAAAGAAAATGAGACGAATGAAATAAAACCTGGCAAAAGTGAGAGGAATAGAACAAAAGTACAATCAAATGTAATTTGTATCTTTCCATAAGAAAAACTTAGATGCAAAGAGTTGAGTATAGGAAGAAACCTTTGGTGTAATGAGGAATACAGATTGGTATAGACCGAGAAGGAGAGCCCTTACTGCAAATTTAATATTGTTTTAGCAAGCTCAGACAAATATATATATATATATATATATATATATATATTAACAGAGTTATTCATATATGAGTCACAAGTATTCTTACATCCATTGACGACGAAATTCATCAAGTGGAAAACCTTCTGCGTTGTCCATCCATATTCAGGTACCCTCAATTGAATGCGCACAAGTTGCACCTGAAGAAGATAGAGACATTTAGTAATCCAAACAACCAAAAGCACAAATGAAGTTCATCAGAAAGTTCACATCTCTGGCTGAGAAAACAAATGGATAACGAGAGAAAAAAAAATCATTCAGATGATTTAGCAGTCCCACTAAATCCCTCTGGATCTTAAGTTCTAGTCCAGAGAAGACACCTCTAGTGGGTGGGTCTCAAGTTCGAGTCTCTAAGGCTCTGGTGAGAGGTACAGTTATTAATCTGAAGCTAGAATAGACAGTTATTTGGATATTTAGTAATAAGATCTAGAAAAAATGTTGGTAGCTCTTAATATCATCAAAAAGAAAATCACAAGGATGAAAACAATACTATATTTGGCGGTTGAATAATAGTCATTTGAATGACAGATTTGAGTGTTACTGATCTTTGTGTATCTCAATTTCAGATCGCAAAAAGAAGAGGGAGAAACAGAAGAAGGAACAAAAGGGAGAACAATGCCTCTGAACGAGAAAATACCATAATGCAATCAGTTCAAGATGAATGATAAATGCCTCAGAATAATTTGTCAGTGAAACCATAAGTCATAGATCACTTTCAGCAGATATCTTGCTCAGTTTTCAATTCTTCAAAAGCATATAGGTATGATCTCCGATGTATCCGATACAGAATGACGCTACATATTACATTTAAACGTTACATTCCCCAGCACTATGGTATTGCGTCCTGTATGAATCTCAGTGCTTCTTAGTTTTCGCGATGCTCGGCTCCCAGGATAATATTTTTAAGAAGTTGTTGATATGAAACCGAAAATTTTCCAGGAAAAAAGAAACAAAAATCACTTACCAGAGCAGCAACGGAGAGCAAGGAATAAGCGGCACAAAGGGCGAAGTAAATGCCTCTCTGCCATTGATCCGATTCCTCAATGAGGTTCCACCAGTTGACCCTTCCTCCTTCTCCAAGATAAAGGAAATTTGCCCATAGGAATCGCGCCATTTGAGAGCTTTCGAAAACGAGAAAAACTAACTGAAGAAGACGATGATCGAGATTAAACACACAGTCGAGAGGTCTCTCTCTCTCTCTCTTCAGCTAACAGAACAGAGAAAGATTAAACACGTGGCGAAATCCTACTCGTACACGTAGGCAGACCCGATTCTATACGTGCGATTCTGTAACTGCCGGATCGACCTCGTGTGTTTAATTCAGTTTTTGGAAAGCATTCCTAAAAATGCTAAATCATAAGTATAGAATAAACTAATGATAATAATATTTTAATAAAAGAGGAACATCTTGAGGTATACAAAATTCACCACGGATCACAATATCATGTGATAATTAATTTTTAACTATCCACTAGATATTGTCTAAATTTAAAAAAATATATCTTAATGAACATAATTATATTAATAAATGAAAAGAATATATTGATATATATAATTATATTAGTAAAAATAAAGTTAATTCAGTTAGTAAAAGTTAACATATAATTTATAAGGTTATGGATTCAAATGCTGATATCAGTATAAAGATATTATTAATAGGATCTATTAATATTTTTCTAAGTGTTTTTTAAATCTAAAAGCATCGTTATCTTAGTGAGAATTAACTCATCTAAATTTTTTTTGAATAATATATATATACACACATTATTTGTATGACATAAGAAAGTTCTTCTCCTTCTTGAATTAAACAAGTTCCAATAGAGCTTTACCAGGAGATGTTACAAAGTTATGTTCAAGGTAGCCCAATTTATAGTAAAAGAAATCCAAAATTTGAAAATAATTACAAAAGAGAAAATATCATTATCATTATTGATTATAGTCTTATTTTAAGGATAAAATAGCACACAATATCATGATCTTATTTCTCATATACAGCCAATATTCTAATCTTATTTGTGATACAACTTCACCTACAATCTTTTTAATTTGATACAATTTTACCCATAATCTTTTTAATTTAGTATAATTTTACTCATAATATTATTGATCAAGTATCAAGAATTGCAATAAATTAAAAAGATTATGGGTAAAATTATACTATAAATAAGATTATGATACTAACCGTATATGAGAAATAAAAATAATCTGACGATATACTATGTTTTATACGGAGTATAACATTTAAGTTCAACCGTTTATTTGTAACAAATATACTTCATTATCTATAACTTGATAGAGTATAATTTGCAATTACTCCACAATTTCAAGTAATTTGCAACTTGAAATTGTTTTAAGACCTAACTATTATTAAATTAATCTTTTGAGATATATTTGTCATCCCCCTATTTTATAATAGTGTTTTTGGCCAGCAACCCTTATTTTATTCTCCTTTCATCACCTTATTAATAGTTAATTATGTAGTAATATAAATTTAACAATCAACTCAAATATTCCAATTAACATATAAATTAATCAAACAACCCATCAATCTAACAAGAGGATATATATCAAATTTATTAAAATTAAAAGACGCTTAGGAATCAATATAATTGATGTCTTCTTTAATTCTTTTCTCACCTTCATTATTTTTCATCGTATATACTTATTAAATATTTTGCTAATTATTTTTTCTCAATATATTTTTTTCTTCTTTGTTTTATCTTCGAGGCTCCTAAAGAAATTAGATAATTATTGAATATTTTACTCTTAGATATTATAGAGCCATAGAAGATATTAATAATGTCTTTAATGATTATCCTTTAGCTCTAACAATATGAAGCAAAATCCTTCAAGTTGACATGTGCATAGACTTTTTTGGGAAGTATATTGGAATATGGTCAAGTAACGTACAATTGTTACAATACAATCGGACACTTCATGAAAGATTGGCATATGCATTTTTTGTTGAAAACTATGGGAAGTTAGGAATCACTAGCTTTTTGCCAATAATACTCATACAATAGAGGGTATTATTAACACGTATTTGTGTTATATATAGTTGATCACACTTTAGAACTCATTAATTCTATTTTAATATAAAATTAATAACTTTTTAATTTTGACTCTATTGAATATATATTAAATTATAAAAGTATAAAGTCTACACAATAATAAATAAAAAATAAAAGTATATATTTATATAAAAAATTTAATAGTATAAATTATAAATAGAAAAAAATCTTCTCTACCTAATAAATATATATGACCAGTGGAGCGAATACTTACACAATTTTAAGCTTGGTATTCAAGGATATGTAAATCCCTATCATACCCCCGCTTTACATTTTCTCCAATCATTTATTCAAAAAAAAAAACCCACTTACTTCTTTGAGGAGAATTCAATAAACTCAAAGCCCAATTCGCAGATAATTCATAAAAAATATAAATTCTAATAATAATAAAAAATCATTATGGGATGAAAAAATATTAGAGAGAATTATAATAAAGTCACAAAAAAAAATAATTACTCAAAAGTCTCAATAATAATTGATAAACTAACAATAACAAGTTTAGACAAAAAAATTAATAATAAATTTATGTTGTTTAAATTTTTTTAATAATTATTAGAATTTTATAACAATCCTCTAAAATATTATCAAACGGATTCTCTCTAAATAAGTGTTTTGAAATTTTAAAATTGTACATATTTTGTAGTTAAATATATTTTGTAGTATATCGTCTAAAATTTAGGGCATGCAAAGTGAGGTGAGGTTAGGGTTTTCCACGAACGTTCTCAGAAATTGGGCGGACTCTATTATTTTACTATTCCCAACAAATTTAACTTCATTCCATTGAATTCCAACAATGAATTTAATACCATCACCATTTCCTTATGCGATAAAGATATTGACAAATTCATCCCTCCTCATAGGTAAGCGGGTTAGCCTACTTCAAAATAGGCTAACAAAATATCACATCAAACATGCCCCTGTAATAGCGGGTGACTTTTTTTTTCTAATTTTTTAATATTTTTAAAAAATTATTTTTAAAATTTTAAAATAATAACAAAAAAATTTATAGTATTATATTAACATAATAAAAAAATATTAATATTATACTCTTAAAAAAATTTTAATTTTAATAAAAAAATATTAAATTTTATAATTATAAATTTAAATAGATATTAACATAATGTTAATTAATTATAATATTTTAACATATATTAATAATAAATAATTATTTTTATTAGTATTAAATAATAAAAATATTTAAAATAATATTTAAATAAAATAAATAATAATATTAATAATTTAAAAAAAAAATAGACTCACCGATTAAAGTTTAAAAGCTTGACTCATTTTATCACCTCTAATCATAGCTACTTAGTCCCATTCTATAGTTTTTAGGGATTTGTTGAAAAAAAATTTAATACGACTATTATTCTTATATATTAAAAAAATTCCCTCCATGGCCAAGGCCTCCACTGCTGGCAGCTAGAGCTCCCGCATTGGCCAATAGAGCTCTGAAGCCAGCGACCAAAGAATCATTGGGAGGGGATGATTTTGAGATCCATGACCACTTCATTTTCACAAAATAATAATTTTAATTATATGAAATGATAACAAAATTTTAAATAATGATAACCAGTACTTCTCGATCATTAATATAAAATATAATTAAAAAATTAATATTAATTTTAAATATAAAATTTATTTTTTATATTTATTAATTTTATTTAGATTATCTCTCTTAATACTCTATCAACAACAATCAATTAAGAAAGAGAATATAGAGTTAAAAAAAATTATAATATTTTTTAAAAAATATATTATATTAATTAATTTAACTAATTTTTTTAATCTGATTAAATTAATAGATAAAGTGACACCCAATATCCTGAGTTTATTTCTTATATACAACCAGTATCATAATTTTATTTGTGATTCAATTTTACTTATAATCTTTTTGATTTGGTATAATTTCACTCATAATCTTTTTAATTTGGTACAATTCTTAGTTTTTGAGAAATAAGATCATAGGTAAAATTATATTAAATTAAAAAGATTATGGGTAAAATTATATACATATAAAATTAAGATATTGGTCGCCTATAAAAAATAAAATTAAGATATTAAATATTATTTTATTTTAAATTAATTAAATATATTATATATTAATAATAAAAAATATTAATAGAGGAGGAGGGACTATACTCATAATTATTTGTTAGGTAGAGGTACCTCTAGACGCATTTCACATAAAATGTTTTTAATTTCTCTTAATTTATTTTTGAAGTGTCTTGTACTCTTTCCTGTTATATTTAGAATGACTTGAGGGGCAAGTGTGAAAACCCAATTTTGTTTGGACACCCACAAAATATTAAAAAAAAAATCCTCCTTATTTTTTTCTTGGAGGTTAGGTTTGAAAAAATATCCTTTGCAATAAATAATTAAAAAATAGGAAATAAAAATAAAAAAATAAAAAATCTCCTTCTTACGATAAATAAAAGAACATCTCATCTGATTGGCCTCTTTATTAAGAAAATGCGGTTTTGAATCATCTTACCAATTCTGGTTGGTCTACGAATTAGGAAATGTGGTATGGAGTTATTAAAGAGAAAAAAAAAATTAAAAATAAAAATTTCAAAAAAAAAATCTCATTTATGATGAGAGAAATATTTTTAAATTTCTAGAGTGTTACCTCATTTGTATTTTGACCAATTAGCTCATATTAAAAATATGATTTTATAGTCATTATGGGATGAAAAATAAAAAATACAAAATACAAAAAAATCTGATTTTTCTTCCATTTTTCCTTTATAAAATGAAGCATAATCAGAAAATGTCCAACAAAACTCAGATCCCATGTCAATTACAACTGTGTCCTTCAAATAAGCATTTATTGTCCTTAACTAAAAAAATCCAAAGATGATTATTGAAGGCTTCACACTTTGTTGTCTTTAGTGGCAGATTTTGTATTCTTACATCAGAGAAGGTCGCGAGAGTTAATGCTTGTCTGAAAATTCTAACCCGCAGCGTTGACTTCTTGATTTCTGATCTGATGGTAATTCCCTTTGTTAGTATTATTCAATTACTAAGATAATATTTTTTAATTATTATCTTTTCCTTTCCATTTATTTGTTGTCAGAGTTTCTTGTCATTCAAGTATCCTGCATTTAATTAGAGGCGACCAAATAACACAAGAGTTTAATTATAATAAATAGTCTATATATTTTTAAAAAATATTTAATCTTTTAAAGATTAAATAGTATATTATTATTTTTTATTTATAATATATTTGTCTTTTTATAAAAAACTTATAAGAATCATAAATTATAAAAATTAAAAGATTAAATAGCTAAATTTTTAAAGATGGAGTTGAAATCGAATGAAAAATATATGAATTAAATAATTAAATTTTTCAATAGGGTTGTGAATCTTATTACATTAAAAAGTTGGGAAAATTACATTTAAAATTAAAGTTGGGGAAAATTAATTTTGGCATACTTTAAATTTTCCCAGAGTTTAAAATGTCAATAATACTCAAATAGTAATATTTCACTATATTTCTTAAAGATATATATATATATATATTATACTGTTGATTTATCATTTATCTTATATTTATGATGCTGGATGGGGGAAGAGAGAGGGGGAAACGAGATACAGAGAGTCGAGAAGAGTATGATGTCAAAAAATAACGGGAAAGACCAAACTAAAAAGGC
This sequence comes from Leucaena leucocephala, assembly GCA_037074615.1. Lineage (NCBI taxonomy): Eukaryota > Viridiplantae > Streptophyta > Magnoliopsida > Fabales > Fabaceae > Leucaena > Leucaena leucocephala. Next base: position 17,267,331 of record CM073549.1, on the reverse strand, counting down.
AACTTATAAAATATTCTAAAATTTTAAAATTAAATGTAAATAATAATTAATGATATAAAAGATAATAATTAAATTAAAATAAAATATTTAAAAATTTTAATTAATTATTATTCTATATCTCATCAACATGCAATCTTTTTTGCAAACCATATTGAAGGTCGGATAGTTAATAGTTTTTTAAAAGTCAACTTCCTATGACAAAATAAATTCACGGGAAACAAAACCGTAAAACATGAATATAAGCTTTTTATTTTTTAAAACCGGAAAAATGATTAAAGACAAAATTATATAACATATTTTTTTATTTTTTTACTTGATTATTATTAAAAAATATTAATATAAATAATTAAAAAAATTATAAATATAAAAAATAAATTTTATATTTTTTTAATTAAATTATATATTATAGACAATAAGAGTATATATATATACATTATCTCTTCTTGCGCGTTTAATTAATTAATGCTAAACGCCACTACTAAGCTTAAAAGCAGAGCTTATTGCGGGTATTATTGCTTGGGGACTACAGCTCTTTCTTTAGGGTGTGTAGGACAAGGGAGGAATTTTAATTGAAAATAAGTAAAAAAAAATTAAATATTATTTTGTTTAGATAAAAAAAAGGATAGATGAAAAGAATTTTAATATTATATTATTTAATTTAGGAAAAAAGAGGAGAAATTTTTTTATATAACAACTGTGATGTAAAAAAGATATTTTAATGATATTAAAAAATATTATAAATATAATAATTAAAATAAAATAAAAAATTAATTTTTTTTTAATTTTTTTGAAAGGAGGGTTTAGGGGAGATAAAATCTTAAAAAAAATCTTATCTTCTCAAAATTTTGTAGTGTTAAATAAAAAAAAAATCTCTCTTTTCTCTCTCCTCCATTTCAAATTCTTCCTACCAAACGCACCGGAGTAGTCCTAATGAACAGAGTTTCCAAGGTTGAAAATTTGGCTGACTTTTGAGTGGTCCCCACCAAAAAAATACTCGTTTTTATACGCACAAGGAAACCTCAAAAACAGCTGTAATAATTAACCACTATGTAGTGTCAGCAATAAAACGACAACAACAAAACCCGAAAACTGCAAAGTCAATAAGGGCAACCTCTAGCTATTTTGGCTGCCATTGCCATAAGAGAAGACTTTCTCATCAACACCAGGCCGTTACACCCCTCCTCGTGGTCTTCTTCGTCTGATCACTCTCTCCTATTACAATTGCAACCCTCTTGTAGTTTGCTCTTGATATCAATTTCTCTCGCTGTTCTTGTGTTTGTGGCTATTGTTCTCTCTTCATCTCTGAGCGGGTACGGCTGAGTCGGTTACCCAATTATTCTGCAGATCTTCCCTTTCACTTTTCTTGAATAATTCTGAGGTTTTTGGATCGGTGAGTAGATTTATGGGTTAGCTGTTGATTATTGCTCTTTTATTTGGGTAGTTGTGGATGATATCATTGCTTGTTGGGTGATCGGAATTCTTCTTTGAATTAAAAGTTGTTTATTTATTTGAATGTTTAGGGTTATTTGACATCCTGTTTTTGTGCAATTTTTTTTTGTTATGAAGATTAGGAGAGGAGTTACATGTTGACTTGTAGACTTGAAAGGTTGAGAAGGGGCTGAATTATATGGATAACCTTTGTTGCTTCAACTCTGTCTCTCAGGTGAGCACTTCTGAAACTTTTTATTCTTCTGATTCTGATGTTGTCTTTCAAATGATAAATCTTTAGAATTGCCTGGGAGAGGATTAAGTGCCTAGCACAACCCAGGATATTTCCGGATAGTAATGTTATGGTCAAGTGCATATACCAATGGTATAGTGAATGGTATACCAAGGTTTGATTTCTTGCGGGGAGAGTTGGCCACATTTAGTACCCAACATTGCCTCAATATGATCACCTCCAATAGGAAATACCTTTGCGTAGCAAAGAACAAGGATCAAGTGCCTATCCCTACAATAAAATCTTGAGGTGTTCCTCAGATTTTCTCGTAGCTGTGTCACCTGACAAATTCAAACCTACAACCTCGCTTTGATGCCATTTGTTGGAATCAATGTCTTCTTCATAATTTCTCATAGCCACATTTGGCTTAATGGTTGCACCCCTTTTGGATGCCAAAGGTTTGGGTGTTACACCTAGGAATACGAAGGGAGAAACTGTCCAGGTAAAGCTACAAGTAATACCAAAAGCATAGGGATTTTGGAGTTTTCCATGGATATTGGAAGAGGGTATGAGGCAGATGCCCTAGTCATATATCTAGTTATCTACTTCTAGTCTTTTGAATGGCTGAGGAGTATTTCAAATTTTATTTCAAGCATTCTGACTTGAAAGAAAATTGAAATATAAGTATTATTTCTTCTAATTTGTGGCCATCAATTAACCTTGAAACATGTGGTGATGACTGACAAAAGGCAACATAGGTCTAGATGGAATCAATTAACCTTGAGTATGTATGATCGGCTTTAGAATTGATTTTTCAAGGCTGTTTGTTGGGATATGAGATCATTCCTAGGTGTTTTCTTCACTTCCTTTGCTGCCTTTGAACTTTAATCGCAGAGAGGGTGGGAATTGGGGAGTCCACTGATAGAAGAAAAGGAAAGAGATCTTTTCTCCCATTTGAGACTCTAGTTAATATAGATGTTAGATTGCAATAAATAATTGTAGGTTCTACTTCTTCCTGATTCTTTTTTCTGTTTAAGTAATGTTGATCCTGAAACAGGTGAAGGAAAAACAGTAATTGCATGGGAAAGTGAGGGCAGGGGAAGATCCATCTGGAACTTTCTGCTAGAAGTATTTTGAACACTCAGCCCTGAATTTTATGCTGCATGTTACGTTTTTCAGATATAATTCATATAATAATACTGCCCCCAATTATATGTGCTTGTGGCAACAAAACTGTCTAATTAATCTTCTCTTGATAGTGGGTTTTGCTCTGATTTTCTTTTCTTTCCCTTCTCTTTAGTGTCATTTATATGATTGTTTTATTCAGACTCAGATGATAGTCAGGTCATGCCTATGTTATGTCAATAATTTTTTGCTGCTATTGACTTTTTCTAGGACTCTAATTGTGGCCTATTCTTATTATTTCTGTCAATTATTTCCTTGAATAGCATTTGTATTATGTAATATTGTCTTTGGTCAATTCTTTAACTTATCTTGTCCATATATGTTGAATAAGGCCTACCTACTCTTGTTATTTTATCAAAAATTCATATCATTTGGTGGTGTTGGTTTTGGCCAAATCTCTCTTTAGGTGGTTGGAGGACGTTCGTCAAGTAGCTCTGGCAAGGGCAGAAGCCATCAAAATCATGTCAAGTATGGCTTTAGCCTTGTCAAAGGGAAAGCAAACCACCCAATGGAAGACTATCATGTGGCAAAATTTGTCAATACCAAAGGGCAAGAGCTTGGACTTTTTGCAATATATGATGGACATTTGGGAGATAGCGTGCCAGCCTATCTACAAAAGAATCTCTTCTCTAATATCTTAAAAGACGTGGGTTGTTGACTTAATTTCAAACTATTAATATTATGTGTTTAGTTTATTACTTAAAGTTAACTCAATGAATCAGAAAAATAGTGTTGTCCCGTTTCTGGTTTATGTTACATGTAATAGGAGATTCTATTCTACTTTCCAATTTCCCATCCTTCTTTGTTATCATTATCCACCACACAAAGAAAATATTTTTAATTGATCTCTATATGCAATTGCTAAAACTTATTTTCTTTTGATAACAGTATATTTGGTTAATCTGCTTGTTAAATAATGTCACTCTTCATTATTTAATTATATTCCAGGAGGACTTTTGGACTGATACTGCCAGGTCCATTGTAAAAGCTTATGAGGCAACAGATAAAGCAATTCTTTCTCACAGTCCTGATTTGGGACGAGGTGGATCGACTGCAGTGACTGCAATTATTATAAATAATCAGAAGTTATGGGTAGCTAATGTTGGAGATTCACGCGCAGTTCTGTCAAAGGATGGGGTAGCAATACAAATGAGTATAGATCATGAGCCCAATACTGAGAGGGACAGCATTGAGGACAGAGGTGGTTTTGTCTCTAACATGCCAGGTTTGCTCATAAACTTTGATTTTTACTATATGTTATAGATTTCATTTATTAGTTGTCTTTAGTGAGGGTCTGTGGGTTATATGTCTCATTCTCAATTTCAAAATCCAAAATACAACGTGAGAGTAGGTTTGCTATAATTCAATCCAACACAGCTACAGCAAAATTCTGTAAAATCTACTGAAAGACGAGCATTCCGTTCAATAATCCATAAATTACAAGTAAACTACACTAGTTCTCTACATCCATACCTGTTATTGCTGATACTAATAAAGGTTCACAGAGAATCTTGGGAAAACACAAAACATAGGACTATAGCAAAGCTTTTTTACCACTTGGGAGGCTGTTTGTATTTTGAAGACTTCTTTTTCCAAATTACTTATCCCCTCTCTAACAGCACACCACTCTGATACATCCCGTAGCTGCCATTTTACCCTCTAATTGCCACTTTCTCTTCCATCTCACTTACCTTCTCTTTGTCAGTCATTATTTTGAATTTCACCCTCCCTCTCACTATTACTCCCCCTTGCCTTGACTTCAAATCTTCCTAGAATTTACTGGGATCTTTCAGCGTCAAAACTTTGAATGTCAGAGAAAAACTTTCTTGATTTGATACTTGACAGAAAAACATGTCAAATTTTTAAGTGGAATTAACAAAGACATAGGTTTGTTGTGTTTAGATATTGTAATTTGATTGTAAGTCATAGGTTTTCACTGAGCCCTTCTTACCAGTCTCCAGAAGACCTGATAATAGCAAAAATAAGACAAGGAACTGTTAATTGGTTTAAAAAACCTATAATTCTTCCAAGATTTGTTTTCTGGTATGATTTCCAGTTCCTGTGTGTTATGCTATTCATGCTTACTGGGATTCAGTATAACAATCTTATTTTGATTTATCACATCTGCTCAAGTTGTAAAGTGGCCATGACCTTGTATTCTTGGGGCGTAGATCTTCAATTGGTAGACCAAAATGGGAAGCCTCATGAGTCTCAACTAGCCATTACAATATTTACTATGCAGCACTGAAGTGTCTCTTTATTTCAGTGTTTTGTACTTCATAATGATTTGTTGACTTCTTGATGTTTTATTAGGAGATGTTGCCAGAGTGAACGGCCAGCTCGCAGTTTCTCGAGCATTTGGAGACAAAAACCTCAAATCGCACTTGCGATCTGATCCTGACATACAGCAGGCTAACATTGACTCAGAGATGGAGCTTTTGATTCTTGCAAGTGACGGTCTATGGAAGGTCATACATCAAATTCTATCTTCTTTCGCCATGAATTATCAAAAACTAATTTAACTCAAAAGTTAAAAGTTGTTAATAGAAGGTTCTTCATTGGTTTGCAATATAATTTTCAACATTCTCGTCTCGTGGACCTTCATGTGTGAACAAATCACAGGTCCACGCCCACCACACCTTGTGGGGTAACCTTATTCCAACTAAGAGATGGGGATGACAAAAATCAAACTCTTGATCATGGGGTGGGGTGGAAGAAAACCCACAACTGTTTGTATGGTTTATAAAGTAATGGGTTGGTTTGAGTTTCTTTTTAGGTTAATTTACTCTCTTAACCTTTATCATCCAATATTTACACCTTGAACTTTCCTTTTACACATGGCCAATATTGAAAATTTCACTTTGAGAATGTTTGGAGTTACCATTCACATTTTCATTAAACCTTCGTACAATGGAATGGAACCTCTCCCTCTTTACACTTCACTCCACCTTCTTCCAAACTCTGAAGCAGGCTCTAAAGTTGTCTGGTGAAGGTCTACTATGTAAAACAATTCTCTGCGGTTTCTTTTAATTTTGTCTCACATATTTTTTGGGAAAATAAACTTTTTGCTCCTATAGTTTTGATTTGATTATAGCTTAGTCCTTAAATTTTTTCTTAGTGTAACTTAATTCCTATAGTTTTGACTCGATTGAAACTCTGGTCCTTAACTTTGGCTCACTGCAACTTGTTCTCTATAGTTTTATCTATAATTTTAGTCCCTAAGATTCATAAAATATATACTTTTATTTTCTAAAATATAAGGACTAATATTTTAAATAGTTAGACTATAAGGAGGGAGTTGCATGAGTCAAAGTTTAGGAGTTGAGATGTAATTAAGTCAAAACTATGGGAATTGAGGCACACCAAGTCAAAATTTAAGGATTAAGTTACAACTGAGTCAAAACAATAGGGACCAAAAGGTTAATTTTCATTTTTATTTTCAAAGCAAAGGAGATCAAACAAATCAAAATCTTGACCTCCACTGTTTGGGGAGGCCAAGATTTCAATTAGCTGCATCCCCAAGACTGAGTAGAGAAACTGGATAGGTCCACGATTTGTTTTATGCATGATTTCTGGAAAGTTCTCTAAATTGATGATGTTCTTGTTGATTTTGATTGAATCCAGGTTATGGCAAATCAAGAGGCAGTTGATATTGGAAGAAGGATAAAGGATCCCCAAAGGGCAGCCAAACAGCTAACGGCAGAGGCATTGAACAGAGACAGCAAGGATGATATCTCTTGCATTGTAGTTCGTTTCAAGTCATGAAACAGGGGAACTTGATCATATACCCTTCAATTAGTTTGGACTTCTCAGTCTCTCGCCAAAACAAACAAGAAAAAGTCCATTATGAATTTTCTGCTATATATTTTCTTCCCCTTTTACCCTCCTCTGTAAAATTCATTAAGTCCTTGGAATTTTTAGGTTGTGCTTTTTGGTTGCTTTTGTTAGTTTCTCTTTTGTGTAGATTCATACCATCATTTTTCTCTGTAATTTGGGTTATTAAATGGAGCAGTGTGAAAATGGCCATAGTTTTTTTATTCTCCTTTTTCCCTTTTTATTGTTATTTTTACTTCATTGAATATGGGATTTGTGCATTTGTATAAACTTCTAGTGTATGTTATACTTGAATGCCCCTTAGCTCCAGCGACTTTATTTCATCTCATGCTAAAATGCAAGCGAGTAAAGCATTTAATTTTTGTAAAGGGATGTTAAAAAAAGGAGACTTGTTATATATATTTTTTTATAATATTATAACTTTTTTTTACATCTTGGATAAATTAATACTACAAAACTTGTTAAAATTGTGATTATGAAAAATCTTAGTAAAATCTAACAAAGCATCACTTTTTTATATCGTCAATTTTCAAAATAATACATAACTATTTAAAAAAGTCTAATTTCTTTATTTTATTATATTATTACAAGGAAGACCATAGCTCAACAAGATTATTTTTTTTTAATAAACGCTTACATAATATATATCAATATTCTTATTATTACATTGGCAAAAAAGATTTGAATACATATTTTTTACCAAGTCACATCCTTATTCTTTGTTGGCATATAATTATTTTTTCAAGAAAAAATCTACGAACTAAACCATACCAATGAGCAAACTAACTAGATGTAGCATTTAAGCTCATAACATCAATCACAAAACAAAGAGCAGGGTTCATATCATAACTAATTACTATTTAGTGCAAGAATTTACCTCCCTAAGCACATAATGTTGGTGAATTGATCTGTCATCTCTTAAACATATAAAACTCCAATCTACTGTCTTCTAAAATTATAATTTTCTTCCTAAAATATCCCTATATAATACATATATTAAAAAAATTTTTATCAATAGTAGTTCAAATGTACATGATTAATATAAGTATTTTAGAAAAATTTATATATAATTATTATAAATAACTAATTTAATTATTTTTTTAATTTAATCAGATTAATTAAATAAATTTTATAGTAATGACAGGAAGTATTATTAATAATTGGATTTAAATTTAATAACGTTGAGGAAATATTCCCATTTTCAAGAGGCCAGATCCTATTCCACGGTCCTCTCTAACTGCTGCCCTTTTTTTTTTTTTTTGTTTTTTGTCTGAACGAGTGACTATTCCTTCAAGTGCGAATGCGCTCGATCCCATTTCCTTTAATGGGCGACGCACTTGTCACATACGTTCCTTTTCCAAAACCCTCGAATATCTCTCCACGTTTTCTAACATTCCTTGCTTACACACGTTTCCTCTGTTTCTCTCTGTGTTCGATCATGTCCAAATCATTGAAGCTTATTAAAGAGAATGCCTCCAACCCGAAACTCTGGTTAGTCATTGGAATCGGTGTCGCGGGGATCGTGGTTCTGGCGGAGGCGCGGAGGAGACGAAGAAAGGTGAAGGCTTTGAAAGAGGGTTTTGGTGCTTTTATTGAGCGTTTTGAGCTACTGCCTTTCCCTCAACCTCCTCCTCCTGCAGCCAAGCAAACTCTTTCTGGACTAACGTTTGCCATAGCCGACATGTTTGTTTCTGGATACCTAATATCTCTTTGCTACTTCTTTTTCTTTTTTCCTTATTCGTTTGAAAAATATTAAAGAGAATTTCGCTGATACTAATAGTCTTTGATATCAGTGTGTGAGTGTGTGGTTTGTTCTGTTTAATTTATTTTTAGTTCATCGTGTAATGCTTGTTGTGGGCATTGGCAGATTTGATGTGAAGGACTACATCGCGGGGTTTGGAAATCCGGATTGGAAGAGGACACATGAGGCGGCGGAGAAGACTGCCGTGGTGGTGACTGCGCTGTTGAAGGGCGGGGCTACTTGCGTTGGGAAGACTGTTATGGATGAATTGTCTTTTGGGTAGGAATCTTTTATGTTCATTACTTCCATTAATCAGCTGTAAAAGGACCTTTAGAAGTGATTTGTTCAAGACATTGTCAGAATTTCGGGTGAGAACAAGCACTATGGAACTCCAACGAATCCTCAGATTCCATCGTGTATCCCAGGAGGATCTTCTAGTGGTTCAGCCGTTGCAGTTGCTGCCGGACTTGTTGACTTTTCCATTGGTGAGTTTTCTTGGTCATTCTAATTGCTTGAAATGCTAATTTGATGATTAATTTTTTTAATAATCATTTTGTCACTTGTCGGGCTGCCACTTCGTATTGTTTAAGGGTGTGTTTGGATTAGCTTTTGGAGAATAGATTTTGGGAAGAATAGATTCTGGAGAATAGATTTTGGGTAGAATAGATTTTGGGAAAAATAGATTTTGGGAATAAAGATGTTTGGATGATTAGTGGTAGAATCACTTTTTATATTGGTAAATTACTAAAAAGGGTATGATATGATTAAAAGTAAGAGAGATGAAAGATGATAGAGAAGAAAGAGGAGAGAGAAGAGAGTGTAGAGAGGAGAGAGGAGAGAGAAAAAGAGAGATAAGAGAGGAGAAAGGAAAGAGAAAAAGAGAGATAAGAGAAGAGAGAGGAGAAATAATAGAGAAAAGAGAGGAGAGAGGGTGTAAGAAAAAGGTATAATAGTAATTGGATAATCCAAAATCTAGGTTTCAAAGAAAAAGCTATTTTCAGTAGCTTATTCAAAACCTAGGTTTCAAACCGAGGTTTTGTCCAAAATGTTTGTGTAAAAATTTTCCAAACCGCGGTTTTGGCCAGAATCAATTCTCCACCGCTGTTGCCAAACACGCACTAAGGCGTTTTTGGTGAAACTGTGACTTGTGATATTAAATTTGAAATTAGATGCTTGGAGAATTTACCTCTCATTTGTCCTTTTCAATTCTTGTATAACATCTACGTATATGAAAGAATTATATCTGTTTCCTGGTTCCTTACACCTAATTTTAATGCTTCTTACTGTTTGACTTGAGCACCACCTTGTTGACAGTAAATTTTGTTCATAGTTGTTGATCTATACATGATAGCAGCAACAATTTCATGATTCATAGTCTAGTATTGTGATTTCTTCAATTTGTATGTGTAGCATTGCTCCCTATGCATGGTTTGTTTCTTGTTTTATCCTGAATATGCTAATGTGCAGTTGTGACTAATATTATGTTGATGAGATCCATCTGCTTTTGTTTTCTTAATTTATATGTGAACGTAGAAAAATATTGTGTTTTTGTAGGTAATGATACTACCGGGGGTGTACGGATACCAGCATCCTTTTGTGGTATTCTTGGATTTCGTCCATCTCATGGGGCTGTATCCACAGTCGGTGTTCTTCCACATGCACAAAGCTTAGACACTGTTGGTATGAAGCATTATTATATGTTTTTCTGCTTTGATTTGAAACTAATTAATTGGAGCAATTAGGTACATCGGTTGATGAATTTACAGATGATTCTGACTGCTATGTGTTTCAAAGAGTTTCAGTGCTGTGGCATTTGCCAGGGGATGAAGTGGTGTTTATGGGTTCAGTTGGTGTTGTGTGTGGGTGTTTAAATGGAGTTTTTCCTTTTCCGATTTTCAGGAAGATTGGTCTTCTATGTTGCGTATTTGCTTTTCCGTATCTTCATTTTATGGCCTTTCTCGTTCTCATTTTTAGTATATTATCCTTTAAAGCAGTACTCTTTCTTTTACCTATCATATAAAATGGTCTTACATTCCCAAAAAATCAGGGTTGTGAACTGAGACTCCATTTTTTTTAAAAGAAATATTGAAGTCTTATTTTTCCAACTGCTTATTCTTTTCTTTTTTTCTTAAATGTGTCAGGATGGTTTGCCCGTGATCCATCTGTACTATGTCATGTTGGAGATGTTCTATTTAAGTTGAACTCAGTGGAGCCCCGAAGAGCAAGGCGTATTATTTTTGCTGATGATCTCTTTCAATTGTCTAAAGTTCCTATGCAGAAGACAGTATTCGTAATTAGCAAAGCTATTGAGAATCTGTCTGGATGTAAGTTCTTGGACCTTTGAAGATGGATTGGTTGTGCTTTCTTGTCCTGTCATCCTTCCTGAGAATATGGTCTAAATATTGAACCACTGATTTTATAACACGCTTCTACTTCTTGTTTAAAAGAATTATTGATGTTTGTCAGTATTAAACCACTGAAGTTTTTGGTCCTTTTGGTTTTACAGATCAGTCATCAAAGCATATGAATCTTTGTCAGTATATTGCTTCTAATGTACCTAGTCTAAAAGGGTATTGTGAACAATCAACCCACCAACAAAATGGAGCATTCCTATTGAAAGCTCTCTCTTCTGTCATGTTTTCGTTACAAGGGTAATCTACATGTTTTAAGGTTTCATCATCTAAACTCCAATAAATTATACTATATTTGATATTGTAAGTGATGCTTATTTATGTTTCTTTTTGATAAAAGAAAGTTAATAAGTAGAAAGAAAAGATGTTTCGCAAGAAAGGATAAAATATTGATATGCAAATACAAAAATAAGTGGACAAAAAATAAAAGACAATGAAGCTTACCGGGACAATTTTTTTTTTTAGGGGAGGGGGATCGGGTTTTATAAGAGATTCTCTGTATCATATTTAAAAGGCTTCTTATTCTTCTTTGCAATTAATGCTGGATGCTCTTTCAAGTACATGCCATGTTGTGTGGCCATATCCCCTTTTTTGTTAAAATATACTGTATAAAAAAATTTCTGTTCAGAGCTTGATTCTTTTTGACAAACTAAGTGATGCTTGCCTCTTCTTTTCAGATATGAGTTCAAAACAAATCATGAAGAGTGGATTGAATCAGTCAAGCCCGGGTTAGGTTGTGCTGTGTTTGATCAAGTTAGTGCAGCCACTGGTGCCGCATATGATAACATAAAAACATTGTACAAAGTTAAGAATGAGATGCGAGGCGCTTTTCAAAGTTTATTGAAGGTACCGCAACATCTGCGGTTATTCCCTCGGTAGTTTTATATTGAATTTATTAATAATTCAAGATTTAAGCGATTTTTCACCAAAAATGAAACAAAAAGGTATTTTGTTATTTTTCTTTCTCATGCAGATGTCCTGATATTAGAATGGCCAGTTATTTATTTATTTATTTATTTTTGTTCATATAGTTGATATCCTAACTATTTTTCAGTTTTCTTTCTAAGTTGCTCTGAAATTTCTTGAAAAGCAACTAATTCTTACCCCTGTAGCATCATTTGGGTAGGAGCGAATCCTATCAAAACTAAGCATTACAAGTCTTTATTTAATTTTATGTATTCTTGTGAACTAGTATTAGGATATAAAGTTACAAGTCCTAAATATCTTGTTGCTATAGGTTCTTAATTTATTAGAAACATCTGGAACTTCCATGATGATATCTTCTCAAAGAATTTGACAAGTTTCATGAAAGAAACAAATGTTATGAATCTGCACCCTGTGACTTGGATTTGGATTTGTTCTAACTATTCGTATGAGCCACCCCATTTAAAAAGATGTTCTTAATTTTGAATGTGGTAAAAAGTGGAACTGACGAAGGCTCACTTATATGTCTTATCTGGAGAGTATTGTGGTCATTTGGTTTCAGAGGACTTTGTCAGGAGTGGGTTCACTTCAATACCAATACCTTTTGTCGCTCAGGCTACTGGATTTTTGCACAAGTTTAAGGGCACCCTAAACAAAATGATTTAGGGTTGAAGTTATTTATCAGCTGATCATTCATCGTGGATTTTGGTTTATTAAGTTGCCATCACATATTATTCCAGGAAATTTATGTGGAAGTAAAGAATTTGATCTTAATGATTCTCTAATTATTATTCTTGGACGCTGAATTTTATGATTATGAATGGATGTTCAGAGCACTAGGATAAAGCTTATACATGAATTTTAACTAACATATCTTGCCTGAAGTACATGGTTAGAATAAAGGCCGAATATCTTAACAAATCTATTATTAAAATTTAAAGTAAAATCATCCCAAAATAAGATGATAAAAAACCTAATGTCTTCTAGAATAATTAAATGATATTAGGAAAGCTACCAAATAATAATAAAACTAATGGAAAATATGCTAAGAGATGTGATATTCAAGGGTTACTGAAGAGTGAAGAATTGTAGATAGATGAAAAATAGAAGAGTAAGTAGTCCAGTATGACTATAAGTTATCAAATAAAAGTCGGGAAGACCTTGTATGACTTAAAATTCTTGACAGTATTTTACTCTCATATGAAGACAACAGAGATCTTTGATTCTCTCATGAATTGGCAAAATAATTTGGCAGTTCTACTTCTGCCCATGTTAGCTTCTTACCACCTCTGTTTTGATTGTATCAGGACGATGGAATACTAGTTATTCCCACTGTTGCAGACAGTCCTTTAAAGCTTAATACAAAGAAAAGGTTTTCTTCTGAGTTTTATGACAGAACTTTTGCATTATCAAGCATTTCTAGTATGTCTGGGTGTTGTCAGGTAATTCAAAATGTTTTAGGATTTAGATATGATCCTTTTTCCCCTTTCTCTAGTAGTTATTTATCTGACACTTCACACTCTGATTGACTTATATAGTAGTCTTACATTATTTACAGGTTACAATTCCATTAGGAGATTTCAACGATTGTCCTGTTTCTGTCTCATTCATCTCTTTCCATGGAGCTGATAAATTTCTTCTTGATACGGTCTTGGATATGCATGCTACTCTTCAACAGCAAGTTAGTGATGTATCCTCCTGTTCTTTATCTTTCTCAGATACGAATGGCTACATAGAAACTTCAGAACTTCTGAAGGAGAAGGTTAGTTTTCTCTTGGTATTTTATCATCCTAGGCATTTTTGCCTAAAAAAATTGTTTAATTGAATTTAACCTTCATAATGTCAAGTTTCAACTTGGAATTATATTTATCATGCCATGAGCAGTTTTTTAAGTTTCAAATTTGAAAATTTTGAAGTCAATTATGTAATATCACATTTTTTTTATGTTTCTTTGACTTAGCTGATGCAGACCTAATTGCCCTGACATTAACTTAAATGCTTTATCATTTGAGGCTTGGAAATAATTTAGGCCAGAAAAAAAGTTCAGAAATAATTGATTAGGGAGTAGTTTTGTAGTGTTTGGCATCAAATGGTTTCTAATAAAAGAATCTTATTCAGGGAAATGCGGCATTTAAGGGAAAGCGGTGGAACAAGGCAGTTAATTACTATACTGAGGCTATCAAGCTGAATGGGACGAATGCAACTTACTATTCCAATCGAGCAGCTGCTTACTTAAAGTTAGGATGGTATGGAGTTTTTACCATTTGTCAATTTGCACTTCCATCTTTTATGTTCTTTTCTCTAAACTGATATGAGCTTCCATTCTGGGATTTGCAGCTTTCAGGAAGCAGAAGAAGACTGCAATAAAGCTATATTACATGATAAGAAGGTATGAAGATGGGCAAGTGGCAGTGACCACTTTTATGAAAATATAATTTTTTAACTCTGATAGACATCAGCTGCACGATAGGATCTTCCTAATATCATGATTTAATGTTACAACATGTAAAGTTCCTAATATCATGATGAGTGTTACAATATGTAAAGTTCTATTACCAAGTTTGCCACGAGAAAAAAAAGGGAGAATTACTTGAAGGTCTCAGAGAAGATATTTAATTACCAAAAAGTTCTAATGACAAGTAAGTAGTATAAACATATTCTCTTTTCCTGCACTAGAATTTGTCGTCCAATGCTCTTCATTTGTTATCAGACATTTGTGTGATTACTTCCTTTTCTTGGGACCTTATAGTAATTCTAAAAAAAAAAAAATAAGTTCTATTGCTGAAATGGGGAAAAAGACAAAGTTCTGGTCACACCGGGATATGTGAAAGGTATCTGTCTTAAGGAGTAGGAACTGAATTAATTGTTCGTATCACTGAATACCAGCCAAATCTGCCATCTAAAACTATTTACATAGCGTCTCAATTTTGATAAGAATAGTGTATTGTTATTTCCATGCAGAATGTGAAGGCATATCTGAGACGAGGAACTGCTAGAGAATCACAACTACGTTATAAAGAGGCTTTAGAAGGTGTGTCCTGATCTTTAAATAATCACCTGAAATTTCGTTAAAAAACTGGTTTGGAAATGTGCCCAAGGATTCTTTACAAGGGCCATTTCCAGTCAATTTCCTGTACTTCTGCATTTCATATTTGTCTTCCTGATTCTTGGAGCTATAAGTTTTTTTTATTACTGCAGCATGATCCTATGAAAAATATTGAGATTTTAAGTCGAAAAAATAAAAATTTGGTATATTTACTTCAAATTTTATATCTTCAAAAAAATTCTTTTTACCTGTCAGTTTCTCATGCTATGCAGATTTCAAGCATGCTCTGGTTCTTGAACCACAGAACAAGACTGCAAGTGATGCTGAGAAAAGAATCAGAAAATTGATGAGTTGAATTTAGTTTTCTTAGAAAACATTTCCAGATTCTTTTCATCATTGTCTATCTTGGGAGTGCAGGGGACTTGGAAGAGCAAGGAAGGAGTAGACGTGCCTATGTTCATGAGGTGCTGCAAATTTTGGTCCTTTTATGTGTATATTTTTTTAATTTATTGGTGATATAATATTTTGTATATTTGCCACTTTTGATATAATTTGTCATTGGGGGAATGAATAGCTTTGTACAAGAATTATAACACTTCTATTCGTTGATTACAAGAATTTCATGTTTGACAGCCTAAAGTTAGAAAGTGAGCTACATGTAGCATCCTTGGGAAGCAAAATAGATTTGAAAATGGAAAACGTTTTTGTAGGGTGGAGTGAAAAAGAGTCAAAAGTATATATTTAGTCCTGCTTTATTTTGGTTTCTTAATGTTATAAAGTGTTCTTTTAGTTTATTTTTACTATAATATTATTAAAAATGCTAACGTTAAAATTTTAAATATTAAGAAAACATTCTCAATGGTAGGTATATTTAGTTCAATTTTTAAAATAATAATGATCGTTAAATAAAATTATTATTTGATTTGAGTCAAACGATGTGATGCCGGTATTGAATAATTAAAAAAATATTTTATAAAATTAAAGAATTAAAATAAAATCTTTCATGAAGGTCAAATAATAATCAACATTGGATTTTTTCTTTTTGGTTTTGAACTTTTTGTTGACGAAATCAAATTGCATGAAACTAAACATTTTTTTCACCTTTTTGCCCGAACTAAAGTTTATTTAAGAAATATTTTATTCAATAAAAGATTATATAGTATTTAATATTTTAATCTTATTTTTTATATATATCTAATATCTTAATCTTATTTGTGATACAATTTTATTCATAATCTTTTAATTTGATATAATTTTATTCATAATCTTTTTAATTTAGTATAATTTTTGGTATTTGAAAAATAAGATTATGTGTAAAATTATACTAAATTAAAAAAATTATAGGTGAAATTATACTAAATTAAAAAAATTATAGGTAAAATTGTATCACAAATAAGATTAGGATATTGGACACTTATGAGAAATAAGATCAAGATATTATGTGCTATATAACCCATATAAAAAGGGGAAATCCCAAAAGAGAACCCTTACAAATTTCAAATTTTGAAATATGGAAATCCCACGAAAATATACTAGTATGAAATAAAATTAATTTAAAATCTTTAAATATAAATAGTATTTTCTTTGGATTTTCCTATATAAAAACCTACTAATCTTATCTAAGCATAACTAACTTGTCAATATCTTGCTTTATTACTAACTCTTATCCTAATTATAAAAGTCAGTTAATTTTTGTATAGAACTAGAAAGTCAACTTAATCAATTAATTATGATCAAATATAATCCCTCAAAATAAATTCATATTATTATATTATTCAATATACCCAAATTAATTAATTAGCTCTTCTATTAATTATAATTAATTAATTAATTTACCTTCTTAAATATATCTAAAATAGTCAACTGACTTTTATAATTAAGACCGGGGGTAATATTTATTTGGGCATACAATTCTCAATGTCCTTTTTAGTAACCTAGCTGTTTAATACCATCAACGAAGACAAGTTTAAACTAAATATAAACTTCCCTAAAAACGAATAAACCTCCAAGATATGAGCTTTATAAATTAAATTTGCCACAATAGCTTCTGAGACTACTAATTTTGAAGAGAAAATTATTTTAGAATAAATAAAAATTGAAAAAAAAACCCACCTATTTTTCTGGCCAAAATATATACAACCTTCAAATGCTTGATTCCAAAAATCACTCTGCAATATCCAACAAGATCAATAACTGTTTGGCCAATAACTTTCTTTCCCCTACTTTTTTGCGTCATTAAAAACTCTCGGGAATACCATATTCCCGCAACCAAACAAACCGAAAACCCGTTGCATGTATCAGTTTCCTTAATTGGCAATTCTCAATCTCTGCATGTCAATGCCTCTTTCCCTTCATCTTCTCTAGCCACGTCCTGTTTCTCTTTCATATGTCATCAATAATTTATACTCTTAGCTCAATTCTTCGCCAGGAAGACGACAGTAAAGGAACAGAAAACCTCCACCGATTCGAAGCGCTATATATCAGAAGAGAAAGAGACCGAATTGATTTTCACAGAAGAAAACTAACGACCCCATTTTCAATTTTTTTGGGAAACTTTTTCACAGAAGAAAACCCCTCGTCATGTTTCCTAAAGCTTCTAAATGCTTCAGCTTCACCGTGTACAGAGATTGGCTTCACCGTTATTCATTCACGAACGCCGGCCTCCGGTCGGTTATTACCGACCTCGGTGATGGAACCACTATGCATTGCTGGGTTCCCAAATCCCCAAAACCGAACAAACCTTCGCTTATTCTAATCCATGGATTTGGGGCAAACGCAATGTGGCAATACGGCGAATACCTTCGGCACTTTGTCCCGCGTTTTAATGTCTTCGTGCCGGACCTTCTCTTCTTCGGCGAGTCATATACGTCGCGTCCCGAGAGGACGGAGTCGTTTCAGGCTGTATGCGTGAAGAAGCTGATGGAAGCACATGGGGTGTGGAGGATGAATGTGGTGGGGATTAGTTACGGTGGCTTTGTGGGGTATAGTGTGGCGGCGCAATTCCCCGATGCGGTGGATAAATTGGTGTTGTGTTGCTCTGGGGTTTGCTTGGAAGAAGAGGATATGAAAAATGGATTATTTAAGGTTTTGGATTTGGATGAGGCTACCAGCATTTTGGTGCCACAGACACCTGAGAAGCTCAGGGAACTGATGCGGTTTTCGTTTGTGAGGCCTGCCAGAGGCGTGCCTTCTTGGTTCCTTACTGATTTCATTGAGGTAAGCTTTTGATTTTCTGTTTTGAAATGTGAATTTGTTTGTGTTCAAGTTTCAAATTCGGTGAAAGCATAAAGAACGGAGAGTCCTAATTAATATACTTATAGATATTTTTGGTCTATCATGGAAAACAAGGTGATAAATAGATATATCATCCTATTATAAATTAACTCTTTGGTACGTTATATATATATATATATATATATATATATATATATAATAAATCCTATAGCAATTCGTCATGGACATTTTTCAAATTCTATGTGATGCATGGGCAAATGTGTTTTAAGTTCAAGTTGATAAGAAGATGTGTATTATTTCGATATATGATCATCGCCTGTGTTTCATTTATGTATGGACACTGTAGAATATCTTCATTAATTTTGAGAGTCAGAGATATAATTAAGATTCACTTTGGCTTGACAAATGAAGGCTACTGCAAATGAATTGAAGTGAATTACCATAAGAATGCAATTGTTAAAAGAAATTTTCAGCTAAATGCTCAGAATATGATGTCATTCTACGGTCATACTTAAAGAATTCTATGCTTGAACATATTCGTTCAGAGAGAAGTCAAACCAACAAAATAAGCTTAAAGCTCATATTTAGTTTCAAGAGTCTGAAATTCTTATGCTTAAGGCTTGTACTGATACCAAAGATTAACTGACTTTTAGACAATACTCTGTAATTTAACATTGATAAAATTAATTTCTTCATCTTCCCAGATTATTAACTATGTTCTTGTTAATCAATTTGGACAGGTGATGTGTATGGAACATGTTGAAGAGAAGAAACAACTCCTTGCAGCAATACTCAAAGGTCGACAACTTTCTGAACTTCCCAAGATCACCCAGGTAGATCCCTCCCTGTTTGCAGGGCATAAATGCCATGGATGCATACTGATAGACAATTTTATAACTATATTAGCTGCAGATTCTTTAAATATGAAAGTGTAGGAACACAGCCAATTCTTTCTACGCACTCTTTGTTCTTGATTATATTTTGTGTTTGATGTCAAGATCTTTAACAATACATAACATCCTTGAACATTTATTACAACATACTGTTATATTATTCAATACCTTAAAAAGGTCCTTGCACGGCATAATTTCATTGAAGATTCGGATATGAAACACCTAGAAACTGCATTGCCCTTTTGATTTTGATACAATAGCATCTAAGTGCTCCTTATTTCTTTTTTGGCTTATAACATCTACGTTGGCTACCGTTTCTACTTTAAATGTTTAATATGTCATTTGTTTCTTATGGTACAATAATGGCATAGATATTCAAACTTAGGAACTTCTACACACTACACATTGTCCTTAACACTCTGGTGGATTGTTTGTTATAGGTTTTTCTTCCTTCTTATTATTATTTTATTGTTTACTTCAAGGATACAAACTATAGAGAAAGAAGCACACTATAGTTATTAGAATCTTAGACAAAAACTGCATCTTACCAATTACAACTTGCAACAAAGCCAAACAATTTTCCTTCTTCTCTCGATGCATTGACTCCTAGTTTTCTCTCTCAAATAAGCTAGTGAATCAAAAGAAAACAGAGTTGATAATATATATATATATATATATTTATGTTTATCATACTTGCTTTCTAATAGTTGTTTCTTTGAATTTTAAAAATGTTGCGGGATTCTATTGGAACAGTCCACATTAATTTTATGGGGAGATCAAGATCAGGTGTTCCCTCTGGAATTAGCCTTCAGATTAAAGAGGTAAGGTTTTATTACTCAGAATTTGCATCTGACATCATTTGAAGAAAAATGATTGAAATGTGAATGTCTTTGGAACAGTCATATTGGAGAAACTGCTCAAATGGCAGTTATTAAGAATGCAGGGCATGCTTTGAATATAGAGAAGCCTAAAGAGTTTGCCAAGCACTTAAAAACATTCCTTATTGGACCACAGTCATGTAATCACTCGCCTTCTATCAAGGAGCAGATTCAGAATGTCATATTTGATTTCCACAAGTCATGACAGAAACCTCTCAAAGCCCAAAAATACCAAAGCATCCACAAGCTAGAACCAACTTTATTTACAGTGCTTTCTGCTTCAAAAAAGTGAGAGAAATTCTTAAGTACGATGCCCATGTACAGTACACTAAATGGCGGCAAACACACGTGCCAAATTGTTATCTATACACTATATGATACTTAAGAGAATTTTTCCAGAAATGAATATACGAAAGATCAATGCTTTATCCATGGGATGGTAAGTGGATCAATCATCAGTACATGCAAACAAGTCTGGTGCTGAGGAACCTGTTCCTTTTTCCTGAAATTTCCAGAAATGTATGTGCAGTGACTAATGGAATTCAGTTTAATGTAAATATTATGTATAATATGCAGCTATCTGTAATTTGTTTTCATACTTGTTCTGATTGTGACTATGAAATATTGAGCTGGCAAGTTATCTTCAAAGTTGCTTAGGCGCTGATTTTCATCATGGCTCTTCATTTAAAGCCAATCTAATTTCAAATTGCCCATTTTGTGCTAATTAAGCCCAGTTCGATATATATATTGCATATGTGAATGACAGGATAAGGATATTGAATACAATGATAAGAAGACTATAACTTATTCCCCACAGAGTACTTTATACAGACAAAGCCTAAATTTAGGGAGAATGATGATGAGGCAGCAAAAGATTGAATTAGCGACAGTTAGATTTCTTACAAAATCTTTTGAAAATTGAGTTGTAAATATGGATATACATAAGTAAATTTCAAATGTAACTATCAATTTGTGTCTCTTCAAATCGTTATTTGCTACTCTTCTTTCAAAATTTTTTTTAAGGGATCTAACTGTCATTAATTTAATTTTCCAAGGAATTAAATGTCATTCTCCCCTAAATTTATGACATCTTTATTTTCTGTCAGAGTGTCTACTGCAAGCTCATATTTGCTTTTCTTTATTCTTATTTCAGTACTTATATTTGGTCCATTATTATTGTTGACTGCTTCATATTACAACAGGCCTTGAATGAACGTCAAATTTCTCAGAAGATGAAATCTGCGGCTCCTGCAAATAACATTATGAAACCCCATATTTTATTAGAATAACGAATAATCTCATAAAACTGAATAAAATCATATAAAGTAGACCAACAAATTTACGTTTAACTCAATGACTATGTACAAGTTAAACAAAGCAGGTCCTCAGTTCTATATTCGTTTAAACAATGTTATATAAAATAGATGTTATATAAACTTTTTTGTACAAAAAAAATGTTATATAAACTACATGTATGTGTATGTATATTTTATATATTGGTTAGAATTAGAGTGTCACTGTTCATAATTTATGGATAATATTACTTCCTATATGAAAAAACTATAATAATAAAACCAACAAACCTACTAATGAGAAACATTAAGGTTTTTTATGTAAATATCTAATTTCATGCATATGTAACTTTGTCCCAGAAATTTTCACTTAAAAGTAATATTGCCCTGAAAGTTTTTTTAGGTTCAAAATATTACACCAAAAATGTTAAAATGGAGCAATGTTGCCCCTTATTGTTAATTTTTTAATAGTCAACATTAGTTTTTTAACCGATTGGGGTAACATTATTACGTTTTAAAACTTCTAAGGCAAAATTGAACTAGAAAAAGTATTCGAGGCAATATTGCTCTGAACAAAAGCTTTCAGAAAAAATTTATACCTTAACCCTAAATTTTACTTAAGCATTTTACGATATTTGGCTCATAGTCAAGTTCACTTGCATAGATGTTTATTTCAAAACTAGATATTACAATGAAAAAAATGTACAGGAAGACAATAAAAATCAGGTTATTTTGGGGTGAAATTAGGGTAACTTGTGAGTCTAAGAGATGGTAAAATCTTAAATGGGCATTCAGATCCTCTATAATCATAAAAGTAAATGTATGCAGCATATTAGAGAGAGAGAGAGAGAGAGAGAGAATATGAATAAATATAATAATGAGAAACATGAACCCTATAATCATATTCTCTGTTTACATTACTTTCTTTCTAAATGCATGAATATATAGAATAATATTCAAGTTCATTGATTAAAATGGAGATTGAAAGAAGAGAAGTTGAGTGACGTACATGAGCATAATGCTGAGGATGGTTGACGTGGAATCTTTGCTGATAAGCATTCAAGCCAATTTGCTGCTTGGCTTCAAGAATTATTGATCTCATTGAATGAAGCAAGTGCCCATAACTCATTCCAGGTTGATTTTTCATGGCTTGGATGAAACTGATTGTCAATGCTCCTCCATTCATTCCAAATGCCTACTTGCATGTAAAACAAAAACAAAAAACAACAGTTAATTTCCCCACTTAAATCCCATTTGTTTTTCATATCAGTTAATTTCAAGTAGAGCTGAAAAAACGGTCCGACCTGATCCTAAGCCCTTTCCGGATTTCAGCTTACCAGAATTAGGTCCAGAAAGCTTATGAAAAAAGGATTTTGTTGGCGTTGGAGCTCTTTTACATATATATTTTATTTTTTGAAATGATAAAATATTAAAACTCAAATTCCTAATTCAAATTATAAAATCCCACGTTATATAAGTATAAAAATACTCTCTCATCAAATATATATAATTTAAAAATATTAAAAACATATAACATAATCAAATATCATATCCAAATCAACCCAATTTTTTAAGGCTTAAATGAATACACTATTATCCAAAATTAAACAAACCAAATCATCCTATAAAATTCAATTAAAAATTCTATATGCAAGAAAACTTTTGTAGTAATAACATCAATTATGTAAAAATAATAATGTTACTAGCACAATCAATAATTTACAAAAAAACATATTATTATGGCTGACCCTTATAAGATCGTGTATGTTTGAAGGTCTAAATTCTGAGCTCGGCCCAAGTTAAACCGGCTCTAACTCCAACGAGGATTTAAGTATCACTTTGTTGTAGTTCCAGTCGCGGTATTTGGGAAGATATCTTAGTTTTTGGGTGCTTAGGTTTACGTCTAAGGATAATAGACGACTCGCCCTACCCGACATTAGTATTGTCTAAAAGAAAGGGAGACTTTACTATACCCTTGAATTATAGGTGAGCCTTAACATATTTTCAAAAATTCTTGTACCAACGAAAAAAAATAAAACCACCAACACAGATTCTAACGAAAAAAGACTAGTCTTTTATAATATTGGGGTCAAAGTTTAAATCTTTATGAGGAGTGATGTTGAATACGTATGCTTAAAAGAGAGAGGGGGAAGAGAGAGAGAGAGAACTAACAGTGGTGTCTCCTGAGGTTCCATTGTCATCACAGGCAGATATACAAATAGCAGTGCCTCCATTTGTGCCCTTATAATGTGGTTTCCCTCTCACATGATCTTCCCATCCATATTCACCAACCCTGCTTCCACATTATTAAACCTCAACAACTAATTGTGTATGTGTATGCATACACAACTTTCAATCTTTTCATCGGAATCCTGAAAAACAGCTAAAAGACGAACCTGTTCATTCGGCACATGAAGGGCAAATCAAGAACAGTACCACTACTGCAAGTATCGATGATGGCGTGGAGTTTAGTTCCAGGCGGCAGAGGCCTGACCAGAACATCGTTGATAACGTCGTCTCGTAATTTTCCGGCATCCTCATAGTCGACCGGGCACAGTGCTTCGTCGTAGCCATCTTCCTCGTCCATGTCGTTGTCGGCCATCTTGGATCCATGGCCTGAGTAGTGGAACACCAGCGAGTCACCTGGCTTGCTTCCCCTCACCAACATTTTCATTGCCTCAATCATGTTCGCTTTTGTTGGCATTGTTTTCCAGTTGTTGCTCTCGTCATCTGCACATATATATACCTTCCTTCTTTAAACTCGTAAATTAATTAACTTAGTTAACCTATTGGAGAGATCAAGACCCTAATATGATTCTTCCTTGCACTATTAATTCTCCCCTCGTCACTTCTCCTTATTGCATGCTTTATAACATACTTCATGTTCTAATTATAAGAGTTAGTTGACTTTTTTAAATAGATTAAAAAAATTAAATAAATTAGTTAATTATAATCAAATCTAACCCTTAAGATGAATTCATATTATATACTCCTTAATTTACTCATAATTAGCACTTACATTAATTATAATTAATTTATTTATTTGACTTCCTTAATTTATATAAAAAATTAACTAATTAAATCTTATATTATCTCCTATAATACTCATTTACCCCTAATATAAGGTATATCTAACTAACTCATGAGAACTAAAAGAAGATGGTTAAGTATTTAATTTTATTTGAAAATAAAATAAATTTTTGATGTTAAAATACTTAATTGATATGCTATCAATTAGCGACTTATAATATTCCCTTTAGTTAAAAAGATGTCAAAATTAGTTAAAAGTAATAAATAAGTAAAAAATAAACTTTTGTTTAAAAATGTCCTTATTTATAAAAGGATAAGTTTTATAGAAATAAAAAAATATATGGGAAAAAAGATAAGAAAAGAGAATAGAATTAATTAGAGATAAATTTGGTTAAAACACATTTAATGTTCAAATAACTACGTATATGTATATATGTATAAGTGATTTGGTACCTCTGAGGACGACAATGGAATGAGGATGAAATCCGAGGTGGTCAATGAGGAAGGCTCTCATGCGCAGGACATCGTTGACTGAACCCTTAAGAGCCTGAGGTCCCTTCCCGTAAGTAATTCCACACAGCAACGCCCTCTTGTTCCCGCCACCACCGCCGCCATATAAAGGAGCAGGACCACCCATAACCGGTGCCGCTGGATATGGCTGTGGCTGTGGCCTAGGCTGCGGCCGGTGATACCCGCCTCCATTTGGAGCCCCATAACCAACCCGACTGTTATACCGACACGGCGGGGCCCTATACCCGCCGTTTCCCACCCAGTTGTTGGCTTGGCAATAATGCGGCGCTCCCATAGGCATTCCACACTCGCAGAATCTCTCTCTTCTGCCCGCCATTTTCCCAAGACTGAGAAAGAAAATGGATCAGAGCTAAGAACTGAGGTTGAAGAAGATATATATATATATATATATATTTGTCAAAGTAATGGTGACTTGTGATTGTGTGTTGAAGCTGGCTAGTATTTAAGGTGCATAATGGGCGAGGCGTAGTATCAGAATAAGATGCACTTGTATTTTATTAAATGGAAGTGGAGAGGGAATACATACATATGAGGTTAGTGGAATTCTTTCTTGTGACTAGTTTAATATTTATTGTTGCCATTTTGATTAGAGAATAGGATTCTGTAGCAGACCAAACCCCCAGATTTTTCATTGATTTTCAAAATCAATGGGAATTAATGAGTGGTCTTGCATTTATTTGGCTTTTGGAGATATATTCACTATTCAGAAGCAAATATGCAAATGGTGGGTGGACACTTTGCAGGGTTTTTTTTTTTTCTTTCCGGGATTCCTTTCCTTCCTCATATTTTATTTTTATCAAATTGATAAGTTTATTCTTCTTCAGGGCACTAATTAAGCTTTTAAAAATTAATTAATAATTAATATATATGGTTAATTAATTTTTTTTTGTAAATATTTTTAATAATCAATATTTTTACAATGATTTTATAAATAAAAAAATCAAATAATAAATTAATATAATTTTATAATATGTTTTAGAAAAATATACAAAATGAAACCGTATGTGTAACATGAAGGAAAATTATATATAAAGAATGTGACAATTTTATATTTTCAACATGTAGTTGTATATTGAAGGGTAAAACAATAGGATGAATCTTTAAATTTTATAAAAACTAATATATATATTATAGAATTTGAAATAAAATAATATCTTTGGCATATATAATTTAAGTTAATCTAATTAATTAATATTATAAAGTTATAATATTTATTTCTGGTACAAGAATTTTTAGAAAGGAGTTGGGTTCACCCACGATTCAAAGGCAAGGCAAAGTCTCCATTCGTCTTAGGCGATACCAATATTAGATAGGGCGAGCTGTCAATTACCCTCAGGCATAAACCTAGGCACCCAGAAGCTAAAATGTCTCCCTAAGTACTGCGACTATAACCACAACAAAGTGGTCGCATGTCTCATCCTTTCGCCAACTGAACTTACAAACAATAGGTATAAAGTTATGATTTTTTTTGGTAAAAATAAGTTTATGTGGGTTTGGAACCTATCTTCCACTAAGGCCAAGGCATAGCCCCAGGGCTTAGAGAGCGCTTACAGGAGATTTACGAGATTATCTACTAAATGAGCCCTCACGACGGTAGCAAGAATCGAACTCACGTCCTTATGAGATACGAGTTTGTTCTTTACCATATGTGTCAACTCTCAATGTTAGGCACCAAAGTTATGATTTTTTTTTGTTATAAAAATTTTTGAAAAAGGGTTGGGCTCACCCACGATCCAAGGGTAAGGCGAAGTCTCCCTTCCTCCTAATAACGATATCAATGTCGGGCAGGGCGAGCCATCTATTACCCTCAAGCATAAAGTTAGGTACCCAGGAGTTAGGATGCCTCCCCAAGTGCCGTGAATGGAACCACAATTAAGTGGTACTTCTCAAGAATCAAACACACTCTAAATAGTCATATGTCTTACCCCTTTGTCAGTTGAAAGATAGATGATACGTAAAGTTATGATATTAAAGCCGAGTGAATCTACTAGCTAAGTGAAAACCTTGTTAGGCCCAATTGAAGTTCCATTCTCATGAGTTGCTTATTGGTCCAGCCCATACATAAAAATAAAAGTCTATTTTATGACATCTACTCGTCAATTTAAAAAACAAAAAAACACCCACCCACCCACACACCCACATTTGCATCATGCGCATGGCAAGCAAGATTTGAACCAAAATTGCACCAATTTCATCAAAGCTGGTGCAGTCTTGTTTAATTTTTATTTTTATTTTAAAAGGTGATTTTGATTTATTAAATATAAGAGAGTTGTTGGTAGAGATAAGTACTCCTGTAGTCTTATTTATAAAATAGTAAAAAAGAATTTTTTAGTTTAATTTATAAATCACATTATTAAATTTTTCTGAATGTATAGTTAATATATATTAATAAGGAATGAAGTTAAAAAAACTATTCAATTTTAAAACAGATTTAATAAATTTTAATTTTTTTTTTATTTTATATGAAATATGTTAAAAATAATTTATAAATAGGATGAAAAGAATAATTAATACTACCGACATGATATCCTTGATTTATATAAAAAAATGCGTACGTATGCATGAATACGAAACAAACATACATCGTAGCATATACTATACTATGAAATAATACAAAGTATAGAGACATGTTATTTATAGTAAAATTAATGAATACATGAATATGGCAGACAGCATGATCAACCGTATAATATTAAAACTAACTCAGGTCAGTTGGTCAAATTAGTGAACAAATCTCTTAGCAAGTTTGGTTAAGTGTTTTGGACAAATTAACTAGGTTAGATTTTATATTTCCCCTAGTGCTTATTAGATTTGTGATTGATGAGTATATTTATGTAAACCAAGATATAACTCTTCTTACATGTTTATTTCGTAAATCATAAAATTATGATTGAAAAGTCAATGAAGAGTCTTAACATAATTTGATTTAGTTGATTTAATAATTTAAATATATTCCTGGCAGGTGTGTGTGTGTGTGTGTAACCTGTAGGTATAAACATAAAGAATCCAACGCCAGGGTTCTAATTAAGGAATATCACATCAAATTTTCTTAGAATAAGAAGGGGCCATGGTTGATGTGGAATTGTTGGTGGTGAGAGTTGAAGTTGAAGTGTTGCTTAGCTTGTAGGGTTATGGATCGCATTGAATGAAGCAACTGACCGTAGCTCAATCCGGCCAGCAGCTTGCTTTTTCATGGCTTTTAGTAAACTGTACGTCAACTCTCCACCACCACCCATTCCAAATGCCTATTTCACCCACACCAAACAATTACAAGCGTTAATTAATTGAGATGAGCATCTAATTTGGACGATTCAAATTAATAACTGTCAGTTTTTTTTATAAAAAAATGATTTTATTATTTAAAAAATTTAAATTTAGACTGTTAAAATTATATTTGCACGATGTAAAATGAGCACTAAAACTCGATCCATATCCGTATGACAAGATTAAGAGATGAAGTTCACCGAGGTATCCCCAGCGGATCCATCGTCATCACAAGCAGATATACAAATAGCAGTCCCTTCATTTGTTCCTTTATAATGTGGTCTCCCTCTCATTTGATCTTCCCAGCCATGTGCATTGACGCAACCTGCAACACACACCAAACCTCATTAACACACACCTACACGTGTGTGTATATAGAGACACAACAATAATAACAAACTTTATCCTATTAGATCGGGTCAACTATATAAATTATATAGCGCTATTATACTATATTAACAACTAAATCTTTGAATAAATTGTTAATTTAAAAGTATGTTCAATGACTTTTTCATTGATCATTTTTTTTTGTTTTTCTCTATTAGTTTTTTTAAAGAACTCCAAACTATATGATCTATTCTCTTTATTGATGTATCAAATAATCTTCTTTGTACATGTTTAAATCACCTCGAATAATTTTACATTATTTTCTCTTTAACAAGTGTCATATCTACTTTTCAACTTGTATGATTATTCTGAAGAATCTCATCTTTCTTTATATATGACTACACATCCATTTTAACATCTTCCCATTTGCTACCCCAACTTTATGATTCTTTTATCCCTTTAAAGCTTAATATTTAATATCATATAACATTCTTGATATTATAACAGTTCAATAAAACTTTCTTATTATTTACTTTCCTACTATAGATAACTCCAATAGCTCTCTTCTCTCTACTTTAACACGAGCAAACACACACAGAACATCATAGCATGCATGTAAATAAATGGAGGTTGGATCATATCAATCAATCACATGAACATGAATGAAACTAAGTAACGTAGGACGAACCTGTTCACCCGGCACATGAATGGTAAATCAAGAACAGTGCCACTTTTGCAAGAATCAATAATGGCGTGAAGTTTGGTGCCACGAGGGAGAGGCTTAACAAGGATGTCATTGATGGTGTCGTTCATTATTTTGACCGACTTCTCGTAATCCACAGGGCATATATTGCTTCGTCGTAACTGTCGACCTAGTCGCCATCGTCGTCCTCCACGTTGGATCCATGTCCTGAGTAGTACAACACCAGACTCCTTCCCTGCAACCCCTCACCAGCAACCTCGTGGCCTCTATCATGTTGCCCTTTGTAGGGATTGTTTCGGGTTATTGTAGATATCATCTGTACGTCATTATTACTTCGTCACAACTCGATTTTTGTCCAATTACAATCATAAATGTGTCGATTTTTAAGAATATTCCCATCGCCATAGTTTAAGACTTTAAGGAAAAAGAAAAAGAAAACATGCATAGTTTCATAATCTTCGCTACTCGCTACTCTAGAGTTTGTGTTAGTTTTAAATATAATACTCCAATCTCCTTTCTCCTTGATCTCCAACATATTTTTTTTACTTAACTTCACATATTGATTTGATGCATTAACGTATGTAATGAAAAACGTGGTTGTCAATGTAAATGATCAAAAAGATATAAGTATTTAGGGAAATAGATACGCATTTGTTAACTAATTTTTTAATCTATCTGATCTAGCAATTGAAAAGTACCCAATAAGATTAAAAAAAAAAAGGCTTATCATACTATTATAAGACCAATAATATTATATGGTAATGAATGGTAGACTTTAAAAAGACAAAAAAAATACATAAAGTGGGTGTATGTGTATGTGCTCATATAAAAAAAAGATAATATTTGGAATGAATATATATGATGAAAGTTAGAGTAATAGGTATAGGTAGTTAAAATTTTAGACGACTACTAGATGTGATTGTGATGAGGGCACATCAAAAGTATGTAGTTCTCAAAAATTTTGAATACCTCTGAGGACGAGGGCGGAATTCGGTTGAAATCCCAAGCTGTTAATGAGAAGTTATTTCATGAGGAGGACGTCATTCACTGAACCCTTAAGCGATTTAAGTCCATTTCCATAAGTAATGCCACATATATAGCAACGCCCTCTTGTTACCACCGTAATAGTAAGGACCACCCATGACTGGTGGTTGTGGTCGTGGCTGTGGCCTCATCAATACCGCCGGCAGCCTGGAAGGTTGCCAGTTATTATACACCTGGTTCGGTGCTCTAAACCCAGACACGACCGGCCGGTTGTTGTGGGCTGGGCAATAATGTAGCACTCCTAGGGGTGCACCACATACGCAGGATCGTTTTATACCTGCCATGTTTGTGGGATTGAGAAAGAAAACGGGTTTTAGAAGAGAGGCTGAAGATGATGACTTGTATGATTTACGTGGCTTGAGTTGAGAGTATTTAAGGTGCATGGAAAGCTAGGGCATATTTTAGAATCATATCTACAATTATGCATAGTGGAGACAGAATAGGATTCTAAGAGAGAATTCCACAAAATGGAAAAGAAAAACTGATATTAGAATATGCATGGCAACAATAATATAATATAATATTGGTTCAGCTTCGTGCCTGTGTTAACTAATATTAATTTCACGCTACTATTATATTACTCTCTTTTTGCATATACAACCTTAAACCTTGGAGAAATTAATCTTATGATATAATTAATTAGTTTCACGTGATTTTTAATTAATATTCTGTAATTTTTTATCAAGCCCTTATAATTCCATCTTATTTTTAATCAGGTTATTGTAATTTTTTGTTTTGGCTTTTGTACATACATCATTCTTCTGCTATAAGTCTTCCTTTAATTTGGTTGTGAGGAAAAAAAGCACTGATTAAATTAAGAGCATTGTTGGATCAAAAATAAAAAGAAGCTAGACAATCTTTAACTAATAATCTTGGGGATTCAAATATTATCAATGAAAAAAAATATTTTTAACAACATATATTATGAAAGTTGCTTCCATCTCCATTTGAGATCCAATAATGTTTAAATCTAAATTAAACAATATTACGTACTAATACCGTAGGAATTATATTACAAACGGCATGCATGGAAATGGGATATCGCTAAATATTTAATCAATCCGTTAATTAGTTTGATGATGTTAATTTAATGAAGAATAAATGAACAATTTTAAAATAAATAATTATTTACTAATTTAAAAAAAAATCTTAATTTCTATAACTCGGTTAGAAGAAAGGGAGTGTTATATATATATATATATATATATATATATTCGCATGGAAAAGAAAATTCTTAATTCTGTTATTTCATTAAAAAAAACAGAACATGCTTCCGTTATGGAGTATTCTTTCATATATAGAACGAGATGGAATCAACTGGTACAAGGGTGAGATATGTGATTATTTGGATTATATTTGAATTTTGGGAGTACCATTTTGTTGTGATTCCAGTCGCGACGCTTGGGGAAACATCTTAACTCTTGGGTATTTAGGTTTATATCTTAGGGTAATAGACGGCTCGCCCTGTTAAATATTGGTATCGCTTAAGAGGAAAGGAGATTTCACTATGCCCTTAGATTGCGAGTGAGCCTAACCCTTTTTCAAAAATTTCTTTACCAAAAAAAAAGAACAAGATGGAATCTATTAACGTTAAAAAAACTCTTTTAAGATCAAAAAGCAATTTAATTTCTACAATTCTTCCACCATGATTTTTAATTAAAAACATAAAAATAAAATTCTTATAATGCCCATTTATAGATGTTTTGTTTAAACATGAGGATCTTTGTTCGATTTTTTATAAGAGTGTGAGTTCTTTATGTCAGAATATAGAAGGGTATAGCTGATATAATTAATGAGATTTAAATTTTTTTTTTAAATTTTAATAGAATATGTTAAAAATATCTTATAAATAGCATCACATGAATGGTATATATATAATGACAGGCTACCATTTACTTTGCGTAACTCTTTTATTATTAAATAAACACAAAATTAATAAGAATTCGATTCCAATTTAAATTCATGAGCTAAGTGAGAATAATGAATCTTGCGCACATTTATTTACGTAATACAGCTTAAATGATCCTATCTATCTATCTATCTATCTATCTATCTATCTATCTATATATATATATATATATTAGCAAACAATATGAATAAATGTATTTGCTTAATGAGACCCAATTAAAATAATAAGATTAATTAATATTAAAAGCTTAAGAGGATGCCACTAGAAGTAAAAAAAAAAGAATTCTTTTTAAGAATCATAGGACATCAAATATAAATTCTTATAAGACAAAGACTATCAACATAATATTTTTTTTTTGCCTTAATATATAATTTAATTTATATGAGTTGATATTAATCATAAATATATATATCCCAACATTTGTTTTTCTCGAACAAGTTCTAATTTCATGTGTATTATTTATAAACAAGATGTTAGATTCGAATATTGTAAATGGAGAAATATTTAAAATTTTCATTAAAAAAACTGTATACTTTTACCAAAAATAAAAAAGGGCTTTATTACCACATAATCCAACTTGACTTGACTGGACCCAAATTAATCATATCTCACTATATAAAGCTTTGAGAAATCAATGGTGGGAACATGTCGCACATAATTATATGTTTCTGATTTGAGAATATATATTACCCTAATTAATGCAATAATTAAAGTCTTTTTATACTGATTTAAAAAAAAAGTTTTCGGTAAGAAAATATAATATTGATATTCTCTTCATTCCTATATAATTAAGTCATCCCTTTGAATTATCTCATCAAAATTATGGAAGAGCAGTTATTTGCTTATCTTATTAAATAATGTTTTAAATTAAAAAAATTCTAACTTTGCCCTATTTAAGAGAGAGAAATGAGTTAGAGTCATACTCGTATACAAACCGAATTAGCTAGAATTAAAATTTTCTTTTAATAATTTATAATAGGGTAAAATTAAAAAAAATGTTACTAGTCCTTTAAATATATGAGTTATTTGACTCTTTTTTTTGTTAAATTAAATAAATCAAATAAATAAATTAATTTTAAGTAATATAATAATTAGTTGACTAATTTTAGTAAATTAAGAAGTATATAATATGAATTTATCATGATGGTTTAAATTTGATCATAATTAACTGATTTATTTAATTTTTTAATTTATTCAAAAAATTTAATTAATTTTTATATTAAGAACTATAGTGACCATTAGTCTATTCCAGGAGGCGTTCTTTGATTGTTTACATAATTCATTATTGAGAAATTATGCGTACTGATTCTTTCCTTGACCAGGCATAACATATGGAAAGCAAAAATTAACGGAATAAATCCAATGTGTTTAATTACTCTTTTTATCTTTCAATCCTTAATATAAAATATATTGAACTAATTTAATTAAATTAATTAATATAATTTTTTTTCTAAAATTTATTAATCATCTTCCTTATTAATTTTCTCATTCTCTCTCTTATTTGATTATTATATTTTTTAGGAAAAAATTGGTAAAAATTATAAATAAATTTTATATTTATGATTAATATCAACTCATATGAATTAAATTATATATTAAGGCCAAAAAAAATATTATGTTGATCGTCTTTGTCTTATAAGAATTTATATTTGATGTCCTATGATTCTTAAAAAGAATTATTTTTTTTTACTTCTAGTGGCATCCCCTTAAGCTTTTAATATTAATTAATCTTAAAGTTTTAATTGGGTCTCATTAAGTTTCGTTTTTTATTATATGAAATATCATGTACGAAGCTTTGTGGATCAGATTCTGAACTGCTTTATGGCATCGAATATGTATTCGTATGTTATTGATATTGAAAACATTAAATCAATAATGCTCTTAAATATGATTAAATAGCAGTTAACTACTTTAGAAAAGGTCTTATTATCACATCACGGTTATTTTTGCCATATTTAGCAGTTATTAGCCATCAAGTATAAATGCCTCATATTTGCTGGAGCCAACGTTTGATGGTTTTTAACCATCAAATAAGGGTATTTTTTGTTTGACAATTTGATTAAAATAACTATCAATTTAAATAAAGTAGCCTTTTTTAAAAAAAAAAAAAATCAGTAAATGAAACATGAACTTTCAATGTTAGTGTATCTATTGAAAAATAAATAGTTTTAAATGATGATTGGTTCTGAGTCATTAAAATAAAGGTATTTTAAGATAATTGAGACACATTTTTAGTTTTTTTACATCATAGTAATAACAAATACCCACCTTAACCAATTTCCCGTAAATTAGTTAATTTGATTATAAATTTAAGACTAGAAAAAATGAGAAAGTTTTTTGGCAGGATTTTACTCATTAAATTAAATTTATACTAAAACACCCCTTTTTTTTTTGCAATATGGCCCCTATTAAACGGTTAAACTCTCTCTATAACGAATTATATTTTGCTTAACATATAACATAATTTCTCTCTCATATTTATTTGAATATTATATTTCAACGAGGGATAAAAATAGAAAAACTCAATTAATATATTAGACAAATTAGAAGAGCATCTTATGTTTTAGACCAGGCAAACTCTATTTGAAGAATCTTAAAATAAACCGGAGGGAATAAATAAGTTGCTTATGGATTTTATATTTTCAAATTAAAGGTGGATTCTGCCTCCAAAATTGACAATCATATCATTGTCAACTTAATTAAGTAATTAACAAACTTGTTGGACAATATAAGACCCTGTTAAATTTTTTTAGGTCTCGAGTTTAATTCTTAAAAATGACACCTATACTGGAAAGGGTAGCTATGAAATCCGAAATTAGATATTTGATAATATGATTGGTAAATAATATAAAAACAAATTAATAATGGGTATTTTTGGAACAAAGTCATCAATGGACTTTTTTTTCCCAAAACATTTTATATTATGAAGCATTAAAAACTGTCTTCTAAATCGAAAACAGAAGCGGAAGCTCAAGAGAGAATCCAAATGCTACTATCTAAGTATCCAATGCATGTCAAACATGGATGCCGGCTACACATAGATTGGTAAAGATATTTACCATTGATTAAAATGACATAAAAATTCAGTAGATAAATTAACTTCCATCAAAGTTAAAATGTAGCTAAAGATGGACTACAATTTCCTGTATTCAAAGGCCAACTTCTCAAAGATTTTCTGGAAATTAATATCTTTTTCTGTCAACTTGAGAATGAACTCATAATTATTGCTCATAAGAGAAATGATCTGAGAGGAAACTATGTTATAGCACAAACCGTTGTGTATGCATGTCAAACTTCTCAGAAGAGGATAGTTGTGCATCCTGTAAAACCCAATTCAGAAACTTTTTGTAGCATCAACTTCACATATCATGGTAAATTATTCAATATTATGAACTAATATGTATTACTATCTCCAATCTTTAATATAAGATCTACTTAACTAATTTGGGTAGAATGAAAAAATTAGTTAAATTAGTTATGTGTAATAATATATGTTAGCTTTTCTAAAATATCCCCTTTAACCATATACATGTGAATTACCCTTAATTGAAATCACCATAATATTTGCAATCATATAGGATACTTTAGGAAGAAAATTATAATTTTGGGAGACAAAATAGATTGGGGTCTTACAATTAGAACTAAAGTGAAGTTTAGCTCTTATATTTAGGACAGAAAGGAGTAATATATATATATATATATATGTATGTATGTATGTATGTATGTATGTATGTATGTAGGGAGATAGATCAAGTAATGGCACTAGCACAAGAGTAGGGAACACAAAAGAAGCAGGCCAAGTAGTCAAAGATATACCAGGCTCATTTATGACATTTCTACGTGTCTTTCAAGGCCCATTCAGTATACAAATAAAATGAAGAAAAAAAGGAAATGTAATTTTTTTTACTAAAAAGGTGATTTTGTAGAGTGTAGACGGATAATTTTTTTTTATACCTCTTGAGGAAAAAAAGTACCTAATAAGGTAAAAATGAAATTTTATTGTATTGTCATAAGACTAACAATACTAGAAAATCTTTGAAATGGTATCTATTGAAGAAAAAATAATAAAAAAATCATTTGAAGTGGTTCAAACACGTATAAAGAAGGTCATTGGATGCGAAAGTAAGGAAGATAGATTAAACAATATGGAGTCTTCTGAGAATGGATAAAAAAAAGTTTGAAGAGAACACCCAGTGAAGCTAGTGAGCGAGACCTTTTGATTAACAACTAATCCAAAAATTTATAGTTATTACATATGTCAATCTTTATGCAATGGACAGAGAATTCTTTCCAGTGTGTATAACAAACAGGGAAAATAACAAACATTAACTGCTTTTTCATGGCAATACCTGTCTGATGCGATCCATGCCAAGCATTTTATTTAGCAATGAAATGATTGGACCATTAAGGGCAACTATACCAACTTTAGCTCCTCTGATTGCAGAACGAATGGCACTTAGCAAGCGACTATAGCTCAATCCAGGTTCATTTTGCACTGCTTGTATGAAACTGTAAGTCAATGCACCAGTCACAACTTTTCCACCAAAGGCCTACAGAAAATAGGCAAACCTCACATAAGTCCCATGATATTCTCACAAACACTTTTCATCAATTCACATGAAAGTAAAAAAGAATGAGAAATATGAATTATACTAACTGATGTATCTACAGAGGATCCTGCATCATCACAAGCTGATATACAAATTGCAAGCCCTCCTCTTGTACCTTTATAATCTGCCATGGGCTGTGTATGATCCTCCCATGTGTAAAACCCTTCCCTTATAAGATCAAAAAAAGAAGTGCTAATGTATTGTTTGACATATCAAATTGATATTGTATTGCGAAAATTTTTTGTTCTTTTTTGTTTATTTTCCCCCATCT
Source organism: Leucaena leucocephala (assembly GCA_037074615.1). Lineage (NCBI taxonomy): Eukaryota > Viridiplantae > Streptophyta > Magnoliopsida > Fabales > Fabaceae > Leucaena > Leucaena leucocephala. The sequence continues at coordinate 17,230,544 of CM073549.1, read as the reverse complement.
TGTCCTACATCAAGAACTAGATTGAGACTTGATAGTATAAGATACTAATTTAAGTCTCATGTTTAGTAGTATGAGATGTTCAATAGGGTATTTAAGTGGGTTGGTTATCCCACCTCAATAGCTAGCTTTCAAGGTAGGGTTCTCTATCATGTACCAATCTATTGGTACTAGAACCAGGTTGTTGGTAGTTTCAAAGATGACTACCTATGGAGGATTCTAACTGGCAGAAGCCGAGGTAAGTGCCCATTAGAGTGCAACCATCAGGACATCAGCTCTTCATGAGGTCTAATTAATGGAGACTTTGTGGTTTCAGAAAAAACAAGACTTTTCTAAAACTGACCTGCTCATCTTGCACACAAATGGTAGATCAAGAATGGTCCCACTGTGGCATGCGTCAATAATGGCATGAAGTTTTGCACCACGAGGCAGTGGCCTGACAATTGTTGCATTGATCTCATCATCAAGTATCATGCCATTGGTCTCATAATCAACTGGTAATAGCGCTTCATCGTACCCGTCGATCTCATCCATGTTATGGTCCACTTCTTGTGTCCCATGCCCTGAGAAGTGGAACACCAATGAATCCCCTGCCCTGCAACCCTCAACCAGCCAACGCATGGCTGTTTGAATGTTCTTTTTGGTAGGGATTTTCAGTGGGTTTCTCTCCTCCTTATCATCTGCAGATAGGTTTTTGAAGTGTTCAAAATTAGTGTAGAACGAAACTAACTGAGATCTAAAATGGCCTAATGATTCAAGTTAAACCAGTACCTCATTGCTATTTAATTTCTTATCATTTTGAAACTGGTCTGAATTTTTCGCTTGGCTAAATTTAGATATTACCATGTACATTTAGATATTACCGACTGAGACATGTGGATCCATTTTTATATGGATAAAAAGAAGAGAGAATTACTACGAGGTCTCAAGGTTGGAACTTAATCACCAAAAAATCTCAAGTAACATAAACTCATTGTCAATTCCTATACTGTAATTTGTCATTATGAACCTCTCAGTTGTCATTAGAACTTTTAGGTAATTAAATTCTTTTTTGGGATTTTATAGTAATTTCCCCTAAAAAGAATACATCGATGAAGTTTATCATTTTGTGGGTTGGTAAGTTATCAGTTTCATTCATATAACCCATAAAAAGAATTTGGAAAATAAAGTGCAAACTTAAAATTCAGTTTCAGCTAGAAATTAATGAAAACAAATCTATATGACTGATTGAATATTAGAATAAATTTACACTGAGTTAGACCCACTGTAACAGCTAGAAAACTGTTAACTCAGATGAAATTATTACCTGTGAGCATAAGAATGGAGTCACGAGGAAACCCAAACTGGTTGATAAGAAAATATCTCACGAACTTAACATCATTCAGAGAACCCTTAAGCCTGTAACTTCGTCCATGGTAGCAAATTCCACATAGCAATGCCCTCTTAGAGCCATAAGCAGAGGCAGGAACCAGTGGAGCTGGTGGCCTTAATAGCTGAGACTGATGATAATAGCCATAATTAGGTGTCCCATAGCCTACATTACTGTTAAATGAACCAGTGATCATAGTATTTATGAACCCTCTTAACCTGTTTGCAGCGTGAGACATAGAGTTGTAGGCCAGACTCAGTGTATTGCCGGCTTGACCGATCCGAGTGATGCCATGGCACACTGCACACTTGAAGGTGTGAGCCTCTGGTGTCACTAGCAGTAGTTTTCCACAGTGATTGCACCATACTTTTCTCTCTGCCATGGTGTGATTCCCTTTTGTATGCTTTCTAAGACTGGTGAGGACAATAAAAGAAGGAAAGGTTTTAGAAAACGTGAAACCATAGGAGACTTCTCATTAGAGGTGCCTTATGAAGCTTAATTTTTTCTTATCTGTTCTGGGGATTGGAGAGCCATGCGCAGAATCAGATTCCATTAGCTTTGCTGTAGTGGGGACTGAATATCTTGACTTTCTTGTTGCTGTTATTTTCAATGGATATAAAAGTGGACAGAGAATAAAAACATAAACTGCAAAATAAGCAATCCCTGATTTCTAGCTTTCTGATATGACTATAAATTTAAAAACTTTTGACTCATTATAGGCTGTGAACCGTTAGTCAATGATTTATCTGGGGAAAAAAATCCAAATTCAATCGTCTGGAGGTTGTGTCATTTTCAATTTGAGATCTTTTGTCTCACTTTAGTAACCAGAGAATATGATTCGATTCCAATATCATCCTTTCAGGCTAATAAAATGATATCAGCACAATCTTTCCGGAACTAGAAGACTGTCATGCTTGCAGGTGCTACAATGATATTAAAAAACAAAGTGAAGTATCAGATTGAAAGTACGAGGAAGTGCATGATATCTTGTTAAATTTGTCAACTTTAAACCCTCTTATTTGCATTACATTTTTCACCTTGAAGTCCAGAACACTTCTCAAATTGAATGCATTGGTAAGAGAAACGCAGTGTTTAGAGGTTTCATCATTCATTCAAGTCCTTTTACAGAATCACATTCTTTTAAACTAAATTCCTAATAAATCATTGATTATTCGGTTGATGGGAACAAGGAAAAGATTACCAGATTATCTGCTACTCAGTCTCAAGAATTGTTCAAATGCTCATTGTTTGGGCTATTTGCTAGGTCAACGTCCAAAACAGAAAACATCTTGTTTGAGTGATTATTTTACTTGGGGGCATTCTGTTCGATTAAATTTCAATTGTTAAGAGTTTTGGGGAATAATGTGTATTCATCTTCGATTGTTTATTGCCCAACATATATTATGTCACAATAAGAAAAGGAATGGATAATATATATTATGTCATAGCTAGAAAAGAAATGGATTAGACTGAAAATTGCATATTTACATGTTATGAAAAGCACATTAAGCCATTAGGTGTGTTAGTCTGTGAAGAAATATTGTGCATACCAACATGTCTCTATAAAACACAACTTAATTAAAGAAATATCACTCTATATCGAAGTTGTGTCTTCACACTGTTTACATAGCTTTTGCGTATATAATTCCATTTGCATCCAGTGATCATAAAATCAAGTAGGCCAACAATTATGAAAGCTCTAAAGACTTCGTTACTTTGATAAAACAAAAGTCCAACCTAAAACTTAACATAGAACTAAACTATGGGTTTATTAAAACATTTGTATAGAATTCAATTCTAACCAAAGTTCTAGTTCTCAAATACCACAAGATACATAAGTAGTAGCTGCTTGGCACAAGTTCACACTTCACACAGGATAGGGTCGTAGATTTGACATATTCATGAAAGTTCACACTTCACGGAAATTGTGTCCTCATGGAGAAGAATATTGTGAAGAAAATTTAAATTTATAGACACCGTTCATAGCATGCGAATTCCAACTAAACTGTTTTTGTTCTTCATTTACTCTCTCATTACAAAGTAAGTAGGAATCAGATTCTTGATTCTAGAAACCGATGATGCTTTCTTTATTGAAGGATAAAACATATTACATCAGTAGGATGTTTGCTATAGATAAAAACACCCAACATCAAAATATACAATTACATGAATAGTCGTGTAGGACAAAACTTAAGTTAAGTTGTTTATATATTTATGTTAAGTTCTCTAATCACACTTATTATTTTATTATTATTAATTGTTAAAATGTGTATGTACACTTGTAAATTTATTTATATGAACACTTGTAAATTTATCTATATGAATATTTATAAATTTTTGTATCAACTCTTTTAATATAAATTAGGGTTTGTAAATTTTAAAGTGGACACTTGTTATTTTGCTATAGCTATTAAAATGCTTATATTTATTTTAAATTTATCTATGAAGACTTATAAAATTTTATATGACACTTATAATATATAAAATTTGTAAATTTTTATATAGATACGTGTTATTTTATTATTATTAATTGTTAAAATATGTATATATATTTATAAATTCACGTATGAATTTAGCCTAATGGATATAAATAATTTGACTAAAGTTTTATCTTTTTTTACATTACATGATTAGATATAAAAAAATTCTCTACAAAAATTTTTTCTATTGGAGGATGACTAAAAATATTTTATGCAAGTTTCGTCTCTTGTTTAAAATGAATATGATATGTGTTTTTATTTTCATCCAATTATTGAGTTAGGTGTATTATAAAGGGTGTTTGGGTAGAAACCAAAAGGCATTTTTGGAAGTAAAAATTATGGTTTTGACAAAAGGTAACCAAATAATCTCTTTTTTTTAGAAGCTCTTTATTATTGGAAACCATAGTTTGAGGATGAAAAACTATAATTTTCCATAAGCAATTTTTTTTTTTTACTTTTTTGGAAGTTATTTCTTCTAAAATCACTTTTATTACTTTTTTTTTAAAAATATTCTCCAAAAATTATTTTAAACACACGCAAAATACCAAACATCGTGAAATCACATGTAACATTCACTGCATGGTGTACAGATGAACGGGAGGATTATTTGGCCGAAAAAAGAACGGGCGGATGGTCAAGAAAAGTAAAGTGACAGAGATGTCCTGTTAAGTACTCTAAACTTCGTTCCTTTGTGATTTTCTCCATTTTTCCCATGTGCTCTTGAAAGAGTTTACTTAAAAGTATCAAGGTGAGTACCCAGTTTATGCTTCAATTTCTGGCTTCCCCATTCATGAACTGAAGATCTATTTTCAGAACTCCATGTTTGCAAAACCCTGCACCAAGAAACTCCTACAAAAATTAACATTGTCTCAGCGAGTGAAATGGATGAAGGCGAAGGAGGGAAAATTCATTTTCTGGGTGAAGAATCAATGGTGAGTCCAAGCTGTTAGTCTCATTTTGAAAAAGGTAGCATCAAATTTCAGTTTCAAAGTACATATTATGTCTGAATGCAGGGAATTTACATGCTGTATGGTTTGGTTAAGGATAGTTATATTTTGGTATGCATATTCTTGTTCTATAAAAACAATCGTTTATCACAAACGCTGGAAAAGTAATAAAGCTTTGGTTCCCCATAATATCCTCCTTTTACAAGGAATTTTTTCTTCCAATATTATAGAATGTTTTAAGTTAAGGTCATACACTGATACTGATCTAGAAATTGGAATTCCATATTAATGCAAAAAGGATTATGATCTTCGGCAATAATGCACCATACATTTAGGAGAGAGAATTACATCAATTGGAAGAGCCCAGTTCCTTCTCTTTACACCCACTCCCTATTTTCTCTCTATCTCTGTTTAAACTTTAAATACTCATTATGTATTTATTAGCTATTACAGAGGATCCAAATCCTTAAAAAGGCGGTCTACACAATGTTCTTTGCATTTTAAAATTATTAAAAATATATAGCTACTGGATAGGAAACATCAATAGCATTAAAACTCTGTATATACTTTCTTACTTTGGACAGAAAAAAGCTTGAATGTTCAAAATGAGAATTCCTTCTACTAGAAGGAAACATTATGACAGAATAGACAATAAAGGAAGTTGTAAGGATAAGATTGTTGTTTCCACCTTACCAGCTCACAATGTGAATATCCTCTTAAAAACATCAAATTTTTCAGATGATGAAAGAATAGGATCCTGAAAATTTCCACATAAATTCAATTCATGTTAACATAAATCATGACATGCTAATTATGATTTAGAGGGAAAAATGAATTGAAGAAAAAAGGTTACAGGATATTCTTAATATTGTTTAGGAGGTAAGCCAAAGATCCTTTCATTACCATCAATGAACTATATAATCAGATTCTCTGCTTTAGAAATTGAAAAGAGAAACTTCTGACCCTAGAAAAACTTTGTAAGTTACCACATTTATTCATCAATCATGCTTCATATTGATAGGACAAAGCTCTGCGAATGTGCAGAAAGCTCCCCCTTGCTTGAGAGTTGTATGTTTGGTTATCTTATGCTAGACAGGATCTCACAACTGGGAAGAATCATATCCTACTGACAAAGCATGGATTTTAAAGATTGTGTTTGATATTTATCAACCTACCCAAAAGCTTAAGTTTATAGGCAAGGGCCATACGATGATAGTTATATTTACAAAACAGATGTTTCGTTAGTGAAGTATCCATTACATCACCTATTAGTCAAGTAGTCAGCGCATCTGGCTAAACAGTATCTTAGGACAAACTCTTCAAATAGTACTAGCGACGAATGGGAAAGGAGCCGACCTGTGAAATTTTAAGCTGGTGAGGACGACAGAATAATCTGGGATAACAGCTCTTCTGATTAATCATTGCAACTCCCTCTTGGACCTTTTCTAGTATCCTTCCATATGTTATATCTGGGTTTTCTTTTATTGCTTTTATAAAAAGATAGGTCATAACACCATTCATTCCCTTTCTAAAAGCCTGCATAAGTCGGTCAAAACTCAGGTAGTGAATAACATCCACATTGCATTGTAAGGGGAAAATAGAAACACAATAAAAAAGGATTTTTACTGTTGTATCAACAGCAATCTGATTATCTTCACAAGCGCTGAAAGAAATGGCCAGACCACCACTTGTATGTTTTCTCATGGGCACTTCCGCAGGGGGTTTGTTGTCCTCCCATTCATGCCTGCAAGCATTTAACAAATGTTACAGATTATAATATATACAAGTTAGGGGCCTAGATTTAGTAGCTTAAGCATTTGAATTGAAATGATCTGATATTAGAGCATTTATAATGAAGTAGATGAGAACCAGATCCTTAACTAAGTCTCAAACCCGAGGTATAACAAGCGTTTGATCTGAAACAGTCATGGCATAGAGATTGATCATTTTGACTTCACGGAAGTCGAAGTAGGGTTTGATTGGAAACAGAACAAAGAGAGAAAATACCCAAAATGCACTTACTTCTCTAGTTTATAGACATAGGCGAGATCAAGAATTGTGCCACTATGACAAGCATCAACAATAGCATGAAGTGTGACGCCATTCTTTAGTGGCCAAACAAGGATAGAATTTAAATCATTGTCAATGATCATGCCTTCTTGCAGAAAATCAACAGGACACAGAGTTTCATCGAACCCATCAAGCTCATCTTCCTTCAAATCAGGCTGTTGTAACCCATGCCCTGAGAAGTAAAAGACCAGTGAGTCTCCTGGTTGGCAGCCCTCCACAAGCCACTTTAAGGACTCTAATATGTTCATCCTCGTTGGAACTAAATGTTGATCTTTATCTTCTTCTGCAATTTGGTTCAGTTAATTATGGAAAGAGATTCATCTGTATATCAGTGGTTAATTTGGTTCTCTTCTTCTTATGGGACATGAGATATCATATGCTAAGGGAGAAAGAACCCTGCTATCTAATGAAAAATTTGCATAAAAAATACTACCTAAAGAATTGCTTCAATGATGATTACAATTGAATCAATTCAAGGCTTTAAGAAACAAACTGATACTAAACTCTTCATCTTCAAAATTTTATCATAGATACCTAATTGTGGAATATCGAAGTTTGTGATTATAGTAAACTATTTATGAGGTTTTACATAGTTTTTGAGCAAAAGATCTTGATATTATATCAAAGTCTTTGTAACCAGGTGATTGGGAGTTCAGTTCATATTGTCTTGTTCCCAATTAAAATTAAGTATTAAGGCCAAATTAAAAGTTTACTTATCAAGCTATTCATGGGCTTTTGCGCAAAAGGCTTAAACTTTTGAGTGGAGTGATCCTTCAAACAAAATACAGGGAGATTTTAAAATATTATGGGTTCAGAATAGTTGCATATACTCAAGTACAAAAATTAAATCTTAACCGATAGCACGCCTTATAGAATCACCAGCTAAAAGGTTTCAAGAGATACCTGTAAGTATACGAATGCTCTCTTTAGGGAAATCAAATATTTTAACCAGCATCTCCCTCATGTTCATAACATCATTGATGGTTCCCTTGAGCTTGTATCTCCTTTTCTTGTAGGTAACTCCACAGAGCACTGCTCGCTTGTTACATCTGCTAGACAAGGTGGAGGAGGATCCTGTTGCAGATGATGATGACTGATGACTCTGCACATTAGCATTTATTTGTTAACCAAAGTAAAATGCTCCAGAACAACTTCCTGAAGACAATTCAATAATCTCAATACTCTCAAATTAAAATAATGGTATATAAAGAATTCAATACATCACCCTGTCAGACTGATTATGTTTGCACAATATAGAACCAAGTTTTAGCTTTTCGATAGGAATTGGACTATCAGGAATCCGTTGCCCATGTCCCGAAATTCTAGTAACAGCTTGACAGATAGAGCATCGGTATGCAGTTGTCTTTATGGGAACTATAAACTCTCCTCCACAGCCTGAGCAATTAATCTTTGCTTGTTCGTTTGGACGTGGACAAATAATCCTCTGGCACTTACAGCAACGATAAACAGTAGTGCTTGTGGGAAACAAAATACCCCTTCTGCAGGTTCCGCATTTTAGTTTAGCTTCCATAGTTTTTTCTGTGTAATTTTCTCCGAGCGAGAGAAGACTAAAGTGCATACATGAAATGAAACCACATAAACCACTTTCACCTTTGTGAATTCATTTGTTATGATCGTAGGCACTCTCGAATAAGTTTAGCTCAGACGTAAAAAGTGCCTTTTGGGGAGAGCACTTACGAAGCAAAAACCTATAAATACGCCCTAGGAAATGCGATCAATAATAAGGGAATTGCGTTATAAACAGAATCTCAGAATACTCTAAAAGAAACAGAGAAAAATGATTAATGGGATAATGGAAATTATAGTAGATAATAGAATCAAACCGCGCTCTCGAGGCATATGTAGGAAGTTGAATTTGATAGGTCGGAGTACAACGTTAGTCAATTCTGCAGTGAAAAGTTACCCCAAACGCCGACATTCACTGAAAAAACCCTAAAGACGAATCACTTGCTAATTCATATGGAACAAGTGGAAAATTACATATGTTAATCAAAAGCACATCTCATTTGCACGTTTAAGCTAAGATATGCTTTTCTTGATTCGCACAACAAAGCAGCTAGCTAGAACCAGATGCTCTCAACTTTTGATTTCTTTGGCCGCTGAAATTGTAATTTACTAATTTTTCATCGGCATTCCTTTTCCTTTCTTGCTTCCTTCTTCTTCCAATAGCGTAGCTTGATTGGCGTCGTTGGCTTCTTGAATATAAACAACTAAAAGCTTCAAGAACATCATCGGGATTCATGATGGCGATTAAAGTGTGGTTCAGTAATCAATTTGCGAGTTACGGAGTTCGGCGTGTAAGAAATTCTACTCGGAATGTTGCGTCACTTTGTGCATGAACGTAACTAAGGAAGTGGATTCTTTCGTGTCAACGGATTTTTAGCAAGGCGCTCAAAAATGCGACACGTATTCAACTACAACAAACGTCAGTGGTCTAATGTAATAGTAGTTGAATTGGGTTATTTAAAATAATTTAATTTAATTAAAATGTAAAAAAAATCATATATATATATATATATACTATTCATCTTGATATTAATCTTAAATATAAAATATATTTTTTATATTTATTAATTTTTTTTTAAATTATCTCTATTGATATTCCTTCAACATTAATCAAATAAAAAAAAGAGTGATAAAATTATAGAAGATGATTAAGGTGCTTTAGATAAAATATATCATATTAACTAATTTAATTAATTTTTTTAATTTAATTTAATTAGTTAAATATATCATATATTAAGGGCATGAGGAATATTAAAAAGAGTACTATTTTACAAACAAAATTGGTTCAATTGGTAAAGGGTAGGTTTATAATCCATAAGGTCATAAATTCAAAAAGTTTTATTTATAGAGATAAAACTCATTTCGATTATTTATATACCTCGAGAGGATTAATCTCTAAGCTATCAGTTGGGATATTGTCTAGTTTCTAAAAGAAAACATATGCTTTAAAATTTTGGCGCTATGAAGTGTGGGGCCCAAAAACCCATAGGAACAATCTTTTAGGCCCAATCACATAGTCCTTGGGCCCAAATATAATATCTAAGTTGATTGGTGCCATTTGGTCTCAAATTTGTTTATTTTACAACAGCAGTTGGAAACTTGGGTTAAATAAAAGGAGAAAATTACTTTACAATCCTATATAAAAAAATCCAATCACTATAAACCCTATTGAGTTGTCAACATATCATGGCCTATAACATATTGTTATCTCCTACCCCAAATCTTATTATTACTATAAGTGTTCATGAAACCCAGACACTTGGGTGGTGTTCCCACCTGAGTCGGTAAAAATATGCTCAACCCAGCCCACAGATTGGACATTTTTGAGGTGGGCTAATTGTCCGGCAAAACCAAACATTAAATAAGGTATACTACCCTGTACATTTGCCTCTAATTAAAATATATATATAAACTAACGGGGATTAGTCCGAGTGGTAAGCGACTCGGTATCGTTTAAGCGAGATCTCGAGTTCGAGCCTTGGCGAATGCAGAAAATCCTCGTTGGGAGACTCACCCACCATAGCCAGGTGCGTGACGCTAGTCGGATTCGGATGTAGTCGGGGCAAAGCTCCGGTGAACCGGGTGGGCAACCAAAAAAAAATATATATATATATATATATATATAATTTATCAACCGGGGTTGGTCCGAGTGATAAGCGATTCGATATCGCTTAAGCAAGATCTTAAGTTTGAGCTTTAGAGTATGCAGAAAATTCCCGTCGGATATAGTTAGGACAAAGTTCTGATGAACCAGGTGAGCAAAAAAAATATATATATAATTTATTTAATAGATATATATTATACGATTAGTTATATAACGGACTAAATAACATGGTGCATATCTAATCCAATAATATCATAAATAGATAAGGGCGTTTAAAAATAAAAGTAATTTATTTTTTCATCAGGTAATGATTAGCGAGTTTACTAGCAAGAACAGGACTGAACTATTTTTCTTTTAAGTTTTGTTATTATATATCGATGGAACCTAAATAGAAATGATGAACAATAAAATTAGTTGAAATTCTCTATTCAGTAAAGTTTTATTCATTTTAAATAGAAAATGATTATATAATTTCATGCGTTTTAAGTATAAATTAAGGAAAATATCATCAAACAAACAAGCCGAAAGCACTTTGAGGGATGGAGCTATGTCAAGTTATTGTTCTAATTAATAATATAATTATATTTGGGGGTCAACCCAAACAATTATAATAATCCAAACTATTCTTAGTTTAATACTCTTGCTTAAATAAAAAAAGATTTAATAATTGGAATCCCTAGATCCCACCCGTGCACCTATAATTATATAAAATATTTGAATTGATTATTGATGGTTCGGCCATACGCATGTGATTATAAAACTCACATTGATGTAATAGTTTAGAGAAGAGAGTGCACCTTTCATTATTTAATTTTATATAAAATTTAAGTTTAATTATTTAATTTTATAATATATATTTTAAGTTTTATCATTTTAATTTGATTAGTTTCAAATGATTTTTTTTTTCAAGTCAATATTTAAAATTTTAATCTTAGCATTTGTTGTTAACCTGAATTGGTTGGAACCTAAAGATGCTAAGATATTGAAAGATTCATGCATCGAAGACTTTTGTAGACTTTATTAGTTGTATTTAAAATTAATAGAAAAATACTTATTTGATTTGTCATTTCATACACTAACCCTAAAAGCTCACGAGACAAATATTTCCTTTTTTTTATTATTAAAAACATTCATTTCATTTTTAATATATTATATATTTAATTAATTTAATTAAATAAAAAATTAATTAAATTAATTATTATGATATATTTTTTTACAAAATATTTTAGTTTTTTTTAACTCTCCCTATGTCTCTCTTATTTGATTATTGTTGAGAGAGTACTAATAAAATAATTAAAAAAATTAATAAATATAAAATATATATCTTATATTTAGAATTAATATTTACTTCCAAATTACGTACTACATTAACTACAGCAAGAGTAGCATGAGATAAGGATATTTAACTTTGCATGAACGCACGCATGAGGAAAAGAAATTAAATAATAAGATTTGTTTGAATTCTCTTTTAATTTAAAAAAATCATTTTAAATAAAAACGACAATATATATATATGCGTTGCATGCATTTTAAGTAAAAATTAAGGAACCCATTATAAGGATAAAAGTGTATAATCAATGGTTGAAGGGTCATATTAATTATTCTAATAATTAGTTCAATTTATCAGTTAAATACTCTTGCTCAATCATGAAGTATGGTCTCATGCAATGGAATTAAATAAATAAAAAAGATTAAATAATTGAAATCTCTTGATCCCACCCGTGCACCAATTTAAGCTAGCTATAACCATAACATAACCAAATAAAATATTTGAATTGATTATGGTTGGGTGGGGCATAATTGTAATTATAAGTATACATATAAAATTAGAAACATTTTTTTTATAAATTATATGGAGGCTTCGGTTAATATATTATTCATAATTTATAAATAGTTTGTTTGTTTGTAAATTTTAGAAGGAACATAGTTTCAATGAAATCAAATAAACAAAATGTTCTTATAAAATAATGCGAGGTCGCGTCCATTACACGATAAAACAAACTCACTCCTTTTTATTTTATTTATTTTTAGTTTTTTATACGTTATAAATGTTATATTATTAAGTGAATAATTACAGTCATGCACAAGTTTTTATTTTTAATATTTGTGTAAAGCATGTAAGCAGCTTCCAGATAGAAGCGAATGTGATGTATATATTAATCTTGGAAAAGAAAAAGGGTGTCAATAACGTAAGATATATATATTATTTTTCAAATTAAGAATAATCATCAACCACTTGGGAATAATTTGATTAAAGTGGCATTTTTTTATTTTAGATTAAAAATTTAAAAGAACACAAAACTTTGTACTCCTTTGGCATTTCGGTTTAAAATATCCCAAAAATTTAAAAAGGATAATTTGAGAAAATAAAAAATGTGGGAGGTAAAATAGATTAAATCTTATATTTATGATCAAAATAAACTATTCAACTAGCTTTTACTAGTATATACTACTTCTAGTCCTTAATATACTCCTCTAATCCTTAATATATGAACTATTTAATTAAATTAATAAAGTCAGTTAATGTTAGATATTTTTTTTTAAAATATTATAATTATCTTTTTTAACTCCTTCACTAATTCTCTTAATTGATTATTATTGAAGGAGTTATGGGTAATTTGGGATAAAAATTGATAAATATAAAAAATATGTCTTATATTTAGAATTAAGATCAACTCTCTAATTATGTCCTATATTAAATACTGGAGGAGTAAGATATATTTAACTAATTTAGGTAAATTAAAAAAATTAATTAATAAGTTATTTGTAATAATTATATATTATTTTTTTAAAATATCTTTTTTTAATGTGCATTTAAACTACTATTAATAAAAATACTTTTAATATATATAATTATATAAAAATACTTTAAGAGAATTATAATTTTAAAAAATAAAAATATATAATAAAATTATATTTAAAATTAAAATAAATTTTTTATTTAATTTTATATTTAAGACTGGACAAAAATAATTTATATTGATGTCTGCTTTTGACCTATCAACAAAGCCTAATGTGATGGTCTCTGTACTATATGGGAAGCCGTGGGGTGTGACAAAAAACACCGACTACTTTAAGCTAATCTAATAATCACATGGGAATCGTAGCTTAATTAGAAGTGATTAATATCATTAATCTAATCCATGCTCTCTAATATATAGGGTTCACGGAACCTTAATCTTCTCCAAAAAAAAAAGAATAGAAAAGAAAAAAGAGGCAGACTCACGAGTTATTGTAGGTTCACTTTTTGCTTACTCTTTTTTTTCTCCCTTCTGGGTGAAGGGAATATTATCTTATCTTCACTTTAATTTGAATTATGTACATTTAGAAAAATAAATGTATATTATGTATTTAAAAATATAGAGAGAAAAAGAGAGATCATTATTATAACTACGAAATGTGATGCCCCTATACAATCATTTTGTTATGTCATTCATTGTTAAAGAATAAATAGATATAGGGTTAATTTGCATTCAGTATTCTAAATATTTTTTCAATAGCACTTAATATCTTAAATTAATTTATAATTTATCATGCATTTTAAAATATTTTTTCCATTAATACTAAGTATCTTAAAATAATTTTTTAATAATTTATTTGTATATAATATTTTAAAATAATTTTTTAGAGTGCTCATTATTACCAAGAAAAATATTTTAAAGTACTTAATAAATTTAAGAATTAATTTAAGATATTGAGTAATATTTTAAATAATATTCAGGGTGCTGGTTGGATATAACCCATGCATGTGTGTGTATATATAGATGTAATTTCCTATGATTAATTCTTATTCACTACATAATCAATTATACAGTCATATTAGAGATAAGATGTTGAGAGTGTTTAAAAAAAATATTTATTTAATTATTTATGTCTTTGAAAATTGGTTTTCGTTTTTAAAATGGTAGAACTTACCCAAAATTTATTTGGCAAGTTACGTCCCTAGGAATTAAAAATCACGAGAAATTTCATAACTTCTAGAAGTGTAATTTTCACCTTTCACTTGGCCCAACAAAGCAATATATGCTTTTTAGTATTTAAGCTTAATTTGAAAAGCTTACTTATACAAAAAACACTTTACATATATATTTTTTTCTTTTTTTTCTTTTTTTAATAATAAAACATTAAAAATCATAAATTTATGGATTCAAATCATAAAATAACAAATTATATAAGTATGAAAGTACTACTCTCTTGTCCAAAAAGAATATAATTTAAAAATATTACCACACATGACATAAATCATCAAATCATTATCTAAATTCCAAATTAATCGATTTTTTAAAATTTCATACAAATAAACCATTGTCCAAAACTAAACAAACCAATCCATTATATAAAATTCAATTGAAAAAGATACAATAACAACTAAATATTTGCGGCAACATCAACCATGTTAAAAATATCAATAATTTTAATATTATCAGCCATTTTTAAAATAAATAAATTAAAAAACTTGGCCATACATCGACCTATTAGAACTGGCCTTTATAAAGTCATTTTATGTTTGAATGTCTAAATTCCGAATTTAACCTTGACCTATCTCATGACTAAATTGGCCGGCCCTACGAAGAGATGGACGCATTTTCCCAAGGGAGTACTATACATGTACTAGGATTTTAAAGGAAGGGAATTCATATTGAAATAAATGGCTTTTCCATTATTGATACAAGAGGGGGTCCATTTCTGAAGGCCGTAGGTTATTGACCCTATTACTTGTTTCCATGCCTGCATCACATTATTGAGATGTTGATTTGCCACCCACTATTAATGATTATTGACCTTTTGACAAAAAATGTTGAGCCAAATCTGTTCCTCCTTGCATTAGCCCATAATTGTAGTGATTTACTTAGTGGGGAAAAAATCTTTTCCCCGAAATCAGTTATATAAACAATAATAACTAATAAATTATTAGTTAATATAATAAAAAATCCTACATTTATATAAAAAAAAGATATAAATTTAAACCTTAGGAAGCATATTCGTTAGAAAATATAAAAATTATTTATGCTTTAAGTGCCTGGTTAGAAAGAAAGAAAATTATAGTTTTAAAAAGATTTTTAGCTCAAATTTTAGTTTAAATTTTTTTTAAAACAAACAGTCATATTTATCTAAAAATATTTTTAGACCAAACTATAGTTTAAAACTAAAGTTTTGGATAAGCTATTGAGACTAGCTTCTGGAACAGTAAAAGAGTTTATGAACTATCTAATTACTATTTTACCCTTACTTTTGATTGCACCCTCTCTCTTCTCTAATCTCTCTCATATTTTTAATAAAATTATATATTTTTTTGATAATTTTTTAATTATAAAAGTCCTTCTAATAATAATTATCTAAACATTTATTTATTTATAACCATTTTTTTTTTATAAGCTCTTATCTAAAAGTCATTTTTTAAAAACTGTTCAATTTTTTTTTTATAAGTAGTTTTTTAAACTTTTTCCAAACAAGTCTTAAATATTAAAATGATAGGGATACCCTTAATTAAATAAAAAAATTATACAAATAATAAGTTAATGCTTATAAAGCCAGGATGCAATTTCTGGATATAAGGGAACACTCACCTCATAATCTTTGAAAAGAAGAAATTAAAAGGAGTCAATAATTTATTAAAATATGGTTTAAGAATGAACTTCCATCTGGTGATGCCTTTTCTATTAAAGTATCATTTTATTTTAAATTAAATTATTCTAGAAAAGTTATTGAATCTACATTATGTCTGCTTTTGACCCATCATAATAGCCTAAAGTAATGGTTGCTGGTGTAATTGAAGGTTGGTAGCGTGACAAAAAGGAACTGACTTTGTCAAATTTGGTGCTCCATTACCATCAGTTCATCACAGAAATTTAATTTTAGTTTAAATTAAAATTAAATAAGTCTAAAATAAACAATAATCATATTGGAATAATAGCTTGATTACAAGGGACCAACATCAACAAAATCTGCTAAATCTAAACTCATAGGTCATATTTAGTAGTAAGGTATAAGAGTTTTTTTATAAAAATAAAAATAGAAATAGAATTAAGTTAAAAATAAATTTTAAAAATTTATTTGATATGATAAAAATGAGTATAAAATTTATATATATTAAAATTTTAAAATATTATAAAATTATTAGGCGAATAGACTCAAATTTATTTTTAACTGAATTGATTATTATAAAATTTTAAGAATATAATTGATTGATTTTATCACCAATTTAAGTAATTGAAATAGTTGTATTTAATATTTTTATTTTATATCTTATAAATTTTCATGTAAGCATGTAAGTGGGTATCTTATGTATGGTATACTGATTTAAAATATAAAATTTAATTTAAAATATAAATTTTATTATAAATTAGTTTTTTATTAAAATTTAGAGAAGTATTATTTTATTTGTGCGTACCTTTAAGTATTCCTCGGGTTACACGGGCATTTTTATCCCTCAATTTGTGCTTTTGATGACTTCAAAACGTTGAAGAATTAAAAGAATTATAGCAAAGAAAAAGTAAAGTGATCTCAAAGACATGAATTGAAACACTAAACAATCACATTTTTTATGCAACAAATATATAAAAAATAAAAATAAAAATAGGAATTCTAAGACCACTAGACCATTTTGTCCTTATTGTATATTAATAAGCTGACGTGTTTAGATCCTAAAAACCTTCCCTCTACTGAGCCCCCTCTTGTACTGGCTCCCTTCTACACAAATCCTTCCCTACAAAACCCTACGCTTTTTGTTTTTTATAAAACTTATTCACAGACACACCATCATGCGTCCCTATATTTTATTACAATAAATCCCGCTGTATTCGAATGCTGCCTTCTCAAATTCTGAAACATGACGTCATCGCTGTTCGCTTCCAACACTTCTTCCCAATCACATCCCTTCAGTCTAATCCAACGGGTCAGATTGCCTGAAGTGTTACTGTTTGGGACCAGCGTGATTTGGTTCGAACTTGCTATGAAATGCATGTTGCTATGACATGGACGGATCTATAGGGATTGTGGATATATATCCATACTGAGGTCAAACCGGTCATTTCATTTACTCTGCGAACAAACAGAGTCTGGACTACGACGTCGCTATCATTTAGACCGCCACGTCACTCCAATTCTGAATCTCACAGTCTGGCACTGTAGACGAAATTTGAAAACTATTAGAAACCGCCACGTGGATTGCTGTTAAAATGACAAATCTCTCCTCACAGCTGGATCGGTGGATCCTCCTCTTCCTCAGTATATAAATGGCCCCTCCCGTTCATTCGCCCTTATCTTGCTCTTTTGGATAATCCTTCTCTCTTGTGCCCTTGTATCTGAGTTTGACCTCAAAAATGTCTCTTATTTACCACAATGCCATTGTCTTCTTCGCTGTGCTGTGGCTTTGGCTTGTGGCTGACGGGGCTCTGGTTCAACAGCAACCCTTGGTGCTCAAGTACCATAACGGCGAGCTCCTGAAGGGTAAGATCACCGTTAATCTCGTCTGGTACGGTACTTTCACTCCCATCCAACGGTCCATAATCGTGGACTTCATTGAATCCTTAAACTCCCCGAAGGCCCCGCTTCCTTCGGCGGCCACTTGGTGGGCCACCACCGGGAAGTATAAGGGAGGATCCTCTGCACTCGTCGTGGGGAAGCAATACCTCCACGAGAGTTACTCTCTTGGGAAGTTCCTCAGGTCCAGGCACTTGCTTGCTTTGGCGTCCAAGTTCAACGAGCTTGACTCCATCACCGTCGTTCTCACCGCCAAAGACGTTGCCGTCGACGGGTTCTGCGTTAGCCGGTGTGGTACCCACCGAGCGACCCGACCCGTGGGAGGTAAGCCTCGTGCAGCTTATGTGTGGGTTGGGAATCCTGAGACTCAGTGTCCAGGTCAATGCGCGTGGCCATTCCACCAGCCCATGTACGGTCCTCAGACTCCGCCGTTGGTGGCGCCGAACGGTGACGTCGGTGTTGACGGAATGATCATTAACTTGGCCACCTTGCTTGCCGGCACCGTGACGAACCCCTTCAACAATGGCTACTTCCAGGGTCCAGCTACGGCACCGCTCGAGGCTGTATCGGCTTGCACCGGGACATTCGGTAGCGGGTCGTATCCCGGATATCCGGGCCGGGTTCTAGTGGATAAGACAACCGGGGCGAGCTACAATGCTCACGGCGTTAACGGCAGGAAGTATTTGCTTCCGGCGATGTGGGACCCGCAGAGCTCGGCGTGCAAGACGCTGGTTTGAGATCATACCGAGCACGAGGAAGATGGCTAAGTTTACACGTGGCGGGATCTGATGAGAGGGTGTAGATATGGAATAATGGGAAGGGATGCAGGAGATGACGATTATGAAATGGAGGGAAAGCAAATGCTGCAATGAAATGTAGTACTTTGTTTGATTGTTCATAGGTCTTTGAAGTTTGAATCAGTATTTGTCATTAAGTGTGACGTGTAAATTCTGTGGGTTCTAAAACTGAGGAATATCATGTTAAAAATATGCAAAATGAGGTATAATATTATACTAGTATCTTGTGAAGCAATTTCAGTAATTTCTTTACTTGAAACATGAAAAAATTTAAAAGTTTGCAATGGGAGAGTTTGTTTCCCAAGAAAGCGAGCTAAATTGGCGCTGTGATAGCTTTTCTTTTTCCTATAAAAACATGGAGGGGGGAGCATAGGCTTTGTTTGTTTCGAAGAAATGGATGGCTTTGCTCAAGAGGAATTTGATATTTACTGTTTGGTGGGGCCACAGGAGCAGGAAGAGCATCGTAACGAGGTGGTGCAGTAAATTATGAGGGGAAAACTGATTCATCTGAATAAAGAAAGCCAAGTTGATTGTTTGAATTAGAGGCTTTGTTGGGTAATCGCAATGATTAAAGAATGGGATTGGTTGCCTAGCGAAGGGTTGTAGCGTAGAGTTGCTGGGAACACTAGCTCCTTAAAAGATTATATTAGGAAGTCTCATAAATAGGGAAAGACCGTAAGTTTAAGTAACTATTTTTTTTAATATACTAATTTTTTGATATTATATTCTCTTGATCATTACAAGACTAATGTTTTGCAATTATGAGAACTTGGAATTAATGAGTTTTAAAAGACGAGACAGATTTTGGATAGGATAGAGAAAAAGATAAACAAAATTAAAAAACCTATTTAAAAAAACTAATCCTATCAAGAAGCTCAATACATTTTTAGGCCATTATAATTATACGATATTATTTTATTAAAAACTTCATGAATTTAACATACGTTGACAATTAAGTTTATTATATATAATTTTTTAAATTAAAATTTTAAAAGAGTTTAGGACTTAAATTTGTTTTAAAATAAATAATTATTTGTATTTAAAAAAAATTAAACTAAATTATAGTTTAAAATTAAAATTTTAGATAAATTATGGAGAATAATTATAAATTATTTAATTATTATTTTATTCTTATTTTTTTTATATTTTTTTTTTTCTCTTTTCTCTTATATGTCTTCTTTTTCCTCTCTCCTCTCTCATCTTTTCTTTCTATCCCATCTCCTCTCTCATATTTTTAATAAAAGTATACCTTTTATCATAATTTATTAATCATAAAAGTTTTTTTAATAATAACTATTTAAATATCTATTTATTTAAAATAATTTTTTTATAAACTCTTCTTTAATTTTTTTTAAAAAAGTTATCTACAAATATTTTTTCCTATAAGTTTTTTTTTTAAATTTTTTTAGTACAATTCCAAAATTTTATCTTTTTTTTTATTTCTAAAATTTTATCTAAATACCCACTATATTGCATGTTTGGAGTTTGGAGTTGTTCGGGCTTTTTTGAAGCCGTGGGGAATTTGTCGTACTTCACCTCTTTTAATTTTGTTAGTTGTTTTTATTTTCATGTTCTATGTGTTGTGTTTTGTTCCCTACCCTACTCATTTAATATATAATATAATCGTTTTATCTTTTAATAAAATTTGATCTTTTATATAAAAAAAATACAATTATCTTATATTAAATTTTTATTTAATTGTCAGATAATTAATTCTCCTTACCTTTTCTGTTTAGGGTGGACTGTGATTGGACAAAGGTGAAATCTTTCACATCACAAGTTGGCGTGTGTAGGAGTATAAAGATTAAAGACACTGTTTTTTGATGAATTATTCATCATCATTTCTGATGAATCCCTCTGGTGAATTATCAAGTTGCGGTTCTTTTGGGCCAAAAAAGAGTCACCTTTCTCACCCAAAGGCACTTATTGTCATTAATGGAACTTACTTTTCTTACCAGTCACCACACTCCCATAAAAAAAGCACCTTTTCAAAAATGACTCTTGTATTTTAAATCAGAAAGGCTAGTTAAATTTGTAGGTCCTTCCCCCCACCCCACCCCCACCCCACCCCACCCCACACACACAAATAGTGACTTCTTTAGGTAAGATAACACGCATGTTTTTTTTTTATATAAATTTTGTTAGAAATGATTTATGCTCACCGGTCTCCTTCTCTTTAGATATAAATTTAAATATTTAAAAATTAAAATATTTTTTTAAATATTATAACTAAAATTATAATAAAATAATATTTTTTAAAAATTAAACACGCTCTAAATAATCTCATATCTATCTTTTCATTAAAACTCAGGATAGATGCAATATGCATATTTTGAATAATTTCACGGTGATGCATACCGATTTCCAAAGCCAAATTAGGCTTCTAACTTCATTAATCTCTAATCTCAATCGGTGATATAATCCAGTGACTTTATACCTGTTTGGATTTACTATTTGATAAAACACATTCAAGCAAATTGAGATAAAACTCTTATCACAACCTTATTAAAATCACAATTAAAAAATTAGATTAGAGTCTCAAAGAGCGAATAAAAAGTTAATTTGAAAGAGGGGCAAGAGAGTGAAGTGAGTTAAGTCTGGTCCTGCGAAGCTTCTGAGCGATATTAAAAGCCAGTTCAAGTGACTGAGAAGCATTGAGCCTTGGATCACAGTGAGTGTGGTAGCGTGAAGTCAAATCATCATAAGTCACAGTTCTTGAGCCTCCAACGCATTCTGTCACATTCTGACCTGTCATCTCTAGATGAACTCCTCCTGGGCAGCTTCCTTCTCCCTCGTGCACATCAAAAAAAGCTCTCAGCTCATCCTGTCACAAACCCCACAATTTTTCAGATCAAATTCTCAACAACTGGCATCAAAGCTTCAAGCTTTCTTATAGTTCAAGTCATTATTTGGTTGGAAGCTTTTAGACAAGAGGATAGAAGAAATGAGAGGAGATAATTTCTTTTTATTTTTTTGTGCTTACCTCCCCCTGTCCCCCATGCATCCGTCCTAAAAGTAGAGGGTTTTTAGAGGGGAGAACAAAATTATTTATTGTATTCTTTTAATATTTTAATTATAACCTCTTAAGTTGAAACTTTTTTTTTTATTAGCATAATTTTTGCATTATTGTTGAAACCTAATAAGTATGGTAAATTATTTATATATTATATTAATATATATAATAATTATAAAATTAATGAGAGCCAATGTTAAACTTTTATCAATTTTTTTAATTTTATCATATATATAAATGAGATAAAAAAAAATTAAGATTCATAAATTAAGAAATAATAATTTTGATATGAATATTATAAATAAAAAAAAAATAAATTTAAATAAAGATATAATAGTATATTTGTCAACTTTTAATTAATTCCTACTCCCCTTTTGAACTAAATAAAAAATATTATCTCTCATCTCTTACCTTCACACCTATAACTTTCCCCTACCTTTCCCTATCATTCCTTAAATTAACCTAACCTAACCTAACCTCCCTTAAGTTGAACTAAACAAAAACTAAAACATATTGAGAGTTTATCTCAGCTAATTTTTACAAATTAAAATTTAAATAAAAATTAATTAGTATAATATAATTTAGTTTTAAACAAGTTTTTATAAAAAATGAGTTTGAAATAAATTTATTTAAAAATATATTAAAAATCGGTTTTAAAATGTTTAAATATAAAAAAATAAAAAATAGAAAAAATTGATTTAGTTTCAATCGAAAAATTCTTTTTCCTCAAAAGCCATCCCAAACTTGTATTTTAGCTCAAACTGACTTTTTAGTTTCAAAAGTCATTTTTAAAGATGCAAAACGTGACCTCAGACCCGAAAAAATCAGTTTGAATACCTATTTAACTTTTACAACTTTGTGAGCTCCAAAATGTGGCTTTAGATCTAAGTTTGTTTTTGGCAAAAAAAAAATTAATTTGACTCCAATACCAATCCAAACATAACATAGCATTTTTATGCTCAAATTGGGTTTTGGGCTTTAAAACTGACTTCTAGGGTATGTTTGGCTCAAGAGAGGGATTTTAATAGAGGAAAAATAAGGAGAGAGAAAAAGAGGAATTTTATTATTACTTTGTTTAGATTAATATTAAGTGAGAAGAGGGAAGGGATTTTCATATTACCTTTTTTGGTTCAAGAAGGGAAGGAAAGGAAAATAGACAAATTTATTTTATATTATTTTATATAATATTTTAATAAAATATAATATAGGGGTGATATTAAAATATTAAAAAAATTATAGATATATTAATATTATAAAATAATAATATATCACTTCCTTCGAGAGGAAGTAAAGTTGGAGGGGGAGGGAAAAAATTTTCCCTTCCCTCCAATGAGCCAAACAAGGGGAGGGGAGTAAAATCCCTTCCCTTCTCCTACTTTCCCCCCAAATACCTAGTGCCAAACCAACCCTAAAGCTCTCGGCACAATCCCCACCCTGAAGGAGAAAACCGTTGCCAATGGCGGCCTGAGCAAGTTTATCCTCAAGGCTCCTCACCTCTCCGGCGAATACAATGGGAGGGTACGATTCGAGGGTTTTAAGGACTTGATCAAGCTCATTTTGATCCGGATACTCCGGAAGCTGAAGGGCCTTCTTGTTCTTCCAACTATCAAGCGTCCATTTGCTGTTAATTGCGGCGGAAGGGACGGCTGATTTCGAAGCCTCAGTAGAATTCGAGACTATATTGAACCTAGCGCCGGTGACCGGCAGGAGGCGGAGGAATGTCGGAAAGGTAGAAGAAGGATGGGAATGATGACGAGCAGATTTGGGAGTGATGAGCCTGCGAGACGAAGCAGAATAAGCGAGAGCCATCTCGAAACAGAGCAATGGCGAAGATAATGATAGCGAGGTGAAAGATATAAGAAGCTTTCGATTGAGAATTTGTTTATAGTGAGATTTATTTGAAGGGATCGAAAGCAGAGGGCATGAAGAAGGCACGGAAAAATGGTACGAGGAAACACAACGGGATCAAGAAATTTATAAACAGAGCTGCCTAAAGTGATATGGTCCTTCTCTACCCTTTAATAAAAAATAAAAAAAATTGCATTTAAATCTAATGTAAAGAATTTGATTGTAAAAAAAAAATTATCAAACAATTGTAAAATCTCATAAAATTTAAGATTATATTTTTGAATTATGACATAATAGAATTATCAATAGAAAAAAATAATTAGAGCAATAAGAATGATAACTCTATAAAGAAAAATAATAACTCAAATAAAAAGAAAAAATAATAATTTAAATAATAAGAATGATAACTTTTGAAAGAAATAATAACGACTGATGTATTTTTTTAAGGGTAATTTTGTTATTTTATAATTTAAAAAAATTAATCCTAAGTCCAGTAGAACTTGATAGTCATTTTATAATTTTTCTCAGATTTCTCTACAATTAGATTCTTTACATAAGACTTAACTATATTTTTTCTAAAAATAAATAGTTCAAATATAATATATTATTATAATATTATTAAAATATAAATAAATAAATATGTGGTATAAACAAATTCTAACTTATAAAATATTACAATTCTACCTTTTATTCTTAATATAATATATGGTTAATTTTTTAGATAGATTAAAAAAATTAAATAAATAAATTAATTATAATTAATATAAGAGTTAATTTATTAATTTATATAAATTAATGAGTATATAATATAAATTTTTTTGATAAATTAATTTTAATTATAATTAATTGATTTATTAATTTAGATAAATTAAAGAATATATAATATATATTCGTCTAAAAAATTAACTAAATTTTATATTAAAAATTAAAGGAGAAGAGTAATAATTTTATAACATGTTACATCTAAATCATCCATATTTTTAATGTAAGGGGGCGGAGAAAGAAATATATCCACTAAGAAAGCTGCATAAATGGGTAGAGAAGATCCTTCAATAAAAAGATAAATATTTCATACGTAATATCTTATAAACTATTATTATAATATTATTAAAATATAAATAAACAAACTTAAACTGTTAAAATTTAATCTGAATAAGTGAATAGTTTATAAATAAATTCTATTTAATAATAATAATAATAATAATAATAATAAAAATAAAAAGAAGTCCACTGTCTCTAAAAGCTTATTAAGAAGTGCAATTATTATTGGACTTGTGTAGCTTTTGAAGTGAATGATACCGAGCATACCATTTAGAAGTTTTTGTTTGCCCTACTTTATAAATTTCTATGATACAGATATGCTGTAATTTATGTAGTTTGACCATACTTCTCATATTTTTAATATAAAATTTAATTAAAAAATTAATTTTAATTTTAAACATAAATTTATTTTTTATATTTATTAATTTTTTAAATTAATTCTATTAATATTCCTTCAATAATAATTAAATAAGAGAAGAAGGGAGGAAGTTAAAGAAAATTATTAAAATATTTTAGAATAAATATGTTATATTAATTAATTTTTAATTAGATTAAATTAATTAAATATATTTTATATTAAAAATTTAAAAAATAATTTATATATAATATACACCTAATTTTTATTTATTAAATATTACTCCTCTGATATTAAATCTAATAGCTTGTAGGGCAACTTGAGCAAAGCAAGTCCCTTGAGCTTCAATTTGAGGGCTAATAACGCTAGCTCAGTCCGTTGCATGTTCGGTCGAGATACTTTGTACTACCCCTTCGGTTAGATGGATGGAGAACCGACTGACCCGATTTTCATTAGCATTGGTGGCTCGTAAAGTGTGTGTCAAGGTAGAGATGGCAATTTAAATTGGGCTATCAACCCGTGAAAAAATAACGAATTAGGTTATAAATATTATAACCTATTTTAGTCCTAATTTTTTTAATTCGCACTTACTAAATCTACATCCGCTCGTCGGGTTGACGGATTAGTTTTTTTTTTTACTATTTACATTGTATATTTATATTTTATTAATTTAAGAGTTTTAGCCGAATAAGGATATTACACTTAATTTATATTAACCTTATCTCATTGAGTCATTTCTTTATATATATATTTATTTTATTTTATTATTATTTTATTTATAATAGATTTATCTATAGATGGTGACAAAGTTGACTAAATAAATATTTTGACAACTTCACACATGATTCGAATCTAATTAATATTGACACATGTGAATTGTTTTTTTAAAATAAAAGTTGACGTATACATATAAAAAAAAAAAAGCTGACGGGTTGATGGGCGCCACGGCAAGCGTGAGTTGATATAATACCAACCTGTCTAGAGACAGGCCTCTTAAAATAGGCCCGCTTTTAATCCAACCCACAACGAGGGCTTGGTGAAGCTCATGCATTATGTTCAAGGCAAAACATAATGCATGAGTTAACTACCATATTCAACGAGTTAATGGTAAAAGTAGGACAAATGCGCATAACTCGAGGTGATCATCACCTCTTGCACCTCACATCTTGACAAAGTGGAACATGATATAATTTAGAGTACAATTCATGCTATAAATTAAATTTTATATTAATTTATATTAAGAATTAAAATAATAATTTATATATTTGTTGCAGTTTGAGTATGGAAGGATAACATTATTTTTTTGGATAAATTTTTAAAATTGAGTTGAACTCATTCACGATTTAAGGGTAAAGTAAAGTCTCTCTTCCTTATAAGTAATACTAATATCAAGCAGATCGAATTGTCAATTATCTTAAGACATAAACCTAGATACTTAAGAACTAGGATGCCTCCCTAATGACTATAACTGAAACCACAATAAAGTAGTATTTCCCATGGATTAAACACGCTCCAAATAATCAGATATCTTATCCTTTCGTCAGCTGAACTCATAGACAATTGGTGAAGGAAAACATTATTATTTTTTGATATAAAATGTTTTAGAAAAAGGTTGGACTTACTCACGATCTAAGGGCAGGTCGAAGTCTTTTCTTCCTAGGCGATATTAATGTCCGGCAAGGCGAACCGTCTATTACCTTCAGGCGTAAATTTAGGCACCTAGGAGCTAAGATATCTCTCTAAGTACTGCGACTGAAACCACAATAAAATGATATTCTTTAGAAATAAAAAACACTCCAAATAATAGTATATTTTATACCTTGAACTTACGGATTAATGGTAAAATATTATTGATTGTAGTCATTGGGTATGCTTCTATGAAGCTCATGCATTATGTTTTCTAGGGGGTGATTGGACTGCTACTTATTATTGGGCTTGGAAATGTTTGCTCAGGCCTCATCCGCTGGGCTGGTGGCCCAGT
This sequence comes from Leucaena leucocephala, assembly GCA_037074615.1. NCBI lineage: Eukaryota > Viridiplantae > Streptophyta > Magnoliopsida > Fabales > Fabaceae > Leucaena > Leucaena leucocephala. The sequence continues at coordinate 17,203,533 of CM073549.1, read as the reverse complement.
GATAAGTAAAAAAAGTTGTTAACTCTGTTTGAATTCAGTTGACGAAAGGGTAAGACATACTAATATTTAAAGTATATTCGATCTTGAAAAAGTATTATTTTATTGTAGTTCTAGTCGTGACACTTAAGGAGACATCCTAACTCCTGGGTGCCTAGGTTTACGCCTGAAGGTAATAGACGGCTCATTTTATCTGACATTGGTATCATCTAGGAGGAAGAGAGACTTTACCTTACTTTTAGATCATGGGTGAACCCAACCCCTTTCTATAAATTTTTGTATAAAAAAAAAGTTGTTAAACTCTAACAATTTTGCAGAGGAAATTTTATTTAAGGATCATTGTAGCAATTCAATGTCAGATTTCTCTTCTACGGAAAAAAATGTCAGATTTCTCTAAATAATTTTGAAATTTCGCCGCAATCGTTGGAATAAAATGACATTAAATTTTATGGGTGAACATACATTTATGCCCTGAAATTTTATGAGTAAAATATTGGATTGACAAAAGCCATAACTTAAAATGAAAGCAAATTAATTAATGTCATATATTATAAAAGCAAAAAAAAAAAAAAATTATATCGGTTATACCTGATCTGATAAAAATCATATAAATATAAATAAGTCACTAAAACAATCATATAAATAAAAAAATTATTTTTTCGTACCAATAAAAAATTAGAAATATAAATAATGAAAAAACAATAATCAACGGACTACTTACCATTTAATTAATTATAAACTTTTTTTATAAGTTTCAATTAATTAATTTATATAATTTAAATTGCCAAGGGTATATGTTATTGTTATCTCCATCCAAAAAGATATTTTCATGGATTTTAGATTCTCGTCCATATTTGTCCTACTTGTATTTCCGCCTTCACAAATTTCATTCATTCATTATCCAGACTTGAAACTCGGAACTTCCCCTGCATGCTTTCATGTGAGTCTCATTCCATTTTTCCTTCAAAATACTCTTCTTTTTCACTGCGAGTACTCGCTATACCGCCATTTCATAAGTTCTCAGTAATGGCAATCTTAAAAGAAAATTCTTTATTTCAAGTTTCAACAGTGCTTACTACCTTCATTTGTTGCAGTAAGAATACCATGGCCGGTTAATTTGTAAATGCTTTAACTTCACACACCTGCTATGGCAATTTGAAAATGAAATTGCTTTATGCTGTTTTGCAGGTTAAATTGTGCGTGCTCTCTGAATAATATATTTATAGAACCAAGGAATTGCATTGGGGATTTTGAATGGAAGGCAAATGATTCCAATGGTGGCCCTTTGAAGAAGTACAAGCAAGACAGCTTCTATATTGATAAACGTGGAAACTTAAGAACTTTCAATCACAAGAAGTTGTCTAGGAAAAGATGTATATATATATAACTGAACCACAAACTAGTACTCTTTTTTGGTCTCTGTGATATATATGTGTGTGTGTGTGTGTGTGCTGGAGTGTATCATTCAATAACGCTGGTGATTGAATTTTCTGAGCAGGTGGGTCTTTGAGAGGACGAGGATGGAAATATGGGTCTGGATTTGTAGATGGAATTTTCCCAGTTTTAAGTCCAGTTGCACAGCAGATTCTGGATTATGTGCAAAGCCAAGTAAATAATACTGAGGAGATTTGGAGTTCACTTGACAAACTTCCTTCTTCTCTTTCAACATGGGATGATATATTTAATGTAGCTGTTCAGCTCCGACTGAGAAAACAGTGGGATTCAATAATTTCAGTAAGAAACTCTTGCTGGTTTTCCTTTTCTGCTGTTCCCCTCTTTTTTCCGTTTTAATTACTTAGTTATACATTGCAATATAGGGTAGAGGGAGAATAAATTTTTTGGTCCTATTTATACGTCACATTCTTAATTTTTTCATATGAATATACAATTTTAGCCTTCATTTATTATTGTGTTGACTTTATTCTCATAGAGTATAATATTAAACAAGGATAAAATTAGAAAGTTGTTAAATTCTGAGGCGGAGTTCATGAAGTTTAAGGATTTTTTTGGTCTGCGTGAAACATATTAGGAGTGAGTTATAAATAGGACTAGAGGAGTCTACTAGTATCAAATAAGCAAAGCTGAAGATACCCTCACACTGGAAATTCTCTCTCTCCTTTTAGCATACTGGAATTAGATAGTCTTTCCTTAGGCTCTATCTCAAATATTCTGAGATATTTCTATTTGGCTTGCAATTTTGTTTTTTATTGGGCATAATAACACAACCTTCTGTGCAGTTATGTCAATGGATACTGTATAGGAGCTCCTTTAAGCCTGATGTCATATGCTACAATTTACTCATCGATGCATTTGGGCAAAAGTTTCAATACAAGGAGGCAGAATCCACTTATCTGAATCTTCTTGAGGCACATTGCATTCCTACTGAAGATACCTATGCTCTTCTTATAAAGGCCTATTGCATGTGTGGTTTGTTTGGGAAAGCCGAAGCCGTCTTTGCTGAGATGCGAAATGATGGCCTTCCTCCAAGTATGAACTTTAATAATTAACTGATTCCCCACATATAGTGAATGAGATGCATCATAAGTAATTGCCTAACAACTTGAGCTTTTTGCTGAAGTAGTATTTAACATAGTATTAGAGTCTCTTTGACCAAGTTAGCTAATTAATTTTTAGACTGAAAAACTCAGGTGCGGTTGTATTCAATGCATATATTGATGGGCTAATGAAAGGCCAAAATCACCAAAAAGCTGAAGAGATTTTCCAGAGGATGAGGAGGGATGGCTGCAAGCCAACTACTGAAACATATACCATGATGATAAACTTACATGGAAAGGTAAGGTAGTTAGGGTTATCTGATTTTTTTTTTAATTTTTTAAAATGGTCATTGTTATGAGTATGTGGCATTAAGCTTTCCAATTGATCTGATAGTCTATGAAAATATTTATAGCCGACAATCATATGAATTCGTGGTCCATGAGTAGAGTGCAGAGGTTTCAGTGCTGATTTGGTTGTTTGATGCTCCCAAAAGAAGCTTTGTCCTACTTTTCTCACCCCTTACCTCTAAAAAGACTTATTCCAGAGGGAAGGTAGTGTCTTATTCCCACGATTTCCCCTTTCATCCTCAAGTGTATTATTTTATGCTAGTAAGAACTGGTAAATCCTATCACTGAGTGTTTGGATCAACTAGTAGAAGTTGTTCCAACAGCATAGGTGGTAGGGTCACCACTCAAATAGGTTCTACCATGGCTTGATTCGGATTAGTCTAGTATGTAATTCCTTGAGACATGGCAACGATATTGGGCGCTCACTCAAAAAGGGTGGGGGTGGGGGTGGGGTGGGGGGTGTGGTTGGGGAAAGAACTGGTAAATCCTCTTTCTCCCAACAATTCACTTGAGGTTGGTTGCATCAGTTCTGCAAACCCATGTTTAATATGCAAGCTCATTGGTTTTTTGAGGTCAAAATACTGATTCTGATTCAGCTTAAACCGCAGTTACAGATGCATGAAGCAAATGTGTCTTGCTTGATGGTGCTATGGCGACAATATTATTTTCCTCTAAATATTTATGCTTTGAAATTTGATTTTTGTACAGGCAAGCAGATCCTCCATGGCCCTAAAATTGTTCTATGAAATGAGGAGTTTCAAGTGTAAACGAAATATTTGCACGTATACTGCCATGGTGAATGCATTTGCTAGAGAGGGACTGTGTGAGAAGGCAGAAGAAATATTTGAACAAATGCAAGAAGCTGGGCTTGAACCAGACGTATATGCTTATAATGCCCTTATGGAAGCTTACAGGTTGATATTCAATATGTTCTTATGAATTCATTCATATTAAAATTTATTCCGGTTAATATAATGTTTGATCTTTATATTTGGTCTTCTTTTTGGTTTTAGTCCTTATAATTTCAAACTATAGGTTTTGGTCCGTCAAGGGACAAAATGATCTAGGTTCTTATTAAATTATAGGAACCAATATTTTATACAGAAAGAAACTTGAGGGACCAAAACCAAATGAGGGCAAACAATAAGACCAAATATTATATTAGTCATCACTTATTATAGTAATTTATACTATAACATATTATGCTTCCATCTGCAGAAAAAAAATCCTGACATATTGCAACAGTCGTGCAGGTTATCCATTTGGGGCTGCAGAAATTTTTTCATTAATGCAGCACATGGGATGTGAACCAGATCGAGCTTCATATAATATCTTAGTAGATGCCTATGGGAGAGCAGGTCTTCAAGAGGGTAAATTTATCACTTTGTTTTGTTTCTTTTACTTGTTTGAAAACAGAGAGTTTACCATTGTTTTGTCTAAACTGGACTGATCTTTTTTTTTTTTTGGTGTAAAAAACTGGATTGAATTTGATTAGGAAGAATTGGAGCAACAAACTTTAGAAATCTTGCCATAAAACTAATCAACAGATGTTCTTTAAGAAAACTAATTTGCAGATACTTCTACTTTTCCACAATTTTTAGTTTATTACCTATGCTTTTTTCTCTCTTTATTAAGTCCTTTAACTTTATTTTGTTTACACAACTAATTTTTGTACAAAGGCTAACAGAGCAAAGTTATACTGATCAACAGTGTTAATAGAGAAAAATCGAAGGATTTAATAAAGAGAGAAACAAACATATATATCAAATTATAAAGGGTTAAAGTCCAATTTACCCTCTAAGTTTTTCTGTAGGAGTTGCAGATACTTAAAAGTTTTTCTTATAATATCATCCAAAAGTATTAAAAAAAAAGAGCAATGCCGCCCTTAGCTATTAAAAATATTAATGGTCAACATTAATTTTTTAATAATTAGAGTAATTTTGCTTCCTTTTTAACACTTTCGACAACATTGATTCAAAAATTTTTTTCAGATATCTACAGCTCTTACGCGGAAACTTTTGAGACAAAATTTGACCTCAACCTAATTAAAATTTGGGGGAAAATATACATACTTGCAAAATAGTTTTCCCATATTCTTTCATAACTATACTTCTAAACGCATCCTTTTATGAAATGTAGAAGCAGAAGCTACCTTTGAAGAGATGAAGAGAGTAGGAATGACACCAACAATGAAGTCCCATATGGTTCTTTTGTCTGCCTATTCTAAGACAGGAAACGTCGGTAAATGCGAGGACATTCTTAACCAAATGCACAAATCTGGCCTGAAACTAGATACTTATGTTCTCAACAGTATGCTAAACCTGTATGGAAGGATAGGCCAATTTGAAAAGATGGAGGAAGTACTATCAGTAATGGAGAAAAGGTCACGTGTAGATGATATCAGCACATACAACATCTTAATAAACATGTATGGACGAGCCGGTTTCATTGACAGAATGGAAGAGCTGTTCCGGTCTCTCGCCGGCAAGGATTTAAAACCCGATGTGGTGACTTGGACATCTCGGATTGGAGCTTACTCTAGAAAGAAACTCTATGGTAAGTGCTTAAAAATATTTGAAGAAATGGTTGATTCTGGTTGTTACCCAGATGCAGGAACTGCTAAGGTACTACTAGCAGCGTGTTCCAATAAGAATCAGATTGAGCAGGTTTCTACTGTAATTAGAACAATGCATAAGGATTTGAAGACTGTTTTGCCTACATGATTTTTGCTTTCCCGTATAAGATTAGCTAACGAGATAATGCATTCTTGTAAACTTTAGTCTAAACAATAAGATTGCATATTAGATATGTAAATTATGCTTCCTCCTGCTTCCTTTTATAGGCACCTTCTAGAAGGAACATTGTAGGTGTTCTTGATCTTTTTTATAAGGCATTTGATAATTTTAAGTAATATTAATTTTTTTTCATATATGCTCATATTTAATAAAAGTAGTGAGAGATAATAGAAATTAATATGATATTTGAGTTTAGTGTAATTAATAAAGATAATATTAAAAATAACTTGAATTTTATGACAAATTTAATACTTTTAACTATTTTTATTGATATGTAAAAATTAGTTAGAAGTGATTTATATTCAAAATTAGAGGTAATACTAATTATCACTAAGAGATATACTCCTGTTCTACAACAAGTTAAGTCATTTTAACTAATTTATTAAAACTAAGAAATACCAGTTAATTTATCAAATTTATTTTAAATTAAAATTTTTTAGTTTACCCATATTAAATAAAGTTTTGAAAGAAAGAGAAAAGTACGAGAAGTAAGAAAAATTAACAAATGAGCATTTAATTACATGTGACACACATATATTTTTTTTGTATAAAAAATTTTAGAAAAAAGTTAGGCTTACTCACAATTTAAGAGTAGGGCCTCAGGCGTAAACCTAAGCACGTAGGAGCTAATATGCCTCCCAAGTATTGCGACTGGAACCATAATAAAATAGTGGTCCTCAGGGATCGAACACACTTTAAATAATCGTATATTTCACCTTTTTAAGTTGAACTAACAAACAATAAGTTACATGTGACATATATCATGAAATAAAGAATGCCTCTAAGGGTGACTTATACTGTGGACCGTGTGGAGCGGAAGAGGAGTACACTGATATTTTATCAGTAGAGTTACTAATACGACATTGATGACAGACGTAATTAAACATAATCTTTTTGTAATCACACATTGGATTTTATTTAAGCAGCTCCTTCAAGTAAAGGAGTAGCATTTGGATTGGTCTGACCTGAATGCTTCTCTTAGGATCAGGCCTAGAAAGCAAAGAAGCAATTATTCTCCGTGCCCTTAATGATCACCAAGAACACAACTCTATACACAACAATCATCCCCAGAAGAATGCCAAGATCAACCCACTTAGAATAACTCATGTTAACTTGCCATATGCTTCTCAGAATATCTTCCCCACTTCTACCACCAAACCTGAGTCCTTCAAACTCGTTCTTGAACAGACCTTATTATTAGGTATTCGAGCAATCAGCTAATCTAATTTTGGGATTCATAGTTGTCTCTCCCAATATAAGTGTCTCATTAAAAAAACTCGAAACTTAAAAAAATCTAGTAGGACCTTATAGCACAAAATCAACTCAATGTTTATAATAGAGTGCGAGTTAGAACACTACTTGTCATATCTTAGCTTAAAACCTCAAAGGTCGAACAAATCATTCCGTGCTCATACTAAATATTCATGATATATATGACGACTAATTTGAATTTGTGTTGTGTTAATTAGGCCTAATAGAGGAAAACTACTGATTTAATATGGTTCTTTTTCATTCACATAATTTGAACTCAATATTATGTTTAAAAAGTATTAATTTTTTCCTAATAAACGCTCTCTGAATCTTAGGACTATATCTTAGTCTTATTGAAGAATCGATGTCGAACTCACATAAACTTTTTTATATAAAAAAATAGTACTAGTTCTAAATATAAGAATTAATAGTAAGATTTATTTTGATTTAAATATAAAAACTCAATCCATTCTGTTTCATAAATCTATAATATGTATCTTAAATTCTCTTTATTAATTGCGATATTAAGAATTTTTTTATCAAATGAATGATTTTTTAAGCAAATGATTAAAAACAATATTTTAGAAAAACTAACTCACTTTTTTATAAGTAACTTCTGTAAATTAATTATTTAGCATCTAGATTTATAATAGAAGGAAGCATCAAGTTACTTCAAGTTTTTATATAACCATTGTTGGGCTTATATTTTAGTTCTGAATCTAATATTCAATGAAGAGAGGGAGAATATATATACCTTCATGTCTTCCACAAAGGAAGGGAATCCACCAATGGTCATAAAAGTTATGAAGGAAGACACAAACGCAAGAAGTGATCCTCTATCCTGTAACATATACAAAATTATTAATTAAAAATGCAAAGTGGATCAAATAGAGGTTTGGTATAGCAGTAATCATATGATTTGAAAGTCAGTCGTCCAAATCTTAGAAATAATCTTTCCGTTAGTAAGGGTAAAGTTGTGTGGCTTTTTCTAATAAAGTGGATTAGATGCATGCATGAATATAATACTCTTCCGGTCCTTAATATATAATCTAATTGAGGAGTTGATCTTGATTCTAAATATAAGACATATTTTTTATATTTATAATTTTTTTCAAATTACCCCTATTGATACTCCCTCAATAATAATTAAAGGATATTTTTGGTAAATCAAAAGTAGTTACAATGCACATGATTAAAAATGATATTATAAATAAATCAACAAATATTTATTACAGATAACTAAATTAATTCCTTTAATATCTATAAATTAGTTATATACCTCTTACCTGAATTGGCCCTTCACTCATGCCCAAATCGTAGAACAAAGTGCCCAAACCTAGAGCCACAGCGACATATATGACAAGGCGCAACCAGTAATAGCCTAAATCACGACGCATGTTCACGAATGATCTCTTTGTAAGCACAATGCACTGCGTATGAAAGCTTGCATGCCCTCTCTTCTTCTTCTCCTCCACCATTCCACTTCCCTGTAATCAACAAATCCAGTAATTATCTTAGCTTATTCAAACATACATAGGTCATATAAAATTTATGCTCTTTTGATAAGGGTGGAATATGGATCCAACATACATGTGAAGATAGTGCTGCTTCTTCTGCTTGAACTTGTTGGTTTAAATCAGAAGACTTGTATGACTTCACAAGCATTTCTATTGCTTCTTCTGTGGGTTTCCTTTGATTTGTAGATAAGCCCAGTTCAATGTCCTGGCAAACAATCAAGAATGATCTCAATCAAATAATGTGTCTGAGTTTAGCCACATGCATGGCTAATATAATGTTTAACTATATATATATATATATATATAGTGCATGAAGCAGACCTGATCATCATCGAAATCCTTGTTTATAGTTTTCAAGAAATGATCAGATGGGTTCTGGAGAGCCGGACAAGGAAAGCCATTTGAAGCAAAGCACTACAACACACAATTAACAAACGCAATATATATAAGTCAGTGCACATATAATTTAAACAAGAGATAAAAACAAAGATACTTCCTCCGTGTTATAAGACACTTCAAACAATTTCACCAGAACCAAGAGGGATGGTCATTAAATTATTAGCTTTATCTAAAAATGGAATAAATTTCTAATTTTACCTATATTTAAATAAAAACTTTTCAAATTTGTATTGCATTAATGACTTTAAATAGGAGTAATTTTGGAAAAACTTAATTAATACCCCCATCAAATGATTAATAATACTACTTTGATCTTTATTATAAGTCTATTATGAAAAAAAAATTGGCCATAAATATAAGTTCACCTAAATAGTTATTAATGATTGTTTTCTAGTTTTACCTCTATCAAATGAGGAAAGAGGTGAGATAAAATATACAACATATCTTTTCAATACACATTATTTAATAAGGGTAAACTTAAAAAATCTTATGAATTTAAGATATATTTAATCACTTAGCTATCATTTTTTAATATGTGAGAATTATATAAAATGGGCCTATAATAAACATAAGAGTGGTAAGATCATTCACTCTTTCAGAAGGTGCCTTTTAATATAAACGGGAGAGAGTTTGTGTGAATGAATGAAAACCTGAAAACCTAACCTGGCTTGCTGCAGAAGAAGGACCAAAGAAGACAGTTTTTCCAGAAGAAAGAAGACAGAGATTATCAAAGAGCTGAAAAACTTCAGTACTAGGCTGATGAATGGATGCAATAATAGTCCTTTGAATCCCATCCTTTCGATCAAGGCTTGCAATTCTGCTCGTGACATAGTACGAGGCTGCACTGTCAAGTCCACTGGTTGGTTCATCAAGAAACAGAAGTCTTGGACGTGTAAGGATCTCTATGCAGACACTAACTCTTCTCTTTTGGCCTCCACTTATTCCCTTACAACCCCAACCTCCAATTCTTGTGTTAACGGCGTCTTGAAGACCCATTTCTCTTATTGTGAGCTCTGCTCTCTCCTTCTTCTCTTCCTTTGTCATTGTGTCAGGTAGTTGAAGCTGAGCTGAATAGTACACGGCTTCTCCAACCGTTAGGGTTGTGAGTAAAGTGTTATCTTGCATTACATATGCCTGCAAGAAAAAAGGTTGAAATATATCATTTTCCAGTGTTTTACGTCTCTCTCTCTCTCTACACACACACACACACTCTTCTAGTGCTATTATAAAGGAGATAGATATTCTTTCCTACTTAATTTATAAATCAGATCATTACATTTTTATATAAATTTATAATTTATTTATTATTATGTAAATTCTGTACTTATGGGTATAATAGATATTAAATAAGAATAAAATTAAAAGTTATTAAGTTTTAAAACAAAGTAAATGAGATCTAAATTTTTTCTTGATTCTAGTAAAACATGTTCCAAATGACTTATAAATAAAATTGTATGAGTATTAACTAAGCACGATCAATTTGAAATTTTAAACATATGCTCTGCGGTTTTTATTTTATATAGTTACATTTAACAATCTAATTAGAAGTGAGGGGGGTTAACTCATGTCTGAAAATAAAATATATTTCTAATTTTGCCCATATTTAAGAGCATAGAAAAGCATTATACATTAGACTTCAAGTCTTCTCTTGATAAATTGTTATAGGAATATTATTTGAAAAAAGTTCATTAATAATTCACTAATAAGTGACTCATATTATAGACTACGAATTTTTTTTAAAAGAAGTTATATATTTGAGACAGGAGAGAGCATACCCAATAATAAAATTATTATTACTTTGACATTCGATTGATTGTTTCTCTTAAAGCTTACCATAGGATGGGTAAGAATTTAAAAGTAATATATTAAAATACAGAGAAATTGACTAATTAGACATATTATACAAGAAAGAAACTAATTTTTCTTAATGTATGAAAAAGTTATACGTACCGAGGTGCCATAAGGCAGTGTTTGTTTGTGGCCATTAATAAGAATTTCCCCAGCTAACCTTGTGTTTGAACCCAATCTCCCTGTGCGATTAAAATTCATTTCAAAGTTTTGGTCAAACACGCCTTAAATAATAATTCATTTTTTAGGAAAAGAAAAACTATATCAAGTTCTTTATCCCTATCAAATTCCAATTTGAATTCTCTATAATCATTTTTTTTAAAATTTACTGTATGTATTATATACTCCCACTGTTCCTAATTAATAAAAGATAATTTATCTAAATTTAGATACCAAGAAAAGACTGAAAGTTAGTTGATGTGTAATAATTTGTTTTTTCTTCTTCAACTATTTCATTCATTTTCTGGAAGATGAAAACATTTTCTCACGACGAAGAAAGGGATAGGGATATTGATGGCAGTGTGTGTCTTAGACAACCATATAACAACTCTGGTTTCTATTGCCCAGACATTTTTCTCTCGCTTGCCATTTTGCTTATCACCGACTCAATAGTCTGTCTCGCTCTCTCCCCTTTTCTTTTGATTCGTGCCATGAACATTCTCCCTTTAGTTTCTCACATATCCGCAGTCTGATTTTATCATAATTATCATTTCCCCACCATGAGTTGCCTCCAGAGCCTCCAGAGCTGAAATCGTTTTTTGTTCTCAAGAGCTGAAATTTCTATCTTCATATTAGGTCGAGCCTGCTATTACCGGTACAGAAAGCAAAGTATCACAAAGTGGTTGAAGCTGCTGTTGATGCGGTGGAGAATGCTCGTCGTCTCTACTTCGATGTAATCCTCTTTTTTTTTTATTAAATAGTTTAGAACTGATTTATTAAATAATGCGGTGGAAAATGCTATTTGGCGTCTTTTTTAATCCTATTATTAAGTATTGAGTAATTATATAATTTAATTTTAGACTTCATGGCTACTCTTCTTCAGATATCTATGACTCAAACTTAAATTTAAAGAGATCTAATAGCATATTACACTTCTCCTAAACAAACTCTGTATAAGAAAGAATACAAAAAGTAAAAGAAGGAATGGATTACCTGCTAAAGTATCAAGAAGAGTGGACTTGCCACAACCAGAAGGACCCATAATGGCCAAAAGCTGGCCTGGTTTTGCATAACCACTTAGACCTTCAAGTATTGCTTTTCTTCCATTATTATTAATCCCTTTCTTCTTCTTCTTCCCACTTGAAGAAGAAGAAGCTGTCACCCACACATCCTCCCACGTCAGCCATATTCCCTTTTCTTCTCCTCCATCCATAATAATATCATTGCTTTTCTTCTTCTTCTTCTCTGTAATTGGACCACGTGTTGCTTCTTCTCCCACCACATCAAACGTCGTCGCTTCAATCTCTAGCCCAGATGGACATGGACGATGAAGGGAAGCCATCGTTGGAAACTAGAGAATTAGAGAGAGAGAGAGGACGTAATAGTATAGTTGAACAATTTCCCTTATACTGATTTGATGTATGGCTTTGAAGAATTCTATATTATTTGTAGGATGTTTGTGTGCCCTAGCTAGCTGGCTACATCATTAACATGTGTTTCATACGTTTTCCTTTCGTCCATGTGTGGCCTGCTAATAATCTTGCGTTTCCCAGGAGGTTGACACTTATTACCTATATATCTACTTTCTACATCTTTCAAGGAGTGTCGGTAATTAAAATCCAATATATATATCAATATCATGAAGCAGATGGACTCAAATTTCACAAAATTTACCTACTCTTCACTTGGAATTTGGTATCTGTGGCATCGTCAAAATATATATATATATATATATATATATATATGAGGAAGTAATAAACTCATATTTAATTGAGAGATTGTTAGAATATCTATGTGGATTTGAACAAAATAACAATAATATATAATGGGAAGGAGGGTTAATATGTATTCAATAATCTAAAATATTTTTAAGTAGTAGTACACTAAAATAGTTTTAGATTTATTTTACCTTTAAAATATTTTTTAATAATAATAAACACCTTAAATTTAAAATATTAAGTATTACTATAAAATTATTTTAGAGTACTAAATAAATTATAAATTAATTTAAGATATTAAGTATTATTAAAAAATTATTTTAGAGTGTTAGATAAATTATAAAATAATTTAAAAAGTGATATCTCATTTTTTATATTATTTATATATGACAGAACTTATCTAGTTTAAAATATATTATTAAATGTGTATTCATGAACCCCTCTAATCATATGTCATCTTCAAGTTATGAAAGACTTTGTTTTCCGTCCAACACTTGGCTCGAGAAAAGTTCCACAACTTGTGAAAAGATCAAACGAATATGACGTTAATATCAGCATCCTGACTTTTAAGTTTTAACAACCACATAATTAAACGTATTATTATATTCATTGTACGAATAAACTGTTTTAATCACAAATTCAACAAAATATTTTTTTCCATAACTTTTTTTTATCGATCTTATTATCAAATATATATTTAAATAGCTAGCTAATTTAAATTAAAATTTTACAACTAACATGCCTCTTTTAGAATTTTTTTAATAAAATAAAATTTGTATATAGTTTACTTATTTTATGATCTAATTGATCACCATTAAATCAAATATTTCTAATGACAAAACAGTTTTTGTTACCTAGTTTTTTTCTTCTCTCCGTTGATATATTAGAGATTTGATTTCCCCGTTAAGCACAAAACATTTGAACTTGCTACGGTTTATGGAAATGTGCTCTCGTGCTGCATGAGGTAATTAAAATAGTGATTCTTTTGCTCCTTTTTTTTAAATACTTATATATTTTAAGAGTGTCACGTTATCTAAATTTAATATAATCAAAATACAATAACTCAATTATGACTCATATAAAAAATTCACAATTTATTTTACATTTTAAAAAATAAATATTTTAATTTAAAAATATAAAAACTGATCTAAATTAAATTAAGAGATTTATTTTTTTAAAAATAAAATAAAATAAAATTTATTTTATATAAGTTTTATCAATTTTTTTTTTAAAAAAACAAAACGAAGGATAAAATACTGGGTCGTGATCATCTGGAAACCAATCAATTACTCGTTGTAATTATAATATTATCTAATTAAACCCACAAGATAATTATTGTTTAGTAGTGGTGATATCAGTGCCACCTACCGGCCTCCTATGCTTTTCCTAAGAGGGTGCATGGATAGAACTAAGTAGGCAGCTCAGTGCTCTATTAAAAAAAAATATGGGCTATATTTTACAGCCTAATATTTGGCCTTACTCGATAAAAGCCCTAACTATTTTGGGTTAGGCATATGTGGGTTAGGCATGGGCGAGTTGAGCATGTTTGAATCGTGATGCTCTGCTTATATTGTGAAAAAAATCTACAATTATAAACTTATAAAATAATACTATATTCATATGTCTTCAAGAGTTAAATAATATCTATAATCCACTAAGAATAAAGCAACAAAAAAATAGTAATTAAAGTTTTGAAATCCATTACATATATTAAAAAAGAAAAACTTTGGAGTCTAAATAGTTTATAATTGTAACTTTGCATCAATCTCCCTAAAATTGACAAAGATGAAACATCTGAAAAAATGACGATTAGCAAAGTTTAAAAAAAATAAAGAAAAAAATTAATTTAGTTATAAATTTTAAAGGATGTAATTAACTACTTGACTATTCATATTTATAAAATTACATTTTAGTCATCAGTATCCATCATATTCATTCTATATAAAATAATGTAATCTACAAATTTTGATATGTAAAAAAATAACTAATTAGGCAGGGCCAAATAGGTAGGACAGCAATCTCTACCTGATGCCTAGCCCTACCTGAATATTGGCCCTGCTTAAAATTACCTATTTTATATTAGGTTATTTTTTACTGAGTTGAACGTGACATTTTTTTGTGAGAGCTCAGACAAATTCACCAAACTATGGATATTTTGCACACGACTAACTTTTTCGATGGACATATCGGCCACGGAATTCAATATATTTCCATCTCAAATCAAGAAAGTAAGATTTTTTTTAATTTCAATATTATCGAAAAGTATAAAAAATGATAATATCATATACTAGATAATTCTAAAAAAAAAAAGTAAAGGATGATCGACAAAAAGCTATAAACTTAAATTTCACAAATATAATATAATCATAACTAAATAAAACCATTGAAATATTTCACATGTTTATTATAATTAAATTGATGACTATATTATTAAAATATTTATATATAGCGGCCACTTTTTCTTTAGGTACCCCGCCGATAACATTGTTTTTAGTTAATCACCATACATTTTTAACCCATTAAGATTATTTTCATAATTTAGGCTGTATTGTAAAGATAGCCAACTAATCAATAAGATTAGAAGGAGAGAAAAGATAAAAATAAAAAAATGAGAGAAATAAATTATATTCTTCCACCATTTCTCAACACAAATGATATGCTCCATTTATAGGTATAATCTTACATATAGGTTACACCTAAACTTAAATAACAAATAGTAGATAATAAAATTTATGAATGACCTAGTAGAAGTTACAAACTTAATATAATAGTAGAAGGTTAATTAAGTAGTGAACGTTACTTGGTGAAGTTGAAGTTGAAGAGGAAGAGGGAGATGTATATCCACATTTTAATATTTATAACTCTCACTTTGGATGTCCATTATTTAATAATATGCCTCATTAAAAAACTTTAAATAAAACCTAATGGAAGAAAAAGAATACACAATTAATTGATATACTCACAGCTCTGTCTCATTAAAAATCTTGCTAAAAAAATCTAGTAGGACAAAACCTTAGTAAAAAAAAAAGAGTACAACATGTATTGACTCCCCCTTTTAGCAACTTTAGTTGATATCTCTAAATCTGCGAAGTTTGATATCATTTACGAGTTTCTCAAATACTGTTGTCGGAAGTGACTTAGTGAACAAATCTAATAGATTTTTTTTGAAACGGATTTACTGGATATTAATCTCACTATTCTTTTAAAGATCATGTGTGAATTTTTTTTTTAAGAAATATGCTTTGTCCTATCTCCTTTGATATTACCCTTTTTTTAATTGGGTAATATATGCAATATTATTTTTATATATGACTGTTATGATCATTTTACTATATGGCAATCCATAAGTGGTACGTATATGATGTATTATCAATCTTAACCATATAAATTCTCCACTTGCATCACGTATCGCTTTCATTTTTGCATGATTAGAAGATATGGATAATATGCTTTGTTTCATTGATCGCCATGAAATAACTGTACCTAGGGGTGTTAGCGGCTGGGCAGGGCAACCCCCTGCCCAATGCCCTGCCTGAAAAAATCATGGGTTGAATTTTGCAGCTTGAAGCCCGGCCCTACCCGGTAAAAGCCCTAACCATTTTGGGCTGGGCATGGGCGGACTGGGTGTGGGCGGGCTGGGCATGCCCAAATTGTGATGCCATGCTTATGTTATGGAAAAAAATCTGCAATTATAAACTTCTAAAATAATACCATATTCATAAATCTTCAAGAATTAAATAATATCTATAATCCACTAAAAATAAGGTAACAAAAAGATAATAATTAAAATCTTAAAATTTATTGCATATAAAAAAAGTCTTGAAGTCTAAGTAGTTTGTAATTACAACTTTATATCAATTTTTCAAATGTTGACAAGGATGAAGTATCTAAAAAAATAAAATAAATAATTATAATTTGTAATGTAATCATATTATGATTAGTAAAGTTAAAAAAAATTAATATAGTTATAAATATTAAAAGACGCAACTTACGTACTTAACTATTTATATTTCTAAAATAATCCTTTAGTCACCAGTAACTATCATATTTTTCCTTCCAACTGTAGCATCTAGGGAGAAAAGTAAATAAATAAAAAAAAAGGAGTGCTCATGGGCAGGGCAGGGCAGGGCAGGGTAACCCCCCTGCCCGGTGCCCAGCCCAAAAAAAGTATGGGCTACATTTTGCAACCCGATGCCCAGCCCTGCCCTATATTTATTGGGCTGGGCAGGGCTTTTTTTTTGCTGGCTCAGGTGGGCATATCGGGTCGCGGGCTTTATGAACACCCCTAGCTGTACCACTACATGTGAATAAATAGCATATTTGTGATCTACCAACATGTGAATCAAACTAAAACCTAGCATCAGCATAGCCGACAAAGTCAGTCTTGTGTTCATTCGAATAAAATAATCCTATATCTATAGGACCCTTCAAGTAACGAAGAATATGCTTAATCCCATTCCAATATCCTCGTGTTGGTGAAAAACTATATCTTGCTAGTAAGTTGACGTCAAATGATATATCCAGTCGTGTGTGACTAGCAAGATATATAAGCACACAATTGTACTAAGGTACAATACTTCTGGGCTAAGTAGTTCTTCATCACCTTCTTGAGTTTTAAAAGGATCTTTATCCTTTTCTAGATATTTTACAATTATCGGAGTGCATAATAGATGTGATTTATCTATATAGAAATATTTTAAGACTTTTATCGTATAAGTTTCTTGATGCACGAAAATATCATTTTTCAGATGTTCAATTTATAGTCCAAGGCAAAAGTTTGTTCTTCCTAGGTCCTTCATTTCCAACTCTTTCTTTAAGCAATTCATCTTTTTGAAAATCTCTTCAAGAGTTCCAATGATATTTCATCAACATAAACAACATTTATAACAAATTCATTTTCAGATCTTTTTATGAAAATATATGGGCATATTTAGTTATTTTTATATTATTCTTTTAATAGATATTCATTAAGTTGATTATGCCACATACATCTTGATTGCTTGAATCCATATAAAGACTTATTTAACTTAATTGAGTATCATTCTCGATGAATTGTATGTTTTTAGCAACTCAAATTTGTCAAAGAGACTTATATAAATGTCATTGTCAAGTGAGCCATACAAATAGGCTATAACAACATCTATTAGACGTAAATCAAGTCCTTTATTTACTATCAGACTAATTAGATATCGAATAATAGTTGCATCCACCACTAGTGAGTATGTTTCTACAAAAGCAATACTTGCATTGGTTAGTTTCAACAAAATAGAGGATTAGCGAATACATTATTTGTGATCATGCTCAACTCAATCTGCACTAGTCTTGCAATCAACTGCAAATGTTTAATTAATAATTATGCAAGTCCATTTTGTGTATGAACATGTGCTACAGTATATTCAACATCAATTTCCAGAGACATACAATACTCATTGAAAGCTTGTAAAGTAAATTCACCAGCATTATCTAGACGTATTTTTTAATAGGATAATCTGAAAAATATGCTCTCAATCTAATTAGTTGAGTAAGTAATCTTGCAAATGTTATGTTATGAGAAGATAATAAGTAAACATATGACTATCTTATTGATACATCAGTTATAAACATATAATATCTAAATGGTCTCATGGTGAGTGTATTAGCTCATAAATATCTCCCTGTATACGTTCTAGAAATATGAGAGACTCACTTTCTATTTTTACTGGTGATAGTTTCATAATTAGTTTCCCTTTAGAATATGTAACACATGAAAAAAAAAATATGGGATTATGGAATTGGTTGTCTTTTTAATGAATGTCTAAATGAATTCTCAATTATTTTTTGCATCATTATTATCCCAGGATAGCTTAACCGGACATGCCAAATATTAAATTTATTCTCACTTGCAAACTTCTGGTTTGCAATGACGTGTGTTTCAATTGTACTAATAAATATGTAGTATATGCCACAGGAAAAAGTAGAAAATTTTTTCAATGTTCATTTTTTACCATACATCATGTTTGTGATAATGAGATATTCCTAATTTTCTTTATTTGTTGTTTCAATATGGTATCAATTTCTATGGATATCCTTGAACCTAAACAAATTCCTGTTAGATTTGGAGGAATAAAATACACTATCAATGTATAATTGTGTTCATCTAGGTGACAATACATTAGCTATTCTAAAACTATCAATCATCTTTATTCTTTCAGATATAGTCTAGACACTGACTTCTCGCATCACCAAAGAAATTTTTTTTTACATTTCTGAATATTGTTTGAGTTGTTGCACTATTAACGAGACATAGATCTTCCTTATTAATGTCAATGAGTGCCATTTTTCATTAACAAGAACATAACAAATGAAGAAGAAACACAAAAGAATTAATGAAAATAAATACTCATAATTTTATTTATTGGAAAAAATAACTTCATAGTAATTTTTTTTAGAGAAGTATAAACTTTATTATAACAAAAAGAAAACACACATAAGTATAAAAGTTTAGCTTATTTTTGAATACTCCTATCACCAATTAGGTGATCAAATCTTCTATTAGGACGGGCAAAGAAATCAGCAACATCCAAATGAGTCATATCTATGTTGTCATAATCAGAATCGCTTTATTTACAAACAAAATTTGTTTATATCTTTAGCTCTTTACCTTTATTTTTATTTTTTCTTTTAAGCAATTATTGGTATAGTTTAACTAAATGTCTTGGTATACAACAAGCATGAGCTCAATGACCTTTGCCACCACAACGATGACATAACTTCTCAATATAATTATCATTCTCACTAGTTTCCTTTTGTGGTTATCATCATTATTTGCCCACATCGAGTAGGAATCGCGATCGCGTCTATGTCCATATCCCTGACCATGGGATGATTCATTTGTAACTACATTCATTTCTGAGAATGCGGAATAGCTATTTGGATGAGATTCAGGATTTCTCATCAGAAGCTCATTATTTTGTTTAGCTACCAAAAGGCAAGAAATAAGTTCAGAATACTTTTTTGAAACATTTTTCACTATATTATTGATACAAGAGCACAATAGATATATGAAATGTGGAGAATATTCTTTCTAACATGTCATCATCAATAATTTTTTTCACATAGTTTCAATTGAGAACTAATTCTAAACAGTGCATAATTGTACTCACTGACTGATTTAAAATATTATAAACAAATATGCATTAAGTCATAACCAGCTTTTGGAAGAATTATAGTTTTTTGGTTGTGATACCTTTCTTTTAGGTCGTTCCAAAGAACAAGTGGGTATTTGACAGTTAAATTCTCAATTTTTAGTCCTTCATCCAAGTGGTGGGGAAGAAAGATCATGGCTTTGGCTTTATCTTTGTTGAATTCCTTATTACTTTCCTTGATAGTATCTCCTAAACCTATGGCATCTAGATGGATTTTCGCATCTAGTATTTAGGAAAGATAATTCTTTATATTAATATCAAAAGCTACAAACTCAAATTTTATAAGATTCGACATAATGATACTATCATAAAAATGTAACAAAAGTTAAATAGAGATCGAGATTAAGAATGTTGAATAATTAGGAAATAATCCTATATATATGAAATTATAATTCAACAAGAAAGTAATATAGAAACTCACATTGTGCTGATAGACTTTACAATAACATCAATTTCTAGAGCAGTCGTACTAATAACGTATTATAAAACTAGCCAACCAATCAATAAGAGTAAGAGGAGAGAAAAGATGAAGACAAGAAAATGAGAGAAGTAGATTGTATTCTTCTACCTTTTTTCAATACAAACGACATACCCTATTTATAAGCATAGTCTTATATGTAGATTACACCCAAACTTGAATGAAAAATATTGGGCAATAAAATTTATGAATGATCTAGTAAAAGTTATAAGCTTAATATAGTAATAAAGGAATAATTGAGTAGTGAAGTTGAAAAAGAAGACGAAGATTGATATCCACATTTTAATATTAATAACAGATTGTATATCAGTACATATCTATCATTGTAGAAGTTTACAGGGTGTACATGGTAATTAACAGGTGCAATACATTTAAAATATTGAATTTCAACTGAATTTATTAACATTAATTCCAGTTTTAAGCTAGTCAATTATATATGTTATACGCTCGAGTTATTCAAGCTAATTAATTGACTATTGACTTATACTAGTATATATAACGCTCTCTCTCTAACCTTGTTTGTTCATCCACATTCTTCCACATATAAGATATTAGATTGTGAAGCACATCACACATGGTGACGCCTAATGATTTATTTTTCTTGCCATTTTTTATTTATTGACCCACTTTTTATTTAACTTTGCTTTGTTTGCACAAATAGTTACTGTACAAGGGCTAATAGAGCAAAGGTACCAGGACCAACGGTGTTAATAGAAAAAATTGAAGGATTTAATAAAGAGAGAAATAAACATATCTATCAAATTAAAAAAGATTAATGCCTAATTTACCTTGTAAGTTTTTCGTATGAGTTGTAAATATTTAGAAGTTTTTTTTATCAATATCATCTAAAAGTGTTAAAAAATTAGCAATGCAGCTCTTAGATATTAAAAATATTAACAGTTAACCTTAGTTTTTTAATAATTAGGGCAATTTAGCTATTTTTTAACACTTTTGTCAATGTTGATATAATAAAAACTTCCAGATACTTACAGCTTTTAAGCAAAAACTTCTAGGACAAAATTTGCCTATAATTCAATTAAAAATTGAGGGAAAATATACGTACTTGTAAAATGGTTTTTCCATGTTCTTTCATAACTATACTTCTAAATGCATCCTTCTATGAAATGTAGAAGCAGAAGCTACCTTTAAAGAGATTAAGAGAGTAGGAATGACACCAACAATGAAGTCCCATACGGTTCTTTTGTCTGCCTATTCCAAGACATGAAACGTCGGTATACTTTAACATATGGTCCTTCTAAATGCGTGGACATTCTTAACCAAATGCGCAAATCTGGCCTGAAACTAGATACTTATGTTCTCAACAGTATGCTAAACCTGTATGGAAGGCTAGGCCAATTTGAAAAGATGGAGGAAGTACTAATGGAGAAAAGATCACGTGTAGATGATATCAGCACATACAACACCTGAATAAACTTGTACGGACGAGCTGGTCTCATCGACAGAATGGAAGAGCTGTTCCGGTCTCTCGCCAGCAAGGATTTAAAACCCAACGTGGTGACTTGGACATCTCGGATTGGAGCTTACTATAGAAAGAAACTCTATAGTAAGTGCTTAGAAATATTTGAAGAAATGGTTGATTCTGGTTGTTACCCAGATGCAGGAACTGCTAAGTTACTACTAGCAGCATGTTCCAATAAGAATCATATTGATGAGCAGGTTTCTATTGTAATTAGAACAATGCATAAGGATTTGAAGACTTTTTTGCCTACATGATTTTTGCTTTCCTTTATGAGGTTAGCTAACGAGATAATGCATTCTTATAAACTTTAGTCTAAACAATAAAATTGCATATTAAATATATAAATTATGCCCTGCTTCCTGTTATAGGCACCTTCTTGAAGGAACGTTTTAGACATTCTTATCATTTTTATAAGGCATTTGATAATTTCAAGTAGTAATAAGTTTTTCATACATGGTCATATTTAATGAGAATAGTGAGAGATAATAAAAATTAATATGACATTAGAATTTAGTATAATTAATAAATATAATATTAAAATTCACTTGAATTTTAATAATTTTAACTCTTTTTCTTGATACACGAAAATTAGTTAGAAGTTATTTATATTTAAAACTAAAAGAAGTACTAATTACTATTAAGAGATATACTCCCTCTGGTACACAGCAAACCAAGTCATTTCAACCAATTCATTACAACTAAGAAATGCCAGCCAACTTATAAAATTTGTTTTAAATTTAAAAATTTTAAATTTACCTATATTAAATAAAGTTTTGAAGGAAAGAGAAAAATATAAAAAGTAAGAAAATTAACAAATAAGTATTAATTACACGTGACATATATCATGAAACAAAGAGTTTCTCTAAAGGTGACTTATACTGTGGAGCTGACGAGGAGGAGTACACTGACATTTTATCAGTAGAGTTACTAATAATACATTGATGACAGCCATAATTAAACATAATCTTATTCTAATCACACATTGGATTTTATTTAAGCAGCTACTTCATGTAAAGGAGTAGCATTTGGATTAGCCATGACCTGAATGCTTCTCTTAGGATCAGGCGCAGAAAGCAAAGAAGCAATTACAGGCTTCATCTTCTCAGTGCCCTTAATAATCACCAAGAACAAAACTCTATACACAACAATCATCCCCAGAAGAATCCCAAGATCAACCCACTTAGAATATCTCATGTTAACTTGCCATACGCTTCTCAGAATCTCTTCCCCACTTCTACTACCAAACCTGAGTCCTTCAAACTCGTTCTTGAACAGACCTTGGTATGCGTAGCGATGGAAGGCGACGTAGAACAGAGGAAACTTCCAGAAGATTCTGGGAAGGTCATGGGGCAATCTGAAGAAGCCTCCTGCAAGCATCATGATACCTTGAAGACCAGCACCGGTTATGATTCCCATGAGGAAGTTAGGGACAATGCTTGCCACTATCATCATGAGGCTTTCAACTAGCATTAAACATGAAAAGAGGATGCCGCAGAAGAAGATGAAGTTTTCTGCAGATTTTTGAAGGCCTGGGAGGTAATAGGCTATGGCTCCAGGAATGAGAGTGACGAGTACTAGGTATGGGATTGAAGATAAGGTGTTTCCTATAACATACGCTGTCACTCCATAGTGACCATTTAGCCTTTCCCTTTGAAATACCTGCATCAGTAGAGAAATGGTGACTATATATGCATATATATGTACGTATATTCACACCTTTTTAAGTGATAGAGTGAGAGTTCTTTTATATCAGGTATCCGAAAGCTTTTCTAGATCCTATTACTAGATATCCGAGTAACCAACTAATTTAGTTTTAGAGTTTATGATTGTCTCTCCCAACACAAGTGTTTCCTCTATGAGACGAACTCGACACTTATAAAGATCTATTAGGACCTTATACTACCAAATCAACTCAGTGTTAATAGAGTAAGAGTTATTAGAATACACATGATGTCTTAGCTTAAACCCTCAAAGGTCGAACGGATCATTCCACACTCACATGTTAAATATTCATGGTATATATATGACGACTAATTTGAATTTGAGTTGTGTTAATGAGGAAAACTATTCTTTTAATATGGTTCTTTTTCATTCACATAATTTGAACTCAATACTATGATTAAAAGGTAGTCCTCTAATTCTAAATGTAAGAAATGTAAGAATTAATAGAGGAATTTATTTTGATCTAAATATAAAAATTCAATCCATTTCATCATTTCGTAAATTTATAATTTATATCTTAAATTCTCTTCATTAATTACATATATTAAGATTATTTATCAAATGAGTATTTTTTGTGCAAATGATTAGAAAGAATATTTTAGAGAAACTAACAAACTTTTTTACAAGTAACTTCTATAAATTAATTATCTAGCATCTAGATTTATGATAGAAGGAAGTATCAAATTACTTCAATTTTTTATATTATGTTGGGCTTATATTTTAGTTCTGAATCTAATATTCAATGAAGAGAGGGAGAATATATATACCTTCATGTCTTCCACAAAGGAAGGGAATCCACCAATGGTCATAAAAGTTATGAAGGAAGACACAAACGCAAGAAGTGATCCTCTATCCTGTAACATATACAAAATTATTAATTAGAAATGTAAAGTGGATCAAATAGAGGGTGAGTTTTAGCATAGCAATAAAGTTATTATTATATGATTTGGAGGTCAATAGTTTAAATCTTAGAAATAATCTTTCTATTTATAAAGGTAAAGTTGTGTAGCAGCCTCTGATCTTTAATATAGGATCTAATTGAGAAATTAATTTTAATCCTAAATATAAGATATATTTCTTATATTCATATACTTTTTTTAAATTACCCCTAGCCTATTGATACTTTATCAACAATAATCAAGTAAAATGGGGAAATAAGCGAGTTAAAGAAAATTATTAAGGCATTTTAGAAAAAGTATATTATACCAACTAACTTAACTAACTTCCTTAATCTAATTAAATTAGTTAAATATATTATATATTAAAGATTGGAGGAGAAGTACCTTTAGTCCTAAATATAAAAGGTAGACAAATAGTTCACTTTGATCTTAAATATAATACTTTAGTTCACTTTGCCACACAAATTTATCACTTCCCCCAAAAGTCTCCCTATATTGATTGCATATAGTAAAGAATTTCTATCAAGGGTAGTTATAATACATATGATTAAAAAATGATATTATAGGTAAATCAATATACATTTATTACACATAACTAAACTAATTTCTTAAATTAGTTATCTATCTATTAATATATATTATATATTAAGGAGAAGAGGAGTGTATATAATGAAGTCGATCTCAAAATGTTATTGTTTCTTACCTGAGTAGACCCTTCACTCATGCCCAAATCATAGAACACAGTGGCCAAACCTATAGCCACAGCGACATATATGACAAGGCGCAACCAGTAATAGCCTAAATCCCGACGCATGTTCACGAATGATCTCTTTGTAAGCACAATGCACTGCGTATGGAAGCTTGCATGCCCTCTCTTCTTCTTCTCCTCCTCCCCCATTCCACTTCCCTGCAATCAACAAATCCAGTGATTATCTCAATTTCTTCATTCATTCATTCACTCATACATACATACATACATACATACATACATACATACATACATACATACATACATACATACATACATACATACATACATACATACATACATACATACATACATACATACATACATACATACATACATACATACATACATACATACATACATACATACATACATAGGTCATATAAAATTTATGCTCTTTTAATAAGGGTGGAATATGGAACCAACATACCTGTGAAGATAGTGCTGCTACTTCTGCTTGAACCTGCTGGTTTAAATCAGAAGACTTGTATGACTTCACAAGCATTTCTATTGTTTCTTCTGTAGGTTTCCTTTGATTGGTAGATAAGCCCAGTTCAATGTCCTGATAAACAAGCAAGAATGATCTCAATCAAATAATGTGTCTGAGTTTAGCCACATGCATGGCTAATATAATGTTTAACTATATATATATATATAGTGCATAAAGCAGACCTGATCATCATCGAAATCCTTGTTTATAGTTTTCAAGAAATGATCAGATGGGTTCTGGAGAGCCGGACAAGGAAAGCCATTTGAAGCAAAGAACTACAACACACAATTAACAAACGCAATATATATAAGTCAGTGCACATATAATTTAAACATGAGATAAAAACAAAGATACTTCCTCCTGTTATAAGACACTTCTAACAATTTCACTAGAACTAAGAGGGATGGTTGTTAAATTATCAGCTTTGTCTAAAAATAGAATAAATTTATGATTTTACCTATATTTAAATAAAAAAATTTCAAATTTGTATTGCATTAATGACTTTAAATAGGGTAATATTGGAAAAAATTAATTAATACCCCAACAAGTGATTTATAATACCACTTTAGTCCTCATTATAAGTCCATTGTGGAAAAAAAATTGGTCTTAAATATAAGTTCACTTAAAGAATTATTAATAATTATTTTCTAATTTTATCCTTATCAAATGAGGAAAAGGGTGAAAGAAAATGTATAACATATTTTTTCAATACACATTATTTAATAAGGTCAAACTTGAAAAATCTCATGAAATAAGATATATTTAATCACTAAACTATTATTTCTTAGTATGTGAGAATTAGATAAAATAGGCTTATAATAAAGATCATATCAGAGTGGTAAGGATTATTCACTCTTCTAGAAAGTGGCTTTTAATAAAAACCGGAGGGAGTATGTGTGAATGCATGAAAACCCTAACCTGGCTTGCTGCAGAAGCAGGACCAAAGAAGACAGTTTTACCAGAAGAAAGGAGACAGAGATTATCAAAGAGCTGGAAAACTTCAGTACTAGGCTGATGAATGGATGCAATAATAGTCCTTTGAATCCCATCCTTTCGATCAAGGCTTGCAATTCTGCTCATGACATAGTACGAGGCTGCACTGTCAAGTCCACTGGTTGGTTCATCAAGAAACAGAAGTCTTGGACGTGTAAGGATCTCTATGCAGATACTAACTCTTCTCTTTTGGCCTCCACTTATTCCCTTACAACCCCAACCTCCAATTCTTGTGTTAACGGCGTCTTGAAGACCCATTTCTCTTATTGTGAACTCTGCTCTCTCCTTCTTCTCTTCCTTTGTCATTGTGTCTGGTAGTTGAAGCTGAGCAGAATAGTACACTGCTTCTCCAACCGTTAGAGTTGTGAGTAAAGTGTCATCTTGCATTACATATGCCTGCAAGAAACAAGGTTGAAATATATCATTTTTCAGTGCTTTACGTCTCTCTCTCTTTCTCTCTCTATATATATATAGACACACACACACACACTCCTCTAGTTCTATTTATAAGGGAGAAAGAGAATTTTTTTCTTACTTGATTTATAAATTATATTATTAAATTTTTTATATAAATTTATAATTTTATCCTTTATTTATTGCTGTGTAGACTCTGTGCTTATGGGGTATAGTAGATATTAAATAGGGTTAAAGTTAGAAAATTGTTAAGTTTTAAAGTAAAGTTAATAAGATATAATGTTTATAAAAAATGTTTGAAATGATTTATATATAGAATTAGAGGAGTATTAACTAAGCACAAACCGTTTGAAATTTTAAACATATACTCCGTGGTTCTTATTTTATATAGTTATCTCTAATAATAGGTGGTTAACTCATTGACTTTGTCTGAAAATAAAGTATTTTTTTTTAATTTTGCCTATATTTAAGAGCATAGAAAAGCACTATACATTAGATTTCAAGTCTTCTCTTATTAAATTGTTATAGGAATAATATTTAAAAAAGGTTCATTAATAATTCACCAATAATTGACTCATATTATAGATCAAGAATTTTTTTTAAAAAAAAAAAATCTTATATTTGAGACTGGAGATAGCATACCCGATGATAAAATTATTATTATCTTAACATTCGATTGTTTGTTTCTCTTAAAGTTTACCATAGGATCGGTAAGTAATTAAAAGTAACATATGAAAATATAGAGAAATTGAATAATCAGACATTTTATACGAGAAAGAAACTAATTTTTCTTAATGTATGAAAAAGGTATACGTACCGAGGTGCCATAAGCCAGTGCTTGTTTGTGGCCATTAATAAGAATTTCCCCAGCTTGCCTTGTGTTTGAACCCAATCTTCCTGTGCGATTATAATTCATTTCAAAGTTTCGGTCAAACAAGCCTTAGATAATAATTCATTTTTTTGGAAAAGAAAAACTATTTCAAGTTCTTTATCCCTATCAAATTCCAATTTGAATTCTCTATACTCATCAATTTTTTTAAAAAATGTACTGTATGGATTATATACTCTCACTGTTCCTAATTAATAAAATATAATTTCTCTAAATTTATATACCAAGAAAACATTGAAATTTAGTTTATGTGTAAAAATTTGTTTTTTCTTCTTCAACTATTTCATTCATTTTCTGGGAGATGAAAACATTTTCTCAGGACGAAGAAAGGGAAAGGGGATATTGATGGTGGGAAAAAAGAAGCTCAAAATTATTGTGGGTCCCACCTGGTTGATAACATTAATTTACAATACCAAACAAGCCTTAGAAAAATTGAATACTAGGAAACAACAAGCATATGCTTCATGAGGTTTTTCCATGTTAGTTGTATAGCTTTTAATGTCATGGAATAATAGAGGGTTTCGTAGAAAATATTGTTTCTTGCATGGTCTTATGTGAACCACATGATTTCATTTTGGGTAACATTTTGATTATATATCATTTTAAGGGTTAGGTAAATTATTTTAGGAGAAAATAATAAATATTTGAAATAAAATGGTTAAAAGTTTTATATTTATAACTAAAACTAACCTCTAATTAATCAGCTCATACATTTAGAATTAGAAAAATAATTCTTTTAATTATTGGCATTAGAAACTACTCATTTGATAAAAAAATATTTTAATATATGCAATTAATAGAGTGATTAGTTAAAAATATTATAACTTTAAAAGATAAAGTGCATTGAGGTATTAATTCAAAACCAAAACAAACTCCTTTATTTTTTTATACTATTAACTAGTATTCGACGCCTTTTCTAGATCCTATTATCATGTATCTGAGCAACCGTATAATCTAGTTTTAGAGTTCATGATTATACCTTCCAGCATAGATGTCTTATCTTAAACTTAAAAAGAATCTAACAAAAATTTATATTGCTAGATAAATTTTATATTAATAAAATAAACTCTTTTATTAACTTTTATATTTAACTTCATCTAGAGAGAGAGAAAGATATGATATTTGAAGCAAAAGAATATAGAAAGTGAAAGAAGGAATGAATTACCTGCTAAAGTATCAAGAAGAGTGGACTTGCCACAACCAGAAGGACCCATAATGGCCAAAAGCTGGCCTGGTTTTGCATAACCACTTAGACCTTCAAGTATTGCTTTTCTTCCATTATTATTAATCCCTTTCTTCTTCTTCTTCCCACTTGAAGAAGAAGAAGCTGTCACCCACACATCCTTCCACGTCAGCCATATTCCCTTTTCTTCTCCTCCATCCATAATAATACCATTGCTTTTCTTCTTCTTCTTCTCTGTAATTGGACCACGTGTTGCTTCTTCTCCCATCCCATCAAACGTCGTCGCTTCAATCTCTAGGCCAGATGGACAGGGACGATGAAGGGAAGCCATTGTTGGAAACTAGAGAGAGAGAGAGAGAGAGAGAGAGAGAGAGGAAGTAATAGTATAGTTGAACAATTTGCCTTATACTGATTTGATTTGATGTATGGCTTTGAAGAATTCTATAGTATTTATAGGATGTTTGTGTGCCCTAGCTAGCTGGCTTCATCATTAACATGTGTTTCATATTTTTCCTTTCGTCCATGTGTGGCCTGCTAATAATCTTGCGTTTCCCAGGAGGTTGACACTTACCAATATATCTACTAAGTTTCTATATCATTTAAGGAGTGTCGATAATTAAAATCCAATATATATATATATATATATATATATATGCACATGGACTCAATTTTAATTTGATACCTACTCTTCACATGGAATTTGGTATCTGTGACATCTTCAATTAATATATACGAGGAAGTAATAAAATCATTTAATTGGGAGATTTTTCGAATATCTATGTGGATTTGAATAAAATAACATTAATATATAAGCGAAGGAGGATTAATATTTATTCAATAATCTAAAATATTTTTAAGTAGTAACATATAATATTCTAAAGTATTTATTTAGGATATTGAATATTATTAAAAAACTATTTTAAGATATTAGATAAATCATAAATTAGTTTAAAATACTGAATATTATTACTTTATAGGTAGATATACCTTAACTCTAATAAATTTTATTAAAAGTGATATCGCTTTTTTTTTTATGTAATTTATATATGACAAAACTTATCTAATTTAAAATATATTATTAAATGTATATTCATGAACCACTTTAATCATATTATGAAAATGACTTTGTTTTCCGTCCAACATTTGGCTCGAGAAAAGTTTCAAATTGTTAAAAGATCAAAAGAACATGACGTCATAAAAGAATATCAGCATCTTGACTTTTAACAACCACATAATTTCACGTATTATCATATTCATAGTACGAATAAACTGTTTTAATCACAAATTCAACAAAACATTTTTTTTCATAATTTTTTTTTATTACTAAGTATATATCTAAATAGTCAACTAATTTAAATTAAAATTTTATAATCAACATGCCTGTCTTAGGGTTTTTTTTCTAATAAGATAAAATTTGAATATAATTTATTCATTTTATGACTTAGCTGATCTTATTGCGACAAAATAGATTTTTGTTACCTAGATTTTTTTCTCCCTTCATAATGGAGATTTGATTTCCCCATTAAGCTCAAAAACATTTGAACTTGCTAGGGTTTATGGAAATGCGCTCTCGTGCTGCATGAGGTAATTAAAATAGTGATTCTTATGCTCTCCTTTTTTAAAAAAAATTATATATTCTGAAAATATCACGTCATTTAACCTTAATTCAATCAACATATAACTACTTAGTTGACAGCTCATAAAAAAAATATATGATTTATTTTATTTATTTAAGAAATAAATATTTTAATTTTTTAAAAAATTAAATTTATTTTAATCAAATTAAGATCTATATTTTTTAAATATAAAATAAAATAAAATTTATTTTAGATGAGTTATTAACTAATTAAAATTAAAATATTATAGTATATAAATATTTTTCTCAAACTTTGTGTTTTATTGGATGAACGAGGTGGAGATTTTTTTTCAACGGTATGAATTAGAAAACATATTTTATTAAATTAAATGCTTCTATTTAATAACCACTTTGACCAAGTCTAATCAAATCGTCATCATCTTCACGGATGAAAATGAGAAACTTTTTCCCTAACATTTGGTTCGAGAAAATTCAATTGTAAAGATCAAAAGAATAATATGACGTAAAAACCCATCATTAAAGCACTGAACTTGAATTTTCGAAATTATGTGTATTATTTCAATATAGAATAGAGGGCGCCCTAATATTATAAATAGAAATGACACTTAAATATTTATATAGATTAATATATATCTTAAAATTTTTATAAAAGAAATTAAAATTGGAAAAAATCCCTTTTAAAAATTTTATTACGGATAAGGACTTAAATTGGTATTTCATATATACAAAATTTATAAAGTATTAATACTCTGTGTGTATAAAGCTTTATCTGATATTCTTTTCCCTGATAAAATTTTTAGTGAGCAAATTTTTTTCTAATTTTCTCTAAATTAATATATTTTTAAATAAAAAGGGATAAAATAGTTAAAATATTTTATAATTTAGGACAAAATTAGGATATTTTTTCTATAGTCTATGTATGTGAAAGGAACTTATTAAATAGTGTGTCCCAAATATATTAATTAAGATAAGAAATTATGAGACTCCCCATTTTTCTTTCTTGAAACTTTGTATTCATTCTAAGCATCAGTCATAGCACCATCGTATACTACTACTTATAAAAAATGAGATTTTTCTTGAGAAACTTATTGGTTTGAGAGAAATGTTGAAATTGTGAAAAAGACTAATATTACGCCGCCCTACAAAACAAATTAAAATGTGCTAAGCTTTGATAACCGCATAATATTTGTGGCCAAGAAAAGGACCACATTTTTCTTCTGTTTGTTTTTTTGTTTGAAATGGACCACAATTATTATTATTATTATTATTATTTCGTCGTACATTACAACCACAAATTAATTCAAAAATTTGACCCCTCATAGGTCCTATTCAAAATTTGTAACATTGTAGGTCCCCAAATTAATGGGAGCATTAAATTATAAGCTTCCAACTAAATGGTTGTTACATCTACTTTTCCCACCGTACTGCAAATGTTTTTTTTTTTTTTTAACTTCCTATGTTGGTTTATCTGTTTATAGGCATTGGTGTCTATCTGTATATTAGAGATATATATTTAAAATACTGTTATGTATTAAATATAAATATATTTTTTAATAAAAATTTAAATATCAGTTTATCATATTTTAAGGACTAATTTACATATGCATATGAGATGTGACTTATGTATTGTTTTACATTTATTTACTTAAATAAATTTGGCTTTCCATAAAAAAAATTTGAATTTTTTTGGTTAAATTATACATAATTTTTCTAAATTTTGAACTATTTGTGTAAATAGTCATGTTAACTTGAGTTCGAATCAAGTTATGTACATAAAAAATTTTTATTAAGAGATATTAAACTCATTTCAAAGAACTCTATATCTCGGGAGGACTAGTTTCTGATTATCAATTTGGGATATCATCTGAACTTTAAAAAAGAAAACTTGGGAGGTGAAGAACTATAAATCCTTCTTGCCTAAACCGAATTAGGTGTCACTTGGTTAACAAAATACTAACTTGTTCCATGTCATTGATATGCAAATTTTTTGTTCTGTTCCAGGTTTCAACAGAAGAAAGCAGGAGGTTTGTGATTAATCTAAGTGCTCCAACAATTAACTAATTAATTAGTACACCTATAAATCCGAGACCAGGAGGAAATAATAGCAAATCAGTATTGATTTTTTTCTTAAAAAATGTTGATTAAATGATTTTAGAAAAAATTGAGAAAAATCTCCTATTAGAAATCTTATTAGTAAAAAAACCTGATAAATTTTTATATACAAAAAAAATACCGTCACTTTATAAATTTTGTATAAATATAATACCTGTATTTTAATTTAGATTCTTGTCATAAAAAAAAATTAATAGAAGACTTTTTCCCAAAATTTTGTCATGATTTTAATGTCAATCTGTACATCTATATTTTCCACGCATAATTTTGAAAATTTTCAAAGTTCAATTTTTAGACTAATTACGCATGTTTTATCATCTACCACAAACTATTTTTTGACCGATCAAGCGGTCATATGCATCAATCCAGACACGTGTTGAGAGAAGGAAGAAAGAAGAAAGAAGTGGCATCAGAAAGCTTTCCAAGAAATGTACGCAAAGTGAGAATATGGGCCGGATTCGGATCCGGATCCTCTCTGTGGCGATGGCCGCTCTTGCAGCAGCCCTTAATATTGGGCATCTAGATTAATCTAATAGCCCTCAATGCGCCACATCATCATTTTATCAGCATATGGAATTTTTTTAAGATTCTTTTTAGGGTGGAGTGCCCAATTTCTTAAACCTACTCATTTTAATTGTAGGATTTATTAGGGATCCAGACTGATGTGTGTGGATCCAGATAGACATATCATAAATGGGGGCAAAATTCACCCCCCAAACAAATATAACTTTGTTAACTGCCAACGGGGCTAAGTCTAACACGTCAAAGACTAATATAGGTTTATTTGAATAAAAATTTTAAAAAAAAGTTTATAAAAAAAGATTTAAAAAAAAAACTTTAGAGATGAGTTTATAAAAAAAATAATTCTGAATAAATAAATATTTAGATAGTTATTCTTAGAGGGATTTTTATAATTAAAAAATTATCAGAAAGTGTATAATTTTATTAAAAATATGAGATAAGAAAGAAAAGAGAGGGTAGAGAAGAGAGAAGAGAGATGAGAGAGGAGAAATTGTGAAAAAAAGAAAAGAGAGGAGAAGGAGAGAGAGTGTAAGAAAAAATAAAGGTAAAATAGTAATTAAGTAGTGCATAAGATTTTTTACTATTCCAGAAACTAGTTTCAATAGTTTATCCAAAACTTTAATTTTAAATCATAGTTTAGTCCAAAAATCCTTTTCAACAAATATGACTGTTTGTTTTGAAATTTTTTCAAACTAAAATTTGGGATAAAAATCATTCTAAAACTTTGGTTTAAACTCTTTCAAAATACACACTATATCATAATATGTTAAACAAAGATTTAATTATTGATATGAGAGGTATCTATATTTAATATGCGACAATACTTCGAATGGGATTTTTTTTTTCAATAAAAAGATACATTATTTGTAATTATGCTCAACTCAATCTGTATTAGTTTGGACCATGATAAACTCTACAATTGAAGTGAAATAGATCTAGAAAACTGTAAAAACCTAGGTGGTAAAATTTTACCACCCTTTACTGGATGTCACCCCCCCCCCCTCCACAACACAAAAAAAAAAGATCTTAAAAAATGGCTTAAATTTATTTTTAATTTTTAACATCAAAATAATAGGGCATACTGTGCACTTTTGGATTAATTTGGATCCCAATAGTGAGAGACTTTCCGTAAGGGGCTGTATGAGGGATTCGGAGTGAGGGGAAATTTTTTTGAATTGGATTTGAAAAAATATTAAAGGAAGAGTTTTAATTAATTTCTATTGCTCTTTTATCTTATACCTTTCCCTTGTTAAAATTTTATAACCCCATCTCTCTAAATGTTTTAAATATAACTCAAAAAAACTTTCCTAACCCTTCTCCAAATTCCTCATATCAAAGACAACGCTTTGAATTCTTTGAATTTCGCATTCCCCTATAGTTTTTTTTTTTATATATATACAAGCATTCCCCTGTAGTTGAATCATTGCTATGGTATGAGACAAAAACTCATAAAAAGGTTAAACAGCTTCTATTCTTCATCTACTTCATATAACTACAGATGAAATAATTGAGCACATTGACAACGCAGCCATGCGTTAGATGTCAAAAGTTACAAACCAGTTCAATATTTTCTACAATTTTTGCAAATCATTCAATCATCCCCAAACTCCCTGCTACAAGAGTATGATTTCAAGATGATTAACAAATTCTTAATTTATAGCGCTTTAACCAGTCATAAAAATTAACTTTTATTATTTGAAATGCATACTTGATATGCATTAATACTCAAATCAAATAATCTAACATAACTAATATAACTAATTTCTTTGATCTATCTACGTTAGTTATCTAACTCTTATATTATATTAAAGAGCTGACAGTAATAATTATAAGTGATCAATAGTAAAATTTATCTTAAAATTATCGCCAAAGGAAAACATAATTTAAGAGCTTATTTATACTACTATCTATCATGATCCAGATTCCCTACTGCATCAAACGGAGATACTGTCTTCTGGGTCTTGGCAAGTTCCTACAGCCTTTTGAATTAATATTCTAATTAAGTGGCATTTCGCTAAATACACGCCAAATGGTCACAAAATTCATTTGAACTGAGAGTAAAATGTCAGACATAAGATCAAAAAACATGTAAAGCGTTCAACTAACACATTGTATTTGAATGGGCAAAACCACACGAATATATCATAAATAGCATCATGGAATAACGCTAC
Organism: Leucaena leucocephala; assembly: GCA_037074615.1. Lineage (NCBI taxonomy): Eukaryota > Viridiplantae > Streptophyta > Magnoliopsida > Fabales > Fabaceae > Leucaena > Leucaena leucocephala. The sequence goes on along the minus strand of CM073549.1, from coordinate 17,168,124 downwards.
CAAAAACTAAGGTGACGATTAAACCTTTCCCCATATTCTCTCAGAAAGAAGCCTATGCTGCAACGGATTGCTTAGCGATAGAGAGCTTGGACCTCCTCTTGGCCAAACTTTCGCTTCTGCGCTCCCTCTGCTCCTTCAACCTTGAGGCGAGAAGTTTCTGGTACTCAGCTGCTTCTGACTTGGCCTTGGCAATTCTCTTCTTCTTCTGTGCAATTCTTGCACGCTTTCTTTGGAGGGTCAAAGGTGTGACCAGTCTCTGTATCTTAGGAGCCTTGCTCGCCTTTTTGCCTGCAATGAAAAATGTTGATAAGCAAGACCGTAGTAATGACATTTATAGGCATTTCTGAATCATCTAAAACAGATATCTATTTCAATAGGCTATTCTCATCCCCCGGTCAACTTAGCTAAATCTAGCACATTATTATGGTAATATTCTTATCAGCGATGTAATTGTTTGACTCCCGCACCCACAAAAGCCATGTAATCAAATTTCAGTAGCTGGCCGTGTTTCTTAACAGCACAAGCTTATGTTTTATCAAGAAGCACTGTCAGAGAAATGAATATTCTTTGTTCTTTTTCATAACGATAATATTTTGCTACATATCCAAAAAAAAAAAAGAATAAGAAATACCGCAAACCCAGCATGACTATACACAGTAAATGCGACCTGTTACTGTAACTATGCAACAAGATCTGGAAACAGAGTTACCATAAAGAATTTGAATTGCAAATTCAAGAGCAAGAGTCTAAAGAGCTCAAGATCTTATTCCCTGTATGAGTTTAAAAATCTATATAGAAAATACCAGATTTAGAACTAACTATGATATGATATGATATTGAAAGCGATGTGAGATCATAAATTAGGTCGGGCTTTAGGGGCTTCGGGATCCTCTTAAATTACCTCCATCTATGAAGATGGCAGTTAAATAATCTATATATACAATACCAGAATTAGAATATATTGAAAGCAATGTGAGATATCTTAATCAAATGCATTTGACCATCTATCCTCCATTTATTGAGCTGTCATGAAATTGACAAAAGGAAACAAAGTAGTTGGAGGCACCCAAGACTTTACCAGATTTAGTTGTGAAGGAACGACGATAGGTGTTGACATACTTCCTGACATCATCCTCCTTGGAGAGGTTAAACAGCTTGCGGATTTTGGATGCTCTCTTTGGACCTCTCATCCTTGGCTTCTCAATGTCAGTGAGTCCAGGCAAATCATTTTCACCCTTCTTCACAATTACCAAGTTCAGAACAGAGAGGTCTGGGCTCACAATGCACCCACGCACAGACTTTCTCCTGCGCTCTCCATTACGCCTTCCATATCCCCGGAAGCAAGGAGTTCCTGCTCAGATCCCAATGCCAGGAAAAGTTAGCACAACAAAGTAAAATGAACAAAAGCTCTCGGCTACGAACCACAGGTCCTCACATAAAAATGATATTAGGGAAAGCCAAAATTTAATGAAGAGATGAATACAGTATAACACTAAATATTTCATTTTAATTCTGACAACAAAGGCAGGAAAACAAATCAAATCATTCACAAAACTTTCCGGCTAATCGAATAAACTATATGCTTATGACAGCCTATACCAAAATTACCGCATATTAATATCAGTCTAGGCCTTAAATAAAATCCATTGAGCCTTGAAATAAACTTACCTCTGTGAAGCAAGAGACGAACACGACCAGGGGTCAGCACTCCTTGCTTCATTGGAAAACCTTGTTTGTCACACCCACCAGTGATCTTGAAGACATAGCCTTTGAATTCCTGCAGACATAAAAGTGTAAAAATAAAATGAATATATATAAATTTTTACGTTCCTTCAAATTTAAATAGACAAAATGATGATTACGGGCATACCTCACCCAGAGCATCACCGCTAACCTCCTGTGAGATACGCTTGTCCCAGAAAGCACGTCTGCACAAGATGTATAACATAATAACAATAAAAAAGGCTCCAGAAGATAGCTCAATCAAATATTAAAACCAAAAAAAATTTTACAGCTACAAGTGATTTAGACATTCGACCAATAAAAAATCCTTAACGCTACTAGATATAATCATGACACTTTGTCACGCAAATCACAGTAAATAGTATTACAGAGCTCTCGATGTTATTCGTGTTTACCGGAAATCTAAAGGCCACTATGAAACATCACGCGGTATGGCCAACGATGAACTATTGGAATAATATAGAAAGCACCACACTTTAGATTCCTCGTAATAAATATGAATTGTCAAGGAAATGTTGCAATATACAACTAACAAAACAACTATTCCTGGAATCAATTATGTCAATCCTTTCATCACTATGGTTACACAACATGAGGCACGCAAGCGATGCACACCCGCAATGAAGACCTAGATGAAAATTAAGACATACATATGTGTGTGTGTGTATATATTAGAGAAGTGAAAATCTTACAGCTTCTGATCGTCATCGATCTCGAGCTTCTTCTGGCATCCAGTGGTGGGATTTGCAATGTTGAACTGCAGAATCGCAGGAGATTTAGATACAAGCAACAAAGAGAAAATAAAACCACAGACAAACCAGGAGATGAAATGGCTGAAGATAAAGGTTTCAATTGAGAACCTTCATGGTGTAATCTCCCTTGCTCCAGCCGCCACAAACCCGTAAGAGCGTCGACCGCTTCGAACGCGCGCCTGAGCTAAGAAAATGAATCCTAGGGTTTTACACTTATGGTTTTATAATAAGATGGGTTTCGCTTTTCTTCGGATCCTAAACTGGGCTGCACTAGCCCAATCCAAAATATAAGGATTCTTCAAGATCAGCCGATCAATTTTTATTTATGTATTATATCCAAAAAAATTATTTATGTATTATTTTTCATAAAAAATGAGTGATGAATAATGTAATTGATTTAAAAAAAAAAATAAACATTAACATTAACAACCTACTAATCAGATACCCAAAAACAGTCTACTGGGGAGATTTTATTTTATTTATGGTTATGTCCTCCAACTTCATTCAAATACAGAAGGTCGCTTCCCTGTTTCGCGAGCTACTCTATTTCTTTTAACGAGAGACAATTAACTAAGTTACACTTATTAAAAAAAGTTAGTTAAAATTAATTTAAAAAATAAATATATAAAAAATTAAAATTTTTTCTCCAAAATGGTGGAAGAGAGAGGATATGTGGTAGAGATATAGTAATTAACTCAAAATTAAGAATTAAATATATCAGTATGTGAGTAATATAAATAATTAAATAGGATAAAATAGAAAATTAATAAAAAAATTTAAATTTATACTAAGAAATTGTTAGTTAACGGGGTTAAAATATTACAAGAGAAAAATATAAGTAACAAGTGATGTAATTACAACCACTTTAATTTTTCTTAGCTGGAAAGGATTTGTATTTGTATTATTCATACGAGTCAACAAAATATCAAAATACAACTACGAATAATTAACAAAAATTTATCTCATATTATGTTAACAAGAATATGTGAACTTATGAACGTCATCGTCTAAACTTTTTATGATGAAGGTTTCGTTGGGTGAAGGGAGAAAGGTGATCGGGGTCGGCAAGATACGAGATTGGGGTTGGCTATTCGACGCTCCGTAACAAGGGCGGATGGCGATGATTCCAGGGGGCGACGAGGCTGTTCATGGTTTTCGGACTAGGGGTTCGACATTCGACGGCATAAAGTTGAAGGGGACTAAGACTGTAAAGGAGGCTGAGGCTTCAAAGGTGCCGGCTGAAGAAACGAAGATGGGTGGGATCTGCACTTTGCCATATCTGAAGCTTGGTGGACTGAAGACTTGGAGAGCTTTGTGTATGGGAATGAAGGATACTAGTGCTATGGTGGCTGGCTGGCTTACAGCCACCAAGGTACCATGAGGGCTGTTTTTTGGTACTACTAGGGTTTTGGGGGATTTCTAGTAGTGCTTTTGGTGTTCTTTATTTTTTCCCCTGGTTTTTGTTAGGCTTTTGTTTTGTGGGTTAATTTTGTCTGTGTTGGAAGTTGGCTTAATTTTACCATGATCAATGTTTCTCTGGTTTTTGTTCACGAATTCCAGATGTCTCTTCACCTTTCATTCTCAGGGGGTGTTGTTGAAATTGCTAGGGTAGCGTTGGCATCAAAGGGGGCTTGGGAGGGCATGTCTATGGACAATCACCCTTTATTGCCTTTTCTTTTGATCATGGTGGACTCAAAGCTAACTTTCTCACTTTCAACTTGGCGGTTTGGCTTTGTTTTGTTCTGTGTGTCTTGTTTAGTTTTTATGGTGTTTTGTTGGTTTTGTTAGATCATTATCTTCCTGGATCTGTTTTCAGACTCTGTTTTATTGCTTGTAATTTGGTTTTCATTTAATGAATTTCTCCCTTCTCAAAATCTCTCCACTTGTGGGGAGAAAAATTGAGCAAAAAAATGGGGCCATTTTTCCTTGTCTCCCATTTTCTCTCCATCTAAATAGGAGAAAACTCATCCCCTTCCCTATTTTCTTCCCTAGTTTTTTTTCTTCTCTCCTTCTCTCTCTATCCAAACAAAGTATTAAGGAAAATAGAAATCCATGGTGATCATAAAACACACACGCATATCAAAAATCACGAGGGAGAACAAAAATTGAGAGCTTCCAATGTTAAAGTTGAGTTTGTAAATTGCAATAGAAATCAAGTTCTTTTTAATTCAAGTATTTTTGCTAGAATTAGATTCCTTGAGAATTAGTTCAATTGTAGGTTAGCAAACATTTTAAACCTAAAATCTATTTTGGAAAAGTAATGACTAAACGTGACTATTTTGGATTTTGATTCCATGCTCAACTCTAGTTTAAGAACCTTAGACAGCCTATTTTCTTTAAGTTTTGTGATACTCATGTCTTTTTGAATACAATTAATTATTTCATCAATAGAGTTAAATTTGACAAAAGAGCTAATTCTCTATAGTATAGTTTAATATTCAAATTTATTAAGTAAAATATTTACGTTTAGTACCTAATAGTTTTTTAAATAAGATTACTTATAACAAAAAGATACCTATACTTAGTAAAAAAAATTAATCATTTTATCTCTATAATTTTAATTCAACTAAAATTTAATTTTTAAATTTTAATTTACTGTAACCTAATAATTATAATTTTAATTATTTAAAATATTATTACATTTTAAAACATAAAATTATAAGAACACACACTATCTCTTGAATGTTAGAAACTAAGGTTTTAAATATGATAAAGTTATATTAAATTAAAATTTAAAAATTAAATTTTAATTTAGAAATATATAGGGACAAGAACTAATAAATTGTTAGTTAAGGGGATGCGTGATCTCATATTTATAAGGAGAAAAATACAAATTCAATTTTAGAATGCGTAAGTGTTAAAAGAGATGAAAATATTTTATACTCTAAGTTTCAAAAGAATTATACTCTTAATTAAATAAAGAAAAGAAATATAGGGACCAAGTGATTAAATTTTCTATTTTTCATATTCTAAAATTTTACTTTTTAAAATAAAAAGGACATAATTTATGACAAAAATGTTCATTAATTGTTTAAAAATAAATAAATAGAATAGTTCGAATTCTTGAACACATGATTACAATAAATATTCATTATTTCAAAGAAGTATCTATAAACTATTCGAATTTAAAAGTTATTATTTAATTTGGTAAGAAAACATAAAATTATTATTAATATCATCATTGTTATTAATTTTTGATAATTCATCAGAGAGATGTAATTCATCTTTAATATTCGCCAAGAAACTTTTATTTTTATTTACATCAGAGTATCTCCATCTGATTAGTGAGAGACTAATCTCCCGGGTATTATAGAGACTCAGATACAGGAACGACCCTTTTAAGTACGACAGCTCTATTCTCATTCTTCAGGGATCAAACCCGAGAGCAATAGTTAAAGGATACAGACCCTCATCCAGAAATTTGTTTTTATGCCATGTGTTTCAATCCCATAATATGCAACCATTAAAGTATGTGTTTGGAAGGAGTTTAAAATAGGGTTTTAAAAAGGCTTTAGGCTTAAAATTTTAGTTTAAAATTTTTTTAAAACAAATAATCATATTTGTCCACAATGACTTTTGGACTAAATTATAATTTAAAATTAAAATTTTGGATAAGCTATTGAGACTAGCTTCTGGAATAGTAAAAGAGTTTATCGACTACTCAATTATTATTTTACCCTTAATTTTTCTTATACCATATCTTCTCCACTCTCTCTCCTCTCTCTTCTCTATTTTTCACCCTCTCTCCTATTTTTTCTCTCTTCTCCACCCTCTCTCCTCTCTCCTTTTTCTTCTCTCTTTTCCACACTCTCTCTTCTCTCATCTATCTTATTTTTATTAAAATCATACCATTTTTAGTAATTTTCTAATTATAATTTTTTTTCTAATAATAACTATCTAAATACTCATTTATTCAGAATCATTTTTTTTCTGTAAGCTCTTATCTAAAAATTATTTTTTAAAAATTATCTAAATTTTTTTTTCATAAATTTTTCTTAAACTCTTATCCAAACATCCTAAAATCGGTTCAGCCTTTTCTTTTGTCAATCTGGTCAAAAGCCCAATTAGACCCCGACCGCTTTAAGTACGCAACCCGGCCCTATATAGTGTTTGCCGACTCAAACCGTAAATCGAGTATATCTCGCCCTCCGAGTTGGCCCGAGATTCTGCCATCATTTCGTCCCAAAAATTTCAGAAATATAGAACAGAGGATTAAACCCTATCAAATCGTATATCGGTGAGGCATCTTCTCAATTTTCATACTCCCTACTTTTAGCTTCTTCACATGTTAATATATCTGCACATCTAATTTTGGTTGTTGCGAAATAGAATTCTAATTTTTGGTGTATTTTTCAAAAGCTAGGGTTTTGGAACACTACCAGCTTAGTGAGATAGTTTCGTTTTGAACCTATCAGCAATGGCGTCGTTGGACCCAGAGATTGCGAAGACGCAGGAAGAGCGGAAGAAGATGGAGCAGCAATTGGCGTCTCTCACTTCATTGACCTTCGATACGGATCTCTATGGCGGTAGCGACAGAGATTCGTATCTCACTTCTATTCCCGCGGACGAGGATGAGGAGAATCTCGATGCTATGGACAACGAGGTTGCTCGGAAATTGGCGTCTTACACTGCTCCGAAATCTTTGATGAAGGATATGCCCGGAGTCGGTGATGCGGACGGGGATGTTGGGTTTAGGAAGCCGCAGAGGATTATTGATCGAGAAGATGATTACAGGCAGAGGAGGTTGAATCGGATTATATCGCCAGAGCGGCATGATCCTTTTGCTGCTGGCGAAAAGACACCTGACCCGTCTGTGAGGACGTATGCGGATGTGATGAGGGAGGAGGCGTTGAAGAGGGAGAAAGAGGAGACTTTGAGGGCTATTGCAAAGAAGAAGGAGGAGGAAGCTGCTAAGGCTGCTCCAGAGAAGGGTAAGGAGTCTGATGCTGTGGCAGCGCCAAAGAGAAGAAATAGATGGGACCAGTCTCAGGATGATGGGGCAGCAAAGAAGGCCAAGACTTCAGATTGGGATATGCCGGATACCACACCTGGTAGATGGGATGCAACTCCAACCCCGGGGAGAGTGACTGATGCGACTCCAGGAAGGAGGAATAGGTGGGATGAAACTCCTACCCCTGGAAGAATGGTTGATTCTGATGCAACTCCGGCCGGTAGTGCTACCCCTGGTGCAACACCTGCTGGTATGACATGGGATGCCACGCCAAAACTCTCTGGCATGGCTACGCCAACTCCTAAGAGGCAGAGATCAAGATGGGATGAGACACCTGCTACTATGGGTAGTGCAACACCGCTGCCAGGTGCCACACCTGCTGCTGCTTATACACCAGGCGTAACTCCGGTTGGAGGAGTGGAGTTAGCTACACCAACTCCTGGGGCAATCAATTTGCGGGGTGCCATTACACCAGAGCAATATAATTTGTTGAGATGGGAGAGGGATATTGAAGAGAGGAATCGTCCATTAACAGATGAGGAACTTGATGCTATGTTTCCCCAAGAAGGATATAAGATATTGGAGCCTCCAGCTTCATATGTGCCTATTAGAACTCCTGCAAGGAAGCTTCTTGCTACACCAACTCCGCTGGGAACTCCTCTTTATCAAATCCCAGAGGAGAACCGTGGCCAACAGTTTGATGTTCCGAAGGAAGCACCTGGTGGCTTGCCATTCATGAAACCTGAAGATTACCAATACTTTGGGGCATTGTTGAATGAAGAAAATGAAGAGGAATTGTCACCAGAAGAACAAAAGGAGCGGAAGATTATGAAGCTTCTTCTTAAAGTTAAGAATGGAACGCCACCACAGAGGAAAACTGCATTAAGACAGCTTACAGACAAAGCTCGTGAGTTTGGAGCAGGGCCATTGTTTAACAGGATCCTACCATTGCTCATGCAACCTACTCTTGAGGATCAAGAGAGGCATCTTTTGGTTAAGGTTATTGACAGAGTTCTGTATAAATTGGATGAACTGGTTCGCCCTTATGTCCATAAGATTCTTGTTGTTATTGAACCTCTGTTGATTGATGAAGATTACTATGCTCGTGTGGAGGGTAGGGAGATTATCTCCAATCTGAGTAAAGCAGCTGGCTTGGCCACAATGATTGCAGCAATGCGGCCTGATATTGACAATATTGACGAATATGTTAGGAACACTACTGCTAGAGCTTTCAGTGTTGTTGCCTCTGCTCTTGGTATCCCTGCACTCTTGCCCTTCTTGAAGGCTGTGTCAGAGTAAGAAATCATGGCAAGCCCGGCATACAGGGATTAAAATTGTTCAACAGATTGCCATCTTGATTGGTTGTGCTGTATTGCCTCATCTGAGATCTCTTGTGGAAATTATAGAGCATGGACTGAATGATGAGAATCAGAAGGTGAGAACTATCACTGCATTGTCACTTGCTGCTCTAGCTGAGGCTGCTGCTCCTTATGGAATTGAAAGTTTTGACTCCGTACTGAAGCCACTGTGGAAGGGTATAAGACAACACCGTGGAAAGGTGTTGGCTGCATTTCTTAAGGCCATTGGTTTTATCATTCCTTTGATGGAAGCGCTGTATGCTAGTTACTATACCAAGGAAGTGATGCTGATTCTGATTCGTGAGTTTCAGTCACCTGATGAAGAAATGAAAAAAATTGTTTTGAAAGTTGTGAAGCAGTGTGTTAGCACCGAGGGTGTGGAGGCTGAATATATTAGGAATGATATTCTGCCTGAGTTTTTCAGAAATTTCTGGGTTAGGAGGATGGCTTTGGATAGAAGAAACTATAGGCAACTTGTAGATACAACTGTAGAGATAGCCAACAAAGTCGGTGTTGCTGATATAGTTGGGAGAATCGTTGAGGACCTTAAAGATGAGAGTGAACCTTACAGGCGAATGGTGATGGAAACCATTGAGAAGGTGGTTACCAACCTGGGTGCATCTGATATAGATGCTCGGTTGGAAGAGCTACTGATCGATGGTATTCTTTATGCATTCCAAGAGCAAACCAGTGATGATGCTAATGTGATGCTTAACGGATTTGGTGCTGTTGTGAATGCTCTTGGGCAGAGGGTGAAACCTTATCTTCCTCAGATTTGTGGTACCATCAAGTGGCGGTTAAATAACAAGAGTGCAAAGGTGAGGCAGCAAGCAGCAGATCTTATTTCAAGAATTTCTGTGGTAATGAAGCAGTGCCAAGAAGAACAATTGATGGGTCATCTTGGTGTTGTATTGTATGAGTATCTGGGAGAAGAATATCCTGAAGTTTTGGGTTCAATTCTTGGAGCACTCAAGTCCATTGTCAACGTTATTGGTATGACAAAGATGACTCCACCTATTAAGGATCTGCTACCCCGGTTAACCCCAATTTTGAAGAACAGGCATGAGAAGGTCCAGGAGAACTGTATTGATCTTGTAGGTAGGATTGCTGATCGTGGGGCTGAGTTTGTGCCTGCAAGAGAGTGGATGAGAATCTGCTTTGAGCTTCTTGAGATGCTCAAGGCACACAAGAAGGGAATTCGTCGTGCTACAGTGAACACTTTTGGATATATTGCCAAAGCCATTGGACCACAAGATGTCTTGGCCACTCTATTAAATAACCTCAAGGTGCAGGAGAGGCAAAATCGTGTTTGCACAACTGTTGCTATTGCCATAGTTGCTGAAACATGTTCTCCTTTTACAGTTCTGCCAGCTTTGATGAATGAGTATCGTGTGCCAGAGCTTAACGTGCAAAATGGTGTACTGAAATCCCTTTCTTTCCTGTTCGAGTACATTGGCGAAATGGGAAAAGACTACATCTATGCTGTGACTCCATTACTTGAGGATGCCCTCATGGACAGGGATTTGGTTCACAGGCAAACTGCTGCTTCTGCCGTGAAGCACATGGCTTTGGGTGTGGCCGGTCTGGGTTGTGAGGATGCTCTGATCCATTTGTTGAACTATGTCTGGCCAAACATATTTGAGACCTCTCCTCATGTCATAAACGCTGTCATGGAAGCCATTGAAGGAATGAGGGTAGCTTTGGGTGCCGCCGTTGTACTTAACTACTGTCTCCAAGGACTGTTTCACCCGGCACGTAAGGTTAGGGAAGTGTATTGGAAGATATATAACTCGCTTTACATCGGAGCTCAGGATACTCTTGTAGCCGCTTATCCCATCCTGGAAGACGAGCAGAACAATGTATACAGCAGACCAGAATTGATGATGTTCGTTTAAAGTTGCTGGGACAGTATGAACAGGCACCTATTATATACTCGTCTGGTTAGGAAGTAATGACCCATATGAGCACGTATTAACGATCATCAGAACATTTTGACCTTCTGTTGTATTTGTTAAATATTTCTCTCTACAACAATGCATGTCTGATAGTTCTTCTTAACAAGGGCTTTCCATTTATTATTTGTGCTGTCGTACGTTTTGTTCCATTCAGGCCTTAAGAACAACATATATATCCCATAATCTTGTTAACTTGACGTGAAACAGTATATCCAATGAGCCTGCATGCAATATGTAAAGGCAGTTTTGTACAAGTTTGTGTTATGAGGAGAAAGGTTGTTATGTGGACTATCTTGTGAGATGTTTTTTTATCCAAGATTTTGTTTGCATGTCAAAAATGGAAGCTCCAGAGAATATTTGGAGAGTTGCTAATGGGTTCCTATGTATGGAATTAGGGAGAAGCAGTGTGAAATCTTTTCAGGACGTGTGGTATTGGGTATTTGAATTTTGAATAAGTCTGCAATTGAGCATGAACGAATTGAATAGAGCAATAACACAAAATTACAGACAAAAAAAAGATGAAATTTTAGACAATCACTTTGACCCTTTGTGGCCATTGTTGCTTCTTTGCTGCATTAGGGATTATAGGGGCTCTCATTCAGATCGATCATGGTCAAACGATGTGTTTTGTATTTCAAATGCTGGCTCATTCCCCTGTTGCGTGTAAACATGATTCTGATTTTTTTTTTCTATCCAAAACATGTATACATGATTCTAACATGCTTTTATCACACCTACTCCGATGACATTCCATTGTTAACCTGAAAGATAAAAAGTAAAATGACACTTGAAATAAATTTTATAAGAGAAATTGGTGACTTATTGACCATAACAAAAAAAAAAAATACTAATATTCTAAGGGTTTTATACACAGAAAAATTAATACTTGAATTCAGGTCCATAGGGATTTTATACAAAATTTTCCAATTTTATATATGAGATGTAACGATCACATTCTTTATTTCTATGGATTTATCTTTAAATATGTTCTCTCTCTCTCTCTAATTTATTGATAGAAAACTATTATAATGTCCTAATATAATTACTAGAAAATACTATAATAAATGAGTAGTAGTATGAATCTGTTGTTATTTTTTACAATAACTTATTATTATATACTATATGCTACTTGTTTGTGGTGAGAGTTTTTAGTAATTAAATTTTTTTTTAAAACCTCGTTGATTTCACTTCATATAATTCACCTTCTTGAGCACTGAAGGGCGCTCCCTTGTCGCAAGGATTTTTTTTTTATACAAAAATTTTTAGAAAGGAGTTGAATTTACCTACGATTTAAGGGTAGGGTGAAATCTCCCTTTCTTCTAGGTGATACCAATGTCAGGCAGGGTGAGCCGTCTATTACCCTCAGACATAAATTTAAGCATCTAGGAGTTATGATGCATCCCTAAGCGCTGTGACTAGAATCACAATAAAATAGTACTTTTTAAAGATTGAACACGCTCTAAATAGTCACATATCTCATCCCTTCGTCAATTGAACTCACAGATGATGAGTTAGTCACAAGGATTTTGATTAGGTTATTTTGAGTTTTTGGGTGTACGTTAAAAAGATCTCTTTCCCAAACTGTCATTCAACCAACATATTTATTCAGGTAAAAAACAAAAACCAACTAACAAATTTACATTGCACATACTAAAAAAATTTGCAACTTAACTGGGATGAATGATTCGAATCTGTCATTCATTTTTTCCCCTCAAGATGTCTTGTTTTAAGAAATGTACTTTTTAAAAATTAAATAATCAAATGCAAAAATATTTTGACAAATGAAAATTGATACTCCTACCTTTTCCTTTTTTATAAGAGAATTTTGAGACCCCATTTTTATTCCTATTCATAAGAAATAAATAGCCTTTATCTAAAGTATTTAAAAATTCTATACAGACTCATTATTAGAGGGATAAGGAAATAACTTATAATTCCAACGGCTATATTTTTTCACGCATAGACTCATACTTCAGTAGAAAGCAAATACAAACCCATTATTCCAAAGCAAAAACTAATTTCTAATTCTCATCCCTGTATCCAGACCAACAATCGGTATCTCTAACTAAAGTTCTCATCGCTGTCGTATGTGGCACTCCTTATTTGAACCATAAAAAAAACAGTTGAAGTATTTCTAAAACTTGACACTTTAAGAGAACGAAGAAAATTGGTTGAAGACATAGGAATTAATGATGTCATGTCAGGCCAATTTAAGAAATGCACAGATGAAACTAAAAACATGAAATTGTATTCAACTTCATTCACAGTTTGAGCTACACAAAGAAAATGGCTCCATATCTTCAGCTTCACTTAGCAACATGCAGGGTTTTCACACAGCTTCTTCTTCTTCTGGTTCTGTTCAGAAATATTGCAGATTGTAGTCACATTGTCAAAACTCTTCCTGGCTTTTCCGGTGAACTCCCATTCAAACTAGAATCTGGGTACTAATCAATGTTCCTTCACTATACATCTATCGTGTGTGCGCGTTATATATATATAGATGATAGATGTTCTTGTGTTGTTGTTGTTTGGGTATGATGAAGATATATAGGGGTGGAGCAGTCAGAACTTTACTATCTGTTTGTGGAATCTACCAGGCATCCAGAAACTGATCCTCTTCTGCTATACTTAGTGGGAGGTCCTGGTTGTTCTGGTTTTAATGGATTCTTCTACCAAACTGGTATTCTTGTTCTTCTTCCCACAAGCCATGCTCACTCAAATAGTCTTTATTTGTGGACCACTAAGTTCCATATAAACTTGAACATTGGGTTTCATGTAAACAAAAATTGCATCTTTTCGTTGCAGGTCCACTGGCTTTCAATGCTTCACCCTATAATGGGGGTTTGCCAGAGTTATACTTGAGACCTTATGCGTGGACAAAGGTGAAGGGTGGTATTTTTCTGTTCTTCAATTTTGTCACGCGCGCAAGCACGCACGCAAACATGTATCTAATGTTTCATCTTCAATTTGGCAGACTGCTAGTATCATATTTCTAGATGCACCTCTTGGGACTGGATTTTCATATGCTAAAGACCCACAATATTTGGTTGTATCAGACACTTCATCAGCAAGACAAACATACAAGTTCTTGAGAAAGGTTTAACATAGGCATGAATTTACAGTTTAGTCCCTTGTGCTTTGCTCAAAACTTAAAATTTCATCTTATGTTTACAAGTGTGTCATTCAAGCAAATTATCATTAGTCTCGTTGTAACTTAACTATATTGTACAACCAAATTTCAAAGGAAATACTCACGTCAAAAAGGGCTGAAACAGGTTTGCTGCCGGTCCCGACCCATGCACAACATAAATAACAGACAAATAAATTGATTTCAGGTCGAATAATGAAATATAAACTATGATTTACTCAGAACAAAAAATGCACTCCTTTCTCTATATATCAGAAGCAAAGAATTGTAGCATGTACTGATTGCAACTGTTACTCCAACTATTTCAGTGGTTGGTAGAACACCCCGAGTATGGACAATCGACTCTTCATAGCAAGCAATTCATATAGCGGCATAGTTGTGCCAATCATTGCTCAGTATGGGCTTGTTTGGAAACTTTCCAAACCAAAGTTTTAAAAGGGCTTCTGGCCCAAACCTTAGTTTGGAGAAATTTTAAAACAAACAACCATATTTGTCTAAAAGGGCTTTTGGACCAAACTATAGTTTAAAACCAAGGTTTTAGATAAGCTACTAAGACTAACTTCTAGAACAGTAAAAGAGCTTATAAACTACCTAATTGCTATTTTACCCTTACTTTTTCTTACACCCTCTCTCCTCTCTCTTCTCCACCCGCTCTCCTCTCTCATATTTTTAATAAAATCATACCCTTTATCGTAATTTGCCAATCACAAAAGTCTTTCTGATAATAACTATCCAAACACTCATTTATTCAAAACTACTTTTTTTCCATAAACTCTTCTTCAAAAGCCCTTTTCCAAAAGCTGTCCAAAAGCCCTTTTTTTCTATAAGCCATTTTCTAAAATCCTATCCAAACACACACTATATCTTAGTTGGTAATTATGAAAAATCAACCGTTTATCTCCTCCTTCTAACCTCAACTTTAAAATATGAAACCCATGATAATGAAATTTTCACAGTAAACTCAAACCTTGCGTGAGATTTTTCATTCACTATTTCAGTTCAGTTCAATTTCATCAATAACTACTCACCAGCTTTCTACTTTAATGAAACTGCAGATAATGCTGCTGGAATAAAGCCACACTTAAAGTTAATAGTAAGTGACACATCATACATACAAGTACAAATATCTGATGTGTGTTTTAAGTTCTAACGTCATTTTCAAAACAAAATGAGTATATTTAGGGATTCATAAGTGGGTCTCCACATCCAGGTAATGAGTTACAAGAAAATGCAGAAATAGAGGTAGCTTTCAGATTGGGGCTTATACCAGGTAATCAATTAAAAATTTTATCAGACTTGTATTAATTCTATCCATTATGTACAGTTGTTTTGGTTGAATTTAATGTTTGTGCTCATACACAGAGAGCCAAAGAGAGCTGCAATGAACAATATTATATTGTGGACCCCTCAAATACAATATGTAAAGAAGCAATTGGACAGATTGATGAGGTCTTATCCTCTCCTGTTTAAATTTATTTGTTAGCATTAATTTTTTTTACAAACAGTTTACTAGAAAAACAATTATAGTCTGACCTAATCATCTAAGACACACACACACACACTCACATCATGAATTTCCAAACTTACCCTTATTAATTTGTAATCCCATTCTAATTAATTTGCAGCTGCTGAATGATATATACACTGAGAATGTTTTAGGTCCACAGTGAGTGACTAATACACCAAAACCAGAAGAAGATGATACTCATTCTGGAAGAAGTCTCCAAGGAAAGAAATCAAGACGTTTCTCTGGCTTATCTTTTCCACAATGGTGGTGCAAGGTTTATAACTATGAACTATCTATCTATCTATTTGTCATTTTACCTTATTGCCCCTCCATACCATTTCTGATACTTCATGAAACTACTCACCCATTTTTCAAATGCAGAATTCTGCTTATGTACTTTCATATGCATGGGCAAATAATGAGACTGTTAAAGAAGTACTTCATATCAGAGAGGTAGATTTTTTAAGTCCCCTGCCTTTTATATCTTGATCAAGCACATGTTAATACTCCATTTATAAGTCACAAATTCCTATTTAACAGATATTAAGAGAATTAGTTAAGGAAGTTTAACTAATTAAATTTATACTAAAGAACAGTTATTTATCAAATTTGCCCCTAATTAAATGATTGACCTCCTTAAATAGTAAATTGAATTAATCTTAATGTCTTCTCTGATTTCTCTTTCATAGTTGAGTCCCAAATGTTAATGAGAGGTATTAAAAGGATAAATGCATTTAATGATATAGGCAATTTAGGCAAGTGACTTATGTTTGAAACCAAGAGGAGTGTACAAATTATTATTTCTCTTTCAATAATAGATCTAACAAGCTCACGATATATATATATTCATTCACAAATTTCAAACTGTATACAGGGAACCGTGAAGAAGTGGTACAGATGCAATCTTGTCATACAGGTATGGCAAGAAGAGAAATCAATGCAGGTAAACTAGCCGCTTTAAACCATGTAAAACATGGATTGTCAATTATCACCCCAAGCTCCTCTGCTAATTTAAGACATAGCAGGTTTTGAGCAGCAGCAGTTAAGAAAAGAGCACTAGAATTAGCAGCAGACTGTCACAGGCACAGCAGTGCACAAGTCACTTCATCATCAAATGATGGTCGATCTCAAATAAGAAGTAACACACACAAAGCAGAGAATCCTAGAACATAAGAATCTATGATGACCATTTCCAAAATTCATAATCACAATAGCTATAATTAGTGTAGTCAAGCCCTGCCACTTAGAAAGAAGATGCCAATCAATAATGCGAAGAAAGTTTTCAAATTGTTTCACAACAGCTAAATTAGAAAAGAAAAATGAAATTTATAGTCAGTTCCTAATTAGTTATTACTTGAATGATAGCAACTGCAACTTAAAACCATTTTAAAGGAATTTAAATGAAGAATTTTACTCAACTTGAAGCATCATTTTCATCCTTTTTGCATACTAACCAAGAATAGTAGTTAATTAAATAGGTCGCAAAAGAAACCCAACCTGAAATTGCGTCTGGATAAGATAAGACCCCAGCTTTCTGGAAGTACGATGATTGGGTCCACTCCCTGCTGAGAGGGACAGTGACTTGATAATGGGCAAGAAGATGCCGCCGGCCTTTGCAGTGGTGCTGGGCACCGCCGGCCCAATAAGCATTTCGCTAAAAGCCAACCCATAAGCCAGTCCCAATGTGCTCTTTCCTAACCACTTCACGAAGTAAGTTGCAACCTATCCCCCAACCCAGTTTTCACAAACCCGCGGGCGAAGAAGAAGGAAATCACAATCAACCAAATGACCTGGTCAGTGAACGCACTAAAAGCCGCAGAGAAACTCTGTTTTTGTCATGATGGAGATCGTTAAACCAAGAAAAGCCTCCACCGGCAGTGGACTCAGAACAAGACCCGTAATAGTCGAGAGAAAAATCGAGAGCAACTACCATGCTTGAGAGGCAACTTCAACGGGCTTAGGAACTAAGAAGCGAACTATAAGACCAATAGAAATGGAGATAAAAAATCGTAAAGGTTTGGCGCCTTGAGCAACTGGGGGTGAGGATGACGGCAATGCCAGTGAAGATGACGACGGAGAATCTTGAATTGGGAGATATTCAACGTGGGGCATAGAGAGAGGATTAAAGGTGGAAGAAGTTCAAAGGAGGGGAATCGAGAGCCGGTTGATCTGAGAGATGGGGTTGAAGGGGAAGTGGGAGTTAACAGAAGAGACAAATGAGATGTGGAGAATGGGCGAGAACGATGACGGAGGAAGGAAGTGCGAAGGGAAGAGAGAGAAGGAGGCTGACGTGGAGAGAGAGTGAAGTGCGAAGCTCTCCATTGGAGAGCAATGGTGGCCCCAGTGAAAGGGAAGGAAACGAAGAATATTCGCGTGCTCTGAAATTTACCACTTGAAACTGATTAGGCAAAGGCTTTCGCGGACCAAATGGAGCTCGGGTCTTCTCTTTGCAGACGATCTTATCTTTTGTTTTTCCAGTCTGCAGATGATGTTATTCTTTTCATTAGTGAGGCATGGTGGACCAAATGGAGGTAAGAACACGTGGCATGAGAAGCTTTTGTGTAGTGTCTGCGCATAAATAGAGTAAATATTGGTAAATCCAAAATGTTTCGCTACAAATATCATCAATCATAACTCAGCAGTAGTACCTCTAATTCATTCCAAAGTGATCAAGTGCCCAACCAACGATTGAAGGGACTTTGGTGTAGTCTGATAGCTTAAATATGAGATATCTAGTAAAAAAATAAGTTTGGTAGTTTGTACAAGTGTGTCAATAGTTTTTTTAGTTTAAATATATAAAATTCCTTTCATTTTAGATCAGTTGAAATCACAATTAAAATTAATAGTTTTTAATATATCATAATTTTATATTTTTTATTATATATCATATCATTTAAAAAATAATATTTAATAATGTATATATAATTTTAAATAATTTATATTTTTTATTTAAACAATTCATAGTCAAATAAATATTTTAAATATTTTATATTTTTTAAGTATTTAAAAAATATTTTAAATTATTTATCAAGTGTTAAGTATTATTTAAATATTTTATGTTTTATAAATATTTTATTTTGAGCATTTAATCTAACTTAAAATTATATATCGAGTGTCAAATTTTATTTTTTAAATGATATGATATATAATAAAAAATATATATATAAATTATGACATAACAAAAACTATTAATTTTAACGATAAAGATTTGATAATCAAAATATAAAATATCATAGTCTTTAATTTAAATTTTTAAATATTAGAGATATTATGTGTAACTAATTTAAAATTCTGATTTTTTTTTTATTTTAGCCTTTTTCCTAATGCTGTAAAAAAAATGAATGCTTCAGCTTACTTCACATACCAAAAGAGTATTCTTGGCGCCCTCCTCCCTATTTTGTGGATAGTTAGGTTGTAGGGTAAGTGAGCATATGCAAGCTTCAAATCTACATATGTATTCTTTTTTTCTTCTTTTTTTTGGTACAGAAAACCACCCCATCTTTTCAAAAATATTCTCATCACTCCAATCCCTCTCTCCATTATAATTACATAGCAATATCCATGTCAAGGTGCTATAGGAGAAAATATTAGTCACTTTATAGATTTTGCAAAATGACTTGTAAATAGAAACATGAAAAACTTTATAAAAATTACTTATAAAACAAAGGGAATACATTTATCTTTGGAGTAAGAATTGACCAAAACACAAACGTTTCCAAACATAAAATACCACATCAAGCAACTCATTAAATATCTTATCACATAAATAAATCATACTTGAACTTTAGGTAAACCTTTACACCAAGAAATCTAATGTCACAAAAACTTAAATAATTATCTGAGCAAATATGCCCTAGCTATAGTTAATTTTTCCTTCCCTTTCCTTTCTTTCTTTGTCCATGTATTGTTCATTGTGTGCAATAAAGCAATGATAAGCATAAAGATATCAAAAAATGGATAAAACTAAAAGCAGATTTTAATTATCATGGCAAAATGATGAGAGCTCAACTGGCTAATTGAAACAAAGAAAACCTATGTTACTTTACATTGAAATGGAAAAATCAATACAAGCCCAAAAATTTCCACCAGAAAGAGCCAACAACTCCCCAGATGGTAGCATTAAATAAAGCCATAATGAACCCAATTTTGAATATGTCAGGAAGGTCTACGTAACCAGCTGTCAAGAAAGACAAAAAAACAGTTATAATATCATCAGCCACCAGGTTTTAACATATCTTGAAATTGATAAGAAAGAAAGAGCAGGGAAGGGATGTTAAATTAAGATTAGACATGCATTCACAAGGAATAGCCATATGGTTGCAGGTTGCTAACATAATCAACATAAGAGTAAGGAGAAACTTGGTCTCCGAGAAGATTAATTTTGCAGGTCTTTTAAGATTCAAAACTAGTTTTCTAAGGGGAGAAAAGCTTCCTTTCTATTCCATTCATTGTAACATCAAGCAAAAATGACAAAAATGAGAGGGAGAACGAGGGAAAAAAATGCATCAGAACAGAAAAAGATTAACACAGTTCATAAGATTGATAGATATATGCACTTGAACCATGATATATCACGGAACCCACAATAATCTCATATTACTTATCTAATGAACGTCAAGGCATAGTTTCTAATTCAAGGTCAAATATATACAGACAGATGAATTACAGAGGAAGAAAAATAAAAATGGCAGCATACCACACTCTAGCTTTAAAGTGGCTAGGTCACTCCACAGAACACTTAATCCTTGCATAGCCTCCACTTAACCTAAGCCTGTCCTATATAGATCTCTCTCACTAACCAACTCCCTCCCTCCCTCTCTTTTCACCTTGCCAGCTCACCATTTCCTTTTGTGTGTATAGCCTCTTTTGATTATTCTCTTTTGTGGGCCATGGCGCAATAGGCAAGGCTCCAAGAAGTTACAACTAAATTACTCAATAAACACAAGCTAAAGGGTTAAATAGATGAAAGGAAAATTCACAAATGAGGAAAAAGCTAAGGCATTGAAGGGCCATACCTCCATAATATAGAGCAGCCTGACCACTGCTATAGTGTGTTATTGAACCAAAAAGATCGGTGACATAACCTAAAGCCAGCGCTGCCAACACAACAGGAACACCAGCTGCCTGGTTCATAGCAAGAAATGCAGAGTATAAAGCCCCAACATGTCCAGTCTGACTTGCAAATATGTAGTGGATGAAAAAATAAGACACCAGAAGAACAAGTAGCGCAGCAGGCCAGCTCAGAGAGAGAGAGTGAAGAGAGTTGGCCACACAAGTAGACATCCAACCTACAATGCCAAGGTTTGTCAATTGCCCAGCCATCCCCACTAGAACGGCAAACCAAGTCAGGGTATCCCATGCTGATTTTTCAGTCAAGCAATCATTCCAATCAAGGACTCCTAATACAAGGAGTATTGATAAGCCAATCATTGCAGCTACAGTACTTGGTATACCGAGAGCCCCTCTGCAGGATAATGAAATATTGATTACATAGAATTCAATTACAAGACCTTTCATTGTGAGAGAATAATTATGTGCATATGTAACAAGTTTCACTTTGCTAGAAACATCAATACAGATGTAATGACTACTAATGCATAGGTAGGCATCAAATGTTTAATGATATAACCTTCAAAATGCTACATTATATAAGCCCAGAAAATGTAGAGAATGGGAGTGCTTCTTAAAAAATAACTTGCATCCTGTTTCATTTTCAGTTTCTAACCATGTGCTCAAACCAAAAGGTAAATAAATTAAATATATCTTTGTACCATGGATGAAATACAATTTTTTTTTAAAAAAAAACTTCTGCTGGTTAGAGACATAAAGTATGTCATGTTATGCCGGTATAAATGGATATTCTCTCTCACACTCTGTGTGCAATATCCATTAATACTGGCATAACAAGACAATAAATAACTATCAAATACATTCTTATAAAATATGAATTCCATCTATTTGAGTTTGACTGTTGCATATAAAATTATCATATTGAATATTGATCATGCATATAAAATATCATAACAAGATAATTATTGATACAATGAATGCAATGACAGCTAATTTTCAAATGATATGAAAAAAGATATCTGACATACCCAATGATCCACAAAGAGACTGCAAGCAGCATTGTACCAACCATAATCCATTCATTTCGAGTGACAGCACCCATACGTTCCAGTTTGACTGCAGCCATGGCAGGTGCCTCTGGTGTGTCTTTCATTTGAGGTGGATATAGTTTGTATAAAATCAATGGTGTAGCAAGAAGAGAAACCAATGCAGGTAAACTAGCCGCCTTAAACCATGTAACCCATGGATTTGCAATTATCACCCCAAGCTCCTCGGCTAATTTAAGACATAGCAGGTTTTGAGCAGCAGCAGTTAGGAAAAGAGCACTAGAATTAGCAGCAGACTGTCACAGGCACAGCAGTGCACAAGTCACTTCATCACCAAATGATGGTCGATCTCAAATAAGAAGTAACACACAAAGCAGAGAATCCAACATCAGAATTAGTAAATCACACACCCCATCAATAGCGTCCAAGAAAGCTTTCACGTCGTTTCAACAGCTCAATTGGAAAAGAAAAATGAAATTTATAGTCTGTTCCCAGTTAATTATTACTTGAATGATATCAACTGCAACTTAAAACCATTTTAAAGCCATTTAAATCAACAGTTTTCCTCATCATAAAGCACCATTTTCATACTTTAATACCAACCAAGCATAGCAGTTACCTGAATAGGTCGGAAAAGAAAACCAACCTGAAATTGCGTCTGGGTAAGATAAGACCCCAGCTTTCTGGAAGTAGGATGATTGGGTTCACTCCCTGCTGAGAGCGACAGTGACTTGATGATCGGCAAGAAGATGCCGCCGGCCCTGGCAGCGGTGCTGGGAACTGCCGGCGCAATAAGCACTTCGCCAAAAGTCAACCCATAAGCCAGTCCCAACGTGCTCTTTCCCCACCACTTCACGAAGTAAGTCGCAATCCTATCCCCCAACCCAGTTTTCACAAACCCGCGAGCGAAGAAGAAGGAAATCACAATCAACCAAATCACCTGGTCAGTAAACGCGCTAAAAGCCGCAGAGAAACTCAGTGTTTTTGTCACGACGGAGGTCGTTAAACCAAGAAAAGCCCATGCTCCCACCGGCAATGGACTCAGAAGAAGACCAGCAATGGTCGAGAGAAAAATCGAGAGCAACTGCCACGCTTGAGGGGTAACTTCACCGGGCTTAGGAACTAAGAAGCGAACGATGAGACCAACAGAAATGGAGATAAAAAATCGTAAAGGTTTGGCGCCTTGAGCTACTGGGGGTGAGGATGACGGTAATGCCGATGATGATGACGACGAAGAATCTTGAATCGGGAGATATTCAACGTGGGTCATAGAGAGAGGATTAAAGGGGGAAGAAGATTTGGAGGGAAAGAAGGAGAAACGAGAGACGGCTGATCAGAGAGATGGGGTTGAAGGGAAAGTCGGAGCCAACAGAAGAGACAAATGAGATGTAGAGACTGGGCAAGAACGATGACGGAGGAAGGAAGTGCGAGGGGAAGAGAGAGTGAAGTGCGAAGCTTTCTCCATTGGAGCGCAATGGTGGGCCAGTGGAAGGAAAGGAAACGAAGGAGATTGCATAGTCAAAGAGCTCAATGAGAAGACGCCATCTGAAATATTTGTAATCCATGTGTAGATTTATTCGCCATAAATTTATATTATTTTAATAATCTTTCTAAAAAGTTGTGCCGATTGATTAGCTAACTACCGGTTAAGGGTGAGATATGTGATGATAATATTTATTAAAAATAAAATGTCCATTCTTAGATGAGAAAATATTTTTCCATTGTGCTTAATGAAAAATTATTTTTTATTTCTAATCTTATATTTAATATATCAACTATTTGACTAAGGTTAATATATTAAATAAATTAATTAATTATAACAAATATAATATAATTTTCTCCATGTGACTAAGTCTTATATTTAAAATTCTTGAAGT
Organism: Leucaena leucocephala; assembly: GCA_037074615.1. NCBI lineage: Eukaryota > Viridiplantae > Streptophyta > Magnoliopsida > Fabales > Fabaceae > Leucaena > Leucaena leucocephala. The sequence goes on along the minus strand of CM073549.1, from coordinate 17,144,717 downwards.
GATCCTCCAAAAATTGAGGTGGAGAATTACAAAATCAGATTTTCCATAATGAAGTTGAAGTTTCATTCACTTAGGTCAATTAAAAATGCTTCCCTTGGTTTCTTTTCCTCTGTTTTTTAAAAAAAAAAAGTTGAACAAAGCTATCCTCAAATCATTTTAAATATAAGGCTAATTTTTAATAAGACTTAGAACCCAAAATTTTTAGTTTCTACTAACAAATAAACTTTTTGTTATTGGAACTTATATTTTTTTTTTTACAAGAGTGAATATATCTACCATCTCAATCTAACATCTTGTTGATTAATTTTTTTTCCTCTTTATTGTTATAGGAGTGAATGAGTGATCACAACCTAGTTCCAACATTTAGCCAGGGAGTAAGAAATAAAATCTGTTAATATTTCTCCCGATTTTAAATATAAGATCTAGATATAAATTTTATTTTAATCCTAATTATAAGACCATAATCTATTTTATCATCTAAAATTATAATTTTCTATCTAAAGTATCCTACATAATTTCACAGACTAAGGTGGTTTTATTTAAGAGTAGTTCAAATGCACATATTTAAGGGGATATTATAGGAAAATTAACATATAATCATTACAAATAACTAAATTTATTTATTTATTTAATCTACCCCCCAATTAGTTATTTTTTTTTTTGATAAATAAATTTTTAGAAAAGGGTTGGGCTCACCCACGATCCAAGAGCAGGGCGAAGTCTCCTTTCCTCTTAAATGATACTAATGTCGGGCAAGATGAGCCGTCAATTACTCTCAGGCGTAAATATAGGTATCCAAGAGCTAAGATGCCTCCCTAAGCGCCACGACTAAAACCATAGTAAAGTAGTACTCCCTAAGAATCAAATACACTCCAAATGATCACTTATCTCACCCATATCACCCCCAATTAGTTAATTAGATCAAATGTAGTATAGCATAATAGTATTCTTGGTATCCTTGGTTTGTGGATGGGCGAGTCAGCCTATGCAAGTTTCAAATTTACACACACACACACACATATTATCAGTCTCTATTTATAAATTATTTTTGATTAATTCATGTAAATTAAAAAAGTTAGTCAAAAGTTTATGTTCTTAAAATTACTCCGTCTTTGTAAAGCTATTTTCATCACTCTCATAACAATATCCATATCAAGGCACTATTGAAAAAAATATCTTACTTATCACTTAAATTAATCATACTTAAATTTCAGGTTAACCTTTCCACTGAGAAATCTATTCTAACAAAAATAAAATAAACAATTGACATTATTCTATATTTTGAATTCCTTATCACTTTCTCAAAAAAGAAAGATATATGTTCTCTAAGCCAAAAATGTGTCCTAGCTAGCTATAGTTGATTTCTCTTTTATTGTCTTTTCTTTCCTTTCTTTCTTTCTTTCTTTCTTTTTCATGTTTGGGCACACGTCTATGCCCGCTGAACTCGAGTTTTAAGACAACATTGATAGTTAAGTATGTGTTTAGTTTAACATTAGAAATCACTAAAATATGATAAAACCATGGTTTCTAAGGTGAAACCTAACACAGTTTAAGATTCCTAAAAATTGGTGCATGTCCGGTTTATAACCTGTAAAACATGCATTAGCTGGATAACTGGCTGCATCTTTCATATGAATCTGAATATTAGTTATTGGTGCGGGTACAAAATTATATGTATGAGTTAAATGAATGCATAAAGCTAATGTGTCTGTGGTTTAAAAAAGGGGCACGGTCATTCTCCCACAGAGTACTACAATAGAAAATCCTATGAAATGTTTGCAAGGTGGATCCATTTTTATACTGTCTAACTAATAATTAATAGAGTTGCCACTTGCAAGCATCATATCCAAGACCATTGTAGGCCTAAGGTAATTTCTATGTTGTCTTCCTTCTTTTTTGTGACAATAAAGAGAAAAGTTTAGGTGAGTTGAGCCTGGAGCACTCACAAATACTAATATATATTGTCAAAAGTATATATATTTACTATAATAAATCATAATAATACCAAATTGCCAATAATCAAATCTATGCCAGAAAGGAAGATCAAATCTTCAATTTAGATTAGTGCCAAAGTAACGTCCATATATTGTTGACTTTATGCAATAAATCAATGATAACCTAAAGATATCAAATAATGGACAAAACTAAAAGCAGATTTTAATTATCATGGCAAAATGATGAGAGCTCAACTGTCTTCAAATGGAAGACCTGTTCTTTTGGCTACAAAAGAAGAATGGCCAATTGAAACAAGGAAAACTGATATTACTTACATTGAAATGGAAAATCAATACAAGCCCAAAAATTTCCACCAGAAAGAGCCAACAACTCCCCAGATGGTAGCATTAAATAAAGCCATAATGAACCCAATTTTGAATATGTCGGGAAGGTCTACATAGCCAGCTGTCAAAAAAGACAAGAAAACAATTATAATATCATCAGCTATCGGGCTTTAACATATCTTGAAATTGATAAGAAAGAAAGAGCAGGGAAATGATGTTAAATTAAGATTAGACATGCATTCACAAGGAATAGCCTTATGGTTGCAGGTTACTAACAATCAACATAAGAGTAAGGAGAAACTTAGTCTCCTAGAAGATTAATTTTTGCAGGTCTGTCAAGATTTCTCCTAGAAGATTAATTTTTGCAGGTCTTTCAAGATTTAAAACTAGTTTTTTTTTTAACAAAAAAAAAAATTCCTTTCTATTCCATTCATTGTAACATCAACATAACAATAGTAAAAAGAGAGGGAGAACAAGAAAAAAACGCATCAGAACAGAATAGTTCATAAGATTGATATATATATATATATATATATATATGCACATGATGGAACCACTTTAATCTTGCATTGCTTATGTAATGAAAGCCGAGATATGCTTTATGATTCAAGGTCAAACAGAGAATATTGGCTTACAGAGGAAGAAAAATACAGATGGCAGCACACCACACTCTATCTTTCAAGTGGCTAGGTCACTCCACAGAACACTCAATCCTTGCTTAGCCCCGAGTCTCCCTAAACCTGTCCTGTATGTCTCTCTCTCTCTCTCACTAACCAACTCCCTCCCTCCCTCTATTTTCTCCTTGCCAGCTCACCATTTCCTCTTGTTCGTCTAGGCTCTTTTGGTTATTCTCTTTTGCGGGCCATGGCCCAATAGGAAAGGTTCCAAGAAATTATAACTAAATTACTCAATAAACACAAGCTACAGAGTTAAATAGATGAAAGGAAAATTCCCAAGTGAGGAAATAGCTAAAATATTTGGGGGGGGGGGGTTGAGGCGCATACCTCCATAATATACAGCAGCCTGACCACTACTATAGTGTGTTATTGAACCAAAAAGATTAGTTACATAAGCTAGAGCCAGCGCTGCCACCACAACAGGAACACCAGCTGCCCGGTTCATAGAGAGAAATGCAGAGTATAAGGCTCCAACATGACCGATCTGACTTGCAAAAACGTAGTGGATGGAAAAATAAGATGCCAAAAGAACAAGCAGCGAAGCAGGCCAGCTCAGAGAGAAAGACTGAAGAAACTTGGCCACACAAGTAGACATCCAGCCTACAATGCCAAGGTTTGTCAATTGGCCAGCCATCCCCACTAGAACTGCAAACCAAGTCAGGGTATCCCATGCTGATTTTTCATTCAAACAATCACTCCAATCAAGGACTCCAAATACAAGGAGTATTGATAAGCCAATCATTGCAGCCACAGAACTTGGTATACCGAGAGTCCCTCTGCAGGATTAAGAAATATTGATTGCATAGAATTCTATTACGAGAACTTTCATTATGAAAGAATAATTATGTGTATATGTAACAAGTTTCACATTGCTATAAACATCAATGCAGATGTAATGACTATGTATAGGTAGGCATCAAAAGTTTAATGATATATTTATTTGAGTCTGACAGTTGTATATAAAATCATCATATTGATCGTACATATAAATATCATAACAAGATAATTATTGATATATTGAATTGAAATGACAGATAAATTTTAAAATCATTTGAAATAAGATATCTGACATACCCAAAGATCCACAAAGAGACTGCAAGCAGCATTGTACCAATCATAGTCCATTCATTCCGAGTGACAGGGCCCATCCTTTCCAGTTTGACTGCAGCCATGGCAGGTGCCTCTGGCGTGTCTTTCATTTGGGGTGGATATAGTTTGTATAAAATCAATGGTGTAGCAAGAAGAGAAATCAATGCAGGTAAACTAGCCGCTTTAAACCATGTAACCCATGGATTTGCAATTATCACCCCAAGCTCCTCGGCTAATTTAAGACATAGCAGGTTTTGAGCAGCAGCAGTTAGGAAAAGAGCACTAGAATTAGCAGCAGACTGTCACAGGCAAAGCAGTGTACAAAGTCACTTCTTCATCAAATGATGGTAGATCTCAAATAAGAAGTAACACACGTAAAGCAGAAAATCCTACAACATCAGAATTTATGATGACCGTTTCCAAAACTCATAATCACAATAGCCATATTAAGTGCAGCCATGGCACTTAGAAAGAAGATGCCATTTGAAATACAGTAAAGCACACACCCAATAGATAATGTCCAAGAAAGTTTTCAAGACAGCTAAATTAGAAAAGAAAAAATTAAATTTATAGGATGTTCCCGATTCATTATAACTTCAATGATAGCAACTGCAACTTAAAACCATTTTAAAGGCATTTAAATTAACAGTTTTCCTCATCATGAAGCACCATTTTCATACTTTTTGCATACTAATCAAGCATGGCAGTTAGTTAAATAGGTCGGAAAAGAAAAAAAAAACCTGAAATTGCGTCTGGATAAGATAAGACCCCAGCTTTCTGGAAGTAGGATGATTGGGTTCACTCCCTGCCGAGAGGGACAGTGACTTGATAATCGGCAAGAAGATGCCGCCGGCCCTCGCAGTGGTGCTGGGCATCGCCGGTGCTATAAGAACTTCGCCAAAAGTCAACCCATAAGACAGTCCCAACGTGCTCTTTCCCCACCACTTCACGAAGTAAGTCGCAATCCTATCCCCCAACCCAGTTTTCACAAACCCGCGAGCGAAGAAGAAGGAAATCACAATCAACCATATCACCTGGTCAGTAAACGCGCTAAAAGCCGCGGAGAAACTCAACGTTTTTGTCACGACAGAGGTCGTTAAACCAATAAAAGCCCAAGCTCCCACAGGCAATGGACTCAGAACAAGACCCGCAATGGTCGAGAGAAAAATCGAGAGCAACTGCCACGCTTGAGGGGTAACTTCAACTGGCCTAGGAACTAAGAAACGAACGATAAGACCGATAAGAATGGAGATAAAAAATTGTAAAGGTTTGGCGCCTTGAGCAACTGGGGATGAGGATGACGGTAATGCCGGTGAAGATGATGTGGAAGAAGCTTGAATTGGGTGATTTACAATGCGAGGCTTAGAGATAGGATTAAAGGTGGATGAAGCTTTGGACGGAAATAAGGAGAAACGAGAGACGGTTGATCTGAGAGATGGGGTTGAATGGGAAGCTGGAGTCAACGGAAGAGACAAATGAGATTTGGAGATTGGGCGAGAACGATGGCGGAGGAAGGAAGTGCGAGGGGAAGAGAGGGAGAGGGAGGTTGAGGTGGAGAGAGAGTGGAGTGCGAAGCTCTCCATTGTAGAACAATGGCCAGGTGGTGGGCTGAGTGGAAGAGAAGGAAAACGAAGGAGATTCGCAAGTTTGAGATTGAGAGAGCCGTTTTTCAATGGTACGTAGTCAACCTCTTTGGGCTCTCTCCATCTCTTTTGCCAATTCGCCTTCTCTTTATTTAATTATTTGTCATCTTAGTCATTAATTAGTTTCATCATGCTTATCTGTTGACATTTGATATTTTATAAAATTATTAATAAAATGTAAAATTATTAAAAAAAATGGCGAAATAACATAAGGGTAAAAATATCATCAAAACTCTGAATACATCATAAATAAAATTAAATTTAATGAAATTTTTCAATCAATTTTTGTCATGTAAACTTTTCTTAATAATAAAAATTTGCATTAATTAAATTTTAAAATTTTGTTAAACAATTATTAATAACAAAAAGCATACATGATAAGATTTAATTAGAGAATTATACCTAATAAATATAAATAAATAGATCTAAATTTTGTTCCAAGAAAAAAATTAAAACTTAATTTTAACTATAAAAAATATGGTAAAAATACTTTTTTATAAATATTTAGATAATTTAATTTAAATTTTTTAGATTAAAAGTGAAAAAATATTTACAGAATAAAATAAAGAAAGGTTGACTACGCAATAAAAGTTTTTTTTTTCCTTTCCACACTTTTCACAAATTCCTCTTTTTACTTAATTATTTTTCATCTTAGTCATTACATCAGGCTTATCTGGTGACGTTTAATGTTGTATAAATTATTATAATATTAAATTATTAAAAAATAAAAACTTAATTTAAATTATTGAGAATGAGTTTAAAGACGGACAAAAGCACATAAATAATCTTCTATTCTTCCCGTCCAATTATTTTTATTGATATAATATACACTCTTTTAATTTTTAATATAAAATATATATATATATATTTTTTAATTTTTAATATGAGACATATTTAATTAATGTGATTAGATTAAAAAATTATTAAATAAATTAGTTAATATAATATATTTTTTAAAATATACTTAATTATTTTTTTAATTTTTTTTCACTCTTTTATTTAATTATTATTAAAAAAAATAATAAAATAATTTTAAAAAAAATTAATAAATATAAGAGTTGTTGAGATGTAAAAATAAATACCGTCCATTGAATCACTTGATATGAATGATATAACATTAAGTATGTACGTTTTGTCATTCTTTAAACTTATTGTCTATTATTCAAATTTATGTTTTTAATATATAATTTTAAAGTTGGTATTATCTATAGAATTTTTTTTAGTTTTATTTATGGATAGAAGTGGTTTTTTGTAATTAATTTTCTACCTTTACTTCAGTTAATATAAAAATATATTGAGCTTTTTATGTGGAAAACTTAGGATCATAATTAAAAAACATAAAGAAGAGAGAAAGATACATCTCATTTAAAGAAACAATTACTCAAAAATTCTCCATTAAAATATTTATTAATCAAAAGTATCCAAACTTTATGTCTTATGTATGTGCAAATGTTTTTAGCTATGTGTATCATGAATTTAATTTTACTTTGAGATAAAAAATTTAAAATTTTAAAAAATGATCAAATATGAATTGATATTTTAAAATTTTAATATTAAGATTTTAAACTTTAACATTAAAATTTTTTATTAAAATTTGATTTAATATTTTTTATAAAAAAAGTAAACGATAATTTGACATTTATATTCTTAAAATTTAAAATTAATAATAATATCAAATGTTATATCAAATTTTGGAGTTTCAGAGTTAAATTTTGAAATATCGATGGCAAATTATTATTTAAAGAATTTTTTATTTTTTATAAAATGTTCACTATTTTATATTAAATTGAAATTGAATTTATATCTCAAATTTACGAATCCCCTTCCTTTCCTTCTCTTCCACTGAGCTACCATTGCTCTCCAATGGATAGCTTCACACTTCACTTACTCTCCCCGTCAGCCTCTTTCTCTCTCTTCTCGCCTCCCGCTTCCTTCCTCCGTCATCGTTCTGTTCCATTGACTCTGAATTCTCCTTCGATCCCATCTCTCAGATCAACTGTCTCTCCTTTCCCCTTCTTTCCCTCCAAAACTTCTTCCACCTTAAATCCTCTCTCTGAACATCGCATTGCGAATCACCCAATTCAAGCTTCTTCGTCGTCATCTTCTCCGGAATCACAGTCATCGTCAACCCCTGTTGATCAAGGTGCCAAACCTTTACCCTTTTTTATCTCCATTTCTATTGGTCTCATCGTTCGCTTCTTAGTTCCTAAGCCCGTTGAAGTTACCCCTCAAGCGTGGCAATTGCTCTCGATTTTTCTCTCGACCATTGCGGGTCTTGTTCTAACTCCATTGCCGGTGGGAGCTTGGGCTTTTATAAGTTTAACAACCTCAATTGTTACTAAAACACTGAGTTTTTCCGCGGCTTTTAGCGCATTCACTCACGAGATCATTTGGTTGATTGTGATTTCCTTCTTCTTCTCTCGTGGGTTTGTGAAAACCGGCTTGGGGGATAGGATCGCAACTTACTTCGTGAGGTGGTTGGGAAAGAGTACATTGGGGCTGTCTTATGGGTTGATTTTTAGCGAAGTGTCTATTGCACCGGCGTTGCCCAGCACCACCGCGAGGGCCGGTGGGGTCTTCTTGCCGATTATCAAGTCACTGTCGCTCTCAGCTGGGAGTGAACCCAATCAACCTACTTCCAGAAAGCTGGGATCTTATCTTATCATGACGCAATTTCATGTTGGTTTTCTTTTCCGGCCTATTTAATTAACTGCTATGCTTGATTAATATGCAAAAGTATGGAAATGATGCTTGATGATGATGATGAAAACAGTTCATTTAAAATGGTTTTAAGCTGCATTTGCAATCATTGCATGCAAATGTGGAGTAGTATGGAAATTGCAGCTGTGGACTGTAATATAAAGCTTTGCTTCTTAACGATGGAACAAATTGAGTTAATTATGATTTACATTAGGCTTACCAAACCTTAAGTTGTAGATGCAGTTTGGTTGAAACGTGCGGCCCATTGACAATGCTATATGTGATTATGAGCTTTTTCTCAGCCAGTTATCTTGTTAATAAACAGATAGAGAACTTTTATTTTCAGCCTGGTAATTTAAGTTTCCTGCTATATGTGATTATGAGGGAACTGGAAACATGAGCCGTTCTTCTGCAGTTGTTTATGCAGAGGAGATGGTTCTTGATTCATTGAATGTCTGGTAATTATACTCGGATGAATGCCTGGATATTTTTGAGTAAATGATAATGGAATCTGTGAGTCAAGTAATAATTAATTGGGAACAGACCATAAATTTCATTTTCTTTTCTGATTTAGCTGTTGTTAAACAACATAAAAACTTTCTTGGACATTATTGATTGGGTGTGTGCTTTACTATATTTCTGTGTCATGGCATGACTGCACTTAATGTGGCTATTGTAATCATGAGTTTTTGGCAACGGTCATTATTAATGCTGATATTGTAGGATTCTCTGCTTCATGTGTGTTACTTCTTATTTGAGGTCTATCGTCATTTGATGAAGTGACTTGTGCACCCGTGACAGTCTGCTGGTCATTCTAGTGCTCTTTTCCTAACTGCTTCTGCTCAAAACCTGCTGTGTCTTAAATTAGCAGAGGAGCTTGGGGTGATAATAGCAAATCCATGGGTTACATGGTTTAAAGTGGCTAGTTTACCTGCATTGGCTTCTCTTCTTGCTACACCATTGATTTTATACAAACTATATCCACCTCTAATGAAAGACACACCAGAGGCGCCCGCCATGGCTGCAGCCAAACTGAAAAGTATGGGTGCTGTCACTCGAAATGAATGGATTATGATTGGTACAATGCTGCTTGCAGTCTCTTTGTGGATATTTGGGTATGTCAGATATCTTATTTTGAATCATTTGAAAATTTATCTGTTGCTTCAATTCATTGTATCAATAATCATCTTGTTATGATATGTTATATGCATGATCAATATGATAATTTTCATGATTCAAGTGTATCGATGTTCTAGCGATGTGAAACTTGTTACATGTGCACATAATTATTCTCTCATAATGAAAGTTCTTGTAATCGAATTCGATGCAATCAATGTTTCTTACTCCTGCAGAGAGACTCTTGGTATACCAAGTGCTGTAGCTGCAATGATTGGCTTATCAGTACTCCTTGTACTAGGAGTCCTTGATTGGAATGATTGCTTGAATGAAAAATCAGCATGGGATACCCTGTCTTGGTTTGCTGTTCTAGTGGGGATGACTGGCCAGTTGACAAACCTTGGAATTGTAGGTTGGGTGTCTACTTGTGTGGCCAAGTTTCTTCAGTCTTTCTCTCTGAGCTGGCCTGCTTCGCTGCTTGTTCTTTTGGCATCTTATTTTTTCATCCACTACATTTTTGCAAGTCAGACCGGACATATTCTGGCGTTTTACGCTGCGTTTCTCGCTATGAATCGGGCAGCTGGTGTTCCTGTTGTGCTGGCAGCGCTTTCTCTAGGATATGTCGCTAGTCTTTTTGGTTCAATAACACATTATAGTAGCGGTCAGGCTGCTGTATATTATGGAGGTATGGCCCTCCCCTCAATCCTTGTTTGTTAAGCTTTCCTTTCAGCTATTCTACTCTTTAGCTTGTGTTTGTTGAGTAACAAGTTATAATTTCTTGGACCCATTTTTCCATGGCCCAAAAAAGAGGATAACCAAAAGAGCCTAGACAAACAAGAGGAGACAGTGAGCTGGTTAGTGATATATATATATAGACAGGTTTAGGGAGTGTGGGGGGTAACCAAAAGATTTAGTGTTGTGTGGCGTGACCTAGCCACTTGAAAGCTAGAGTATGTTGGTGTGCTGTCATTTTTATTTTTCCTTCATTTTTGTTCCTCTATAATTCATCTTTAGACATTTCTCAGCTTGAATTTAAAGTATATCTCCGCTTTCATTACGTAAATAATTCTCTTATATTTCTTAATATAAGAGTTATTTAACGCATATGAATATATTTAGAAAGTTAGATAAATTACTTAATTATAACAAATGTAACCTAATATTCCTAAAATACGTCTGTATGACATTAGATTATATATCAGTTTATAAGTTAGGTAAATTAATTTGGGGGAAATTGATAAATATTAGGGATAAAATAGATTGAGGTATTATATTTAAAATTAAGATCAACCCCCTAACTAGCTCATATAATTAGGACCGGAGAAGTATTGGATCATAGTAGGTTCCATCATATGTCATGGTCCCAATGCATATTATCTATCCATCTTATGAACTATATGTTAATCTTTTTCTGTTATAATGCATTTGTTTTGTCTTTCTCCCTCTTATCTCACTCTTAGAGATGTGTAGTTGATGTTGCAATCATTGGAAGAGAAAGAAAACCGAATTTTTGTCCCAAAAAAAAAATACTAGTTTTAAAATTTAAATCTTCAAATACCTGCCAAAATTTTAATCTTCTTGGAGACCATCTTTCCCCTTACACTTTGTGTTGCTTTGCTTCTGTTAGCAATCTGCAACATAAGACTATTCATTGTGAATGTTATGTCTTATATTGATTTAACATGACTTCCATGCTCTCTCTTATCAATTTCAAGATATGTTAGAGCCTGGGGCATCTGATGACATTTTAATTTATTTATTTTCTCTTTTTTGACAGCTGGTTATATAGACCTTCCTGATATAATCAAAATTGGGTTCATTATGGTTTTTTTTAATGCTATCATCTGGGGAGTTGTTGGCTCTTTCTGGTGGAAATTTTTGGGCTTGTATTGACTTTTCCATTTCAATGTAAGTAATATCAGTTTTCCTTGTTTCAATCGGCCCTTTCAATCTGATTATCATCTTGCCATGATAATTTGAATCTGCTTTTAGTTTTTTCTATTTGATTATAGGTATAATTCTTTTCGAGGTTTAAAACACAATGAATTTTTATCTCTCCTAACAAATACGTTTACTGAGATTCGGACTTATATTTTCCTGGGGTGAGGCTACCTAGCTCATCAACCCACAACTTTTGTTTTTAGTTTTATTCATTAGTTGACATGGCTTGACTACGTACGGTCAACAATATATGGATCACTATTTTGAATAAATCAAAATTAATGATTTGAGAGAGACTAGATTTAAAAGATTAGAGCTTTCTTCTGTAAAAAAAAAAATTTTGGAATCACAATTCAAGAAATCATAAGAAAAACTTATCTACAGTTTTTGTAGTTTTTTTATATGTTGAAGTGTTTTTTAAAATAATGTTATATCTTTAATCATATACATATAAATAAAAAAAGAATAACATTGACTTTGATTAATAAAAAAAAATTGCCATTTAAGTGTAAAAGATTAAAGCTTTCTTTATGAAAAACTTGGAATCTCAATTCAGAAAAACATTAAGAAAAAAAAAGAGCGAATATGAATCTCATTTATTGAAATATTTTCTTAAGGAATAGAAGATTATATGAATTCAAATAGAGACATCATGTTGGACTAATAAAAGGTTGATATAATTTATAATAAGAGGGAGTTCAAATCCTATAATTTCATAACAACTACTTTGACCTTGATAAAGTCTTAAATTCAATTTCACCTAAATTATTTTCAATAATAGAAAAAAAAAACATCACATTGACATTGGATCTATTCCATACTCACTAATTATACATGAAGAAAAATTTAAATTTTATAAATATAATGGTTTTCTGATTTTTTTTATATTATTTACTGAATTTTATTATTAAATATCTAATTTCAGTATTCTTGACAATTTTCTGATATTTAAGCAATAAAAGCAATATATGTGCCAAACCTTTGAGGAGGTCTTCAAGCTTTCCCCCTCCCTCCTTTTCCTTTCCTCCATGTGGAAAGTGTTGAAAAATGAACTTAAATGGTAGATGTAGCCTCTCTCCATTATTTTTCTTCTTTTAGTTTTTTCACACTTCTCATGTAAATATTAAAATTAAATTTTGAATAGTTTAAATTTAATGTTCTTTAACATCTTTGTATTTTTATTACCTTTTATAATTATTCAGATCAAGTTTCAATATTTTTGTTTTATTTATTTTCAATAATTTCAAATGATAACAATAATCTTGCAAATCATTAAATGTCAACTAATTTTGCAGCTATTAAATGCAACTATTGTCTGATATAATGATAAAGATGAAAAATAATTAAATAAAAAGGGAACTTGTGAAAAACGTTGGAAAAATAAACTCATGCGGTGTGCTCAACTTTTCTTGATTGTATACAAACTTGTGTGTATAGTATTTAGACTAAATTTTTAATGGAGCATTTTAGTTTTATTTATATTTTACAAATGGAAGACTTACAATAAAATCGCATAAAAAAATTTAATCGTTAAAAAATTTCAATGACAAATGCTTATTATAATGGGATTTGTCATTACAAATTATTAAGTTATCACTAGATTTTAGAGTAATTAAATCTCTTATACACAGAATCTTATTATAATTTTTCCTTTACAAATTCATATTTTAATCATAATTTTTCCCGTATTAAAAAGAAAGGAATAAATAATTAATTCTTGTCCAACAAGTAATAAATACTACAGAGATATAATTAATATAATTAGTTGCAGGAAATAATAAAAAAAGTAAATTAAACTTTTAGATAAATATAAAATGTAATTTATGAAAAAGACCGTTCATACAAGAAATTGAAATTTATATTAGAGAAAATCATTCTTAAAATACCTATAGTTTTTTTAATTTTTAATTTAATATTTGTACATTTTTTCTCCTTAATAAATCATTTACTTGTACTCTATTAATATTGTTAACTCCTATAATATTATTTTGTTAATATTGTTAATACATATATAAGAGCCAATTATACTAACAAAATAAAATTAAAAGATTTATTAAATAAAAAATTCACATATCAAATTAAAATTTTTTTAAAAAAACTATAGGTATTTCAAGAATTATAAGATACTAATATAGAGGTGGTATAATAGTATAAAGTTTTATTAATTTTTGTTTGGTCTTAAATTCTAGTTTTAAAGGAGATTATTAGAATTTAGACTCTGATCTAATCTTAATAAATTAGGTCTAAATCTATATAAGCTAAAGTATAGCTGGTACTAACTAAAATAGATGTTATTTATAATTCTTTTTTTTTTTTTTTTTTACATTTTTTGTGAGAACAGCTGAGGAAACGTGGGTTGAGGAAGTAAAACGAGGGATGGCATGCGGGGAGTATTTTTCAGTGCATAACTCTTGAAATCCCACATATTTTGCCTCATTGTATTTGGTTATCAATTCTAAAAATTAATTTTAGTTAAAATTATAATTTAATTTTTTTTATACAAACAGTTATTTTTAATAATAATTGATCTTGGATAAAATCTCGATTTGAAACCTAAGTTTTGAATAAGCCACTGAAAATAACTTTTAGTTTGAAACCTAGAATATGGATTATCCAATTACTATTCTACCCCTACTTTTTCTTACATTCTCCCTCATCTCTCCTGTTTTATCTCTCTTTTTCTCTTTCCTCTGTTTTCTCTTATCTCTCTTTTTCTCTCTCATCTCTCCTCTCTACACTCTCTTCTCTTTCCTCTTTCTTCTCTATCATCTTTCCTCTCTCTTATTTTTAATCAAATCATGTCATTTTTGATAATTTACTAATATAGAAAATGATTCTGCTACTAATCATCCAAATATCTCTATTCCTAAAATATATTCTTCCTAAAATATATTCTTCTCAAAATCTATTTTTTTTATAATCTATTCTCCAAAAATTAATCCAAACACACCTGATTAGACTTTTCTTTTTCTCTCATATTTTTCTCTTTTATTCTCGGCATTTATTTATTATATTCGAATACCCAAATCTATTATAATGACTGAGTTTTCATGTGAATATTGGATAAATTAGTCTATATCTCATATTTGTCTGAATCTTAAGAAGGGCGACCACAATTATTAAAATTAGAGTAATTAATTACATAAATACTTAATAGTAAAATTTAAAAATAACAGCATTAGAAGTAAGATGTTTGACTGTACATATAAAGAATGGTTATACGGTGCTAGGGGACGTTGCTTTAATGTGAATCATTAAGTCTGAATCGGGATGTAAATGTAACGACTAAGGGTGTGTTTGGATTAGCTTTTGGAGAATAGATTATGGGAAGAATAGATTCTGGAGAATAGATTTTGGGTAGAATAGATTTTGGGAAGAATAGATTTTGGGAATAAAGATGTTTGGATGATTAGTAATAGAATCACTTTTTATATTGGTAAATTACTAAAAAGGGTATGATATGATTAAAAGTAAGAGAGATGAAAGATGATAGAGAAGAAAGAGGAGAGAGAAGAGAGTGTAGAGAGGAGAGAGGAGAGAGAAAAAGAGAGATAAGAGAGGAGAGAAGAGAGAGAAAAAGAGAGATAAGAGAAGAGAGAGGAGAGATAATAGAGAGGAGAGAGGAGAGAGGGTGTAAAAAAAGTAAGGGTATAATAGTAATTGGATAATCCAAAACCTAGGTTTCAAAGAAAAAGCTATTTTCAGTAGCTTATTCAAAACTTAGGTTTCAAACTGAGGTTTTGTCCAAAATCAATTCTCAACAAAAATTGCTGTTTGTGTGAAAATTTTCCAAACCGAGATTTTGCCCCATAATTGATTCTCAAATCGAGGTGCCAAACAGACACTAAGATTAAAAGATATTTAATTAAATGCAGAGGAGGTGAGGGGCAAAGGAGAGTCAAAGTCAGAGGTTGACCACTTTCTCTCTGGTATAAGAGACCCTAGCCAATCGCAACTTCCTTCTGTTCCACTAACCTACCCTTGCTCTTCAATGGAGAGCTTCGCCCTCTCCACTTCAACCTCCTTCTCTCGCACTTCCTTCCTCCGTTATCGTTCTCTCCCAATTTCCAAATCTCATTTGTCTCTTTCATTGAATCCAAATTCTCCCTCAATTCCATCTCTCACATCAACCGTCTCTCGTTTCTCCTTCTTTCTCTCCAAATCTCCTTCCTCTTTCATTCCTCTCTCGAAGGCCCGCTTTGCGAATCACCCAATCCATGCTTCTTCGTCGTCATCTTCGCCGGCATTGCCTTCATCATCACCACCGCCAGTTGCTCAAGGTGCAAAACCTTTACCTTTTTTAATCTCCATTTCTATTGGTCTTATCGTTCGCTTCTTAGTTCCTAAGCCCGTTGAAGTTACCCCTCAAGCGTGGCAATTGCTCTCGATTTTTCTTTCCACCATTGCCGGTCTTGTTCTGAGTCCATTGCCGGTCGGAGCTTGGGCTTTTATAGGTTTAACAACCTCCCTCGTCACTAAGACTCTGAGTTTCTCTGCGGCTTTTAGCGCGTTGACTGACCAGGTCATTTGGTTGATTGTGATTTCCTTCTTCTTCGCTCGCGGGTTTGTGAAAACTGGGTTGGGGGATAGGGTTGCTGCTTACTTCGTCAAGTGGTTGGGAAAGAGCTCATTGGGGCTGGCTTATGGGTTGACTTTTGGCGAAGTGCTTCTTGCACTGGCGATGCCCAGTGCTGCCGCAAGGGCCGGCGGCATCTTCTTGCCGATTATCAAGTCACTGGCCCTCTCAGCAGGGAGTGAACCTAATCATCCTTCTTCCAGAAAGCTGGGATCTTACCTTATCCAGAATCAACATCAGGTTGGTTTTCTTTTCCGACCTATTCAATTAACTTTATGTTTGATTAGTTTGCAAAAGTATGAAAATGATGCTTAAGGATGAGGAAAACTGTTCATTAAAATGCCTTTCAAAATGGTTTTAAGCTTCAGTTGCAATCATTTCAGGAAAATGTGGCGGGTTGTGGTCATTTCTAACTGCAATTGCATCTGTAGGCTGTATTATAAAGCTTTGGTTCTTATTAACAAAATTTACTTGACTTTGATATACCTTAGGCATTCCCAAACCTTAAGTTCTAGATGCAGTTTGGTTGAAAGGTGACAATGCTGAATGTGATTATAAGCTTTTTTTCTCTGTCATTTGTCTTGTTCATTAACAGATACAGAACTTTATTTTAACCCTGGTAATTTACCAGTTCCGAGCCTTTTCCATGACAGGACTGAAACCATGATCTGTCCTTCTGCAGTTGTCTTTGCAGAGAGGGTTCTTGATCCATGGAATCTCTTCAACCCTAGTAAAATCATTAGGAAATTTAAATTTTACCGTCCAAGAACAACTGGATACAGAAACCCCAGTCTACTTTATGCTAAAAAAAAAATTAGTATTAAACCTGGGATGACAAGGTTCATAATTCAAACCATTAAAGTCATGAGGAACTAATACTGTGCCAAGTAACAAATGGGAAGCTTCAGGTATCAAATTGTAAAGAAAAAGCCAAAAATTGATATTTCATAATCCTGCGAGCATCAATTGTCATTTAACTTATATGACTGTTTGAGCATAAGCAGTGTCAAGATGTTTGCTAAAAATTGTTGATCAACAAATTGAACCACCGAAAATGCTATTGCTATCATGGTTGAATTCTAATAATATTTTTTCTGCATATATTCTTTCATTTTGAAATTGCCTAAAATTCTGAGGAAAACAAGATAAGTTTCTCAAAAATCTCTAGAAGACATGGAATTTTCTCATTTTTGAGCATACCCGATGAGGAGGCATATAACCATATACTCTTTCTTCTGAGCTGATGCCATCTTAAAAATTAGAAGATATAATGCAAGAAAAGAGAGGGAGCATAAGAATGGTATATGTTGTCTAGGATCAATTAAGATCTGTACAGAAAGTTTCAATTATTGATTAATTATACTCTGAAGAATGTCTGGATATTGGCTAGGATCAATTAAGGTCTGTACAGAAAGTTTCAATTATTGATTAATTATACGCTGAAGAATGTTTGGATATTACTGAGTAAATGATGATGGAATCTGTGATTCAAGTAATAATTAATTGGGAGCAGACAATAATTTTCAATTTTCTTTTCTGATTTAGCTGTTGTAAAACAACTTGAAAAACTTTCTTGGACGTTGTTGATTAGATGCGTGCTTTACTGTATTTCAAGATGTGTGTTCTTTTCCATTTTAAAATGGCATCTTCTTTCTAAGTGGCATGGCATGACTGCACTTAATAGGGCTATTAAAATTATGAGTTTTGGCCATGGTCATTATAAATTCTGTCGTCGTAGGATTCTTTGCTTTATGTGCATTACTTCTTGTTTGAGATCTACGATCATTTGATGATGAAGTGACTTGTACACTGCTGTACCTGTGACAGTCTTCTGGTAATTCTACTTGTCTTTTCCTAACTGCTGCTGGTCAAAACCTGCTTTGTCTCAAATTAGCAGAGGAGCTTGGGGTGATAATTGCAAATCCATGGGTTACATGGTTTAAAGTGGCTAGTTTACCTGCATTGGTTTCTCTGCTTGCTACACCATTGATTTTATACAAACTATATCCACCTCAAATTAAAGACACACCAGAGGCGCCTGCCATGGCTGCAGCCAAACTGGAAAGCATGGGTCCTGTCACTCAAAATGAACGGATTATGATTGGTACAATGCTGCTTGCAGTCTCTTTGTGGATCTTTGGGTATGTCAGATATCTTATTTGAATCGTTTGAAACTTTGTGTTATTTCATTCCATTGTATCAATAAGAAAATAATTATCTTGTTATGAAATTTTATATGCATGACCGATACGATAATTTTTATGATATAACTGTCAAACACAAATGGTTGGAATTCATATTTTATAGGAATGTATTCGACAGTTAGCCTATGTCATTTTATACCAGTATTAACTGATATTGCAACAGAAAGAGTATACAATAATACCAGCCAAACATGACATACTCTTAAGTCTGCAACCCACAACGTCAATAACAAGCATTGTCTTACTAGATGGAGTCAGCTACATGGATTGTAATTTGTACAGCACCGTTGTGATCTATCAACAACCAAATTTTTTTATTAGATTATTAACTAAAAAGTCTCGTTCAATAATTTCATTAAGTGTTCTCTTCAGTTTTTGTCTACCCTTCCCTAGAGGATTTCAAATTGTCTTATCTACCTCCTAATTGGCGCCTCCAATAGCCTTCTGTGTAATGTACGAATAATTTTAATTGATTTTCTACTATTTTCTTTTCAATAGATGCCACTTAAACTCTTTCTTATATATGTTTATTATGAATCTTATATTTTCTTGTATGACCAAATATCCATCTCAACATCCTCATCTCTACTACCCTAACTTTATGCTCTTCTTGTCTCTTTAAAGCCCAATATTCACTACCAGATAGGATTGTATAAAACTTTCCCTTGAGCTTTTTAGGTGCTCTAAGTCTCTAGCCATCACATGTTTAGAAACTGAAAATATAACATTTTGAAATGAATATTACTCTCCAATCACTACATTTATTGGGCTTATGTAATTTATATCACTTTGATCGTTATTGAAAGAGACGTTCTTATTTATACTGAATAAAAACAAGAAGATTATATCATCATAACATTTGAGGTCTGCCTATACATTACTCAATCATTGCTTCTGCATTTATGTTTCTAACAATGTGAAACTTGTTACATGTGCACATGATTATTCTCTCATAATGATGAATTCTATGCAATCAATATTTCCTAATCCTGCAGAGGGACTATCGGTATACCAAGTACTGTAGCTTCAATGATTGCCTTATCAATACTCCTTCTATCAGGAGTCCTTGATTGGAACGATTGTTTGAACGAAAAATCAGCATGGGATTCCCTGACCTGGTTTGCCGTTCTAGTGGGGATGGCTGGCCAGTTGACAAACCTTGGCATTGTCGGTTGGATGTCTACTTGTGTGGCCAACTCTCTACAGTCTTTCTCTCTGAGCTGGCCTGCTGCGCTACTTGTTCTTCTGGCATCTTATTTTTTCATCCACTACATTTTTGCGAGTCAAATAGGACATGTTGGGGCTCTATACTCTGCATTTCTCACTATGAACAGAGCGGCTGGTGTTCCCATTGTGCTGGCAGCGCTTGCTCTGGGTTATGTAACTAATCTTTTTGGTTCAATAACACATTATAGCAGCGGTCAGGCTGCTATATATTATGGAGGTATGGCCCTCACTTCAATCCTTGTGTTAATTTTCCTTTTGGCTATTCTACACTTTAGCTTGTGCTTGTTGAGTAATTAATTTATAATTTCTTGGACCCCATGCCTATTGGGCATGGCCCACAACAATACAGAATAACCAAAAGTGCCTAGACATACTCCCTCTAGTCCAATATATAAGACATTATTAACTAATTCACACAAACTAAGGAACGTTAATTAAGTCATTTAATGTGTCTTAAATTAACAAAATTTGCCTATTTTACCCTTATTAAAGAATGTGATTCTTAAATATGTATTTATTATTTGTCATATCTCTCGTTTTTGCAAAGGGTAAAAGTGAAAAATAATTATTAATTACCCTATCAACCTCTTATATTTTGGACAAAAGATTTCTTCTAGAAGAGTTCTTATATATTGGACTAGAGGGAGTACAAGAAGAAACAGTGAGATTGCAAGGAAATATATCCCTAACCAACTCCCTCTCTCTTTCCTTGCAATCTCACTGTTTCTTCTTGTACTATGGGACTGGTTTAGGATCAACTGTGTTGTGTGGATCGACTCTGTAATTCATCTGAGACAATATTTCTCAGTTTGAATTATAAAGTATATGTCGGCTTTCATTACATAAATAATACTAGATTATAGTGGGTTCCATCATATGTCATGGTTCCAGGGCATAGATATCTATCCATCATTCCATCTCTTTTTCTGTTCTGATGCACTTTTTGCTCTTTCTCCCTTTCCTCTTACTCTTGTAAATGTTTTGTTAATGTTACAATGAATGGAATAGAAAGAAAACTATTTTTTTCAGAAAAAAAGAAACTAAATCTTAAATCTTCAAAGTCCTGCCAAAATTAATTTTCTAGGAGACCATTTCTCCCCTCGTGGTTGATTCTGTTAGCAACCTGCAACTATAAGGCTATTCCTTGTGAACTCATGTCTAATCTTTATTCAATATCCCTTCCCTGCTCTCTCTAATCAATTTCAAGATATGTGAAAGCCTGGTAACTGATATTTTTTTTTTTTTGCAGCTGGTTATGTAGACCTTCCTGATATATTCAAAATTGGGTTCATTATGGCTTTATTTAATGCTATCATCTGGGGAGTTGTTGGCTCTCTCTGGTGGAAATTTTTGGGCTTGTATTGATTTTCCATTTCAATGTAAGTGTTGGAGACATTAATCTCATATTAGTTGGTTAAGACCCCAACCAAACTCTACATAAGGTTCTATATAAAGAGGGTCTTAGTTTATAGATTAGATGTGAAGGGAGATTATCATGGAATGTTACTCCCTCTCTTATTCTTCTTCTTATTCCTCTAACATCAATATTGTACTACTTCTCCGGTCCTAAATGCGGGACCAAGTTAAGAGGTGGGTGTTGATCCTATATGTAAAACTTTAATTTAATTTATCTTTTATTTTTATTATTTTTTTAAATTAATTTATCTAACTTTTAAATTAATATACACCTCTGATATTTAATATAAAATCTAATTAGGGAGTTAATCTTAGTTTTAAATATAAGACATATTTTTTACATTTATCAAAGTTCTTCCAAATTACCCCTATTAATGATCTCTTAATAATTAAGAGAATGAGTTAAAAAAATGATTAGAGGTGTTTTAGACAAAATATGTCATATAAATTAATTTAATTAATTTTTTAATCTAATAAAATTAGTTAAATATATTTTATATTAAGAACCGGAGGAGTATTATTTAATGTACATGAATATTTTAGAGATATATCACATATATTATAATTAAGTAATTTATTAAACTTCTTTAATTTTTTAATTTTTTTCCTTTTTTTTCAATCGGCCATTCTTTATGTTTGTCACCATTGCATACAGTGAATAATGTAGGCATAATTATTTTGGCACAAATCTAAATTGAAGATTTGAAGCTGCTTTGATCTTCCTTTTTTCCCCCGAGGTTTTGTTAGGTTCAAAAATATTTCCAAACAACAAAATATAACCTCAAACAAATCATTGAGTTTTAAAATAATCTCATTTTGAAATTTTATCTCTTGATTTGCAGAGTTCAAACAGATGGGAGAAGCAGTATCCCAGGGAAATAGAAACTTTGTCCAACCCATTGTTCGTGGGTTTAACTGGTAAAGGGGTGAGATATGTAACTATTTAGAACGTCTTCTAACCCTAGGGAATACTACTTTATTGTGGTTCCAGTTGCAGCACTTAGAGAGACATCCTAACTCCTGGGTGCCTAGGTTTACGCTTGAGGGTAATAAACGGTTCGCCCTATCCGAAATTGGTATCGCCTAGAAGGAAGAGAGATTTCTCCCTGCCTTTAGATCGTGGGTGAGCCCTACTTTTTTCTAAAAATTTTTGTAAAAAAAAAACATAGAGAAACTTTGTCCAACACAAAAACCTTATTTTCACTCTTCGGGTTAAGAAATAGTAGTACATGTATAAATGAATTAGAAAACACAAATAGCTAGGAATATAGATATATAATTTTTCTACGCAACCAAAAGGCATTATATGCTATTTCTCGAAATTAAATTTAATAATCTGATAATTTTTGGAGAATCCCTCAAGAAGAAAGTGGAACTCAGCAAATGGGAAATCAATTATGTATGATATAAATATTGAAATTTGGACCCCAAATGAATTGCAAAAGCCATAATAACGAAAAAATTTCCATATAATTAAAAAGGGTGGTGGAGCCCTAACCAAAAATATTTTTAAATGAAATGAACTTGAGCATTTATATATATACAATTAAAACTTTCAAAAATATTTTATAATGTGTTCAATCTATAATAGTAGAATAAGGATGCCCATTAAATCATAAAATAACATGTATGACGTCAAGGTTATAAAGTGCATACATATAAATCTTGGCGAGAAATAGTTAGGATACTCCAGGAATACCAGATCATCTATGTTCTACCCAATAAAAATGTTCCAACTCTTGAACAATTTTAATCTCACGTGTAACCCAACTGTTTTCCTTTTTATTTTATTGTTTCAAAAATTAAAAATCCCTAGGATTTTGTAAATTCCTCAAACTACCCATCTTTCTCTCATCCTCATCCCCAGACTCTCTCCCTTCTCTCTTCGTTAGGTTTCATGCTTCCTCACTCTAACCCTTCATTAGGGAGAGAGAGAAAGGAGGGAGGGGTAGTCTGGGAAGTTTACCAAACTTTAGGGATTTTTAATTTTTGAAACAATAAAATAATAGAAAACAGCTAGCTGACAAGTGAGAGTAAAATTGTTTGAGTTGGAGCATTTTCATTAAATATAGTATGGATGAATTGGTAATCTTGGAGTAGCTAATTATTTCTCAAATCCTAGTAGCATTCCATGTTTGTTTTGCTTATTTCTTGTAGATTGAATTTAAAACATAATCTGATATAATACTCAAAACTTATTACATTAAATAAAGAAAAAAATATAACTTTTAATTTTTAAGTTTTTTATTATGAATTCTGTTTATGAATTTTGACTTAAAATAAATTAACTATTAGAGTTAAGAAATCATAGGGATTAACTTTAAAAAAAATATAGCAATTGAGTTTTTTTGAGTCAAAATTAAAAAAAAAAAATTAAAGTAAAAGGTTTATAAATTTGGTGGTAGGATTTTTATCACAAAAATTTACGAATAAAAGTGTATCTAATACCTTAATTAATTTTAGAGGTACAATATATATTTTAAAATATTTAAGCCTATAATTAAAATTTAAACTAATTTTGAATGTGCAATATTATCCCTTCACTAATATAAACATATATTTTTAAATATAATATTTTAATAAATACTTTCTACCATATAAGATTTCGGTAATTTTTTTTTATTTTTTTCGTAGTAGTAAATTTGTCCCTTTTTAGAATTCAATATATAAATGACACTATATATATATGAGCGTTAAGCGTACATCAATTAAGGACTTGTATGAATTATGTTAGAACTTGTTTAATTGTTTTAAAAAATCCCGAGTCTTTACAGAAACAATTTATATAATTTGTTATGAATTATGTTAAATGAATGTAATTTGTTTTGAAATTAGATTTGGGTAGTTCAATCTTAATAATGACGAAACTGCCAACCAACAAAAGAAATTATATACGAATATAATTTATATAATTTTCTGTATTTTTAGCTTTAAGTTTCATATAAAATTCTAATATAATTAATTGACTTTTCTAACTTTCATCTCTTAATTATCTAATTATTTCATTCGTTTTATGCAACAGTTGCTTGTTACATATTTTACATACTAACAGGTGATGTGGTCGGACACATGTCATACCATGTAGGCCGCTAATTGGGACTAATTGATGACATGATGCACACATGTCATGCCACATTGGTCGCTGACTGGACATTTTGGTGATGTGGCAGCACACTAGTCGTGCCACATTGGTAAATGATTGGGATTGATTGATGATGTGGCCACACAGTTGTCGAGCCATGTAGGTCGCTAATTCCTTGCTGTCCTTTTATCTCAATGAATGATTAGGACTGAGCAGTGATGTGGTCGCATACTTGTCGCACCATGTAGGCCGCTAACTAGACATTTTGATAATGTGGTGGTCGAAGTGTCTTGCCACCTCAGCTATTGATTAAGACTAACACATGATGTGATTGCACACATGTCGAGCCACATTGATTGTTGATTGGACTTGTTGGCCTACTTGTCTAGCCATCTTGTCTCTGGCGGGACTTATTGGTGATGTGGCTGCATCCGTGTTGTGCCACTTATTGGACTTTTGGTGGTGTCGTGGCTTATGTGTCTTACCACCTCGGTCGATAATTGGGATTGACTAGTGACATGGCATAGCACATGTTGCGTTATGTTTATTGTAGATTGGGCTTCTAGGTGATGTGGTAGCCCACATGTCCTACAACTTTAATCGCTGACTCGTGTTGACTAGTGATGTGGTAGTAGACATGTCACGTTATATCGATAACTAACTTGACTATTGTGTGATGTGGTGGCCTATGTGTCTTGCCACCTCGAGTGTTGACTGGGTGATGTGGTTGTGCTAATTACCTTCCGTGGGTCCTACAAAATTTGACATTACCACTCTTTTTTTCTTCTTTGCAATGTAGATAGTATCTCTTTTTTTTGTAAAAATATTTAGATGGGTTCAGCACCGATTTCTCATTAAGATAAAGATATAATCTCAATATTCAAATAATACTTATAAAAAACTTATAAGATCGCTTACTAAAAAGTTATCATCTAGTATGTTTCTTTAATCCTTGATATCCTCACAGGAATCGAAGTACGGCCCAGCAATTTGAGAAGGAAGGTCAGGGAACAGGACACTTGGGCTCATCTAATTATGTAAGTCCACAAATTTCATATCATGAATTCGACATTTTTAACTTTTTTTTTATAAATATGAATACTATATACGATTTTATATTTTAAATTTATTTTGTTAATATCACTTTTCACATTTAAAGAATATAATTTAGCTACTGGCTTTACAACAACTTAAAATAATTAGAAAATAATGTTGTACATATTTATTCAAAAAATTGTATTAATAGGATAAGCTACTAAATTTAAATAAAAATAATTTTATGACAAATTTATTTACATACTTTTAAGAGATTATTTTTTTTTATTCAGAGAAATCCTTCAAAATAGTAATTACTTTATATATAGAAAATAATCATGAAATACATTGGTTCTTCTTATGATCTAATGCAAAGTACTGCAACATCAACATGACAATTCTTGGATCTAGTTATGGCACTAAATCTAGATGGTCTAAGTTTAATTTCTTGTAATTTTATTTAAAAAAAATTATTTCAATAGATATAGAATCTTTCAACTGTAATTTTTTACAAAAAAAAAATATTTTTATTTAAAACTATGCTAAGATTTTTTTTTTTTAAAAAAAGATAGTTTTAAAATCTGTCCACGTGGGAGTGGAGACAAGAAATATTGGTGTTACCATTTTAATTTTTTTTTTGTTAGACATAATTAGAGAGGATTTACTGGAACCTATGTAAGAATCAGATCCCTTCAGAATCAAATCTTCTCACAAATATAAATTTCAGATTTGGGATGTTATATTATATGTCAGTCTTGTCTTTTAAGAGAGTCTAATCCAAGTAAAAGCTTCCATCCAATTAAGTATTAGATATTGTTAGCATATAATAAAACATCCAAGTAAAAACTTCTCAATTAAAAAGTAAGCACTTTTAATAGTAAATATACTTTCATTTGTAGCGTTCCAAACCATCATATCATTACCCGCATCCAAAATAGGGGGGATCATGCACAGGATTATAGCCTAGTCTACAAAGACATATGGAAGTGGAAGAGTGCTGAACGTATTCGTGTTTTTATGTGGATAGCCTTTAATAATCGTTTAGCAACCAATACTTGGAGAAGTAAATGGTCCTCAACTGATGCAACATGCCAACATTGTAATGAGGGTATGGAAGATGTCTTACATATACTCCGGGATTGTTGTTATGCCAGAGACCTTTGGTCCAAACTAATTCATCCTCGTTACTGCTCTTCCTTCTTTAGAGCTACTTTAAGGGATTGGTTTGCTATGAATCTTAAAAAACAGTTCGAAGTTCATAGTGGAAGGAATTGGAATCTAATTTGGGGGGTATCAATTTGGAGTTTATGGAAGTGGAGGAATAAAGCTATTTTTGATAATGATTTTTTGAAACCACTTTATCCATATTCAGTCATTATGCAAACATGTGAAAGCTTTGTGCAAGTTCATGATGATGATATGTTTAGTAGCTTGGGCTCCTCAATTTCATTTAATTGGCAACCTCCTCCATCAGATTGGGTGAAATTAAATGTTGATGGAGCACTTATGACAGCTCACAAGAGGGCAGGTTGTGGTGGAGCTATTAGAAATCATGCTGGAAGTTGGATCATGGGATTTACGAGTGTTCTAGGTTCATGCAGTGTAATTGAAGCTGAACAATGGGCGATATTCAAGAGTCTAAAACTTGCCTGGGAGCTAGGATTCAAGAGGATTATACTTGAATCGGATGCCAAGAATGTTGTAGATATGTTAACAAAGGAAACAGTCCACACATGCAGCCTTTTACTTTTACAGATACAGAAGATAATGAATTTATCTTGGAAGCTGAAAATACAATATGTACCCAGAGAGCAAAATTATTTGGCAGATTCTCTCGCAAAGGATGGTTTAAGGGATACACAAATGTTGTACTCATGCCCTGCTCATTTAAGGGATATTATGGTTAAGGAGTATTTGGGATTTGATCCCCTTGTAGATTAAATTATTTTAACTTAGGGCATATTAGCCCTCTTCTTGTAGCAAAAAAAAAAAAGATATTGTTAGGTTTTAGGGGGGCCCAACATACTAAAAAAAATGGTTATATTTTTCCAATTATATTTAATATTATAAAGTAATTTTTAATATATCTAGCGTATTAAAATATTTTTCAGTAGTACTTAATATCTTAAAATAATTTTTACTATAATTTTATCGATAAAGTGTTTTTCTTAGTACCAATGAGGACTCTAAATTTAGAATATTAAATGTTACTTAAAAAATATTTTAGGCTGCAAGAAAAATATTTTAATATATTGGATGCACTAAAAATTAGTTTAAGAGAGTTTTACTGGGGGAAAATATTTTAAGGTGCTTAAAAAAATAATAATAAACCACATTATATAATTTTTTTTCATAATTTTATGTTTATTTTTTTTATGAAGTATGTATACTCTTTGCCTAGATTTATGTATGCTTTTCAAGTTTAAATATGAATGTATAATGTAAAAAATGGGTAACAAAGTTAATATATGACACTGATTCTTTCAAATGCAGATTTAGTAGTATATTACTTGAATTTTCAAATTTATTTCTAAATATTTCATATTTAAAATTTCAAAGTCCTTGTTTTATATTAATTTTTTATATAGTCTAATTAGTATTCTCCTCAAGAGGATGCAACTAGCATATATAATAGGCCTGCAAGGGACAATTTTGCTACTGTTTTATTTAAATGTATTGAAATAACTTGTGTTGCTCAACCTATTTCTATTACAAATAAATTTTATATCAATAAATTATTAGCTGAGGTGAAAAGCAGCCTCATTCTATAAAAAAAAATATAAATTTAAATTTTTAAAAAGCTTACTTGTTAGAAGATATGAAAAAATTTTATACTCTAACTCTTAAAAGAATTATTTCTAAGCGCAAAATTGCTTAGAGATACACTTGACTAAATAAAAAATAAAAATAAAAGAAATTTACAATTAATACAAAACCTTTCATATAAAAGAACAAAGTTCATCAAAAATTATTAGTTGAGATGGTAAATACCCTCATTTTATAAAAAAGATAACATAAGTTCTTTCTGAAAACACACTTATTAAGAGAAATTATAAAAATAGACCAATAGACTTTTTCTAAAGTGACTTGAAGATACTCTTGATTAAATAAAAAATAATAAAAAAAATTACAATTAATACAAAACTTTTTCATAAAAAAGGAACAAAGTTCACCAACAAATATTATTGAGATGATAAACGATATCATTTTATAAAAAAAAATTAAATTCTAAAAAATATTCGAGATAAAAAAAAATGTATGTTCTTTAAAGTAGACGGATAAATTTTTCTTAATTGATACATAGAATCATTGTCACAAGGGAAATAGAAACTTTGTCAAACACATGAATCTTGAGATTTTCACTCTTTATGGTTAAGAAAAAAATAGAACATATAAATGAATAAAAAAGAAAATATGGATACAAATTTTCTACATAATCAAAAGGCATTATATGCTATATATATCTGTTGAAATTAAATATAATAATTTGATAATTTTTGGAAAATCTCACAAGTGAAATAGATAACTTTGACGAAAGTGGAAAATCAACAAATGGGAATAAATTACTTATGAGATAACAACTGAAATTTGGACCCCAAAATGAATTGCAAAAGCCATAACTCTGTCCAATCCATTGCTCATTAACAGTAAGCTGCATATTTTTCATCGTTAAAAATTTGATTATACATTCACTAAAAAAAAATTATTACACAAAAATATTTAAAATTTATTTAAAAATTAGCTGGTGCAATTTGTCTTTAAATTTTAATTAAATTTGAGATTCAAAGAAATCTAATAAATTTATATTATTAGACTAATTTTATATTAATGCATATAATATATCTTTAACAATATATAAATATATTTTTACAAATAATTAAAAATAAATTTATATATGACTAAATAAAAATTATATCGCTCCACGACTAGGGTACTCAAACAAATTTTATGTATTTTGTGAGATTTCCAGTGCAACTGAACCATCTATTGTTCCATCCTCGTCCCGATCTGTATAGAATGGAACTAAGACATCTCGATCTATAATTTGAAGAAAAAAATTGATGTAATAATAAATAAATTATATACTTCCATTTTTTGACAGCATCTTAAAAAATGAGCTTGATTATGCATATATTAATGTCAATACTAATATTATATAATATATATTAATATAATATAGAAAAAAATAAAAAAAATAAAAATATATATTCAAGATGGAATAGGAAAGGATCAAAACACCGGGTCCGATCTTAAACCTCGTTTGCTTGTTTTGATTATTATGCCCTATACCAAGATTTTGTTGAGACGAGACAGTTCAATCCCAACTGTGGTCGGGACCGTGACGAGATGGCTGGACGAGCCATCATGAGCACCCTTAGCAATTACTATAATGCAGTGGAGTGACTAAATGAGGTTAGTAAATGACTTAATATTATTTAAATAAAATTTTGAATTTAAATTTTAGTGTATACAAAAAAAAATTTATTGAAAGACTCACTCACTATAATCAAGTGCGCGATGCGAATTAGATCTAAATATAGTCGGGACAAAAATCTAATAACTTTAGTGAGTAACAAAAATAAAATAATGCAGTGGAGTGGGGAAAAACAAACCGAATCTTCCACTCTATCATTTAATAATATTGAGATGATAAAAATAAAAATAAATTTTTATTTTGATTTATTAAATGAAGACTCAGCAGATGTAAGGGATGAATGGGATGCTAGTAAGTCATAATCATCTTTCGCTGTGATGGCACCAGGTTGCACAAACAAACTCTTTTTTTCCTTTTCTTTTTTAATATCACAATTCATTATTCGAAAATATTTTATTATAGAATGAATTATATGTTATTGTTGCTTTATTTCTTTGCTATATTTTAGTATTATTCGTTAACGTTAATCCTAAGTATCGTAACTTTTGTTTGCAACGTAATGGCACATATCATCATCATATTAATATATTTATCAAAATTATGGTAGTTATGCATTATTATTATTGTTATTGTTGTTGTTGTTAATTGCATATTGCAGACCATGCCTTGCAGGCTCTTTTTCATTATTGTGTTATATTTTATTATTAGTTAATGTTAACTTGTGTTCACAACATAAAGGCGCACATATAATCATATTATTATATGTATTAAAATTAATAAAATTAATTAAAAGTTACATTTTCACTTATGTTGTTATTAAACCTGTTTGGATTTACTGAAAATTTTAATTTTAAAAAGGTTTTTGGTCTAAATTTTGATCTAAAAAAAATTAAAATAAACAGTTATATTTGTTCAAACGGCTTTTAAACTAAACCATAGTTTAAAACTAAGATTTTGCATAATCTACTGAGCTTATGAATTATTCAATTACTATTTTACTCCTACTTTTTCTTACACTCTCTCTTTTTCACCTTCTCTCCTCTCTCTCTTTTCAACCTTCTCTCATCTATTATCTCTCATCTCTCCTATTTTTAATAAGATCATATATTTTTTAGTAATTTTTCAATAACAAAAGTCGTTCTAAAAATAACCATCCAAACAATCATTTATTCAAAACTACTTTTTTCTATAATTTTTCCTCCAAAAATTATTTTCTAAACACGATCTAAAATCTATTTTTTCTATAAACTATTTTTAAAAAACTTATCTAGCCCATTGTTATATTGTCAACCGCATGTTGCATACCGTTACTCTCAGTCTCTCACTCATTATTATGTTATACTTGATATTAAAAAGTTTAGATTAATTACAACCCACAGAACCGTAGAACACAGATTTAGACTCAAAAAATACTTATATAGAAATATTTTAAATTATTTATTAATAAAATTTTAACATCAGTAACATTATTTAAACTTAATGTAGGTTATAAGATAATTTTTTATCAGCTGTATTGATATTAATCTTTATTAGTTATCATTCTATTGTATTTTATTATTAGTTAACGTTAATCCTAAATATCTTTCAGTTATATCTATCAAAATTATGCAAAATTATTGGAAAGTTGCATTTTCCTTATGTTATTATTATATTGTCAACCGCATGCATGTTGCAGACCATGTCTCTCATGCTTTTACTCATCATTGTGTTATATTTTATTTTATACGTTAACATTAATCCTAAATATAACATTTTTTGTTTACATTTTACAGCGTAAGGTCATCATATTTATCAAAAATCAATGTTATGAAAATTACTGAAAAGTTTCATTTTTATTTACTACTTTAATCTTTATTATATATCCATTACAACTAATTATCACATATGAAAATTATAGTTAAATCATTAAATATGTCTTAAATTTATTTAAATTTGTCCTTATTAATTAATGTGTATTAAAAAAATATACTATATATATATTTTCTCTCACCTATTTCCTAATTCAATATGGAAAAAATTAAAAAACAAGTATTAATCTAGATGAACTTACACGGAAGGAAAAGTTTCTTTCACAATATTACTCTCATTCTTATTATAAATAACTTAGAACTCATTTTCATATATCAAATAATGTATTAAATATGTCTCATGATAAAATTTTTAAAATTTTCTATTACTAAAATTTTATATCTACTTCTATTTATAAATCATTCTTACATTTATCTCCTCTTTCTCTATTTTCAATAGGAATTAATTATGGACAAAAATTAAAAATAGTCATTAATAATTTTATAAGTGACTTGTATTTTAGACTAAATTATTCTCATATAAGTCACTTATAATAAGAGTAGAGTGATAGACCCATAACAAAGATCAAAATAATACTCTCTCTTATTTTTATTTTAAGGCACTTCTAACTATGGCTCACATATCATGAAATAGAAGTTAAATAATTAAATTTGTCTTGATAAATTTTTTGAACTTTATACTAAGATAGAGTTTAAGGAACCTTATTCACATAATACTTAATATCAATTAATAATAAAAATTAAAATAGGAAAAGATAATTAATAAAATTATTGGTGACTTATAATAAGTACAAAAAAACCCTTTAATTGGTGCCTTGTAACATAAAGGGGGAGTATATCATGATTATATTACCAACTGCGTGTGTGCAACCATGCTACCTCTCACATTTTATTTTAATGTGCGGGGCTGCTTCCTGCCTTCCTCCAAGTTGCTTCATTTTCTTCCATACTCGGTGTTCAAATATATATATAACCAAGAAGTCATTCTTGGAAGAACATTCTTGGGAAGCTGCAATTTCTACTGTAATCTTCTCCAAACATAAATGGCTTCTTTTAATATCTCTTATTCGTCAACGTCTGTTCTCGCATGCCCACGGTATATTTTCTCTTCCGTTTTCAAGTTTCCTCCTTTCTTCTTTCTTTTTTAGCTAGCCGGGTCTGGGATATCATGGTTTGATTCTTCTCTGGTAATTTCTTTTTTGAGTAGTCTTTTGTTCGTGTTTCTGGATTCAGTGTCGACTTCTTCATTCATCTGAAATCTTCATTTATGTGTTAGTATGATATGTTTTCACTTCTGGGATCAATTATTGGAAACCATTTTGATTTCTGTGATCCACAATTCGCGTAAGACCCCACTTGTATTGAATGATACTTTATATGGGATCCGGTTTTTCTCATTACAGAAACTATAACTTGACGTCTAGGGAACAAAATTTCAATGCCAGAAAATTGATAGTGAATGCATAATTGGTAGCATGATGTTGAATAGAGAAGAATTTATTACTTTCTCCCCCTTTGGGGTTTGAGTTTGGGTTGCCAAATACCGTAAGAGAAAGCTTCTCAACCCAACTTGTTATGTTTAACTTTAATCTTAATCTTGAGCTCATAATTTATGCTCAGGAGTTTATATTTGATCTCCACTTGAAAGAATACCTAATGATATAACTGCACAGATTAGTTGACTTCAAACTGTTAATAACTCAAGGCTGAGTTTGCATTTGATCGCTGGCATTATTCAATGCTTGAAGTGAAAACTATAAGTCTAGACTCCATAATTACTTGGTATCTGAAAAGTCCTTACATATTGCGTTGAAAAATTAAGATTCTACTATAATTTTCAGTTCTTACAGGTGTCATATACTATCATGAGCATATTTTAGCCTTAAAAATTTCTTTCTTCTAGGAGCATGCACTAGCGTAATTGAATGACTTATTGCTTGGATTTGGTTAAGGATTTGAACAGTTTGAAGTTAAAAGCTTGTAAAGTGCTTATGAAGTTAGGGAGGGATACAAAAAAAGGGGGTGAGAAGAGAGGAAGTGGGATACAAAAAGTAGTTTGACCGTGTTTTTCTTTTGTTGTGATTTTCTCACTTGTGTTGGTTATGTAGTTTTTCTCCTAGCCCATCAACTTACTGAACCTTGCACTGGCCACGTGGGCTGGGTTATGTAGTTTGAACAGCTGCTCATAATTTTAAAACTTTCAGCTCAATTTTTTCCTTCCTCTATCAAATGTAGGTTAAATGTTTGGATATCATTGTTACCAATTATTAAACTTGCGATCTTCTGTTCTATGCAGGGCATGTAAACAGTTCAAATCATTTAGTGGATTGCACAGTATGAATTCATCTTTTGTAAATGGGCACAGATCTGATGTAGCTTTTTCCCATCTGAATTCTAAATTTTCTCCAAGTGAAAATGATGTTAGAATACCTAAAGCGACATTGATCTCTGGTGGAGGTGATTTTCTTTCTTATTCAAATGGAAATGATGTTATGATAAGTGAAGATTTAAATGACCATGAATCAGCTGGACTCGAGGTGCTGCCTGATGAAATAGCATTTCGAGATCTTGTAGCAGACACAGTGGTAACAACCAATGGCTTTCCTGTTGACCAGGATGAATTTGATATGGACAGGCCAACAAAAGGATTTGCTTCCATTCCTGAGGCAATACAAGACATTCGCCAGGGAAAGGTTGATTATTTTTTCTGGTTCTGTCTCGGTCTCTTTCTTTTCTTATGGCTGTGGACGTCCGCTATGTTAAAAGTTTTGCTTTTGTGTGACAGATGACTTAACTTTTCATTACTGACTGATATTAATTATGCAGATGGTATTGGTTGTAGACGATGAGGACAGAGAAAATGAAGGGGACCTGATTATGGCTGCACAATTGGCAACACCTGAGGCTATGGCTTTTATCGTGAAGCATGGAACTGGAATAATTTGTGCAAGCATGAAAGAGGAAGATTTAGAAAGATTACACCTCCCTTTGATGGTAAACAGTAAGGATAATGAAGAGAAACTTTGTACGGCATTCACCGTGACAGTGGTATGTTATTTATTTATTTACATGCATCTGTAAAATTGGTATTAATCATGCATATGTCTTTCATCACGGTCATGCATTGGTATCATCAACAAGAAAAGAGAGAAACGTTTCTCCATCCAATGAGAACTGAACTTTATTGAGACAATACACAATTGTTTCATCTACTTTTATTTGTATTGTGCATTTAATTGTAAGCTCGTTAGACGTAATGGATTTTACTTCCAAGCGCATAACAGACATTTGTCACTATTTTTATTATGGTCACATCTAGACAACAGGGGTGACAGAAATTTCATCACCTGTTATGTTGCAGCAGGATTTAACAATTTACAGTGCATTTGTAGGATGCTAAACATGGTACCACCACGGGGGTTTCAGCTCATGATAGAGCAACAACAGTTTTGGCTCTTGCATCTAGAGATTCAACACCAGGTGATTTCAATCGTCCAGGCCATATTTTCCCACTAAAATACAGGGAAGGTGGGGTCTTGAAGAGAGCTGGACACACCGAAGCTTCCGTGGATCTAGCGGTGCTTGCTGGTTTGGATCCTGTTGCAGTTCTTTGTGAGGTTGTAGATGAAGATGGTTCCATGGCTAGATTGCCAAAGCTTCGGCAGTTTGCTGAGCGTGAGAATTTGAAAATTATCTCTATTGCTGACTTAATAAGGTATGTGGTTATATGTCCTTGCTCAGTATGATGACATTTGTTTCCAAATTTCCTTTTAGATATGGATGCTTTAATTTTGTGACTAATGCCTTGTTATATAATTAGCAATGAATCCTATCTTTTAGGATATCACTGCTTACCTAAAAAATTTGCTTTTTAGTCATCTTTAGTATAAACCTTTTATGTGGTTGCATTGTTCTGTTTTTTATTCTAATCGCTTTTGTTTTGTCGGATCAAACTGCATTCTATTTCTGTTGTGCTTTATTTTAGCTTGCATGCAAAGGTTTCAACTTCCTGGATGTTAGTTTTTGGTTGCTTATTTAGTTATGCAGTGAATATATTAACACAGAATAACTTTGCAGGTATAGAAGGAAGAGAGATAAATTGGTAGATCGTGTTTCTGTTGCACGAATCCCTACAATGTGGGGTCCATTTGCAGCATACTGTTACAAATCGCTTTTAGATGGGATTGAGCATATTGTAATGGTTAAGGTGTGCCCATGCTTGTATTTCTGTTTAACGGAATTAGATAGCTATATAGCAGTGTTACATATTCATGCAAAGGGTGATTTTGATATGTTCAATTATTTATTGTGAATCACACCTTATCCACATATGGACTAAACTAAATTTGATTTTTCAGTGTACAGGAATTTTGAAGTCATGTAAGTGGCTTAGCTAGAACCAACTAAAAGTAAGACTAACATAATGCAATTTGGCTTGAGCTTTGAAATAATGCTTCAGATTACTCAAAGCTGATGCAATTAACTATAATAGTTACTTATAAAGTTATTTCTTGTCTGAAATCTACTGAGTTAGAATATAAAGATTTATGCAATACCAGTTGAATGAGACTAGAGTTAGCTATATATGCTTTCTCATGCTTTATCAGGCCAAGCCTGTCTTAATGAAGGAGTTTCAGGTTTCTCATGCTATATAAACCCTAAACCAGTCTTATTTATAAGACTTTTATTGTTTACATAGCACTGTCACTGCCATGTTTGATGCCCTTCAAATAAAAATGGAGGAAATCTGAAGTGTTTTCACTGTTGTTTGAGTCAGTGCTATGCTGCGCTTTTTCTTCGAAGTTAAATTCTAACTTGAGACTTAAGTTAATATAAAACCTTTTCTTGCTTTTCCTCCAATGCTCTCTAGTCCTTCCTTCTCTTTTTCCCATCAAGAATTGTGTCTTTGTTAATTAGTGGATAAGACTAGTTGACTGCTAACTATATGCCAACCTCTTTGAACAATCATGTCGAAGTTTTTTATATTTGATTACTAGATTATTCAGTAGTAAACTTCTAGTGGAATTTTAGTTTTAACTGTTTTTTATTATTTAACAGGGTGACATTGGAGATGGACAAGATGTTCTTGTGAGGGTACATTCAGAATGTCTCACAGGAGACATATTTGGATCTGCCAGATGTGATTGCGGAAATCAGCTTGGACTTGCTATGAAACAGATTGAGGCTGCTGGGAGGGGTGTCCTTGTATATCTACGAGGGCATGAAGGAAGAGGTATTGGATTAGGCCACAAGCTTCACGCTTACAACCTACAAGATAACGGACGCGATACTGTTGAAGCCAATGAGGAGTTAGGATTGCCTGTTGACTCGAGGGAGTATGGCATTGGAGCACAGGTGCTCAACACAACTTTTTCCTTTTGAATTTAAGGGGCAGATACTAATAGCTTGAGATTATAAGCGGGATTAAACTTACGATCTCCCACTTATAAAGGAACTTTCATGCCATTAGGCTACAAAGCTATTGGTAGTACTTAACTGTTTCAGTTTTTAGTGGAAGTCCCAAAATATTACTAAGTAATAATGATATGATGATGATACATTTTCAGTTATCAACAGTTTATAATCACTTTCACAGAGATGTTGATATTCTTTTTGCAGATGCTGAGGGACTTGGGTGTTAGATCAATGAAGCTGATGACAAACAATCCAGCAAAATACAGTGGATTAAAGGGTTATGGTTTGACAGTTTCTGGTAGGATTCCATTGTTAACTCCGATCACAAAGGATAATAAGAGATACTTGGAGACCAAACGTGTGAAAATGGGACATGTCTATGGCTTAGAATTTAACAGCAAATTGAGAAGTCAAGAAGAAGTTAGCATTGGTGATGAGGCTAAAGTTGTTTCTGGTTCATCATGATAAACCTGTGTTCCCTACTAGACAAAATATATATATATATAGCGTCATACACAAAGCACAAGAGGAAGAATGAATATAAGATAGATGTCTACAGCTGATTGATAATAATAAGACCATTGTGCTTATGATTTAATTATCTGATTCATATTGCTGAATTTTCTTCAAGTAAGGCTCATCTAATCGCAGGCTTTTTCAAACATGCTTGTGAACTAGGAATTTTAAGCTTTCATAATTAATCGATGTGGAACTTTTTTTAAAAACATAAATAAATATGAAACTTGTGGACCTGATACCTCTAAAATTAAAAAAGAAGTACAAACTTAGGTAAGATAAAAAAAAGAAAAAGTTGCAAAAAATATATTAAAATATATTACAAAAGCCCCGCATCAATTAATTAGAGAAAGAATTGAAAGTATATAATGTTAAAGGAAATCTTGTCGAATTGGCTTAACTATTTTGATAGAAAGATAATCCTAATATATATCAATTTCTCAATAATCTAATATTCAGATCTTTTCTATTTATAATAAAGTAAATGTAGAGGGTGCATTCGGAGGAAGAGTGACACGATAGAATGTGGTTGTATAAAGGCATCCTCTTTATTCATTCATTGAATGTAGACGAGGCCATTGCCAATATCAATCTATTAAGTTGTATTCTTTTTCTTATCACTTGTAAGGCAGAGGTTTCTGCTTAAAAAAGGTCCCTCTGAACTAGAGAGGAAAATGACTGTACAACTTCAGTTTCTGCTATTCATTCATGTACTGTATAACTACTGTATAGAAACTCCTCTTTGTATATAAGCTTCTCAGAGGCAATGGTGGATAATGTGTGGAGCTCACTCTCTCATTCCCCTGCAAGTTATTAGAACTTGATTATTTATATAAATGGATTTAATTCTATTTAGCTTGATGGGAGAAACTAGACTTGTTTGCTTTTTTTTCTTTAAGAAATATTCTTCCTGTCCTTAATATAGGACCTATTTAACTAATTTAATTAGATTAAAAAAATTAATTTAATTAATATAACATATTTTTTTAAAACACCCTAATCATCCCCTTTAACTCCATCAATTCTTTTCTTACTTGATTATTGTTGAGAGAATATTAATAAGGATAATTTATAAAAAAATTAATAAATATAAAAAATATATATAATATTTAGATTAAGATCAATTTTATAATTAGGATCTATATTAAGAATTAAAAATATAATATATTCCAGTATTTACTAAAAAAAACTAAGACTAGCAAGTAACTCGTAACAACTTTTTCTAAAGAGCTTTTAGAAACATTGCAATTGAATATATATATATATATATGATTTGCTAGCCCTTGATAAGGTTAATCAAAGTGGCTATATGAATAGATGGCCCCACTAATTATAATTAGGCTCTTGCTCTTTGTTCTCCATCCCCATTCTCCTCTCCACTCTCTCACTATATGTCTCAAAATCACAATTACACAGCATCCTACTAATTTTTTTTATTACAGTCAATTTAAATACAGAAACATATCAACATTAAATTAAATCTAGAACCTCATTCAAATATAAAAAATAGTTATATTATTGGATCAATTTGTTGTAGACCAATAAGCTACTAACTATACATATATAATATAATATAATGTAATACTATCACTAATTCTTAATAAAAAATTTAATTTATAATATAAATAAAAATGATATATATGATAAACTAAATGTTATATTATATTAACGAGGGAATATAATATAGCCTAAAAATATGTTATAGGGTGGAGTTGATTGCGGGAACAGAACTGTGGCAGCCGGCTTTCCCTTTTATCTTTTTCCAATTTTTCTTATAATATATTCTGATCTAATTCTAATTTATGTGGTAAGATAAATGATTGATTATTTAAAAGAAAATGAGCCACGTGTTTGGTGAGTTATGGTGGGTAATGTTTCGGTACATAGTACAAACCCTGTATATAAAAATATAACTAAAAATTATATTTAGAATTAAAATTTATTCTTTAATTAAATTTTATATTTAAGATTAGGGGAGTACTTAAATTGAAAATTTTGATCATAAATTTTTGAATTAAAAATTTTAAATTAAAATAAATAAATGCAAGATATCAAATTAAAAATTAAGATATAAAATTATAAATTATAAAAACATACATTTTCCTAAAAAATAAGGTATCAAATTTAAAATTAAAAATTAAAAATAAAATTTTCAAAAACTAGGACTTGATTAACTATTTTTTTTGGCCAAACTTTATTAATTAATTAAATAAGTAATTTAATGTGTTTAAATTTTTTATATATATATAAGCGTTGGTCTTTTTTATATATTATTCTCGCCATTTTTTTGCAACGGCTAGTAGAAGAATCTAGACCCTTTAAAGGACGACGTAGTCCCCCCGGTGTCACGCGGTTGTTCCGTACCGTTTTCGCTGTAGAAGTCTTCAAAAATTATCAACTTTACTTACTGTTCTTTTCCTCCTTTTAATAAATAGAAGCGTCAATATTCGACCGTTACGACTTTTCACACGTACTCTCCCTCATCCAACGGATCCACTAATCCCACCTGCTCCTCTTCCTAACCACATGTACGCTCACGATTCATTCAAAACTGTACCAAAAGCCAAAGCACTTACCAAATCACAGCTTGGACTCGCTCATTCACAACGCGTTTCTTTTCCTTGTTTCCCTTCCCTTTCACACTTTGAATAGTCAATCTAGACCGTTAGATTAACATTGTGATACGATTTGCCTAATCGCATCTTCTTGCGTTTCTCCTCCTATAAATACCCTCAAGCCCCTCGTTATTCCATAACCCACCACCATTCCTATCTTTAACGTTCGAACTCTCACTCTCAGGCACATTTACTCTTTACAATCCCTGTTCTTAGAATTTTTCTATCTTTCTCTATTTCTACAATGGCGAGCTCCGGGATTGTGTTGATGCTTGTTGCTGCTTTGTTGGTGAGCTCGACAATGGCTCAACAATCTCCGGCTTCTTCTCCGGCGAAGTCGCCGATGGCTTCTCCACCACGGAAGGCGATGGCTCCGGCTCCCATGGCAGCGACGCCATCTGCAAACTCACCGATGGCTTCTTCTCCTGTTGAGAGCGGATCTGCTACTGCTCCTTCTCCTACCACTGTCAACTCTCCTCCTTCTCCTCGTATGTTTCCCACTGAGTCACCTGTTTCTACTCCGGCCAACTCTCCCACTTCTATTGCCGCCACACCATCGGGATCTCAAGCACCTGCTCCGTCTACAAGCGGAGCCGTTTTGAACAGATTCAGCGTCGGATCTGCCACCGTTGTGATTCTCGCAGCCGCTTTGCTGGCGTAGAGAGATTCTGGAGCCTTTGTTCGAAGCCAGAATCGTGAGAACTTATTTTTTTTGGAGTTTCCATTTCATAGAGAGTTCCGACGAGACGATTTATTCATTAATTATTTTACTGTGTATTCTATTTTATTATTAGCGTGAATAATATTTTCGGTTGGATTTTTTTTTATTTAGTTACAATTCTCTTTTGGATTCTCTATATACAATTTAGTTATGTTACAGCATTTGACATTTTCGTGGGATTTATTGTAACGTATTAGTGTGGAATTGGTGGTCCTGTTAACGCGTAATATATATTATTA
Source organism: Leucaena leucocephala (assembly GCA_037074615.1). Lineage (NCBI taxonomy): Eukaryota > Viridiplantae > Streptophyta > Magnoliopsida > Fabales > Fabaceae > Leucaena > Leucaena leucocephala. The sequence goes on along the minus strand of CM073549.1, from coordinate 17,104,043 downwards.
AATCATATTGACCAATTCGCTTGATTCTAAATAATATTAGGCGATTTCTCATATACATTGAAATGAACTTTACCAAAAGCAGAAAAGAAATGTCAATGATGACTCAAATTTATGTAAAGAAAAGAAAACAAATTTCCTGTTGGCAAAAGGATAAAATAAAATTTCCTAATTGAAACATAGAAAAATAGAAGAGAAGCCTTCGTTAATTTATTGACGCGTAAAAAACGTACCACTTAAAATTATAGAACAACCTAAATGGACTTCATAATAGGAGAACAAAACAAGAATTTTATAAATTTGAATTTCTGGCTTGTTATTATTCTGAGTTAGAATTTTTAGAGTTTTTAGGATTCACAATTATCAAACGTCATACAACAACAACAATTATAGAAATGAGCAATTCTATTCAAATTAATAAAGAGAAAATTCTAATTGGTAGAAATAATAGGCCATAGTATTAGAGTTAATTTTAATTTTAAATATAATATATTTTTTTATATATTTTTTTAAATATATTATTTTAGCTAACTTAATTAATTAAATATTTATTTTAATTTTAAATATAATATCTATTTTTTATATTTATCTATTTTTTAAAATAAATATATTATATTAATTAATTTTTTTTAGCTTATTATTGGTAAAATTATCAAGAACGGTTCAGTCGCTAGAAGCTTTGCTGAGGAAAGAAAGGAAACCATTAGGGGTAAAACTAACGGAGGGACTAAGGCGTTTGTTAAAGCAAAAAGAGGAAGAAGAGAAAATAAGAGTACTGTGTTTGATTATATTAAGGTAAAAAAAATTCTTATCCCATACATTGATTATAGGATAAAGATATATCTAATATTTTAAACTGATTTTAAAGGAGCAATTAACACCCTAAAATATTTAAGAGTATAATTAACACTCCAAATTAATTTTAAAGGTATAATTAACATCTTAAAATATTTAAATTATTACAAGTTTGCCCATTTACTAATAAAAATATAAATTTTTATTTGATAAATATCACACAAATTTTTTATTTTAACATATTATTATTTAAAATACTACATGTGTAATATTATTTTAATAAATTATACTAATAAATCATAAAATTTCTCAATCTTTACATATAAATTATATACAATGTCAATTTTAAGGTTTATTCAGTATTTTTTTTAAATAATGTGACATATGTGATATTTTAAATAATAATATGTTGAAATAAAAAATTTATGTGACATGTACGGATATAAATTTATATTTCTATTAGTGAAAATGTAGAATTGTACCAATTTAATTATTTTAAAGTGCTGGTCATACTTTTAAAATTAGCTTAAGATATTAAATACACCTTTAAATATTTTATGATATTAATTATTTTTTAAAATTAATTTAAGATACTGAATACACTTTATATCTTGATTATATAATATTGATTCTCAATGTGTCATCTATACATGCTTAATATTGATTGACTAGCTCCAAATATTTTTATACTAAATATGACGTCATTTATGTACTTTTAAAAAAAACATGGTCTCCCTCTATTTGTACCTATGACTCCATATCTAAGATAAAAGTAAACAATTTAATTTAAAAAGGAAAAAAAAAATCATTGTTATTAAGTATGTTTCCAATTAGTTAAACTATATTTTCTATTATATTCTATTGTTCTTTTATGGGTAAGAAAAAGAAAAAAAAAAACAATCTGTTGGATACTTGGTCTCCCAAATTATCAATATCATGGGCAACACGTTCTTTGCAAAAAAAAAGTTTTACTCCCATTTCTTCTGTTTTAATTTACAAATATGACAAGAAATTAATAAAATTAGTACGTTAAATTCTTTTAAATTTTGAGTTCGATTCTTATATTTTAAAATTAGATACTTAATAATAATATCTAATAAAGAATATTAAAAAAAGAAAGAAAGTAAACATGCCCTAAAAAAGAAAAAAAAACAGTGAGAATCCGATCTCGTAATCCAATTTTTGTGAGAATGCTTTAAATATTAGTCAATGTAGAAACCATGGCACCTAGCTCTTCTATTAAATAATTGGCAATTGAATCACAAATGGATTGGTGAGTAGTTAAGAAAATAAATTCACAAGTGTGTATCTAAGAAATTTTTGTACAATATATACTTTTTCCTCACTCATTACTCTATAAACAATAATAAAAATAAATAAATAAATAAATAGATTCACTTTGTGTGGGATTCTTTGTTTGAGATCTTATCAACAATGGGTTCCACGTAGGACTCTAAATCTTCCACATCATTCTTCAATTCTTCCACCTGTGTTTCATTCCCCAAATTAATTATATCCAAAATGATAAAATCCTCCATAAGAATATAAAATATAGTTAAAATGATAAATCCGGCATAAAAAAAATTAAGAGATATTGAAAGCTTTTTTATTTGTTTTAATTTTTGGCCAAAGATATTGAAAGCTAAATTATACATAAACTCATTATGTCATAATATGTATTGTAAGTATTTAATTCTTAAAAGAATCTCATGACATTTTGAAACTTGCAATGGATGGCATTGCTTAATGGCATCTCTTAAATTGAAATCGACAAACTATGATTCTAATTATTATATTGGTGATAATTCAAAATCCATATAATTTCATCCTCCAAAATAAATACTCCTCCGATTCTAAATATTTAAGCTAGATCATAAAAATATTAAAAAAATTAATTAAATTAATTATTTATAAAAATATTATTTAATCATTAGTATTGGAACTATTACCTTTGATGGAATTCCTTCCCATGTGTAATTAATATATATCATTTGGGGGAAAATTAAAAAGTTATGAGAAAAAGTAGATTAAAGTCTTATATTTAAAATTAAAATAAAATTTTTAACTAATTCTTATATTTAGGACTAAAAAGAAGGATTAAAAAACTCAATGTTTAATCAGTCCATTTGATCATCAAGTTATAATGAATAAATTTCAACAAAGTACCTTGTGAAGGAACTGTTGGGTGAGATGAGCATCATGAGCAGCTTGTTCTGATATATTTTCAACCACCAAAACAGCGTTTTTGAGTTCACAGTCATCAGAAAGATTCTCAGAAACATCTTCTGCTACCTTCTCTGCCACTGTTGCCACCTTCTCCGCCACATTTGCCACCTTCTCTGCCCCCTCCACCACTATCTCTGCCTCCCCTGTTTCATCCCCACATTCCTCTCAACTTAATAATCTATTTTCTCCAAATCAATTCAATAATAATAAACAAATCAACTTATCAATATATATATATATTGAGGATCTTGATTCTCTGCTGCAATAGCACGATGTTATAAAAAGAGAGATAGACGTATAGGATATGTGTGCCTTATATGTTAGGTATCCCACATATTTATCTTTATTTTCGTAGCATTGCGATATTGTAAAGTGATAGAATCCATATTTATACACACACTTAGACATATAATACATCTTATTTTTCAAACTATGCACAGATAAATGTGTCTGGTTACTTAAGAATAATTGTTATTTTCTGACATAAGGTAATCCAAAAGCCAAGCATTAAGGGGATGAATGTAAGAAATGCGGAAGGATAGCATACCTTCTATTCTTTTCAGTTTTTGCCAATTATTACTGAAAGCTAGCAAGAAGGAAACTACAGAACCAAAAGCCCATCTCAGCCTGCAAGTTTATAAATTAAATACAACCAAATGATTGTATTAGTTCTTGTTTCCATAATCATAACATTCAAAAATTCATGGAATGAACTCATCTTCTCTTTCAGAAATTCATATACCAGCCAGAGAACCTAAAGCTTGCAGAAGAAGTAACTGTTGGTTGAACATTGACATTCTTTACCCTTCAAATTCAGAACAGAAACTCAGAACTCAGATTCAGATTTAACTGGTGATGGCAAAACAAAAATCAAAACTTTGGTGAATATAATTTTACCCATTTGAATCAGAACTTGTGCTTCTGTTGGTGCTGAAAAAGTTTACACCAGGATGCATCCAATACCCACTTCCAAGTCTTGATCCTGACATTATTAAACTGTTTCTTTGAAATCTTTCATAGTTGGATTCAAATCTTCTGTTTCTGGTAGGGCCAAGAATCTGAAGAACATGTCTGAAATTCTGATTCAGCCACGAACCTCTGGATGACATAATCAGCATCACTTTGATTTCTTCTTCTTCACAGTGTTCAAGGTAGATGAATGGGGATGTCTCTGAAGAACGGACGCAGCTTATAAAGATTCCGACTTTTTGTGTTTATCTGATGAGAAAATGAAGGAAAAAGGAGGGAAAGTGGGGAGGAAAAAACGATGGGATTTTTTTTTTTCCGTTTTCTTTTTACCTGATAAGAATTTGGTTACTCCAAGCAAAGCAAACGTGAAGCGACCTGTCATTTGTGTTTCCTTGAAAGTTACAACTTTCTGGGCTTGAAGCAAGCGAGTCTCTCAAACTTTCTAAATTCATTTGCTTGTTGATTTGTTCATTGATATGTTTGGTCAGCCAGATTAGTTTATTCTCAAGTAATTCAAGTGAATTACATGAAATTGATGAGTTTTACTCTTTTTTGTTTAGAGTCATGAAGTATAGCCCAACTGATAGTTAGAGACTAATCCTCTCGAGACATAGAGATCACCGAAGTAAGTTTTGCATCTCCTAGTAAAGCTTTTTCTAATACATCATATTTAAAGAATTTAGCTATCTACTAACTGTGTCGGGCTTTATTGGTGAGTTTTACTTTCTTTGGACTTTTGGGTTTGGGCCTGAACTAAAAATTGGGCCTATAGTTTTGTTTGGGCCTTATGTGTGGGTTTGGTCCAAGTTACTTCAAGGCCTAGAAAACTTGGGTTAGGCGGAGCCGAGCCCAATGGTGAAGAGCCTATATATTTGATCTTGTCTTTAAAGTCAGCTATAATTTTGTGGATATAGACTGATGTAGGACCTAATTATATATATATATATTCCTCTTTCTTACATTCACAATCCACTTCTTTGATATTTTTTAACTAGACGGTATGCGACTAATTTGTGATTGTGACAAGAAAACGCTGGAACTTGGCGTTTAAATGTTCTAGAAATTTTTACTGAGTAGCATCTAGCACTTAGAAATTCTTTTTTAGATCTAATATATTTTGAAAGTCTTATTTATTAACAATTTTATCCTAGTAGTTAATTAATTAAGGTTAAATTTGACTGTTAAATTTTCTTTTGACTCACTTATCTTTAACAGTCAAATTTAACATTGACTAATGACTAAAGTAAAATTATTATAAAATAAAATTTTTAAGATATATTAGATAAAAAAGAATTTAAGTATCGAGTGCTATTGTTGAAAATTTGTAGGTATTTAATTATCTTAACCCTTTATTTAATGTATTTTTTATTCAAATTAAAATTTGAGTATTTTTTATTCCTAATTTACCCTGTAACTAACTCTTATAATTAAAATTGCGCACTTTTTTCTAATTTAAAATCCACATGTTATAACTTAATTTTAAAAAAAGTATAATAAAATATGGAAGTATTGGATTTAGACTTGAAAAAAAAAAATAGATATAATTTACCCTCTGGCCACAAGTTATACTTGATAAAAACTATATTTGGTGAGCTGTACTAATGTGAGCCACCAATGCTTAAATTTGTATGGAATATTATATATGTAATTACACCTAAAAAAATGCATTCATTTATACTCCACCGTTAATATAATATCATTATTAAAAAATTATATTTTATTTTAGTATATTTTTTAAGCATAAATTAGAGTAAAAAGATATATAAAAGATAACATATGCAAGGAAAACTTGCGTGAATGATAGGGTCAATTTTAAGAATAACTAAAAGTTTATGTTAACTTATAAGTATAATAAGATAACATATGAGAATATCAATGTTATTTTTTGAGAAGTTGTTAGAATATGGTTTGATGAGAGTAATACTTTAATAATAACGGAGGTTCAGGATATATTTTTTTACTTTTTTCTCGTTAATAAATATGACTTAGGAAACAAAATAAAGTGGATGACATATGTATTGACTAGCTAAACATATTTGGTCTAACTAATAATCAAATTGAATTTAGATAATAGTCAGGTGACATCGAACTTAATTAAAAACTTCTAGATAACTAGTGCTTATATGTGAAACTTCCTAGGTAAATTTATACATTAATTTAAAATAAAAGATGACGTGGATAGCACGTAGCATGCCACATCAGCATATTAGTCAACTGACAGTCAAATTTAACTTTAGGTAACAGTCAGACAATATTGCTACAATTTGAAAACTTTTGGGGTAACATTATTCCTAAAAAAATTTCAGATACCTAACGCTTCTAAAAGTAAACTTTGAAGATAAATTCCCACTTTAACCCAACATTATTCTGTCCAGACCTAAAAGTAACAGTTAAATAATTAATTTATAGAGTTTAAAAAATTAGTTAAATTAATTATTTGTAAAAGATATGTGTTAATTTTTTTAAATTACCTTTTATAACTATTAGAATATGAGAAACTCTTCTTTTGACTAAAACTCTTAATATATATGCATGGAGAGTTTAGGGGGGGAAAATATAAATTTGGGAGATAAATTGTATTGATATTTTATATTTATGATTAAAATAAATATTTTTATTAGTTCTTATATTTAAAATCAAAAAAATTTTTGCTGTTTAAAATCTTAGGTGAGCTAGGTCCTGCTAGCTCACTAGAGTTAGAGCAGATCTACAGACTTAAATAGCATTTACAAAAATACTTATAGATCACACGACAATAATATATTTATATCGACATTGAGATTTGAATTTATAATTTTATAGGTTTTAAGTTAATTATTTATTAATTAGATCAAATTTTATTAGGGACTAGAAGAATATTAAATTAACAAGAAAGTTGAAAAAGTCAAATGCATATATTCCGTGGGACATGTGGAGAACCTTATCGTTATACACAATAGATCTTACCAATTCACCAACTACAAACATTTTTGTGGTTATAATTTATTTTTAGTTGTCTGTCACTTGTTTTTGGAGCACTCAAAGATGCAACTTTGCTTGTTATTTCAAGTATTGCCCAAAAAGTCTTATTACCATCACTATCATATCAATATTTATCTATATATCTCTATCTACATGTGTGTGTCTGTTTATATATATATATATATATATATATTTCAAGTGGCTTGCATCTTTTGACATTTCCTCAACTTTTTGTCTTCTTAAGAAAATGCCATTCATTTTCCTTCCACACACAACTATTTTTTTAATCAACTATGAACTTTGGGAGAGCAAGCCCCTTCTCAACCATTACATTAAAGTTATTCAGTAGTCAAAAGAGGATCAAAAGAAAGATTAGCACTTGTTAAGTAAATTATATTATAAATATCCATTATATTAAATAAATCTGAACCTTTTGAAGTGTTTAAAAATTATTTTTTTTGTCAAGTATGATTTATTTTTTTTTCTTTAAATAATTAAACTTTGTTCATTACGATTAACCTTCAACTAATATCAACATCAGTCTAAAATATAAAATTTATATTAAATAGTATTATTCACAAATTCCGGCAAAAAAGTATTACTCACAAATTAGTATAACTAAATTTTTTAATTTTCCCACTGGGATAACTCCCCTTTTAACACTTTGTATAATGCACAATAATCCTATCCAATTTATATATGTAATATAAAATTTACAAATAATTACACTCAATGATCATAAATAGTGGAACTCATTGTAAAAAGAATATAAAATACAAAGCCAAAATCTAGTTTATATCAATATATATATAAAATTAAATATATTATTTTCTTAAAAATAAGAAAGCTATGACTTGCATACATGATAAATGTATTAGTATCATGAATAGTCTCATTTTAGACACAACGTAATATTGGCCCAAAGGCTAGTTCCTAATAAATGTATTGGTATTGATATATAATAAAAATATGTAATAAATCAGCCTTGACAAGAAGATGAGTGATGCAAGTTATATTACAAGTAAGATTTTAGGACTTCAAACTTTTTAATATAATAAAATATGCAACAAATTATATGATTTATAAATTATTAATAACAAATTATTTTTATTGAGTATCTCTCGTAATATTTTTTTTTTCTAAATATAAGTATTCTCTTATTAGAAGTAATTATATTTGAGATATTATTATGTATTAAATATGGGTACTCCTCTTAATAGAAATTTAAATTTTAGTTTGTTACCTTTTAAAGGACTAGTTATTTGCTCTAGAACTAGTCGCTATAGGTGGTCTCTAGTAATATTTTTTTTATTTAATTGAGGATATCTCTAGGCTACTTTAAAATTGACAATTGAGATTAATCCGTTTTAAAGTTTTGAACACAAAAAGTTCTCACTTCTTCCAACAAGTAAGGTTTTTTTTATAAATCAAAATTAAATAAATTCAGTATCGGTCCCCTACTAAGGTTATAGCACTGCTCTAAGACTAAAAGAGTATTTACAAGGAGCTTATAAGATCGCTTACTAAATAAATTCTTATAAAAAAAATGAGAATTGAGTTTTTATCTTTATAAGATACGGGCTTATTTTTTATTATTTGTTATTTGTGTTAACTCTTAAGAAATTTTCCATGTGAGAATTTATGTTTCCCTCACGGAGCAAAAAAAAAAATCTTCACTTGTGGGCGGGTGGCAATATGGTAGCTGGATTTGGGCCCAGAAGTGGGTCCAAATCCACCGACGTAAGCCGCCATAGAAGATGAAACCTCAAGCTACCTTGTCAAAGTCAAACAATCGACGCGCAAATATTATTACCAAAACACTGACTGACACCCCATTTTCAAAGTTCTTACCGAAAGCTTCGTCTTCCTCAATCCACTGGGGGTGCCCTCTATCTGATGCTTTCTCCTCTCTTCCATGAGGCTCCGTCACCGGAAGGTTCTCGAAGAAATCTGCTACCTTTACTGCAACATGAAAGATTCCTCTCCATGTTTATCCTCTGATTGCAAAGGTTGCAGCATCAAGTGCTACGTCGAGCCGCCGATTGACTACACCCCACCATCTCCTTTGGCCTTCGATGACCGTGGCTATTTCGATGATACCCACAAAATCCACCACAAGATCTCCACCTGGTTGATCGTCGTTATCGCCGTTCTCGCCGCCGCTTTCCTCGCCCTCCTGTGCTTCGCAATCTACCGGAGAATCATCTCCGGCCGTTTCAGGAGAAGGAGCTCGGAGACGGAGGATGATCCACGGGGAGATTTTCTTGATGAGGAAGAGGGTCCTGTGGTGGACCATCCCATATGGTATATTCGAACCCCTGGTCTTCAACAATCGATAATTTCTGCGATTACTGTGTGTAAATATAAGAAAGGGGAAGGTTTGATTGAAGGTACAGAGTGCTCTGTTTGTTTGAGTGAGTTTGAAGAAGATGAGAATCTCAGGCTTTTGCCTAAGTGTAATCACGCTTTTCATCTCCCTTGTATTGATACCTGGCTCCGATCTCACACCAACTGCCCTCTGTGCCGAGCTCCGATCGTTACCAACCCCACCACGGTCATCGCCTCGTCGGAGCCGGGGCCAAATGTTGTTGCTTTGAATGATTCAGAAGAACCCCAGATGGAAACAGTTGAAAATGGAAGTGAAAATAGTGGTGGGGTTGTGGTGGAGAACAGTGATGGTGAATTGGGAAATAGAGATGAGGAAGAAGGAGGAGGAGCAAGAAGAAGAGAAATGGTAGATGAAGAGGAATTGGGGAATTTGCAGCCAAGAAGAAGATCTGTGTCTCTTGATTCTTCAGCTGTAGAGAAGATCAATCGTGCTCTTGCTAGAACTAATAATTCTTCATCATCTTCTTCATCAAAGAGGGTTTCCAAAAGTGGTTCTTCTTCTTTCAGGATGAAGTCTCTTCAGATAACTGCAGGCACTTCAATGAAGAGATCTCGTTCACATTCATGGTACAGTCGAAGTCAGAGGAAGCCAAGTGTTCCTATTAGAAGCTTTTAATGATTTTGGCCCATCTTCCATTTCAGGTATAATTTATCTCTGCACATGCTTGGAATGAGAGAGAGTGAGAGAAATGAAACAAAAACAATCAGACAGAGAAATGTTTGATTTTTTCTTGTTAATGTTGTCCCTCAATCCAGACATGTACTGAGAAACTGAAATGTCTGTTGTGTGAGAGTTTTGAAGTTGTTGTAAGCTTATTCCATGGCGCATCAAAATAAGCCATGTGATATATACTGAAAAGTGTACAATAGCAGAAACTAAAAAGTTACTCATATAATTGAGTTTTATGATAACCTTTGCCAAATTTTGTTTCATAAAGCTGTACTTAAATTTATGATCATCTTCTGTCTGTCCTGAAGGTGTTTCTTGAATCTTCTGACAGAATTTTGATCTCTAGGTGTGAAATATTATTATTAGTGATTGCCATGTTTTTTAACGGAATCTTGTGTTAGTGATAAAAACCTTTGGAAGAAAGAAGAATCAGATTGAATGAAACAAAAAGAGTGAGAGTCAAATGCTTGGGTAAAAGTTAGGCATCTCAGCAGGCAGATTCAATAAATATCAGGGACAGTTTGGTTTCTGTTAATTCAGATTCAGAAACCACAGGTAACACCCCAAGGGTTACAGATTCAGCCTACCATATAGATTTCCGTAGGCGTGATTGTGGGGGGGAAACAAAAGAAAAAGGAAAAAAAACATCATGAAAGTAATCATTACAATTACATTAGACTTATTGGTCAGTTACACGGTTACATGAATCCCACTGCATGTTCTATGTTCTATGAGCAACCAAATTGTTTAATATATTGCTAATCAAAGGTTAAATCCAATGACTTTTTTAAATTTTCTATTTCATCTTCTTCTACTATCCCTTTTCTGAGAAAAGTAATCATTAGCTCTAAAAAAGAAAAATTAATCCTCTCGAACTAGATAATTAATTTATAAATATTAAAAAAATTAGTTAAATTAATTATTTATAATAAATATATAATTTTTTTAAAATACTTTTTATAATATGTATATTATAACTATCTTTTGATATTATTTTTTTTATATGAAATTAATAGAGATAGTTTGTGAAAAAGATTATGAATTTAGAAGATATAGTGTATTGAGATTTTATTTTTAAAAATAAATTAAACTCATTTATTCTAACTCCTATATTTAATGAGGGAATGGCAATACATGTATGAGTTCATCATCCACACTCATACTTTCATCTATTTTCTCTCTTAGATATGAAACACTATCTTTCGTTAGGTGATGATATAGCTATCTTAATGAGATAAGGCTGACTTTTCATAATTCTTATGGGCAATTTCCTCGTAGTTTTATTGCTAAGTATCTTCATAAGATTTATCTTTTAACATTAATGATATATTTAAAAATTTAATTGTTGATAGAATATAATAATACTGTATGATCGATATAATTAATTTCAGTTGATGAGATAAAGATTATTGTTGATGTTGTGTTTCTTCTCATGCTTTCGATCTCCATATATGCCTTGTTATTTTCTCCATTTTTTTCCCATCAATTAATCATTCTCTTTATTTGTTTTCCTCTTCAAGCACAAGCTCTACAAGTCTTTTTTCTTTTTTCGCCAGACAAGCTGTATAAGGGAGTAATTAATATATCCACAGGACACATACGAAACTTCGTTTATAGTACACATCAAATGCACCAGAGAAAGAAGAGTGTATGGGTGTAGAGAAGTTTCCTGTACAATGAAAGATATTGTTATATTTCTTATTGATGTGTCTATTTAGAACCAGTAAAAGGAGATGGACTTGCAGGCTTAATGTGGTGGCTAAATTTTGGGCTACACCAACCGGTCCTATTGAGCTCGTGAGTTATGACAAACTAGATTATTTTATCAGTTCAATGCTATCGATGCATGTATTTTTTTTAAAACAAAATTGCCATGCAAATTTTTTTACCAATATATAACTCTCTTATTTCACTAGGAGAGATACCTATATAGGAGGAGCAACTACAAACTAAAACTAGAATATTTGTAGTAGAATACGGTTAATATTATAATAACAACACTCCTTCTTTTCAAATAGGGGTATATTATACATATTTACACATATCTTTTCTTATTTCTATTAGTGCCCCAATTGTAACGGGTATCAAGGATGAACGGATAGACTTTTTCCAACAATATCTAAATTTGGAAATCTTAAGGTAATTAATGATGGAATTACAATTATTGTGATGTTATGGCACACTTGGCAAGTCATCTTTCTTAATCACACAATACAAAGGAGCTATATATTTCCCCTGTTTCTCTAGTATTGTCTTGTGTTCGTATGAATAAATTTAAGAGATAAGACTCTTTTCATTCAAACAATTGAAGATAGACCAATGAAGCAGATGGAATAGATGTTTATTCCCCAAATCAACTAATAGTAGACTTTAAGAAAAAGGCAAATATGGATATTATTACCAATTCTATTTTACTTATTTGTAAAATAAGCCCACTTATACTTACTTAAATGATGGATTTGGCCTTGTCCTAATCCACCCTTAAAATCCAACAAAAAAATTATCAGGGAAAAAAAACAGTGAGTTATGTGTGCCATTTTATTTCTTCTTTTTCAAGATGCTTAATTCCTTTCATATAACGAATTAAGCCTTGTAGAAACAAAATAAAATGGAATGATTGAGAATGAAAGGTGACAGAAAATGCATTCATATTTCTCATTAACTTGACAAACTGTACATAGGTTCTGTGTATTTGTAGAGTCTATTCACAGAACTAATTAGGGTTATATGATCAACAACAAAAGTAAGTTAGCTGTCTAACTAAGTTTTAAATACTATGAAAAAAATTACTCATTTAATCTTATCTATACGTTATAGAAAAAATAAATTTTTTTAGTTTATTAAATTATACTTTATTCTATATACTTCTTTCAGTCTTTGATATAAGAGTTAATTAACTTTTTTTATATAGATTAAGGAGAAGTTAAATAACTAATTTAATTATGGCCAAATTTAATCTCTCAAGATAAATTTATATTATACTCATCAATCTATCTAAATTAATATTTTAGTTATAATTAATTGATTTATTTAATTATTTTTAAAAAATTAATTAGCTCTTATAATTAAAACTGAATGTAGTATTAAATAGGAATAAAATTATAAAGATGTTGAATTTTAAAATAGAATTAATAAAATTTAAAATTTTATTTAATTTATATAAAATATATTAAAAATGATTTATAAATAGAACTAAATATTGATTAATAACATTAACAGCAACAATATGTAGTGTCCCATTCCCAGCAAGTTGGATTTAAATAATTTCATAAATTTAAAAATGAGGCTAATTGATAGCCAATCTTGTGATATTAGCTGCCAACCCTGCAATTAATTTTTACAGCTAGCAGAAAAATTTCCACATTTCTAGCTGCCTTCATTTGCCTTTATATCAAGCAAATAATATATATATACACACACCCTAGAGTATATATTTAATCTGTTAAATTTATATTAAATTTTAATTTAATTTTTTAAATTTATAAAATATATTTTTAATGATAATACATATATACTTACTCTTAATTTAATATTTTTTTATATTTTAAAAGATAAGTTGTTGATATTGAAAATTTATATATGGACATCTTTTTTTTAGATTTTATTTTGAATATTTTATAACTTACAAATTTTAAATTAAATATTATTATGTTAATAATTAATCATAGAATAATCATTTAAATTTGTTGTGTCTACATTTCATTAATAAGATTAACCATATATTAATATTAAGAGACTAAAAATATACTAAATAAATTTTAAAAATTAAAATAAAATTTGACATATATTTAGAGGAAGAAACCTATACTTTACTCAATATATATATATAATCAACACGCGCTTATATATATATATATATATATATATATGTATATATAAATAAAAGCGCGTGTTGATTAGAAATGTTGCTCCAAGTAACTCTCTCACTCTCGTGCTCTCTGCCTTCTTTGCTTCCCACGTACTTTACTCATATCAGAAAAATCCATACCTGCAACAACTATCAAATCATTATGCCTTTCTTCTTTACCTTCCTCTTATGTCTGGAAATATATCAATGATCGTCCAAGCTTGGACTCATCAGAAGACCCATTTCCCATTGTTGGTTTTTCTGTCCTTGTTTCCTCTGTACAAAGGTGCAAAGCCATCAAAGATCTTGCCCTAGCTTGTGAACAATGGGCTGCTTCTTGGTAAGAAATCTATATACTATTTTATACTGTTGTAAATATTATAAATATAGGATAAGGATGTGTTAAAGAAAAAAAATATCTTTTTAACATAATCTTTAGGCGCGTGTTTCGTGCTTTTTTACAGTTTATAAAATATATTTCTTAATGAAGATAAAACATACTTAGTTGTTAAATTTTTTTTCTTTTTATATATTTTGTCTCACTAGTTGTATTATCTTTTGTTATTTCTGTCTCTCTGTATCTCTATATAAACAGTTCGTTTAATTCTAAGAAGTGCTACTTCTTAATTTATTAAAGGGTTATAGAATATCTATTAAAAATAATGTCTTTATATGAGACTCAAACTATATACTTTAATTAAGTAGTTCTTGATTAAGGATCAGAGGCACTATTTAATTCACTCTTGTTTGTATTTATCTCATGAATTGAGTACTGAACTCCGTGATTGCAGTTAGTTTCCCAGAGAGTCTAATAAACAACATGATCGAAGGCGTAAAAGGATTTTTCAATCCTTCATATAAAGAAAAGAAGGAGTTTCATGGAAATCACCTTTTTGACCCTATAAAATATGATAAATTAGTTAAATTAATTAATATGATATATTTAATTTTTATTGAAAGGTGTACCAAAAAGTTTGGGATTGGAAGAAAACTAAGTAAACAAGGCAATGAATATGGAGTCAAGCTTTCAAGTCTTTGTTGCAAATCTGTACCCTCCATATCCAGAGCCAGAACATGCTATATCATATTTACATGTCAAACTTTTATAATTTACAAGTGATTAGGAACTATGGATAATCATATACTCCCTCCCTCTTTTTCTAATTATAAGAGTTAGAATGGCTACTTTAGTTGCTCCATCACTGGACCAAGTGATCAGCCCAGCACCAGAGCTTGGTGATGAAACTCATCCACCAACATTCATTTCATTAACAACCAAGGAATTCTATGAACTGCAACAATATGCCTCGTTTGATAAGGAAACTATCATTGACCGTTTCCGCATTATTCCTTCTTAATTACATCATTCTGCATAAACCATGAATGAGTCTGAATTTGTGGAATTTGTAAGGGGTTTTCTGTATAAGGCATTACTAGGGATGAGTTTATGTTGTTCATGTTTGGTTGTATAATAAGGCTTTGGTTTGTGATAATTCATGGGTTCAATTGGGAAATTTGTTTTTTTTTGTTGATGTTATTTATATTAGGTTAAATCTCTGGAAAAGACTCTAGAAAAACAGACTAAATTCACAAATTAATTATTAAGAAGGTCATTAAATTTTAAATTTATCACTCATATTACACAAATATAATAGTAAATTACGAATATTTATCATTTATATTTAAAAATATCTAATAAAGATCTCATATGTATGCTACTAAAATCTAACTTGGGTTGGCTTATTAGACTAGTGAATTGGTGAACAATCTTTTGACTGGTCCGATCAAAAGTTTTGAATAAATTAAGTGGGTTGAATTTATATTTTTTTTCCTCTCCAAACATAACTACACAATTCACTTTTAAAAAAAGATGAATGAAGCAAATAAACTTGATGTGAGAGAATATTTATGGTTATTGTGAAAGATTTTTTGATTAACAATATATTTAGATATTTAGTTATTGGTAATAACTTCATACGATTTATATAACCGACCTCGTCTAGTGAGATAAGGCTTATTATTGTTAATTACTTCTATTGGTACTCTGAATAACAATTAAAAAAGACAGTTAAGGAAGATAAAGTCTCGTGTCATTCTTCAATGCCTTCAAGTAAAGTAACCACTATCAAATCATTGTCTGAATCTGGCCTTACTTGTTTACCATCCTCTTTTGCCTGCAAAAATCTTCATGATACTCCCGTTCTTGATTCATCAGAAGATACGCTTCTCGTCGTCGATTCCTCTCTCCTCGCCTCCGGCGATTATGAAAGGTGCAAAGCCATCCAAGACCTGGGTCAGGCTTGTGAACAGTGGGGATGCTTCTCAGCAAGAAATCTATGCCAGCTTATAGCTTAGCTAGCTATGCCTTGTCCAGAAACAGAATTATTTCCCTCTTTGGCGAGGATTCAGCCATCCTTCACACCTAAATCACATGCTAAGACCCTATTTATAGAGCTAATGAGGGATTAACCACCTAACTAAGATCTTAGCTAACAAAGTTAAGATCTTAACCAAGTCAACATTTCCTTTCCATGACTACATTAGGTTAGATTTAATATTTTGATGATAAACATATTTTTGACCCCATGAGGTATGGATCTAGCATCAATACTGCTGTAGAAAATGTACATTGGTGGAGAGATTTTCTCAAAGTCTTTGTCCATCCTGAGTTCCATTTTCCCCATAAGCCTGCTGGATTTAGGTAGGCAACATGTCTTAGTAAGCTCAGCTTTTAATTACCAGCGATCCAAATACTCCTCTCGTACCATTTATAGGGCATGTAGATAGAGAGAAAGAGTATTTTTTTCTTGTCCTTGATATAAGTCACCCCATTAAGTTTATTATATGTATATATAATTTTATCTTTAATTTATTGTTCTTGGACTTCTTAACTCTCACTCATTACTTCATATTAAATAGGGATAAAATTAAAAAATTACATTAGAAGTACCTTATAAATATGATTAGAGGGGTAGGATTTTATAACTTGCTCCTTTACCCAGCTTTCTATGAACTTAGAGTCAAGCTTTCAAGTCTTCATTGCAAATCTGTACCCTCCTTGTCCAGAGCCAGAACATGCCTTGGGGCTTCTTCCTCATTCTGATCAAGGCTTGCTCACTATAATCTCAGAAAATATCAGTGGTGGCCTTCAGACTCTGCGTAATGGCAAGTGGGGGAGAGTGAATGTTCCTCCCAATGCTCTAATGGTTAACACTGCTGATCTCCTAGAGGTGCCCAATAGGCAAAACTATAGAGATAAAAATATTAATCTTCCCAAAATGTTGGATGTTTCTTGAAGTTTAAGATTCAGGTACTAACTCATATGTTTGACTTGAAGTTCCTCTTGCAGAAACCGAGCATCAGTCAAAATGAGATGAGGTTGACATTAGAGGTAGTATTATTTGTTTTATGCTATTTTTATGATATGCTTAACCTCAATGTCTTTCTTATTTTCAAGCTAAAAAACATTGACATTGGCACAATCAGGATACAACCCAGAGATGAATATTATGGTACTATATAAAATCTGAGACTTTGTATAATTATTCATGTTTCTAACATTTTTTATATAGTGAAATTTGATACCCTTAATACTTCGTTATTCTACTACTCCCCTATTCTTTAATATAAGAGTTAGCTGAATATTTTAAAAGATTATTTAATTATAATTAATTAATTAATTTTATAAAATTAACTAATTTTTATATTAATGATCAGAATAATATCATTTTGTCTTGTCTAAAAAAGATATTGTGAAAAAAAAATCTCACTAGGTGAAATTTAAACTCAAATAAAAAGGGCTAAATCTATCATACTACCTTAGCCTCAATAAACTTGGATTCCTTTTTGAATCCTTGTTAAAAGAGTAACCAATGATTTGCTTTTAGCATTTAACACTATTTCAATCAAAATTCCTTCCAATAAAATAATGCATGTATTTCTAAAAATCACTTGAATTCTATTGGACAAATTAATATATGCAACAAAAGGAACGAAGCAATGTCTTTTGTTGTTGATTTCTAATTTATTTTTTTATTTTTTTAAAAAAAATTCTTCTAATATTCTTTCCCCCTAATTTTATTTTCATCAAAATTAGGTAATTTCAATCTCCATTGCACAGGAATTCAGGAATTGCTAGTTTGTTTAAGAAAAAAAAAGAAGACTATATGACAAAAAACAAAGAAAAAAGACTTTTATTTATATTTGCTTAAGATTAAATTATTAGTTTATTACTGTCATTTTTTTTTCACAAAAAAAAAGTGCCCTAGAAATTACCGTATGGCCTTTTTCCCTCACCGAGCTGCATCAAGCTCACAGGGCCAATGGCGTCTCGCTCCCTGGCCTCCAGCCTCAGACGGTAAGCAATACTGCTTGTACTCAGCACGCTATTTTCCGAGATGCTCTGTTTGGTTCCCGTGAAAAAGCCGATGATTGGAGAATAATTCACAATTTCCCTGCGTCTTCATCTATGAATCTATCCGATTTCGATTTTTTTTTTTCTTTTTACTTTTTCCCCAATTCATACATTTCACGGAGCTGAGTCTTGTAATCCTTAGGCTCAGGAATGTGCAAGTTCTAAACTTCTTAGCTTTTATTGTCTGCTTAAATCTTCCAATTGGACAAACTGATTGAGATTGTTTTCTAGATTCCCTATCTAATAACTCACCCAACGGGTGTTTGTTATAGGAGATTTCAAGATAACGGGTTTATCAACGGAAATTATCGTTCACTATCTATCTTTAGTGGAGTAAATCTCTCTAGATTTCTCTCTTCGCGAGCGTTGGGAACTGATTTTGCGGAAGAGACTTCGAACTCTTCGGAAGGTGACGACGACGACCTGAGGAGCAGACTGTTCAGGCTGAGGCTACCAAAGCGAAGCGCCACCAATGTTCTTAAGAGATGGATCAGCGAAGGGAATCATATTTCGGTGTCCGAGCTTCGGGATATTTCCAGAGAACTCAGAAAATCTCAACGTTACAAACACGCATTGGAGGTTTGGTCCTTCTTCCAATCATTTTCTAGTATGATAAATATCTGTTATGAAGCTGGGGGAATTTAATGATAATGAAGAACCGTGCATGAATATGTTTCCGCATCTTTTTAACTTCCTTCAATGAATATTCTTGAAATTGTCTGATTTGTTACTTTTAATGCCTGGGCTGTTTCACTATCTGGTTTTATTTCATACGTTAGCACGAAAGAAGGTTTCAGATGTTATTCTGGAAACTTTGGTTACCAAACTTTCAATATGGCTGGTATATTTATGAGCAAAACGTTAGATTTTAAGTGGTCTTTAATTAGTATACTTGAGTTATGCTATCTTGTATTCATGTTCAATCCTCCAATATCTAATTGGATTGATAATTGGCCTTTGCCTTCCTTATATCAGTTTATATGTTGATGCTGTTTTTTGCAGAAGTCATGAGATAGTAATGTTTTAGGATCTCAGTGTTAGTACTTTGTATTTTTTCTCTCATTTTCCTCCTCCGCAGTCCTCTGGCAGGAACTATAAATATGACCTAATTGCCATGCCTGACCCAAGAAAGAACCTTTTTTCTTCCACTTGTTGACTCTGCCAAAGATATGGCATGTTGAGTTCTATATCTCCATGTTTATAGCTTTTATCATGTATAAACTTTAAGTTGTCCGGTCCTCTAGGCGAGGTAAGCATAAGAAAGACAGCACCATAGAGAAAGGAAATATATGAATAAACTAATATAACTATCATGAGGGGCAAGAATTTTAGAACTATGATAAAGTCAATGACTAGCTATTAAAAAAAAAAACTGATTTGTCTGTGGCAAGCTCTCTTCCATGCATTATCTCTGTTCTTCTCTACCTCAAATCCTGCAAAGGCTGGTAGTTAAGGTTTGGGCTTTCAGGGTTTTCACAAATTAAGCTGTGTGGACTGATTTTCCATCAACATGACTGCTATCCTTTGAAACAAGGTGTGAGAGAACAAGAGGAGCTGGTGATACAAATAACTTATATTTGCTATTGTTTATTTATGACTCTTAGTTTCTCACTTTCTCTCTCTCATCCCCTTCCTCCTTCCACGAAGGAAAGATCACTCATGTACTTTGTTATCTATTTGTATGCTCTCTTCGATCAATTTCAGCTTTATCGTTCTTGGTTGTTTGTAGTTGAGGATGGTGAAAGCTGTAAGTTTAGATGTAACAATTGGGGTAACAAAGATCGTGCTGAAAATCCTTGCTTGTCTGCATATTTTGATTTTACCTACCTGTAAAAATAACTATTGGAAACCATCATCAGAGTTCTATAATATCATCGCATCAATTGAAATATCGGTAGAAAATTGATTTTACAATGTTTAAGAGGCTATCACGCACTTTACCCAACTCAGGAATAGTTCTCTTTTCATGATTACCAGATGTCATGAAGTCTGACTTGGCAATTGGAGATCACATTTGATTCTTTATAATGTTTTAGCTTTTGAAATATGATCTGAACGCTCGTTGACTGAGTACTTGTTGACTATTGATGATTGCAGATATCTGAATGGATGGTTACTCATGAAGAATATGAGTTATCAGACTCTGACTATGCAGTCCGCATAGACCTGATGACCAAAGTTTTTGGCATTGATGCTGCGGAGCGCTATTTCGAGGGCCTACCTCTTTCTGCGAAGACAAGCGAGACCTACACTGCCCTCCTTCATTCATACGCAGCAGCGAAATTCACCGAAAAGGCTGAGGAGCTTTATCAAAGGATAAAGAACTCAAACCTGTCCTTTAATGCCCTGATGTACAATGAAATGATGACTCTATACATGTCAGTTGGGCAGGTCGAAAAGGTCCCCTTGGTTGTTGAAGATCTGAAACAGCACAAGGTTTTACCAGATATCTTCACTTACAATTTGTGGATTAGTTCTTGTGCTGCTATTCTTAATATTGATCAAGTTAGAATGATACTTGATGAAATGATTCATGATGCCAGTTCTAACGAAAGTTGGAAGAGATATGCCGACCTCGCGAATATATATGTTACGGTAGGGCATCTGGATAATGCAGCCTCCAACTCACTTGTTGAACCTGAGAAAAGGACCCCCAAAAGAGAATGGATTACCTATGATTTCCTAATCATACTATATGCCGGATTGGGAAGTAAGGATAAAATCGATCAGATATGGAAATCCCTGAGAATGACTAAACAGAAAATGATTAGCAGGAATTATATCTGCATTCTTTCTTCATATCTGATTCTAGGTCATATGAGAGAAGCAGCAGAAGTTATTGATCAATGGACGCAATCTACAGACACAGATTATAATATGCTTGCCTGTGAAAAGCTTGTAGGTGCATTTACAGACATGGGGTTGGTTGAAATAGCTGACAACTTCAATAGCATTCTCATCCAGAAAAATCTCAATGCAGAAAATAACTGACTGAATAGTTCTGTTGACATTTTTAATAAATGAGATCTGAGCATCAAACAGTTTATAGATTTAAGATGATTAATCTTATGCTGATATGAAGAAGTGAATGTATTTATATATTATTTCATTTGCAGTTCATTGATCCATCAAGAACATGTATCCTACGGCTTGGAGGAATTGGATGACGGTTTTGCATTGATTTGTGGAAATGTATAAGCTTCCATTGCTCCTCAATTTTTTTTTAGTTGCCCACCCGGTTCACCGGAGCTTTGCCCTGACTATATCCGGATCCGACCCGCATCGCGCACTTGGCTATGGTGGGTGAGTCTCCTAACGGGGGTTTTCTGCGTACGCCAAGGCTCGAACTCGAGACCTCGTTTAAGCGATACCGAGCCGCTTATTAGTCGGATCAATCCTCGTTAGTCATTGCTCCTCAATTTTATGTTGCTGCTGACTGCATCTTTCTTGATTAGAGCCTTCAAAGTTTTCATATTTCATGTGCGTTGTGATAACTCATAAGTCATAAGTAGTGTTCACAATTATTTGTGTTGGATGTTCATGCGTCTTCCCTTTTTCCATCAATGTGCGTGTTTGGAATAACATTTGTTAAGTGATCTCATGTGAAATTGACTTTTCTGTGAAAAACCACTTCCAGCCAACATGTAATGTCAACTTGTAATGTTTGACATGATTTTGAGAGGAAACTAAATTTTTTGTTTAAAAGCCACGTTGGAAAATAATTTTTTCTAATTTTTAGCTTTTGATTTTTTTTGTTAGATTTGAACGAAATTAAATTTTCAATATATCATTTAAAATAATTTTTTATTAAATTAATTTTTTTATAAAAAGTTATCTAAAAATAAATTATATTATATGATTTATCTTTTTTTTTTATATAAAAAAATTAGGTGAGTTGGGCTCAAAGTTTCACCAAGCTAGAACATGATTCTATATTCAAAAAATATTTACATAGATATTTATATTGTATTCTCAATGGGAGTTGGTTCGAGTGGTAAGCAGCTCGGTATCGTTTAAGTGAGGTCTCGAGTTCGAGTATTGGCATATGCAGAAAATTCTTATTAGGAGATTCACCCACCATAGTCAGGTACACGACGCGAGTCAGATCCAAATGTAGTTAGGATAAAGCTCCGGTGAACTGAGTGGGAAAAAAAATATATATATATATTGTCTTCTCATCTTACTTTAATTTGTAAAAGTAATTTCACTTTTGCCAATATTTAATCTAAACAAATCCTCCGTGGGAAACGGATCCTCTATAGCTAGTTTCTTGCAATTCTCTCTTCAGTTAAATCTCAGCCGTCCAATATATCGCATGGCTAAAAGAAAAGTGGGAAATTATATCTCAAAATGCACCGTTGGTTTATGTTCTGTTGAAGACTTATGTCTGATGATACATGATAAATTAAAGGCGCGCACACATATATATATATATATATATATATATATATGATGATGATGATGACACATCTCTTTTGGTATTACTAGAACAAGAAATGACATGGAAAGATGCAACCTTGCTTACACTCAGACGAAGGACAATTATGTTGTAGGACTTGGTGACCAGACATGTATGTGGGGATAATTGCATCACACAACAAGAACAACAATAGGACATGACTAAGGCTAAGCTAAGCTTGTGGCTCATAAAAATGGATCTCCAATATTAATTGGGTTCTATTTTTAAATATAAGAATTAATTTATGATATTATTTTAATTTTAAATATAAGACTTCGGTTTACTTTATCTCTTAAATATATAATTTTTCTTAATTTTTGTTATTGATTCTATATATTAAAGAGCTACTAGTTCTCAATGCAAAATGATTAATTAAAATATATATTTTAAGAGAAGTAACTCGTATTTTTTAAATAATTATTTTTTTTATTTTTATAAATTAATTATCTAGAATTAAAGGGAGTAATAGTTTCCAAATCAACACCAAAATATACAAGTTGTAAATTGTATTAAGATATTATATGTATATGTATAATAAAAAAACCTCGGTTATAAAATGTCTGAAAACAAATTAAAGTGAAATTTAAGAATGAATTTGGATCAAATAAAGTGATTTTAATCCTTTATACAACACCAAATAACCATGGGTTATATAAATATATTGATTTGACCGTTGGATTAATTTAGATTATCAATATATTAATCGATATTCCTTATAATCCTAAATATAAAAGTTAAATATATAATTTATAAATATTAAAAAATTAGTTAAATTAATTATTTATATTAAATATTTGTTAATTCGTTTAAAATATTTTATTTAATTATTATCCACGTCTATGAAAATCTCTTTTAATATACGTAATTAATAAAAATAATTTAAAAAATTATAATTTTAAAAGGCAGACTAGGGTTTGGTGTAATGCATAAATAAAATATGTCTAGAAAAACTAGTATTTTTAATTTTTTTATTTAAAAAAAAACAAGGGACCCCAAAATGCCAATAAAAGGGGACATGTTTTTTTTTTGTTGCTCATTGGGTTTATCGGAGCTTTACCCCGACTACATCTAGATCTGACTCTCGTCGCGCACCTGGCTATAGTAGGTGAGTCTCCCAACGGAAATTTTTTGTATACGCTAAAGCTCGAACTCGAGACCTCGTTTAAGTGATACCGAACTACTTATCACTCAGACTAACTTCTGTTAGCGTATGCATAAGAAAAGGGGACATGTTAAAGGCATACGAAAATGTTTTATTTGATCTTTTTAGGCCGACAACCACAATTGCAAAAGAGAACCTACCAAGGGCCTGTCCGATTAATGAAACCACATTCAAAATGTATGTGAATGAAAATATTGTATGTAGTCTTTCATATTTGAAAGTATTAATAATTTAGTAAAGGAAACAACACAAGAGGAGAATGGTCAATGAGATTAATTCTCATGATAACTATGATTTTCTTAAAACACAATATGTTAAAAGAATTGGCATTCAATTAACTGACTCACACAAATAAAAAATTAATTAAATTAGTTATTTATTATTAATGTATCAAAATTTTGTGATAGATTTTATAAAATATCCCTCCCATTAATTCAGTTTAGTATTTACAATAAAAATTATATAATATATAGAGGTAGTTTGAAAAAAAATCAATAAGGTAGGTAAAAATGATTGAAATTTTATAAATAGGACCAAAATTATATAATAATCTTCTTATCCTTAATATAAGACTAATTTATAGTGTAAAATTATATTATAAATTAGGTCTTATATTAAATATAAGAGAAGTAATAATTTAATTGACTCTTCGAATGCACAACTCCATATGAAGGTATACATTAAATTCAGTATAATAATAATAATAATAATTTATTGTTTAATTATTATAAATTTACTAAATATAAATTTTTAATTAATTAGAAGGCTAAATTATAAAAAAATCTTGAACTGCGAACTATGTACAAATAAATCCATTAACATTTAAATCTTAATAATAAACCTATCTAAACTTTTAAGATTGTGTTGATAACCTTCAACTATTAATAATATATACCTACTTAAACTTTATTTTTGTGTACATATAAACTTACAAAACAAAGCAAAAATATCTTCTTCCTTTATAAAGAATTCTTTCAATAATTCAGAACCTAATCTTTAAAAAAAAAAAATCATACAGTACTTTTGTGTTTATGTGCCAAAGTTTTAATACAAGAAGTTGAAGTATATATTTGATTCGATAAAAACTCTTTTTTTAAGATCTGTTGTAATAATAAAAAAGATTTTTGCATATTTGTAAAAGTCGGTCCATAATATTAAAATCAGATTAATTGACTCAGACCAATTTACTAATAGGTTGTCTTAATACATTACAAAATTTTGCTTTAGCCAATGATCTAATTAGAGGAATAATTAGAATTATTGTATCAACCTTTTTTTTTATAAGATTTTCTATTATAAATGACTTTTCCAACATTTGAACCTTAGGTTATATGCATATAATCCTTTTTTTTTTTAATTTCAAGGTAATACACAATATAACCACGTGAAATTATAAGTGAAATTAAACTCGTGATTTATGACTTATAGCGGAGTTTTTATACTACTAGCCTATAAAAACATTGATAACCCCTTTAAATTGTAAATAATATGCAAATAAATAATGAACAAAATTAATAACATGAAAGTTATTTATATAAATATAATAGTCTAAAAAGGTTTATTGTAAAATTTCAAAGATAAGGGATTGTATATGAGATAAAATTCATGAGACTTGTGTATAATTTATCCTAATTAGGCTAATTAAAATGATTATTCCATCAACAAATTAACTGTTATAAATATGATTTTTATATATTAAAAAAATTTGTTATTTATCCAAAATGTGGTTGTTTATTTATTTAAGGAAGATGAGGATGAGGCATGGATAATTAATAGAAGTGTAACATCAAATTGAATGAGATCGTCACGTAACTACTGTGGAGGAGAGTCCCCATGTAATAAATTGGATAGCAACGATTTTATTTGTATTTTTATTTCATTTAATAATAATTAATAATTCTAATTTGTAATATTCCATGTTCCAAGGCTCTCATGCACGTACACGTTAGGGCGACAACAACAGCCATAGATGAAATTGCAAACCCATAGATCTTGTTGTCAGTTCAAATAGCTTGCATTAATTATTGTGTGAAAAAGCCAATTTTAAATAAATAAAGAATTTTTTTAAAACAATTATATTTTATCATATAAAGGGCCTGTTTGGATAGGATTTTAAAAAAATATTTATAAAAAAAAGGGTTTATAGACCACTTATAGAAAAGGGCTTTTAGAGAAGGGTTTATGGAAAAAAAGTGATTTTGAATAAATAGGTGTTTGGATAGTTATTTTTAGAATGACTTTTTATGGTAGTAAATTACTAAAAAGGGTATGATTTGATTTAAAGTAAGAGAGAGGAGAGAGGTAGAGAGAAGATAAGAGAGAGGAGAGAGGGTAGAGGAGAGAGGAGAGAGAGTATAAGAAAAAGTAGAGATAAAAGAAGAGAGAGGAGAGAGGAGAGGGGTAGGGATGAGAGAGGAGAGAGGGTGTAAGAAAAATTAGGGGTAATATAGTAATTGGATAGTCCATAAACTCTTTTACTGTTGAAAAAGCTATTTTAAATAACTTATTCAAAACCATGGTTTTAAACTATGTTTTTGCCCAAAAGCACTTATGGACAAATAAGCCTGTTTGTTTTGAAATTCCTCCAAACTAAGATTTTGCCCAAAAAGACTTTTAAAACCTTGGTTTGGAACCTTTCCAAACACACCCAAAGTATTTTATAAAATTTTAAGAGTAATTAATATTTTTTAACAAATATATATATTTTCTTGTTAGAAATTATATTCTAACACTATTAAATATTAAATATATATTTCTTTGAGAATTCAAACATTAATATGTCATTAGACTCAATTTTATTTATTTTTATCTAAAATGCATTTAAGGTTATATTAAAATTATAATTAATATAATCTTTGATTCCTAACTATAAATTTTAATCTTTTAAATTTTTTAATCTAAAATATTAATTCATATGATTTAATAAAAATTTAAACTATTTTATTTTTTGAGGGACAAAAACTCAGTTTAAAATTTAGGAGATCAAAACTATAATGAAGTCAAATTTAAATAAATAAAAATTATATTAACCTTTAAAATTACTTTTTTTCTATTATTGAGTAATTTATACTCCCCTAGTCCTTAATATAGAATTTAACTAAAGAATTGATTTTAATCTTAAATATAAGATACTATATTAACTATTATTATTTAATCTTAAATCATATTAATTCATATGATTTAATAAAAATTTAAACTATTTTATTTTTTGAGGGACAAAAACTCAGTTTAAAATTTAGGAGATCAAAACTATAATGAAGTCAAATTTAAATAAATAAAAATTATATTAACCTTTAAAATTACTTTTTTTCTATTATTGAGTAATTTATACTCCCCTAGTCCTTAATATAGAATTTAACTAAAGAATTGATTTTAATCTTAAATATAAGATATATTTTTTATATTTATTAATTTTTTTTAAATTACCCTTATTTATGCTCTATCAATGATAATAAAATAAGAGATGAAGAAAATAAATTAATAAAAATAATTATAGTATTTTAAAAAATATATACTATATTAACTATTATTTAATTTAATTAAATTAATTAAATAAATTATATATTAAATACCAGACATTAAATAATAGCTCTTCCATTATAAATTCTATATGATATATCGATTTGACTGCGCATTTTTAATTTATAAATACGATTGGATAAAAACAGTTATCTCAAATTTGAGTGTTGTGGATGGGAAAAACAACGGCTAACAAAACTTTATACTTTTTTTTTTCCCACCCGGTTTACTGGAGTTTTGCCCCGACTACATCTGGATCCGACCTGCGTCGCGCACCTAGCTATAGTGGGTGAGTCTCCCAACGGAGATTTTTTGTATACGTTAAGGCTCAAACTCGAGACCTCGCTTAAGCGATACCGAACCGCTTACCACTCGGACCAACCTGGTAAAACTTTATACTTATGTGATCTGACTTTAACTGGATTGGTCGGCCCCATATAGTTCCTTAATAATAGATTGATAATGAAAAATTTGAAATACTTTTATACTTTTTTTAATTCTATTTATAAACAACTAATAAGTTTTATTAATATTAAAAAAATTAAATTTTATTATCTTTCTTAAAATTTAATAATTTTTAATTTCATCTATATTTAATATATGTACTTTTTGAGGAAATAACAATTTTTATAACAATAAATAAATAGTAAAATTATACTCCTTATATCTTTTATTATAAGACTATTTTAATTAAATTATATTATCCGAATAAATTGTTAAAATTAGTTAAAAGTAATAAATATATAATAAATATACTATTTTTTAAATATACCTTTATTTATAAAATAAAGTGGGTAGATAAGAGTAATAAAAAAAGATGAATGATAGTATATTACTTAAGATAAAAATGGGTAAAAATGTATTTAATATGAAGATAAATCTAAAAAGGATCTTACAAAAGGGACAAACTATTTTAACAAAAAAGATCTTATAACAAGGGACATAGGGAATAGATTTATATGAAAAATTTAACAATTTCATTAAAAAAAACTTAAAAACAATCTCTCTCTCTCTCTTATCAACATGACCAACTGACCAGTAGAGGAGTAATGCTTATAAAATCAAATAGTAACTTTAAGAAACGTAAATCATAAGTTTTAATAAAAAATTATATTTTTGCGAAATGAATTTTTAATGTTTTTTATAAATTTAATTTAACAGTTACATGCACATCTAACACAATTGTTTTTAGTATAAAAGTATACATAAGATTTAAAATAGTGTAAAAATGCTAGTCAACATTTTTTTATATTGATTAGGGTATCTCGATCTCGCCAATAGTAATGACTAATTTTTTCATTGTGAAGTCTCTATTTAAGGATAAACAATTAGACGTGAGATGTTTTACATACCAAAAGGTTAAATTTAAACCCTTGTCACTTTATCGTTTAGAAAAAATAGTGTAAAAATATAAAAAAAATATTTTAAAACAGAGTAAAAATGGCATGACTATGAAATTAATTAATATTAACTATTTAACAAACAATCCAGTGCATGGTATTTTTGCTCCCAATAAACTTTTTCTCCCATTGAGCGAGATCATGCTAGTTGTGTAATATACCAGGCCTTC
This sequence comes from Leucaena leucocephala, assembly GCA_037074615.1. Taxonomy (NCBI): domain Eukaryota; kingdom Viridiplantae; phylum Streptophyta; class Magnoliopsida; order Fabales; family Fabaceae; genus Leucaena; species Leucaena leucocephala. Next base: position 17,075,066 of record CM073549.1, on the reverse strand, counting down.
TTGGAGAATAATACTTTTTATCTTTTACCAATTGACGGTGACTTCATTGATAATGGAGCGATAAATTCGTGATTATGGTTTTCATCAATTACGAAACCAAAAGTGCCAAACAAACATGGCATTGGAAATTGGCTTTCATTGATTCTGTTCCATGGAAGAATGTATCGGGATTGCAATAATAAATAAAAAGTTAAAAAAATAAAAAGAAAGAAAGAAGAAAATAAGGTGAAAAGGAAGGTGCTTTTTCTTTATAGACGGTGTATGGGTCAGTCATCAGTCATTATAACAAACTGTCTTCTTACACTCAAGAAATGATAGCTATCTTTTCTTCTGATTATTCCATGAATTCCAAATTAAAGCTGAAACAAATCACAAACCCACCCAGTAACATGTTCCGGAGAGATCTTCAAATTTTCTTCAAGAAGCCGACAATTTCAAGATAATTCCAACAACCCCATGTGGGTTTGCTTTCCTCCTCTATCTTCCTCTTCTTACTCTTGACTGTTTCTTCTGTTCACTGTTTTTTTTCCTGGTTCAGAGCTACTTTCCCGGAAAATCTAGCACAGTAACATTATCCTGGAAAATCTGGGTTTCATTCAGCATGTGGGAATCGGAGAGCGAATCAGCTTTAGTAAGGGAATATGGGTCTGGTGGCTTTCTCACTTCAACAAATCAAGGGGTTAAGAATGATGGGATTCAGCGAAGAGGCCACTCTTGGTATGTCAATCTGCAGACTTTTCTGTTATTTTTCTTAAAACCATTGATTTATCCACTTTTCAATCTTCCACAATTCGGTTTGAGAAGGAACTGCAGAAGATTTTGAAGTCCATGAAAATCTGTTTGAACATTTATAAGTCTCTTCATTTTTATTTGTAGGTATGTTGATACTGACGTACCAAGTGACTTTCTTGTTCAAATTGGAGAAGCTAACTTCCACTTACACAAGGTAGCTTATCTTTTTTTCCATTTTGAAAAAGTTCAAATCCTGTCATTCTTTTCTTTTTATGTATATAGATCAAATACAACTTGGAAGACAAAAGTAGAAAAGTAAATAAACGTAGTGATAATTTATGCTTTTGAGAGAGCTTTGGCCTAACAATACTCGAATCAGAGAATACAGTAAGATAACCATATAAAAAACATATATATAGTGATGATTTGTTGCTGTTAAATTCTGATTTCTGAGGCCTTTTCTCTTTTTTGTTCTTGTGGAAGTATCCTTTGATGTCAAAATGTGGAAAACTAAACAGAATCGTGTATGAATCGCGCGACCCGGACTTGAATAAGATAGCTATGGATGATTTACCTGGTGGAGCTGAGGCTTTTGCAGTTGCAGCCAAATTCTGCTATGGAATTGCTGTTGAATTAACAGCAGGCAATATTTCAGGCCTAAGGTGTGCTGCTGAGTATCTAGAAATGACAGAGGACTTAGAAGAAGGCAATCTTATATTCAAAACTGAAGCATTTCTTAGCTATGTGGTTTTGTCTTCTTGGAGAGACTCCATAGTCGTGCTCAAGAGCTGCGAGAAGCTCTCGCCATGGGCCGAGAACCTCCAAATCGTCCGAAGATGCAGCGAGTCCATATCTTGGAAAGCTTGCGCGAACCCGAAAGGAATAAGGTGGGCTTATACTGGAAGACACCCTAAGGTCACTAGCCCTAAATGGAATGGCATGAAAGATTCTTCAAGCCCTAGTTGTGGGAATCATCATCAGGTTCCTCATGATTGGTGGTTTGAAGATGTTTCAATCCTTAGGGTTGATCACTTTGTTAGAGTCATCACTGCAATTAAGGTAAAGGGTATGAGATTTGAATTGATTGGATCTGCAATAATGCATTATGGTACCAAATGGCTACCAGGATTGATAAGTGACACAACAACAGCACCAGGAGATGAATCATGCATCTTCAGTGTAAGTAATAGTAGTAGCGCCGGTGACAGTTCTAGCTGGAAAGGCGAACTTCATATGATTGTGGCTGGAGTTAGAGATGACTCTTCGAGTCTTCAGATTAAAGATCAAAGGATGATCATTGAGAGCCTTATCAGCATAATTCCACCACAGAGGGACAGTGTCTCATGCAGCTTTCTTCTTAGGCTATTGAACATGGCAAACATGCTAAAAATCGCGCCTGCATTGATTACCGAGTTAGAGAAAAGGGTGGGAATGCAATTTGAACAAGCTACACTTGCTGATCTTCTGATTCCTTCTTATGGTAAAAACGAGACGATGTACGATGTGGATCTTGTTCAGAGGTTACTAGAGCATTTTCTTGTTCAAGAAGTAACTGAGAATTTGAGTCCACCACGACCGTCATTTTCGAACAAGAATCCGGTTAGCAACATCAATGCCAAGACCAGAGTTGCAAGACTTGTTGATAGTTATCTTACAGAGGTATCCAGAGATAAGAACCTTTCCCCCACAAAATTTCAGGCACTTGCAGAAGCCTTGCCTGAGTCAGCAAGGACCTGTGACGATGGACTTTACAGAGCAATTGATTCCTATCTTAAGGTAATTAATTCTTGTTCCCATGGGAAATTAGAGAAGAAGCCTAGACTTTTACCCTTTGAATATCAAATTTCAGTAAACCAACAAACCTGCATAGTGAAATTCTTGTAGATTCTTGTGATTTTCATGCTGAGTACCTTAGAGATATTTACTCAAACAATATTCATCTTACCACTCAAGTTTTGATAAGTAAAATTAGACATGACTTGAGAATAAACCTGCTGGGATATGCTGATAATAACTATAAGCTTTATATGTTATTGATTTTAGACATAATCAGTCATTTCTTAAGAAGCATGGACCTAAACATGAACATAAACATGGCTACAGAAATAAGTTTAAAGTTTCCAAATGCAATGTAAAGTGTCATGTTGTTGCCAATAGTCTTATAGTCTAGTGACATGTAAGTTTCCTATTCAGTGAGAAGCTGTGAGTTCAATCCCACTTATAACATCAAGCCATTAGTGTCGGCCCTTTTAATTAAAAAAAAAGGTGTCACATTGTTGTTTTATAGAGCATAACACTTGTCAGACATAGATTTAGCTCTTCTTTTCTGAAGTTTTGATGCTTCATAGGTCATTTCAAGGTTTTAGCTAATGAGTACCATCATGAGAAGCTGAGATTTTGAGGAACTTTTGAATTGATTTGTGTTATTTGCTCATAATTGCAATGGCTTTCTACGAATTAACAGGCACATCCGACACTTTCTGAGCATGAAAGGAAGCGGCTTTGTCGTATAATGGATTGTCAGAAACTCTCCATTGATGCCTGCATGCATGCTGCACAAAATGAAAGGCTTCCATTAAGAGTAGTGGTTCAAGTCCTATTCTGTGAACAGGTAAAGATAAGCAATGCATTAGCCAATGCATCTCTGGGAGATGATGGCATGGAACCTCACTACTACCCGCCGATGATCATGAACCGAAAAACTCTTCTAGAAGGGACACCGCAGTCATTCCAAGAAGGATGGAAGGCCGCGAAAAAAGACATTAACGTGCTGAAATTCGAGCTTGAGAGTATGAAAGCCAAGTACCTGGATCTTCAGAATGATATGGAAAATCTGCAGAAACAGTATGATAAGATGCTGAAGCCAAAGCAAAGTTCATCAGCTTGGAGAAGTGGTTGGAAAAAGCTGAGCAAGCTTACTAGATTGTCAAATGTTGATAATCATCATGATGTTGGACCACAGATTCCACTTCCAGCTTCAGCAGAACAGAACAACAACAACATAAAGGCTCAGAGAAGGTGGAGAAACTCAATATCCTGATGATGAAAGATGAGATGAGAATTCTCAGTTTTATAGTGTGATGATTCTTATGGTCTCTCTCTCCCTGGGGTTTTGGATCTTTTTCTTTGACTGGGGCTTCTTTAAAATTCTTATAGCTGAATCATAGGATCATTGTGATTTGTCATAAATGTAAATTATATATTTTCATCATGTTTTCCAATGACAATTCAAATCACTGTATAATTTTGCAGAGTGTGACCTTCCATATGACAAAAATGTACATTAAGAGAAGCAACATGGTTGAGTCTGGCTTTTGAGATTGTGCTTGGTGACAAAGAAAATGAGAAGTTGAATTGAAGTTTTTTCTATCACACACGCACACACGTGCACACACTTAACTACAGGTTTGAACCTGAGACTTCTTTATAACTGAGGAAACAGTAATGTCATTGAGCTCAAGGGGCTTTGACAAGAGGAATTGAAGTTAAAAACTTCAAGCATAACTTGCATTTTGGACAATGGAAAGGTTCAAAGAGAATAGGAATGGGAAGGAAAATGGAAAATGGAAAATGGGCTTTACATAGAAGCCATTTACATGGTTGATATGGATGAAAAATACAAGTATTTAAACATAAAAAAAATGAAAAACAAATATATAAATGAATATTTTACTATAAAATAGATATTTGGTCATAAATTATAAAAGGTAGTATTATATTCATCTTTCATATTAAGAATCCTAAGGCCTTTCCTTAGTTATATCAAGAAAAGACTTCACATTTTTTTCAATAGAAGAGTCATTATGTCTTGCCAAACATACTAAGAGATTTTTTTGTTGCCCTTTTCATTTCTTGAAATTCCTTTCCCTCCTACCAAACATGATCTGCCGAGGAAAAAATATTCCATTTGTCAAATACAATGCCCTCCCTATAATTTTTGGTGTACTTAAATTATATATACAAATAATAGTAATTTTCTTAAAAAATTTAAATACCCCCAAAAGAAATTGACTCTGCCTCACCTAAATTTCTACACCAGTTATGAACTTTATGGTTTTAATGTTATTATATTGCTCCAATTTTTAATTTTAATTAAGTTATGTTATTTTGATTTAATAAAAATTTTAAAAAATTTGTTTAATAATTATAAATATTATTCAACCTCTGCTACTTGTTTAGTGGGGAAGTTTGATATAAGATTTAATTCAAAACAGTTTAACTCTTAGAAAATTAAATTGTTCTTTTCATTATCGATTTATCTCAAATATTGTGGTTGTATATATATATAAATTGTTTTACATAAATTTTTTAAAAAGTGAAACTAAATGTCCTTTATCTTTCCTATGCAAGGAAAGATAAAACATAGTATAAGGGCATTCCATTCAATTGATTTGATCTTAGTCAATTTTTCAAGAATTGCCATATCATTATTTAGAGTGTATTCAATATTTAAAAAGTATTATTTTATTATAATTTTAGTTATAATATTTAAGGAGGTATCCTAACTCTTAGGTACCTAAGTTTACGTTTAAGAGTAATAGACGGTCGCCCTGTCCGATATTGGTATCGCTTAGAAAGAAAAGAGATTTTATCTTATCCTTAGATCGTGAGTGGGTCTAATTTTTGTTTTTAATTTCTTTAAAAAAGAAAAAGAAGAAGCACCCAATACTGTTTATTATCATGATAAATGCTAAATAATTATTCATAATTCCAAAGCTCTGAAAAGAGAAAAAGAAAAAGAAAAGTGAAGACTTGGTGGACCCCACATTACAATAATTGCACCCATGGGACAAACAAAATTATTGTACCTAAGAACCTAATAATTCAGGATTAGTCAATTCATGTCACAGTGTATTAAGACATGGCAAACAGGCACAAGTTGAAAATCTTGTTATTTAAATTCTTATAAAGTCAAGTGTGTTTGGATATCTTCTAAACTATAATTTTTAAAAAAAAATTTAGATAAAATTTTAGTTTAATTTTTTTTTAAAATAAACAGTTATATTTGTCCATAAGTATTTTTGGACAAAATCATGATTTAAAACTATAGTTTTGAATAAGTTATTAAAATCAGTTTTTTCATCAGTAAAAGAGCTTATGGACTATCTAATTACTATCTTACCCATATTTTTTCTTACACCCTCTCTCTTCTATCATCTCTACCCCTCTCCCCTCTCCTCTCTCCTCTCTCTTCTTTTATCTTTATTTTCTACCCTCTCTCCTCTCTCATCTACCTTTATTCCTATCTCTTATCTTTTCTCTACATCTCTCCTCTCTCTTACTTTAAATCAAATCATATCCTTTTTGGTAATTTACCAATATAAAAAGTCATTCTAAAAATAACTATCCAAACACTTATTTATCCAAAATTATTTTTTTCACATAAACTCTTCTCTAAAAACCCTTTTTCATAAGCTGTTCATAAGCCCTTTTTTTCATAAATTTTTTTTTAAAATCCTATCCAAACAAGCCCTAAGTAATTTTATCATTTTTAAAATTTATGAATTTTTTTATAATAAATTACATTGATATGTCCTAAGCCTTGTTATAATTGTGCTGCTGTTTTGAATTATACAGACTTTTTTTGTGTATATATTTTGAAATAAAAGAGAGTTCTATCGTAAATTGAACAAAATTCATAAAAGACTCTGATTTTTCCCAAATTCTTTTTAAGATATTTTAAATAATAGAGATGATGTGCCTGTTTTGTTTAGGTTTAAAAGTTATCAAACAGCTTTCAAATATCTAACAATATTTTTAAATTAAATTATAATTTTTAAAGTCTAAAATTATAGTTTTAGATAAATTTATAGGATTAATTTTTGAGTAGGATAAAGTTCTTCCAGGCTATATAATGAATATTTTGCTCATGTCTTTTTTCTATCATTTTACCCAAATCCCCTTTATAGTAATTTATCTATCAAAAAAACTATTCTAACAATAACTATCCAGACACTTATTTTTTTATAATCATTTTTTTTAAAAGATATTCTCTAAAATTATTTATAAATCAATTTTTTTATAAATTTTTCGGATATTTTGACATTCATATCATAATTATAATACATTTTCTAGTCCTTGCTCATTGCCATGAAAATCAACTGAAAAATGAGACAGTGAATCCACAACTCCCGTCTCAATCGCTATGAGCCAAGATTGTGTCATGAAAACAAATTTAAAGGGAAAGTTTACTCTACTAGCCTATTCAAAAAGATAGTTCTATGAATTTATAAATCCTATATTCCACTTGTGAAACTTTTTGATATAAAATTCATGACAGTTTGACTAAGTCAAGTTGAGAAATAATATAATATACAAATGAGGCCTGACAATTTAAACGTCTATCCGACCTATGTTTATATGGGTGGGCCCATGTCTCTTCTCTTTCTGTCTCTCTCTAAGGTCGTGCCTATGAAACTAGATTAACAGGATAGGGAATGAGATAATTAGAATGGAAGAGTGAATCTCAAGGAGTAAAAAGGATTCTCCAATGAATTTCATAATGAAGTTAGGGAGAGATAATTAGAAAAGAAGTGTGTGGCTTGCTTTGTATGAGACTTATGGGACTTCAAGTAACATGATATTTGGTCCAATCAATATAAACCATATTATGTCATGAACACAAATTTAGAGGGAGAGTTTATCTTAAAAAATTGACTTATTAAGATAGGAAGTCCTATGAATTTATCAGGACCACTTCATTTATAAGGTTTTTTGATTTGAAATTTATAACAATTTGATTAAGTGTATATTTAGATAGATTTTTAGAAAGGGGTTGAGCTCATCTACGATCTAAGGATAGGATGAAATTTCTTTTCCTTCTAAACGATATCAATTTCGGGTAAGATGAACTGTCTATTACCTTCAGATATAAACATAAGCACCTAAAAATTAGGATGCCTCCCCAAGCGCTGCGACTGAAATCACAACAAAGTGATATTCTCTAATGATCGAACACGCTCTAAATGATCAGATGTTTCACTTCTTCGTCAGTTGAACCCATGAATAATAAGTTAGGGGAGAGATAACTAGGAAAAAAATGTGGCTTGCTTTTAGGAGACTTACAGGACTTCAAGTAACATGATATTTGGTCTACTCATTATGAACCATATTATGTCATGAACAGAAATTTAAAAGGAGAGTTTATCTTAAAAAACAATAGGGAGTCCTATGAATTTATGAGCACAACTTCATTTTTGAGATTTCTCAATTTAAAATTCATAACAGTTTGACTAAGTCAAGTTGAGAAATAATGAAATCAGAGGCAGAGGTGGACCCACTCATCTCCTTCTATCTCTCCCTAATGTCATGCATATGAAACACTGATGTGGCTAGTTTAAATGCACAGGGGATGAGATTTAGCGAACCCACAGCCTATTTCTTCCCTCTCTTCATTGTTCATTGGATCCCCCTTTCTAATGGAGAGATAAGGGACCCACTTTCATCTCTCCTTTCTCTTCAATATTGCCGAAAGGGGGGATCTAGGTTTAGAATAAAAGTGTCATAAAATCCCCCTTGAGAGATAAGAGTTTTAATGTACGCATAAAATTTTTGTTCAAAAACTCACCTACTATAGTCAAGTGCACGATATAAGTCAGATCTAGATATAGTCGAGATAAAATCTGGATAAACTGAGTGAGAAAAAAAAAAAAAGGTGTCATCACATCATATCAAGAATGAAAACAAAGGGCGAAAAGTGGGACCCAAGTTAGCGAACAAAAATGCATTTCAATCAACACATTTTTCAAAATGTCCATCACATTGTCATCTTCAATATGCTTCATCCTCTTAACTTTATAATGATTATGGTCCCCATTATTTATAAAGTAAAAATATATCTAATATTTTAAATTAATTTTAAAAAAATAATTAATATCTTCAAATATTTAAGATATAATTAATATTTTAATTTAATTTTAGAAATACGATTAACACTTTAAAGTATTTAAATTAATATAATTTTATCATTTTACTAAAAGAAATATAATTTTTTGTCCTATCTATGTCACGTAATTTTTTTATTTTAAGATATTATTATTTAAAATATCACATGTGTTATATTATTTAATAAATAATATTGAATAAACTCTAAAATTAACATTGTATAAAATTTATATGTGAAGATTGAGAAATTTTATAGTTTATTTAATACAATTTATTAAAATAATATTACACATGTGACCTTTTAAATAATAATGGATCAAAATAAAAAGTTTATGTTGTATGTATAAAATAAAAGTTTATGTTTTTGTTAGCGAAGTGTTAAAATTATAATAATTTAAATATTTTAGGGTGTTAATTGCATCTCTAAAATTAATTTGAGATACTGATTATACCTTTAAATACTTTAGAGCGTTAATTATATTTTTAAAATTAGTTCGAGGTGTAGATTACACCTTTACTCTTATTTCTATCATCTATCTCTATTTTTTTTGTTCTTTGAGGATGATACGATGGGACAAATAAATAAAAAAAGAAAGAAACTTTGATTGAATTTCTCTTGACCCATATATATTAAATTAATCCCACGTTAACTTCCCAAGCTTGAAGAGGGAAGCCAAGACTGTATAACACTCTTGTCTTGTCAGATATATTCAAGAACAGAGGATTAAGACAGAGAACTACTAAATGCTGCAGAATCAATCTACCTGACATGCTTAAGCGAAGATTCAAAAAGATATTGGAAATTTAGTAGAAAACTATAATGAATCGGGTTGAAGCATGATTAATTGTACTGTCCTTAGAGATATTTTGTTTATAATACTTCTTAGGAGGATTTTACAAGCATCTCTATTGCATGATAGGGAAGTAATGCTATACGATAGTAATAAATATTTGGTTTTAAAAGAATAATAAGAATATAAAACTCTTAACAAAGATGATAATGTTAAAATAGATACATAATCATATAAGAAAAATAAAATTTTTAAAAAATAGTAAAAAATAAAATACGATTTGAGGCAATTTAAACGCTTAGAAAGAAGGCTGTTGGAGGTGTCCTTGACGATGGGGGTAGATTAGACAATATAAAATATGGAGTTCTATAAAAAAAAAAATAAGGGAAGACGTAAGAAATATTCAATAAAATTATTAAACAGAACCTTTTAATTAAAAATATATCAAAAAGTTTAACTGTTGATATAGCATAATAGCGTCAAATATGATTCATGTAACTAACCTCATTTAGTAGGATAAGGCTAGAGGAGTATAAGAGTTAGTTGACTAATTTGGATAAATTGGGGAATATATAATATAAATTTATCTTAATAATTTAAATTTAGTCATAATTAACTGATTTATTTAGTTATATTAGTTTATTTAAAAAAAATATCTAACCCTTCTTATATTAAAAAGATATTTGAAAAATATTATTTATTATGTAATAGGCTGTAAAAATCAGCAGAATAAACATATCATGAAGATAAGCAGTGGTCCTTCGCCGTCTGATCATTTTACACGTAATAACAGACAAAAGATTCCTTTTTTTCCTTTTTATCAAGAGGGGGCCTTGACCTGAACATGGAAATAGGACACAGAAAGCAAGTGTGCAAGAAAACACCAACAACCAACAACATGTTACTAATCTGACAACAATTGTCGATTGATTCACCTTCAATCTCAATGCCATTTTCTCTCCTGTTTAATTAAGTACATAAAATCTCCTTTGACTTGCTGCTTGCCACACCATAACGCCTTCTTTCAATCCAATGCTTACCAAACTATCCAATCAATAATCTAAAAGGCCTAGAGATAATTATATTTTTTTATAATTAAATTATTTAATTTTATTCTATCAATACAATTAATTTCTATATAAGAGTTAACATTATTTTTAGAATAAAATTATAGAGATTAATAGTATTAATAAAATAAAATTAAAGGATTTAATATAAAAAAATAGCATATGTACTTTTTTTTAATCTAAATGTCATGTGTGCACCAAACAGTCCAATGTGAAGCCACTGAGCTTAAACAAAAATCAAAACGAACTAGAGTTGCAGAATTAAATTTATGGGAGACGACAACACATTGGAAACAAAACTTAGTTTTTATTTCTGGATCGTCGTTTAGAAACTTTCTTCTATCTTTGAAACAATGGAAGTGAGATTAAAATATAGTTGAATGGGGTCAGAGTAACCAACAGGAAGATTTAAGGGTTAAATAGTTAGGTTAAGAAACAAATTGATGCTGACCCTTGGGGATAAATCAAAAGCAGAAGTATTATGATGAAGCATGAGCATGTTTTTGAAAAATAATTACGAAGAAAGCAACATAATACCAAAAATAGGAGTTTTACCCTACATCATAAGAGACATGAATAATGATCTAGAGTCCATTTGATTTAGTTTTTAGATAAGTTTTTATAAAGAATAAGTGATTCAAAAACTCTTTTGAAAAAGAGCTTATAGAAAAAAATGATTTTAAATAAAATTAGTATTTTAATAGTTATTGCTAGAATGAGTTTTATAATTGGTAAATTATTAGAAATAGTATGAAGTGAAAAAAATTAATAACTATTATTTTTCATTATCATCCCGTCGTCATCTCCTCTCCTTATTCCTCTCTATTGTCGCCTCTTCTCCATCCGCCTCCTCTGATTCTTCCTCCATTCTCGGCGACTTCCTCCTCTCCTCGACCCATAGGGCCTCCTCCTTTGAAGATATGTTATCATCGCCTCCCACTATTGTCACTCCTCTATAGATTTGTCATCGTTGTTGCTTCCTATACAGATTTGAAGCTAGGACAACGGCGATGACAACAACTAGCGAGGACCACCAGTGGAGAAAACTAGAGACAAAAAAAAGGAGATAGTGAAAAAAATATGGACAAAATAATCATTAAACAACCCATAAATTATTTTCTCTATCTATAAATTATTTCCTTTAACTTATTCAAAACTTTGTTTGGTCTATAAATTTTTATAGACATTTAAAAATTATTTATTTAATTTTTTATTTAAAATTAAAGTATAGGGTAAAAGGCCCTTCCAAACCATGTGGTGGAGTGGAACCAAACACACACCTAATCCACTCATCGTTACCTTATTTTCATTTGGTTTAATTACATTTTCACGAATCCCATAAACCAAACGATCCAATAATTATCTATTTCTTATATTTTGGGAAGGGTGGAATATTAAATTATACCCATTTATTTATCATATTTTTATTAATAAAAATGAATAACAAACGCTTAATTACTACTTACAATTAAGCTTTGTCCGCTTGTCAGAAAACCCGAAAAATAATGGCTTCTTGCACAATGAAAGCAGTTATGAACTTAAATCTCCTCCTTAATGACCTCGATATATGAACCAAAAATCTCTCTCAATATATGAACCAAAAATCTCTCTTACACGTAATTAATTATTAATTAATTGCTATATTAAGCAAATGTTTTCTTGCAACACCACCACCCATAACCTCATAAGTTCGTTTCTCCATCGATTTCGTCTCTTTGTATAAATAAATTTCCCCTCACATTTTTTCACACCAAGTCTCCGTCACAATACTTCACAAAGAAATACTCGCAGAATCGTCGTCTTCTTCTTCTTCTTCCACTATGATTTTTGGTGACACCAACCTGATCTGGATTTGGAGGGTTAATGGAGGTCGAGAGGGTGAAGCAATTGATGTTCTTATGGTGTAGAATGCGATGCACAAGAGTCGCACTTGTGGGTGGTAACCACACCGCCTCCGGATTTTGCACTCGCTAAAAAGGTTCGATAATTTTGTGGAATCGTTAGGCTTAGTTGCCTTGGTCGTCGTCGTAATTTCTTCCGATTTCTGCATCTGGGTCGTCCCTTTTGCCGCGAATTGACTCGATCTTGAACTTTTTATACATCCATACTCGCAATTTTTGTAAAGGGGTTTTGCTCGGTGGGTTAATTAGGAATTACTCGCATGAAGGAGGTGGAGATGGTTTGTGGGTGTAATAAACCCAACAGTGGGAGCAAGATCAAGTGCTTTCGTGGTGGACCAAGAATTCCTTTGAATTCTGACACTGTGCTAGTGGTAAAGATTCCTGATGTACAGATCTTGCGCATTATGTCTCGTTCACTGTTTTTGGCTATGGCTCTTGTCACGTTGCCTTTCTTGGGTTCCATTCTCAAGGGATTGTCTTCTTCTTCGCCAGGTTTTCCACATTTTTCATCAGTTTATCCTAAATTTGGTATTGAGACTCCTTTGATCAATGGTGTGTTACTGAACTTCCTTCTTCATGATTTGGCCGATGAAGGCCTTCTCAGAAAGGATGATAAGGCTCTTGTTATAACCCCTCCGAATGGATTTGTTGATGTTATTCCATTCAACAATGAAGTTGAAGTGGTTTTGGGGTCTGATTTGGAGAGAAAAATCTCAATCCCTAATGAGTCATATGATTTTGTGTTCATTTCTACTTCTGAAGATGCTGAATTCGTGGATCGTATTCTGAAATCTGATGGCATTGTGGCTCTTCCATTAGGCACTAACCCATCAAATGCTTTCAAAGAGAAACCAAACTACAGAGTTGTGTATCTCCGTACCTACAGTTCTGTCATAGTTGCATTGAAGAAATCTAGCTCTGGATCTTCATCAAAGAGAAAGCTTTGCCAATTGGAAACAGAAGCCAAGAAGTTGGTTCTAAATGGTCTTGAAGATGTCTTTCTTGAGCCACCAAAGAAATCTCTAGTGAAATCCAACAAGTACTTGAAGAAAATCAAGTACCTACCCAACTTGATGGGTAATTCTCTTGAAGGCTACAAGCGAAGAGTCTTCATTGTTGTAGGTTCGCCTCAAGAAAACAAAGCCACAATTGGATGGTTCAAAAAGAACTACCCCAAGAGTCAGCATTTTGAGATTTACAGTCTGGAAATCCAACCAAAAGACCAGTCTATTCCCCAAACTGATGTTTCTTCGTGGTTAACTAAGCAAATGAAGGAGGAAGACTTTGTGGTGATGAAGGCAGAAGCAGAGGTAGTGGAAGAGATGATAAAGAAGAGAACAATCTGCATAGTGGATGAATTGTTTCTAGAGTGCAAGAATGAATGGTGGAAATCTGGGAAGAGGAAGAATAATCATAGAGCTTATTGGGAATGCTTAGCTTTGTATGGAAGACTTAGAGATGAAGGAGTTGCAGTCCATCAATGGTGGGGTTGATGACAGACTAATCCAAATTCAGACTCATATACCATATCAGAAACACAGGACATAACATGGTTCAATATGATTATATGACTAAATTGTCATATTTATGTATGAATGGGGCTTGATTAGTATGAATTAACCTGCAAAAGTGGGGTTTTTCTGATATGAATTTTGCAGTATTTACATGTTGGGCTTCTTGTTTCTCTTCTGTGCTTTTGCATATGTTTCTGGGGTTTGAATTTGAAGTTGTGGGTGGGGGATACTTAGGAGTGTAATCTGGATGTAGTTGACTTTGGTCTATCGTTTCTGTGTTATGTATGGTGCAAAAAATTGACGTGACAAGTATTTATTGATAAATAAAAAGGGTCTTTTTCACTTCTTTCTTTCTTTATAGTTCTTGATGTCTTTTTAATGATTATATTTGCGGCTGATACAGTGAAAAGTGCTTAGGTCAACATCAGCTTAAACGGTGGACATGAAAAAGCCGAAGAGAAAGCGTATAATAGTTTTTTTTTTTCTTGGATTACAATAAGGACAATATATATATATATATAGTTGGCTTGGTTTGTCATTTTCATAGGTTATTATGTGATATTTTTAAAAGAATTAATTAAACATGTAGAGCTCAATAGTAAAAATACTTTATGGAGAATTGCAAATAACAATATTTTCTTTCTTAGTATTTATAATAGATTTTTGCATTTTTTGTGTGATTAATTTTATAAAATTTTTAAGCATCAGTCATGACTCATGAGCACTAAAATTATAAAAAAAGAAGAATATTACAAAAACTCACTACAAATCTAAAAGTGTATCATCATCATCATTATTAATGTTATTTCAATCTTTTTTTCAATTATTATTATAGTATTCCCATGCAGAGAAACTAAGGCAAACTGCTGAGAAAATAAATGAACTTCAGCCTCCCGAGTAAATAAATTATAACTTGGTTTAACTAGTATTATTATAGTACCATTTCTTTTTCTCAGTGAAAATTTTAATGTAGACTAAAAGCCTAAGGCATGTTAAACTAGGTGAGTATTATCTTTAAATACTTTTTATATTATTTAGATCTTTGTTCTTATTTGCTCATTTTTTTTTATAAAAAAATTTAAGTGGGTTCGACACTAGTCCCTCACTAAGGTTAGGATACGACTCCAAAGCTCAGGAATACTTATAAGGAACTTACAAGATTATCTATTAAAACAATAAAAAAATTAAACTTACGTCTTTATGTTTTTTATTATATATACTAATTTTTATTAACTTTTTTTTTAATCAAGGCATCTTGTAGTCCTTATGCAGTGAAGTCAGAAGATACAAGTGAGTTGAGTCCCTTTTTTTTCTAAGTTAAATTATCTTTTAGTCCACATTATGCTGACGTCATCTCTGCATGATATGTTTATGGCAAATTGGGAAGTACTCCGAGATACAAGGTTATACTTGTAATTTGAAAATTCTATTGTTTTTATATGAATAGTTATTGGGATTGGAAATAGTTCTGAAATATTTGTAGGGTCCTTCATGGAAAAATTGATCAGAAAATAATAAAAATAAATTCTCAAAAGTTCTCATAAGTCAAAACCGCTTTAAAAAAAAAGACAGTTATCAAAACCCGAAATTTCAAAGCTAACGACGACGTTTTTATTTGCCTCCCAATTTGGGTTCACGCACAGCAATTAGCAAGTTCATCACACTTTCTAAAGCTGAAGATCCGGGGCCCCAAAATACGAAAGTAGAAAATCCCGAAGATCTAAAGAAAGAAATCTACGAATATATTCGATTTTTAAATAATACTACTTTATTATAATTTTAATTATGGAGTTTGGAGAGATATCTTAGTTTTTATGTATTTAAGTTTACGTCTGAGAATAATAGATAGTTCACCCTGCCTGATATTGATATTGCTTAGAAAAAATAGAAATTTTGTCTTACAATTAGATAGTATGATGAGCTCAATCTCTTTCTAAAAATTTATAAACCAAACAAAAAAATAAGGGAAGAAATCTGTCCAACGACTGAAGGTGACATCTTCAACAATTCTCCTCACATTGTTATTCACTTTCATTCTTTCGGTTCCTGATCTTCGTATTCTGCATCCACGAAGAATTTGGGCATTTACCAAAAAATTTCTAGGGTTTTAATCATGATTGGTTTTGTGGAGAGGTCAAATTCGTTATTTCGGATTCATTCTGGGGAACATTGATGATTGATCCATACATCTGAAAAATCTGTAATTTTTTTGTTCAGTTTCTCCCTCTTTGAACTGCTCTGCTTACATTGAGATCAATAATTGAGTGATATGAAGTGATGCTACAGAACTCCCTTGTTGTTCGGATACATGGTTATACTTTATCTGGTATGACTTACGCGGCCTACTAATTCACTAATAAATATGTTTAACTGATGTAGTGTAAATGAGTAGTCTTCATTTATTAGTATAAAAATTTAGAGGCGGTAAATATTTATTGAAGAAGAACCTGAATGGAAGTGGAAGATTCATGAACTGATTATTGAGAAATCTAGTTGTGAGCTCATTAGTCTCACAATCATAGCATATAACAGTTCTTAAGTTACTGTTTTGAATTGTTCCTGATGTACTGTCACGGTTTCTTTGGCCATTTATTCTCGTAAATCAGAGTTTTGAGTTAGTAAGTCCAATCTACAGCTTCCTTTTACTTCTATGGCTAATAATGTTTTTTTTTTTTTAATTTTATATCCTTGTGGATATATTGATAGTTTTACTTCATTTAATTTCTGATAGAGAAAGGAATGGGAAGATGGGGTATATGAAAGAAATATTTGGATTATTCGTATAGATAACGTTCAACTCTTAGGTCATTTTAAATGATTTGGGGTTTCCAGTAGTTTAGGGGTTACATGGATATTAAGTTGGGTTCTACTAATGATCACTTTGCGGTTCAGATTTTTTGTTTTTTGTTTTTTTTTACCCCTTTCTCTGGATTTTCCTTTCTTTGCTTTTCTCTCCCAAATTTCACTTTCTCCCTAGCTTAATACTCTGTTTTTGCATCTTGCATTCTTCATTATAAAATATAAAAACTGTAGAGTGTTGCACTATTCACAAGTTTATGGTTCTTCTCAGGTTCCTTGCAACTTTATTTTTTAAATATTTTTTCTCATATTTTAGTAGAATCTAAATGTTAGGAAGATGAGTATGATATTTGAGAAAATTTTATGGTATTATCTCTCCTGTCTGTTGCATGAGAAAATAATATCTAGTTATTTATTACTCTTTGTGAAGCCATAATTTTGGATTGACCTACTGGCCATGTGTTGCAATACTTTTGTCATGTGGTCCATTCAAAGCAAAGTCCTCTCTTCTCTTCTAGACCTTGATATTTGATGTGTGCTTTCTTGACTCGGTGGTTTCCTGTTTATTTTGGGCAATGTTTTATGTATCAAGAATTGAAACTGAGACCATTATACTTGAAAATATGCTATTATTTGTATTTATCTGGTACTGATTCTGATGATTAATTCTCTCTGACTAAATTATTTTTATCTCCTCCAGGAAGTAAGAGATGATTGATGATCAAGCCTTGGGATATATTGCCAACTACATTGGCGTTTTCATTTTTGCATTGGTTATAGCATATCATTTGTTCACATCTGACCCAAAATATTGAGGCAGCTAGATACTTTGAATTTTGAGATGTAATGATTAATGAAGACGGATGGTTGGAGTTTGTTGACTGGTATATTAGATCAGTTTGTGTAACTTAACGTTGATGAATAAATTTTGAATTTTTCCTACCTTAAGCCTTGTGTTATCTATATATGTCTTCTTTTTCTTCTCTCTACTGATCTTGAGCAGCATTCCATCACTATATGCCAATTCTGGTTATAGGAACTTTTGATTGCCCTGCACAAAATTCTCTGTGCTGTGAAGTTAGTTATAAATTTCCCAGCATGATATGCTCTGTTCTGTCTCTCATGGAGTTGCACAGTTTTCCTGGTGCATATGTGTATATATTAGGCCTTCTATTGCTACTTGCCAGAATTATAATAAGCTCTGGTCATTACCTGTCTGAACTTTGGTTTTTTTAACAAATAAGCCAACCTGAGTATGAGATGCAAGCTGAAGTTGGGTGCCCATTTTGAAAAGATTTATATACTAGAAGGGTAGAAGCTTGGATATAACCTTTTTTTTTAAAAAAAAAATTGAGAAAGCAATAGCAGGACATTAAACCAGGTTTTATAGGAAGAACTGTGCAATAAATTGCTCATGTTTGAGGTGTCTGTCCACAATGTAAATGCTTGAATTGTTGGTAAGTTGCGGCTCATATTTACAGTGTTTAAACTGAAGTATGTTAAAGTTCTGTTCTTGCTAATAATGTGTAAGCCTGGGCACATAAAAGAGTGTTCTCTGCATCTCAGTATGAGAACCACATTAAAAGACATGAACACAAAAATTGAATGGCCATCTTGTATTTGTGATGCTCATCGTGAGCATCAGTAGAGCTGGGTCCCCTATATATGCATATATGTTTGGCAATGAGTTTAGAAGTTTCTCTCTCTCTCGCTCACACACACACACATCTGGATCCAAGTCCTGACTGGGAAAATGTAGAACTATCTGTGATTTTAGACTGGGTCATGCTTCCGTATGTCTACGTATTATATGCAAACCTTCATAGAATGTGTTTTATTATTTCTGTATAAAATTGTAGGCAAATACTCTCAACTATGTCTTTCAGTCCCTTTTAGAGATTTTATTATTAGAACATGTGATTATCATCCGCTAGACCTGGCACTTTATAAGATTTGTGCTTCACATGCGCATGAAATCCACTATATATATATATATATATATATATATCATCACCCATACAACAATGTTCACGAGAAACAGGGAAAACAGATTGGACATAACCAGGTTCTGCATGATCAACTCCAAGAGCTACACCAGAAGAAAGAAAAGCAAACAGAGAAGTAAACATGAAGAGCAAGCTTGTACTGAGAGACTTTATTTTTCTGCACAGAAGTATGCATGCAAGCTAGAGAATGCCATGGAAAAAAGTCCACAGAGGAACAACAAAGTTACCAAATTACCCTCAGGGGGTAGCAGTGGTTGAGGCAGGTTGGGAGGAGTAAGGAACATTGGGAACAAAGGGTGTGTTGGGAATATTGAAAATTGGCGGAGGCAATCTGTATTCAGGCCACTCAGTGATAGGTGGAAGAGGAGGAAACTTAAAGCCACCAAAACCAGGAATTGATGGAGCCAGAAGTTTCCTGTTGCCAATGGCTTCAACTCTGCAGATGCTGCAGAAAGACACAGCAATGAAGAGAGCTATGATAAGCAAACGGGTAGAAGAAGAAGAAGAAGAAGAAGAAGCCATTTGGGTATGAAATCTGGTAATGCGAAGAAAGGTCAGATTTTTAAGCAAAAGGGAAAGGCTGAGGAGTGGTTATGGTGGTGAGGCAAGAACCCTGCCCTTTGGTTTTATAGGCTAACTTGGGAGAGGTTTGCTAAGAAATTTTTTTATTATTAATTAATTATATATGTCGGCTAAAGTAATTATAAAGAGAACACGTATGCATATTGAGTAATGAAAACTTTTAAATATCCCTGATTTATAATAATAATAATAATAATAATAATAGCAGTAGCAGTATAAGCAATAGGCATAATAGCAACAACCGCCGTCGTAGTTGTAATAGTAAAGATAGTGGTGGTTGTAACAAAATAGTAGTCGTCATAGACTCGAGTAGAGGATTGAATCAATTATGTAGGATATTAAATGCAACAATATCAAAACATATTGTATGCTTATGTTATATGTTTTACTTCATAGTTGATTTGATCTATTAATATTTATAAATGAAATGTATTTGACAAGTTATCTATCAAGTTCATTTTTTAGTAAATTCAATACATCTTCACATTTTTTTGGAATTTATTGAATATAATATAATTGACAACAAATACCTTAGAAGTTATTTTTTCAAGAATTATAAAAATATTTCTCTACACATCAAATAAAATATGGAAAATTAAACTTAAGGGCTTATGACTTATATATGTTATTTAATAAGTATTCATAAAGTTATAAATAAGATCAAACTCACATAATATTATTGTTATTCAGTATGTGTTTGGTTTGTGTATAAAAAAAATACTTTTAGACCTAAAATAAAAATAGTTAAACACTAATTTTAGGGTCATAATTGATTATGGACAAAATTATAGTTTTTCTCGTTTAAAATTATAGTTTCTCAGTTGTTAGTCCTATCAGCTTTTATATATATATATATTTTTTAGATATTCTCGTAAAAAAATAACTTTTTGCCCCTCTGATTTTTTTATCCTTTTGTCTCTATTTTGTCTCTTTTAAACTTATATTTTATATAATTATTATTTTATCTCGTATTTTTTCTAATAACAACTATCTAAATATTTATTTTTTAAAATCTCTTTTAATATAAATTTTATTTTATAAAATATATTTTTTAAAATTATTTTATAATCAATTTTTTTAGAAGCAAAACCAAACGCATCTTTATTGTGAAAATGATGATGCTACTTTATAACTAAGGTGCAGCTCAGTAGCACAAGTTATAAATGGCGTCAAATGTAGGTGAGCATTGGTGGTGGGTGCATAGTACTATTATTATTATTATTTGTTTTTATTATATAAATTTTAAAAAAAATGTTAAGTTTACCAATGATTTAAGAATAGAATAAAATCTCTCTTCTTCGATATTAATATTAAATAGTGCGAGTCGCCAATTATCTTTAAACATAAATTTAAATACTTAAAAATTAAAATATTTTTTTAAAATAAAATAACGTGTGCTATTATTATTCTTATTCACTGACAAAACGTTACTTTGTCAGAAACAGTTGCAAAACTGACCCAACTTTGTGCTCATTCACTTAAAATGGTTCTATGCTGTTTTTTTATCTTTCTAGTTAGCCATCTTTTTCTGTACTTGACTCCAAACACTTGTAGGGTCAAAAAAGAGAAAATATCTGCTAAAGTTTAGGTAGAACCAATGACTCTAAATATAAGACTTTTGTTTGTTTGGCTAACCTTTAAAAAAGCACTTTTTTTAAAGTAAAACTAGGGTTTTGCTTAATGTTATCCAAACACTCAGGAGAAAAAAATGAAACGTGATTAACGAATTAGAAATTATAGTTTGGAGAAGTCAAACCATGGTTTGGAGAGAAGAATGATTAATTAGCTTTTGAAAAAAATCTATTCTCCAATTTTTTTATCAACCCGTACAGGAACTAATTTATAAAAATTAATAAAATTAATTATTTGTTACTGTTATATAAAATGTGTGTCATTTTTTTCTTTTTTGATAAAAATATCCTCTATTAATGAGAGTATTAATGTGTAACACAAAAAGAGTGAGAAGAAGTATAAAATCAAAAAAGTAATTTAAGAAAAAAAATATTAATGAGCTATACAATGAAAATCAAAATATTATAATTATGATTAAAATAAATTTTTTAATTAGATATTATATTTAGAATTAAAATAAGTAATTGATTTGCTTGTTATTTTATTAAAATAATATACTTTTTTATGTCCCAAAATATAAGTCATTTACTCTGAATTTTCCAATCTTAAAATATAAGTCGTTTGCAATTTGAACGTGAAAGAATCACCTTTTAAGTTAATAGGAATAATACTGAAAAATATAATGTTATTTTTTTTGAAAAAAAATAATGCAAATAACCGATTATTCCGTTATTTTACCAACAAAGTATAATATGTACGTTTTGACCAAATATCTCTTTAAGCTTTATATTTTGTATAAACAATCCCCTCAAACTTTGAGTTAGGTGCTAATAAATTAACCCTTATTATATTATTTAATAAAAAGTGGACAAATTAGGTGTATAAAAGTCATTATAAAAATATAAAAATTTAGGAGATTTATTACATCCATATATGATATTTCTGTGGTTCTAAATGTGAAAAATAATTGTGTTGTTTATTTTGATATTAAATATAAATTTTTAATTTATTTTATCTTCTGAATTTACAATATTTTTTAAATTATTCTTATTAATTTTATATATTAAATATTGAATGGGGTATTTTATAAAAAATATATATTTATTATAAATAATTAATTTATTTAATATCTCTAAATTAATTATTTTACTCATCCATTTAAAAATGAGAATAAGATGGACGGAAGGAGTACATGGTTCCATCAGATCTTTTGGGTGGATAAGAGATATGTTATAAAGGTACAATGTCAATAGGAAACGTCATTGACTTATGTGTCAAAGCCTCTGCTTTTTTCTTTTTTTGGACAAAAACGATGGTAGGAATAAATTAGGAGCTTGAAATTCTTGTTGGAGCTAGTACGGTTATAATTACTGAGTTGGTCCTATATGTGTTAGGTTATCGTTGAGTTGCCACGTGGATCTCTACTATGAAACATGCGTTATTATTGCTGGAGGAATTGTTAGGTGTATCTCATTTCATATATAAATTGATGGATCTAATCGATTTCTATAAGTTAGCGTATATAGGCATGTAATTTATAGGATGATTCGGTTGATTCCTCGTTATTGTTAGGCAAAATTTGTTAATAAATCATTGGGTCTATTTAGATTAATTTTAAGAGAAGAGTTTATAAAAAAAAAATTTAAAAATAATTTTAGATAAATTTTTGTAGAGAAAAATTTATAACAAAAAATATGATTCTGACTAAACGAGTGTTTAAATAGTTATTACCAGAATAACTTTTGTGATTGATAAATTATTAGAAAGAGTATATGATAAAAAAAATAATTTGAAGGCTGCGATTATTATTCTCTTGTCCCTCCTCTGTGGTCATCGTCTCTCTTCTAGATCCCTCTTCTACCATCATACTGTGAGATCTGGAAGAAGACGAAGACCAAGCACAAATTATTTACTATATATACAAATAATCTATGAATAATATAATTTGTTAGAATTTATTTACTCTATCTACAACGGTTGGAAATTCAACACCAATTATTTGCTTAATAGACTGAAGTTTCTATTACTATTTACTCATGACAACTTAATTTTATTTATTTTAATTAAAATATTAAATTTATTTTTAAAATATTTGAATGAAAAGGCTCATTTTGCAAGACTATCTCCAATTACTCTTTTTGCCAATATATGCCTGATTGTTCAAAAAAAAAAAAAGATTTGATAAAAAAAAAATCTATTATGTATTTGTTCTTGTTTTTTTAGGCTATGCTTATCTCACAATCTTATATTAATTGAGACTGTGTCCACTATTATCATTTTGGACCTCCACATCCAGTTCTTAAAATATCAGATAATTTGTTCTGGGACTTACCTTATATATTAGTATTTAGTTATTTTAAAATTTTATATATTTTCATGGTTTTATGACATTTTCACACACATTAGAATTTAAAGTAGATTTTTCTAAATAATTTAAAAATAATTATTTTTTACATTCTGATTATTTTTAAAAGCTAAAATAAATATTACAACATTTCATGAAACGGATTTTTTTCAGAAAAAATGATTTTTCATTAAGAAAAAAATTCAAACAAATGGGCTCTGATATTGAATTTTCAAATAATTGTTAAATTATTAAAATATAATTTCTTAAAAATACTACAGAATTTTGATTATAGAATTCAAGGACAACAGTATAAGAACTATACATAAGATCATTCATATTTCATGCATGATCCTCATATATAAGTGGCATGGGAACATCATATTTTTTATATATATTTTTTTTATTTTAAATATAAGATCTAATTTATAAATATAATATCATCTATAAATTAGGTCTTATATTTATAACTATAAAAATATCTTATTTAGACTTTTTGAGTCAAATACTATAAATAGTAAAAAGATTTATCAAGATGTTACCTTGTGAAAAATATTTATCAAAATAGTACATATAAATTCATCTCTCCAAGTGTGAAAGGTTTAGCCTACATTGTGTGGAACAAGTGTAATGTGTTTGGATTAATTTTTAAAAAAATAATAAAACTTTTTTTAATAAAAAATATTTTCTAAAAAATATAAAGAAGTAATTTTATAGAAAACCATAATTTAGCTTAGAAACTATTATTTTGACATATATAGTTAGTTATTAAATTTTTTAAGATGTTTAGATTTTCTCTCTCTTAACATTATAGTTTTCTCTCTAAAATCATATTTTTAAAATGAAAATTGCATACTGTAACCTCTTCCAGTGTAATAGCACTCTCCGAATTTACATTCCAAATGAGTTTACCATTTCAACCACTTACAATGTAGTACCCAATTTTTTAATATAAAAAGTAATTAAATATTTTAAATAAATTAATTAATATTATAAATAATATAAAAATTAATTAATTAATTTAAATAATTTAAAGAGTATATAATATAATTTTTATAAAAAAATTAGATTTAATTACAATTAATTTATTTAATTTTTTTATTTTATCTAAAAGCTCAACAAGACTCGTACGGTTTTGATAAATCTTTTTACTATTTATAGTATTTGGCTCAAAAAGCTTTTTTATTTCTTTTCCATTTAAAAATCACGGTGAATCAAAGACGAGAAGTGAGAAAAATGTAAATATGAACTTGCGATGAGGTTTAGGTTGCTCGGCGTCGATTCTTCTCACCTTCGTTTTCCGTTCACCATCATCCTCCGGCACCGGCGGTGACTGGCTCCATCAACTTTGGCGTCTTCGTTTTCCCTCTTCTCCAGCTTGTTCGTGCTCGTAGAGGTAACGAGCAAATTCCATACGCTGCTTCCCCTGTTTCAGATTTTCTTTTCCCATCTGTTCTATAATGCTCTAGACAATATGAAGTACGCCTTTCTATTTTTTAGTCTTAGAAATTTCATAAGAGATGACTATACGGTAAAATCACTGTTAAGATAGAAAGTTCGGTCAGAAGGCACTAACTTGAAACTAGAGGAGTTAATTTTCTAGTTTCCTCTTTGTACGATTATGTTATAAGGTGTATTTGGGAGTTAATTCCTGGAATTGCTCTAAATCATTCGTTTATGCAGACAGTTCCATTTCGTCGCTTATTTTCTGGGAATGATGACCTTCGTTGCTTGATTCCTTGCACAATTTCTTATGCTAAATTATTCTCAAAAAATCTCTTACAATTCTAAGAAGCTTAGATGATAGCACTGGAAAATATGTGCTGCATTTATCTTTTGCGCAAACCACGTGTTTTATTAAAGCTGTAAAGTAAGATGGATAATAAGAAATCTAAATCTCAATTATGATGATGATATTGATAATCACAAAATCCTTTTATAACTCTAAAATAGTAATTACTAGTAGAAAATAATTAGTGTGTGTATTAGGCTATCAATGCTAAGACTTAATGGCAATAGACTTTCTAAGTAATTTAGATTTTTAAATTTTTTTTATTATAATTATAAGTTTTGTATAGTTGGGTAATGCATCCAGTATAATTTTCCCTAAAATTACAAACAATTTCCTCCTTGTCAAAGTAGACAATGAGACACCACCCCTATGATGAAACTATTACTTGAAACATTCTTCATCGCTTGTTTATCTTCCCATTCTCCATTCCGTTCTTCCTTTCTTTGGTGTATCTAAACCATGGCCGTTTTCATTACTCTGATTGTTGACTTGCAACTCACTTGTAGGGTTGCTTTGCCGCATGGGTAGATTCTATACGTAAGTTAAGAGGCAGCGTTAGCTCTTGAGGATTGCTTCATGTCAACACCAAGAAGTTTTCAATGAGGTGAAAGATTGGATGGGGAAACTCTTCCCTCTCAGAGTTCAGTATTTCTCACTTCTACACTCATCTCCTCTATGATTTGAGGTTCTAAGCTTTTGATTCTGATTTTACCTGCCATGGTCAGACGTATGCTTTTCAAAAATATCTTCATTTTCTCATCCATGTCTTCTAAATCATTGTCAGTTCGTCCTCTTCTCTTGTAAATTTGTTACTTCCCTAGCTCATTGAATAACTCCTCACTGCTTAGATGCCATTATCATGAATCCCGAAATATACCTGTTTCAGTATGGTGGGATTTTGAGAATTGCAATCCACCTTCTGATGTGAATGCTTTTAGAATTACTCACTTCATAATGGAAGCAGTTTGAGCCAAAGGGATCATGGGGCCTCTTCAAATTAGGGCATTTGGTGATGTTTATCAACTCACAAGGGCCAACCAGAACGCTCTCCCATCCACTGGGATCAAAATATCCACGTTCCTAGAGGTTGGTCTTTTCTTTTTATTCATTGGGATTTGTTCTTTTGCCTCACTTGTTTTAGGTGAGGGAAACTGTCAGGTAGTTGTAACAAGAAGGAAGAAGAGAGAAGTAGGAGAGAAGAAGAGAAAGAACGAGAGAGATCTTAATAGTACTCTTCAATATAAAAAACACAGCATAAATAGTTCAAAGCTGATCATTTCATGGAATTGTCCGGATAATGTGTGTATGTTATTGCATTTTGTTTTTTATTCAAAAGTTGGTGTCTCATTCACCATTTTGATATTCTACTATTCTGTAACTGGCAGGCTGATCCCACTATAAGTCTCTTGATCTGTCTTGATTTAGAGGCTAAATATGAGTTTGAATTTGAAAAGTAATGAACAAAAGCATGCTTTTAGCTGTGAGAGAGCGAGATAGAAGGGGAGTTTTGGGCCTTTTCAGCATCTCTCCTGTTATGCTTACAATTCTCATGGCAATGTCCCTGTTGTATTGTTCATTATTTTTTCACATTTCAAAATTATCTTGTCTCTCCCTAAATGATTGCAGGTGGAAAGAATACGGCCGATAGATCTCTTTTTATTGACCTTATGTATTGGGTTTCCCAAAATCCTCCTCTGGCGCATTTGTTTCTAATTTCTGGTGATAGTGATTATTACATCGTTTGGGAATGAATAACTAAAATATCCTAATTGGTGGTATAGAGATTTCTAATGTTCTCTGCAGTATAGCAACTATAGTGGCACTGGAATTCATTACTTAGAGGAGAAAATCTTGAAGGGAGACATTTCAATCATCCTCCTGATGGTTTGTATGGTGCTTGGTATGGTCACCATGATGCACCTCTTGAAGACTCTTTCTCAGATGGAAAGCAATCTACACATTAACGAATTGGGGAATCCCCAAAACCTATCTCAGGTTTGAACTTACGTCCAATTCCAAAGGCAGTTGTGAGGCAGGTTCGTCAAATATTGAATTCACATCCAAACGGCATCTCTTTATCTTGTATTCAAACTGAGTTGGAAAAAGCTGGTATTACCTTTGCTAAAGATTACTATGGATATAAAAAGTTTTCCCATTTTCTTATATCTGTGGTACGTGTAAAGCTTCGGGGTGTACCTGATAAAGAACCTATTGCACGTTACATCCCCTAAAAAATCTCCTGTTCCCATTGGAAGCAGTTTTTCACCATCAACGGATTTAGCTGATAATGAGGAGTTGAATCTGTGGCTACTTCCATGGCCTCATCTCATGAAATTAGTGGGGAAGATATTCCAGAGGTCCAACAGGTTGCAGATGTGGGTAAGACCGGGAGTCAATTGCCTCCTAAGGAGAATGAAATTCTTTACTCTAGTGATGCAGGTCAAGCTGTTGCAGAAAGTGCAGCTTGTCACATTGGTGGAAGAACTGGATCTGTGATTGCCAAAAGCAGTGGTGGAAGCAGGGAAACTGACAGCATTACTTTTAGCAAACGTCTAACTTTTGTGGGTTGGATTAAAATTTGGTGGCCATTCAGGGAAAAAGTTGGAAACACATTTGACTGATCATGGGAATGAGATGGTTAGTAATGCTAAAGAGCCTGAGTTATTGGATTTGAAAAAGACAGTTAGTCACTATAAAGAGCCTGAGTTATCAAATCTGAAACAGAGGGTTAGTCATTCTGAAGAGCTCCAGTCATTAGAACAGAGACAAATAGCTAGTCAATTTAAGGAGCCCGAGTTATCAGAACTGAGACATACAGTGACTCATCCAGGAGAGCCTAAGTTATTTTCTTGTAGTTCCTTTTGGGAGGAAATGGAATCTTTTGTTTCCACCTCCAAAGGAGCACTTCTTGTCTTCCACACAAGAAACAGGTTAGTTAGGATAATAGTCCCTTACAGCTCATTTGAAAATTTTCACATTTACTACGTACTAAATGAACAGCGTTTGTGTAGATAGTTGCAAGACTTTCTTAATTTTTTTATGATATTCATTATATAGCCATTTGGTTAGAGAGTCTTTAAGTAAATAACACGCATCATGTTGTCTTTGGCAGGAAGGATATGGCGCTCAGTTTTCAAAAGTATGGACCCCAGTTTCTCCACGCTCTTGGTGAAAATGGTCTCCTTTTATTGGTGGATTTGTTAATATCTGAGAAAAAATGGCTGGAGGAAAGGCCTTCTCATACTAATCCTTTCCGTGTCATTCCAAGCAGAACGACACAAAGTAACTTGCAAAAATCATCAGAATGTGAAGTTGATAAAAAACGGAGTATTCCTCATACTGTGGCTTCTTCACCTTCCAGTCAAAATGAGCATGCAGAGAAATTTGCAACTCACATGTTAGCAGATGTTCAGAAACTTGTGAGTGAGATGTTGAGGGAGCACCCAGATGGGTGCAATGTGGGTCAGATACCAGTTCTCTTTCTTCAGAAGTAGATTCTTGGTACTTTCACCCATAATTATTGGTAACCCATAATTTTGCAAGAATTCTTGGTACTTTCTCTATTCTTTTATCTAGATTCTTCTCATCACCTGTTTCATTTGATAACTTATAGAGGAAGTACTAAAAATTCTTGCAAAAAAATCAGAATCCATCATATCTATGGGTGAAATTGTACCAAATAAAAAAAATTATAGGTGAAATTGAACCACAAATAAGATTATGATATTGGCCGCACTTGAGAAATAAGATCAAGATATTGGGTGTTATTTTACTCTATTATTAATAATATGAAATTATAAGTGGGATTAAATTTGAGACTTTATATTTGTCAGTTTTCATGTATCTAGGCTATGGATGATGATTATTAAATTTTTATAGTTACTTTTATAGCAATAACATTAATATAAAATATAAAATTGATAGTGAATTGTATTATTTAAAAGTCATGATAGTATTCCTCGATCAATGTTGGAACTTAAATCTAGTTTATTTTTATGTATCATATTATTTAGATAGATCTTATAGAAATTTTGATATTTAAATAAGGTTAAATTATATATTTTCTTATAAAATAGCCAAATTATATTATAAGTAAAAAAGTGCATAAATGTAAACACATAAAATGGCACACACCACATACCCACTTTTAAGAAAGTTTATAAGACAACATAAAAACTTTAAATAAAAACTATTAAAACTATCCAAACTGATGGTCAAATTAAAATCTCCTATAAACTGAGACCATGCAACTCGAAAGAGGACAAAGAGTAGCGTTTACCTTTAAATTATACTATTTCGATCTTTAATATAAGAATTAATTAGAGAATTGATATTGGCCATAAATATATAATTTTTTATTATATTTATTATTATTTTTTAAATTATCCCTATTGATACTCCTCAACAATAATCAAGTAAAAGAAAGAGAGGAAAAATTAAAAAATATAGATTAGGGTATTTTAAAAAAATATTTTATATTAATTAATTTAACTAACTTTCTTAATATAATCAAATTAATTAAATATGTTCTATTTAAGGATCAGAGGAGTATATTATATCATGAATTTTAGGTTTACATAATCTTGACATTTTAGATGAGAACCTGAATGAAAAAGGGTATGATATATAAAAAAGTGTTTTTATTTAATATAGAACATCTTTTATATCTGTAAATGAGAATTATAAAAAGCACTCAGTTATTATTAAATAATATTTTAATGGAAAAATTATATTTAAGTCAATTTAATTGTAAAAAAATCCTGAAAAATTATTAAATTATTTTGAAATCCCATAGGACCTAGGATTAATTTTTTTGAATTATGAAATAACAGAATTACCCCTGAAAAATACCTTAGTTGCTATTTTTTTGCCTTTCAGTTGTTATTCATTCCTCTGGGAGTTGTCATTCCTATTGTTTTAGTTGTTATTTTTTCTTATAGAGTTGTCATTCTTATTGCTTGAGTTATTTTTTTATAGGGACAGTTTTATCATTTCATAATTAATCACAAGTCCAATGGGATTTTAAAGTAATTTGATATTTTTTTAAAATTTTTTATAATTAAATTTTTTATATGGAATTTAAATATAATTTTTTTTCTATTTTAATTAGGTATAAGGATATGGTATATATTGTATGTTTCAAACTTTTTGCAATAAAATTCTTTTCAATTTCCTTCAAATATTCTCTGGTTCCTGACATGCCTTAGCTTCTAGCACATTAACCCAAAAGTAATTCTCCATATTAATCTATGTAAAATTAGGAGAAATTGAGGGGAAACTACCCCTTAAAAATCAGATTATCAATACTTTATGTGTATAAAATTTATAAAATATTAATATTTTTTATGTATAATTTTTTTAAAAATTAGGTATATATAAATTAAAATATTCTTGAGATATCTATAATTTTATTTTATTTTTAGTTTGATATCGGCGTGTTTTTTTTCTTTTTAATAAATCTTTTAATTATATTATGATGGCGCAATTAATTTCTATATAGAAGCTAATAATAATAACAAAACAAAGTTATATAATTTAATGATACTAACAGAATATAATTAAAGAATTTATTAAAAAGAAAAACATATAATACTAAATTGAAAATTAAATGAAACTATATTACCTCAAAATTGGTTTTTTGCTTCTTACTAATAAAATTTTCAATCTATTCCCCAAATTCACCTATGAATATTAGCAATCAACCAATCATTAAATGGAATGGAGGTAAAATAAAAGTGTGAGCATTTTAGCCCTTGAAGTAAAAATCAAGTTGGTGACGTGCTTTTCTTTTTGAGAAAAATGACCAAACAATTCGCTTTTCAGTTGGTAGCTTTATAAAAACTTTGATCAAAAGTGCTGTTTTTTTTTTCCACAGAAAATAAATTTTGTTCACATACTTTACTTGTTCAATTATAATTTTTCCTCTTCAAGATTGCAATTTGGGTTCTTTAGGATTTTTGTTCCCTAAGACAATGTTTTGTTGCATTTTATTATTAATAATCATTTTGTCCTTTCTTAAAAAAGAAGAAGAAAGAACTCTATTGTTTGATAATTTGTAAACATTCTTTGAATTATTAGATATGCTTTTAATTTTAGTGAACCTCGACATTTAATTTACCTAATTCTGTTTAAATTGTAAAAATAAGAAAACTCATTAAACATTTTCCTTTTCGATGGCTCATAAATAAAATTCTTTATTATTCATTTTTACAATAATTATATAATGTAATATGTCGATTTATTTTATCTTTTATATTTATTATTTTTCTTAAATCAACTTATCAAGGGGTATAGGGGCATTTTAGGAAGATTGGATCACATGTAATATAATTAATTAATCTATTTAATTTTTTTAATATATTTAAATTAATTAAGTAATTCTTATTTAAAAACCGGATAAGTATAATTTGATGATTATTACTCACTATATTCCTAATGGTAAGAACCTTTAGCCTTTTTAATTATTTTGCCAAGATTAACAAACTTACTCTTTTCATTTCTATATATAAGTTTATTTTAATTAATTCTCTCATACTAAAAAATATTAGTTAAATTATTTAATATATTTTAGATTTTAAAATTTTAACAAATTTGTAGTATTGCTGGACATTTTCTCTGACCTCCTTTTCCTCTCTTTCTATTTTTTAATAAGGATAAAAATTAAAAGTCACTCATTAATATCTATTTAAGTAGACTTATATTAAGGATAAATATTTTTAGCAAAAATAGAGTTACATATAGGACAAGATCGGTAGTATATAAAATCTCTTTTATTTTAAGTATAAATATCATCTTACTTGAGATAACCTTATTTAAGACACTGTTAAACATTACATGTGAATACATTTTCTAACGAGAATTTAAATTTTATTTACTATATTACGAGGGATTAACTATTTTCACTGAACTCAACTCCGTTGATTATAAAACCTCTTTTTAATCAATCCTATAGGGAGTTTTGTCATATTTTTTAATAGTTTGATTGTTTTGCCCCAAACTCATTGAAAATTATAAAAATAATAATTATGGTTTAAAATGAATCTATAATTATGCTTTTAATTAGCAGGATTACAACATTGATATACTTTTATATTATTTTAATCGGTTAAAAACTTTTATTGATTTGTTTAAAACCGTTATAAAACACATTATAGATAGGAATAGATAAAATAATTATTCTAGTTAAAACATAATAAATTTACAAATAATTAACATGCCTTTATAGATAGAGACATCGCGAGATGTTATTTTAATTAAAAGTAATAAATTTATAAATAATTAACATCATGTTATAGATAGAGACAGAATGAGTAGTTATTTTAGTTAAAAATAATAAATTTATAAATAATTAACATAGACATCATAGATAGACAAAGAGCAAGTAGTTATTTTAATTAAAAGTAATAAATTTGTCTATAATTAACACTTTTTCAAAAATAGTCTTCATTATGGTTAGATATATTGTCTATTTTTCCAAAATAATTAATGTGAAAATACTCTTCAATATGGTAAGGCATCATTTGCAAATAAATAAATAAATACCATAGGCAATTAGAAAACATGTATTAATTATACATAACAATGTAAAGTTGTGAAAATATCTTTTATATATATATATGTATTTAAATATACTTTTTATTCTAACACAGTAACACCTAAGTCAACGGTCACAACAACACATATCCCTGAACTGAAAGAGTATCCAAGCCACTTCACTTCTCGTCCTTCGCTTCTCTTACACAGATCCTCATGTTTTGAATGTGGCAGTGTGGTGCATCATCAACCCCTATCCTCTAGATCTTCAATGACCAATATGTCCTTCGATCCTACCCTCCCTCCCTTCCTTCATACCCTGTAATTTCCTTCTTTCTATCTGTCCTTTCTCGTCATTTCGAAATCAAGCTCTTTCTCTCTCCAGTTCCCCATTTCCTCCCCAAACCCCACACAACATCACTCCCAATAACACCGTCAATCGAAGCCCCAAAGGCCAAAACCACCGCGAAAAATGGATAATAGTGGCAGCAGAGCCGAAGCCGAACGGTGGCTCTACACCGCCAATAAGCTCCTCAGCGCACGTGATCTGCACGGGGCTAGGTCTTTCGCCGTTCGAGCTCGCGAGTCCGATCCCACATTTGACGCCTCCGAGTTGCTTCTCGCCGTCATCGATACCCTCCTCGCCGGTGAGACTCAGATCAATGGTCTCCATGATTGGTATAGCATCCTCCAGATTCTGCCTTACACTCACAACATCGAGTACATCGCTTCCCAGTATCGTCGTCTCGCTCTCCTCCTTGACCCTCACCGTAACCCTTTTGCGTTTTCTAGCCATGCGTTCACGCTCGTTCATGACGCGTGGTCTGTACTCTCTAATCCTGCTAAGAAGGCTATGTACGACAATGAGTTGCGTTTGGTCACCGCCCCTCCTCCTGCGGCTCCTCCCCCGCCTCCTGTTCCCGTGGCAACGGTTCAAGCGCCGAACCCGGTTCAGGCTCCGAACCTAACTCCAACACCGAATCCACCCTCCGTCCAGCGGCAACAGCAACCGCAGCGAAGTCCGGCGAAGAGGGGCCCGAAGCCGAAAGATAGGGCGGGTGCCGGGGAACAAAGGCAAAGCCCTAACATTGCGACGACGGAGACGACCCCTCAAGCCCGGACGAGCGACTCGGTGGAGTCTGAAACGGGTTCGAGTTTCTGGACGGCGTGCCCGTACTGTTACGTTATGTATGAGTACCCGACGTTGTACGAGGAGTGTACCCTAAGGTGCCAGAGCTGTAGAAGGGGATTTCATGCAGGGAAGGTACGGACGCCGCCGGTGGCTGGGAAAGATTCGTATTATTGCTGTTGGGGGTTTTTCCCGTTAGGGTTTTCAGGGGATTTCAAAGACATAAGTGGGACTAATTCCAAGTGGAACCCATTTTCTGCAATGTTTGCATGCCCTTTGAAAGGAGGAGGAGGAGGAGCTAACAGGGCATCTCAGAGAGGCCCTTGGGTTTATCATGATGACGAAGCAGCTGCTGCATTCATTGAACTTTCTGATCCAAGCGGTGATGATACGGACGATGCTGATTGGGGAGCGAGGAAGAAGAGGGCGAAGAAGAGGGCTAAGATCAGAGCAAAAGCGTCTGGTAATGCTAGTGGTGATGCTAGAAGGGCGTTTTCTGAAAGAACTAGGAGAGGGAGCCAGAGTGGTTCAGGACATGCCAATTTAGAAAATGGTGTGGTTGGAGACGGTGGGTCTGGTGTGCCTAATACTGCGAGAGCGGAATTGAGTAAAAAAGCTGCGAATAGCTCGAGAAGAAGGGGCGCCGGGAATCTGGGGAAGTTGGATTTGAATGTGGAGTTTAGTAATGAGGTGGAAGAGCCGGCCCTGGCGGTGAGAGATGGTAATGTGGCTGGAAATCCTGAGGAGAATATAGAAGGGAATGCATTTTTTGAAGGTCTTGATGAATTCCTTAATAGCTTGCCCATTCTCAACGCCGTGGCAGATGACAAGGTTAAGGGTCACTAGTATTTAAAGCAGCCGCCTGTTGTAGATTTTGTTATTTGTAGTTATATGCATGCTTGTAAGTTGTTGTAGTAACAGGTACTGCGAATCATCTTCCGGTTAATCTTATAATAATTAGCGGCAATTTGTGCATACTTCCTCTTGAAATATTTTATGCATTGCCTTTAATTGTCACACTCTCTCGCTCATAAACTATGAGGGCTTCGTTTGGAGATAAAAGTTTAACCCCATTATCCTTTCCATAACAAGTTGTTGATTTATAGGTCTATTCGCTCGTCGATGGCCTTATTGGTGCTTTGAAATACTAGATTGCACTCCCCTCAAGAACCATCACTATCTGTTTCTATAGCCTTGGTGATTATTTATGTATTGTTTATGAATTATTTTCCTAATACATACATGTGTTTTCTTTTCTCTGTTTTTTGTTGTTGTTGTTGCAGTATTATTGTTGGCTGCATTATTCGTTCTGCTGTTTTAATTTGGGGTTGTGTGGTTTTGCTGTTGGTTTCTTCAGAGATGCTAATGACCTGTATTTTGCTTATATCTTCTGTCTAATGAGTTTTGCATGTCCTGAAACTGAAAAAGATTGGAAGAAGCAACTTCTTGGTTTATTACTGAAGGATGCTTTCCATTGTATCAAATGCTCTTACCTTTGCCTCATTATCTGTTCCTTTCTTCATCATCCTTTTAATTCCTTTCAGGCTGAAAGACAGTTAATGTTGTTACAGCAGTTATAGAGTCGAATGGGTACCTTTAAGCCTGTTAGGACTGTTCCAAGGTTAAGTACACGTTTAGTTATGCAATACTCATAGCTAAAAGGGAGAAGCATGTTTTCTTGTGTCTTGACTTGTTTACTTGCTTTAGCTGACCCAGAATGCGACTTGTGAGGATTCATCTCGAGTTCATTACGCGGTTTCTTTGGTCATTCGGTGAAGCATTTTTCAGTTTACATGTGAATTGACCTGAGATGCTATGCACTGATAACTCTGTTTGTGCTCTTTTCCCCTTCCAGAAATTGTCTCATTTGTTGATCGATGTTATTGACTTTATATAGAACCACTCTGGAGAATATAGGGTTTATGTTTTAGTTGGAACCTGGCTGCATGCATTTAAGATTCGATTATTTATTGTTCTCTAGAAAATGCTGATGTGTTTATAGTGTGGTTCTGCTATCTGGATTAATGCCTGTGCATTTATGATATATATATAGTCATGTAGTGAGTTCGGAAGTATGAAATCTAAGTAGGATTTATAAAGAGGAGAAACTTCATAAACGCAAGAAATTTGCTTTCTTCTGTCCATATATTGAATGGAGACTTGTGCTGTTTTTGTGTTCTTTATTTGATCAAAAGGAAAAATTAGCAGAAAACGAATCAGTTCGGGAAAGGGAAAACTAGTGGAAAAAAGAAAAGAAAAGAAAAAGGATCAGTTTGTGAATTAGTTTCTGGTATGCCACCATGTAAGCTTCTTTCTTGAGGATGAATCATTCATCCCAGAATTGCTTAAAAGATTCTCTATCCAACAATCAATCACTTGATGTGAAAATTACTTCTTTCCTGAGTTGTTTCAGAATCTCATTGTCTGTGAAAGCTGATTGTTTGTTTCTAACGATTCATTGCTTCTTGGGTCATGTTAGAAGCAAGTGATCACAATCTGAGTCCAAACCCTCTCAGAACCTGAGAGTTTGCTCTCTCTTTCTCTCCACATATTTTTCAGTTTTCTTTAGTCTGTTATTTTTTGTCTAATTGTTTTGATTATGGTGACTTTCTTGCACTCAATTATTTGTGTGTGTATATATATATATATAAAAAACAGGGAGGAAAGCAAGAGAGAGCTTGGTCCAATGCTGATCTACCCTGGCGGGATCATCTCTCCGCTGCTGCCTTCCATCTGCTGCCCTCCTTTACACAAAACGTTGTCGTTTTTGGTGTTTTCGGGGTAAAATGGAGGGTGTTGCATTGTTAAAAAAAAAAAAAACTAATATCCAGTACTATGAACTATTTTCTCAATAGTGCCTAAAATCTAAAATAGTTTTTAGCTTATTCAACATTCTAAAATATTTTTTGGCAACACTTTAAAATAATTTTTTTGTAGAACTTAATATTTTAGAGTAATTTTTAATGCTTTTGGCACCTTCAAAAATATTTTAAGATATTAGATGTTATATATATAAAAAAATGTAACACCCTACATTTTACACCCAAAACGAGTGTTTTGGATAAAGGAGGCATTTTTTTAAAAGAGATTTGATTTACTCACAATTTAAAGATACCTAATTTTTTTTAGGTAATATTAATATTAAGTAGAGTTTGTTAATTATTTTTAAATATAAATTTAAATTTTTAAGAGTTCAAATATTTTTTTAAATATTGTGACTGTAATAATAATAAAATAATAATTTTTAAGAATCAATGCGCTCTAGATAGTTAATAATATCATTATTTCGACCAGTTGAATTCAACAAAGATGGGGAGCGGAGAGAAGCTGCTCCCTACATCAAATATTGTTTGTTTACCAATGGGGGTAGGTCTGAGTGGTAAGTGGCTCGGTATCGTTTAAGCGAGGTCTCGAGTTCGAGCCTTGGTGTACGTAGAAAATTCCCGTTGGGAGACTCACCCACCATAGCCCGGTGCGCGACGGCGGTCGGATCCGGATGTAGTCGGGGCAAAGCTCAGGTGAACCGGGTGGACAACTAAAAAAAAAAAATTGTTTGTTTCTGCTTCTTGGGCTTCAAAGGAAGCATTACAATTCACAATAATGAGTGTAGTCATTTACAAGATTAACACAAGAATTTAATCCTAAAATGTAATGCAAACTTGTAAATGATGTAAATAATAGCCACATTTAACCAAAAACAAAAGATTCTTACTTTTAGTTCATTTAATTTTTTTAGATAAAATCACTTAATTAAGGTGATAATAGAACAATATAATATTATCCCCTTGCACTTACTTTTTTTTTTTTAATTTCTGGGGTTTGAGGCCTCATTAGTGTTTGGTCAAAAATATAAACCTTCATCAGTGGGGTTTATATTTTTTAACAAAAATAAAAAGTCACAACTAACGGGGGTTAATTCGAGTGGTAAACGGCTCGATATCATTTAAACGAGGTCTCGAGTTCAAGTCTTGGCGTATGCAGAAAATTCCCGTTAGAAAACTTATCTACCATAACCAGGTGTGCGACGCGAGTCAGATTCAGATGTAGTCGGGGTAAAACTCCGATGAATTAAGTGGGAAAACAAAAAAAACAGATCACGTGTTATTTTTTGCAAATGGCACATTTTGATCCTCTTATGTGCCGTGCTGATCTGTATATTCCAAATATAGAGGTTCATCTTTTTTATATATTTATTTTTCTTTTATCTAAAAGTTCGGTGTAAGAGAAACTTTTAGACACCTTAAATTTTAAGTTTTTTTTTTAATTTACCAAAAATAAATAAATTTTAAGTTTTTTATTTTTTTATCACAAAATCTTTTGTTCTAAATGGAATGATAGCCTAACTTTTTTCGGCCTAAACTTCTGCCTGAAATAACACAGATCAACTTCAAATTAAAAATCCAATGGGGCTGTATCTAGCGAGAAGCTGATGAAAATTTAAATTCCTGTTGAAGGTGTCATATTTGCTAGTTGCCAAGCATATGATTATCCTAATAGAAATATGTGCTCTAGGAAAAAAAAATATTCCAAATAAAAAAAGATATTTAAGACTTAAACTCAATACTAAAAGAGATTTTTTAATGGCCCTTACTTTGTATGTATACAAATTGTAGATTATCCGTAAATAAAACTGATGAATTAGTGTAAAGGAACCTGAAATACATCCTGATCCATTGTTGAAGAAATGTTTGTTGTGTACCTCGACAGGTGGGACGAGAACGAGAGAGACAATCCGAATTGGAGAATCATACTACGCTAAAAAGGAAAAAGCTTCGCCTTCACGGTATTCTAATGAACTTGTGGTGGATGAAGTAGCTACGGTGCACAAGAATATAAAGTCCCTTTCTTCTTTTCTCTCTTAATTTAAGATTTCTCCGTTTTTGTTGGAGACGATCGACGCGAAGATGCGTCCTGATCAAACCAACTTTTACTTTACCCACCCTTTAAAATAATTCCCCTGCCATGAAATTTTCATTCATTTCTCAATTCGTACTGAAGGAGAAGCGTACCCATTTTTGTTTGAGCTTTCTCTGATATGATTGCTTCTGCTGCTCCATTTTCGGTTTCAGCTGACCCTTGTGTTTCCATTTCCAAGCCTATTGCTTTACCCTTACCCTTCAATTCCTCCTGCATTGAGTTTCATGGAGCTACATTGAGGGCTTCAAGGGTATTTCTTTCGTGTTGTACGATTTATCTCCTAGATGCCATTTTTTTGGGCTGATTTTGAGAATGAGCTAATTATTTAACTATTGCTGTGGCAGATCTTTAGCTTTAAGCTCGAAACACGGAAAACCGAGCTAACCCATTTGAGATTGTTGAAGGGTTTAAGGTAAGTGCTCAACTTTCACTTGGTATCTACTTAAAGTGAAACTATTACTGTTAGATTACTTACTGTTAACTTCCTTTTATCTACTTAAACAGTAATTATTAATGTCTGGAATGGTTTTTCTCAACTAATCCCCTGTTTCTTTGGTGGTGATGATTTCTGTACTTGTCTGAATATAAGAGATAGCTCTACGAGTTAAAATCATTCGGTAGGGGAATTATTAGTAGAGGGCTCGGTTATTGTTTACCATTTTTTCATTTTAGATTGTAAAATTTTTGAAACTCACCTAAACAATGTGTAAATTACATAGATTCAAAAGGAAAATAAGACTATTGATCTTGGTGTGTGTGTCTTCTATATGGATTTCAGTTTGATTTTGCTTAACTTGAGAAATCTATGCTTGTTTGATAACACCAAAGCTCTTAATCTCTATTCTATATTGAATATTGATGCGTGTAATGTGATCCCATGGTGTTTCATGGTTCAATTTTAATTCTTAGTGGTTTAATGGACCCTATAATTCTAATTCTCTGTGGATTTTATAATCAACACTTTGAAGTAAAAGTTATAATAACAAAGGGATCTGTTCTTTTTGTGATGAAATCCAGAATAACAGTTTTGTTTGAATCACTCAGTACCTTGTTCTTATGTTTGTAGGAGCAATAAAACTTTATATTTGAAGGCTTTCATGGGGCCTTCTGGATTAACCCAGCAACAGGGAAACAATAATCCAGAAACTGTGACAGAAGCTGCAAAGAGGCATGATCTATTTAATGATCTGAAGGACAGGTTCTTAAGTTTTAAAAAGTATAAATACATGTAAGTTTCAGTATTGGCTTGTGCACAAGTGTTTTATGTCTAATTGTCATAAAAGGAATAAAATTCTTCAATATCGTTTTCTGCTTTCTTGCAGGGGAAACTTAAAACATTTCCAAAATCTTGCAGAGGCTCAATCACCAAAGGTAATTACTCTGTGTGCGTCTTTCCCCACCCTTTTGACTAAGCATTTAATTGTTTTTTGCTTTATCGGTTTTCATTCAGTCTTTTTGGGCCATTGCTTCAATTTGTCTCGAAGTGAAATTAGTTTTTCTTGACTAACATGTGCAAGAACAGTTTATGGTCATTGCTTGTGCAGACTCTAGGGTTTGCCCATCGTATATTCTGGGATTTCAACCTGGTGAAGCTTTTATGATTCGGAATGTTGCTAATTTGGTAACTCCATTTGAGGTATACACCTACATCATCAAACTAGTATTGTTGTGTCTGCCTTCCCTTTCTAAAGTATGACCCCATATTCCTTGATTCAGAATGGACCAACAGAGACAAATGCTGCTCTAGAATTTGCAGTGACCACGCTTAAAGTAAGACTTTTTTGCCAATGAATTCAGAAGCTCTTAATGGTTTTTCTTTATTTATCTCTGTACATTTTGTTTCTTTGGTCTGTTAGTTATTTACTTTTGCGCTTCCTAAAGTCAGAAAGATATCTAAGTTCACTACAGAATTCGATGAGAACCTTGAAATCCACTATATTGAATAACTTTGATTATGTATGAATTCATTTTACTCTCATGGGCTATTCACAAACCAGGATGAGAGAAAGAAAATGATTGTAGTTATAATACTTGTTGATCTTGTGTTCTATCTTGAATGGACTGCCTGGGTTACAAGTTTTGTGCTCAGTATCGGAAATGAAGCAGGAGAAACATATATCACAGTAGCAGCATTGTCAGGTCAACAGCTTATAATTATCAAGTTTTGGGCATGAGTGGATTGACATGAGTGGATTTGAACAATGACATTAAGTCATACGTTGTAATGATGAAACTTATAGCTTGGGTTTGTGACTTTGTGTTATGTTGACCTGACAATACTTGTTGATCTTGTGTTCTATCTTCAATGGACTGCCTGGGTTACAAGTTTTGTGCTCAATATCGGAAATGAAGCAGGAGAAACATATATCACAGTAGCAGCATTGTCAGGTCAACAGCTTATAATTATAAAGTTTTGGGCATGAGTGGATTGACTTGAGTGGATTTGAACAATAAAATTAATTCATACGTTGTAATGATAAAACTTATAGCTTGGGTTTGTGACTTTGTGTTATGTTGACCTGACAATACTTGTTGATCTTGTGTTCTATCTTCAATGGACTTCCTGGGTTACAAGTTTTGTGCTCAGTATTGGAAATGAAGCAGGAGAAACATATATCACAGTAGCAGCATTGTCAGGTCAACAGCTTATAATTATCAAGTTTTGGGCATGAGTGGATTTGAACAATAACATTAAGTCATACGTTGTCATGATAAAACTTATAGCTTGGGTTTGTGACTTTGTGTTATGTATCTGGAGGATATATAACCTTCTGTTCTGATAACATTATACTTCTTTGACCTTAAAGATGAAACTATTCTCACTGTAGGTGGAGAATATCTTAGTCATTGGTCACAGCTGCTGTGGGGGAATTCGTGCTCTTATGGGCATGCAAGATAATGCAAATGGAAGGTTGAACTTTAGATAATATAAATGTTCATTAGTTTTTCCCTTTTTATGATAAAAAAGTACCTTTAGTTTTCTTACTTGGTTATTTTTTTAATTCCCTAGCCTCTTAGAAAGCTGGGTTGTTGCTGGAAAAATTGCCAGAATAAAAACTGAGACTGCTGCTTCTGGCCTTGACTTTGATCAGAAATGCAGGCATTGTGAGAAGGTACATTTATAATTTCAAATGTTTTTATCTGCTAATGTATTCATAGTGTCCAATGTCTTCATTCCCGGGATGAATGATATATCTTAATAGTTAGTTGAAGATAGATCTTAACGACGTTGTGCAATTAACCGACCTCACTTAGGGACATAGATCTTATTATTGTTGTTGTCGTATATTTATTTGCTCTTGCATGTTGAGCTGAACGACTTAATTTATATTGTATAATTGTTTTATTTGCTAATGTATTTACTCTCATGGTAAATAATATATTTGAAGAGTTAGTCAATGATAAAACTCAATGATTGTTATGTAATGCATCTTGTTGACATTACTTGTGTTCAGTTCAATGAAGGGGAGGGGAGAGGTATTAATAAAGGAAAATCATTATGAGATCCCAAGGAAAGAATATAATCATTAAAAAGTCTCACAACCAATGAACAATATGTAATGATAAGTTTTGGTACAGGAAATGACAACAGGTCTATAGCTGCTTACTTGTTTTGAAATTTTTTAATGATTACATTTCTTTTTTGGGACTTTACAGTGATTTTATGTTTTAATAATCCCTCCAAATTTTCTCACTCCCCTCCTTTTTGTTTTAACCAAGTGATGGGAACAAAATACTGAGATAAGTCTCTTCCTCTCAGACGAAATCCAAATTGAATAGTGAGATAAGACCTATTATTATTGCAATGTATTACTTTGCTTTTCATAATTATACATAATAGTTTTATGTTTTCCATCAACTTCTATGATCGATATGATATGAGCCTTTGGAAAACGTTAATTCCTAAAGAAAAGCGATTGAGCCTGAACGATTCAAGTGAATTTTATGCAGGAATCACTTAACCATTCCTTATTGAACTTGCTTACCTATCCATGGATAGAAGAAAGGGTCTCAAAAGGAGAATTGCTCATTCATGGCGGTTATTATGATTTCATTGAATGCTCATTTGAGAAATGGACTTTAGATTACATGAAAATGAAAACAGAAGGAACTGATAATTTAGTGGTTAAAGACACAGTGGTTTGGTGCTAAACTTTTGCTTTTGTTTCCTTTAGTGGTGGATTGTATTCCTCTTTTAAAATAAATGCTTCCAAGTGAGGTAATTGTGTAATCCATACAAGCACTTTTAATTATGTTATAAATTGGGTTAAGTAGAGAGATTGAGTAACCCTTAAATAAATTTGTTAGTATTAATATTATAGAAACAAAAAAAAAAAATTATACATACTAATTGCTCAAATATAACTAAAAGTATAATATCATATTGTTATAAAAATTGTAACATGTAACTTCATATATATC
This sequence comes from Leucaena leucocephala, assembly GCA_037074615.1. Classification (NCBI taxonomy): domain Eukaryota; kingdom Viridiplantae; phylum Streptophyta; class Magnoliopsida; order Fabales; family Fabaceae; genus Leucaena; species Leucaena leucocephala. The sequence goes on along the minus strand of CM073549.1, from coordinate 17,032,081 downwards.
ATTTAATTTTTTTTATTTGATGTAATTTTGATATTATAAATTATTAGTCTTCCTACATTGAATAATCTATACATTAACTTAAAGTTATGTTTAAAATATCCATTTTTAATGGTTAAAAACATCTTTTACGCTTGTACTTCAAATAGAATAGGATAGAGCATTTGGCTTTTGGTATGTCAAAGCAAATAGTATTCTCCTTCCCCTAACCTGCATCATACAAGAGTACACCTAAAATATTATTCAAATAACAATATATGTATAATAAAAACTATTTAATACAATTTTTTTTAATAAAAATTGGCACAAATGGTAAAGAACGTACTCGTATTTTATAAGGATGCAAGTTTAATTCCCGTTACTGTTGTGAAGAATCATTTAATAAGCGATCTTGTAAGTCTCTTGTAAGCGCTCATTGAATCCTGGGGCTGTGCCCTAGCCTTGGTGGGAGATCGGTGCTAAATCCATTAAACTTTTGTATAAAAAAATACAATTTTTTTTATTTTATTATTACTTTACATTTAACTATTTGTGTATTTCTAAAATTTCAATTTAATTGTGCAGATGGGGTTTATGTTTATGCGTATGTAATTTTGTAACATGAACTTGAATACTAATATATAAAAGAAAAGGTTCATATGATGATTTTCGATTTCTTAAATAATAAATATCCAACCATGCATTTGTATGAAAACACAAATGATTTTAACAATATATCATACCTCTCAGAAATTTGTCTGGCTTTGTCTGCCATAAAGAAAAATTTATCCATAAACGACTGGATCTATCTTTCAAGAAAGAGCGTCTACATTATTTAAAATATTTAATATATGCAAGTTTAAATATTTTTCATCAAATACATTATTCAATAGATTTTATATATGTAAGAATATTTTTTTTACCAATAATTGAACTTAGTATTCAATTGAGGCCTTTATATAGCCACATATATTAGATATGTTAGCTCATTGATTTGCAAACCTATTGGTTTCATTATTATAAGTTCTTTGATAGATTTTTTGCTCAATGAAATTTAAAATTTTTTAACAGGATTTTGATGAAGTGATACGTGTTTTATCATGATCACTATTCCACTTTGTTGTTGTTAGTTTATGGATTGTGTATATTATATATATACTCTAGAACTTCACTTCTATTGCGCCACATGTATCTCTTCTGTAATTACATGTGGCTCTTTCTTTGAATGGAATAAAAAACATTAAATATTTATACTCCTCCTCTCATATAACATGTATGATCCGAACATTAAGTTTACCAATAATGTGATTGCAATAACAATTATATATAATGATTAAAATAGATATTCAAAATTTGAATAACCAATAAATGTTATTTAGAAAATTGTAGTGATGAGCGTAAACTATACTATGTTAGAAGAAGCTAATTATCTAAGAAACTTATATGAGACTTAAATAAATTAGAGAAATTATAGGAGTATGATTTTTAATTATAGCTTTCCATCAAGTTCTCTCTCTCTCTACATATAAATATTAAAAGTAAAAAAGTTATATAGAAATATAGTAAAGAAAGAAGAAAGGGAGCAGCAGAAATTTTAATACGAGCAAGAAATATATTTAAAATTATATAAAAGAGTATTTTTTAGTATTTTTAAACTTGTATAATTAAATCTTTAATCCAATTTAACTATATCATACTCATATAAAATAATTATTCTTGTTGTTATTCCTTAAATAATCTATACACTTATAATTATTTTATAAATTGAGGAATAACCCTTTAAATAAATTTATTGAGTCAGTATTAATATTATAGAAAAATAATTATACATACTATCTTTGCTTAGATTATAGGTATGTTTGGATAAGAGTTTGGAAAAAAGCTTATGAAAAAAAGGATTTTTGGACAGCTTTTAGAAAAGGATTTTTTGAAGAAGAGCTTATGAAAAAAAAAATAGTTCTAAATAAATGAGTGTTTGGATAGTTATTACTAGGACTTTTGTAATTGAAAAATTATCAGAAAGAGTATAATTTTATTAAAAATAGGAGAGAGGAGAGAGGAGAGGGTGGAGAAGAGAGAAGAGAGAGAAGAGAAGGTGGAGAGGAGAGAGGTTGTAAGAAAAAGTAAGGGTAAAATAGTAATTGGGTAGTTCATAGACTCTTTTATTGTTTCAGAAGCTAATCTCAATAGTTTATCCAAAATCATGGTTTGATTCAAAAGCCTTTTTAGACAAATATAATTGTTTATTTTAAATTTTTTCTAAACTAAAATTTAGACTAAAAGCACTTTTAAAATATTGATTTTAAAAATTTCCAAATACGCACTATATATGTACATCATTTGCATCATATTAAATTTTTTTTATACTTATGTGATGTACTTTTGATATAATAAATGAATAGTATTACAATATTCAATGTATGTAGCATGACATTCAATAATCTACTATCTATACATTCACTAAAAATTATATTATAACATATCAATTTATATTTGCTGAACATTATCCCTTGCATTTCACAGCAGCAACATCTTCTGCCATTCTCCTTCTCCTAGCCTGCGACATCGAATAAAATTACACATAAAAATATTATTCAAATAACAATACAATAAAAAAAATATTTAATTTTAACTTTTTTTTTTATTTCATTGTTAGTTTACATTTAACTATTTTAGTTAGTGGCTTCAAATTTTCAGTTTAATCTAAAACTCATGCTAGTGGTGTTTAGGCATGGGCATAATAATTTTATAACATGAACCTGAATAATAATAATATATAAAAAATTGTATAATTATTTTCTTTCATGACTTGAATAATAAATATCTAAATATACATCTAAAAACAAGGTAAATGGTTTTAAAAATATATCATACCCTAAGAATTTGTTTGCCCGTAAGGAAAAATTGTAAGTGGATGACTCGGTCTCTTCTTCTAAATAGAGTTCTACATTATCCAGCATATTTAATGTTCACATATTAAAATATTCTTCATAGTAAACATTTGTAAGGGAGAAATTAAATTTCCTTCATTCTTCTCTCCTTGATCATCATTAGAACTACATCGCAAGAATATATTATTTTCAATGAACAAATTAAAATTAATACTCAAACTTTATCATCTAATTAAGAAACTTATATGAGACATAGATAAATAAATTTTTTTCATTATAGATTTCCATTAGGTTCTATGATAAAAAATATGATAATTTTTTTTCAATATATGAAATTAATACTCAAGCTTTATTAATAACTAAGAAACTTATATGAGACTTACATAAATAAAAAGAGAGAAGTTATATATAACGGATTCATTTTTTTTTGAAAAAAAAACCTATATGTATATATATAAGTAAAAAATTATATGAAAATATAGTCAAGAGAAGAACACGTAGAAATCTTTGATATGAGTAAAACATATATTCAAATTATGTAAATGAGGATTTTTAATATTTTTAAACTTATAGAACTGAAACTGTAAAGAAAAGAGAGTGCAAAACAATAAATGTTTATTGGTAGGCAATGATAATCAGTACAGCTACAGGAGTCCATATATGCTATATTTATAAGCATCCTATCATCCCGTGTATGCCAGATCACCACACTAAACCACTTTCCCTAATAACCTACATAATAAATAAATAATATTCCAATATATTGTTTAACACTCCCCCTCAAGTTTGTGACTATATAAATCTATAGTCCCTAACTTGCATAAAATTCTACTATTATCTTCTTTCCCAAGAGCTTTGGTCAAAATGTCTGCTTGCTGGTCTTTACTCCTTACATGTTCAAGCTTAATCACACCTTCTTGTAATTTCTCTCGCACAAAATGACAATCCACCTCTATATGCTTCGTACGCTCATGAAAAACTGGTTTTGTTGCAATGTATATGGCTGACTGACTATCACAGTACACCTGCACAGGCTCTATATTCTGCACTTCAAGATCCTTTAATAACCTGGAAGTCCATACTATTTCAGATACTGCCTGACTCATTGCCCTATATTCTGCCTCTGCCGAAGATTTGGAAACAGTTGACTGTTTCTTTGACTTCCAACATATTGGTGATCCTCCAAACTTGACCAAATACCCTGTCACCGATCTACGGGTGTCCGGACATGTTCCCCAATCTGAATCCACAAAGCATTCCAACTTGGTAGGCTGTCCTGCTGCCAGTAGTATCCCAAGTCCTGGCTGATGCTTGAGGTATCTAACAGCCCTTACAGCTGCATTATAATGAGATTTCCTTGGGGCACTCATAAATTGACTAAGTCCCTGCACAACAAAACATAAATCAGGCCTAGTCATAGATAAGTAAGATAATCTTCCTACCAATCTTCTATATGTAGCGGGCTGAGGCAGCAATGGATCATCAACCTCTTTCTTAGGGCTTGCCCTCAACCTTATGTTTTTCTCCATTGGAACTGTAAGAGGCTTAGCAGCAGATAATCCCATGTCAGTAATAATATCCAGTGCATATTTTCTTTGATTAAGTACTATACCCTTACTTGATCTTGCTACCTCTATCCCTAAGAAGTATTTAAGCTCTCCTAGATCCTTTATTCTGAATTTATTGTGCAGAAACTGCTTAACTTCATTTATTTTGTCCAATCTGTTTCCAGTCACAATTAGATCATCTACATAGGCTAGAACTAAGGTGATTTCAGAACCATTCTTTCTAATAAATAGAGAATAATCATATTTACTTTGCTCAAAACCTCCATCCAACAATGCATTAGTTAGTTTAATGTTCCATTGCCGTGAAGCTTGCTTGAGCCCATACAATGATTTTGACAACTTGCATACTTTGCTACCTTGCAAGTCCTCAAAACCCTGTGGTACTTGCATGTATACCTCTTCTTCCAAGTCACCTTGGAGAAAAGCATTATACACATCCATGTGAAAGAGGGCCCAATCATTCCTAACGGCAAGGGTAAGTACAATTCTAACACTAACCATCTTAATAACAGGAGAAAAAGTCTCAAAATAATCTATTCCTTCTTGTTGACTATAACCCTTAGCAACCAATCTAGCTTTGAATCTATCAATATTCCCATTGGAATCATATTTTACCTTATATACCCACCTACACCCAATTGGTGTTTTACCTTTAGGTAGGTCAACTAATTGCCACGTACCATTTTCTTCCAATGCTTGTATTTCCTTTTGCATGGCATCAACCCATCTTGGATCTTGGGCAGCCTCCTCAAAACTGCGAGGCTCGACAATGCTATCAATTTTGGATAAAAACAATTTATAATCACAAGAAACATTTGAATAACATAAATGTGACTCCAAAGGATATTTTACCTTCCTTTTACCTATGGCAATATGCTTTGGCTGATCTGCTATACATGCATAACCAAACAAAATTCTGTTTTGTGTCCTTACTGTGCAGTGATAGTCCTGCATCCAGGTAGGTGGCTTCCTCTCACGTACTGGTCTATCAACACCAGGAGGTCTCACACTTGTTTCATTACTTGACTCATTTGGATTTATTCTTGCATGGGGAAGATGTGTGCCGTGTGTGGTATCCAATTCAATTTCAGATATGTGAATTGGAGGAGACTCATCAAATGATGAGGAGTCAAGTTTAAATGGATCAATCATGTGATCATCATAGTTGTCTCCCCCTTGATTGATGCATGCAGAATCTCGAAAAGGATATTTAGATTCAAGGAAAATAACATGGCGATTAACACACATAGAGGCAGTCTTAATATTATACAATAGGAAGCCTTTTTGTGCATCTAAATAACCCATAAAAACGCAGGGATCTGACCGGGGACTAAATTTGTCATGCACATGTAGATTAGTGGCGTATGCAAGACACCCAAAGACTCTAATCATAGATAAGTCAGGTTGGTAACCATATAAAAGTTCATAAGGGGTTTTATAACCTAGAATCCTAGAAGGGGTTCTATTAATGAGAAAAGTAGCAGTGGCTATACATTCTCCCCAAAATTTCAATGGTACCCCAGATTGAAAGAGTAAACTACGTGCAACATCTAACAAATGTCTATGCTTTCGTTCAACTACCCCATTTTGTTGGGGAGTATATGGACAAGTGGTTTCATGAATTACCCCTTTATCAAGCAAATATGACCGTAAATCATGATTAATAAACTCAAGCCCGTTGTCAGTTCGCAATCGTTTAATCGAAGCAGAAAATTGAGTGGTAACAAAAGCAAAGAAATTCTTTAAATGGAAAATAGCTTCATGTTTATTGATCAACAAGAATGTCCATGTACATCGTGAGAAATCATCAACAATGGTAAAAAAATAACGAAACCCTTTATATGTAGGTTTTCTATATGGTCCCCATACATCAACATGAAGTAATTCAAAACAACGACTAGTCTTAGAAGAGCTAGAAGTAAAAGGTAAACGTGTTTGTTTGGAGCGTGCACAAATGTCACATTTATTTTGACGAACAACGGGAACCTCAGTCCTTATGAGATCTAGGTATTTTAATTTGTCTATGGGAGCATGACCTAGTCTTTTATGCCAAATGTCCTGGGGAAAATTAAGTGGTTCCTGCTGTTGAATAGGCAAAGTAGTGTCAGACTTCCTATCCCTATTTATCACATACAATCCAGAACTTTTCCTACCAATCACTCTTTCCTTCCCACTTAAGGTTTCCTGCAAAACACAATACTCAGGATAAAAACATACTATGCAATTCATATCAGCAGTTAACCGTGACACAGAGATGAGATTAAAACAACAGCCAGGAGCAAAATAAGCATTTCTAAGGACAATTCCATCTGTAATGTTGACTGTGCCAGTATGTGTGACCAGCATTGTGTCACCATTTGGCATTATGATTCTCCTAGGGGGACCAACATACTTATGAATAGTATCGAACATTGTGATACTGCGGGCAACGTGACAGGTTGCCCCTGAGTCAATGATCCAATTAGTGTCAAAGGAAGAATTAGGCAGAGCATTAACAATACCTGAGACGTGTTCGTCAATGTAGTCAGTAGCAGCTCCCACAACAATATCATCAGGCTTCTTCTTCAAGATTTGGAGTATCTGATCATATTGTGACTGTGAAATTGGCTGATGTTCTGAGACAGCAGCGACTGGTGAATGTTGATTCTGGGAAGAAGAACCAGAATTATCACGCTGAAGAACTGAAGTAGCGGAAGCATCTGTGGTTTGTCTCCCCCTGAAGTTGGGAGGGAAGCCAATAAGGTGATAACAAGTCTCTTTCTTATGTCCTTTTCTATGACAATGAGAACACTCATCCTGTGTTCTTCCACGTCCTCTCCCTCTTCCTTGTCGTCCTCCCCGAGTCATCATGGCAGACCCTTCCAATGGGTGAGCAGGAGATCGAGAAGTGATTTCCCTCTGGGATTCCTCTTGGGAAATGAGGGAAAAGGCCTGGTTCAGGGAAGGTAAAGGTGATTGAAGAAGAAGTTGACTCTTTACATTGTCAAAATTGTCATTGAGCCCAAGAAGGAACTGCAAGAGTCTTTGCTGTTGTAGGGCTCTGGAATATTGTTGTGTGGATGAACACTCACAGGACGGGAAAGGGACTAAAGAATCATATTCATCCCAAAGATCCCTCAACTTTGTGTAGTACATTGCTACACTCATAGTTCCTTGAGTCTGCGAAGTGATGGACTTATGCAGAGAAAATATTCTGGCCCCATCAGTCTTGTGGAAGCGTTCTTTCAAGTCTGCCCAAACCATTTGTGCCGTAGTTGAAAACACCAGTCCAGTGGAGATATGCTTCTCAACTGAATTAATCAACCAAGAAAGAACAACAGAATTACAACGATCCCATATACCTTGAAGAGCTGGGTCCTGCATCTCACGGGTGCAAGTGCCATCGATAAAGCCTAGCTTATTCTTCCCGTGAAGTGCTAGTCGGATTGTCCTGCTCCATACCTCATAGTTTTCTGACCCACTCAACAATTGTGGGACAAGAGTCGCTATCTGAGTGTCTGACGGATGCAAATACAGCGGGTGAGAGAAGTCTATAACAGAGTTTAAAGCGTGCTCCTCCTTTCCCATTATGATGGCTTTGCAACGACTTGGCGATGTGTGTGGTATGTGAGAATTTGACTGGAGAACGTACCTTCAACGGTGAGGGAACAAGAAGAGATCTTCCTTGCAATAATTGAAATCCTTACCAAGAATTCAAGAATCAACTCACTGAGCGCCTCTGTCGTCAATCTGTTGCGCAAGACTCCTTGCGTCGGCGATTTTTGAGCAGAGGAAGTGATTTACGATTATGCCAGATTCTTTATCTTGCAGCAACTATTCTGAACAGAGGAAATGACTCCTTACTGGTTGTAGCGGCAATTTCTGAACTGAAGAAGCTACTCAAGATTATGCAAGATTCCTTGTCTTGCGGCGGCTATTTCGAATGGAGGAAATGACTGGCAGGAACCCTAACAAGAATGTAATCTGCAGTCTTCTTTTTTTTTTTTTTTTTGTCCTCTAATGAAGTGGAGATGAGTCGTGATGAATCTTGAAACCCACGCGGGTTGACGAGGCAACAGGCCTTTGTGATCACGAACCTCATGTGGACTTGAGTAATGAAAAGGGGGCCCACGGATCCATGTGCTCTGATACCATGTAAAGAAAAGAGAGTGCAAAACAATAAATGTTTATTGGTAGGCAATGATAATCAGTACAGCTACAGGAGTCCATATATGCTATATTTATAAGCATCCTATCATCCCGTGTATGCCAGATCACCACACTAAACCACTTTCCCTAATAACCTACATAATAAATAAATAATATTCCAATATATTGTTTAACAGAAACTAATAATCTAACTTAACTAAATTGTAAAATTAATTATTCTTGTACCTTAACCACGAAAAGAAGTTATCCATGGACATGTTGGTCTCTTCTTTACACTTGGCTGGTGGAATTCTTTGATTATCTTTGTTTTCTTCACAAATTTGTTTTTGAATATTTTCTTTTGGCTCTGTTCTTGTCTTCTTGTTTCTTTGATTTTCTTTTTTCTCTTCATTATATTTTTGTTGGTTTTCTACAGGCTCTTTTTTTTTTCTTCTGTAGTTTAACAGTTCTATCATTTTTTCTTATCCTACAGACAACGTAATATTTCATCTGTAAATTAAAAAAAATATTAATTAGTATAAACTCTTATAGAAACAAAAATATAAAATTGAAGGATGGAATATGAAATAGACATAAAGTGTTTAATTAATTAATTAAACGCAATGTAAAATAAATAAAAAGAGTCAAAATATGCTTATAAAAGAAAAGATACATTTTGCAATACTACGTATACTACAGATATCAAAGAGGAGTAAAAGGATATAAAGTTATTTAATATTTTATTAAAAATGTAATTTTATAAGTTACTATTTAATTAAAAGTATATTTTTAAATTTGAAAAATTTAAGTAAAGGCAAATAGGCAATGTAATTGTTAGGGGGCAAATAAAAAAGTTGCAAATTATAAATACAAAATCAATTAACATGGAGCTGATTATTATTAAGAAAGTTTATTGTGATATATATATATATATATATATATATATATATATATAACTCAAATCCTTTCATTCATACAGATAATTTCTATTCGTTTGATTTTATACTTTACTTATTGGCACACAACTTAAAAGTTTAGAGGAATTAGGGGTATATATAATTGAGAATTAAGAATTATATGCACACACTTAAAAGCTCATGGAGATTTATTATATTAAATTTTAAATTTTAAGAAAATTATTTATATAATTTAACATAAAATATATGAATAAAAGAGATTATCGATACTTCACCTGAAAGTGAGAAGGAAATAGTGATAGATTAAGAGAATATTCGTGCATGATCCATTTGCCATCTTGATCAGTTCCACTTTTCTCAAACCGAAACCTCTTCATGAATCCAACAACACATTGATTGATATTTCCATTAATATTATTATAATTATTTATTGTGAATTTTTTTGCCAGAGCATCTCCTTCCCAAGAACCTGATCCCACCTTCCTCTCCACATGCTTAGATCTAGGGTTCTTCTTCTTTAATTTTGTGAAGACATACAAATCTTCACATTGAAATGATTTAACAACATATTCACTAAAACGTTCCCAGATTTTCCATGGATTCTCATTACCATAAAGATCGCACTCAACTATTACACCTTCTATAGGTACTTCTTGCTCCATAACTTTATTATAAAGGTAGTCTCCAATGAGTTCATTATCTTCAGGGCAAAATCTCCACCACGTTGGCATATTAAATGAACTCATTTCTCTCTCTCTAATGTAGTTCAGTGTTTCTCTCTCACTCAGTTACTTGATCGCTTCTTGATTTATGGAAAGGAATCTGGCACAATATATATATATATATATATATATATATATATATATCAAGAAGTGTAGATGAGATGTAATAAAATTAATTTATCTAAATCATACATATGTCCAATCAATTTTAATTTATTTGCTATAAATCTAAAAAATTAATGAAACAAATGGGGATATATTCTTTATACTACTACAAAAAAAACTTTTAACGGTGATTAAAAATAGTATTTCATATCAGTTTTATGCTTAACGACAGTTTTTATAACATCGATTAAAAATTTAAGGTATAAAACAATTAAGGACAGTTTTTAATTGCTTTCTTTCCACAACGTTTTTTGCTTAAAACTAATGTGGAAATGTTGAACTTTTTATATTTTTTGTTAAGCTTTCCATGTTGGTTTTCTGTTTAACCGCCGTTGAAAGCTTGAATTTTTTGGTTAATTTTTCCTTTTATACCATCCTATATTTAGCATAATTAAAACAAACCAATTTTTAAGCAGTAAAGTATGAAGTCAGCAATGCGAAAATCTAAATGGTAATAAAATAATCTAAATTGGTAATGTTGTAACGAACCAAATAGGTGTTTGTATATCATATATACAACAAGGAAATGATTGAATGGTTAATATTAAACAAGTTAAAAAGCTATTGACTAAATATTTATTAAAAAATTTGCAATACTTCATTTTCAAGGTATGTGTAGAAGTATTATTTTTGCCAAATCATCCATCACTTAGTTAATTAGGTCATTTTCATAGCTCATATTATTATCGAATGACTGCAAATTAGAAATAATAGGTAAGTATTAAAGATGTAAATAAATTGAAAAATTACTAAATATTAATCGTGTCATCTTCATACCTTATATAAGTTCTCTGTGAGAATTATCTCAATAATTTTGTGAACGTAGTAGATCGCATAGTATTAGCATTCAATACCACCAAGTTGAAGGCGTTACTAACAAAATAAAAAAATATAGAGCACATTAGGGAATATTAAACTTTATACCTATTAAATTTATAAAAAATAAAACTTAATTAGTTAAAAACAACTTACTTGAGAAAAAATCCATGTATGATTAGTACTATATATATGGGCTCTGAAAAGATTGACTCATTGCAAAGATGAAACAACCTCAATCCGATATCGCCCTAGGGTTATTTCAAAAATTAAATCAAGGATTGAGTATAGTGCAACCTCGAGTCATTTTTCTTTTGAAGAGTCAAAAATAAAATAAAATTCCTAAATAACTAAATGAAATGCAATCTAAGTTAGAAAAATGGGTTTAATTTCTCTCAGATACCTAAAATATAAATTATAATAATGTAATACATTTTATTCTAAAAGGAATTACTTTGGGAAAACTAAAAATGTGGCAATCATATATGTCCCTGTTAAGCACTAATTCAATGTAAGGTACATTAATCTAAATAGTGCATAAATAATATGATTAATGACCAAAATAATGTCAAAAGCCCACCAAAACGATATAAATATATAAAAATATGGGTTTGCCAACTCTCCATAGTTAGCCTTTTGCACTCCTGGGCAAAACAATAGTAAAAGGGAATCCAATAATTAAACTCAATGCAAACAAACATAAAACTGATAAAGCAAGAATATACTATCAACTCAAAGCAACTTGTATCCTTAATCAATTAACAATCACATGATGCTTCGGTGCAAAAAAACTAACACAAGAGATATAATAAGATAGAGGAAGGGAAACATAATAGAGCTTTCATAGGTATAAGTGTTTCACTCAACTCTCAAATATGGGAAAATTTCACTCAATCAACCTAGATTAGCACCTACCATAGACTTGTAAAGATTCTACTATCTCTACCATTAACATACCATAGATTCATGATCAAGGAGACTTGTACGGTTGTAATATTGGTGAAAAGCTAATAAATGGATGAAATTAAATATAGAACAAGTTCAATACATGAGTGTTAAGAAGCAACTCAAAGTGAGTTAAAGTGTGACCATCAAATGAACACCGATGTGCCAATGGAACCAATCTTTAATCTTCAACCACTAAAGGATGACTTATTTTAAACTTTATTCTTTTTGGTCAATTTTTTTTGTCTTTCATTTTCTCTCTCTCTCTCTCTCTTTCATGGCTTTTTTCTGTACATTTTCTTCTCTTTCTTGTCTTTTCTATTTCTTTTTTTTTTTGTATATTGGCAAATCTAACCCAAGAAGATAAAAGTAGCAACATCAATGATGCACATTTAACCATGAAGAACATATATAATGTAACTCATGCAGAGTACTTGTTCAAAAACAATAGAATGAAATGAAAGTGATGGGCTCAAAGGGGTAAGCAAAGGTCAATTAAGATGACTTGTGTTTAGATGAAAAGGATTAGAAATGAATGCCCCTATCATGCTCACAAATCTAGGTATTAATACGGCTTTGAAAAAAAAATCTAGACAAGTTCTAGAGGTTAACCAAAACTAGATAGAAATCACACAAGATAAGAAAGAAAAATAAGGCTAAAAAATCCATCAAGGCTTTCTCTAGTATCTCTCCTCCCTAAAATCAAGCTATGAAATAAAGTTAATAACACTGCACCAAAGGCACTCCAATATACTAATAGACTAAGAATAAAAATTACTCAAATCAAAATGCATTCAAACCTGGATATGCCAATTTTCACATGCATAAAGCAATAAGGATTTGAAAACAAAGCCCAAGGATTGTAAATGTCAAGTCAAAAGGTAGGAATCACAACAGCAAATCGCTTATACAGCAGTGAAAAACCCAATCAATTTAGCTCAAAAAGTTCAAAGTTCAAATTTTTTAAATTATTTAAATTATGGTGATTCGAGTAATGGCAAGACAAATTAGCAAAAGCAATCACAATACCTCTCCCCACATTTAAACCATGCGTTGTCCTCAACACATCACTAAAGCATATATCAAAGGGCGAAGGGAAGATGGTTAAAGAATAATGGGAGATTTATTTAAAGGAAAACTAACATAACATTAAGAAATTCTTAAAATACGACATATTCTAAGAAATTGTTAAAAGACATAAAACAATAAATCTAAATTATTCTATATTTTATTACTAGGATATAGTACCTCCCCCACACCTATCTCAAATAATAAAGCTTATAATATAAAGAAGAATAAGATAAAGAAAGAGACAACATGGTACCTTTATGCCACTTGAGGATCTTGAATTGAAATTCTCATATCTGATGAGGAACATGCTCACACGTAAGTATACATTCTCTAGACAGCTGTCTCTAGTTGTTCGGGATGGTGGCTCGAGGTCAATTTGTAGAGGTGCCATAATATAGGGAATATGGTGATCACCATACAATTTTTCTAAGCGAAGTACCTACAAGAGATTCAACAAAATATAAGCAACACATTTTCCAACTCCAACAAACAACCGTATAAACAATAAAAATAAGCAAATGAAGAAGTTAAACAGTGACTTAAGGCTTTCAAGAAGAAGAGCGACGATGGAGACGACGGAGAACTATGTTAACAACGGAGATGATTACCGAAAATAGGGTGAAAATGCCAACAAATGACATCTGTCCAAGTCTGTGGTAGTGAGGTAGAGAAATTGGATCACAAACGGCTGTAAAAAGTGAAATTAAAATTGAAGTCAGATCCAGGATTTTTGAATTTTAAGGGGACTTTTTACTGCAATTTGTGGACGATTTTATAAAAACTACTATTAAAAGTAGTTAGCACGATGTTTTTTCCAAACACCGTGATAACTTTCACTCTATCCAAGTTTTTTAACTCAGGCAAAATATTTTTAACAGTAATTTTTAAAAGAACCACCGTTAAAAGTAGTTACCATGACATATTTTCAAAATGCCAGATAACTTTCACTCCACTCGAGTTTTTTGAACTCGGATGATATACTTTTAATGGCTGTTTTCAAATATAAAAACCATCATGAAAAGTGTATTAAAGTGAGATTTATTTATGAACATACTACCACCCTTTTTTTTTCACGGCGGTTTTGATTGTGACCATAGTGAAAAGTGTTTTTCTAGTTGTGTTGATATATATTATCTTTTTTATGTATTTTCTATTATATTTTCATACCCCTAATCCTCAAACATATTCACTTTTCTAATTCCTTTTTTTAAGGGATATATATGTGTGGGTAAATAAAATTGAGTCTCCAATTTTTAGAAAATAATCCTAAAACATAATCTCACTATCTTATAAATCCCTGACTGTATTCTATTTGTATTTTTTAAGATTCTCTCTTCTTTTTTCTTTGTTTTTTCCCTTTCTTGGTGTGCCCTCTTGACTTCTATTTATAAATTGTTTTTCTTGGCCTAGTATTTATAGACACTATAAAGTTAGGGTTTTTTAATATACGATAATTATCATGAATAATAATATCAACTAAAATCTTGATAGATTATAATTTATAAATAACATTTGGATATGCAAAATTAATTTAATGATATTGAATCGTCATTATATTTTTTTATACAAACTCGTCATTATTTATTTAGTTCAATAAAAATGGGAGAGAACATTACAAGATAATTGCTTATTTATATAGTTTCTATTCTTTTTTATAGATCTATCAATCTCTTTTAAATTTATTGAGAAATCTATTTCAGTTATCTCTATACCTTAAAAAAATTAGTCTTTAGCTATCAATTAAGGGATGCTACTTGGACTCTACCAAAAAAACTACAAATATATTAACTTTTCTATTGCTTTAAAAATCCTCACATATACACATGCGTGTGTGTTGTGTGTATTAATTGTTTTAAATCTCCAATTCGTTGAAAATAATCCCCCAATCTTATATATTTATACATATTTTAAAATTTTTAGGAAGTTCTCAAGTGTCATTCTCCAATAGATAAATGAAAGAACAACTAAGCAGTTTGTCCTTTTATCATTTGTAATTTCTTGTAAAAAAAAATTTAGATTTGATCTTTTTTTAAGTACGGAGAGTTAGCCAACTACCACTTTTTTATTAGTCAAAAAGCCTATGAAGTTCCCAAATTTAGAAGCTGGTGAGCTATCAAAACTCTCAACTCTCAAAAGTCCTCTTATGGTTCTCCAAACTAACTACAATTCTCCCAAAAACTTGCTTGGATGGGCACTGATTAAGATATGCTTTTCTTTATCTTAACAAAACCATTGATAAGATATGCTAAATATGTTAGTTAAATAACTAATTTATATATTTTAAAATAATTATAAAACATATACACACATATATATTAACTTTTTAAAATACAACATTTGATCATTTGGATCGAAACTATTTTTATAGATCATTAAGTGTTTAGATTGACTAATTGTGGGTCATTTTAGATTACCTAATGATCTCGAATTTAAATCTTAGATAGATAGCTGCGATAGTTATTAGCAGGTAACAAATAACTATTCTTATATGTAAAAATTCTCTTTTAACATTGATAGTTTAATGAAAAAGTTATAAATTTTAGAAATAAAATAGATTGGGATTTTCTTATTAAAAAGGATTGGTTGGATCACTTTCTCCAAATCAAACAATAAAAATCATACGTGCATCTTATAAATGTAGGAAGAATATAATGTTGGCTTCTAGACTAATACATAGTCCTATTGTGCCGAACTTAATTCATTCACTTAAATGTGAACATGACGAATTTGTCCTGAATTAGATCCTAATCAACAATTATGCGTTAATGTGGCCCGTGTTTGGCAGAATGTGACACGCCTATTATGCCTAGCCACCACGGACTTCATCACATATAATACGTTTAGTTTTTTTATCAAATTTTATTTTAATTCTTTAAATATAAAAAAATATATTTTTAATCATTTTAATTTAATACTGTTAACTTCATTTAGTAAAAAATGCATACTTATCAAACTTAACAGAACATGTTTATATTTTATTAATCTTTTTAAAGCATGTTATATTTTATATCAAAAGAATTAAAATTTAGACGCGTGGTGTTAGCATTTAATTGCTGAATGATTATTTTACTTTCGTTAATTTATCATTTTCTATTTTAAAATTAATTATATTAAATTTAAAAGATTAAAAATACGCTTTTTTAAACTTAAGAGATTAACATAAAATTTAATATCGAGATAAATTATTGTTATACTTTAGCCTATAATATATACACACACACCCATAAGTATTGGCGAACTAATAAAAAGATCTCAAAGTTTCTCTATGGTTGTCCAAACCCCACATACCCGCCACCTACCTCTATCTATATAAAGACCAAGAAACCCCCGTGGATTCTCATCAAAACTCAAACCAAAGCATTCTCACACATATCTTCTTCTTCTTCTTCATAATTCAGTCATGGCTTCTTCTTCTTCATGCAAATCCATCATCACAGCTATCATAATGGCTCTCACAGTTTCAAGCATGATGAGTTGCAGCCTCGCAGCTCGTCGCCTTCTCCAAACAACGCTACCAACGCAGCCTACGTTACCAACCATACCCGGAATTCTAAGTAACTTGCCAAAACCTACAGGATTACCACCTTTGCCTTCAATCCCAAGTAATAACATTCCTCCTTTGCCTACTAATATCCCTAATCTTCCTAAACCAACTAATTCTCTTCTTCCTCCTCTTCCTTCTATGCCTACAATTCCAACAGTCCCACAAGCCACACTTCCTCCATTGCCAAACATGCCCTCTCTCCCCACTATCCCAACTACTATGCCCTCTATCCCTTTCTTCTCTCCTCCTCCTTCTAATTGAAAACTCATAATGGTTCATCTGGTGTTATTAGTTTCTTCATCTATATTCAGCGTGCCAGCGCGCGCGTGTGGCTATATATCATTTTCTTTACTTTCCGTTTGGGTGTGACATTTAGAACAGTGTGTACGTTTTTTTATTATTTATAGTATTCCTATGACTTTCTTGTTGTGGATTGTAATCTTTGTTTTTCACACTTACTATTATACAATAATGCAGTTCATGAAATGTTCATCAATCTCATCTGAAACTTCTGAAACCCTTACAGTATTAAATTAAACGAGGAAAAGAGAAAGAGAATTGCTTATTTAATTAACTGAAGAAATTAGGGTAAAAAAGTTTTGTTATGGATCAAAATATTCTACTGAAAATACTCTTATTAATTATAATCAGATTGGTGCTTACATTCACCTACCATAAATTAATATACTACTATATATATATGTTAACAATATTAATTGGAGAAGAATATCATCATCTTCGTTAACCATAGAGCAACATGCTCATTACAATTATAGTAACCCACTTGGATTACACACTAATCTACTATCACTTGAGGGAGATAAACCAACCCCACTTGGGAATTTTGAGGAGAGACCTAAGTTACCCTCTCCCCCACTATGGTGAAGATTACATAATCTCACACACTTAACCAATAGATTAGGACCCTTTATATAGATTTAGGGTCATCTAGTAACCAAGTGATTAACATTAATCACCTAATTAATTCAACCTTCTAACACCCCCGCTCAAGTTGACACCCCTTAACTCTAGGTGTTTAACTTGCCAACACAACACACAAGGGAGTAAGGTGAATTAAACCAAACTATTTTCATTTTACAAAATACAATATGAATTTTTTTTCAAAAACTCTCTCTTCAATTAATACTTAAGCAGCATGTGCAACTTTCTTGATAACAATGGTCTCTGAATCCCATTCCACTCTTTGATCTGTCAGAGCTATAAACTTGAGATCTTGGCCTCTTCCATTCACTCCAGGTTTCGTGGATCAACAATTAAATCATTGTAACCAAACATAGTTCCTCTCTCACAGACCATAGCATTTGGATTTCCAGCCAATCTAATCTTTTCAGCTGAATTTGTCATGACAGAAGGAGCACAGAACTGGCCTTTCTTGATGTTGACAATTTTTCCAGTTTTGGCTGCTGCCACTAGAAGATCTGTTTGACGACATAAGAAACAATTGGCTGCTTCATCATCTTCAGGATCTGGGCAGAGGCGAAAGTCTGGTGGTCATGTCCTAAAAGAAGCTGATAGCAGAGATTTGGTTACTTCATACTGGAAGGCGATGAGTTTTGATTCGAAGAAGGAGTTTCTTAGGATAAAAGTAAGTGATCTAAAATCTCATATTGGGTCTTTAGAGGATATTTGGCTACTGGAAGGCGATGAGTTTTGATTCGAAGAAGGAGTTTCTTAGGATAAAAGTAAGTGATCTAAAATCTCATATTGGGTCTTCAGAGGATATTTGGCTGAATCCGACTGACATAGTAGAAGATGCTTTGAGGTTTGCTATGGCTAACAATAAAACATGGAAATACTGGCTTTGCTGCTACTGTCTTCATAAGATATTTCCAGATTCAGAATCTTTAACGCAGCATGTTAGGAACCTACACGTGTTGCCTCAAAATGTTGACGTCGATTGGATTGAGATGATGGGATTAAGTAAAAGTCCCATGTGTGATTTACCCAATGAAACAGAAATTCCCGAGATTAAAGAGAATATATCTCTCAATGAAGATGAAATGTGCCTTGTTCTAGATGAACGTTTACTGCCAACTGGTTCGCACTGGATAGCCTCATGCACATCTGTCACAATAGGGATGCCATAGGCTATTTTGACCTTCTCAAGTATCTTCAATCTTTCATCCATGCCTGGGCCTCGAAATGATTTTGATGATGTTCGATTGGCTTTGTCAAAGCTTGACTTGAAAACCAATGGTACTCCAACTTTTGATGTGATACTCTTTATGGTCTTAGCCATCCGGAGAACGTGCTCCTCAGATTCAATCACATTTGGACCCGTTAGAAGAAAGAATGGGTTTGCTGAGGAGGTGGGCATCGACTATTGGTCCATCATGAAACGTGAAAGAAATCTTCAAGAAGCTGAGGTTGAAGAAGCTGATGATCAGAATTCTTCATCCTACTCACGATCATCAGAATGAAGATTATCTAGTTTCTGATGAGAATCCACCAAGCAGCGAGGATTTGAATAGCTTTCACAAAGAAGATGATAGAGAAGATGGATGGAGCTGGAGATCAAGAATCCATCCAAGAACATGGCGCCATTAATTCAAACTTGCACAAAGAATCCATTCAAGAACCTTTCAATATTGAAAGATTTCAAGAACCAAAGGTGTGATGTTGCCGTCTACTTAGAAAAGATGAAGGAAGTATTGAAAGGGCATTGCTTCAACATTTCTGTCCCAAAAATGACTGCTTTGATACCATGTTAACAATATTAATTGGAGAAGAATATCATCATCTTCATTAACCATAGAGCAACATGCTCATTACAATTATAGTAACCCACTTGAGTTACACACTAATCTACCCTCACTTGAGGGAGATAAACCAACTCCACTTAGAGACTTTGAGGAGAGACCAAAGTTACCCTCTCTCTCACTATGGTGAAGATTACATAATCTCACACACTTAACCAATAGACTATGACCCTTTATATAGATTTAGGGTCATCTAGTAACCAAGTGATTAACATTAATAACCTAATTAATTCAACCTTCTAACAATATATATATATATTAAAAAAAGAGATAAATGTAGTCTAATCAAATCTCTATATTATGGTGACTTAGATTGTTGAAGCTCAGACTCACTGATTAGGAATTGAGAATTACACTTTACGTTACTTTGAATAATCAATACAAATCTTTAAGCAAAATAATTAAGTTCTCTTGCTTATGATCACGTCATCCACCTGGATTACTCGTATTTTTAGTAATAAAACGAAATAAATTCACCGCTATGAATCATATATTACACACGATTTAAAATAAATATATACATATTTAATAAAATAAAAATATGTTTTATAATCTATGCAAATAAAAAGGTAATTAATTTATTACTTATATGATTTGTTTGATCCAAAACATATATTATACATACACATATATTTAAAATATATTATATTTGTTTATATAATCCTAATATAAACTATTCGAAATTTTCTCAAGAAAATCAACTTACTTTTTTAAAAAAATCAGAAATCTTTAGCTTGCCCTAGACTCTCAATCAGAAAGAAATTTGAACAAAAAGTTCCAACGTAGGGCAAATGAGAAGTTCCACCTAGGGGTGTGCATGTGCCTTGCCCGAAAAAAATATGGGGTGTATTTTATAGCCCAATACCTGGCCCTACCCGGTAAAAGCCCTAACTATTTTAGGCTGGACATAGGCGGGCTTGCATGCCCAAGTTGTGATGTCATGCTCATATTGTGAAAAAATATGCAATTATGAATTTCTAATAATATCATATTTATATGTCTTCAAGAATTAAATAATATCCATAATTCACTAAGAATAAGGTAACAAAAAATATAATAATTAAAGTCTTGAAATCCATTACTTATAAAAAAAAAGTCTTGAACTATAAGTAGTTTATAATTACAACTTTGCATCAATTTTTTCAATGTTAACAAGGATGAAGAATTTGAAAAAAATAAAATAAACAATTATAATTTGTAACGTAATCATAAGATGATTAACAAAGTTAAAAAAAGAAAAAAAATAATATAATTATAAATATTAAAAGATACAATTTACCTACTTAACTTTTATATTTCTAAAATAACACTTTAGTCACTAGTAGGTATCATATTCTCTCTTCTAAATATAGTATCTAAGAGGAAAAGTAAAAAGAAAAAAAATGTGCTCATGGGTAGGGTCGGGCAGAGTAGCCCCTGCCAAGTGCCCAACTCGAAAAAAATATGGACTATATTTTATAACCTGATACCTAACTTTGCCTTATATTTATTGAGTTAAGTAAGATTGTTTTTTTATCGTAGAGTCAGGTAAACATATTGAAGCCTCCCGTAACATGAATCGCCATATTCAACATATTTGCTCTCTTTATCTCTCTTTCCCCTTTTTTTGAGCATCGGTTGAAAATGGTTAATATGATGGGTAAGATTTTTTCTTCCCTTCTTTATTCTTTACTTTTCCCACTGTCACATCACCACCTTTGGTTTAATGAATCAAAATCAAATCCATGGGTTCAGAACCCTCATAGGGAGAAGTGGCAAATAGTTTTTAGAGACATGGTCCCTTTTATAGATGGAGATTTGCTCAGAAAGGAAGGGTGGGAAGGAGAGAGGAAGAGGGCACATATCTTGAAGATGTCAATTTATGTCAACAAATGAAGAATTGATGGCTATAAACGGACCGTGAAGGTGGGTCTTCATTAATCCATATTCCAACGACCATGCTTTACTTTTGGAATTTATGTTGAATATTGATAGAGGTTTGGTTTAATTTTTTTAAAAAAATTTATAGAAAAAAATAATTTAAAAACAAAAATTTAAATAATTATTATTAAAATAATTTTTATAATTATTAAATTATTAAAAAAATATACGAGATAAAATGATAGTTATATAAAGTGTAATTTTAAATTTATATTTTTATTTAATAATAAAATAATGAATAATATATATATGATTTATTTAGTAATTACAAAATTATATTTAATTTTTTTATTTTATTGTAAATAATTAAAAATTTAATTTTATATATTTTGATTAATATATAGAAATAAAATTAGTTAATATATATATAAAGTAAAAAGACATATATAGTTATATATTTAAAATAATTTGTTTTTTAAAAAGACCTGTGCCTTGAACGTGCGTGAGGAGTGATCCGAGGCAAATAGAATAATTTATTATAAATTTTATGATTTTATCATACTATAATAAATTTATATAGTGAGATCAGATTCTCGTTGGCCTTTAAAGTTTTCTTCAGGAAATTTTTTCGCTCCGTCTCTATCCTTGTCCGATCTTAATATAAACTGAAGAAAATGAAAAAGAAGGGTAATATCTCGCCATTCTTAAATATTCTTTATGGATCGCACCTTATTAAATAAAAAATGCAGATAATTAAGTAAATTTGTTTTTTTTTACCTGCAGTACCGTCATTAAAATTAGGTGAAGCAAATTTAATTTTATATTTTTAAATATTTTATTGGCTGGAAACAGAGGGGTTGTCCCCTTGTTTTATCAGTTCGTCTTTTACCACACCTCCTCCTCCAAATTCCTTCCTTTCGTTTTGCTTCTTTACCTTCTCAATCTTCATTTATCAATCCACAATGCATTCGCCAGCTCAAGCGAATTCGTGTCCAGATGTTAACTTTATTAGAGAGAAATAATGAGAAGAAAGATAAAGAATCATATGTATTATTCATGAGCTACATACTCATACAATCATAGTAACCCACTTGGGTTACATACTAATCTACCCTCACTTGTGGAAGATAAACCAACCCCACTTGGGGACTTTGAGGAGAGACCCAAGTTACCCTCTCCTTCACTATGGTGAAGATTACATAATCTCACACACTTAATCAATAGACTATGATCCTTTATATAGACTTAGGGTCATCTAGTAACTAAGTGATTAACACTAATCACCTAATTAATTCAACTTTCTAATACCCCCGCTCAAGTTGACACTCCTTAACTTTAAGTGTTCAACTTGCTAACACAACACACAAGGGAGTAAGGTAAATT
Organism: Leucaena leucocephala; assembly: GCA_037074615.1. NCBI lineage: Eukaryota > Viridiplantae > Streptophyta > Magnoliopsida > Fabales > Fabaceae > Leucaena > Leucaena leucocephala. The sequence continues at coordinate 17,009,315 of CM073549.1, read as the reverse complement.
AAACCAAACTATTTTTATTTTATAAAATATAATATGAATTTTTTTTTAAAACTCTCTTCAATCAATACTTAAGCAATTGTCTCTCATTCTTATTCCTAATGAATCATATCCATAGAAATATTGTCACTAACATTCCAACAACAACTAAGGATGTGCTAGATGCATGCAGCTTCAGATTTGTGGTGAATTAGGAGACAAGCCCATCCATGGTTTCAGCTGGCTTCTTGGCATTGTTTGTCTGATATGGAGCTCTGGCAGCAATTCTATCATTTCTCTTCTCCAATAGGATCACCAGTTATCTCTCTAGGCATTAGAGTTTTTGTTTTGGGATAACCCCTAGAACATGGCGCCCACCATCATGAACTGCCTGAGAAATGAGACCCATCAAACCCACGCTTCCACCTCCATAGACCAAATCAATATTTCGCTCCACCAGTTCCTGGCCAAGTTGAACGACAGCTTCCTAATAGCTAGCTTTCTTGCCAGAACTGCTTCCACAGAAAACACAAATACGTATTGAATGGAGAAGCGTGCACCGCTTCAGCGTTTTCGTTGACACTAATTAAAGTGACAAAAGCAGAGAATGGTGATGGAGGTACAACAATGGCGTCAGAGCAATGTGAGGAGGAAGAGGATGAGGCCATCGTTGATAGTGAGAAAATGGCTTGGAGCACAGAGGACGAAGCCTTCGAGATGATCTTGAGTACGAAGAAAGTCACCGATCCGTTGAATGCTTCAGGTGTTGAGGAAACAATCACGATAGGGAATCCAGAAAAGACGCCCACGAATCCTCGGCTCAGTTCAGTACATAAAGAACCCAAGCAGTCACTTTTATGGAAATCTGAAGCAAATTACAGAGGCTCAGGCAAGAGAACAGAGACTATGTCCCAAGAGGGGTGCAAGAAAAGGCGAGTGTCACCAGAAAATCATGAGGATGCAGCAGCTTTCAGGAATCCGTTGATGAGAGTACTGAGAAGGAATGGCAACATACTGAAAGCTCATCTTAGCGATCAAAACATGAGTTACCAGTTAGCCAAAGAATCAGAAGCTGAGGAGGACGGCGTTAGGAGGTACTCCAGCCGACTTGATATTCCGCCCAAGTTATACGAGATGAATTCTATCAAAGCTGAGATGAAGAATGGAGTGCTCAAGATCAAGAATCATTTAAGAATATGGCGTTATTAATTCAAACTTGCACAAAGAAGATAATAGAGAAGAAGAAAATCCTATAAGCTACGTAATGCCTCTGCCTCAAGATTATCCAGTTTCTATCGCTAGTGTGAAGAAGAATCCTCCACCAAGAAATGATCCAAACTTACACAAAGAATCCATTCAAGAACCTTTTAATATTGAAAGATTTCAAGAACCAAAGGTGTGATGTTGTCGTCTTCTTAGAAAAGATGAAGGAAGTATCGAAAGGCCATTGCTTCAACATTTCTGTCCCAAGGATGACTGCTTTGATACCATGTTAATTTTATTAGAGAGAAATAATGAGAAGAAAGATGAAGAATCATATGTATTATTCATGAGCTACATACTCATACAATCATAGTAACCCACTTGGGTTACATACTAATCTACCCTCACTTGAGGGAGATAAACCAACCCCACTTAGGGACTTTGAGGAGAGACCCAAGTTACCCTCTCCTTCACTATGGTGAAGATTACATAATCTCACACACTTAACCAATAGACTAGGATCATTTATATAGACTTAGGGTTATCTAGTAACTAAGTGTTAACACTAATCACCTAATTAATTCAACTTTCTAACACTAGACCCTCTTTTCCCGCTTCCTCTGTTCGATCCCAGGTCAAAATTTCTTCATGGATGATCTATATTACTGATTTTTTGTTATTGTTTGGTTCTCCTGGTTCGTTTATATTAGACTATGATTACGGATGTTTGTTGGGTTTGTAGGAGTTTTGCTGGAAATCGAAAGAGAAATAGGATTTATGACGCCGACGATCCACCGACGAGATCTAAAGGGAAGAAGACGCCGGATAAGAAGAACAACCACCGATCTGCACCACCCACATACCGAGAAGACTGAAAGGAGGAGGGAAGACGACGGATAAAGCTCCGATCTCCTAAACCCACACGCCGAGAACAACTGAGGACGACGGAGAATAGACCAGAAGGCAACAGAGAACAGAAGAAGTGAGGACGCCGATGAAGACACAAGGGAGGACGACGGAGAAGAGAGCGAGAAGCAGACGGCGAAAAAAGAGAGAGAAGGAAGAAGGAAGAGGGCGATGGAGAGAAGAGGGTGTGAGAGAGAAACGAGAGAAAGAATAAGACAAGAAACAACGGGAAAGAGCTACAGCTTGCAGGGGCATAATAGTCATTTCATGTTAGAATATCTGAAAAATGCAATCTGAGCTATTGGGAGAAGCTTTTTTAAAACCACGTTTTAAATCTTGAAACCATCTGGCTTCAGTAGGTTTATGAAGATGTGGATTCATTGACATTTGGAGCTCCTAAATTTCTTAGCATCTGTTGATGCTAGAAAAGATTTAAAATAAAATAAGCGGAGAGATTTTAATTAGTTAAATTTTTGAAAAATAAAATCGTATAACTTAATCTTCCTTTAATTACTTTTCTTTACCTTTTTATCTTATATTTTTTAATTAAAAATATTAAAATTTCATCACTAATTATATTTCAGACAATATTTACATCGAGTTTTTTATATTTATTATATCAAATTTTTTAATCATATTTTAAAAAAGTTTAACCAGTAAATTAGAAAAGTTTATTTGCAAATTATTGGTAATGGAACTGTTATTTTCTTGTCTTGAAGAACATTTTTGCCGTTAAAATATTATGTGAAAAGCAATTGGTATCAAGTATAAAAAGGTCAACCAACATCTCTTTCACCGTCTTAATTTGCGCAATATTAGCCTAAATTTAACTATGCTTACTCTCCCAAACTATGTCATCTATACTCTAATAAATTAAAATATATTATTTATTATCAATAATTCGTATAATTTATAATTAATTAAAATATATTATTTATTGTCAATAATTCATCTACATTTATTACTATTCTAATTGTTATGTATTTTTTTTCCTTTAAAAAAAAAATAGAGGATGTTACCTAGTATTTAAATTAGACGAGTTATATTTTAATCGGTCAGAGTATAAATGAGGTGGTACTCTACGAATATCTAAGTATTCCCCTTACACACTTTAGGAGTATTATTTTATCTAAAACATATCCAATCAAAATACAACTACACTTTATAAATATCATGTCATCTTAATTATCTCTAATCAAAATATAATAATTCATTATATTTTAATTTTAGTTAGACGATGATTTATCTGAAACAATTTATGTAAAATAATTCATATTTTATTTTATTTTTAAGAAAAAATAACCTCTTAATTTAGTTTAGACGAGTTATTATTATTTTTAAATTAAAATATTTATTTTTTTAAAAAATAAAATAAAATTTAAATTTTTAGATGAATTATATTTTAATTAGATATAGTTCAAGTTACGTTGCACCTATGAAGTATATAAGAATAATTTAAAATGTTTACTACTAACATTCTTGCCTTCAAATATTCATGGAAGAGTCTTTTTTATTCCTCGAAAAGACCTTAGTCCTAAATGATATTTTAAGAATTTGAGGTTCTTAAATATCATTAAGAGGAATGATATTTAAGTCTCAGAAGGTTGAATTAAATACCGTTAAATTTCTAATTTTTTTAAAAATAAATTATAAATATGATTCAGATGGTTATTACTAACTGAAAATTATACTTAAATCATATTCATAATTACGAGACTCTTTAAAATTATGGTTGTTTAAATTGATATTTGTAATTTATATTTTAGAAAAATGTATCTGGATCTAACTATCATTAATTTACCTTTTCGGGACTCTCTAATATAATTAAATTACTTTCAAGGTCCTCGTCGATTATTACAAATGAAAGAACAACTAAGCAATCTGTCTTTTTCTCATTGTTTCTTGTAAAAATCGAAGATCTTTCTAAGCATAAAAGTCTGGTGAGTTGATGAGAGGAGAGCCAACCACGTTATTATTAGTCAAGAATAAACTTGAAATTGACATTTCAAATTCAGAAACTTGTGAGCTATATCCAATCTATAAATTCAACAGAAAGTCAAAGAAATTCTTTAAACAGGATAAACTCTTATTATTTTTAAATGTGAAAATGATAAATTTGTCCTAAATTCGATCCTAATTAATTATTATATGCACTGTATAGAGTTTGGCAGCTTGCCACTTGACGAACTTTCAGGCGTCAAGGATGGAGCAGTTTGGCGAACTAAATATGAACAGATTTCAAAGTCTCATTTATACTCCTCCAAACCACAGGTTCCCCTCAAAATGGAACATCTTCATTGCTTCTTCATTGAAATAAAAGGATAACGTTTTGTTATTAGGTGAAATCTCAATTATTGATTTTAAAATTTCAACCGTTTTATTATAATGTCGAGTCTCTTCTCTTTATATGCATGTCTTAATCAACGGTTAAGATTAAATATTAAAATTAGTGGATGAGATTTCACCTTATAACAAAAGGGAGTTGTTTTATTGTGTGTGTTTGGAAAGTATTTATACCGCGATTTTAAAAGAGTTTTTAGTCCAAATTTTAGTTTGAAAAAATTTTAAAACAAACAGCAACATTTGTCCAAAAGGACTTTTGGACCAAACCATGGTTTAAAATCAATATTTTAGATAAGCTACTGAGATTAGCTTCTCGAACAGTAAAAGAGCTTATGAACTATCCAATTACTATTTTACCCTTATTTTTTCTTACACTATCTCTCATTTCTCATCTCTCATCTCTCTTCTCTATCTTCTCTCCTCTCTCTTTTTCACCCTCTCTTCTCTCTCATATTTTTAATAAAATTATATCATTTGTGATAATTTTTTAATTATAAAAGTCTTTTTAACAATAACTATCCAAACACTCATTTATTTAAAATTATTTTTTTTTCATAAGCTCTTCTCCAAAATTCTTTTTCTAAAAACTGTTTAAAAGCTCTCTTTTTTATAGGCTATTTTCTAAACTCTTATCTAAACAGACTAAAGTAATGGAGGGAGCTCACAATAGAGAGGTTCTATGCCACGTCCCCCTACTTACCTCTATCTACTACCTACCTCTATCTATATAAAGAACCTGAAACCTCCATAGATTCTCATCAGAGCTCAAATTTAGCAATCATCTTCCTATATTATCTTCTTTTTCTTCTTCTCTTCACCTTAATTACTCCGCCATGGCTTCTTCTTCTGGGAAATCTATAATCACAGCCTTATTCCTTATGGCTCTCACATTATCATGCGTGATGATGAGTTCTAGGGTAGCAGCCCGTCGTCTTCTTCAAACAACACAACCTTCGTTACCAAACATACCTGGAATTCCAAGTAACTTGCCACCTTTGCCTTCAATAATCCCAACAATTCCTCAACCCAAAATTAATGTTCCTCCTTTGCCTACAAACATCCCAAACCTGCTGCCTCCATTTCTTAAGATTCCTTCTATTCCCCCAATCCCAACTAATATTCCTTCTATCCCTTTCTTCTCCCCTCCTCCTTCTAACTGAAAACACAAAATTAATGGTTCATCAAATAATGTTAGCTGCTTCATGATCTATTATGGTGGTTGTTGGTACTCAGCAGTAATATTATGTTAGTTCTTCATGTATACGTATACTTTCACTTGTATTGGTTTAAGTTGCTTTATCTCGTATGTCTGTATGTTTTTTCTTTTGTTTTAGAGTGAAAATTGAGACAGTTGGTGTTGGTTTAGTATTCTGAGGGCTTCCTTGGTATTCATATTGTAATTTATGTGCTATCGATCACTTACTAAATATATCATAGAATAATACAGTTACTGCGATGTTTTCTCGATCTGCTCTGAAACTTCTAAAACCCTTATTAATTAGTACTCTATTAACTACAAATTTATCCCCCAAATTTTTAGCCAGAGCAATATTGTCTTAAAAATTTTTTAGATTTGAAGTTGCCCAAAAAATATTAAAATAGAGTAATATTGCCTTTACCATTAAAGACTTGGCTAAAATACATAATACCCCCTGAATTTTAGGTCAGTTGCACTTAACCTTCTTAACTTTTAAAAGTTTAAAATACAAATCATAATATTTTATGTTTTGACTATCAAACTCCTAAAATTATTGTTAAAGTCAACGGTTTTTACCATTTTATATTTTTTTATTATATGTCACTTCATTTAAAAAATAATATTTGATACTTGACATATAAATTTTAATATTTTTAAATACTTAAAATAAAATATCTAAAAAATATAAAATATTTAAATAACACTTGACATATAATTTTAAATATTTTTTAAATACTTAAAAAATATTTAAAATATTTATTTGACTATTGTTTAAACAAAAAATATAAACTAATTAAAACAAATATATGTACATTGCTAAGTGTTATCTTTTAAAAAATATATAAAAATTATGATATAGCAAAATCGTTAACTTTAATGATAATTTCAACAGTATTAATTGTTAATTAAAATATAAAATATTAGGGACCTTAATTTAAATTTTTAAATGTTAGAGAGGTTTTACACAACTGAACAAAGTTCAGGGAGTTTTATGTATTTAAATCTAAAAACTTTAATGATTAATATCAAGTTTTTTAACAGGCAATACTAGTTTTAAAGAGGTGGGACAATATTGTTACATTTTTAAAATTTTAAAGTAATATTTAACCTAAAAAAATTTTCGGGGATAATATTGCTAGTGAAAAAAATTCCTTAGACAAATTTATACTTTAACCTTAAAAAAACTATAATAATATTAACCAAAGGAAAGAGAAAGAGAATGGTGGTCAAAGAGTTTTCACAAAATATGCAATTGCTTAAAGGCAAAATATTTTTTCCTTCTTTAGGAACACAAAAATGTTGAAGAGAGAACTAAATAAAAATAAATCCCAAGTACAAATCAAATATTAAGAATCTTATAGTATCCTTCAAGTATCGAAATCATTGCAATGTTGTCCTTAAGCTAATGTACATTCAAGTTGACTATTAATTTCAAAGAGAGAATCATGTTTAACCGATACGTGTCATACCTGTGAAAAAGTGTTTTGGGTTAAATGGAAGTTTAACCTACTGGTGACAAAAAAAAGGAATTTTTACCAACAAAAAAAATCATTCATAGTAGAGCAATTGACATCCTAATGTCTAATAATGTGGAGCAATTGACACCTTTTGTCTTTTTTATCAAAACATGTGGCATTATGTTAAGGGTTAATGTATAAATTTGTTTCAAAAGTTTTTAGTTAAGAGCGTTGGGTATTTGAAATTTTTTTTATGAGCAGTGTCTAAAAGTTTTCAAATCGTAACAATATTGCACTAACTATTACTCAAAGTTAAGTTTGACCATTAGTTGACTAATATGTTGATGTAGCATGTCATGTAGCATCCACGTTATCTTTTATTTTTGGTTAATATACAAATTTGCTCGAGAAGTTTTTAGTCAGGAACACTGGGTATCCAGAAGTTGTTTTAAGTTCAATGTTACCTCTAACTGTTATTCAGGTTTAGTTTGACCAAATATATTTAGCTGACTAGTCTACGTGTCATCTAGTTTATTTTTTTTAAAATCAAATTTATAAATAAGAAAAAATTAAAAAATATATTCCTCTAATCTCCACTGTTAATAGAGTATTATTTTCAGGAGATCATACTTTATTTTAGGACTATTATATGTTATTTTTTGAGAGGTTACCAGAATATGGCTTGCTGAGAGTGATACTCTGATAACGACAGAGTTTGGAGCGATGCATTTTTTTAAATTTTTTCTCGTTTATAAATATGACTTAGGAAAAAAAAATGAATGACATGTATAATGATCAATTTAATATATTTGATCGGTCAAACTAAATCTGAATAATAGCCAGGATGACATTGAATCAAATTTTTTTTTGGATACCTAGCTCTCCTAAGTGAAAACTTTCAGGGTAAATTTATATTTTAATAAAAAAAAATGATGTAGATGTCTATTAGTATATTAGTCAACTAAAGGTCAAATTTAATTTTAGATAATAGTTAGGGTGACATTATTACTATTTGAAAAATTCTTGGATAACATTGCTCCTAAATAAACTTTTGAATACCCAATGCTCCTGACTAAAACTTTATAAAGATAAATTTACACTTTAACCCTTATATTTAAGATGTGACATGGCTTGTTATTTCAGCTAATATTCGATGGTAAAATAATTTAGGGGAAATTGAGGAAAAGATCCCCATTAAAAATTTATTGGTGAAAAAAATATGATAACTTTTACTGATACTCTACAAATTAAATTTTCTATACGCGTATTTTGATTTATGCCCTTCTCATTAAAAAAAATATTGGGACTTTTCCCCAATTTTTCAAAAAAATCTTTTAGTTTCATGCTAATACTCAACTAACAGTGCGCTAATATAATTTTTAATTGATTAATGCCTAGTTGGCAAGCTAAGTGCAATCCCTTTCTTGAGCCTATATATTTTCTTTGGTTTTCTTAACCAAAGCATGCGTTTATGTTGGCCATTAGTGCGGGTTAAGAGAATTTTTCAATTGACGAATGTCAAGTCAGCAAATTGGAATTGCAAGTCACGTAGCACTTCAAAATATGATGTCTCATGTTTATTAAAAACAAGGGTGAAAATTACTCCATATTACTCCCTCCGGTCTTTAATATAAGAGCTAATTAATTTGAATATATTAAAAAAGTTAAATAAATCAATTAATAATAACTAAATCAAATTATTCAAGATAAATTTATATTATATACTCTTTAATCTATCCAAATTAATCAATTAATTTTTATATTAATTATAATTAATTACGTTATTTGATTTCTTTAATCTATCTAAATTAGTGAATTATCTCTTATATTAATGAGTGAGATGGAGTATTAAATTATAGGGTTACAAAGCAACAATACTTTCTGAACAAAAATAACCTTAAATCCATTTGTTTCATTCAATGTATGCCATGTGCACGCATATATACATGGGTCAAAAGTAACACATATATACATATGTTAAAATTAGACCCCATTGTTCTCTTTTTGAAGAACTGTGATGACATTACACCATTTTGTTTTCGTTTAGATACCAATTGCTCTTCACAAGATACTTTAGAGAGAGGAAAAAAAATGCTCTTTAACCCCATTTAAATTGCTAAAAATAAAACATGATTAACTATTATAACAAGAATAACATGAAGACATTGATTGGACATCAAAAAATAAAATGAATGCTTTTTAACTTATATATTTGGAGAGATGCTTTTAATATAAGTAAGTATTAATTTATATCTTTTTTTAATAAGAAATAACCCAAAAGTTTCTAAACACAATAATGCATTCAAAAGGTCAAATGAACAAAGAACAACATACAGAATAGCTGCTAGAATCCCATTTCTTATAAAGATTTTAATTTTTCACCAAACATTCGCTATAAAAATTAGTCTTCAGAAATATTGCTATTAACCCATTTAATTAGTTAAAACAACTCCACGGGTTTTAATATTTCATGGTCAATTATTGTTGTTATTGTCAATATTATTGTTATAATATTTTATTTCCCTTTTCGTCTAAGTAGCTACTATATATTATAATAAAATAATACACTAGTAGTTCATCTAACTACGTTTGAAAGTTTAGAGTTAAAGTAAGAACCACAAGATAATATGTACCATACAGGAAAATTGGTGAACTAACAAAATATCTCAAAGCGTCTTTATGGTTCTCCTAACCCCACAATCTCTATCTGTGCCCCAATCTATATAAGACCATAAGCCTCATTGGTATTCTCATCAAAACTCAAACCAAAGCATATCTTATTGTCTTGTTCACTCTTCAATTTCATAATCCCACCATGGCTTCTTCTGCGAACTCCATCGTGGTAACCTTTATTCTGGCTCTTACATTCTCAAGCATGATGAGTTTGAGCCTAGCAGCTCGTGGCCTTCTCCAAACGATGCAGCCTTCGATACCAAACATGCCTGCAATTCCAATTAACTTGCCTTCAATCCCAACAATTCCTCAACCAAACAATATTCCTCCTTTGCCTACAAATATCCCTAATCTTCCTTCTATGCCTACCATTCCAACTACTCTTCCCCCATTGCCATCCATAAACTCGTTCCCAAACATGCCCTCTATTCCCACCATCCCTACCACCTTTCCCTCAATCCCATTCTTCTCTCCTCCTCCTTCTAATTAATCTCATCAGAAAACGGTTCACTTGCTGTTCATGTCCGCTGTTAGCTTCGCTTGATGTAGTAGTACTTGTCATGTAATTCATTTGTGCTGGCTTAATAAATTGCTTTCCTGTATTATTTCAGCACGTGAGGAAGAGATGTATGGGACTATATATATATGTCATTTGTATTATTGCTTTTCATTGTGTTGTGTGAAATTTTATGTTATTGATATGTCGATCATATATAGTTTTACACATTCTTGTATTGAATCTTTTCATTAAAGCTCTCCACCGCTTCTGTTTTGCTCGATATTCACTGTCTAATTCACTCAGAGAGAGAGAGAGAGAGATTATAATGGGCATTTTTCTACTACTCTTTGTGAGAATACCAAAGGAAAAGTGATCCTTGAGTGGTAATTGGATTTTTTCATTTTAAAATCGTATGGGCATTTAATTAAGATTTTTTCAACATGCAAGTTTTTGAATTATACATTATATGAAAGATTAATATATTTTGTGGGAATATCGATTAGTCAAACCAATCTAATCAAGGAATGATTTCGCATGAAACCGCGAAATACATAACAAATAACAAAGAGGCAAGGAAGATGGTAATTGGAACTTCGTAAGTTACTTAAAGATAATTAAATATTTAAAAATTTAAAAATACTTCTTAAGTACCAGGCTCCTTTTTAGACATAAAAGTTTATTTGAACTGAAAAAATCCCCCTTAATATTTTCCCTTATATTTATTATTCACTTAACTTTGTAAATTACAAATTAATTATTAGTGCTGGAGTTGTAAATTCCTAAAACTAAAGTTGTAAATAAAAGAAATCCCTTATTCAAATTATTACACAATTCCTAGATATCAATTGAAAATAAGAGGAACGGAAACGCCATGTTCAAACTTTTTCGCACAATTTACTTGTAAATTACGACTAAACTTTATTGGTAAATAATTATTAGTAGTGGAATTGTAATTTTTTCAAAGACCACTTGGAAATATAAATAATCCCTATAACTGGATTTTTACATTATTAACTTAAAAATTCCAAAAATATAGCTGTAAATTGTCAACAAAAGAGTTGTAAATTATTAGAAACCTCTTGCAAATAAAACCAAACCAATTTTCAGATTCTTATGCAATTGAAAATGTATTTTTTTTAATATTTAAAAGTTCTTTTCAAGAATTTACAAATATATTGTTGATAATCTACAAAAAAATGTTTTGGGTTAAGGTCCATGAAAAGATATTTTAAAAATTTAACGTTCTTAAGTGTCATTAACTGAATTTTAATGTCCTCAAGTGTTCTTCTCCTATGGACGAAGGAAAGAACAACTCATTAATTTGTCTTGTTCTCATTAGTTTCTAATAAAATTTTAGTTTTGATCTTTATAATCATGAAATTTTTTAGTAGAGAGCCAACCACATCGATATTAATCAAAACAAAAGAATCAACTTAAAAAGTTCGTCATGATTCTTCAAATTAAAATAAGTACATTTCTCCCAATAACTTGTGGAGAGGCAATAACTTATAGTGGAAAAGATAAAGAAAGAAAGGCCACCTCAAATATGCAGTTCTCTCAATTAAATAAAAAATAATTTAATCGACATTCTTAAATATTTTATTATAATTAAAGTTCAATTTGCTATTTGAAAAGTAACTCTTACAATTTCCATTTCTAAATTGAAAAATTGAGTGGTTTTGTTTCGTTAATTTTTAACAAAACAAAGTCATATACATATACACTCCTCTGATCCTAATTTATGGTAGAAGTATCAAGCCCTACTTCGGGGCTAATTACAGGGCAAGGACGTGGTAGGTATTAGGTAATCTCTCATTAATTTCTTTCTTTTTATGTTACAAATGAATTAAGAAATTGGTCCCAGCAAGACCAAACTAGCGACCTTTGGTTCATAAGACCAACAATCTAACCAACTGAGCTAGGGGACTAGATGATTGTGATCTCAATAATTTTAGTTATGGCTAAAATTGAAAAGTCACAAATTTTTCTATAAGTTTAAAAATATCAACCACTCCCTCCCGTATACAATTATAAGTCACTTTTAGAAGAATTTTTTATCTATAATATAAGTCACTTAAAATAATTAATATTTAGTTGTCAATTTTATATTTATAATTAACTATCATTTCTTGATTTTGATGAATTAGTTGAAGTAATTTATATTATGAGATGGAAGGGAATACCACTCATTAAAAAAAAGTGAAGTTACCTCATAATTAAGAGAGGAGGGAATATCTTATAATTGTATTTGTCTATTGGAAGACCTTTTTACTTGAAGAATATTACATTTGTCATTGCGTTGAACTACTTCATCACTTAAATGTGAAAATGACAAATTAAATTTGTCCTGAATTGGATGGTAATTAATTAATTATAAAGGATATTGGAGGACGAAGTTTGGGGAACTAATTAACAAAAGATTTCAAAGTCTCTTTTATGGTTCTCCAAACCACACACGTCCTTCCTACCTACCTCTATCTATATAAAGACCAACACACCCCATGGATTCTCACCAAATTAAACCTCAAATTTAGAAATCATCTTCCTCCATTCTCTTCTTCTTCTTCACCTTGCAATAGCCATGGCTTCTTCTTCAGAGAAATCTATAATCACAGCCACATTCCTTATGGCTCTCACACTCTCATGCATGATGAGTTCGAGCCTAGCAGCTCACTTAAAAAAAAAAGGCTTTGGTAACGGTTAGTTTCTAGTAGTTGACACATACAATACAACCTTCAATGTCAAACAGGCATGGGATTCCCAATAATTTTCCTAGACATACAGGATTACCACCTTTGCCATCAATCCCAAGTAATAATATTCCTCCTTTGCCTACAAATCTCCCAAATTTGCCTAAACCCACTACTTCTCTTCCTCCTCTTCCTTCTATGCCTACAATTCCAACTGTACCACAGGCCACACTTCCTCCATTGCCAAACATGCCTTCTATTCCCACAATCCCAACCACTATTCCTTCTATCCCATCCTCTCTCCTCCTCCTTCTAATTAATATAAAAAATGGTTCACATGTTCATCTATTGTGTGGTTGTTGGCCGTTATTGTAGTTTTTGTATGTGTCGAAGGAAGTTTCGCATTGCTCATGCTAAAGGGAGTCCAAGTATATCAATCCAGATCCTCTACCAGTGGTGCCAGCAGTTTGTGCTCAGCAGCATGCATGCATGCAATAATATTTATGTTTAATTTATTTGTTTTGGTTTAAATTGATTTATCTCGTGTGTTTGTATGTTTGGAAGAGTTGTATATACGTGGCTACATGTCATTTGAAGTGAAATTTAGAACAGTGTATTTTTTCTTTTAAATAACTTCTATGACTTATTAATATGCAGTAATGCTATCACTATGATGTAATTCCTTGATCTCCTCTCACTCTGCTAGAAGAAGAAAAAAAGATTTCTTTAGGGGTTATTTATCAAATTTATTGGCGGTTCAAACCATCAACATATATCTTATTATAACTACTAAGGAGGTCAGCTTAACCATCAACATAGGCAAAGGCCAATGTTTTAAAAACCGAAGGTTAAACTGGAAAGATTAGTAAGTCTTGGTTGTGATGGTTCAATCAATTAGACCATCAGTAAAATGAATGACGTAATAATTTAATAAAATTTAATAAGAAATAATTAAATGTACATATAATAATATATATAATTTACAATAAATCTGATTGTCAATAACACCACTATTCATAGGGCTACAAACGATTTGAAAATATATTGAACTTTGAGAAATGGTCAGCTATTTTTAATAGGTTATTTATCGTGGACACTTCACTCAATATTTTCAATAAGACCGCTCTATGAATAGTCATATCCGTGAGATGTAGATCTTTTAATGGAACTACCAATATTATAAGCATGAGTATATAAAGAGAGTACATGTTAACATACTAATTCGTTGAGGTGAACGAACTATGTAAGTTTAAAAGTCATAATTTTTGGATAAGATTCCTCTACGCAAGACTCCTAGCATATCGTAGGGGTGATAAAGCGGGCTAACCCGTCGGATACGGGTATGTTAAACAACATCAACGATATTGTCCCTGCTTGAACACCATAACAGGTGCAGGGTTTTGTTCTTCGGGGCACTTGCTCCCGAAAAGGCCTCGTTATGTGGGAGGAGTCTCCACACCCTTATATAGGGTTGCTTCGTCTCAACCTCCCCCGATGTGGGACTATTCTTTTACATTCCATCCACTTTCCGGATCCGGCAACGTGCCGGCACATCGGTGCCACCTGGCTCTGATACCATGTTAAACAACATCAACGATATTGTCCCTGCTTGAACACTATAACAGGTGCAGAGTGGTTTCTTCACAATCGTCCAGCTCCATATCTGTCAACTGCTTGCTTGGCTTCCGAGGTAACACAGTTTCTAATAACCGGCATTGGTCAGGGTTGAGGAACCCTGAGTCTGGAAAATCGACATTAAATTGGATGTACAGACGGCCCCTCATGAAGGGCCTGTTATGATGGGGCATTCCCTCATCATTGATCGCTTTATATTGACCTGGCTTGACAACTTCCCCTGGGTCTGATTTGATCAAGAGCTGCCTCCCATCCATATGGGTAATAACAAATTGGAAACCACAAAGTGCCTCAGTTAAACTCAGGTTATGCTCAACATAGAGGTCATCGTGCTTCCTCTTGAACTTGGGGTGCTCCTTTACTTGTAGGATGAAAACAATGTCTCCGGCAATAGTGTCAGGAGCTTCATCAGCCTGTCCTTCAAACACAATCTTCTGACCCTGTTGCATCCCTTTCTCAACATGCACCTCTAGCACCTTCTTTTCATGAGTGACTTTTTTTCCCTTGCACTGAGGGCATTTATCTCTCTCGCTAATGACCTCACCACTTCCTCTACAGTCAGAACAGACATGTTGCATTTGTTGAATCATACCCAGTCCGATCTGCCTTGTTGTAATCTTCATACCGGTGCCTTGACATCCATAACAAGTCCCTGTATTTCAGTTATTTCATCGCTTAAGGTGTCAGTCCGATCATTATGAAGAATTTCCATTAAGAAGTCATCACTTTGAGGCTTACTACCGTCAGTCCCAGGACACTCCGAAACCTGGTCATCAACAACTAGCAGAAGCTGTTAATGCCCTCAATGCTGTGGATAAATTGGCTACAAGGAACTTGGTTCTGAGAAATCAGGCTGTGATGCCCAGCTCACTGGAGTTTCTGGGGTCTAGTCGTGGCCTCTACGACGGCATTTTCTGGGCTCAGTGCTCCTAACTCAGTTCCAATTTGCTGTAATAGAAGTGATGCTCGATTTGCTCAGCCACAGCACTCCCTAAGTTTTCCTTCCAAGTCCAAACACGCGTCTCTTAAAGCCTTAAAATCCCTGCCATTGAATAGAATGGCTTTTTGGACTAATGGATTTCTGAGTTCGTAGAAATTCTAAGCGTGTCTCTATCCGCTGTGAAGCTTCAACTGGAAGGATTACGCAGCAAGAGTTCACAGAAATGGCGTGGCAAGCGATTGTTTCATTGCCGGAAGTTGCGAAAGAGAACAAGCATCAGATCGTGGAGACGGAGCACTTGATGAAAGCTTTGTTGGAGCAGAAGAATGGGCTCGCTCTCCGAATCTTTTCCAAGGTTGGGTTTGATAATACTCGGTTACTAGAGGCCTCTGATAAATACATCCAACGGCAACCCAAGGTTCTGGGGGAATCAGTTGGTTCAATGTTAGGGCGTGATTTGGAAGCATTGATTCAGAGAGCCAGGGATTACAAGAAAGAATATGGAGATTCATTTGTGTCAGTTGAACACTTGGTTCTTGGGTTTACCCAAGATCAACGATTTGGAAAGCAACTGTTTAGAGATTTTCAAATATCTCTGCAAGCTCTAAAATCTGCGATAGAGTCCATAAGGGGACGTCAGTCAGTTATTGACCAAGATCCTGAAGGGAAGTATGAAGCTTTGGAAAAATATGGGAAGGATTTGACAGCAATGGCTAAAGCTGGCAAGCTTGACCCAGTCATAGGAAGAGATGATGAAATACGTAGGTGCATTCAGATTCTCTCTAGAAGAACAAAGAATAATCCTGTGCTAATTGGTGAGCCTGGTGTTGGAAAGACTACAATTTCTGAAGGACTTGCACAGAGAATTGTTCAAGGAGATGTGCCTCAAGCTTTAATGAATCGTAAGCTTATATCTCTTGACATGGGTGCACTTATTGCTGGAGCAAAGTATCTTGGAGACTTTGAGGAGAGACCCAAGTTACCCTCTCTCTCACTATGGTGAAGATTACATAATCTCACACACTTAACCAATAGACTAGGACCCTTTATATAGATTTAGGGCCATCTAGTAACCAAGTGATTAACATTAATCACCTAATTAATTCAACCTTCTAACACCCCCGCTCAAGTTGACACCCCTTAACTCTAGGTGTTTAACTTGCCAACACAACACACAAGGGAGTAAGGTGAATTAAACCAAACTATTTTCATTTTACAAAATACAATATGAATTTTTTTTCAAAAACTCTCTCTTTAATTAATACTTAAGCAGCATGTGCAACTTTCTTGATAACAATGGTCTCTGAATCCCATTCCACTCTTTGATCTGTCAGAGCTATAAACTTGAGATCTTGGCCTCTTCCATTCACTCCAGGTTTTGTGGATCAACAATTAAATCATTGTGACCAAACATAGTTCCTCTCTCACAGACCATAGCATTTGGATTTCCAGCCAATCTAATCTTTTCAGCTGAATTTGTCATGACAGAAGGAGCACAGAACTAGCCTTTCTTGATGTTGACAATTTTTCCAGTTTTGGCTGCTGCCACTAGAAGATCTGTTTGACGACATAAGAAACAATTGGCTGCTTCATCATCTTCAGGATCTGGGCAGAGGCGAAAGTCTGGTTGTCATGTCCTAAAAGAAGCTGATAGCAGAGATTTGGTTACTTCATACTGGAAGGCGATGAGTTTTGATTCGAAGAAGGAGTTTCTTAGGATAAAAGTAAGTGATCTAAAATCTCATATTGGGTCTTCAGAGGATATTTGGCTACTGGAAGGCGATGGGTTTTGATTCGAAGAAGGAGTTTCTTAGGATAAAAGTAAGTGATCTAAAATCTCATATTGGGTCTTCAGAGGATATTTGGCTGAATCCGACTGACATAGTAGAAGATGCTTTGAGGTTTGCTATGGCTAACAATAAAACATGGAAATACTGGCTTTGCTGCTACTGTCTTCATAAGATATTTCCAGATTCAGAATCTTTAACGCAGCATGTTAGGAACCTACACGTGTTGCCTCAAAATGTTGACGTCGATTGGATTGAGATGATGGGATTAAGTAAAAGTCCCATGTGTGATTTACCCAATGAAACAGAAATTCCCGAGATTAAAGAGAATATATCTCTCAATGAAGATGAAATGTGCCTTGTTCTAGATGAACGTTTACTGCCAACTGGTTCGCACTGGATAGCCTCATGCACATCTGTCACAATAGGGATGCCATAGGCTATTTTGACCTTCTCAAGTATCTTCAATCTTTCATCCATGCCTGGGCCGCGAAATGATTTTGATGATGTTCGATTGGCTTTGTCAAAGCTTGACTTGAAAACCAATGGTACTCCAACTTTTGATGTGATACTCTTTATGCTCTTAGCCATCCGAAGAACGTGCTCCTCAGATTCAATCACATTTGGACCAGTTAGAAGAAAGAATGGGTTTGCTGAGGAGGTGGGCATCGACTATTGGTCCATCATGAAACGTGAAAGAAATCTTCAAGAAGCTGAGGTTGAAGAAGCTGATGATTAGAATTCTTCATCCTACTCACGATCATCAGAATGAAGATTATCTAGTTTCTGATGAGAATCCACCAAGCAGCGAGGATTTGAACAGCTTTCACAAAGAAGATGATAGAGAAGATGGATGGAGCTGGAGATCAAGAATCCATCCAAGAACATGGCGCTATTAATTCAAACTTGCACAAAGAATCCATTCAAGAACCTTTCAATATTGAAAGATTTCAAGAACCAAAGGTGTGATGTTGCTTTGATACCATGTTAAACAACATCAACGATATTGTCCCTGCTTGAACACCATAATAGGTGCAGGGTTTTGTTCTTCGGGGCACTTGTTATGGTGTTCAAGTGCCCCGAAGAACAAAACCCTGCACCTGTTATGGTGTTCAAGCAGGGACAATATCGTTGATGTTGTTTAACAGGCCCGCTGCAGATTGGGTTAGAGGATACCAACCCGCCCCGCCATGGCCGATTGGCGGGTTAGCTTTTTTTTTTTTTAAATTTTTCAATATATATGTCAAATTTTATTTTAAAAAAAAAATTATATGTGTCAATATTAATTGGATTCGAATCATGTGTGAAATTGTCAAAATATTTATTTAGTCAACTTTGTCACCATCCATAGATAAATCTATCATAAATAAAATAGTAATAAACAAAACGAATATATATATAAAGAAATGACTCAATGAGATAAAGTTAATATAAATTAAGTGTAATGTCCCTTGTTTGGCTAAGACTCTCAAATTAGTAAAGTGCAAATGTGCAATATAAATAATAAAAAAATAAAGCAACAAAAAAAGGGGTTAACCCGCCAACCAGGCGGGTTAGCCCGCCGAGGGTGCGGGTTTGGCGGGTGCGGGTCAAAAAGACCCACACCAAAATGGGTTGAAAATATTATAACTCAACCTGTCATTTTTTGGCGGGTTGGTGGGCCCAACCCAAATTATCACCCCTAGCATATCGCATTATCACTATTCCTTAATTTGATACGCTTAAAATGGATTCACAATTTGAAACCAAGTAGGCGAAAAAATAAACAATTATTTCTAGAATAGTATCCTTTAATTTAATACGCTTCCTTAACTACTTTCAATGACTACTTAATTAGCATATTGTACGTACTCCTCCAAAGCATGGCTCATTTAATACGCATGAAGAGGTAGTTTTATTGAGCTTGGATCAGATGATATATATATATATATATATTGTTGCAAACAGATTGATATATACTTAAAATTTTAATTTAAAATAAAAACGTGATTAGTGATAACAAGAATAACATGAAGACATGTATATTGGACACATTAAAAAAATCAAATGAACCTTCTTTAAATTATAGAGGTTTTTTCAGGAAAAATAATAGAAAAAGACTCTAAAAAATGTCAAAATATCACGTTGTGTTGGTAATGTTTCATATGTTATTGATAACTGTCATACTTTGGCATTTATCATTTCTCAGAGTTTTTCTGTCATTTTTCCTTTTTTATTATAATTAAGCATTAATTTATATAAATATGCTTTTATAAAATTGGACATAACTAAAAATTTTCTCAACAATGTATTCAAAAGTTCAAATGAACAAAGTACTATTTAAAGAATAGCTGAGAGAATCTTATTTTGCTATAAAAATTAATCTTCTTAATAAAAGTTACTCTTTTAGTCCTTAATATATATCACATATTTAACAAATTTAATTTGATTAAAAAATTAATTAAATTAGTTAACATGTCATTTTTTTTACAATACATTAATCATCTTTCTTCTTTTAATCATTTTCTTACTTGATTATTGTTGAAGGAGTATTAATAAGAGTAATTTGAAAAAAAGTTGATAAATATAGAAAATAAATTTTATATTTAAGATTTATATTAACTCTCTAATTAGATCTTATTAAGGACAAAAGTATTAGTTAAACCAACCCAATGGGGTTTTGACTCAGTCAATTATTGTTGCTGTTTATGTTATTATTATTATTATTATTATAAGACGCTTTTATATAGTTGGCCATCCTACGCTGGAAAGTTCAGAGTTAAATAAGAACCACCAACCTAATCAATCCAACCACAAGAAAATTGGTGAACTAACAAAAGATCTCAAAGCGTCTTTATGGTTCTTATGGTTCTCCTAACCCAGAAACTCTATCTATGCCTCTATCTATATAAGGCCATAAACATCATTGATATTCTCATCAAAACTCAAACCAAAGCATATATCTTCATCTTCGTGCGTTGTCTTCTCCACTCTTCAACTTCATAATTCCGCCATGGCTTCTTCTATGAACTCCATCCTCCTAACTTTTCTTTTGGCTCTTACATTCTCAAGCATGATGAGTTCGAGCCTAGCAGCTCGTGGTCTTCTCCAGACGACGCAGCCTTCGATACCAAACATGCCGGGAATTCCGATTAACTTGCCTACAGGATTTCCACCTTTGCCTTCAATCCCAACATTTCCTCAGCCAAACAATGTCCCTCCTTTGCCTACAAATATCCCTAATCTTCCTTCTATGCCTACCATTCCAACTACTCTTCCTCCATTGCCATCCATAAACTCGTTTCCAAACATGCCCTCTATTCCCACCATCCCTACCACTATGCCCTCCATCCCATTCTTCTCTCCTCCTCCTTCAAGCTAATTAATATCTGAAAACGTTCGGTTCATTTCGCGACTATATGTAATTCATTTCTGTTGGCTTTAATTGCTTTCTCTTCTACTTCTGGATGTGAGGAAGAGTTGTATACGACTATATGTCATTTGCTTTTATTATTTCTTTTGGTTGTGTGTGAAATTTATGTTATGTGGATCGTATGGAGATTATTGCTTATTATACAATAATGCAGTTACGATACGATCTCCTGCTATAAGCCCAATTGACCATTTTACTTCTTGACCATTCATTTTATTTTTTTTAGAAATATATTTACAGTAGTAATTATGAGGAAATTTTTGCCTCTTTAAAAATAGGAATTGAATATTTCAAATTACAATATACTAATATTTTTTGTTCATCTTAAATGAAGAAACAAGGTGCAAAGTAATATTATTTGGACAATACATATCTCATATGAAATGTTAAAAATATATATATAAGTCACAGTATTCCATTTCAAAAATGGCGATATGGCATCACATGAGACTAATTTTATAAAATCACATTCTAACATTTTATTATATCTTGTTTCTTATAGACCACATATTAAAAATGTGATTTAAGAAATTAAGAAAAATAGTTTGTGCAAATAAACCGTATAGAGCTATAACGAAAATAGGGAAAATGAAATTAAGAAACCACTATAGCAAACTAACCACATTTAGGTAAAAGCTACTTCATATATATAATTCGTAATGTACATATATTAATAAAAAAATGAAATAGATCGATTGATAATAAAAATAAACAATGGACTATCCAGAATAAATGAACGGTGGAGATTAAACTCTATGCACTAATCATGGTCCTTGTTAGAAAGCTTGCAGCGTAATTACTTTCAATTTCGAAACAGAGTATTGGGTTGTATGGTGCTCTGTTGGGGAACCTATATAGTTAATTTCAACCGATCTTCGAAATCCAAAATAAGAATAAGAATAACATCAATAAAATACCTAAACAATAATATGGTAACAGTAGTAAAACCTTTTATTTTCATCTTAATATTTTTTTTTGTTGCCCACCCGGTTTACCGGAGCTCTGCCCCGACTACATCCGGATCCGACCCGCGTCGCGCACCTGGCTATAGTGGGTGAGTCTCCCAACGGGGATTTTCTACATTCGTCAAGGCTCAAACTCGAGACCTCGCTTAAGCGATACCGAGCCGCTTACCACTCGGACCAACGTCCTCTTAATAATTTTAAAATATTATAGTTGGACGTCCTACATTTGAATGTTGAGAGATGGTTACCAACCATATATCAGTCCAACCAAAAAGAACAAAGACACAGAATTGTTGTACTACCAGAAGATCCAATCCCGCTTTCCCTACCTACCTCTATCTATATAAACTCCAAGAAACCCCCATCGATTCTCATCAAAACACGAACCAAAGCATTCCCATATATCGATTCTTCTTCTTCATAATTCAGTCATGGCTTCTTCTTCATGCAAATCCATCATCACAGCTTTCATAATGGCCCTCACAGTGTCAAGCATGATGAGTTGCAGCCTCGCAGCTCGTCGTCTCCTCCAAACGACACAGCCTTCGATACCAAACATGCCGGGAATTCCAAGTAACTTGCCTAAACCTACAGGATTACCACCTTTGCCTTCAATCCCAAGTAATAATATTCCTCCTTTGCCTATAAATCTACCAAATTTGCCCAAACCCACTACTTCTGTTCCTTCTATGCCTACCATTCCCAATATTCCAACTGTACCCCAGGCCACACTTCCTCCATTGCCAAACATGGCTTCTATTCCCACAATCCCAACAACTATTCCTTCTATCCCATTCCTCTCTCCTCCTCCTTCTAATTAATATCACAAAATGGTTCACTTGTTCATCTATTGTGTGGTTGTTGGCCGTTATTTTATGTGTGTTTGTAGTCAGCAGCATGCATGCTATAATATTTATGTTTAATTTATTTGTTTTGGTTTAAATTGATTTATCTCATGTGTTTGTTTGTTTGGAAGAGTTGTATGTACGTGGCTATATGTCATTTGAAGTGAAATTTAGAACAGTATATTTTTTCTTTTAAATAACTTCTATGACTTATTATTATGCCGTAATGCTATCACTATGATGTAATTCCTTGATCTCCTCTCACGCTGCTAGAAAAAAAAATATTTCTTTAGCGGTTATTTATCAAATTTATTGACAGTTCAAACCATATATCAACATATATCTTATTATAACTACTAAGGAGGTCAGCTTAACCATCAACATAGGCAAAGGCCAATGTTTTAAAAACCGAATGTTAAACTGGAAAGATTAGCAGGTCTTGGTTATGATGGTTCAATCAATGAGGCCCATCAATAAAATTAATGATGTAATTATTTAATAAAATTTAATAAGAAATAATTATATGTATATATAAAAAAATTTATAATAAGTCTAATTGTCAATATAATAACACCACAATATATGAAGTTTTTAATAAAATAATATCATAAGGTCAGTTATTTTTAATTGGTTATTTATTGTGGACACTTCACTCAACATTTTCAATCAGATCACTCTATGAATAGTCGTATCCGTGAGATGTAGATCCTTCAATAGATGCTACGTAAGCCTCATAGCATATCGCAGTATCACTATTCCTTAATTTGATACGCTTAAAATGGATTCACAATTTGAAACCAAGTAGGCGGAAAAGTAAACAGTACAATTATTTCTAGAATAGTATCCTTTAATTTAATACGCTTCCTTAACTATCAATGACTGCTTAATTAGCATATTGTGCGTACTCCAAAGCATGGTTCATTCAATAGCATGAAGAGGTAGTGTCATTGAGTTTGGATCAGATGATATATATTGAGCAAACAGATGATATATACTTAAGATTTTAATTTAAAATAAAAACATGATTAGTGCTAACAAGAATAACATGAAGACATATATATTGGACACATTAAAAAAAATAAAATGAACCTTCTTTAAATTATATAGAGGTTTTTCAAGAAAAATAACAGAAAAAGATTCTAGAAAATGATCATTGCCAAAGAAGAACATTGTGTTAGATAATACTTGATATGTTGTTGTTAATTGTCCTACTTTGACATTTATCATTTTTTAGAATTTTTTTTGTCATTGTTCCCTTTTTTTAATTATAATTAAGCATTAATTAATTTATGTAAATATGTTTTCATAAAATTGGACATAACTAAAAAATTTATCAACAATGTATTCAAAAGTTCAAATGAACAAAGTACAATTTAAAGAATAGCTGAGCAAATCTTATTTAGGTATAAAAATTAATCTTCTTAACAAAAGTTACTCCTTCGGTACTTAATATAAGATCAATTTTACTAATTTGATTTAATTAAAAAAATTGGTTAAATTCATTAATATGTCATATTTTTTCTAAAATATCTTAATCATACTTCTTAATTTCTTCATTTTGATCCCTCTCTTACTTGATTATTTTTGAAGGAGTATTAATATGGGTAATTTAGAAAAAAATTAATAAATAGAAATATATTTTATATCTATGACTAATATCAACTCTCTAATTAGATTATAGATTAAATACGAAAGAAGTACTATGAACCCATTTAGTTAAACTAACCCAACGGGTTTTGACTCAATCAATTATTGTTGCTGTTTATATTATTATTATTATTATAAGACACTTTTATATAGTTGGCCATCCTACGATGGAAAGTTTAGAGTTAAATAAGAACCATCAACCTAAACAATCCAACCACAAGAAAATTGGTGAACTAACAAAAGATCTCAAAGCGTCTTTATGGTTCTTATGGTTCTCCTAACCCAGAAACTCTATCTATGCCTCTATCTATATAAGGCCATAAACATCATTGATATTCTCATCAAAACTCAAACCAAAGCATATATCTTCATCTTCGTGCGTTGTCTTCTCCACTCTTCAACTTCATAATTCCGCCATGGCTTCTTCTACGAACTCCATCCTCGTAACTTTTCTTTTGGCTCTTACATTCTCAAGCATGATGAGTTCGAGCCTAGCTGCTCGTGGTCTTCTCCAGACGACGCAGCCTTCGATACCAAACATGCCGGGAATTCCGAGTAACTTGCCTACAGGTTTTCCACCTTTGCCTTCAATCCCAACATTTCCTCAGCCAAACAATGTCCCTCCTTTGCCTACAAATATCCCTAATCTTCCTTCTATGCCTATGCCTACCATTCCAACTACTCTTCCTCCATTGCCATCCATAAACTCGTTTCCAAACATGCACTCTATTCCCACCATCCCTACCACTATGCCCTCCATCCCATTCTTCTCTCCTCCTCCTTCAAGCTAATTAATATCTGAAAACGTTCGGTTCATTTCGCGACTATATGTAATTCATTTCTGTTGGCTTTAATTGCTTTCTCTTCTACTTCTGGATGTGAGGAAGAGTTGTATACGACTATATGTCATTTGTTTTTTTTATTTCTTTTGCTTGTGTGTGAAATTTATGTTATGTGGATCGTATGTAGATTATTGCTTATTATACAATAATGCAGTTACGATACGATCTCCTGCTATAAGCCCAATTGACCATTTTACTTCTTGACCATTCATTTTATTTTTTTTAGAAATATATTTACAGTAGTAATTATGAGGAAATTTTTGCCTCTTTCAAAATAGGAATTTAATATTTCAAATTACAATATACTAATATTTTTGTTAATCTTTAATGAAGAAACAAGGTGCAAATTAATATTATTTGGACAATACATATCTCATATGAAATGTTAAAAAATATGTGTAAGTCACAGTCTTCCATTTCAAAAATGGCGATATGGCATCACATGAGACTAATTTTATAAAATCACATTCTAACATTTTATTATATCTTGTTTCTTATAGACCACATATTAAAAATGTGACTTAAGAAATTAAGAAAAATAGTTTGTGCAAATAAACCGTATAGAGCTATAACGAAAATAGGGAAAATGAAATTAAGAAACCACTATAGCAAACTAACCACATTTAGGGACTACCAATTACTTTTTTAAAATGAAAATGCCTTATCAGTTTCAGACGTATATATCAAAAGTTCAATTGCAATTTTCTGAAGTTCAATTGGAAAATCAGTTGTAAATTATAGAAATGTTGTAAATCCCACAAGATCATTTGTAAATTCCAGAAATTCAATTGTAAATATTGTAAAATTAATTATAAGTTATTTATAAATTAAAAAATTAATTTATAACTAATTTTTTATAATTTAAAACTTAATTATTTACAACTAATATTCCAATATTTATGTAATGATTCTAGAAAATATATAAATATAATACTATTTTAGTAACTATATATATTATTGCAGTGTTTTTGCGTAGGAGTGCTGGTAGTTGAGTGGTTGCAGGCTGTGTCTTGAGTAGCAGTTGTGAGATTCGAATCCGCCTAAGTGTGATTTTATTTTTCAGCCACTGTATGAAATTACCAAAATGCCCATCTGTTTATTTTTACCCAGAACACTCTTCCTTAACCTATTATTCAGTCGATGCCGTGAGTGAGAGCGCAAGAAGGAAGCTTCGTGAAACTGTGACGCCGTCGCCTGGGTTCTGTCAGTTTCCACTGTCCGTGCTGCTGTCACCAGTGCCATTGCTTTGCCGTCGTCGTAGTCTTCCTGCTCAGATCCGGTTGATGTGCAGATCTTCTTTTTCCTTTCACTTGTTCTGCAGCAGCGTCACTGTTGCTGCTGTCACCATCCGCCATTTTTTTCTTCTTCTCCATTCAAAGTTGGGCTGCTGCGTTTCAGGGAAGCTCTGTTGTGTTTTCTGTTTTTCTTCTCAACCCAGTACCGTCAGAAGTCCACGATGATGTTGTAATGCAGCCTTCAACTTTCCTTTTCCCTTGTTGCTGTAAAGTTCTGCCGTGAGTGAGTGTATGGTAAGCCTAGCATTTCCCTCTCTATTGCTCATTCGTAGCTTTGGGTTGGATGATTTAACTTTCTTTGCTTCTCTGGTTGATGACGCTGTGAGGGAAGGGAAATTTGGAAAAATAAATAAATTATCTTTTATCGCTAAGTTAATAATTTACAAGGAAAGTAAAGATTTAAGCTTTCTCATTTGAAATCTAACCTAAATCATAAATCTTGGCCACTGGGTGTGTTTGAGCTGTTATGGGTATTGATTTTAAAAAATAGGGGAGCTTACGGTTTTGGTCTTGTAAGCTTTAGGTTCTATGAAAGCAAAGATAAAAGGTATTAGGCACTTATAGACCCCAATGTGATAAATGGATGAAATGAAGTGATAAAACAAAGCTTTATTCTACTCCCCTGTTTTGGTTAGCTGTTGTTTCTATCGGAGGGAGTTGAATCTTGTTTAAATTAAGTGTTCTCATGGGTTCAGAATGTGGAAAGCATATAGGAAAAAGTGCCAAGAGTTGAAAGCTACAAGCTTCAAAAGTTCAAAACTTTGAGGGTAAAAGTCAATCAGAAGAATTAAGTTTTGTTAATCTTAAACTCCTTATGTATCCTAAGGAGAATTTTGATATATAAATCTGGAAAGTTAAGGATTTTGAAGAAAATACACAATGATTGTACAGATTATGTAGTCCATTAAGTAAAAGAAAAGGAAGTTAACATGCTAGAATCATGAGCTTGGAATATATGAGCAGGTGTAAGAGGGTGTTGTATAATAGAAATTAGTTGTGTAATAAAAGTTCAAGGAGGAGGATGCTACGGTATGTTTTGAAGCTGAATGGATATAAAAAAAAAGTATATAATATCACATGGTACTTAGCCTTAATAGTGACAATTTTTATTCGATTACAATGGTTTTGGTGTTGATATGAAATTAAGAATAAGGAAAAGACTTTAACTGGTAGTAATTCATAAAAAGGTATATTGATTGGATTTTGAAAACAAAGTTATGATAAAAATTAAACGAAAGTTTTTATGAAGGAAATGGAGGAACTTTGTTAAGATTTTAGTAGATTTTATAAGGTAATAGTTAGGTGATAATGGTGTTATTTGTATGATAGGGAAATAAAGTGGAAGCATATTGAAAGTCATCAAATATGATAGATTATAGCTATTGGGATTACTATGTGAGTGAATAACGTTCCCTAACAATGAAATTTTGAAATATATTTGTTATTTGACATTTCAATCAAAAGTAAATTTTCAGCATGATTTTACAAAAAAGCGAACATATGAATTCATGGTTTTAAATGTTGAAAATGAATATTTTATTATTGCATACTTGTTCATATGAATTGACAAACATATTTTGATGATTTATTGAAAATGTTCATGATGGGGGATTTTATGATTATGAATGATTTTAATGGAAATTGTTGCATTGAAAAATGTCATGATTATTAATGTTAAATGGCCCCATGCATGATTGAAAGGTTTTTGAGGACGGAAGACAGAACGCTGGTTACTAATAGCAGTACTGTTAGTCCTTGGTGCACCATGGTTAAACCCGAGCTCGACGGACATTCGTGAGTCTCATACTCGTGCCTGTTATTCGTGGGATTTATTCTCACGCCTGTTATTCATGGGTCTTGTACCTGCGCCTGTATTTCGTGAGTTTTATACCTGCGCCTGTTTACGTGGCCCCGAGTCACGACGGATTGGTTAGTTACCCTCGTGGACTGTGTGCCCACGCCTGTTTCGTTCTATCGAAGTCCTACGAAAAAAGTGTTATTTTAAAACGATCGTTTTAAACGGTTTTCTGAAAAGAAAATGCTTATCGAGTTATTCGATTGAATTATGAATCTATATGATTTATGTTTAGAAGTATTGAAAATCGATTATTGTTGAAGTCCTACGGAAAAGCGATTAATTTGAAATAATTGTTTTGAAATGTGTTTTCATGAAATGAAGTTTACTGAAACAATTGCATTGAATTACGAAAATATTATGATTTACATTTAAATATGCTAAAATTGATTATTTTCACATTTCAAATTATATTTTTGGGACGTTATTCACGAGTAGATTATTTGGCTTCAGATAGTGCATTCGACCCTACTTTCCCCAGCTAAGCAGTGAAAAGCCTCCGCGTACATCTGAATAGCTTTTGGTGGACGTATCATCAAATCATGTAATTTAATATTTTAAAAAACGTGCATTATTTTGTTAAAAGTTTAGTTACTCCACTTAATTTATAGAAAGATTTTTGGTTATTTTAGAAAACGTTGTAAACAATTTGAAATGTTCTAAATTTGTTGTAGGATTTTCGGAAGGTCGGTTACACAGATGACCCTGACGAAACTTTTGCAAATGGTTTGCGTTTTGATTTTAATATAATTGATATTATGAATATTGATTTGAAAGTTTTGTTAAGTTTGAAGGCTCAAGGAATGTGAATTTATTCATATTCTGTGCCATTTACGGTTCAAATTTTGGGACGTGACAATTTATATGACTATGCTTTTGAGATTTATAATTGATCTTTCAAGATTTAAGATTTGCATTTTCAGTTATTTTATTCACGGCGGCATAATTTATACAGATCCTTTCTGAACTCATCTAGAGACCAAAGGAAATACAGAATAGGTTAAAGTAGATACTTAAAAACACAAAAGATATGATCAGTGAAAACTTAAAATAATTTGTTTCTAGATCTTTAGGTATAAAAAGCACTACAATGAGTTAATCAGTCTCTTACAACTTAGAAGTACTCTATTAGGAACACAAAATAAGCTAATTAGTCATGACACATAGCCCTTGAGCATCTTTATTAGTTTCCTTTTTATTTTGATAGTGATCTTAATTAGTTCTTCATTTGCCTCTTTCAGCCTTTTGACCTCCTACTTGTTCACTTCCATGAGTGCCACTTGAAACTTTGCATGCTACATACTCACCCCTTGTCACATATAAGTGCCATGTATGATACCATGTGGGATAAGATATCAAATTCCATCAATAATTGCAATTTTATTCATTTACTTTAAAAAATTGATAAATTGGCTATCCTTAAATGAAAATAATTTCCTAAATTGGTCTCTTTTTTATACTATTTATTGAATTCTATTGCCATATATCTAGTTTTGGAGTTTATAGCTGTATCTCCCAACATATATGTCTCTTCTAAATGCCAT
Source organism: Leucaena leucocephala (assembly GCA_037074615.1). Taxonomy (NCBI): domain Eukaryota; kingdom Viridiplantae; phylum Streptophyta; class Magnoliopsida; order Fabales; family Fabaceae; genus Leucaena; species Leucaena leucocephala. Next base: position 16,979,603 of record CM073549.1, on the reverse strand, counting down.
TGTTTATGTAAATATCATTTGATAAGCTATTAAAATTTTAAACTATAGCTTGATGAGATTTGGACATTCTTAATTTTTTCTTTATCTAAATTATATTTTAATTTTTTTTATCGAAAACAAGATAAAAAATATTAAAATTTATATATTTTTAAAAATAATCTAAATGAGATTTGGAACGTTATGTTTAATATTTTTGCCTTTAAAATATATAGATGGTCCAAATAATATTATTTTGTACCTTTTTTCATCTAAGATAAACAAAATATTAAAGTCTACTTTCAAAGAATGAAAAATGTAGAGACATATTTAAGAAAAATCAATTTTAAATATAACATTGAATCCTTTTATTGAAGGAGGTAAAATCTACTTCGTATATATAATTAGTAATGTACATATATTAATGAGAATGAAATAGATCCATTTAAAAAAAAGAAAAAGAAATACACGGTTGACATTAAAAATAAACAATGGACGATCCAGATTAAATAAGAAAAAGCCACACGGGACGATCTCAAACGCACGTTAAATGAACGGTGGAGATTAAACTCTGATCACTCTACACACTAATCACGGTCCTTGTTAGAAAGCTTTCAGCTTACTTTCAATTTCGAAACCGAGTATTGTGTTCTTTGGTGCTCGGTTGGGCAACCTATATAGTTAATTTCAACCGAGGCTTCCAAATCCAAAATAAAAATATGAATAATATTAATAAAATAGCTAAAAAATAATTTTGTAACAATAGTGAAACCTTTTATTTTCCTCTTAATAATTTTAAAATATATTATAGTTAGACGTCCTATGTTTGAATGTTGAGAGATGGTTACCAACCATATATCAGTCCAACCAAAAAGAACAAAGACACAGAATTGTTGAACTACCAGAAGATCTAATCCATACTTTCCCTACCTACCTCGATCTATATAAACTCCAAGAAACCCCAACGGATTCTCGTCAAAATACGAACCAAAGCATTCCCATATATCGATTCTGCTTCCTCTTCATAATTCAGTCATGTCTTCTTCTTCATGCAAATCCATCATCACAGCTTTCATAATGGCTCTCACAGTGTCAAGCATGATGAGTTGCAGCCTCGCAGCTCGTCGTCTTCTCCAAACAACACAGCCTTCGATACCAAACATGCCCGGAATTCCAAGTAACTTGCCTAAACCTACAGGACTACCACCATTGCCTTCAATCCCAAGTATTCCTCCTTTGCCTACAAATCTCCCCAATCTGCCCAAACTCACTTCTACATTTCCTCCTCTTCCTTCTATGCCTACCATTCCCAATATTCCAAAAGTACTACAGGCTACACTCCCTCCATTGCCAAACATGCCCTCTATCCCCACTATCCCTACTACTATTCCTTCTATCCCATTCCTCTCTCCTCCTTCTTCTAATTAATATCAGAAATTGCTTCACTTATGGCTCATCTGCTGTTATTAGTAACTTCATATATACGTACAATTCATTTGTATTGGCTTAAATTGCATCCTTGTATTTCTGTATGTTAGGATGAGTTTTATGTTTCTACATATATTCGGTGTGAAATTTAAGGTAGTGTATGTTTTCTTTTTAATATCAGTAGTATGTCAGTATCTTTCAGAGAAAACCGAATATGATTCTCACTGATCGTTTCACAATCCATCGCAAAGTAATTCAAGTGACTGAACATTGACTTTTCAACTATGATAAGGCTGTGGATGGTCTAACAGTACTTTATTAACAATCTAAATTTTTTGATATCATATTAAAAGGAGTATAGCGGAAGTCATAAGGTCGTCCCACAAGGAACTAAAATAAGAAGGATTGGTCACAAACTAAATCCGTGTTCATCTTAGTTAAGCGAATCAAACAAAGAGTGCTTTTTTTTTTTGGAAAAAGTAAATTCAAATGCAACTCAAATCAATGAAGATAAGGAAATGAATAATAAAACAATGTGAATGGGGATTGAAAGGAAATATGGGATAGTAGCATTACATATGCAACCTTGTTTGATATGTTTCTTATATATAGTAACAATATTTTTGTATTATTACGTTCATAGAATAGAAATATGATAGGGATGAAAAGTTAAAGTATTAATGGGCGAAAGTATCATCATAAGCAAATTTTTGTATAGGTAAATAAGGGGAACATCGGAGTATATGGTCTGTATCATATGGTGAGGCTGAAGATCTAAGAGGAGCAGTGTGGTATATCTTCATGAAGAATGTATAGCCCTTCAAAGATTTTAGCTGAACCAATCATCAACAAAAGGATTGAGTGAGTGTATCTGACAAGAATGAGAAGAGAAAATTAGACAACAAATAAGTGACAGAGTCATACGAGAGACAAAAATAATATTGAAGTAAATCTAGGAAGATAGAGAACACTATGCAAGGTGATAGAGGAAGAAATTGTTACTATGCCAAAGTATGAGATCATGTAGGTAAACTAACCTTAATAAGAGGAGTGGAATGGTGAGAAGAAAATCAATTTAAAGAACCACATATATGATAGGTTGCACAGGAATCGATGATCCAGGTGTGGAGAGAAGATTGAGAACGATGGAATTGCATTTACCTGTGGAACGTTGAGAAGTGGTCAAGTGATTGACAGAAGAGGAGGCTGGATGAGGATCAGATTGCAGAACGGGTAAGCAAATGTTGGTATTGATATGCAAAATGCTGAGGAAGAATTGAAGTAGTGGCTTGATGTTGGGCTTACTAAGCCCTGAATTTGGAATAAAACATATTTCTATTATTGATACAAAAAATTACATCTATAGCGTAACAGTGCACATATAATATAGGCCACTACCGACTCAAGCAATATAGACTTGACCAATTGGGCCTATTGGGCCTATTACAAATGGGCCTAAATCCATGACTCCCCTCAAGTTGGGTGCTAAAAATATCAATAGCTCCCTGCTGAGAAATTTATTTTGCAAACCTCATCCAATTGCCTTAGTCAATATATTAGCTTCCTATTTTGTAGACTTTACCTGCTGCAAATCAATAAGTTTCCCTTCTAGCTTCTCTCTAACGAAATGACAATCCACTTCAATATGTTTAGTTCTCTCATGAAATACAGGATTATTGGCAATATGGATAGCTGACTTGCTATCACAATAAACATTCACTGAACTCAAAACTTCAATATTTAATTCTTTCATCAATCCTACTGCCTACGCAATCTCTGATACAGGCATTGCTAATGCTCACTATTCAGCTTCAGCAGACGATTTTGAAATGGTGTTCTACTTTTTAGTCTTCCACATAATGAGTAAGTTCCCCAATTTCAACAAATATCCTATCACTGACTTCCTTGTGGTTGTGCATGAAACCCAATCAGAATCACAGTAATAACTGAGGGATTTGTCTCGATCTGCACTTATCAAGATCCCTAGTCCAGGTTTCTGCTTCAGATATCTTACTACAGCCTTTACTGTAGCCAAATGTGCTTTCATTGGTGTCTGCATATACTGGCTAAGCACCTGCACAGCAAAAAAAATATCAAGGCGAGTTGACGTCAAATATATCAATCGTCCTACTAATTTTCTATAACCCCCTGAATCTTTTAGCAGGTCTGTATCCTTATCCTTTCCTTCTTCAAATGCCCTGAGTTTCAAAGTCGAAGCCATAGGGACACTCAACGGTTTGTAGCCACTTAGCCCTGATCTGTAAGTAAATCTAACACGTATTTCCTGTGAGACAAAAGCACACCTTTCTTAGATCTAGCAATCTAAATTCTAAGGAAGTATTTCATCAAACCTAAATCCCTTATTTTAAAAGCGTTGTGTAGATAATCTTTAACTTATTTTATCCTATTTTCACAACTACCAGTAACTAACAAATCACCAATATAAACAAGTATGATTACTATGCCATCTGAAAATTGTTTGAAGAATAATGAATAATCATTTTTGCATTAAGTAAAACCTCCTGCAATTAATGATAATGTCAACTTGCAATTCCACTGTCTAGAGGCTTGTTTAAGCCCATGCAATAATTTCTTCAATTTACAGACCGTATTACTCCGCTTAAGCTCAAAGCCCTATGGTATAGTCGTGTAAATCTCTTCTTCTAAATCTCCCTACAAGAAAGCATTGTGAACATCCATATGATATAAGTTCCAGTCATTCATCACAGCCATTTTAATAATTAACCTTACTGCTATCATTTTTATAACTGGAGAAAATATTTCATGATAATCCACTCCTTCCTTCTGATTATACCTTTTAGCTGCCAACTGAGCTTTAAATTTATCTATATCACCATTTGATTTGTACTTAATCTGAAAGACCCATGTATAGTCTATAACTTTCTTCCCTTTAGGCAATGGGATTATCTCCCATGTATGATTACTTTTAAGAGCTTCCATCTCTATTCTCATTGCTTTTACCCATTCATCATTTCTTATTGCTTCTTCATAAGTTCTGGTTCTGTAACAGAATCAATTTTGCACAAATAGCATAAATAAGAAGGCAAAACATTTTGATATGTCATGTATTTCTTCATGGGATATAAGCAAGTATTCTGATTACTTTCCTTTTGATCAGTTGTAGCCAAATTAAACATAATCTCTAGACCAAATAGATGGTTTTTTGTCCCTATTGGACTCACCCCAGGTTGAACAACAGAAGCATTATCATTCATTGGACTCTCTTCTATGTTGCCATTTTCTTGCAGTACCTGTTCTTGCCCTGCATATTATATTCTTGTAGGATTATCCAGTTTGATCAATTCATCATCAAATAAAAATAGTTCTCTTGTTTCTTTACTCATTCCCCCTTGATCCAAGGTTGGGTTTCCTTTGAAGGGGAATTTGTTCTCTACAAAAATGACATTTCTACTTACTAGGAGTGTTTAAGTTTTCAAATTATATAGCAAATATCCCTTCTGGTTATTAGGGTAGCCCAAAAATGCACATGGAATAGATCTGGGCTAAAATTTATCCGCAGAGTTCAAGTCAGTTGCAGATGCTAATGAACCAAAAATCCTTAAATCATCCAAATTAGATTATTTCCTATATACCTTTACAAAAGGGGTTTCATATTTTAATAATTTCGAGAGAATTCTATTTACCAAATAGGTAGCTATTTTCACAACCCATGTTGGGCTTACTAAGCCCTGAATTTGGAATAAAACATATTTCTATTATTGATACAAAAAATTACATATACAGTGTAACAGTGCACATATATATAGGCCACTACAGACTCAAGCAATACAGACTTGACCAACTGGGCCCATTGGGCCTATTACAAATGTTCCTAAATCCGTCACTTGAGGTTGAGGATTTGAAGTAGAGATTTATTGAGAAAAACAAGAATCTTGAGTAGAACAAAAAATGCTTCAGATTTATTTTAGTAATGGTTTGTCCCATAACCATTGTTATGGTGATAAATTGTAACGGTTTTTCTATAATAGGTACTAAGAAATCACCACCTTTTATTGTTTTTATTTTAGTGATATAACTACCCTAATATAAGATGTGGAAAATGTTTTTAAACATGTAAATGGTGAAAACTTCAAATGACTTGTTTCAGATGATGTATATGAGTTGAAAGAAAGTCTTGAAGGATATAAAAATAATCATGGTTGGCATGGAGCTCCCTAATTTTGGGTTCAAAGACTGAATGAACTTCATGGTGGCATAATTGACAAATTGGGAAAGGGAGTTATCTGGGGAGCGCTTGAGGAAGAGGGTTATAAAACTAAATATGAATGGGAGCGTTAGAGATAATGGAGCAGGAAAATGGTGAAGGCATGCTACAGACGTATGCATGTCAAATAGTTTTCAAGCTGATGGAAAGGCCATTAGCGATGGTTATGATGCCATCAAATCATCAAGATTTGAGAAAGTGAGATTAGAAACAGTCAACACTCATATTGTTCGCATACTGAGATCGAAGGAAAGAAAAGTAGAAGGGAATATAGAATTACAAGAACTTGTCATCTTTGCGACAAATAATAAAGATATTATTATTTGTGCATATTTAGAAATGGAAATCAATGTGCAGAATTTCTTGGTTGCACAAGCCGCATCTAGACTTTCTTCAAAGCACACTGAAAGATATGAGAAGAAATGATTTGCCTACATTTGACAAGTTATGAAGAATGATTGCCTACATTTGACAAGTTATGAAGAATGATTGCCTAGGGGAAGAAATGATTTGCATTTTGATTATCTTAGAGAAAATCTCAAGTTTCTTGTGAGATTCTTATATAACAATAAATTGCCAGAGTATGTTGGTGGCGATAACAATATTGGTTAGTTAGCTAATGAGTAATATTGATTTCCTCCTCTTAGATTTTCTCTCTTTCTCTTCTTCTTCTTCTTTTTTCTACATTTCTTTGAATCTCTTCTCTTCTTCTCTCTAATTTTCTGGTTCTGTGAGCAACAGATTCTTTTGTAAAAAAACAGGAAATTGTACTTCATTTCTTATTAAGAGATCCTAAAACCAGCGAGTCTTTGTGGATCAAGAGTCATAATCAAACTTACTTGATTATGCTTTGCTGGGAATTTCTGATAAGGAACTGAAGACACACTATAGGTTAGACTGTTGTTAGATGAATATAAAGGTGAGATAATAAATTTTGAATTTGAATTCTAAATATAAGAAAATGATCTCTTTTGGCTTGAAAATATATGATTCTTTTATCAAATTACTTTTATTGATTATATACATACAATAGTGTGTAATTAATAGAAATGATTTTCAATATAATTGATGAGTATTTTGAGAAACCTTATAGACATTTTCTCACAAATATCTTTTACTAAATTATTATAAATAGTTAATTTAATTGTATGTTTAAATTAAAGTCATGCCCATTGCTCAAGCACAACAATATAGTTTGGTCCATCTAAAAGTGGAGCCACCGAGACTAAGGTTAGGTTTTTTGTTGGGCTGGATGTAGTAGGTACTTAATTAATTGAAAAAAATGATCGGATCAAGATAGAGTATTGGTATTAGAAGTGGAATTAAGTGTGTGTTTGGATGTTAGGTTAGAAAATTAATTTTGGCCAAAACCTCAGTTTAAATTTTTTTTACACAAATAGTCATTTTTGTTGAAAATTGATTTTGGACAAAACCTTGGTTTTAAACCTAGGTTTTGAATAAGATACTGAAAACAGCTTTTAGTTTGAAACCTAAGTTATGGACTATCCAATTACTATTTTACCCTTATTTTTTCTTACACCCTCTCTCCTCTCTTTTCTCTATCATATCTCCTCTCTCTTCTCTACACTCTCTTCTCTTTCTTCTTTCTTGTCTACTATATTTCCTCTCTCTTACTTTTAATCAAATCATACCCTTTTTAGTAATTTACCAATATAAAAAGTAATTCTACTACTAATCATCCAAACATCTCCATTCCCAAAATCTATTCTTCCCAAAAGCTAATCCAAACACACCCTAAGATTATAGCAGTTTGTTCCATAACCATGGTTATGGTGATAAATTATGATTTTTCTATAATAGCTACTAAAAGATACTACCTTTTACTTTTTTTTAATTGTAGTGATATAACTAAATAATAGAATGATACGCTACCCTGATATTTTTTTTTATAAAGAAATTTTTAGAAAGGGGTTAAACTCACCCACAATCTAAAGGCATAGCGAAATCTCCTTTCCTTCTAGGCAATACCAATATCGGGCAGGGCGAGTCGTTTATTACCCTCAGGCGTAAACCTAGACACCCAGGAGTTAGGATGCTTCCTCAAACGCCGCGACTAGAACCACAACAAAGTGATACTCCTCAGGAATCGAACAGGCTCTAAATAATCGCATGTCTCACTTTTTCGTTAGTTAAACCCACAGACAAATTACGCTACCCTAACATAATTAAGTTATGATTGACAGTTTTCATTCCTTCACTTACAGTGCTTTTCGGTCCCATCATATTGGCTAAGGAATGGTCAACACATGGTCAATGAAAATATGAATTGTAGAGGGAATGAATTTCTTACCAAACAAACATTGCATTCTTTGCTACATACGACATTTGGTTTGCTTGCCTTTTCCTTCTTATAAACCAAACACAACATTAGCTAACAGAGAGCTTTCTAAAAAAATCCACCATTTTTCTAAGCTCATATCATCATACCTCCCATGGAGAAGTATATATACTCCCTCTATTCTTAATTAAAAGAGCCAATTTTAAGAGGTTGGTATCTCTAATCTTAAAACCTTTTACAAAATTCTAGGAATAATTAAAAGATGTTTCCACGTACCCTTAATATTAAAATATCATGACGGACCTCTTAATGATATTTAATTGAAGGAAAAATTGAAAAGGAGTAAGAATATTTTAGACATTAAATAACTTAACAAGTTTTTTATATATGTGAATAATTAAGAAAATTGTCTCTTATATAATTAAGGACGAAGTTAGTAAAATTATTTATCTTATAAAGTCATTGGCTAGTTCACATAGTGAAGGCGGTGTAAAGACCATTTTTCCATAAATAAAAATTAAATAGGTATACTTGTGTTTAAAAAAATAGGTATAGAAGTAGATAATAATACAATTAACTCACGTGTTATAAGTAGTTATTTAATTTGGTGATTTTGTAGGGTTTGAATACAATGACATATATTTAAAAAGTCAAAATAATGTACGATCATTATCAATTAATAATAGTAGTCATGAACACGAACAATGTACACTAAAAATTGAAACAAACTTTTTAAAATTTACCGAGATATTTTAATAAAATTAAGTACTAAATTATAATATGGTCTTTTAAAAGTAAAATATCATACAAAACTTTCTCAAATTGATATTGGACTCGTAATTGTCACATCAACAATATACAATATAAAAGGATAGCCGTAAAAAGCCGCATTGGCTCTATAGAGTATGTGTGTGTGTAGTTTCAAGAGTTACTATTAACTCGTTATAGTTAACCAACCCAGCCCAACCAAAACTCCAAGTGTTTTCACCATATCTGTTTTTCCAATAACCTTGGCATCAAAATCTAGAAGATACAACATCAACAACAACAGCCTCTTATTTCCCTTTTTAATAGTCTACTTCTAAAATAGTACTACATCCTGTACTTAACAAAAGAGGTAGTTAATATTTGTTAGAAAATTAAATAAGTCAATTAATTATAATTAAATCTAAACCCTTGAAATAAATTTATATTAGATACTTTTCAATCTACCCAAATTAGTCAATATATTTTTATTTAGTTATAATTAACTGATTTATTATTTAGATTCATTAATCTATCTAAAAAAATTATAGCGCTTATATTAAGAATCAAAAAAATATTATAGTTGGTCATCCTATGTTTGAATGTTCATTTTTTAATAAGAAAACCACCTACAATAAATTAATTAGTCCAACCATACAGAAAATAGGTGAACTACCAAAAGAATATTTCAAAGGGTCTCATGGTTCTCCAAACCAAACATGGCTCCTACCTCATCTCTATCTATATAAGAGCAACAAATTAACCACACTTGGATATATACTCATCAAAACCCAAACCAAAAGCATTCTCATATATTCTTCTTAATAATTCAGTCATGGCTTCTTCTTCATGCAAATCCATCATCACAGCTTTCATAATGGCTCTCACAGTGTCAAGCATGATGAGTTGCAGCCTCGCAGCTCGTCGTCTTCTCCAAGCGACACAGCCTTCGATACCAAACATGCCTGGAATTCCAAGTAACTTGCCTAAACCTACAGGATTACCACCATTGCCTTCAATCCCAAGTAATATTAATATTCCTCCTTTGCCTACAAATCTCCCTAGTCTGCCCAAACCCACTTCTACACTTCCTCCTCTTCCTTCTATGCCTACCATTCCCAATATTCCAAAAGTACCACAGGCCACACTTCCTCCATTGCCAAACATGCCCTCTATACCCACTATCCCCACTATCCCAACTACTATTCCCTCGATCCCATTCCTTTCTCCTCCTCCTTCTAATTAAGATGTTCAATTATTAGTGTGTTCATTCTATGTTCGGTTTGTTCTTGAAGCATGCCAGCATATACATCTATGTATACATATATATATATGTATATATATATATATATATATTATTGGCTTGTTTCTGTATGTTATAGGTCGGTTTGTTTAATTTTTTTTGGCTCGATGTAAAATTTAAACAGTGTTACATCATTAGGATGTGAGTTAATTGTTTTTATTGTAATTTGTTGTGTTATTTATATATGGATACTAGATTTTCACTTATTATGAGTATGTACTTTTCTCTAAATTAATTCCGATTCCTCTTAAAAATACGCATAAGAATGAGTATATTTAAGTTTCATTTTATTTATCAAATAATAATAATTATCTATTTGATATAATTTAATTTTTTTATATCATATTAAAATGATTTCAACAATAATAAAAGAAAAAAAATTAAAACACTTACCCTACCACAATTATTATATAATACCTAAAGTAAAATTGAACATGTTCCTTTCTCAATTGCAGAGGAAATACATTGCTCATTGCTAACATGTAATCAGGATAGTTGCTACAAGCAATTAAGGGGGTGTTTGGCGGTTATCAAGGTGAGACCATACACACATTAGATAACAAAATATTGCCACAACTATTGTAACATCCCATTTTTCTTTCTAGCATTAGTTAGTTTAATTATTTTTTTCATATAATATATGAACTGGATTTTATTTCTAGGTATCCTAGTTTTAGGGTTCATAGTCGCTCCTCCCAGCATAGGTAGCTTATCTAGGAATCAAACTTGAGACTTAGAGGGATCTAGCATGTCTTTACTTCGTTATACCAACTCTATGTTAGTAATTAGGTTCAATTATGATTAGGAAAATGTTTAGAAGTAATTAAATGGGCTACAAATTAGAATTAGAGGCTGGAGGTATTTAGAATTGGGCTAAGGAGATTGGGCCCAAAGATAGGTTGGAGGAAGCATTGGGATCCAAAACATTAATCATACATACAATTTGGGGGAAGGAACTACCCATGTGAAAGTTTAACTGGTAAAAAGATGAGACATATAACTATTTAGAATGTGTTCGATCATTGGAAAGTACTACTTTATTGTAATTTCAGTCACGGTACTTGGATAGGCATCCTAGCTCCTGAGTTAGATCATAAGTGAGCCCAACCTCTTTCTAAAAATATAAAAAAAAAAATTGGGCAAAGGAACTTAGTCCCTAAAACAAACACGTCCCATTTGTAAAATAGAACAACCTGTAATTAAGTAGCCATTTATTCGTAAAGTTCTCGAGAGGGCTCAGCCCATACTCCAATTCAATTAAATAAATCCATAAATCAATTAGTTCAAAGTTCCAACCAAGTCATCCAAACAATTCAGGGTTTGTTTAGATTGTTTAGATTAATGTTGGCAAAAATAACTTTTATTTTAACCGATTTTAATAAACTAAAGTTGAGATAAAAATTAATTAATATAATACAATTTATGATTGGATAGATTTTATGAAAAAAGTCTATATGACAAAAACCTTTTTTGATTATATATTAAAAAATTAGTTTTAAAAAAATTAAATATAAAGAGAAGATAGAAGTCAAAAATTAAAAAAAAAAAAAAGTTGCTTCAATTTTAAATGACTCTTGGACCAATAGTCAATGTCTCAAAAGTAATACCAAACTTCATTTTCTTTTATCCAATTAACTTTGTTTTGTCATAATAACTAACTTTTGAGGCTTCCTAACTCTATCCCAGCATAAAAGCCTTGAAGTCTCCATCCAACATTAATATTCCAGAGGTACCGAATCAAATCTCAAATACTCAACAAATTAACTTAAAATTACATATGCCACAGCATATGGGATCCATGAACCTTAACGGATATCTGGCCTCTATTACGAATTGGAGATTTTTACACTATCTTTTAGGATTGATATATAAAGCTACGCTGCACTTGAGTGCCAGAAGCTCCTCAGTATTTTTTTCACCTAAACCCTTTATATATTTAGACATTTTTTTAATTAAAAAGCATGTTATATAATAAAGGACTAATTTAAAAATGTGTAATAATCTCTCGTCCAACATCCACCTAAAATTTAAGGTGCCAAACCTAGAATATATTATTAATTATACACACTAACGTAAAGTTTTCTTTATAACTTTTCGTTTATTCTCCTACAACATTGCATTACAATATACTAGAGTAGGCTATTGAATATCAACGTGTTGAGAAGTTTAAAGTTACCTACCAACCTAGCTATCAATTTACACACAACAGAAGACATATATGGATTTTCTATCACATAAATAAATTATACTTATTAAAAAGGAAGTCACATAAATAATAGATTGGTGACCGACAAAATTAACGGATCTCAAAAGTCTCTTTATGTTTTCTTTAAACCACGCGTGTTCTACACAACCTCTATCTATATAAAGACCAAGAAACTATCCCATGGATCATCATCGAAACTTAAACCAAAGAAGATCTTCTTCTTATCAATCTTGTTCACCTGAATTTCATAATCGATCCTGCAGCCATGGCTTCTCCTGGCGGGAACTCCTCCATTTTTGTAACTTTGCTTCTGGCTTGTCTTGCATTTTTAAGCATGATGAGTTCAAGTTCAGCAGCTGGTCGTCGTCATCTTCTCCAAAGAGCTATGTTTTCAGTAGAACTGCCTGGGATTTCATCATTAATCCCACAATAAATAATCCTCAACCGAACAATGATGTTTCTTCTTCTCCTTTGACAACTGATGATAATAATAATATCCCAAATCTGCCTGAACCCAATATTCCAAGTAACTTGCCTTCATCAATCCCAACAACAACACTGCCTCAACCCAACAACAATGTAGCTTCTTTGACTGCTGATAATAATATCCCAGATCTTCGTATACCCAATAATATTCCAACTAATTTGCCTTCAATTCCAACAACACTGCGTCAACCCAACAATAATATTCCAACTTTCCCAAGTAACGTTCCCTCTTTGACAACTAATTATTATATCCCTAATCATCATCAGAATAACCCTAATACGGTTCTTCCACAGATCAGTTTCTCATTCCCTTAATCCATTAATCCCTTCCTTCTCTCCTTCTCCTCCTTCTAATTAATTAATATCAGAAATAATGGTTCAGTAACTGTCCATTTGTTGCTGATCTTCCTCCATTATCATCCACTTTAAGCTCAATCATTCCATTATGCATGTTTACTTATATCATTCATCCTATATATATATGCTATATATATCACAGCACTCAGCTGCATATATTGTACGCACTTGTAATAGATTGATAGTCTTCGATTTCTTCTATGTTAGGAGGATATGTATGCGGCTATCATTATATTATATTGTACTTTTTTCTGTTTGGTGTGACAATATAATAAACAGAATTATCTATAAATGTTATTACTGTCTACAAATTATTGCTCTTTATTTTTGTTATAGCAGCTGGATCCTTGATGTTCTTGCTTACTATATACTACTTCCAATCCTAGAATATGCTACTTAATTAAAGAAGTATAATTTAAAGAAGTTAAAAAAAACTACTTAATTATAAAATATGCTACATAGTTTCTTTGAAATGAGTAGTTTATAAGTCAAATAAATTAGTTTAATAAAAAAATAAATATTCATACTTTAAAGTTATTCGTTTAGCTTCCTTAATCACTAAAACAATTGTGTCACTCCTTGTTCTGAGTCTTATAATTAAAAACCTTTCTGAGAGTTTAACTATATTAACTATATTTATAACTTTTTGATATCATATTCAAATGGAGTCCGACATAATTTGTTTAATTATTATGCTATATATAGAAAAAGGTCCCTTTGTTCTATCAAACATGTAATCAAGCGAGTTGAATACATCTGTGATTGCTCTTAATTCTAATGTACCGCAACATGTTCAGATGATCAAAAGGAGTATAGCGGAATTAAGGTCATCCTACAAGGAACTAAATTTAAACAAACTGAATGCAATCTACAAACTGAATCCATTTTCATCTTAGTTAAGCTACTCAAACAAAGAGTGAATTTTCCGAAAAAGTAAATTATAAAGCAGCTTAAATCAATGAGGGTAACTCTAAGGAAATGAATAATAAAGAATTTGAATGATGATGGGAATAGCATTATTACTTACAACTTGTTTGACATGTTTCTAATATTGTAACAATATTTTTGTATTACTATGCTTATAGAATAGAAATATATTAGCGATGGAAAGTTGAAGTGTTAATGGACCAAAAGTATCCTCATAAGCAAATTTGTTTTATAGGTAAATAAGCGGAAATTAAAATTTGACTTTTCATCTTTCATTCCTTCACTTAAAGTGTTTTCGATCGATCCCATCATATCGGCTAAGGAATGGTCTACACAAGGTCAAATGAAAATATGAATTGGGGAGGGAATGAATTTCTTACCAACAAACATTGGATTCTTTTCTACAGTACAACATATGGTTTCCCTTGCTTTTCATTTCTATAAACCAAACACAACATTAGTTTGAGAGAAAGAGAGAGAGAGAGAGATTTATCAAAATCCTCCATTCTTAATTATAAGAGCCAATTTTGATAGGGTTGTTGTTCCTAATTATAAAACCCTTTACTAAGTTTTAGGAATAATAAAACAATGTTCCCACAAATACCCCTAATATAAATGATTAAAATCTCATGGCCCATTTCTTATTTGGTAAAATTATAACATTTAATTGAGGGAAAAATTAGAAAGGAGCAAGAATAATCTAGAAGTTAACTAGTCTAACATGTTTTCTTGATATTTATGAAGAAAACGGACTCTTATAATTAGTAAGGGAGGAAGTATTATTGTTTATCTCCTAACGTCATTGGCTGTTTCACAAAGTAAAATTGTTACAAAAAGAACATTTTTCTGTACAAATAAAATAGGTATAGAAGTAAATCATAATACAAACTCACATGTTATTAACCAGTGATTTGGTTATTTTGTAGGGTTTGAATACAACGATACATATTTTAAAACGTCAATATATAATGATTATCAATTAAAGATAATAGTGAACACAAACAATGTACATTTATTAACATTGAAATAAACTTTTTAAAATTACCGAGATATTTTAATAAAATATGTACTAAATTATAATATGATCTTTTATAAGTAAAATACGATGCAAAACTTTCTCAATATTGGATTCGTAATGGTCAAATATGAACAGTATACAATATAAAAGAGCCATTAAAAAACCCCATTGGCTACAGTAAGAGTAGTCTCAAAAGAAGTTAATTCATTATTGTTTAACCAACCCAATCCGATCCAACCTATTAAAGTGTTCTCAACATCATTTCTTCCAAATCTAGAAGATACAACGCCAGCCACTTATTTCTCCATTTCCTCTTGAAGTATTAAATATCAGAGTAGGTCATCCTACGTTTGAATGCTCAGGCTTTTTGTTTACTTTGTTTTCTTTTTAAAGAAAAAAACCCACCAACCACAGAGAATAGGTGAACTATCAAAAGATTTCAGACTTTATAACATATGGTTCTCCAAACCATATACATGACCCCTACCTCTCTATCTATATAAGATCAAGAAATTAACATCAAAACTCAAACAAAAGCATATCCTGATATATCTTCTTCCACTTCTTCATAATTCAGTCATGTCTTCTTCTTCAAGCAAATCCATCATCACAGCTATCATAATGGCTCTCACAGTTTCAAGCATGATGAGTTGCAGCCTCGCAGCTCGTCGTCTTCTTCAAACAACACAACCTTCGATACCAAACATGCCTGGGATTCCCAGTAATTTGCCAAAACCAACAGGATTGCCCCCTTTGCCTTCAATTCCAAGTACCATTCCTCCTTTGCCTACAAATCTCCCAAATCTGCCCAAACCCATTACTTCACTTCCTTCTATGCCTACCATTCCCAATATTCCAAAAGTCCCACAAGCCACACTTCCACCATTGCCAAACATGCCCTCTATTCCCACAATCCCAACTACTATTCCTTCTATCCCATTCCTTTCCCCTCCTCCTTCTAATTAATATCAGAATGAGGTTCAATTGTTGGTGTGTTTATTCTATATTCGGTTTGTTCTTGAAGCATGCCAGCAAATACATCTCATACATATATATTATATTGCCTTATTTCTGTATGTTATATGTCAGTTTGTTTAATTTTTTTTTTGGTTCGGTGTGAAATTCAAAACAGTGTTACATCATTATTGAGGTTATTGTTATTGATTGTAATTTTTTACGTTGTATTATAGATATACAGATACTAAATTTTCGCTCATTATGCAATAATAATGCATAGTATATGTGTCCTCTTCTCCAATTTAATTCTGACGCCTCTTAAAAATAAACATAATGAGTATATTCAACTTTACTTTTTTATTAAATAATTAATATAATTAACTTTTTATGAGGATCTTAGACGATATATAAATATTTTTATAAACTCTTTTCAAGCTCACATAAACGTCTATTTATCAAATAATTAAAATTATAATTAATTATTTGATATAATTTAATTTATTATATCACATAAAAAAGGACTCCAACCAAAAAAGGAAAAAAATTAAAATACTTACTCTCCCCCCAGCCCCCACAAAATACAAATATATTATACAATGCCTAAGCTGACCTAAGGTGAAATTGAACATGTTATCATGAAGGCTTCCTTCTCTCCTGAGCTTGTTTTTATTTTGAATAAGGATTACGCCACCGGAGCATGCAATGACGGAGGCTGTAGTACTTGGTTTCTTTCTTTCTTTTTTGGTCAAAGGTACTTGTTTTTTTTTTTTTGGGTTTCTTTTGTTATCAAAGAAATTTGGGATAGTTTTTTTTTTTGTTATAAGAAAAATTTAGGTGGGTTCAGCACCGGTCTCCTATCAAGGCCAGGGTATAGCCCTAGGACTTAGATAGCGCTTACAGATGACTTACAAGATCGCCTCAGAACCCTCACAATGGTAGTAAAAATTAAACTTGCGTCCTTATAGGATACAAATACATTCCTTACCATTTGCGCCAACTCTCATTAGCAATTCAGGATAGTTAGTGGGTTAAGGGGTGTTATTTGGTTAATTGGGCCCAATGTTGGAAGATAATTGTAAGACCTTAACCTTAATATTATATTAAAGTGTTTAGAGAGGCATCCTAACTCCTAAATACTTAGATTTACTCCTGAGGGTAATTGATGGCTCACCCTGCCTAACATTAATATCGTCTATAAGGAAAAGAGACTTCGTCCTGCTATTAGATCATGGGTAAGCCTAACCCTTTTCTAAAAAAAAATTAACAAAAAAAAATAGCCAGTGAACTACCATAGAATTGATCCTATGATGTAAATTTCTGCTAGATCCCTATATATTTTGAGTTTGATTTCTAAAAAGAGACACTAACAATATGTTGGGAGGAGTAATCATAAATCCTAAACTTAGATAATGTCATTTGAGATCCATTACGTCAAATCATACGTGCAATTTGGACAAAGGAACCTCCCTCTTCCAATAGGATCCATTACGTCAAATCATACGTGCAATTTGGACAAAGGAACCTCCCTCTTCCAATAGGATACAGCATTGGTTAGTAACGTTGTGAGGGGTAGCATGTCGCATATTATATGAGACCTACAACTCTTAGCGGACATCTAGCCTTGGTTACGGATTAGATATTTTTGTACTATTTTTTTGGGTTGGTGGGAAAAATTGCACCGTACACAAGTTAAGGTATGCTAGCAGCTTCTAGCAAAATACTTTATAAATATTTTATTAACCCTTGATATACTTGACTACTTTTTTTATTAAAAAGCATATGATAATATGGGACTAATTATTTAATAATGTGTAATAATCTCTCGTCCAACATCCACCTAAATTTTGGTCCCATCATCATGTTATGAGTCCCACATTGGGGAGTCTCACAAGTAGAGTGTGATTTATAAGTTCAAAGGGTTCTCCCTCCTAACAGACTAGTCTTTTAGGAATGGGCTCTCCCTTTGGGCTTATACTCATCTCATTGGTACTTTCATTGAGAGTCGACTCACTAGAGAGGGCTACCTACGGAGGGTTCTGACCGGTAAAAGGTTGAGTGAAGTGCCGTAGAGTGGAGCCGCCGGGGAGGTCGGCTTTTTCGAGGGGGTGGCATTGTTATGAGTCCCACATCGGGGAGTCTCACAAGTAGAGTGGGGTTATAAGTTCAAGGGATTCTCCCTCCTAACAGGCTAATCTTTTGGGAATGGGCTCTCCCTTTGAGCTTATACTCATCTCATTTGGTGCTCTTGTTGAAAGTAGACTCAGTGGAGATCCTACGGAGGGTTCTGACCTGCAAAAGGACGAGTGAAGTGCCGTAGAGTGGAGCCACCGGGGATGTCGACTTTCGAGGGGGTGGCATTGTTATGAGTCCCACGTCGGGGAGTCTCACAAGTAGAGTGGGGTTTATAAGTTCAAAGGGTTCTCCCTCCTAACGGGCTAGTCTTTTAGGAATAGGCTCTCCCTTTGGGCTTATGCTCATCTCTTTTGGTGCTTTCATTTAGAGTCGACTCACTGGAGAGGGCTACCTACGGAGGGTTCTGACCGGCAGAAGGCCGAGTGAATTGTCGTAGAGTGTAGCTGCCAGAGACGTCAGCTTTCAAGAGGGTGGCATTGTTGTTATGAGTCCCACTAACACAAAGTTTTCTTTAACTTTTCGTTTATTCTCCTCGTAACATTGCATTACAATACTAGAGTATAGATAGATAGAGAATTAATCTTAATATTAAATATTAAATGCAATATATATGTTTTATATTTACTATTTTTTTAACTTGTCCATATAGATATTCTATCAACAATAATAAATATGACAAGGAGAGGTGAATTAAAGAATATTATGAGAGTATTTTAGAAAAAAAATATCATATTAATTAATTTAACTAATATCTTTAATTTAATTAAATTAATTAAATATGTTATACATCTAGATCCGACGAGTACTTAGTAAAAGGAAGGCACATAAATAAATTGGTGACCCGACAAAAAGTTCTCAAAAGTCTCGCTATGTTTCTTTAAACCACACGTGTTCTACAACCTCTATCTTCTATATAAAGACCATAAGAACTATAATCCCATGGATCATTATCGAAACTTAAACCAAAGAAGATATTACTTCTCAATCTTGTTCACTTGAATTTGATAATCCGATCCTCTATCCATGGCTTCTCCTGGGAACTCCTCCATTTTTGTAACTTTGCTTCTGCTTTCTCTTGCATTTTCAAGCATGATGACTTCAAGTTCAGCAGCTGGTCGCGTCATCTTCTCCAAAGAGCTCAGTTTTCAGTAGGCCTGCCTGGAATTTCACGTAATAACTTGGCTTCATCATCATCCCCAACAATTCAACCCAACATTAACAATGTTCATATCCTAGATCTTCCTAAACCTATGATTCCAACTAATTTGCTTTCATCAAAGCTAAACCCAACACTTCATTCAATTCCTGGCTTCTCAAGTAATTTTTCCTCTTTGCCAACTAATTATATCCCTAATCATCAGAATTACCCTAATACATAGTTCTTCCACACATCACTTTCTATATCCCCAACATCTTCCCTGCCTTCTTTCCTTCTCCTCCTTCTAATTAATTATTATAAGAAATGGTTCAGTATGTTTTCATTGTTGCTGATCTTCCTCCATTGTTACCATCAACAAGAGCTCAATCCACTCCATTATGTTTACTTATATTATTCATCCTATGCTATATGTGTCTCAGCAGTCAGCTGCATATAATATAATATTATATATACGCACTTGTAAGAGGTTGATAGTCTTCGATTTCTTCTATGTAAGGAGGATTTGTATGAGGCTATAATTATGTTGTACTTTTTTGTGTTTGATGTGACAACATAATAATAAACAAAATTATCTATAAATGTTCTTACTGTCACAGTTTCTTGCTACTCATCATTAATTGCTCTTTACTTTTGTTATAGCAGCTGGATACTGGCTGTTCTTGCTTCTTCTTTTTTTTATACATCGGAAACTAAAACAAGAGAAACCTAAGTTAATTGGCCTAAGCCGGTAGACTAGATCTCCTGCAGAGACTTGGGACTCGGATAATTTCCATTAGTTAATTCTTGCTCCCTTTTATATTTTCCGTACGAAATGATGGTTTTTAATTTTTTGAATCAATAAAAAGATTAACTTTTGATGATAAAATATGCTTAGTATTATGATTAATCAATTACGTAATTAAGTTTTGTCACTATAAATGAGCAATTTTGACTTAATTTGTTTCCACTTTTATCATAGTGAAACAAGGAATATTATAACTCAGTCATGTATGACTTAAAACCCATCCTGTTAATTAGTAGGGATGAGAAATGTTTTTTATACTCCCAAAATAGTTACTGCTAAGTGAGTAAGGATAATAACCTGTGTTCTTGATTTACTGTTTTTTTTTTTAAGCTTTGACCTTCTATGGCCTGCTGTACTGGATTTTACTATGCTGTTTTGGGTTCGAATCATGGCTATGCTATATGAGAATTTTTTATTAATTGTTTGACACCTTGAAATTACCCTTATGTTCAACCCAAGGGAATTTGATGTAATGGAGGACCAGTTAGACTATAATATGGGCGAAACTAAAATCCCATGATGTATAACAACTTTTATGCCACAAAGCTACCAACTTACTTTTGTTAAAAACCTACAGCAATAAATAAAATATTAATTAACAAATTTATTTTCTTTTAGGGCCATTACACTTTCTGCTGCTTAAAGCTGTGTTTGTTTTGAGAGGGTTGGAAGAATTATGCATTAATAAAAAAAATAGACATGCATTAATTAGTCATTTGATCACCCTATTCCCACAAAACAATTATTCAATTGAAATATGACGATTCCCCCTGCACACTAGTTAAACAGGCCGCTAGGCACTTTTTACCGAGAAATGTTGCCTCTTTTGACTGTTCTTCAATGCTAGCTGAATTCTATCATCTTCCTCCCACGAAGAACATCAAACACACCAAATCTCCCTAATGTTTTTTTATCCTTAATTATATTATACACACACTGTTCACCTCCTACATGCTATGTATATGTATCAGCAGTCTAGGTAATGATGCAACAGAGCGAAGGATTATAAAGATTAACCCCGGCCCATTCTATCTCTCTCCCCCTCTCTCTCTCTCTCTATATATATATATTGATCTCTTCTCTATGTCAGGAGGATTTGTGTGAGGTTATCAATGTACTTCTTATGTATTAATGTCGTTACTGTTTCAACAAGTCTGTCAACTGTGTTTAAAATAAACTAAAATGTACATTAATTTGTTTATTAAATTTATAATGTATTTTCAGTCATTTAAAATTAACACCATTAATCTCATTTACAGAAATTGTTGGTCTGTCAACTGTGTTTAAAATAAACTAAAATGTACATTAATTTGTTTATTAAATTTATAATGTATTTTTAGTCATTTAAAATTAACACCATTAATCTCATTTACAGAAATTGTTGGCTCAATAAATTTAAAATGTGAATATGCAATTATATATTGACATATTAATCTTTAATTTGAAATTTGTAAATAAAAAATATTTTAAAAAAAACTAATGAAGATGTCAATTGATCTAAACTTTCAACATCAGCAACTCATCTTTCAAAATATAAAAATATTATATTAAAGAATTAAATTTTAAACATACTTTGTCAACATTTAATTGTAGAGTCCTTCTTTAAATTCGTTGAGTCAGTATTTTCAGTAAATTTCAGTAAATAAAACTAACTGTGTTAAATTTAAAGGGCTAAACTAAAATTTAATATAATCATAGTGGACCAAATGGTTCAAACATATATTATAGCTATTTAAAATAAGAAAATTTAATTTTTTGATCCTTCAACTTTTAACTTAATTATAACCCAATCTCTCACTTATAACCTAATTTTTCCGTTCACTGGCATGTGCAAGTGCAAGGCGGCTATTGTAGGCTATATAGGCTGAAATTCCAACTCCACGAACTCTATTATAAAATATGGGAGTAACTTATAACTTTAAAGCACGTAAACTTTTTTAATATTTAAAACGTAATAATAAATTACTCTAAATTTTTAAGTTTCTACGGATAACCTCCAATCATCAAACATATATACCCTCTTAAATTTTATGTTTGCATACATGTAATCTCAATAAACTTTGAATTATATAAATATAACCTCTTTACTTTAAGCTATGCCCAGTTAAGGGATAAACAAATTAAAACTAATAACATGAAAGTTACCAACATAGATGTGTAAGAGTTTAGGGAACTTTATTGTAAATTTTTTAAGATGAAGTTATCTGTACATGACATTTAGGATACCGAATTATGTATAATTTAGCCATTAAATAAACGAACATGAAAAAATTATTGATGCTTTCAGAAGTGGAAAAGGAAATGCACATACATTAGTGGAAACTTAATTACACTACAACAATTCATCGTTAAAATATAGTTAAAAGTTTTCAAAATAAGTTGAACCTATCATGTGATCTCGATTAATCCACCAATTTGTTGGCTTCAATTTTAACACACACACACACACAACCTAATTGAATAACCTATATCCTACCATCCGAGGTTTGAGAGTTTCAAGTTAACAACCAACCTACATGTTAGCGTAAAACCAAGATGAATTTTCCATCACACAAACAAAATGGTGAGAGACCTAACTAAAGACCTCCACAAACATATTTTTAAGTAAGAACCTAGAAGTTTTATTTGCCAACAACGATTAGTTCAATTGATAAGGATTTAATTCATACTTTAACCCTAATAAGCTCAGGACTCAACTCACTTGAACTTTTGTATATAAGAAAAGCAAAGATCAAGAGTATTATTTGTGAATAGTAGAAACTAATTAATCTTTATTAGGGTATTGATGAGAATGGATAGACTTCTTCAAACTAGATCTACTCTATGCAAAAATTAAATATTGGAAATTGAACCCCTATACCACTCACAACAACTTGAGATGGTAAATCTCAAAAAATTTCCCTTGTGGTTTTTCTTGGAGGAAATGAAAGGAACAAGATCAAAATGAACTGAGAGAAAATGGAGAGAAGATGTTTTCTCTCCATATATATATTTGGATAACCAGAAGAAAACATAAAGGAAAGGAAATAAAATTCCCAACAACAATATTACCCATATGAAAAAGAAATGTGGGCCTTCGTTTCTCTCCTTTAAGGACATTTTGGAAAGTATTTTTTCTCTCC
The DNA here is from genome assembly GCA_037074615.1 of Leucaena leucocephala. Lineage (NCBI taxonomy): Eukaryota > Viridiplantae > Streptophyta > Magnoliopsida > Fabales > Fabaceae > Leucaena > Leucaena leucocephala. Next base: position 16,956,458 of record CM073549.1, on the reverse strand, counting down.
AAATCTCTCTGTATGAGAACTTTGGGAATAAACATGGCAGCCCATGCTTCTTTTTCTTCTTCCACTACTTTTCTTCTTTTTCTTTTTGATCATTTTTCTCTTACTATATACCTAAACATGAAAGTTAAAAAAAAAAAAGAGATCTATTTTCCATCTTTTTTCTCCTCTACTTTTCTTTTCATCTAAGCATAGGTCATGGTTCTCCGAACCACAAATCCTTCACCTATATATATATATATATATATATATATATATATGACCAAGGCATCATCAAAACTCAAACAACATATAATTAAGCATCCACTTCTTCACCGTCTTCACTCTTCAACTCCATATATAATCCAGCCATGGCTTCTTGTTCTGCAAGGAACTTGGTCTTCATCGTAACTTGGCTTCTGGCTCTCACATTTTCAAGTGTAGCAACGTCTAATCATCATCGTCATACCACGCCGTATTTCCTGTATCCTCGTATACCATTGTTGCATCGCCCAATTCATGTTCCACCTTCCACTCCAAATACTATTATTCCACCTCTTCCATCATCTTCATCTCCAAGCCCTTGAAAATATATATATATATATATATATATATATATATATATATATTGTTATATTATTGTTCGTACTATGCTATAATGAATAAGCACTCAGCAGCATATTATACATACATATATATAGTTATGATCGCCTTTGATTGGTTGCTTTCTTATATGTCAAGGAAGATTTGTATTTGCCCCTTTCTTTTTGTGGCAATTAATAAACAGTGTGTGTTTGTGTGTGTGTGTAACATTATTGGAGTGTGAGTTTATTGCTACTGAGATTGGACTTTGTATTTCTTATATTGTAGCTAGAGGTTAATGCTTGATACTGCCTCCGGTCCTTTTTATAAATAATAGAATTGTGTGGTTTAAGAAATCTATTAAAATTAATTAAAAGTAATATATATGTATAAAATATACTATTTTATCCAAATATGCTCTTATTTATAAGAGGGTAAGTGAGATATATACATGGAGATAAAAAAAGATAAAAAGATAATGTATAGAAAATAGATAATGAGAGCATAAAATCAATTAGGGGTAAAATTGATAAAAGTATACTTAATATTTAAACAACCTCAAACTATATCTTATAGAAAGATGTAAGTACGTAACCAATTCAAAAATTTGAATTTTATAACAAGCACAGGCGAGGTAGTATATATAGTAAAACAATTGTATGACTTAAAGTCTCTTATTAAAGAGATATATTTATCTTAAATATAATATATCAATTTATTTTATTTATCATATCAGCTAAAACTAATTTACTTAATATATAAACTGATATATATAATCTAATGTTATACATAGGTATTTCAGAGAAATAGTATCATATTTGTTATAATTAATAAATTTATCAAATTTCTTTAATTTATCCAAGTTATTTAAGTATGTAGCTCTTTCATTAAATACTAAAGGAATATAAAACTAGATTTATGAGTAAGCACAATTTAAGTAGTCTCCTAAGAGTCAATTAAATAGTCACTTGAATCAGGATTTTTAATAGATAAATGGGGGGTTTTATGAAAAAATTAATTAAAAATATCTAAATCAAAATTAAATGACTAATGCAAGTTAAAAACTGAGAAATTGACCAAAAACGAGTAGCGCAATCAATTACAACCCGATCACCTAAGTTTTAATCTTCCTCAACCACAAATTTAATTGAATTCATTTATCTTTATTTTTTCATGGTGACAAGTTGCCCCTCCTCACGTATAGCTGCTAAATAAGAACATTGATAAAATCATTATCTTATGATATTCACAACTTAGAAACATGTGTTTTGTTTGGGAACAAAAGAAAGAAAAACCTAAAAATTAATTAGATTATTGAATGCCAGCCGAGACTGACTTAAAGTGGTTATAGGAAATATCACAGGAAAGTTTATCAATAACATAATTTAAATTTAAAGTTTGTACTATAAGCAAGGGATGAAATTATCCTTATATAATTAGAAGTTACGTTATTGACATAAAAAAAAGTTTAACTATTTTTCTTTTATAAAAAACAATTGAAGTCTATCTATCTCCAACAAAAATCATATGAACTAAATCAAATTAAAAATTAATTAAAATATATATGAAGCAAATTAAGAAAATGTCAGACGTCTCACTTTAACTGATGTCAAATTAAAAATTACCCTACAAAAAGGCATATGAGACTGTCTCAAATAATAGAAATAGAGTAAAATTTGAGAAAAGCTAGGTACATATGGTGCAAACTATTCTGATATTAAAATACAAAACTTAGGGCCTGTTTGGCAAGGCTCTAAACCACGGTTTTAAAAGGGCTTTTGGCCCAAACCTCAGTTTAGAGAAATTTTAAAACAAACAGACTTATTTGTCCATAAGTGCTTTTGGACAAAACCATGGTTTAAAACCATGGTTTTGAATAAGCTATTTAAAATAGCTTTTTCAACAGTAAAAGCACTTATGGACTATCCAATTACTATCTTAGCCCTACTTTTTCTTACACTCTCTCCTCTCTCCTACTTTTTCTTACACCCTCTCTCCTCTTTCCTACTTTTTCTTACACTCTCTCTCCTTTCTCCTATCTTCCCTCCCTCCTCTCTCTTTTCTTTTTTCTACCTCCCTCCTCTCTCTTACTTTAAATCAAATCATACCCTTTTGGTAATTTACCACCATAAAAAGTCATTCTAAAAATAACTATCCAAATACCTATTTATTCAAAACCATTTTTTTTCCATAAACTCTTCTCCAAAAGTCCTTTTCCATAAGTTGTCCATAAGCCCTTTTTTTTTATAAGCCCTTTTTTAAAATCCTATCCAAACAGGCCCTTAAATAAATATTTATTTCAGTAATATTCCGACTTCTCGTTCCCAATCCAGCATGTGCAATGCCCGGTGGCTACATAGGTTGATATTCCACCTCTACGAACTCTAGTAAGAAAAACTAACAAAAAATTGTTGATACTTTAAAAATATTATGCTATTTATATATTATATATAATAAAAATAATTTAAACTAAATGGATTAATATTTTTATATATTTTTATACAAATATATTTTTATTAGAGAATGTAATTAAGGAACGAGGAACGAAGCCCAAAACAGGGAGAGAGAGAAAATGGGCATGGAGAATCACACCACATTTTAATTCAAAACTTTGAGTTTATATGTTTTTCTATTTTATTATATAAATTTATTTATTAATATGATGAGATACTTCCACATCAACTCAAGTCCACACACGAGTCTTAAGTTTGTGATTCCTTTAATTTTATTATACACTACTTTTTTGTTATTAATATATAATATATCTAATTAATTTAATTAGATTAATTAAGTTAATTAAATTAGACAATATAATATTTTTTTTAAATACCATAATTATTTTCCTTCATTCCCTCCCTCCTTCTCTTGATTATTGTTGAAGGAGTATGAATAGGAATAATTTAAAAAAATTAAAAAATATAAGAAATATGTCTTATATTTATGATTAAGATCAACTACTTAATTAAGTCATATATCAAGGATCGAAGGAATATTACTTATTGAGCTTAACTTTATCGAATGTGAAACTTGTCACATCAACTCAAGTACAATCACATACTTAAACATTCTAACAGAGAATAAATATATAAAATATAATATTTGGAGAGAATGCATATATTTATGAAAAACCGAGCATGTTTTCTTTATTTTTTTATAATAATATATAGTAGGCCATCCTATGTTTGAAAAATTGACGCTAACAACTAACCAAACCCTATCAGTCTACAACAGAAATGCATTTCCAATCTCACAAACCCTATCAATCTCTTTATGGTTCTCCAAACCGCACATACCTTCTACCTCTATCTATATAAGACCGATGAATTATCACTTGGATTATCATCATCAAACTCAAACCAATTAACATTCCTATTCCATCTTCTTCACTCTTCATCTTCATAATCATCCAGCCATGGCTTCTTCTGCTGCAAACTCCATCCTCGTAACTTTCCTTGTCGCTCTCACATTCTCAAACATGACAATGAGTTCGAGTATAGCGGCTCGTCGTCATCTTCTCCAAACAACACAGCCTTCAATACCAAACATGCCTGCAATTATTCCAATTCCAATTCCAACTATTTTGCCTAAACCTACATTAACATTGCCAATCCCATTCCCAACAACACTGCCTCAGCCTAATATCCCTAATCTTCCCACAATCCCAACAACACTGCCTCAGCCTAATATCCCTAATCTTCCCACAATCCCAACAGTACCACAGGCCACACTTCCTCCATTGCCTATGAACATGCCTTCTATTCCCACTATTCCTTCTTTCCCTTTCTTCTCTCCTACTCCGTCTAATTAATAATAGCAGAAAACGGTAAAAATATATTTTTTACGTATACAGTCATCCTATATGCTATATATCCATCAGCTCTCAGCAGCCTTATATGATATATATATATAGACACACACACACTTGTAATAAAAGATCGATATTGTATCCTTATTGATTGATTTCTGACAATAATTGAGCCTATACACTAGTTGAGCTTATACTTTTCTTATGATATAGCCATGTGTTCGTTCTTGCAAACAATATAAATCTTAAAACTAAAGCAGACTATGAAACTCAAATCAAATAGTTCATTAAGCATAACTGAATATGTCACAAGAATAAGAGATTTGGTTTGATTGGATTGATGATCTCATTGAATCAATATAGGATATATATACAGAAGGTTGATCTCATCAACTCCTAAACTTTAGCTACAAGAAAGGCAATTACAAACCTAATTATACTCCTATACAATCATCTAATTAAATCAAAGATAAGCACACAATAACTACCATATAATTTCATTAATAAGGATAAGCACACAATAACTACCATATAATTTCCTTAATACTCCCCCTCAAGTTGGAGAGTGTAAATCACAAACTCTCAACTTGCTACACAAGTATTCGAACTGCTCTCTGCCAAGAGCTTTTGTAAAAATATCTGCCAACTGCATCTTTGTAGAAATATAACAGGGACGAATCACCCCAGCCTGCAAGTTTTCCCGAACAATATGACAATCAATCTCAATATGTTTTGTACGTTCGTGAAAAACTGGATTAGCTGCAATATGTAAGGCTGCTTGATTATCACAAAACAATGAAGTCGGCTCGTGTAGATCAACCTTCAAATCTCGAAGTATATATCTAAGCCACGTCAACTTTAGACAAGTGTTGGCCATTGCTCTGTATTCCGCTTCTGCTGATGAACGCGAAACATTTGTCTGTTTCTTTGACTTCCACCCCAATCTGAATACAATAACCAGAAATAGAACGCCTGGTAGTACGGCATCCACCCCAATCTGAATCACAATAAGCACTAAGTGTTAAATTATTTTCAGATGGTAAAAATAATCCTTGATCTGGCGCCTTTTTAATGTAACGGAGGACTCGCAATGCTGCTTCCCAGTGCGGCTTCCGAGGCATGTTCATGAACTGACTTAGTGTACGTACTGAATACACTATGTCCAGCCTGGTTACTGTCAAGTATATTAGTCTGCCAACCAGTCTCCGATACTTTCTCGGATCATGAAGAACTTCACCATCTTCATCTGTCAATTTTAAATTCTGTTCCATTGGGAAATTTTCTGGTTTCACACCTGATAACCCTGCGTCTTGTAAAATGTCTAAAGCATATTTTCTTTGAGACATAAAGATACCCTTTTTGGAACAAGAAAATTTAATGCCCAGAAAGTATTTCAATTCACCAAGGTCTTTAATCAGAAAATGTTTGAGCAAATGATTTTTTAGCAGCTTGATCTCATGTAAATCATTGCCAGTCAACAGGATATCATCAACGTAAATAAGAATTGCAGTGAACTTTTTACCTTGAGATTTAGTAAAAAGTGAGTAATCTGCTTTTGATTGTATGTAACTAGCTGACTTAACAGTGGCTGCAAAAGTGGAAAACCAATTGCGAGATGCCTGTTTCAAACCATAGATGGACTTTTGAAGCCGACATACCAGATTCTCCCCTATCAGCAAAGGCCAAGAGGTGGAGTCATATACACCTCTTCTTGGAGGGTTCCATGAAGGAACGCATTGTGAACATCAAGCTGGTGTAAGTACCAATTGCGCGAAGCTGCAACTGTCAATAAACAACAGAGAGTGGTGAGTTTGGCAATGGGAGAAAAAGTCTCTTGATAATCTATACCTTCAATTTGGGTATAACCCTTCGCAACCAAACGTGCTTTATAGCGCTCAATTGTGCCATCGGAATGATACTTGATCTTATAGACCCAACGGCAGCCAATGGGTTTGTGCCCCGGAGGAAGAGGGACCAACTGCCATGTGTTGTTACGTTCTAGTGCCGCAAGTTCGGCGGACATGGCTTGGCGCCAAAGTGGATCACGATCAGCTTGCTCAAAAGAGGCAGGTTCTATTTGTGCTGTTAAGAGGGCTAAAAAAGCACGGTGATTGGGAGAGAAACGGGAAATAGATAAATGAGAGGATAGTGGATACCTTGTACCTTGGCGAGAACCTGGTTTCATTGAAGAGTGATTAGCGTGGGAAGACATGTCGTAGTCCTTTTGCCATGCGGGTGGTTGAATCTGTCGAGTAGAACAACGAAGGGGCCCATCGACGGGAGGTACTGGTGATGGAGAGGAGTTGTGTGAGGTGGCGGAAGGTGATGGAGAAACTGGAGGTGTTGTAGGTGAGGACTCGAATGAGGTAGGGGATGAGGACGAATCGGGAATATGCTGAGATGGTAAGGATGAGTCATGATTTGGTGGAAGTGATAATGGTAAAGGTGGTGAGGAATCATGATTTGGTGGAAATGTGGGATTTCGGGAAGGATTTGGGGAATTAATTGGAGATAATATCGACTGGGGAAGGCTATCAAAGGAAACATGTGGAGATATAGGCAGAGTTGACAAATTGGGAATTGATTGAGAATGAAATGGAAATATATGTTCCCTAAAATAAACGTCTCGGCTAACGGAGACTTTCTTGGTGGCTAAGTCAAAAATTTTATACCCCTTTTGTCCATGTGGGTACCCAATGAAAACGCAAATAGAGGCTCTAGAATCAAATTTTTGTTTAGGATGAGTATTGGTCGCATAACATTCGCAACCAAAGACGCGCAAATGCGCAAGGGAAGGAGGTCGGTTATATAGTACCTCGAAAGGCGACTTGTTGGATAGCAAAGGTGTGGGAATTCTATTTATTAGGTAAACTGCTGTTAAAACACATTCCCCCCAGAATTCAAGTGGAACATTTGATTGAAACATGAGAGAACGGGCAACATTTAAAATATGTCGATGTTTTCGTTCTACAACTCCGTTTTGTTACGGAGTATAAATGCAAGAATGTTGGAGTTCAATACCTTTATTTTGAAGAAAAGTGCGAATGGGAATAAACTCTGTGCCATTATCCACTCTGATGGTTTGAACACTTGTTTGAAATTGAGTTTTGACAAATTGCACAAAATTGGTTAATAAAGTTTGTGTCTCTGATTTATGATGCATGAGAAAAATCCATGTACAACGTGTGAAATCGTCTACAATGGTGAGAAAGTAGCGTAAACTAGTGTGAGTAGGGACTTTATGAGGACCCCAGACATCGCAATGTAAAAGTGAAAAAGGGAATTTTGTTGTTATTGAACTTTTTGAAAAAGGTAAACGTGTCTGCTTTGCCTTTGGACAAATATTGCAATTGTTCCCTAATTCTTTATGACCATGAGGAAGTAAACGGGATAGTAAGTTAAAACGAGAAATTGAGGGATGACCCAGGCGTAAATGCCATAGATCGGACGAGTGAGAAACATGGAAAGCAGTCGATTTATTTTCTGACGGATGCATGTAGTATAGACCACCACGCTGTCTACCCGAGCCAATCATCTTCCCCGAAACCAAGTCCTGCAAAATACAATAGTCAGAAAAGAGTAGGATACAACAATTATGATCTTTTGCTAATTTACTGGCTGAAATTAAATTCAAGTTAAAGGATGGGACGCATAGTGCATTTTTTAATACTAAGTTGGAATTAAAAAAATACATTGCCGGTGTGTGTGATTGGTGCTATAGCACCATTGGGTAAATTGATATTTCTGGTATTTGAAGATTTGGGCTTGGTTAAGAGAGATAGGTGGGAAACGATGTGATCCGTGGCGCCTGAATCCAAAATCCAAGAACTTGTATTACTAGAATTAACAGACACAAGAGTTGACGGAATCAAACCTGAGTCATTAGCATATGCGTCAGTATTACCAGAATTAGTGTGATTCAAGGCACTGATTGCTTGTGCCAATTGTTGAATCTGCTCTGCGGTAAATCCTGGTACTGTGCCAAAAGAAATAGAAACATCTTGAGATTCTGTTGCATTCGCTACCGGTTAATTCCCCCGACTGAAATTCCGTTGCCCCTTGATTGGAACCAAGACATGGCCTGGTTGATCTGAATGATGGATGTAGAAAGGATGTGATGGATCGATGGTAATGGTGTTCGATCCAAAAACTTTGGCGTTGTCTGCCATGGCTGTGTAAGAATTGTAGAAAGTGTGGAAAGGTGATAATCAAGAGCACCAGGATCGTTGCTCTGGTACCATCACAAGAATAAGAGATTTGGTTGTGATTGGATTGATGATCTCATTGAATCAATATAGGATATATATACAGAAGGTTGATCTCATCAACTCCTAAACTTTAGCTACAAGAAAGGCAATTACAAACCTAATTATACTCCTATACAATCATCTAATTAAATCAAAGATAATCACACAATAACTACCATATAATTTCATTAATAAGGATAAACACACAATAACTACCATATAATTTTCTTAATAATATGACTTTAGAAAAGCCATGAATGTATATAAAAAGAGAGAGGGTAAAATACGTCGACAGTGCATCCGAACATACACTTCAATTCCATTTTTACCACACTAAAGAATATTATATTAAAACGATTGATTTGCCCGCCCTTATAATCTAATTGTGTATTTCTTCCCTCCCTCTCCAATTCAATAAATCAAAAAACTTAATATGTAAGTCTTTATGATTTTATCTGATTATTAATTAAGTTCCTGTAGTTTCAAGTAAATGATAAAAAGAGAAAAAAATTATAACATTAAAAATAATAAGTATGACATATTTTAAATAAATGTTCAAAAGAAATATTATATTAAAAATTAATAAAACTTAAATTAAAAATTAGCATATATTATATATCAACCAATTTACCTATCATTTAAATTCCTAATTCATTAAATTTCGTTGTATATGCATGCTTAGAAGATTTTTGTAGCCAAAATGTGGTCAAACTTTAAAAACAAAACCTTACTAAATAAATTAGTTTACATAAATTTGTTTAAAATATTTTGAATATGATAACAAGATCAAAATATATGCATTAAATTAAATTTGGATGTTCAATTTTGGAATGCGTTTCGGTGCAAATCTCACTGCAGCAACGATTACCATAATGCTCATCATTATTGCGATCTTCTTTTGTCTTTCATCTGCTTTATTTTTTAGCATATGCGGCTTCCAAGGAAATCGTGGCAAAGGATCCCGAAACTGATTAGTTTGATTGAAAAGTCATGCTCATTACACAGTTTGATGATTATTATTAATTCCTTTGGGACACCTCGAAGAAAACAAAAATCACGAACAGATTGAAAATTGAAATAAAAACCGAGTGAAATTACAACACGCTTTCAAATTAAGTCCCCTCAATCTTATTGGACCAGAATGACTAAACCAAAAGCTTGACTTCTTGAGACAAAACACCATAATCAATAATAAAAAGCTCGTGTTTTATAAGACAAAACTCTTCTTATATATTTATTTTGTACTGTGTAAGGTCACTTATAATAAGCTAATCTAAATACTTGATTAGACAAAAAAAATTGTTAATTTAGATGCGAGTCAAGCCAGACCTGCTTGAAGGAGGCAAATTAAGAGTATATACACTAATAAATGAATCACATTACAATAATTCATCGTTATATAATAATATAGTGAAATTTTTCAAAATAAGTTGAATCTAATCACGTGAGCTTATTCAATATGCCATCTGATGTTTGAGAGTCTCATGTTAAATATCAACCTACCTATTAATTAGTGTATAACAAGATGAATTTTGAATCACACAAACAAATGGACGATATACCTAACAAAAGATCTCCACAATTTTATTTTTTTAAAATACTAGGAGAATTTCTTGCAAACAATAGGGAATAAGCTTTATCAAGCTATTGGAGAAAATTGAGAGACTCATTTTCAAACTAGACTTGCTATATATACAAAAATTGGAAATTCAAGGCCCAATTACTTAATTAGGGAAACAAGAACCCCTATACCATTCACAAGAACTTGAGATGGTATGCTCTGTTTGGACGAGGAGAGGAAATGAAAAGGAAAAAGAAAATGAAACTGAAAAAAAATGGAGAAAAGAAAAAAGTGGAAAGAAATATTTAGAAGTAAAAGCGTTAAGGGAAAGAAAGCTGTGTATATGTTTACATCACGTTAACGATATGGGAAAGGTTTCCAAAATGGGTTGAATCTATCATGAGATCAACTTTTTTTTTGGCCAAAAAGATCAACTTGTTTGAATCCACCGATTTGATGGGTTGATTGTAACATAATCATCTCTCCTGTCAGGATGTAAGTCTCTCCTACAAGAATTCTTTACTCTGTAATATAAATTACTTAGAGAATAATTAATACTTATTTATCGTTTTTGTCCCTATAATTAATGTATAAATGTAACTCTTTGTATTTTTCTCTCTTCTTCAAAACCTCATTTAATATGGGGTAAAAGTTAAAAAAGTTGTGTTAAGGTGTGTCTAGCATCTTGAAATAATTTTACCATGCATTTGAAACTTTAAAATAATTTTTGGGTGCAATCAATACCCTCCGCTAACTTCTATCAATTTCTCCGTTAAAGGTTGTCCATGTAAGCTTGTTCTATTTTTCATGTAATTTTTTAAAATTCACCTGTCAATTTGGAGAAGATCCATGCAAGGAGAATGTTGAAGAAGATGAGTTGAGAGATATGGAAATGGGCGAGGAAGACGAAGGAAAGAGGGAGAGAGAGATTTGGGTGAAGATTACTAGCCATGTGGATACGAGTTTGAAGGATTCTTTGAAAATGTCCAAAACGCCCAAAGATTGAAGCTCATGTTGTTCCTTCATCACACTTCGCTCTGCTATTATTTTGTCAAAAAAATTATTTTCACAAGTGGAATTTAAAGAATAATATGAAAAGAAAAAAGCCTATATTGATAAGCATTGACAGAAATTCTAACAGAAATTAATGTAGGGTGTTGATTGCATCTAAAAATTATTTTAGAATATTAATTGTACTATTAAAATTATTTTAAAATATTGAGCACACCTTAACCCAAAAATTTTTTTAATTTAAATCAGATTTAATAAGTTAACTACTATTTTTTTTATTCTGTTAATTAGTATCATATTACAATATTATAGACCGAACCGAGTACATATATAACTAGATAAACTATTCCAATATTCCAAAAGTACCATATTACAATATAAGAATAGTACATTCGATGTTTGAGAGTTTCAAGTTCATTAATGATCAACCAACCTATCAGTGTACAACACAACATGCACTTTCAATCAAACAAATTGGTGAGGCCTAACAAGATACCTCTAAAGATATTATAGGAGTCTCCATGGACAAATAGTAGAAATTAATGTGTTTGGTACTGAAAACCAAGGACAAAATCTTTTTAACGAGTTATATTTTAACGGTAAAATTGTTATTATATAATCTAAAGGTTATAAGTTCAAATCTTAAAATTTAACTTTTTATTAGGAGTATCAATCCTTCTCCAAACTATATTTAGTGATGAAACCTTTATGCACTACTCATGCCAACTTAATTAAGATTGTGAATCTCCACAAATACTTAAAGGGTTCTCCATAACCACAAATCCTATACCTAATTCTATCTATATAAGACCACAAACTATCACTTGAATGAATCATCATCAAAACTCAGACACAAGCATCTTATTCTTTTACATCTTGTTCACTGCTCATCAACTTCATAATCCAGCCATATGGCTTCTTCTCAGAAATCCATCCTCATAACTTTCCTCGTAGCTCTCACATTTTCGCGCTTCATAATGAGTTCAAGTGTAGCAGCTCGTCGTCTTCTCCAAGTGCCTTCTATACCAAACTTGCCTGAACAGCCAATTAATTCGCCTTCATCATCAATGTCAAACTGGTTTTGTATTTCATGTCATTTTCCTTCAATACCAAACTTTTCTGGTGGATTTCCAAGTATTTTGCCTTTAACACCAAGCTTGCCTCAGCCCAATAATAATCTTCCTCCTTCCCCTACTGATGATATCCCAAATACTCCTTCAATTATGAATAGTGATCCATCCATTCCATCTTCATCTCCTAGCCCTTGAACAATATATTTCGTATATTATTTGTACTATATATGCGATGATATAATGAATAAGCACTCAGAAGCACATTATGCACACACAAAACACATAGTTATGGCCTTCGATTGTTTTCCTTCTACGTCAGGAAGATTTGTGTGAGGCTATCAGTTTTTTTAATTGCTACTGAAATTGGACTTTATATTTCTTATATGCAGCTAGATGTTACTATATCTTTTTTGTGTCGGAATATTCAATCTATATCTACAAAAATGATGGGAGAATTACTCAGAGATCCCATGGGTAAAAATTTATTACAAAAAAAATCATATAAAATTATTAAATAATTAAATAATTCCAAGAGACCTAGAGATAATAAATTTAATTTATATAATTACTAGCTTACTCTTATGCGAAAATAACTAGGAACATGATAACAACTTAGTGCATATTTGGATAAGTCTCAAATCTCAGTTTGGGCCAAAAATTAAACTAACAGTCATGAAATGTCTAAAAAGCTTATGGATTAAATTATAGTTTCAGATAAACTTGTAGGAATAATTTCTAAGTGAGAAAAAGAATTTTTGGCTGTCCAATGACCATTTTATCTGTCTTTTTTCTACTCTCTCCTCTCTCTCTCCTAGCACTATCTCTTCCTCCACTCTCTCTCCATCACTGTGCCGTGCTGCTGTCGCTGTGCCTCTATCTCTCTCTGTCACTGGTTCAGTTGTCTTCTCCTCTGTCGCTGCACCGTTGCTGCTGGGCTTCTTCGTGCTGTGCGTGGACGACCGTAGGGGAAGTGGATGGAATGGAGGTGACGGATGGGTGGACGGCCGTAAGGGATTTGCTTGACGTGCATAATCGAAGGCGAAGCTAACGGCCAGTTCCCTGTGATTAGCGGCTGCTGAAGTGAGGAGGAAGAAGGGTTCGGTTGAAGAAGAAAGAGGACAAATTTGATGAATAAATTTGTGGAAAAAATTTATTGAGGGGAGAGATTTGATGAATAAATTAATAAAAATACTTTATTGAAATAGAGCAATGATTGGGAGGAAGAGCAGAAAATATAAATTTAAAATTATATTTTATATAATTATCATTTCAATTTATATTTTTTTTAATAATTTATTAATAAAAAATTATTCTAGTAATAACAATCTAAATATTTATTTATTCATAATCATTTTTCTTTCATAAAATCTTCTCCAGAATCATTTTTAAATTATTATTTTATTCATAAACTCTTTTTCAAAAAATAAACTAAATGGGCCAAAAAAGGCAAAAGTGACCAAAAGCGACTTCTGGCATTCCCAAACACACCCTTAAAGTGAAACAAATGACAATTAGAAGTATGTGATAATAATTTAAAGTGACACAAATAACAACTGGCCTAGGGGCATGCGATAACAACCTCAAATTATTATTTGTGCCACTTCAAATTGTTATCGTATTAGACCAATTGTCATTTGTAGCACTTCAAATTGTCATTATCTAACCCTCTAGTTATTATTTATCTCATTCCAAGTTATTATCGAATACCCAATAACTTGTCATTTGTTCATAAGTGGAACTTAATAATTACAAAAATTGAATTTATTACCCTCACATCCCGTAGAATTATTTAATTATTTGATAATTTCACAAGAATTTTACTGGATCTGTGAATAAATCTCTCAAAAATGATCTCACTAAAAGTTTTATTAAAGGATAAGTTATATAAAAAAAATGGCAACAGGTCTCGCATTTGCTACATTATTTCAATAATGCTGCCAATCAATTAATTACGTCTATCAGTTCAAATCATATCTAAATTGAAGGCAAAAATAAATCATATTTAAATTGGAGAATTATTTAAAATATTATGGAGGATGAATGATTTCAATTCGGTTAAATAAAATATAAAATAATATTAAATATATGATTTCAACAACGACAACAATAATCATTTAAAGAGATTTTCGATCTGACAAAATTATTGTAATTTATTTTGATTATCTAAATTTCAAACGATCAAGATTCGATATATATTGAATTAATGACTTACTAATTAAAATGGATATACATTAAATTAATGGAAAATTAGGAAAAAGTCCATAATTTGTAAAAATTGAATTTATTACCCTCAGGTCCTTAGGACTATTTAATTATTTGATAATTTTATAAGACTTTTACTGGATCTCTGAATAATTCTCTCAAAAATGATCTCACTAAAAGTTTTATTAAAGGATAAGTGATATAAAAAATGGCAACAGGGCTCGCATTTGCTGCATTATTTCAATAATGCTGCCAATCAATTAATTACGTCTATCAGTTCAAATCATATCTAAATTGAAGGTAAAAATAAATCATATTTAAATTGGAGAATTATTTAAAATATTATGGAGGATGTATGATTTCAATTCGGTTAAATAAAATATAAAATAATATTAAATATATGATTTCAACAACGACCACAGTAATCATTTAAAGAGATTTTCCGTTGGACAAAATTATTGTAATTTATTTTGATTATCTAAATTTCAAACGATCAAGATTCGATATATATTGAATTAATGACTTACTAATTAAAATGGATATACATTAAATTAATGGAAAATTAGGAAAAAGTCCATAATGACCAATGGAACTTATGACTAACTAAATGATTTCTTTACAGTAAATTAATGACCAATGCAATTTATTTTGTTTCTTTCACCACAAGAAAAGTATATCAATTTAATATCTTTTATGACAATGGAAAACTAGATAGATTCAAAAAAATAACTAAATTTAAATATTAGCAAATATTTGATTTAAGCTATAAATGAAAGATCCTATTCATATTTGCTTTCTTTTTATTTTTTCAATATGTATATTTAATATATACTCAATCAATATATTGACGTAGTATCTATCTAATTACCTATCTAACTTATCTATTAATCATAATATAAAACAGATTTTTTTTCCTGACTTTCTTTTTTCTTATAAAGATATTCGCATTAATTACATGAAATATAATTTCCGCCACTCGTTCACAAGTGTAAACCTCGTAAACTCAGAGCTAAAACCCTAGCTGTCTTCTGGGTAAACTCCGATCTCCGATTTCTCCGTTGGAGTAACTGACTTCTCTAGGGATTCCATTATGGGGAGAAATATTCTTAAGAAGAAAGGTGGATGGAAAGGTAAAAGTTTCTCAAGCAATCATGAGGATCCTTTATTTGGCAGCGAATCAAGAAAACGCCGGAAAGTTGATGACGCCGACGGTGAGATAGAAAGCGACAAAGAGGACGACTATGACTTCTTTGGCAGTGGTGACGCCGATGGGGAAGAGGAAGCTCATGGGGCTGAGATGGAAGAAGAAGAAGAAACTACGGATGAAGCAAGGAAGAGAATTGCCGAAGATTATTTGAGAACGGTTCGTGAAATCTCTCGGAGAGAGAAGGAGGAGAGAGAAGAAGATAGAGAAGAGAGTGATGATGAAGAAGAAAAGGAAGGCGAAAAAGATTCAATCATAGCCCAGAAGTTGATACAGGAGAATCAAGAAGAGAGTGGTCGTGTTCGAAGAGCCTTTGCATCCAGGTGAGTGCAGAAATATTATCATCTTGAATTCTGCAATTTTTTAAGAAAAAAAATTACATACAAGTCCCAATAAAATAAATTAACTGGTAATAAGTCTTCTCAATTTAACTTATTACTATTAATAGGTAAACTTGTGCTAAAATATATGGTATAGACTGCAAATTTTAATTTTAATTGTAAATATTGCCAGAGAACTTGTAATAATTCTAGGAATTTAGTAAAAATTAATCTGTTAGTATGCATAGCTTCAACTGATTTTTTAATCAGCTCTTTATAGTTATACTTTTAGATGATTGATAAAAAAAAAGAAAACTATCTAATTAAAAATTAAATGAAATTATAGGACGTGCACATAATTTTTCCCAGAATTAATTAAAAGTCCACTTGCCATATTTGATATTGACTGGTCAAATTTAAAATTTTATACCTTATTCTATAGGTTTTGGCACAAGTTTATGAGGGACTTATTAGTAATAAGTCAAATTTAGGGACCTATTAGTAATTAATTTGACTTATCTGTAATTTTTCTCCTTTTTAATCTACTTTTTCATCAGGGGATTCAAAACGTGATGGTAATTAAAGAGAAATAATAGAACACCCTACACATTTTATGACTTAGCTTTTTTCTATGATACTTATATAGTACATGATGATGAATTTAATATTAGGGTGAAGCAAGAAGGAACAAGGGGAGAATTTAGCCTATTAGTGAAGCACCGACAATCTGTTACTGCTGTGGCCTTATCAGAGGATGACATGAAGGGTTTTTCAGCTTCAAAGGATGGGATTATCATGAACTGGGATGTAAATAGTGGGAAAAGTGAAAAGTATCGATGGCCTAGTGATCAAGTTTTGAGATCTCATGGAATGAAACAACCACAAGGTCGGGCCAAAAGCCACAGTAAACAAGTATTAGCATTGGCTGTGAGCTCCGATGGCCGGTATTTGGCTACCGGGGGCCTCGACCGCCATGTTCATCTATGGGATACGCGTACAAGAGAACATGTTCAGGTATAGCACTTTGTTCTTTCTAGATTATAATGTGATCATTGTCTATGCGCATGTCTAGGTTTAAGCAAAAGCAAGCTATAGCTGTTCAATCGTCTATAATTGGAGAATCATTAGCTCTCTCTGCAATGCAAGAATTCATTATATGGTCTTAAATCCAAGAAAAAAAAATTAATTTGTAATTTGTGTTATGAATGTTGCATCGGCGCTCTTAATAAAATAGTCTTTTAGTGATGCGCTCTCCCTATTAGATTTGTACTTATAATAATTTTGGTGCATTTCATTGAAAGATCGACGTTACAAAGAGAATTATCTACGAAGAGTTCTCATTATTAGGAGACTTAGTGAAGTCCTATGGAATGGAGCTATAGGAGATGTCAACTCTAACATGAGAGCATATTATTATAAGTCTTACATTAAGGAGCTTCACAAGAAATGTGAAGTTTATAAGTTGAATAGGTTCTCCTTTTCAATATGTTAATTTTTTTATACGAGAATAATAATTTGTGTCATGTCTGGTAACATGTGCTTTTAACCTTGAAGATGATTTGTATTGATCAACAAGAAAAAACTTAGACAATATATCGTTAATTTTATATGGCACATTTTTAGCAATATTTCCTACTTTATTAGTTCCTTGCTTTACTTGGACCATGCATTATTTTTAATTTCTATGCTTATAGGTCACAATTATGTGAATTTTACAGGCTTTTCATGGCCATAGTGGCCCCGTTTCATGTCTAGCATTTAGGCAAGGATCTCCAGAACTTTTTTCTGGTTCATTTGATCGAAGAGTTAAGATATGGAATGTTGAAGATAGAACTTTTATGGAAGAGCTGCTTGGCCACCAAAGTGAAATACTCACTATTGACTGCTTACAAAAAGAAAGGGCGCTAACAGCCGGACGTGATCGCACCATGAACTTGTTTAAGGTACTCTTCGTATCTTTAATATAGAATATATTTTATTAACTTAGATTAAATTAAGAAAATAAATTAAATTAGTTAATATCACATATTTTTTTTAAAATATCTTAATCATCTTCTTTGACTCTCCTCCCCCTCCCTTATTTAATTATTGTTGAGAGAGTATAAATAGAGATAATTTAAAAAAAATTAATAAATATAAAAAATATGTCTTCTATTTTGAATCAAAATCAACTCTCCATTAGCTTCTTATATTAAGGATTAGAGGAGTAACTTATACTCGCTCTTGCTTTATTATATGACACTTTCAACTAATTCAACAAACCAATAAATGACAATTAATTCATTAAAACTATCTTAAATTAATAATTTTTTATAACTTTACCTTTATTAATAAGGTTTTGAAGGACAGAAAAAAATACAAAGAATCACATTTAAATATTAATTACTGAGGCAAAACTAAAAAATAAGTATTAATGACTCTCGTTGTATAATACTCCACGCAGTCATAATTATAAGAACTAGTTAATTTTTTTTTTGTAGATTAAGGAAGCAAAATGAATTAGTTAATTATGACAAAAGTTAACTTTCAAAGTAAATTCATATTATATACTCTCAAATCTATCCAAATTAGTCAACTAATTCTGATATTAGTTATAATTAACTAATTTATTTAACTTTCTTAATATATCTAGGAAAAACTAGTTAATTCTTATAATTATGACTGGAAGTACTAGTAATGGGAGGGAGTACATAAGTTTAAGTGAAGTACTGCCAATTGATTGCTTACGAAAACATGTTTTTTCGTCATTTTAGAGGGTTTTTTATGCTTAACATTGGTTAATGATCGAATTGTTTGTTAGGTTCATGAAGAGTCACGATTACGTTTTAATGCTTCGGCATCGTCCATAGAATCGTGTTGCTTTGTGAATAATGATGAGTTCTTGTCTGGATCGGATGATGGAAGCATTGAGCTTTGGAGCGTAACACGAAAGAAGCCCCTCTTCGTTGTGAGAAATGCTCATGCTGCACTACTCACAAAAGAGGTCCAATCTAAGCCAAACGATAATGGAATAATCCCAAATGGTAGCTTAGCAATCATCTTTTCTCTATTAATTTTTTTATATACCTTGTTTTTTCTATTAATATTTAGACCTCGTCTTTCACCCAAAATTTGATGAGTCACACTATTTGTAACACAAACCCTACAGTCATATTTCCTTGATCCTTAATATATAACATATTTAATTAATTTAATTAGATTAAGAAATTAGTTAAATTAGTTAATATGTCATATTTTTTCTAAAATACCATAATCATTTTCTTTAACTTTCCCCTCTATTTCTTAGTTGATTGTTGTTAAGGGAATATTAATAGAGATAATTAAGAAAAAGTTAATAAATATAAAAAATATATATTATATTTAGAATTAAGATTAATTTTTTACTTAGATCATATATTAAGTGGCAGAGAAGTGTATATATCATAGATGTTCCATGTATGTCATTGGCATGCTTTCAGTTTTTTGAACTGAAAGTAAATTTGCAGTTGTTTACCAAGTCTTCATTTAATTAGTAAATTAAAGTTACAGCTTTGTCTTCGATCAATCTGCAGAAAATGGTGAGCACAAAATATCTAAACTGTAGGTCTTTTGTTTCGCACAAAATTTGAGATGAGTCTCACTATTTATAACTCTTATTACAAATACTACAATTTCTAACACCTAGTAGCATGTGATATATTAAATCCTATATTAAGTAGTAAGGATGCTCAATATGGGTATATAAGTAAATTATTTTCTCACCTTAACAACTATTTTTTAGATAGTAGTTCCCCATCTTACTTAGCTATACCTGTCAATGTCATCGACATGGTTTGAGCTTTTTGAGCTGAAAAAGGTGAATTGGTCAAAGTTGCCTATAAAGTCTTCATTTAACTAGTAAATTGAAGTTATAGCATTGTCTTGAATACTGCAGAAAGTGGTGATCATCATTGGAGTTCATCATCAGCTTGTTCATCTTGGGTTGGTGCAGTGAGTGTTTGTAGGAACAGTGACCTAGCAGCGTCTGGTGCTGGTAATGGTTCTGTTCGATTATGGGCAATTGATGATCAAACTGAGCGATGGCATGTTCTTAAACCTCTTTATGGCGTCCCACTGGTAAGCAAATTTTGAAACAATATATTCTATTTAGATGTTATGAAAAAATTACCTTTAACCAAATGCAAAATAATACTCATCTAGTTCTTAATATAAGATCTGTTTAATAAATTTAATTAGATTAAAAAAATTAGTTAAATTAGTTAATATCACATATTTTTACTAAAATACCATAATCTTCTTCTCTCCCTTCTTTTAATTATTATTGAAATAGTATTAATAAGAGTAATTTGGACAAATATTGATAAATATAGAAAATATATCTTATATTTAGAACTAAAATTAACTTTTCAATTAAATCCTTTATTAAGGATATGAAGAGTATTTTTTTCATAGAAATCTCTAAACAATAAATCCTGTTGCAATTAATATTGCAGGTTGGTTTTGTGAATTCATTGGCTTTTGCAAAATCAGCAGAATTCCTGGTTGCAGGAGTTGGACAGGTAAATTAAATCTCTTGTGCGTAATCTATTTATTTATATTTAAACCTCTAATGTAGTTTTAACTATATTGTATAATTATGAGAAGTGTCTCTTGTTTTTTACAGGAACCTCGTCTGGGAAAATGGGGACGAATCCCAGAAGCTGCAAATGGTATTTTTATTCATCCCCTCAAGTTATCATAAGCCAAAATAAGAAAAAAGCAGCCAATTTTTGGGCAATACTTATTTATTTATTTATTATTGTTAAATTATATTTGGCCAAATACATGTAGTTCATATTTATACTTTTCGTGGGGTATATATAGCAACATAAAATTGGAGCTTTAAGGTAAAGTGAGTAAAATAATTTTTTTAGTGTGTATATATATACAGGAATTAGAACCAGCTTCAATTGATCAATACCAAATATTTATTTTTTTCATTATATTTATTATTATTATTTGGTGAGCTCAATGTGGGCTTAGTTCAATCACAATATCTAGAATCAGATGGGCTTATAAAATTTGAGCCCCTTTATCAAGTTAGAACCTTAGGGCCCACTACTACGGCCAGTAAAACAAAGTTGGGTTGAGCTTCTGAAAAACAAACAAACAATAGTTATCTTTTCATATGGCATAATCTTTTCATTCAAATATGGCATTCTCGCAAGGTCTCGAGTTCGAGTTTTAGCGTATGTAAAAAAATTTTGTTAGGAGACTCATCCATCATAGTCAAGTACGTGATACGGGTCGGATCCGGATGTAGTCAGGGTAAAATTCCGGTAAATTGGGTGAGCAACCAAAAAAAATATGGCATTAGTAGTTTACACCTGAGGGTAATAAACAGTTCGCCCTATCTGACATTGGTATCGCTTAGTAGGAAGGGAGATTTGCCCTACCCTTAGATCGTAGGTGAATCCAATCCCTTTCCAAAAATTTTTGTATAAAATATATATATATGGCATTAGTAGGAGATGGTATGGAATGGGGCTCTATAAGCATATGAATTCGATTCTCATTGTTATTGGAGGACTCTTTTGGTAGGCGATTTTGTAAGTCTTCTGTAAGCATTCTCTAAACCCTAGAGTTGTGTACTGGCTTTGGTAGAGGATCGATACTTCACCCATATAAACTTTTTTTGTACACAAAAAAATATTGCATCTAGTTAGGAGTACCGCTTAGGTTTTGTTTCAGTCGAGACGCTAGGGAAACATCCTAACTCCAGAGTACCTAGATTAAAGCCTGAGGATAATTAACTGTTCGCCCTGCCTAACATTGGTATCATTTAGAAAAAATAAAGATTTCTCCGTGTCTTTAGATCGTGAGTGAGTTAGACCTCTTTCCAAAAAGTTTTATATCAAATATGTGTGTGTGTGTTTCATTTAGTTCTAGTATCTATTTATGCTTAAGAGGACTAATAATGTTAATATTAAAAGGTTAAGGTCAACTTTTTTTTTATACAAGTTAAGGTCCATTTTTGTACTAAAAATTTTGTATGGGAGTTATAGATATCATGAAAATTTCTTTTAAATTAATATCGCCTTAAAAATATTAAACAAAAAGAACAAATTGTCACCATAATTATAAAAACTAACATTAATTAATATTAACTATTAATATTTTTAATGATTAAGCGTGATATTACTTATTTTTTTATAATTTTAGAGCGATATTTTTTTTATTAGGTATATATATCTTTATATTAAAAATAATTTTATTTAAAATATTATTAAATATTAAATATTTGTTTAGTATATGACATGAAGGGTTGAGATTGAAATTAAAATTAGACAATACCACATTTTCATATTTGGTACGAGGTAGATTGGAAGTCCTATTCCAAACCCAATCCGATACTACATTACCCAATGCCACTATCTACCTGGTATTGAAAAATAATCATGGATTGCATATTTTCTGACCAAATTTTCCCTGTAATATTTAATAAATTCCTATTTTGTCCAACCCAAACCTCCCTTCCTCCTCCTGCCGATTTCCTTCCTCCACCCACCAGACGCTATTCACTGCTCGCCGTGGATGGAGATGTTGCCACCGGCGAAGAAGCAAACCACCACCGTCTGGCCTAATTCCTCCGTCATCCCACAGCAAACCCGAACCCCAAACCAGTGTTAGCTTCATAAGACCTGTGAACAGAACGAAAATCCTTTAACCCATATGATTGAACCCCAACTTCTGAATCAGATTGAACCACCCACAAGGGTGGACAAGACGGTGAAAATCAAAACCCAAGATTTCGAACCAAGTTCAAACCAGAAAAATTCCCAAAAAATGGAACCCAAGACGTAAGAACCAGTAAAATTGAACAGAACAATCAAGAACCCAGGACCTTCGAACTATGACCAGTAGATGAACCCAAGACGGGGGACGATGAGGGAGAAGCTTCGACGTAGGATGGTGGAGATCTGTGACGAAACTCGACGATGGAGTCCTCTATCCTCCATTGCATGTTGCTTGTCACTGGCGTCCTCGACCTTCATGGGTGCTCGGCGGAGGGCGGCGAAGATGGTTGTGGGAGAGGAGGGGAACTCACCAAATATAATTTTAAAATTTCAATATTACCCCTACTCTCAATCTTAATTTCTTAAAATTTATGTATGTCATACCAAATAAAGTTTAAATATGAAAACATTTTCTAATATAAATTCAATCATTAGCTCATCACGATATCACGTTATAAATGGCTAGTTATTTTCGTTAAATTTAAATCCGCCGGTACTTTTAGGCATTATTTGGTTGGAGATATTTGAAAGGGAGGGTAAAGGAAATATTTGTTTGGTTCAGAAAATAGAGGGGAGGGGAGGGGGGTTTTTTTGTCTCCTTCTGCTCCCCTCCCCCACTCTCTCACCCCTCCAAAATCAGGGTTTTTTGGAGGGGTGAAATTTTTTTGATAAAATTACCCTCCATAATTATTGTATATTCCAGTGCTACCCCCATTTTTCATTGACCTGAGGACCGCCTGGGAAAACACCGCCTGACGACAACGACGCACGGCGACGATGACCACATCACACGCTTCTGCCTCCGCCTCCTGGATGATCCTTCTCCGCTTCCAGTATAGATATAAAGGAAAAGAATAAGAAGAAAGTGTGGAATGCTAAATCGATGAACCCATGAACCCAAGGTAAAGACAATTTGTTTAAACCCATGAACCCATGAACCAGCAAGCCACGAGTTCGAGAAGTAGAAGAAAAAAAAAGGTAATGTCGGCAGGTGAGCTCTGCGTGCACGGATGAAGAAGAGAAATAAGGTCTTGTTTGTGTTATTTTATTAGGGTTTGTGATGAAGGAGTACAAGTAAAATAAAAAGAAAATTTAAATAAAATAATAAGAGTATATTTGACAATTTATAATAAACTCCCCTCACCTCCTCTCCTGAACCAAATAAAAAATATCTCCTCCCCTCCCCTACTTATCTTATTTATCCTCCCCTACCCTCCCTTAAATTAACTTAACCTACTCTCCCCTTAGTTGAACCAAACATAGCCTTAGGGAGATATACGATATTAATTTAAAAAAAAAAATCTAAATTGCTACAGTCTATGCAAAAAATTTTAATATAAAATTAAACTTTAACCCATATAAAAATAGGTTGATCTGGCTCACCGAAAAGACATTAAATTGTTATGACTGACCCAAGCAGTCATATAGTTACTATTATCTGCAAAATGAAAATAGGCCAGCCCAATATGGGTTATAAAGATGCCCTCAGGTCCATTCTGTCTAAGCCTTTATTTGGTGGGAGGTATTAGGTGATGCTTATTGTTTAACTAACGGATTGATCTGAGTGGTAAACGGCTCAATATTATTTAAATAAAATCTCGAGTTCAAGTCTTGACGTATGTAAAAAATTTCTGTTGGGAGACTCACCCACCATAGCTAGGTGCTAGACAGGAGTCAGATCCAGATGTAATCGGGGTAAAGCTCCAGTGAACCGAGTGAAAAAAAAAAACAATAGTATTGTTTATAAAGGATTAAAATTAATTTAAGATATAGGATATAAGAAGATTATTTTAGAATCTAATGTAAATAATGTTGTTAATATATTATTAAATCTAACTAATGATAGATGTAGCTTATTATTATCATATATACAACTTCTACTAAAATTATCATAGAAAATTAAAAATTTAATATATAGTTACGGGTGAAAATAAAATGACTGACGCGCTTGCAAAAGAAGAATTAGCTAACAAGGCAATTTTAGTTTTTTGCCCTTCTCATTTAAGAGATATTATTGCTTCTGAAGGAGATAATCCTTTTATAATTTAATTCTTTAGTCTTTATTTGGGCACAAAGTCCTTTCTTATGACAAAACAAAAACAATGGTGCTTGGTGGCTGTGCGTGGTGGCTGTGCCTGGTGGTAGATATGGCATATAGATCAACTGCGAAATTTGAAATTTGTTCGACTCTTAAAGAGTATCATTTTATTGTGTGCTTAGGGAAGTATCCTAATTCTTTAGTATTTAACTTTACATTTGAAGGTAATTGACAACTCGCCCTGCCTGCTTAAAAAAAAAAGGATGGTAGGTAAACCTAAACCCTTTCTAAAAATTTTTATATCAAAAAAATAAAAAATCAACTGTGAAATGTGTTTTAAGGTTATAGTATCTCTTCCTATTATTAATATAAAAGCTATGTAATTAATTTAGATAAATTAAAAAAATTAGTTATATTAATTATTTGTAATAAATATAATTTGATTTTTCTAAATATCATTTTTATCATTATTATTTTTAGATATAAACTCCTTAATGTGTATAATTAATAAGGATTGTTTGAAAAAAATTATTAATTTAAGAGATAAAATAAATTTTGATCTTCCAGTTTTGGACCCAATCAACTCTAATTAAATTTTATATTAAAAATTATAATAAGTAATATTTTATTTTTATTAATTGTAAGAGACGTTATAGTCTTTTGATATTTAATTCCTCCAAATGTGATCATAGGTATATTTTTTTGAGATAATTTTAAATGTATAGTTAGACATTAAATATGGATTCATTTTTCAGTATAAATTTTAACCTCAATTTTTATCAACGAAAAAATAGCATATTCTATTAGATACTAAATATTTCATTCAAATTTTACTCTCTACCTAACTTTTTTTTTTTTTGTTATTCACCCAATTTATTAGAGTTTTATCCTGATTATATTTAAATCTGATCTATGTCGCGTACTTGACTATGGTGGGTGAGTCTCTCAACGGAGATTTTTTATATATGCCAAATCTCAAACTAAAAATCTCGCTTAAACAATACTGAGCCGTTTACTACTCGGATCATCTCAGTGTTACCTAACTTACTTTTTAAAACTTCATTTCCAAATTCATTTCCGTGGGCTGGCTCAGGGTCTTGTGTCCGAGAAGGACACAAAATTTATAGCTATTTGTGCTTTGAGTTTAGTTGCTTGTACTATTTCACTCACCGCAGATTTTTTATTGCACTATGATATTGTTACCAATACTTGAAACTCTGTAACTTTCAGAGAGAAAACCGTAGTTTAGAAAAAAGTTACCCAATTTTTTTTAAATCCAATTTTCACCTAAACTATATTTTTAGTATAAACTATCTAGACATTTATGTTTTTTAGAATATATTTTTTTATTAAAACTATAATTTTAATATAAGTTAGGGTTATTAATTATTTTAAAAATCAATTCTCTATAATCTAATAAAAAATTTACTTGCGTTAACAAGTCCAATCTAAAGGAAAGTGACTTATCCATTTTATTTATTTTATATTTTTTTTCAATTTGAGAGACAATCCTCATGAAACATACTTTTAGAATAAGAGATTTGCGATAAAATCATGTTACATAGAATACCAATAATAAAGTTTCATAAAAACTGAGAATAACAATATAAAATTAAAAGTATAAAGGAAAACCATTTTACAAATTATATATATATACATATTTTCTTTTAATTTTTAATTTAATATTTATATTATTTTTTTCATTATTAAATTTTTTAATTTTATTATATTACTACTATTAACCTTTATAAATTTACTCCGTTAATCTTGTTAACCCTTATATAAAAGTTAATTATGTTAATATAACAAAATTAAAATATTTAATAAAAAAATAAATAACACATATATCAAATTAAAAATTAAAAAAATATATATATATACTTTTCAAATAGTTTTCCTAAGTATAAATAGTATATCCAAATCAACAATATATACAATGAACTCTGTAATTTAACATAATTATTCATTATAAAATATAATTGTCACGATTCACTTTATTAAACTAAAAAATGTAGTATATATAATTGCTTATTATAAAATGTATTTACGTGGGTAGTTGTGATTTGTGAAAGCCAAAATTGCATTTGAAAACAAGGGAACCAAAGTAAATAAACTAGTCCAACTTGTATTTTATATTTATTACGCGATTAAGAAAACCAAAGTAAGTAGTGAAGATATTGGAGATTCGAGGAGTACGAGGGTGAGAGATGTCACTGTCCGAGGCAGCCAACAGCCATGTCTCTCTGTACGGGAAAGCAAATTGATTAAACCTCAAAATTAATTCAGTTTAGGATGGCTAGCTACCCACTTGTCCTTCCTTTTTACATGTTACCCAATACCCATATGTTCTGTTTTTTTTTTGGTAAAATCTAGACTATATTTTTTAATTAGAGATTAATAACCTTAACACTAAAACATAGAGATTATTAAAATAAATTTTATTTTTTAAAATATTTTTTTTATATAGTTTAGTTTGAATTTATAGTATTATATTTAAAAAATTTAATTATTTATCAACTATATAAAATTTTGTTGGTGCCATATGTTCCTTTTTACTCTTTTAATATTATTTATATTTATATAATAAAAAGAGAAATAATTTTTTAGTCATGTTCATAAATTACGTCATTAAATTTTATATATAAATATATAATTTTATTTTTAATTTATTATTGTATAATTTTAATCTCATAAAATATAATATTGTATATTAAATATAGATAAAATTAAGAAGTTATCCAATTTTAAAATAGAGTTAATAAAATTTATAATTTTTTACGGTTTGTATAAAATATATTAAAAATAACATATAAATAAGATAAAGGAAACAAAATATAAATATCACATAATGTTGTTTGAAAAGTAGGTTAATATTTATTAGACATATTGAATATGTATAAATTGTAACTTATTTCTAAAAGCACGCTCTTTTTTTTGAAAAAAGTGGGTGAAAAAAGAATAAGCGGTAAAAGAAGTAAGAGAAAATATGTAAAAAAAAATGAGAAAAATATATAATCAACTGAGAATAAAAATAAAAAAATATATTAAATGTTTAGATATTTTCAAATTATATTTTATAAAAAATATATTTATATTCTCACAAATTAGATTAATTTATTATTAATAATGTTAAATACCGAAAGATAAATAAAAAAAGGAATATGCCTGTTTAAAAAATGGTATGTTATATTTTTTAGGGCAAAAAAAGAAAAGATAAGAAAACTGCAGAACAAAATCCCACCTTTATATAGCTTGCCCATGATTGGAAATTCTGAAGTCAGTCGCATCCTAGCTAATCTGCTTATTTCCATCTTACCTTCTTCTCTTCCCCTGGGCGATTTTGTTCTGAATTTTAGGTTTTAATTAATATCACTGGCTCAGATCAACAAAGAGATCAAACAAGGTAGGGGACGAAAAGGGAAATTACAATTTTCTGGGTATTTTCTGATCTCTCTATCCCCCCTCAGCTCACGTTGGATCTCTATTTTCAAGATACAGTAACTAAGTTAACTGATTTTTGTCTATTACATGGTTCCTTTCATTCACTTTCAGATTTTGAAGTTCTGTTTTTTTTTTTTCGTTTTCTGCTTAGTCGACAGCCATACCCAGGAAAACCCTAATCTCTCTTCAACATTCCGTTATTTTCTCTAATCAGAATTTTTCTCTGCACTTTTCTGCATCTTCCATAGTATATATCAACTATCTGCATCTTATGTTTTTGGGCATATTAAACTTCGAAGTTTCCTTTTTTTTTTTTTTTTTGAGAGTTAGTATTTTCTCTATGTAAAACGAAGCCCTGCAGAAATTAACTTTGGCTGATGATTGATTTTTTATATGTTGTGAATTTGTGTGTGGCTAGAGAGGGAAATCATGACGAGAAAGAAGATAGAGATAAAGAAGATCGAGAACATAGCAGCGAGGCAAGTAACATTCTCAAAGAGAAGAAGTGGGCTTTTCAAGAAAGCTAAGGAACTTGCTATGCTTTGTGATGCTGAGACTGCTCTCATTGTCTTCTCTTCAACTGGAAAGCTCCATGACTATGCAAGCTCAAGGTCTCTCTCTTCTCTTTAAATTAATTATATAGCCCTTCGTTATCATGTATGTACATTGTTGTGTGTGTGTGTAGCTTTCCTTTTTATCTTATAGACTTCAATGTCTATCTCTATATAGCCTACTTCTTCATCTTGATTAGTTAGGTCCTGTACAAAATCTTAATTTTAATTTAAACAATTGCCAATTGGGTAATACATTCCTGAGTACTACTTATCTTTAGAGAAAACAAATCATATATAACAGCAAAAAAAAAAAAAAAGCAAAAGGAATAAATATTCATGACAAACTTAAATTTTGGTTAATTAGTTAGTACAGTTAATTAGCCTTTCAATCACTTGCGGTGATATTTCTTTATTATTAGTTTAAGTTTGGCGTTTTTCACTAGATATACACTAGATATAAAAATAGTTAGATGTATAATTTAATTAACTGTTAATATTTAATTAAAAAATTAATTGTTTATCTATTCTAAATTATTTGGACGATATATAAATTAAATCTGAGCTTATTCAAGAGGTTTTGATATGACTTACTTTTAATTAAAGCACATTTCATGAATTCAAGTTATTGCTACAATTGTATTATACGCTGCAAGAAATATAATTATTTACAATATGATTGCAAAACCTTTTGCAGCTACGAAAATTTTGGAATATTTACACCATTTGATTGATAAAGTTGTTTATGAATAATTATTAATATTTTAACATTCTATTCCTAGAATATCATCAAGGGTTGTAATGAGTATGTGAGATTAACATTTTTTATGTATTATCTATGTATGCATTTTTTTAGGGAGAATATTTATATATGTTTTTCCTATAACAAAATGTATTGGAAAACATTAATTATGATTAGAGAATTGTACAAAAATAAGGTAAGACGATACAAAAAATATCGAATAGGAGGTTACTCTCTCTCTCTCTCTCTCTCTATTTCAAAGTTATTAATATATACAGAATTTTCTCTGACATACAATTACCAAACATGCAAGAAGATTCCGACTGTTAGTAAATGTTAAGCATTGATACCAATTGTCAAGTGAAACCACATTATGATATGATTTAAAATTACAGCTGCTCTTATTGATATCACTTGTTGAATAAAAACAGTATGATACCAATTTATGAAAGATATGGCCTTTGAAAAACATTGATACCAATTGTTAAATGAGAAATCATTGATGATAACAGTTTAAAACATAGATTTTTTTTACGTGATACCAAATGTTATGATGTAAAAAAAAAATTTGTTAAAAGTATGCAGGTCAAAAAATTTGAGGTGAAATTTTAAAAATGATAAAGCTATAGCACGCCATGAAGATGTGTTAAAGATAGATTCAATCATCAAAACTTATCAATCATGCCACACTCTCCTTTAATGAATACATATGACAATAAATTTAAAAGATAAGGTTTTAGAATGTTCATTTATATTTGACAATTCCTCATCTTCGTCTTCTTTGTTCATCGTCGTCGTCATCATCATCTTCCTCTTCCTCTTCTTCTTCTTCATTGTTTTCTTCTTCCACTTCTTCTTCTTGGTTCCAGCTTATGGTTACCAATTGTTAATGTTTTTCATTCCAACTTCTTTTAAGCTCATAGATACCAATGTTATCTTTCTTCTAATATGATGCAGATGCTTGGAGCATTCTTGATCATTCCCAACTCTTTAAAAAACTTGAACTTATCACATTGCTTGTTGTTATAACCATTGTTATCACCTTTCTTCAAGTCAGCATGCTTAGAAACCTTCAAGTCAGCACTATAAGCTTCTTGGAATCAATAAGAGCATAATCAAAATCAAATGATACATTACTCCTCCAATCCTTAATATATGACCTATTTAACTAATTTGATTAGATTAAAAAAATTAGTTAAGTTCGTTAGTATGTCATGTTTTGTCTAAAACACCTTAATCATCTTCCTTAACTCCCCCCTCCCTCTCTTAATTGATTATGGTTGAGGGAATATCAATAGGAGCAATATGGAAAAAAGTTGATAAATATAGAAAGTATGTCTTATATTTAGGACAAAGATCAACTCTCTAATTAAGTCTTATATTAAGGACCGGAGGAGTAGTATAATTTAAGAAATAAGAGAATTTATATGCTCAAAAGCAACATATGATTATGCATGCAAATTATGGAGGAAAAAAATCTTTGCAAAACAATGATACCAACCATTAAACAATTTTTGATGCCAAATTATAAAATTTTTATAAACCATTGACACTAATTGTTAAATAATGATGCCAATTGCTTAAAACTACTGCAAATCAACCAAAGATATATAAAAAATTTGACACTTATGTCAAGTTTTGAATGAAAGGAGAATTTTAGATAAAAAACAGAAAGCAAACTCCCCCTTTGGAAAATGAAGCATAAGGTTTATATGATTTGAAAACATTAATGCTTCTATTGAAATATGTCTTTCAATGCAAACTCTCAAACCTTAAAACATGAAGACTGAAAATCTTAATTGTTGGTCGAAGGTTGAAAAACTCAGCTCAAAAGAAGGCCTAGAAGTATTTTAAAAAAGCGAGCACATATCGAGATCACAGATATTCACAATGTTTGAAGGGTTGAGTACATCATAAACCTGTCTTTAAATGATATTGATACATATATAAACATAAACATATTAGTGTAAAAATGAGTAAACAAAGTGCATATGCGTCATTGCTATATTCTGCAGTAAGAATTTGGGAACTATATGATATTGTAAAAAGATCATCCAATAAGACATATGTGATTCATTTAAACAAAAATGATTTAATTAATAATCTACCAAAGGAATTCTGAGATTGTTTTTTTTCCCCTGTCTCAAGTATGCAGCAGATAACTGAAAGACATGATATCCATTTAGGCATGCCCAGATCAGATCAACCATGTATTGATTTGCAGGTAAGTGATTAATTTCTTTTCTGCAGGTTTTCTCAAATGATGATTTGGTGTCACATCAGTTAAAACAACGAAAATGGAGATTTTACCACAAACAAATATATGTCATTAAAAATTATCATAAGTTTATTTGGCATTGAAGTGAAAATGCATTATATTACCTCCGATCCTTAATATAAGATCTACTTAATTAATTTTGGTATATTAAAAAATTAGTTTAGTTAGTTATTTGTAATGATTGTGAGTTGATTTCCCTAAAATTCTCCTTTAAATTATGTGCATTTGAATTATCCTTGATAGGAGCCCCCTTCATATGTACAATCATATAGGGATACTTTAGGAAATAAATTAAATTTTGGGAGACAAAGAAATTAGGATATTATATTTAGAACCAAAGTATACTCTTTATCTAACTCTTATATTTAGGAGAGTAGTACTTATCACCTCTATCAAACATATAGCCTTTAATGGTATTACTAGTTTTCACCTTTAACTTGCGAATTCATTATAATGTTATTATAAGTTATAGCAAGTGCATAATACTTTGTGCATGGTTTAGAGTATTTCATAATTATTCTGCATGATTCTGAACCTAAATAGTTCTTTTCTTGTTCTATAAAAATTTCAACCTTCTTACATCAACCAGCTGATGAAACAAAGAATCTGAGCATTCTCTAATAATGCCTAAATCTTTACATTTTAAAGTGCACTGTCTCTAGCTAATTCTTAATATTAAAACAATATAGAAAATAAAAACCAGTTAGTTGCATGAAGTGACAACATATATAATATAAGAAGAAGAATCTGTTTTTATTTGTTTATGTTAAGGATTTCATGCCAAGTAGCAAGTTAATCAAGACTTAAATCTCTTCAAACTTAAAGATCCAACCCCAGGACCCCACATTTCTTTTATCTGGGCAAAGAATTTCACAGACATTGCTTAATTAAACTGATGGAAAATCACTGATGGATTTGCCTTGGAAAACTTTTGTTGCAGATTGGAAGGGAAAGCTACAACAAGCTGAGCCATGAAATTGCAATAAAGACCCATGAACTGAGGTATGCTTATACTGCACAATAAGTATTATGTGTATGTACTACATTGTATTAAAGAATCAGGGTTCTTCAACTTAAACAGGAAGTTGAATGGGGAAGAGTTGCAAGATTCCACAATTCAAGAATTACAAAAACTTGAGGAACTGCTTGAAAGGAGTTTGATGCGTGTCTCAAAGTCAAAGGTCAATTTGTTTCCCTTATACCTCGATTGGTATGCAGAAACTAAGATTTTAAAGGAAGCCCTATCTAAAACAAATTTCTATAGTTTGTTTTCCCTTGTTGTTGGGATATAATGGTTATGTTTTGCTGTTCCAATTGTAAAAAAAAAAAAATATATATGCATCAATGCTTGACGATTATTATGTATAACAGTTAAGTAGTAGACGAAAAGTAGTTATATCAAAGAACTGTCAAGTATGTGACATTATTCTTCGATTTTTTTCCCAAAGAACCATCAAGTAAGTCATTGCACCAAAATTGTTTCGAAATTGATTCACTTTAGGAATGTTGAGGTGATTTGGGTCCCTCTCCTGCATGAAAAATCTTGGCAGTCAAATTGCTACTATATTAAATCCTTTTTGTGTACTTTTTCATCTAATAAGATTATAGTTTCTTGAGTGTTTCAGGATAAAGCAAATGTAAATGAGACCTTCGAGCTCAAGAGAAAGGTACGTTATCTCATTTGAATCATTGATCTATCCATACCTAGCTTTTTCAATTGCTTTAAATTAACTAATAATAATTGAGAAACAAATAAATTCTTTTATTCATATACTAAATTAAAGAACTAAGTTGATCTATTGAGTGCTTTAATAAATTAAAACTAAAGACACTATAAATTAATTTGTTGAGAAAAACAAGAAGAATTATTCAAGCTTACTTTTCATGATTCTTAAACCAAAATTCATCAATTAATGATTCCTGTTGTGTTTTTATTAAATGTGGCAGAGGATAAAGTAAAAACACAGCATTGAACATAAGAAACATATAACTAGAGAAGTACGATGATGATGATTGTTGTTATTGTTGTTGTTTGGTAAACAGAAGTATGAGTAATTTCATAATTCATACTGATTGCATAAGAGGTTCATACTACATAAGAACTTGCAAACAATGAGCTTCTTCCTTATACATTCAAATATATTTGAAGCCTAAAACCCGTATAAATTGGAGGCTAAAGGAGGTTCTAATAAGTTCGATTTAAAATTTTTTTTAAGTGCAGTTATAATTTTTTT
Source organism: Leucaena leucocephala (assembly GCA_037074615.1). Classification (NCBI taxonomy): domain Eukaryota; kingdom Viridiplantae; phylum Streptophyta; class Magnoliopsida; order Fabales; family Fabaceae; genus Leucaena; species Leucaena leucocephala. Next base: position 16,922,438 of record CM073549.1, on the reverse strand, counting down.
TTTGAATAAATACTAAATTCCATTATCTCAAGATATTGATACAAGCAAACCTGTACACAACTTAAGCTCCTTCATCAACTATTACCTCATGATTAAGAGGTGGTGGATGGAGTTATAAAATTTCAATCGGGAGAGGATGTAGGATAAAAGTGTAAGTAAAATTAATTAAAAAGTTAACCCCACTTTTATAATTTTTTTAAATTAAACTCATTAGAATCTCCCCTCCCCTTCACTCCCTTCCTGACGACTAAACAGAAGTGAACATGTACTGATCAGTTCACCGTTCTTTAAGTCTGTTCCTGTTTAATTCCCATGACTAGGAAATAAGCCTTCTGTTATTTTAAAGGCATCCATCATCATCTTTTCCTTTTGAATTCATCTATGACATGAGCATTATTGCTTCCTATCAAAAGGAGATAATCTTCATAAAAAGAAATGATCACAACATTAGAATTTAATTTGTCTGTGCTTAACATAAAACACTGCAGGTTAAGTTTGCTGCAGCTCAATAATTTTTAGAGTTTGTATTTAATAATAATGTAGTGGACATTGACCTAAATCTTTGTTCTAAAATATATATTATTGAAAAGTCTCCTTAATTAGTATATATAATACTCTCACTTGTCATACTTATAAGAGTTAGTTGAATTTTTCAGATAGATCTAGGAAGTCAAATAAATCAGTTAATGATGATCAAATACAACTCCTTAAGATGAATTTAAATTATATAATCTCCAATCTACCCAAATTAGTCAATTAACTCTTATATTAATTACAATTAACTGATTTTTTTGACTTCTTAGATCTTTCTAAAAAAGTCAACTAACTCTTATATTTAGGATTAGAGGTGATATATATTGTGTGTGTGTGTGTGGGTTATTAAGAGGTTTAGAAAGGATACATATGTCTTGCATGCCAATAACGTGTCTCACCTTTAGAAGGTTTGATATAACAATTGAATCCCCACTACTTAATTTTCATCAGGTAAAATATTTTTTTTTTAATTAATGAAATGCTTTTGGTAGTATCCCAAGTTTCAACATATGCTGTTTATTTTACATTAATCTATCCCTCAAGTTTCAACATATGATTCAGGGAAAGCAACTGATGGCAGAGAACAGGAGATTGAAACAGGTGACATGTAACCGTATATGTTTTCCAGATCCTGCTTAAATTTATTGTCTCTGTTAATGATTGCAAATGATAAGAATGCCTATGTTTCCAGGTAACATATGAACAAGGGCAATCATCTGACTCAGTGATTTTGTCCAGCTCATCTGATACTCATCATTCTCAACACTTTAAAGATTTTGATACCTCTCTCAAGTTGGGGTTTTCTTGATCATATACAATATTTAATCATATATTTGAGTGTGTGTGTGTGTGTATTTGGATTGAGGAGCGTCTAAAAGAAAATGATAGGATTAAAATCAATTGAGCAAGTCAATTGTTTTTGGTACAGAAAAGAAAAATATTCCCTTCCTAATTATAACTTTCAGTTCGCAACAGGATTCTTATTTTTAAACTGTCTGAATTAATATTTGTAACTCTTTTTTTTAAAGAAATTAAAGTCCTAGCTGTCGTTAGTTCATTTTTTTATGACTTAAATGCCATTCTCCCAAAACTGTTCAGTTTAAAAAAAAATAAAAGCTTCTTGTTATCAAATGCACAAAATTTGCAAGTTTTAAAAGATTGGTTATCATTTTGTTATAATAAAGTTGTAAATTTTAATGGAATAATTGTTAATGAAGTTTTTTATTTGACAAAAACAAAAAAAAATCCTCATATGCTAATGAAGTTTTAAATTTCAAAAAATTAGTTGTAAATTTACTATAATAATATTATAAATTTGAAAGTCACAATCCTTCTTTTCTGTTTAGTCATGGGGTACCTTACTCTTTCCATGATTAGAGAATCGATATTTAAACTGTTTTTTTTTATGGAGGTGTTATCACCTCTGTTATTGGTTTAAAGTCACAATTCTAGAATAACAAATTCACGTCTAATCTTAACCTTATGAAACTTGTAGCTTGATTGGTACAAGAACAAGGAATTTTCGTTTTTGTTATTTGAACAAAAGATTACTTCGTTATAAATGAATTCTATAGCTTTCTTATTAATTCTTATTATAGTTATTCAATAATAATAAATATGTGTTTTCTAATTTTTTTTTTTAAGCCAATGATGCAAATAACAGCTTTTATCTAAAAATAATTTTTTTTGTGCTATTTATTTTTCTTTTTCATAGTTCACACCATACCGTTATCTATAGGACACCTAAGTTGATACTTTTTGGTTTTAAAAACAAAAAAATCTTAAAGGGTCAATAACAACCCCAACATCATAAATTATATAAAACTTCTCTCAACTTAAAATCACATACAAATAATTTCTTTAATATTTAAAACTTAATAATAAATTCTCTAAATTTTCAAACCTATAAGGAACCTTAAACTCTCAATTTTAATTTATACCTCCCTAAACTTCCTTTCTTATACATATAATTCTCTCAAATTTTGAATCAATGGAAAGGGGCATTCAGTACCCTAAATTAATTTTAGAGGAGCAATTAACACCCTAAAATATTTAAAGGTATAATTAACACCTCAAACTAATTTTTGATAGAAATAAAAATTGGTATAATTTTACTTTTTCACTAATAGAAATAAAAATTTATATACGTCCATATCATGTAAGCTTTTTATTTCAACACATTATTTTTTAAAATACCATATATGTCATATTGTTTAAAAAAGAGTACTGAATAAATCCTAAAATTGATATTATATAAAATTTATATGTAAAGATTAAAAAATTTTATGATTTATTTAGTACAATTTATTAAAATAATATTACATATGTGATATTTTAAATAATAATATGTTAAAATAAAAAGTTTGTGTAGCATTTATCAAATAAAAATTTGTGCTTTTATTAGCAAATGGGCAAAATTATAACAATTTAAATATTTTAGGGTGTTAATTATACCTCCAAAATTAGTTTGAGGTACTGATTATACTCTTAAATATTTTAGAGTGTTAATTATTTTTTTTAAAATTAATTTGTGGTGTTAAATATACATTTATCTTTTGGATTATATACAGATGAAACCTTTAAAATTCTAAGTCATTTATATATAAATAATGAACAAAACTAATAATGTAAGATTTATCTATATAAATAGAAAAGTTAAAGGATATATGTTTTATTTACCACGTAAGTGGAGGAAAGTTTATATGATTTAGCATAATAATAATAATAAAACTTATAGAGGACCATGAGGGTACAGATTGTCCTTATAAGTCTGAAACACGAAGCATTCAAGAAGTGTGCCCTTTTGTACGGCGAGATGACCACAAAACTTTGACCCCCTTCATGGTCACTTATTTTCTACTTTTGAATTCTTAGAAGATGTCATTTCTCTACAAACTTTTTTGGTTGAGTCCACTTCCAATCTTTTTAAAAATAACGTAGTATTCTCTAATTAATAATTTAAAAATTAATTCTCTAAAAATATAAAGATTATAAAATATTTTTTTATATATACGATTTGGTTTAAACTAAAATTATCGTATTTAAAAAATTTATTTATCTATTAATTATGTCAAATCTTGTTATTTCACTTACAGCTAATTATCAAAGGATTTAAGTCAAAATTTATCATTTTTTTGTTATAAATTTTTTTTGAAAAGGGTTGGGCTCACTCATAATCTAAGAATAAGGTGAAATCTCATTTTCTTCTAGGGATATCAATGTCTAGCAGAGCGAGCTGTCAATTACCTTCAGGCATTAACCTAGGCATCCAAGAGTTAGGATACCTCTTCAAGCATTGCGACTAGAACCACAATAAAGTGGTACTCCTCAAGAATCAAATAAGCTCTAATAGTCACATATCTCACCCCTTCGTTAGTTAAACCCACGGACAATAAGTAGGTCAAAACTTATCAATTTTTTTTGTTAGAAAATTTTTTGGAAAAGGGGTTGGGTTATCCACGATCTAAGGGTAGGGCGAAAACTCCTTTCTTTCTAGGCGATACCAATGTCGAGAAAGGCGAGCTGTCTATTACCCTCAAGCGTAAACCTAGACACTCAAGAGTTAGGATACTTCTATAAGTGCCGTGACTGAAACCACAATAAAGTGATATTCCATAGAATTAAAATATATTTCAAATAATCGTATATCTTACCACTTTACTAATTGAACCCACAATACTTATCAATTGAAATGACAGATAGGCCTTACAAAATATGAGACCTTTAGATCAATGTCCAAACCATGTACGGCCCATTACTAAAGAAAGTGAAACAAAGTTGGGTTGGGCTAGTTTTGTAAATACATAAGATTTTATGTCTCCTAGTAAAAAATAAGCTCGGATCTCATAAGAACGCGAATTCGATTCTCAATATCATTATGAGAACTCTTTTAATAGATGATCTCGTAAGTTTCATATAAATATTCTATGAGCCCTAAAACTGTGTCCTAAATTTAGTGGGAGATCGATGCCGAACCCATTTAAATTTTTTTATTAAAAAAAATGGTTTCGTTAGTTCACTTCTTATTCCATGAACTATTACTAAACATGTTATATATCAAACAAGATATTAAATATTTTTTAAAAAAGAAAAGAAAAAACTCTCAAATCACGCACACAAAAAAAAAAAACTCACATGAAGAACATTGGTCAAATTTAGGGGATACAGAGAAACACCTTCTTAATTAATTAACTAGAATTTACATCAGAAGAGATAGCTGGCAACTTTATTTTGAAAATAAAGATTCTTATCTGCTTCATCAAATCTTAAGAAAACAAGGTTAGGAAAAAGATCATGAATCGAAGCAAACTAGACCATTTCTTATGAACAATTAAGTTATAGGAAGTATTTCTATTTTTAAAATGTAATTTTTAAAAATATAATTTAATTATGTTATCATTTAAAATTACGTTTATCCAACTCCAATCTAAAAGGCACTTAGAATTGCATTGGTAAATGTAATAAAAAAATAATTGCATTGGTAAAGCCACAATGGCTAGTTATATATATATCCCCACTCGTCTTGGAATATTAAATAATTTCTTAAAACTTCTTTTAATTCAAATTATAAGAAATAAAGAGTTTATATTTGATTCATTTATTATATTATTCCAATTATATTTTTATTAGAAGAATAATCACTTTTCTTAATCTTAATAAAAGTAATTATTTGTTACTTATTATTGTTCGCACTGAAAGTATACGAATCGTAGTAAAGTGATAAGAAAGATCATTGGCAAATAGATTTGTATTAAGAATACAATCAAACAAAGACGTTTCGCATTCAATTAAGTTGAGCAAATCCAAAGCATGATTGGTGTGTGAAATGCAATTTTAAAGTATGAAAACTTGAAATTAAAGATGATTAAGGACTTTTTCATGCAAATGGGCTTGAGATAATTTATCTCCTTATTTCAATAATATTCAATCAAATCCTCAATTATACTTACTTGATGATTATGTTAGCCTAAGGGTACTAATTTACTTACAAGTACTTTTTAAAATTTTTAAATAGGTGTTTAGTTCAATAAATGCCTTAATCTCTTAGTTAATTAATTAAACTCTAATTTTAATTGCAAATTATGACTATATGAGATCAATAACTGAATTTTTATCTCAATAATAAAATTATCCATTCAACTTGCAACTTCCATGTTATTACATGATTAAATTTAAGTTATATACTCAACATAGCTCTCTTAAGCATTAAATGAACTTAACAATCTCATTGATGACTTATTAACAAAAAGCATTAAGTATATAGTAGAATCAGCATAATAATATAATTAATCACAAATATAAAGAATAGGTTTATGTATATAATTTAACATAAATAAATGTCAATTTACTCAAGGGTATTTAGTCTAATAGTTGACCAATTATATCACAAAGTGAGAAGATTAAAGTTCGATTCCTACCTTGTTAATAAAAAAATTCTAGAAAGAGACGTCCTAATCATAAAATCTCAATATGAATTAGTCGATTGTTTAAGTATTTAATAATAGGATATATAAAAAATATTAGATATTGGGTATCCTGAAGGGTTAAAAAAAACAAAAGTCAATTTAATGATATGTAGGGGTGCTCACAAGACCAAGATGGCCCCTGTCTATGTTATGTGTTGGGAATTGGAAGACACGCAGTGGAAATTAACTTTAAAAATTTTTCCATTCCCAGCCAGGATCTACCGAATGTGTTTAAGTCAAGGAGAAAGAAGTGTTACCTTCGCTATTCGAGCTTTGGTCGCGACCTCAGTGTCCACTAGTCGCGACTCCTCGCCTCTGGAACTTTCAGTCGCGACCTCGTCAGCTTCTAGTCGCGACCTGTCGCCTCTGGAGTTGTTAGTCGCGACCTACTCTACTTCTCGTCGCGACCGGACGTCTCTGGAGTTTGTAGTCGCGACCTCGTCAGCTTCAAGTCGCGACCTGTCTCTTCTTTTCGGATTTCTGACGTTCAGATGCCCGTATGGTAGCGACCTCAGTGTCAATAGGTCACGACCTTACTTCGTGTCTGGTCGATCGTAAGAAGTCGACACTCAGATCGGCTTCCTCTACTGGTATCCACACGAACAGCGTTCCAATCGCGAACGACGTGCTAGCGCCTCTTGTCTCTCTAGGGCTTTCTAGAGATTCCGTACTCACCGTCTCTATTTCGGCAGTTTCTTATCTGCAAACCTTTTGCACTCTCCCTGCCCCATTTTCTCACGTCTGAATGTGTGTGTAGAGATGTGTTGTGTGTAGAACCCTAGCTCCTAATGTCAAATATATAGGATACTATCGGGCTTTTAATTGGGCCAGGCTTCAGAATTAATCTCATATTAATTCTGAAATTAATACAATATCATATATTGCATAATTTAATAAGAAATTAATTAAATAAATATGGTTTTTATTAAATCCGTCTCACAGATTTAATTGACCTATTTATTTAATTTAAAATAAAGATAAGACGGAATTATATTTGATTTATTCTCATAAATCAAATTTGAGATATCTTATCAATTTGAATTTCAAATTCAAATAGATCATATCCATTTAAATTCAAATTCAAAAGTGATAGAGATTTAATTTATCCTTATAAATTAAATCTTACAAATATCTCTTATATTATATATAATATATATATATACTAATTTATATATATATAAAATATATATCCACCCTAAATTATTCATTGAATCTAGACATCTCTTAGATTCAATGAATCTGGACATCATAGCTCGCATTGGGTTATTTTGTGTGCGACCTTGTAGGTCCATATGAAGTTGGCAGTGAGCCAGTTACTATACTGACCCACAAGTCGTAAGCGGTCTCTAGCAAGGCATTACGACTACCCAAAACATATGAGGATCGATAAACGATGTAACCTTTCATACAACCATATCACGTCTCTTTTGTCACACGATATTTAGGTCAAGGATGAGGCATGGAGAACGTCATCCTCCTGTTCCTGACCGTTACTTTCTCGATCCCTGAGTAGTCTGAATATAGAAATGGAACTACCTTTCCATTCCAGTATGGCCATACATTTCTCAGACTCACTCATCGAGGGGCCCAGTAATATCTTTCTACGAATGTGAGGGACAAATTCCATCTTGACCATTCATATTCCTCCGCATGAAAAATCACTAAGCCCGAGCATAGCCTTTATGATCACTCGGTCAAAAGTGACTTTTGACTAGGTCAAGGCTGAGCGTTTGTCATGTAGGAATCTATGATGATCTCAGGTCAAAGGGCATAGTAACATGGCTTGTATATGAGAGAAGCTTATGACTTGACCCATGCAGCTCTCTCATAGCGGGTCGGTCCAACACCCTATACTCTTACATGTGCTTATGACTTTGATTTATATCTCTATATATCTTCAAAGTCATACTGATCTTATTTCATCTCTGCTCCCGCATAGATGACCGACCAGGGACATTTAGGATAAGATCACGAGTTATCCAAGGATTGTCATCATAGTAAACATGCAAATAATATGATAACACAATTAAGAAATTCATAAATCAACAATATTCATAAGATAATGATTGGCCCCTAGGGCACAATCTCCAACATTATGTCCACAAATTTTTTATTTTTTCATGTCTTATTTTTAATTATTTATAAGTAATGTTACTCATTTTTATGTAAATTGGGCAATTGATCCATGATTAACTATTACGTGTGTTTCATTTGTTGTACATAATTTAAGAAGTGAGTTGTATTATTCATGATTTATTAATTTTTTATATTATATATAGATATATACATTTACAATTTTCTAAAAAGATATTTCCTCCTATTTTATATATAAAATATAAACAATCGAATTATGTAAAAAAATTAATTAAAAATAATAAATACATAAAAATATATTTTATTTTTTAGAAGTACACTTAGTTATGGAAGGAGGGTGAATGAGTTAAAAAAAAGAGGTATGTGAAAAATAATTAATATGATAAGATAACATGTAAATGGAGATATAAATAAAAAATTGGTTAAAATTTTAGACATCCTTTAAGTGTGACCTATATAAATAAGAATAATTTATCCTAATAATTTGTATTTTATATATAAAACCAAAAGGAGTATATTTATTATATATAGATACATTGGTAATTATAAACTAAAATTGTGCTTATACGGGTAATTGTGAAAGCACTGTCGTTTTTGAAAGCAAAAGAGAATATCCGAAAGTGATTAGAATCTATGAAATTATGGATTCTTATAAAAAAAAAATTAGACAGTTTTTAAAAATTGAGTTTAAAAATTTATGAAAAAATATTTAAAAAAATGAGTGTTTAAATAATTATTAGCAAAAAGACTCTTGTGATTGATATGAGTGTTTAAATTACAAGAAATAATATAATTTTATTAAAAATAGAAGAGAGGAAAGAGGAGAGAAAGTGGAGAAGAGAGAAAAGAGATGGTGGAGAAGATAAAAAAGAGAAAATGAAGAAGAGAGATGAGAGAGGAGAGAAAGTAGAGAAGAGAGAAGAGAGATGAGAGATAAGAGAAGAGATAGAGTGGAAAAGAGAAATGAGAGATGAGAGAGGAGAGAAAATATAAAAAAATAAAAATAAAATAATAATTAAGTAATTTATAAGCTCTTTTATTATTTTAAAAATTAATTTTAGTAACTTATTTAAAATTTTAATTTTAAATTATAATTTAATCTAAAAATTATTTTAAATAAATATAATTTTTTATTTTAATTTTTTTTAAATTAAAATTTAAACTAATTTTTTTTAAATTAAAATTTAAACTAATTTTGTTTTTTAAATTATAGTTTGATAGTTTTCAAATACACACTATAATAAATATACTACCAGTTGCACTTGTATTATAAATTGAAACTAGTAAGGGGAAAAAAAAGGTATTCATTGAAGATATCGGAGATTCGAAGAGTACGAGGGTGGAAAATGTCACAGTCTGAGGTAGCCAATAGGCATGTCTATGTGTACGATAAAGCAAAAAAAATGACCATAATAATTAATTAAGACAGCCTGGTTGGCTGCCCACTCATTCAAAGCTTCACTTTTATTTTATTTTTTGAAAAAATATTATTATTTAATGAAACAAAATTCAGACGAGACCCCACCTTTCTCGCTTGCCCATAAATGGAAGTTCTAAACTAATTGCCGTAAGTCGCATCTTTATCCAATTAGCTATATTTCTTTACTATCTTATCACCTGCTTCGCCCTCTCTCCCCTCTCTCCTTCTCTCTCTGAATTACAGTGTGCAATTTTGAGCTCCAACATTCCGGCACACAAAAGGAAAGATAAGAAAAATCTGAAAAAGGTAAGTGACGAAAAAGGAAACCAGAATTTTTCTGACGTTGTTTCTGATCTATCTTTCATTTTTGATCTCGCATTTCATGCTACAGTAGTAACTCAGTTCCTTTTTTAGTTTTTCCACTTTCAGATTTCTTCAGATTCTTCGTCAAGCTCTGGTTTTTTCGTTTTCCTGCATTTCCAAAAGCCGAACCCAGTAAAACCCTTATCTCTCTCTTCATTTTCTTTTCTGGGAAATTAAAACTCAATCTTAATATATATATATCTTCCTTCCACAAGCAAATTGTCTGTTGTTCTCGATTCGATCTGATGCTTCTTCTTTTTTTGCTGAGTTAATTTTCTCGGATTGATTTTTTATGTTGTGAATTTGTGTGTGGCTAGAGTGAGAAATCATGACGAGAAAGAAGATAGAGATAAAGAAGATCGATAACATAACAGCGAGGCAAGTGACATTCTCAAAGAGAAGAAGAGGGCTTTTCAAGAAAGCTAAGGAACTTGCTACGCTTTGTGATGCTGAAATTGGTCTCATTGTCTTTTCTTCCACTGGAAAGCTCCATGACTATGCAAGCTCAAGGTCTCTTTCTTCTCTCCAAATAGCTTTCATCTATCTTCATATATATAACCAATGTTAGTTATTTGTGTAAAACCCCTTGACCTGCATTAATTTCCAATCTCTTGATTTTATATATGTTTTGATGAGCTTTGTTTTCAATGCTTTCTTAGCCATTTTAGAGAGAGAGAGAGATAATATTTTTCTGTAGAATCATATGATAGATTCTGCGAAAATATGTGAGGATCTAAACTAATTATGAAGTTTCTCTGTGCATATATGTGCTGGTACACAATTGATTAGTCAAATCTTGTACGAAATCTTAATTTTAATTAAAAAAATTTCCAACCGTGTGATAACAAATTTCTGATTTAGGTTTTGAAACTAACATATATAGAAGACCAACCAAAAGGAAAAATGAATAAATTATAAAAGCCTTTTAATGCGGAAGAAAGTTTCAATTTCAATGGATATTGTGTTACTCAAAGCACATTCCAAGACTTTGTTAGATTATATTGAAAGAAAAATAAAAGGAAGAGGCAAGGGTCAAAGGAGAAGAATCATCGCCCTTGATTTGGTGGTAACACTACTACAAAAAAAACATTTTTCAATATAGTTATACTAAAAAATATCATAAAAAAATAGTGACATTATTGTAAGTAATTTTTTTTAAATATTTTTTACGATGGTGTGAAAAATACTTTTAACAGTAGTTTCTAGAAAAACTATCGTTAAAAGTAATCCAATCGAGTTTAGAAAACTCGATTGGATTAAAAGTATTACTTTTAATAGCGGTTTTAAAAAAACGATAAAACTATCATTATAAGTGATTGGGGGAGTTTTTAAAAATTGCTATTAAAAGTGGTTAGAAAGGACTTTTAATGGTTAAAAGTCTTCTAAAAATTTAAAATTTTTTATTCGATTATAGTTTCACTTTAAACAGCCATTTGTGGTCTCATTCCTTTACCCCATCATGACAGACTTGCACAAAGGTCATTTTTGATGTTTTTCTCCTATTTTTTGTGCATATCTCCATCATTAACGTTGTTCTCTATCGTCGTTCTTCATTGTGAAAGACGTAAATCACCTACTTCATCATTTATTTTTATTACTTTTTCGGTTGTTTGTTGTTTACAAACTGTAATACATTACATAGGCTATCATTCTTGTATTAAAAGCTTATAGGTCTTCTTTTCTATTCGCCATCTTTCTCTTCACTCCTTCAACCTTGTATTCGTTTGAATCTCTTCAACATTTTGTCAAAAGGAGCTTAAAGAGTTTTAATAGCAAAAATTTTCTATATCTTTAACTTTTTCGCCAGATCTGCAACTTCTTCCCCAGATTCGGTCCAATACTTTTAGTGAGACTAACCGTGGGGGCTAACAATAGGTGGTGGCAAATAGATCTTGTTGGAAGGAACTCGAAGAGTTTCAATGGAAGAAGCTTTTGCATCTTTAGTTTCTTTACTAGATTTTTTACTTCTCCCTTTAGATCTGATTTGATCCTTTTGATGAGCATGGCCGAGGTGACTGATGGTGGGTGTAAGTCGAGGAAACCTAACCATTAACGGCATTTACAAAAGGCCGTTAAAAGGTTAACATACAACGGCGATAGAATTCAGTCACACACAAAACCTATGTGAAATACCATTTTCAAAAAGCCTTTTTTTTCTAGTAGTATAAAAGAAACAACACTGCAAGTTGTAATATATTTCTAAATTGAGAAAATTAAGAAAAAATCCTTTGTTAAATTTTTTTGGTGAGAAGGATTTAAATTAAAGTATCGGGTACTCTATATAAAATTTGTAGAATACTGGTACTTTCTATATTAGAAATTTATCAATTCCTTTTCACATAATAAATTGATGGAAATATATTTCCATAGTCCATGTTAGAATAAGAGACATCTAAACACAGTTTAATTTTTAATTAGACGAAAGATGAATGTTTGAACACTAAATATTAAGTGGGAAATGCATGATTTATTGAAATAGACCCTTAGACTTTTTTTTGTCACAATATTATGGGATTATTCCAATTGTATAATTCAAGTCTTGAGCAATTGTGATTTGCAGCGTATCAAAAGATCTTGATCAAACAATATAACATAACTAAATAGAATTAAAATCAAGAAGTTTGAATCAATCACCCACGATCTTGTTTTGAAGAACTCATACATACAACGAAGGACTTCGAAGGCAAAAGAAGAAAAGATCACTACTCAGATGCTTTTCCGTTGTAACTAGAACCTTCACCTAAAAGTTGTTGAAACGGGTGAGATACGAATTTCCTGGTAATTGGGGAGAACTTTTAATATAACCTTAACTGTACAAAACATTTGAAACAACAACTTAGGAGATGCATGATGTTCAATTTACCTACAACTCTGCCGTCCATGAATAAATCATGGTTTTACCATCGCCCTTCCACGATTATGGTTTAGGATTATATTTAGGTTTGGGCTTGCATTTCACCTTCTACAATCCATTTGACTAAGTGCCTGTTTAGAAAGAAAGAAAATCATAGTTTTAAAAGAGTTTTTAGCTCAAACCTTGATTTGAAAAAATTTCAAAACAAACAGCCATATTCATCCAAAAGAGCTTTTGGACCAAATCTTAGTTTAAAACTAAGGTTTTGGATAAGCTATTAAGACTGGCTTCTAGGAAAGTAAAATAGCTTATGGACTACCTAATTACTATTTTATCCTTATTTTTTCTTACACACTCTCTTCTCCCTTCTCCAACCTCTCTCTTCTCTCCTATTTGTAATAAAATCATATCCTTTCTGGTAATTTTCCATTTACAAAAATTCTTTTAATAATAACTATCCAAAAGCTCTTTTTTAAAAGCTGTCAAAAAGCCTTTTTTTTCATAAACTATTTTCTAAACTCTTTTCCAAACAGCCTTATGTTTAAGTGATGACCATTACCCAATTACCTTCCATTTTTGGGTTGACAGATTATGATTTAATTTAGTAAAGGGTCACAATCGATCACGCTCTCCTTCTTTAAGATAGTAGTTTAGAATAATGGATCATCATCATGTGGCGATAAAGAAACTAATATATCCAATTTAATAACCAATATATCCTATCGAAACCAATAATACGAGACACTTATAAGCTGACACTTTAATCATAGGTTTTCTTAAAGATTTCTATTAAATAACTTGAAAATCTTAAGTAAATTTTTTAAATTAAACTTTTTTTCCTTCCAAATTTGAACCTTTGTTTAAATCCTGACCTGATTTAAAAACTTTTAATATCCCAAGTTCTAAAATCATTCATCATCTATCTATATCCACTATTTTATCAAACTAAACTTAAACTTTAGTATACACATTACAATTGTGCCATCTTTATTGATGACACCCCATATTTTCTTCAAAGAGTCAGCACTTTTCTTAAAGGAGGTTACATACTCCATCATCCATCGTACATACACATTAACAAGTATATATATCTACAAGCCTCACTCGGCTTAAACAAAATATGTACAACTCCTCTAGCTACTCCAACTCCCACCTTCTTTACTTTATTTATCTCTGCCTCTTGCCCTTGAGCTACTTGCCTTTGCTGAATATTGTGGAAGAAAATGGGTGAGATTTAAAGAATCTCAGTAGTAACATACAATCCTTCATACAAATATGCATAATTTACAACAGCATGCAAAATAAGCCATGTAATTTCTCCAGTCAACATAAAAGGTTGACAACTATCATGTACGTATAGATATCTGAAACAGTGCTCTCTTAGCAACTGCTAGTCATTACTCTTGCGAGCAACTAGTCATCAAGACTATAATGATGCTTCACGTATGTAAACCATTCTTGCGCGTGTAAAATATGCTTCACACATATAACTATGCTTGTGCATGTCATACTAGGCTTCACCGCATATAAACCATACTTACGCATGTCATACCACGGCACAAATAAACATGCAGAATCAATACATATAGATATGAAGATAAATAGTCACTACCTGGATCTCCTTTTTCCAATTTACCTCCTTTTCCTTTCCCTTTTGATGGGTCTCTAGGTGGGCTTGGGCAAATATCAAAATCTATATAATTATTTATGTAAGGTTTATTAATACTTAAACCTTATTACCAAAACACTTATATAATAACTTTCTTCATAATCTAACTAACCTCCTTAGTCCTTAATCTTTTATTTAATCTCTCTCTGTTAACCTTTAGAGTTTAGAAAATTTTAATCCTTTATTCTGATCCTAATTGTTCTTTATGACATATTTATTTCTCTTTTGGGCGATATAACTCTTCGGAAGGTCTCTATGACTGTTCGTCGCGACCAGAGGAAGGTTATATCGCGACGAATGTGAGGAATCTCTCATACCAATATTCTGAAACCGTTCATCGCGGCAACAAAAGGTCTATGTCGTGACTAATAAAGGAAACTTATCTGACCAAACTCTCTGTGATAGTTAGTCGTGACTAGAGGAAGCCTACGTCGCAACGAACAAGAGAAATTGTCTATGTCCATGTTTTCCATGACCGTTTATCGCGGTGAGGGGAATCCTACATCGCAACGAACAAGGGAAATTTCCTCTGACTAAGCTCTGTATTTTTTAGTTCCATTTATACAAAACACATGCATGTCACTGTCATTCCATGAATCAAAACCCAAAACGGGTTAAACGCTCAAGACTCACTGATTTTAGCTTGATTAAACTGTTTTGAAACCTTGAGCTTTAATTTTAGAGAGTACTATAGAAGTTTACAAGATCCAAACTATAGACTCCTCTGTTCTTAGAAAACACAACCCAAACAAAAGACTTCACATACAACAACCAACTCTCTTGATCTTAATTAGATTTCATGTTAATAAGCTTAGTACTTAACTTTTTCTTCACTTACTCTTAACTTTTTCTTCACTTACTCAATTCTTACACTCTCCCAAATATCCATCTTTTAACCAATCCCAAAACTTCAACATGCAGAGGCCAGAGGTGTCAAAGGTATAAGAAGACGAGGAAAGCTTACCCTGATCAATGGAGTCGAATGCTTAACCTCCTTCCTTGCTCACTCCTCTATCGTCACTCTCAGGTCCTTCTCCAGTGCTCTGTCTCGCTCTCCCACTTGTGCTCTGCTCTCTCTCTCTCTCTTGTTCTGCTATCTTCTCTAGGGAAGAATGAGGAAGGCAGATAAAATGAAGATGTCATTAAGAAGGATGAGGAGGAGACAGGTGGAAATGAAGGAGAAGAAGGGAGTTACACGTGGAGAAGAGGGAAAGACAAGTGGCTTGAAGAAGAATAAGAGAGTGATAGGTGGAAATGAAGGCTGAGGTGTCTACACTAGAAGAAACCATATGGAATCTCTCTTATAAATCTTTTTGCGACTGTTCGTCGTGGCAAGGGGAAACCTATATCGCGGTGAATGTAAGGTATCTTAAGAAATTTCCTTAATTTTCCTAAAATTTTTATCTTTAGAACTTTTTAATTTCAGGAAAATACTCTTGACTTCAATAACCCCTTATAAATCCCTTTTATCAAAATTTGGGATGTTACATAATCAATGCATTATTCAATATTCAAGACTTAATTTTCTTTCAGTGATAGAGCCCCCTAGTTAGCATCCATTAACACTTCAATTTTTCTACTTGGTCCCTTTTTTAAGAACAAGCCATATATATCTTGGGGTCATCTTCAAGTATTGAAGAATCCTAAATGTTGTATCCAAGTGCTACTCTTAAGGATTCATGAATTGACTAGCAACGCCAACAAGAAAGCTTATACCAAGTCTAGTATGCAAAAGATATATAAACTTCTCCACAAGTCATTGGTATGCATCCACCGGAGTTTCTTCTTTCATTATTAACTCTAACTTGTAGTTTGCCACCCAAGGAGTCTCTACTGGTTTCACTCCCAACATCCATGTTTCCTTTAGAAGGTCAAAGGTATATATCCTTTGAGAAACTGAAATATGACTTCTAGCCCTAGCTACCTCAATTCCAAGAAAATATTTGAGACCACCAATATACTTTACCTCGAATTCTCTATCTTGTGAATTTCTTAGTTTCTCAATGCTCTCCTTGTCATAATCTATAATGACAATGCCATCCACTCATATTATAAGAGTAGAAAATTTTCCACTCTCTGCATGCTTGACAAAAAGTTTGTGATCAGTTTAACACTGATAATATCCCAAAGCTTTCACTAGTTTAGTGAATCTTCCAAACCACACTCTCAGAGATTGCTTCAAGCCATACAAGGACTTCTTCTATCTATATACCTTGGATGGGTTTCTAGCATCCCTTAGGCCAAGTGGTAGCTCAATGTAAATTTCTTCTTCTAAGTCACCATTTAAGAAGACATTTTGTGTCTAGTTGATGAAGAGGCCAATCAAGGTTTGTTGCAAGTTACAAGAGAATTTTAATGAACTTGGAAACAGGAGCAAAGGTCTTTTGACAGTCGATGCCATATGTTTGAGTGAAACACCTTGCTACAAGTCCTCCTTTATACTTATTAATGCTATTGCTGAGGATATATTTTTTTAGTAGGGTTTAGATCCAATTTTGCCTTGCAAGTTTTTGTGTAAGAGCTATAATGTTGTTCTTGATCGTTACAAAATGTTAACGGTGAATGTTAGTTTTTTAATAATTAACATTAACATTTTAACTATTAAGGTGATTTTGCTCATTTTTTAACACTTTCGAGGCAATACTGATCTAAGAAAAACTTTGGAGGAAAAATTGGACCTTGACATTTTTTAGTAAACATCCATTTACAACTTACTTTATATAGACTTCCTTGGTGGTAGATTGGTCACCTCCTATATGTCTGATTCCTTGCTAATGCCTTCAATTCCTTATTCATGGCCTCTCTCTAATATTTGGATCGTATATTGCCTCTTCGAAGCTTTTAGGTAATTTTTTGTTGTCTAATTGAGCAGTGAATGCCTGAAACGGTGGTGATAATTTTACATATGAAACGAACTTTTGAATAGGGTGTTTAGTAAAAGATCTTACTCATTTCCTCAATATGATTGGCGAGTTCAATTACTCAAGATTTGTAGTCGGGGATCTTAGCCCTTACCAGAGTTAGTTAGGGATCAAAAGGGGTTATATATATAGTCAATATGAGATAGTACCAACTAACATACTTATCCTACAGTTCCCACCTTAATGAGAGTGGTGGGCCATGTGACAAAGTGGCTCACTGCGTCTCCTAATTGTGCTTCATGCATAATCGTAGAGGTAGGTTATAAATGATCAAAATCATGGGCCACGTATTGTGGGTACTATTTTGAAGCCCATGCAAATTCATTCCTTTAGTAAATAGTGTGAGGGGTAGGTTCCTATATTCTTGTGTGAAATTAGGGTAATTAAGATCAATCTTTTCACCCATCGTCCGTGGGTTCAACTGACAAAGAGGTAAAACATGCGACCATTCGGAAGATGTTCGATTCCTAGAGAATACCACTTTGTTGTGATTCCAGTCGCGGTGCTTGGGGAGGCATCTTAGTTCTTAGGTGCTTAGGTTTACGCCTGAGGGTAATACACGGCTCGCCCTGCCCGACATTGGTATTGCTTATGAGGAAGGGAGACTTCGTCTTGCCTTTGGATCGTGGGTAAGCCCAACCCCTTTCTAAAAATTCTCAAAACGAAAAAAAAAGATCAATCTTTTCTCATTAAAGATTGATCTCCGATGCATCGGTATCCTACTGCACTGTTGTACATGGTCTAAATCTACAACGGGAAAGTACCGTAATGTCTTCGGGCACTTGTAGTTCTCCTTGTAGTGTGAAGCATTACATATAGGATACCATGCGTATTCATTCCCAAATAAAATGCAATCATTGGGACAAGCATGCATCTTCTTGTAGCTAAATCAATAGAGCGTAATGGTTTTGCATCATATGCCCAACTTGGAAGCTCTTTGTCCTTCAGTAGCATTTCTTTAACAAGTGAAAACAATTATATGAAAGCTCCTATCACTCCATCTATTTCTTACTTTCAAGTTGTACAATCTCAAACACTATGGACAATTTTGTCTCAGTACTCGACCTATTTCTTTCTTTCATAAGGTTTCTTCACATTACTTTTCAACCTCAACCATTTTAGGAAAATTCTCAAGCTCCTTTTCAACTGCATTGGCTATTTCTTCGCAATCCCTCATGCTCACAAATAACTTCGCGTTGGTAGGTTACCATGCCTTGGAGTTTCCACCATCACCATATCTTCAATCATAGAGCCAAGTGTGATTGCATTATCTTTTTCTAGTGCTTCAAACAGCAGATCATGGAATTCACTCCAAAACGAACTAAAACTTGAAGTCAATCTCCTCATACCCCCTAAAATTCTAGCATAATTGGACATTCAGAAGCATACCATGGATTGACCAAGGTTTTCCTTGTAAGATCCTCTGATAATCCACTTTACGCTTAAACTCAAATATAAACGCCCCAACAGTCTCAATAATCTTTAGATATTCTCACTTTTCAAGATTCCAATCCTTTCTAATGATTGTAGGCGTATGAAAACTCTTCTCCGTGATCAGCTTCCCCACCAAAGCTCTTCCATATAAACTACGGTTATCATTACTCTTCTATACCAATTTGGCCTCCCTACCTCCTTTTCTTCCTCCCTTCGTTACTCAAAGCACTACCTTCCTCTACTACTCGACTCACCATTCCTTCATACAATCAATACTAATCTCACCAATTCCTCTTTGTCACAAACCGTGACACATTGGATACCCTTTTTTTCCTCTGTCACAGTAGGTGACGGAGGAACACTCTCATAGAGATTATCATAACCGTCATAACAAACTATCACAAAGAAGAGAAAGCTCTCACAAAGGAGCGAAAAGTGTCATCAATTTCCTCATAATTACTTTAACTACAATTTAAAGGGGAAATCAATATTTCAAAATTATATATATAATGAAAGAGAGCCATTGCATTCTATCCCATAAAATGCAAAACCGCAATAATTTAAGCCATAAACCACCAAAATCAACTTAGACTTACAGTCCATAAATTATAGACACCAAAAAATTTTTAAACCACAATGTAGGTCAATGCTCACCAGAATTCAAGCCACAAGTAGCACGAAGGAACTAGAAGGGAAAAACAGGAGTTGTGTAGAGTAGTCAAACGCTCGTGCATACGCACACACAAAGAAATCAAGTATAATCCATCAGACTTCAAACCCATTGGAATCCAAGTAAAATGCATCATGGAATTCAAATTTCAAACCCATTTGCAAAGAAATAAATGGAGAAAATTGAAAGGCAAGATTGAAGGCGAAAGAGGAGGAGCTCATCGTCAAATACAAACATCACACCATGGCGGAGTAGAACCCACAATGGAGGAAGAGAGGGGGAGTGCGAAATTAATTTAATCTCTGAACTCAAACAAGGTTATGGCGGAGTGCGTAATCATGTTTGATGGAGGATGCGAAGGGGTATCTTGAATGGAGAGTATGAAGAGGCATCGCATATGTGAAGTCGTTTCTAAAAATGAATATATCAAGGGCCATGTAGCCTATGGCATGTAAGTTTCTTATAAATAAGGGGTCATGAATTCAATTCAACTTATAACTTCGGATCAGTAGTGCACATCCTTCTAATAAAAATATGCAATGGTGTTTTGATGGGATTAGGTATTTAAAAGTAAGAATTTGACGGTTATATTACTAAACCGTCAAATTTATACAAACATTTTGACCGTTTAATAACTAAACCGTCAAATGTTTGCTTCATTAAAAATGACTGAGACTCTTCAAAGCCATCATTTAGACTTGATTTTTAAAAAAATAAATGATAACCAGATTTGATGACGTTTTGCTTAACTGTTAAATTGTATAATAAGTTATTCAACTATTAGTAATTTGTTATGAATATTAGAATATAGATGTCCATCTCTATCTCCCTCTACCTCTTCAAATTCCCTAGGTCATTATTCCTCCATTAATTACTAGACTTTTCATCTTCAACTTCTATGCCTATAAATAGGGCATTCCATTTGTATTGTAAGGAGAAAAAAAAGAATAGAATATATACTTCTCTCATTTTTTTGTCTCCATCTTTTCTCTCTTTCTAATCTTATTGCTAGTTTTATAATACGTTATCAGCACGACTGCTCTAGCCAACTGATATTCTAGTAAAATCTATCATTGGAAGGTGAGTTTCTATATTACTTTCATGTTAAATTGTAGTTTCATATTTGATTATTTTCTAATTACTCAACCTTCTTAATCTAAATCTCCATTTAACTTTTGTTACATTTTATGATAGTATCATCATGTCGAATCTTACAAAACTTGAGTTTGTGGCTCTTGACATTACTAGAAAGAATTATCTATCCTGGATACTAGATGCAGAAATTCATCTAGATGCTATGGGTTTAGGAGACACTATCAAGGATGGCAATCAGGAATCTAACAAAGACAAAGCAAAAGACATGATCTTTCTCCGCCACCACCTAGATGAAGGACTAAAAACTGAGTATTTAACTGTCAAGGACCCACTTGTTCTTTGGAACAACATAAAAGAAAGGTATGACCACCAGAAAACTGTGATTCTTCCAAAAGCTCGTTATGACTGGATGCATTTACGTCTGCAAGATTTTAAATCAGTCAGTGAATATAATTCTGCACTATTTAGAATTAGTTCTCAACTAAAACTATGTGGAGAGAAAATTACTGATGATGACATGTTAAAAAGAACATTCTCCACATTTCATGCATCCAATGTGCTCTTGCAACAATATCGTGAAAAAGGTTTCAAAAAGTATTTTGAACTGATTTCTTGCCTTTTGGTGGCTGAACAAAATAATAAGCTTTTAATGAGGAATCATGAATCCCGTCCAACTGGCTGTACTGCATTCCCAGAAGTGAATGTAGTAACAAATGAATCATCCCGTGGTCGGAGACATGGACGTGGACGTGGATGCGGCCGAGGCTATATACGAGGCCGTGGTCAACGTGGTTATGGTCGTGGTTCCCACTCGAGGTGGGCAAATAATGATGATAACCACAAAAAGGAAACTAGTGGGAATGGTAATTATATTGAAAATTTATGTCATCGTTATGGTGGAAAAGGTCATTGGGCTCGTACTTGTCGTACACCAAAACATTTGGTTGAATTATACCAAGAATCGCTCAAAGGAAAAAATAAAAATAAAGGCAAAGAGCCAAAGATAGAAACAAATTTTGTTGGGGAAGAAAGCGATTCTGATTATGGCAACATGGATGTGACTCATTTAGATGTTGCTGATTTCTTTGCCGATCCTAACAGAATAATTGATCACCTAATTAGTGATGGGAGCGTCCAAAAAATAAACTAAATTTTTATGATTATGTGTATTTTCTTTTTGATATAATGAAGTTATTTTAATCAATAAATAAAATTATGAGTATTTCTTTTCATTAATTCTTTTGTGTTTCTTTTGCTATGTTCCTGTTAATGAAGAATGTCACTAATTGACATTAATAAAGAAGATTTGTGTCTCGTTGATAGTGCAACAACTTATACAATATTCAGAAATCCAAAATATTTTTCATTTTTGGTAATGCAAGAAGCCAATGTCCAGACCATATCTAGAAGTATAAAGATGATTGAGGGGTTTGGAAGAGCTAATATATTGTTACCTGGAGGAACACAATTATACATTGATAGTGCATTTTATTCCTCCAAATCTAACAGGAATTTGTGGAGTTTCAAGGATATCCGCAGAAATGGATACTATATTGAAACAACAAATAGAGAAAACCAGGAATATCTCGTTATCACAGATATGATTTATGGTAAAAAATGCACACTGGAAAAGTTCCCTGCTCTTTCTTCTGGAATGTACTACATATTTATTAGTACAATTGAAACACATGCTATTGCAAACCAGAAGTTTGTAAGTGAGAATAAATTTAATATTTGGCATGACCGGTTAGGCCATCCTGGGACAATAATGATGCGAAGAATAATTGATAATTCATGTGGACATTCGTTGGGAAAATAATCAATTCCACAATCTCATATTTTCTCATGTGCTGCATGTTCTGAAGGAAAATTAATTATTAGACCCTCATCGATAAAAATAGAAAGTGAGTCTCTCACTTTTCTAGAACGTATACAGGGAGATATTTGTGAGCCGATACACCCACCATGTGGACCATTTAGATATTTTATGGTTCTAATTGATGCATCAACAAGATGGTCACATGTTTGCTTATTATCTTCTCGTAACCTGGCGTTTGCGAGATTACTTGCTCAACTAATTAGATTGAGAGCGCATTTTTCAGATTATTTTATTAAGAAAATACGTCTAGATAATGCGCGTGAATTTACTTCACAAGCTTTCAATGAGTATTGTATGTCTCTGGGAATCGATGTTGAACACCCTATAGCACATGTTCATACACAAAATGGCCTTGCAGAATCATTAATTAAACGTTTGCAGTTGAATGCAAGACCATTGCTTATGAAATCAAATCTCCCAATATCTACTTGGGGACATGCAATTTTACATGCAGCAATGTTAATTCGTATCAGGCCAACTAGTTATCTTAAGGTCTCCCCTTTACAAATGGTTTTTGGTTAGGAACCAAATATTTCCCATCTAAGGACTTTTGGATATGCGGTATATGTTCCGATTGCTCCACCACAACGTACTAAAATGGGTCCTCAAAGAAGGATGGGAATATATGTTGGATATGAATCTCCTTCTATAATAAAATATTTAGAGCCAACAACAGGAGATTTATTTACGGCTCGATTTGCTGATTGTCATTTTGACGAATCAAATTTTCCAACATTAGGGGGAGAAAATAAACAGCTGGAAAATAAAGTTAGTTGGAATGAATTATCATTATCTCATCTTGATCCTCGTACAAAACAATGTGAGTTAGAAGTTCAAAAGATAATTCATTTACAGAGTTTAGCCAATCAATTGCCAGACGCAATCACTGACCCCAAGAAAGTGACCAAATCACATGTTCCAGCTGCGAATGCTCCTATCAGAATTGATGTCCCTATTGGACAATCTAATGGATCAAAAGCACGCTTGAAGCGTGGCAAGCCCATCGGTTCCAAAGATAAAAATCCTCGAAAAAGAAAAGGAGCTATAAATATAGATGGCCAAGTCGAGGATATTCAACAAAATTTAGTGACTCCAGAAGAGTCATTTGACAACACTAATGTCTCAATTTCGAGAGACATTCAGGTACCTGAAATATATGAAAATAATGAGATCTCAATAAATTATGTTGTCAATAGAATACGATGGGATCGAGATAAAGTCAACGTTGACGATATTTTTGCATATAATGTAGCGCTTGATGTAATAAATGATGATGAGGATCATGAACCAAGATCTATTAGCGAATGCAAACAAAGAGATGATTGGTCAAAATGGAAAGACGCAATTGAGGCTGAATTAAAATCATTAGAAAAACGAAAAGTTTTTGGCCCTGTGGTTCTTACACCTGAAGAAGTAAACCAGTTGGATATAAATGGGTTTTTGTGAGAAAACGAAATGAAAATGGTGAAGTAGTAAGATATAAAGCACGACTTGTTGCTCAAGGATTTACACAAAGACCTGGTATTGATTTTATAGAAACATACTCACCAGTGGTGGATGCAACTACTTTTCGATATCTTATTAGTCTGGCAGTAAAAGAAGGCCTCGATTTGCGTCTAATGGATGTTGTTACAGCCTATTTATATGGCTCACTTGACAATGACATTTATATGAGTCTCCCTGATGGATTTGAGTTACCAAAATTATATAATTCAAGTTCTCGAGAACGATACTCAATTAAGTTAAATAAGTCTTTATATGGATTAAAGCAATCAGGGCGCATGTGGTATAATCGACTTAGTGAATATCTATTGAAAGAAGGATATAAGAATGATCAGATATGTCCATACATTTTTATAAAAAGATCTGGAAATGAATTTGCTATAATTGCTATTTATGTCGATGACATAAATATCATTGGAACTCCTGAAGAGATTTCCAAAGCGGTGAATTGCTTAAAGAAAGAGTTTGAAATGAAGGACCTGGGAAGAACAAAATTTTGCCTTGGACTATAAATTGAACATCTGAAAAATGGGATCTTCGTGTGTCGAGAAACTTACACGAGAAAAGTATTAAAACGTTTTTATATGGATAAATCACATCCATTATGCACTCCAATGATTGTAAGATCTCTGAAGAAAGATAAAGATCCCTTTAGACCTCAAGAAGGTGATGAAGAACTACTTGGCCCAGAAGTGCCTTATCTTAGTGCAATTGGTGCGCTTATGTATCTTGCTAGTCAGACACGACCAGATATATCATTTGCTGTTAACTTATTAGCAAGATATAGTTCTTCACCAACACGAAGACATTGGAATGGGGTGAAGCACATTCTTCGTTACTTGAATGGTACTATGGATATTGGATTATTTTATTTAAATGAACATAAGACTGACTTTGTCGGATATGCTGATGCTGAATTTCAGTCTGATCCACATGTTGGTAGATCGTAAACAGGCTATTTGTTCACATGTAATGGTACAGCTATTTCATGGCGATCAATGAAACAAACCATATCAGCCACATCATCTAATCATGCAGAAATAATAGCGATACATGAAGCAAGTCGAGAATGTGTATGGTTAAGATTGATAATACATCATATACGTACTACTTGTGGATTGTCATATAGTAAAATGATCCCAACAGTTCTATATGAAGATAATACTGTATGTATTACCCAACTAAAAGAAGAGTACATCAAAGGAGACAGGACAAAATATATTTCTCCAAAATTCTTTTTCACACATGATCTTCAAAAGAATGGTGAGATTAATATCCAGCAAATCCGGTCTAAAGAAAATCTAGCAGATTTGTTCACCAAGTCACTTCCAGCGACAATATTTGAGAAGCTCATACATGATATCGGACTTCGCAGATTCAGAGATATCAATTGATGTTACAAAAAGGGGGAGTTGATACACGCTGTCCTCTTTTTCCCTTGTCTGAGGTTTTGTCCCAATGGGTTTTCCTAGCAAGGTTTTTAATGAGGCAGCTCTGTAAGTGTCTGTAAGTGTATCAATTAATTGTGCACTCTTTTTCTTTTACTAGGTTTTTATCCCACAGGGTTTTTCCTAGTTAAAGTTTTTTAATGAGGCACATTATTAAAGAATGGACATCTAAGGGGGAGTGTTATGAATATTAGAATATAGATGTCCATCTCTATCTCCCTTTACCTCTTCAAATTCCCTAGGTCATTATTCCTCCATTAATTACTAGACTCTTCATTACTCCTCCATTAATTATTAGACTCTTCATTATTCCTCCATTAATTACTAGACTCTTCATTACTCCTCCATTAATTACTAGACTCTTCATTATTCCCCCATTAATTACTAGACTCTTCATCTTCAACTTCTATGCCTATAAATAGGGCATTCCATTTGTATTGTAAGGAGAAGAAAAAAGAATAGAATATATACTTCTCTCATTTTCTTTTCTCTCTTTCTAATCTTATTGCTAGTTTTATAATATAATTAAAACAACTGTCAAATTATTCCTTTTCCATTCTCCGCCTCATCTTTAATCCATGGTTTTCCTTATAATTGTCCTACTTTTTAATTTGAGTGCTTTCACATCCTAAATTTTACAGTGGTTTCACATCCTAAATCCTTAATTCTCCTTCATTTGAGCTCAATCCATCTCTCAGATTTAGAATAATGAAAAATGACATTTGTGCAAAAATTGTGGGATTGTTCACTGCGAACCTAGCTAGTCTTTAGAATTTGAACTGGATAATTGTTAATGACCCTCATTGCAACGAACTCACTTAACCAACTTGCTTACTTCTTTCCCAAACTTAGTGTGTAACATCTAACTAACTTAGCTAACTCTAGTTAACATATACATTAATCTGTTAAGTTTCTTTCTATTTAACAATTAAAGTTATGTATAAAATAAAACATGGTTTGAAGATTAAATCCTTTTTTGAAACTATTAAGCCTTCGTTTCCAGGTTTTCTTGAATAAAAAAAATACACAAGTTTATATATGTTTGGTATGTTTTTCTTAAAAAAATATGCTTCCTTCTGTTATTCGCAAACATATATTTTTAAATTGTTGTAACATGGCTGCTCATGTAAAAAAAAAGAAAAGAAAGAAAACTTCTAT
The DNA here is from genome assembly GCA_037074615.1 of Leucaena leucocephala. Classification (NCBI taxonomy): domain Eukaryota; kingdom Viridiplantae; phylum Streptophyta; class Magnoliopsida; order Fabales; family Fabaceae; genus Leucaena; species Leucaena leucocephala. The sequence goes on along the minus strand of CM073549.1, from coordinate 16,895,931 downwards.
ATCAACATAAAATGTATAGCAAGTTACATTCTTCACAAGCTATAAATAGTACATTTTATTTCTCAATTTTCTTTCAAGCTATGGAAAAATGTCTAATTTAAGATATGTATGGCACATAAAATGTGGAATGATGGAAACATTTAGAGAATGAGATGAAAAATAAGTTTAAGGATATGTTTGGTTAATATTTTTAGTTGAAATCGTCATTATATTGGTAAAAGGTTGGAAAACTTGGCATAAAAGAAGAATACCTAGACATATATCAACATTAAAGAGAACACATAATGAGAGAGAGCAAATAATCGTGATGTTTGTAAGTGTTGATTACATGAACATCTTTTTGAATGAAACGATATGTATAAATATAACAAACATATATAGTGTAAATGACAGAAGAAAGTGCATATGTGGCATTGTTTTATTCTGCAGTATAAATTTCGGGGCTATGTAATGATGTCAAAATTCCATTCAGTAAGACATATATCTTAAGTTTTTTCCATAAAAAAAAAGAATCAAAGGGATTCTGAGATACCTTTTTATTTTCCTCTCTCCAGTATGCAGCAGGTAACTCAAAGGCATGATATGTATATAGACATTCACAGATCTGATCAACCTGAGATTAATTTGCAAGTAAGTTTATGATTTCCTTTCTGCATCTTTTCTCAAATGCTGATAACGTCACATGAGTTTAAACTTCTAATGACATGTAATTGTTACTATCAAACTTCCATATGAATGGCAATAGAAACAATCTTTGATGACGAAGCCTAAAAAGATATATATAAATATATATAGAACAAAGTACAGATAACCTACCTCTTACTATTCAAGTCATCCCAAGAACAAACAGCTTCAAAAGATTCAATGTCTAAAGTAGAGAGAGCTACTTCCTCAAGAATTTGTCCAACAGTCAATGAAAAATCATTAGCAATCTAGAATTTATTTTCTTAAGCTAAGGATTTTCATAAGGTAATATCCATTTTTTTTAAAAGAAAATTATCCTTAAAAGTGCCTCATGCTAGTCCGCATCCCCTTCGTTCAAGAAAGTGAATATTATACATGGTGCATTTGGACTAAAAGATAGAAAGAAAAGAGTGGATGAGTGTAAATATGAGAATCTAATTTACATTTCATCGAATAACAATGAAGATGAAGTCTTTGAGAACTATACTAGGAGCTTGTTGTTAAGAACACAAGTCCAAAGGGAAATCTAAATTTTGAAAGTTTAGCTTGTTGGGAGGGAGAATCCCTTCAACTTATAAACCCTACTTCACTTGTTAAGCTCCCTAATATAGGACTCATAACAATGCACTCCTTTAGTGGCTAATATCCCTAGTGGCTCCACCACCAAGACACTTCACTTGGTTTCCTGCTAGTCTAAATCCTCTATAGGTAGCCCTCTTTATGAACATTGGCCTATCACTGAAAGCAACTTTGTTATGAACACAAATTCAAAAGGTGAGCTCAATCCCACAAAACCTAGCCTATTGTTGGAGACCACTTCACTTGTGAGACTCCCCAATGTTTACATTTGTCATGTAAGTAGTTGTCTCCAGTGCAAACACAATTTCCAAAACTGCCGAAAAGAACTAAGAAAAAATCTAACCATATGCATTGTATGTTCTACCTTTTCATATATAACCCAACATGGTAAATTATGTTGGCCATTATATTCTCATCACTATTCCAAAGGAAACATAACAAAATCACTAGTTTCAACCAATAATGAGAATCTATTATAGTACTTTTTATATAAAAAAGTTTATATGAGTGGGTCTTTGGAGCTTATCAAGGCTAACATAGGTCTCGTGATTCAAAAAGTGTTTAAAAAAGTATTTATCGAGATACGTATAAAATTTTTAGATCAGCAGCAAGATTAAAACTGATGCCCCTTATAGAGTATGAATTGTATCCCTATCAATTGAACCAATTTTTATTCATCATCCATTATAGTACTTTCACTATCAAATATTCAAATCCTCATAGCTCCCTAACTTTCATATTATTATTAGTTGTCTTAAATGACTTGGAGGATCACCAACGTAATGGGGGTTGGGTCAAGCGGAAAGAGTTAGTTTTTCGCAAAATAGTAAACTAAAGTTTGAATCCCTATTGGAAGAGGTGCCTACATTTAGTATTCAACAGTACCTTAGATATTTACCTCTAATAGGAGGATACATGCGCATTAAACAATCCCACATCGATCTCATCCTAAAGAACAATCTCTTGAACTGCATAATACCGTTTTGTATTTAGAAGTGAAAAGTTCTACACAAATGAATAAATGAGATCTAGGATGATCTCAAGGTTGGAACCCCCACCGTCCAAAATCGATGGTGTGAAGGACATCGTGTCCTGCTAATCTTATTACTATCCTCTAAAAAGGAAAAAACTAAGGTTAAGGATTCATTGATAATATATATATATATTAAATCATAATCAGTTCATTAGTATTTTTGTGCTTGGTTAAAGTATCGCATAACTATTCAGTATGATCCTGAAACTAAACAGAATTATTCTTCTGTAAAAATCTAGCTTCCTCGCATCAACCAGCTATTCATGAAAAATAATGCATCTTAGGATTCACTATTATATAAATATTTATATTTTAAAATTCTATGTCTCTCTCTACCTAACAAAAACCAATTTAATTGCATCAAGTGTAACACTAAGGCTATTTTTTAAAAATCTCAGTTTTCTCGCGTCAACCAGCTATTGATGAAGATGGGATTGATGAATTTAATACACATACACACACTGAATTTGTCTTTGAACCACAGATTGGGAGTGAAAGCTACAACAGGCTGCGCAATGAAGTTGCAAACAAAACTCGTGAATTGAGGTGATAAAATACACTGCAAAATAAGTACTGTGGACGTCCCTTGCTTGTTGATGATGAAGTAGGGTTGTTCCACTTTAACAGGCATTTGAATGGGGAAGAGTTGCAAGAATTCACAGTTCAAGAATTACAGAAACTAGAGGAACTGCTTGGAATGAGCTTGAAGCGCGTTTCAAAGGCAAAGGTTAGTTTCTTTATCCTCCATCTGAACGTTCCCTTAATGCCTACTCGCTAATTACTACTCCATGGAATTCTAAATGTAAGAGTTGTGAGATATTTATTTTGATTTTAAATAAAAAATTTTAATTTATTTTATCTTCTAAATTTATATTTTTTTTCTTAAACTCTGTCTTTAGATTTAACATATTAAGGAAATTTTCTATAAAAGGAGTAGTTTCAGATAATTAAAAAAAATATTTTAAAAAAACTAATATTTTTTTATAAATAACTAATTTAATTAATTTTTTAAATTTTTATAAATTAGTTATTTAGTAACGGGAGAAAGTATTTAGTATATATATACCATCTTTTTGTTCTCTCGTCTTATCAGATTATATCCTTTTATGTGTTTCAGGATCAACTAAATGTAAAAGAGATTCGGGAACTCAAGAGAAAGGTTCGTTATCTCCCTTGTTTAGATAATCTAATCAGACTTTTAAATTGCCTTAACTAATTTAATAATGATAAATAATATTCTGGTGGATATAGAAGATCCAAGTTGCTCTAAGTAAATTACAGTGACAACAGTTCTTATTTAAAACTAAAGACGGAAAATTAATTTATTGAGTCAATAACTGGAATTAATTCAGTACACTTCAAAAAATCCCAAATCTCCTTTTATAGGTTTCAATGTCATAATGATAGTAAAGATGGCTGAAGTGACTGCTGTAAAGAAAAAGTTGCTCTTGATTTTGACTGTCTTTGCCCAAAGAAAAAAAATTGGTCTGTAATAAGGAAGGTTATAGATGTTTAAAATTTTGGTTTTCTCTGCTACAAAGTTGGTGGTTATTTTGGAAATTGAGTGTTGAGACACTAATAAATTATTTATACATTCTCATAAAATCAAGCTTGCCCGAAATATTTCTACTTATCAATTATTGGATAAAATAAAATATTCATAACATAACAGCAACTTTAACCACTTCCCTAAAAAACGGTAAAAGCTTGAAAGCTTCATGAGTCAAGTTAGCCAACAGATATGGCGATATGAACATTTGATGATGACATTACTAAAAGTTCAGTTAACTAAAACTAATATTTATGATCTTCCTCATCCATAAGGCTTGATTGACTGCTGCTGTGGCTGTGATGAACTTTGCTTCCAAAGTTAATCATTGTGCAACAACGTCTTGCTTAATTTCTTTTTGATTTAAGGGGTAGACACTAATGTCCTGAGCTTATAAGTAAGATCAAACCCATGACTTCCTATTTACAGGGGAGCTTTCATGTCCTAGGTTACAAGACCCTTGGCATCTTTCTTAATTTCTAGAAAACATAAAATGCTGAAACACCACTTGAAACTATCGTTGGTTTCATGTCATCCAATGATCCAGCACACAATCACTGTCAAAACAACCTCCAAGCCTGAAATTTTCATTCTTCTTGTACCTGACACCATAACTTAATAGGTGAATCTTGACGAGCCTCTCATAACATGCAAGATATATGTTTCTTGTTGGTATGAAACAGATCAGGAAACCCATCTGACTCCTATAACTTCTCTCATGAACCTATTTTGGTCCTGTGCTTATCTTCCATGACTACAAAGCAAGTGTTTTGCTAATGCCTTGTAATCTAGTGACATGAAAACTCCTATATAAGTGAAAAACGCAAGTTCAATCCTGTTTGTAACTTCAAGTTTATAGTGTCTACCCCTTTCAAGCAAAAAAATACAAGAAAAGGTGAGAGTTTTGTTATTTCAAAAAGTTCCACCATCTTCTGGTCCTTTTGAATTCATCATTGATATGTGCACTGTTTCCTATCAAAAGAAGATCATCTTTATGAATAGAAATATGATCACTATAATGGAACTTAATTGTATGTGCTTAACATGAAGACACAATGCTTGCTGCTTTTGCCCGAAAACTTCTTTGGAAGTCCTCTCTCTTGCAATTTATATGGGGCATTATACTATTGCTCAAATAACCTTTTCATTTTTTTAAATAATTTTATTGAATTATCATAATTTGTATCCGTTATCATTGTCATACCTCATCAATATTTGCATACTACAACCACTTTGTTTTTTCAATCCATGCTTTGAACCTCCAAGAAGACATACCCGCAACAACCTCACTGTAGAAAGTAAAGTAACTTAAGTAAAAGGATAAGCCCTACATGACAGTAACTTGCGTGTCTCATCTTAAAATGTTCTACTGCTTCTAAATTTTCACCGGGTAAAGATTATATGGAAAAAAATCATTAATTATTAATTATTTAACCGATTTTTGCGGTATATATCGTAACTATTTGTTATTATAAGTATGGTAGTATATACTATCTATTACCTTGATCTATCCCTCAAATTTTGCAATTCCATTCAGGAAAAGCAACTGGTGGTAGAGAACAGTAGATTGAAACAGGTGATAACTAGATTTTCAAGATCCCTCTTAATGATTTTATTAATTATGTATATTATTGAAAATGATTGGAGATTGGGGGAAAACTCATTAATTTTAATGATAAAAATAAGAATGTTTGTGTTTTCAGGTAATAATACATGAAAAAGGAAGTTCATCTGACTCAATGATTTTGTCCAGCTCACCTGATGATACTCCTCAACACCCTAATGATTTTGATACATCTCTCAAGTTGGGGTTTCATTGATCAGGTATATTGAAATGTAAGTCCTTCATAAATGTAATATATTAAAAATAAATTACACAATTTTTTTATTTTATTAAAATTTTGTAGTCAAGGGTAGGCCATGAAAAAGCCGTGGCTAAATCTTGCTTTTTTATTTAATAGTTTTGTAATGTCATGGTTGGCTAAATTCATGATGAGTAGTAAACAAAAGAGAAAATGCCTTAACGTGTATGATAATAGGTTTGCTCATGATCTATGAGAATCCTACTCTTCTTATCAAAGTGCCAAAATTATGAGCCAATAGCCTCATGGTTTAATGATATAAAAAAAATTTATAAGTAAGTAGTCTCCAGTTTTATTCTATTTATAATCTTAAGTTGAAGTATTTATCTTTTTTATTTTATTTTTTAAAAACAAGTAACAAATTATGAAGCCTTTGAAATTGAGAGGCTCATGCATGATTGGAAATAGGGCTAGTTATATGCTAAAGCAAAAGCCGAAGAACTTTTTTGTTGTTGCCCACCGGTTCACCGGAGCTTTGCCCCGACTACATCGGGATCCGACCCGTGTCGTGCACCTAGCTATGGTGGGTGAGTCTCCCAACGGAGATTTTCTGCGTACGCCAAGGTTCGAACTCGAGACCTCGTTTAAGCGATACCGAGCCATTTACTACTCGGACTAACTCCTATTGGTAAAAGCCGAAGAACTGAATATGAAGAAAGAGCCTAATATGGAGTCATAGAAGAAAAAAATTAAGGTGGTCAATTTTTTAGGGAATTTAAATGAAATCTTAAATAAAAAAACTTAATTATTTAAATGTTCTAATGAAAACTGTAAAACTAATAATCACAAATTATAAAGTAGGAATTGATAAATTTGTGTTGTTTAAAATTTTTTATAATTAAATTTTTTTTTACGATCTTGTAGTAATTTTTTTTTTTTTTGCAGTTTGCTAAAAATTTATATATTCGCTGAACGGACTCTCAAAACAGTAAAAGCAACTCTCACTTGCACTTTCTAACTGACATTTTTTATAACTTTTAGGTTTTATAAATGAGCTTGCAATTGTACCAAAAATAAATAAATGAGCTTGCAAAAAAAAAGAATTTTTTCTACCCAAATATTAATTTAAGGCAAGTTAATTCGTAAAAAAGACTTTTGGATCCTAGAAATGTATTAAAACACCCTTTCTCAGAATAATTTTAACTTAGAACAATTTATTCTTTATTTTTTTAACTTAAAACAATTTACTCATTGTAGTTTTTTAATTTGGAATAACTTAATTTTTATAATTTTTTAATTTAATAAGTTATAATGACTGAATTATAATGAGTCAAACTTTAAAGACAGAATTAATAATGAAAAAAGTTAATGCATATGTAATTGAAGTTAAGCTTAAAGTCTTCACCTAAACCATGTAAGTTTACAATTATTTTCTTATTCTGTTTGAAAATTTCATCCCCACCACCAGCAACTGTGTGGGGAATGATATTGTTATTTAAATAAATAAATAAATATTTTAACAGTATTTTCCTTTATTATATCTCGGTCCTTTCTGAGAATGGGCCATATGCCACTTTTGTTCTCTGGTTATCCATCGCTTCAATGTTATGTTGTTTCCTTATAAATATAGCTGGGTCCTGATTGTGGAAGATGACCCATGACCCAAATTCCCTTTTTTTTAATTATTATAATTCCAATTTAGGAAAGATCTATTGTGATTACTATTTTAAAAGTTCTCAAAAGAAAAAAAAATAAGGTTGATTAAACTGGTTATGAAACTTTCTACTCCTCCTATTATAAATATAAGAATATTTTATAAGTAGGCTAATTCTAAATATAATATATTAATTTATTTTATCTTTTAAATTTATTTTTTTAAGCTTTTCTTATTAATAAAGGGTTTTTTAACATGGAAAAGTTTCTCAAGCAAATAATTAAAAGATTATATAACATCTAATATCTTGATATTATTTTTTATATGCGTCTAATATCTTAATTTTATTTGTGATATAATTTTACCTATAATATTTTTAATTTAGTATAATTCTTAGTACTTGAGAAATAAAATTATATATAAAATTTTACAAAATTAAAAAATTATGGGTAAAATTATACTAAATTAAAAAGATTATAAATAAAATTATAATATTAGACGTATATGAGAAATAATATTAAAATATCAGATACTCTAGAAAAATTAATATATAATTTTTGTATAAATAATTAATTTAATTAATTTTTTAATTTTAATAAATTAATTATTTAATTTTTATATTTAGTGTTGGAGGAGTATTTATTTTCTAATGTCTTTTATATTTGCACAAAAATCTTTCATATTTCTTAACACAAATCAAATACGTTTTTGAAGGCAAAATCAGATTTATTTAATCCAATTAAAAGGTATAATTCTGAGGACAATATTATAATATAAAATTATAAAAGAGTATTTAAAAAAAGATCAAAATGGATGACTAATTAATTAGTAATTTTCACAAAATAAAAATAAAATAATAGTCTATGAAATAAAAAGTAATAAATTATTATTTTGGGCATATTAAAGCGGGAGGTTACCATTTTGTGGGGTTTAAATTTTTTATTTTTGATAATGAAGAAAAATGTGTCGAGGAGTACGAGGGTACAGAGTGTCAGAGAGGGAATTATTAAAGGAACGTGGCCATTTGTACGGAGAAGGAAACATGACCATAAAACTCTGACCCCTTCCCTGTACTCTCGTCTTCCAACGTCTGCCCATCGCTGACCAAAATACCTTTTCTTTATAGGAAAATACTAAATAGTAAAACTATATATATATGTGTATTGCGTAATTTAAATTCCTTATTAAATATAAGAAACCTTCAAACTTACGGAAAAACAGTTGAAAAAGATTCTGAAAAAAATAAAAAAATCTAAATTAAGACTTTAATATTTTGTGAATGATACATATATGATAAGATTTATTCTGATATTTTAAAGTTCTTGATAAAAGTATAAAAATGCTCATCCCTTGTCTATCGTATCTATTTAATTGTGTTTGGAAACTTAAATTATAATTTTAAAAATATTTTTAATTTAAATTTTAATTTAAAAAAAAAATAAAAATAAATAATTATATTTATCTAAATAATTTTTTAATAAAATAATAGTTTAAAATTAAAATTTTAAATAAGTTATTAAAATTAACTTTTAAAATAATAAAAAATTTTATGAACTACTCAATTATCATTTTATTTTTATTTTTTTTTATACTCTCTCTCATCTCTTTTTCCCACTATTTCTCCTCTCCTCATCTCTCTTTACTTTCTTCTCCCTAACTTTTTTTCACCTTTCTCTCTTTTTTCATATTTTTAATAAAATAATATATTTATTGATAATTTATCAATATTAAAAATATTTTTACTAATAATTATCTAAATAATTATTTTTTCAGAAATATTTTTTTTATAAATTTTTCTCTAATTTTTTTTTAAAAAATATCTAAAATCTATTTTTTTCTTACACTATTTTCTAAAAATCAATATAACCAAACCCTTTCTGTTTCTAAGAAATCAGAAATTGGAGCCTGGGCACATGAGCCTCACAATCTTCTTCAGCTCTTCTACGCCCACGAATATCATTGGAAAAAGATCAAGCAGAGAGGAACGGCGGTTGGTCGGACGAGCTATCTAGAATTCTTCGACAAGTCATGTCTATGTACTCATAATCACATATTAGGGGATTTTCCCATAAATTTATGTCAAATTGTTTTTTTTTAAATTATATCCAATTGTAATTTATATCATATTATCTTTATTTTTACTACAATTTTAATTTTTTACTACAATTTTAATTTACAAAAAGGTTACTCTTACTAACTTTAATCCAAATACTCTGTAGGGACCAGCCATGGATGCGCAATGCACCTTTCTTTTTTATTGTTTTTTTTAATTTTATTATTTTAAAAAGTTATTTTAATTAATATAAAATTTAAAATAAAGATAAATTTTTAATTACCAAATTTTTTGTTTTTTAAAAAAATGATCCTTTTATTAAAAATTATCAGTTGAAATTTTAATGAATTATTTTTAAATTTGAAGTAATCTCAAAAGGCCAAAAGTAACAGGCATAAAACATGTCTGGGAAGCTTGCGAACGGTCAAAGTCCCAACATTAAATTCCAATAAAAAATTGCCCAACACCATATTGAATTCGCACATTAGGGGAAAATTGCTATATTCCAATTGAATTTTCCACTTGGTGGCCGGTTGTTCTGCACGCCCACCTACCATTCCTCTTGACCTAGTTATTAACCCATGATAATATGTTATTTATTGACTTGAGCGCTTACTCTTATAAATAATATGGGATTTAATTTATTTAACACACCCACACAATATACACATATTTTCAACAAGATATGTGTTGTATGCACTATATTGTTATGCTATATATATAGTGGCTACTACACATGAAAATAGAGAAATTCCATGATCATCCAAAATATTAAGTATTCTCAGCTCCAAATAAATATTTTTTATACAAAAAGATTTAAGTAGATTTGACATCGGTCCCTCACCAAGGTTAGGGCACAATCTCAAGACTCAAAGAACGCTTATAGAGGACTTACGAGATCATCTATCAAATAAGCCCTCACAATAACAGTAAAAATTGAACTTGCATCCTTGTGGGATATGAACCCGTTGCTTACCATATATGCCAACTCTTATGGGTAACTCCTAATACATATTGATGGAGGGGAAATAAATATCTTTTTAAAAGTTACATTTTTATTAAAAAAATTAAATTGGAATATCTTAACAATCTTACATAGACAATAATATCTTCAAATATTACTTAAATATTACAAATTTACAACAAATAAATGTGTGTCTCATAAATTATGCATAATTTGAAATATACCCCATTACTTTTATTTTTAACCTTATTAAAAGTATTTTATCTTCAATTTTACTTCCTCTTCTCCTATATATTAGGTATATAATAAAAATTGATTAAGATTTGTTATAGGCAATAAATATGTCAAAAACATTTCTCTTTTTCAAATATATTTTTATTTGCAGAAGAGAAGAGTGATAGAGAGACTGAATAAAAAAAGATAAATAAGAATGAGTAAAAGAATAGTAGAGAGTTCGTTTGACAAAAAAGAGAAAATAAATATTTAATTTATAACCACAACATAATATGTATAAATATATAATAAATTGGGATAAAAATAAAAAAATAAATTAAAATTTTACATAAATATAAAGTGTAACTTATAAAAAGAACTTGAGAACAATATATTTTATGTTAGATATATTGATTATTGATATTTGGAAAAAGTTATATGTTCCATTGGTTAAAAAAATACCAACAACCTATTAATTGTCATGATGAGCAGTTTTTTTTATAAAAAAGAATATAAATTTAAATATTAAAAAATATATTTATTAAAAAAATAAAAATGTTTTATATTATAAACTTCAGAAAAGATTATTTTTAATTAAATAAAAAAATAGTTAAAAACACTTCGGGCCTGTTTGGATAGGATTTTGAAAAAGGGCTTATGAAAAAAAGGGCTTATGGACAACTTATGGAAAAGAACTTTTGGAGAAGAGTTTATGGAAAAAAAGTGGTTTTGAATAAATAGGTGTTTGGATAGTTATTTTTAGAATGACTTTTTATAGTGGTAAATTACCAAAAAGGGTATGATTTGATTTAAAGTAAGAGAGAGGAGGGAGTTAGAGAAAAGAGAAGAGAGAGGAGAGAGGGAAGAAAGGAGAAAAGAGAGAGGGTGTAAGAAAAAGTAAGAGAGAGGAGAGAGGGTGTAAGAAAAAATAGGAGAGAGGAGAGAGGGTGTAAGAAAAAGTAGAGGTAAGATAGTAATTGGATAGTCCATAAGTGCTTTTACTGTTGAAAAAGCTATTTTAAATAGCTTATTCAAAACCATGGTTTTAAACCATGGTTTTGTCCAAAAGCACTTATGGACAAATAAACTTGTTTATTTTGAAATTTTCCCAAACCGAGGTTTGGGCCAAAAGCCCTTTTAAAATCACGGTTTGCAGGCCAACCAAACATACCCTTCATATAAAATTGAACAGTTAAAAAAACGGTAGAGAAAGTGGTCGACTACTATTTCTATCTAATAAATGTTTTTGACAGAGAGAGAAACCAACTTTTTCGCTTGACCATAAGAGGAAAGCTTTAGGTCATTTGTTCGCGGAGCTCTCTCTCTCTCTCTCTAAGCAATTTCATTGGGTGTTGTTGTGTGGGGCTCAGTGCCTGCCACCGTGTCACTGTTAAGTCCACAAAAGGAAAGAAAACGAAATAACCAGCCCCACTCGATTTCAAGTAATTCACCCTTTTAAGCAACAAAAATTTCCCCTCATCCTCCCACTTGCCTTGCTCTCTCTCTCTCTATACCCACTTTATGCGTATGGATAATTGTTCAGGAGGTGTTCATCACTACTAAGGCTCTTGACTAAGCTCTCTTTCCAGCTAGGGTTGATTCCAGATTCTTGGTAAGCATCGTCCTCTTTCTCTTACATTTCCTCTTTTCGATACTAATAATGCTTTCAAGCCAACTAATTTATTTCCTTGTTTTGTTTTCCTGCAATATTCCCCTCTCTCTTTCTCTACCCTTTCTTCTGGTTTAATCCTCAATATTTTGGTGTTTAACAGTATAAGATTCGTTAGCTTGTTCCGATTGGAAGCAATCTTGGTTCTTCAAGGTTTCTCCTTGATTTTTCCATCTTCATTTATTACTTTAATTAATTAGATCTGAGGTTGATTTTTTTTCCTTTCTACTTCTATTTTTGGGAAGGAACTAGAGTCAACGTCTTTCCTATTTTTTCCTGTCGGAAACTGATATAGTAATTTTTCTATTGATTGTTATGGTTGCGTCTGCGTGTATGATCTTCTCTCTTTCTCAGTTTCTCTAATCTCTAGCGTGCAAATGGTAAAATTTTTCGTCTGTAATTTGTACTTTCAAGAGACAGGAAGATGATGAATCAGCACTGTTTATTGCTTCTTCTTTTTTTTTGCCATTTCTGATCCCTAATGTTTGGTTCCATATTTGCTTAATAAGGAAATGACAAGACAGAAGATAGAAATAAAGAGGATCGATAACATAACAGCGAGGCAAGTGACGTTTTCAAAGAGAAGAAGAGGACTTTTCAAGAAAGCTCAAGAACTCTCTACTCTCTGTGATGCTGAGATTGCTCTCATTGTCTTCTCTTCTACTGGGAAGCTCTTTGAATATACTAGCTCAAGGTCTCTCTCTCTCCCCTATTATTTTCCTTTTCATCTTTATATTTTCTCATAATGATTTTCTATTGAATGCTTTTGCCAGTCAATTATTTAATTTTCATAAGTATCTGCAAGATTTGTAATATAATCAAGTATGTACTTGTGCTTATTATTTTGATTGGATTATTTAAGCTCATTATTCTGGACAAAGCATGAGGATTTTTGCAGCAAACGTGCTAGCTAGCTGCAGAATCTCAATGTTTCTGTGAAACACTGTTTTCGATCCTCCTGGATTTGATGACTCTCCCTTTTCAGAAAATAAATAATAATAATAATAAACTTGCCAGCTGGCTTGCTTGCTTGCTTGTACTTGTACCGAGCTTGTAGATTTTCTAAAACTATTGATGTCATGTTGCAGTTCATTTCATGTCCACTGTGCTCTTATATCTTTAGGACTATATTATTATATAGTAATAAAGCAAATATAATGTATAAGTTACCGTACAAGCTTGGTGAATGTTTTATTTTTATGAAATGACCATTTAAGGATTAACTACATGTAGCTTGCTTAAGAAAAAAAGAGGATTTTGGATCTTCTGAATTTTGCCTGTGGAGTTTCTTTTCTTTTTTTATCATTTTTCTTTTTTTCTTTTCTTTTTTCGCAACTAGACCAAAACTCAACCATTAACTCATCCAATACAACTCCACTAAAAGCCAACCTTCAGAGGATCCCAGCGCAGAAAAAGATGGTCAATAGAGATTGCTCTTAGAAGAGATTGCTTATTTAGAAACTTTTGTGATTGTATTCAATGCTTATGAGATTAGTATTTCCAATTCTAATTTCTCCCTCAATCCTGTAAAAGAACCTTATAGATGTTAACATCACAGCATGTGTACAAGTATTTGACATCCACACACATGCACACAAAAAACAATAAAACTTGCTAAATATGAAATGTGTATTTGGTTGTCAATTTGTTCTTTGCTTGGTATGTTTAACAAAGTTTAGAAGAAAAGTAATAGTGATGATGGAGAAATTTAGCATGAATTCATCAACCTCTTAGCAATATGGAAAGTTATCCCAAACTTCCACTACTTTGAATTACCTCCTAGTTCCTAAATGTATGAGCTAGATAACTTATTTATGGATATTAAGAAAATTAGTTAATTCAGTTATCTGTAAAAAAAAATGTGTTGTTAGTTTCTCTACATTCTCCCTTCTAATAATTTGCAATTAATCCGTTGATTTTTTTTTGGCCAAAAATTACTCCCTTGATGAAACCCCTTATCTGTGCAATCAATAGGGAGAGTTTAGAAAAAAAAATTGCAAAATTTATAAGACAAAGTGAATTGAGATCTTACATTTAAGATCAAAACAAGCCCTTCTACTAGCTCTTACATTTAGGATTGGATGGAGTAGAACATAAGGAGATTTAGTCATTTTCATGTCCAAGGGTAATTCATAGCATTCACAGGTTACTATTCATTTCTGCTGAATAGCTTAAACTTTATATTGATTACTAAAAACATTAATTAAAACATTTCAATGAGTAATGAAGCACTTCAGATTTTATTGAGCCATTGTGTTTATGCTATGGTTGCATTGTGCTAAAACATTGTAAGTAACTTTTCTTTCTAATTAATGGCACTCTTTACATAACTTCCTTTTACAGAATTACATATGCTATTTAGCATACTGACTATTCTTGATTATGGCATAAATATGGAGGAGGACAAACACAAATAGTTACGAACGAGTTTAATTAAATTTTTGTTTGTTTTGAGAATGCTATAATCGCTTCACGTTAACTTAGCTTGGGGTTAACAATCTCAATCTCCACATGGTATAGTGATTAGGTGTTTTTTACTCTTTCACTGAGACGTAAAAGGTTGAAAAAACCTATATTATGCATTAGATTTACATCATTTCTCTAAATGAGTAATGGAGGATTTACCATTCCTTTTATATAACGCAAAGATAAACTTTTAAACTTCCAAATGATTAATCCTTTAACATGAAGTTGGGTTGATTAGTGATATGGACCCTCCATGTGATGTGCCCCATGAACCCACAAACCATATGAAGTGAGAGAACTTGAATCTTAGACACGCAAACAAAAAAATAGGTTGATCAAAAGTTAGAACTCAATAAGAACAATGCCTCATAAAACTCTAAGTCATAAAGATGTGATAAATGGTGATCACTCCTTTGATAAATAAATCATGTATTCGTATAAGAACACAACACACATGCGAAGCTTGCAAAGCCAAAAAAAAAAAAAACTCAAATTCTTATTCAGTAGTTTACAAAATGGCACATATAAGAGGTCTTTAAATAGATAATATAAGAAAACCCTAGAAGAACCCCTTTTATAAATGAAAAGAATCATAGAATCCTTTTCATTAATGAGAAGATTCTTATTTCGCTATTCTTCCAATTACCAAAAATAGGAAACTAGTTGTCTTCAGAAAACAACTAAACACAAAATTGGCAACTAGAAAATAGGAAACTAAGGTAAAAATTTGGAAACCAATTAATTTAAGCTCGTAAATCTCTCTCGTTATTTGGCTCTCTAATGCTAAACCATGATCTTGAGTCGGATTTTCCATAATGATGAACTAGCCCTTTGAATACATATCACAAGAGCCTTCAATCACACCTCTTGCAACCTTCAAGCCTACCAAAAACGTTCACACGTCACCTTCATCTAATAATAAATCTTCATGCCATCACCAAACCCATTTAAAGAAGCCTTCACCCTCAATGAATTGGGCCTTTTACCTTGCAATGGATCTATGGAGTGTTTATACCTCTTCTCTTGAATGACGTGGCTGCCACCTTGATAATGACCTTGGATGCCACGTATCCACCGAAGATCTTATCAAGTAATGCTTCTCTATGTTTAAGTCTCATATTAACTGAGAGTTCAAGATGGAGGGTGAGAATTTTTCTTATAAGCAAATGCCTTAATAATTTTTTATTATTATAGTAAGTTCAATTGTAAAATTGCTAATTATTAAGGTATTGAGTAGTTTTTGGTATCTCAATAAAGTATAGGATTATACGAGTTTAACCAGGAGTCTTGGATAGTTTTGATGTGTGATGAAGGTTTTACTATTATTCTGTTCAAATTTGCATGTGTAATGAATGATTTTTATATTTTTTGTTAAAATAAAAAAATGTGGAATTATTCCTTTTGAGATCATGAGTCTTGTTCAATTTGAAAACTAAACATCGTTCAATATGTTAGTTGTGTTTTTTCCTTCATGCTTTTACAGTTAAGCTCCTAGCAAGTGGTATCGGAGTATAAATAGTAATGATTTTAGATTAGGGAGTAAAGAATTAGGAAGAGTTGCACTCCACCAAGGTTTCAATGCCATGACAACAGTTTTAGGAAGAGAATTATGTGAATATGAGACTCACTTGAGGGGGTCAACTTTCTTTTTTTCTTTTTTTAAAAAAAAATAGAGATGTTTGGAACTTCCACTAATGCAGAAAAGGCTTTTAGCACCAGTTAAAAAGGATTTTTTTACATCGGTTCTCCAACCGGTGTAGAAAGAGAGTATTTAATTTGTACGAATATTACATCAAGTGGAAGCGATCAAAAGGACTAGGGAGAGTCTTTACTAGATAGATTATCCATTGATATTTTTTTGTTATTTCACAAGTGGTCCCTTTATAGAATTAGTCCAAGGGGATAAGTAAGGTGTTAAATAATTGAATTTGATTTTAGTTACGCAAATTGTCTAAATAACCTATCAGTGAAGAAACAAGAGAGAGATATTTGAAGCGTTCGTGTATATACCAGAACCTTATAAGTAAAGAGCTTCTTGTTCAAGTCTTGTTTATATAGAGAATTGCTACTAAGATAGCTTAAAACCTTTATCATGAACATGTTCTAGTGCAATGTGCAAATTTGAAGGAAGAAAAATTTGAATAACCCAATTTTTCTTTTCTTCATACAGCGTGCAGCAGGTTATTGAAAGGCGGGGTCCGCTCTCAGGTACTGAAAGATTAGACCATCCTTCTATAGAGGTATGATAATTTACACACATTTTTTTAAACTGACTAGGTCCAATGTATTTCTCAATGTTTTGGCTCCTCATTCATCATTCTTCTTTTTTTTTTTTTTTGAATAATACTGAAATTCAGAAGCTCAAAAGAGCAATACAAACAAGACAATATAACCCGTTCCGTCGTCAACTACCGCCTCCGGAAAAGAAGGCGGTGGGTGATCAATCATTCTTTTAATATAGGGTCAATTGGTTTTGAGATTAAAAGAAAAGTGATTTTAGTTAGGCTAAACATGAGGTAGTTGTTAAGGAGAATTTAAACTAAACACTCGAGGGATGTGTCAGAAAAAGCTTATTTTGATACGCTATTTTGTTGAGAGAATTTAAGCTAAACACATGAAGTGATGAGTCGGGACATTTTAATTAACAATATATCTAAAGATTTAGTTGTTGATAAAGTATAATAACATCGGGCAATTTATATAGTTGATTCATCTAGTGGGATAAAACTTATTGTTGTTGGTATATAGTTTGAATAGCTTATCAAAGAAAAAATAGATTTTTTTTTCCTGACAAAACCTTCATGGTTAGCTTAATGTCCTCTCAACAACTCAAGTATTAGACTTATGCTGTTGACTTTTCTACATACTAGTGAGATGAAAATGCTTGTTGGATCATTTTATTATTTTCTCTCATTACAATAAAGTGCCCTAGCTCCAAATTTTTAATGGTTCAACTGCAGCAAGTGCTTCACATTGATTTCTCGAACCACAGTTGAATCATCTGGAACTAATGGTTTAACCATGATTTTGTATAGCCATGGGTATAGTGGCATATAACCAGAGTTAAAGTTAAGCTTAACTCCGGTTATTAAATAGCAATTAAGACCAAGCTTCCCTACAATAATGTGCTGTCTTGAAGACATAGATTGTTATACAATCGAGGTGGTATCATATGGCACCTGAGGATTTCTCCTCCCTATAAATGCCTTCAGGTATAGTTTGAAATGAAATAAGTTTCTACATTAGCCTTGTTCTATTAGGTGATGTCGACTACATGGATAGTACAACGTTATTGTGTTATATCAATTAACAATCAAATCTTTGGGTATATCGTTAACCAAAAGGTCACATTCAATAACTTCATTTATTGTTTTCTCCAGTAATTTATTGTTCTCTCCGGTCTTTCTCTGTCTCTTTTAAAAGGACTTTATACAACTAATCTACCCTCCTCACTAACCTATTCTTTGTACATGTCCAAACTACCTCAAACGATTTTCTGTTATTTTCTCTTCAATAGACATCACACCCAACTCTTTTTTGTATATGGTCATTACAAATCTTATATTTTCTTATATGATCACATATTTATGGGGAGATATATATATTTCACTTTGCTTCACTTTAGATTCAATTGTAATGAATCATAAATGTTATGCATAGTATGAGAGGGACACCATCAGCATGCTCAGTAAGGAAGAAGCCAATAAGGCTCAGGAACTGAGGTATGTATATATTTATGTGCTATATTACATGTATATATGTATATAGAGTGAAGCTTTTATTTTGTGCCTTCTCTATGCATAGACCTGCAATGTTGTATTACTGAGGGATGACTACCCTTGTAATTGAAAGGCAGTTGAAAGGAGAAGAGCTTGAAGGATTGAACGCAATTGAATTACAGAAGCTTGAAGATCAATTAGAAAAAGGTTTTAGACGTGTTGTCAAAGCAAAGGTATGAATTGTCTTGTCCACTTCTATATTGCATAATTATTTGTATGTATCTTCGTTGAGGAAAAAAAGAAAAGGAAAGAAAAATGAAGAAAGAAAGAAAGAATATCCATGAATTTTGGATCATTTTGAAGACAGTCTTTCAAACTTTCAAAACATAAAGTTAAGTCGCTCAAATGTCAACATTGTTATACCTCGTGATACTTGAAAGGAAACGTTGGGACCATTAGACATCTTGTCAATTATAGATGAGTTTTGAGATGACATATGTATTAATTAATAGCAACAAGGGTCTAATATGTGGAAGAACCTATCTTCCTAAGCTATTTGTAGGTTTTTGCATTAATTTTCTTTGTAATAACAATTAAGGGATCGAACTCTCATGTTGACTTTGAATTGTGCGGTTGATTATTTTTGGAATTTCTAGTTTGGATAAAGCTTGATTTCCAAACATTTTGCATTTAAGACTGTCTATTTTAGTTTTCTATTACGCGCAGCTATGCATGTATGAGGGAGATGCAAATCTTTTGATGTTTATAATTTGTGAAGTTGACTAACTTGAACACAAATTACCTGTATAATATTCCTCTGATTCTTATTATAAGGTCCTTTGAAGAAATAAACAGTTATTATAAGTCACCATTATTAGTTACATTTTTCTAAGATTATCTCTATTTAAAGTTTGATGCAATTTTCTTTTTCCGTTCCTCAAGATATAGTTCGGTTTTAAATATAGATAAATTTGAATTTTTAATTTTCTGACAAATTTAATGAGTTAACTACCTCTTCTTGGTTCTGATGAGGTGACTGGATGTGCCTTAAAATAGGGACTAGAGGAGGTATATGTTCGATATTCACCAACTTCAGCTTAAGAGCATCCGTTGTCATGAGAGTGTGTCCCAAAAAAAATTTGAGGAAGAAGCATTTAAACATTGCCTATTGTGGTAGAATTCTGTTTTTCTTTTTTATTATTTGAAACAAAATTACTTCCATACATTGCTGGAACAATTCAAAAGTCCATTTTCTGCTAATATAAAGAAGGGATTTTCCAAAGGAATCACTCAAGTACCTGCAAACAGATTTTCTCCCTTAAACTAGTCCGTCCGAACACACTCTAATTAATGGCAAAGCTTTAACTATTGTTTTCTTGGAGCCACTTAATTTGTTGCTAGACAGTAATAATTGTAACTAATCTGCATATATGGTTCTTTTTGTGATTTGCAGGATGAAATAATGTTCAAAGAGATCGATGCACTCAAGAGAAAGGTCAATCACATTCCAAACTCATTTGTTGAGATCTCATATTTTTTAGTTCTTACTTGAAGCTTGAAAAGATGGTAGGTGTTCTCAATTTGAATCCAAGACGCTTGGAAATACTACCAAATTGAGTATAATTAGTAGCAAAACTAAATTGGACCGTAAAATCTCTAATAGAAGAGGGAATGTTGCTTTTGGCGTACGAAAGATATTGTCTCAATGTTTGGTCCCTTAATCTTTAAAATAAACTATTTAACAATTTCTTGAATTAAGAATATGTATTTGATCTTCAAACCTTACAACTACATAATTGTGTTAAAAGCGCAAGTCTAACCAGAGTCTTTCAATGAATATGCCAATGTTGTGAGCACATGTCCAAAGAAATAACCTATCTCAAAAGACCACTCTGTTGGGTGGGAGAACTTTTGAAACTTATAAATCACACTTTACTTGGGAGACTCCCCATATGGGACTCATGCCATTGAACATTTGCTTGAATATATGCATTATGGACTAGAAAATAGCAAGTCTAAGACTTGTATGGATTGAATCGTGTATTCCTTGTGTATAAATATATATATTAACTATTTAATCCATATATATCTAGCTTTTACGTAACCTCACTTCTCTCAAATGCTACTTGTTTGATCCGTGCAGAGAATCCAACTGATGGAAGAGAATAAGCGATTAAAACAGGTTATCATCATTTTGAAGTGTTTTCATTGTAAATCATTAAATGTCTGTCATCTCCAATGTCTAAAGTTAGACTGAACATTGAACTAGTTAAGACGTTGATTTCAAGTTTAGTGCCATGTTGATGAATGAACCTCAGTTGAATGGGTCATAATTGAATTACTTTCTCTAAAACACACACACACCAATATTATATTAAAAAAAGGGCTAAGATCCAATTTTTCCCTAGAAGATTTCGTGTAGGAGCTGTGAGTATATGAAAGTTTTTCTTGGATTAATATTGTCTTGAAAGTATTAAAAAATGAGTAAAGTTGTCCTAACTGTTAAAAAACTAATATTGACACACTGTTAAAAAGTAACATTGACTATTAACATTTTTAACGGTTAAGGGTAACATTGATAATTTTTAAACACTTCTAGAGCAATATTGATTTAAGAAAAACTTCCGGATACCCACAACACCTAATTGAAAATTTTCAGGATAAAATTGAACCTAGTTACCAAATTTGACTGACTATCAATTTGAAGCCTTTGAAAGCATTTTAGATAAGAGGAAGGTCCACTTCAGTGGTTGGACTAGCTGATCCCTTCTAGTTCTCAAATCACTTGTTGAAATAAGAATCTTAAAAGATGTTAAAATGTCTGTGTTTAGGTGAGGAATGTTGCACAAGAACAAGGTCAGTCATCTGAGTCAGCCAATATTGGAAGCATATTTGATCCTCCACATGACGATGAGAGTTCAGACACTTCTCTCAGATTGGGGTGAGTATATAACTAATTTAACTGTCCATCCTTGAGTTATCTTATGATAATCAAGCATATCAAGAAAATGCCAAGAATTTGTTGCTGAGTTATCGTCATGATAGTGCTGGTATACTTGGTTTTATAGAAATATAATACTGAAGATCTCAACATAAAGTAAATGAATATATCTTTGTAAGTGTTTTGTATTGTCAAATTGAGTACGGCATGGGTCCTAAATATCAGAGTTAGATAACTAATTCACAGTGAATAAGAAAATTTGTCTAGTTAATTATTTGTAGAAAATAGTTAGTTTCCCTAAAATACTCATTTTAATCATTTGCCTTGGAAAATACTTCATTGATGGAAAATTCCCTTTAACGTGCTTCATCATTTGGGAGAGTTTATGTAGACAAATTATAAAGTTGGAAGATTAAGTAGATTGAAGTCTTATATTTAGGATTAAAATGAACAATCCCAATCTTTCTACTTTTATATTTAGGACCAGAGGGAGTGATTAGAATAAGGAAAATTAAAGTATATTTTTACCCTAGAAGTATTTTGGGAGGAACTATGACATCATAGAGAAATGTAGGACATAATTTTTCAAAATTGGTGTAATATTGCTGTTTTTTTAACAAAAGCCGTACAGCTTTTCTCTCCAAAATGTACTTAGTTTATGCATCCTTACATGCTTTGAGTGCGTGACTCAATTTATTAGTGTGTGTGTGTAAAAGGATCTGATAATTGGATCTGTAGCATATTCTTAAAGGTTAACTAACTTGAATTTATTGTTATGTGTTGCAGATTGTCTTTATTTAAATAAAAAAAAAATATGACGAGAGGAACTAAGAGCAGAGCCAGGTACTCTGAGATTATCATTCTTCAGAGGTGAAAGTTAACCGTTGAGGGAGTTTTTTCCCCCATTATTTAAGTTTTCTTAATCTGTAAGTAAGTAGGTATTGATTACATAAATTGACCCATTAATATATATATATATATATATCCAATGATGTTTTTGAATTCAATTTACACTAGTAAGACTGTTGATTGTAAATTCGGATTCGAGCAGTGGTCAACATTATTACATAAAAATATATATATTTAATTTGCTAAAATCTTTTGTAATTTAGTAGAGAATTAGGCTCAAGGCTTACTGGTCTCTCCTGCTAGGAACCTCATTAATCTATATTTAGATTTTAACTGGTGTTTGGATGGTTTGTAGTAAAACTAAGGTTTTCAAGAAAAAATGCTTTTTTTCATCATATTGAAATAATTCAGAGTTTTACACTTAGTGTTGTGATATGAAAATTCTTTTATAAATAGGAAGTTGTTGGATCAATCTTACTCATAATTTCATATCATTAGTACTTCTTTCTAAATTTTTAAAAAAGTATTGGATACTGTGGTGTTTTTTTTTTGTTATTTATCAGATTTATCGGAGTTTTGTTCCGATTACATTCGGATTTGATTTGAGTCGCGCATTTGCTTATGGTGGGTGAGTCTCTCAACGAGAATTTTTTGTATACGCTAAGGCTCTAATTTAAAATTTTGTTTAAATGATATTGAGCTGTTAATTATTTAGACTAACCTTCTGTTAGTACTTTGTGGTGTTTATAATTTAACCTGGGCAAATTCAAAAGTCATGGATAAACAAATGGCCCAAATCTACACCTTGCACGCCAGAGTGATGGCTACTTGACAATAATGATTATCTATCTCTCTAGACTATAAAGGGATTTTATCTATTTTAATAAAAACGATTTTCAATATTTGAATTTATATCTTCATTATGAGATTAGGTTCCTTTTATCATCTTAATTAATAGTTTATTGATGACTTTATTTTTATTTAACATATATTATTATAAGAATAGGAAATATGTTATATTAGGTTAAATTTAAAAAATTATTAAATTTTAAGATAGAATTAATAAAATTTAAAATTTTTAGTTTCAATAAAATATTCCATCTAATCTATTACCTTTTTTAGAAAATATTTTTTATCCTAATTATAAGAATTTAACGGTCATTAATGAGTTTTTTCTAAATCTACTTAGTTATAAACGTACGAGAGATAATTATAAATATAGAAGAGAGATAGATTTAATTATTATTTTTTAGTCTATATGATTTAGTCAAAAGACTTTTATTATAATTTAAGATTAAAGGGGGGTCTAGTGTCTCAAAATAATTTATGGTACACTTAGTGCCATAAAGTATTTTTTAGATGCGCTTAGTGTTCTAAAGTAATTTATAGCCCGCCTAGTGTCCTAAATTATTTTTTTAGGTATGTCTAGTATCATAAAGTATTTTCTCAAATACGCTTAGTGTAAGTAATTTATGATATGCCGGTATTTTTAAGTATTTTTTTCAGGTGCACTTGTGCCTTAAAATATATAATACTTTTTTTTTAGGTTCTTCAATGATGGATAAAATAATTCGCAACTTTTTTTTAACTTTGTTTAAGTTTTTTTTTTCTTTTTCTTTTTACATTTTCAGCCATGTAAAATAATTTATGACCTTTTTATATTGTTCAAAGGAATTGGTAAGAAAATGAAGAGTTAAAGAGAAGAAGAGAGAGGGTACGAAAATATGAATAGTAAAAAAATTAATGAGACTTGAGTTATATTATTAAGTCAGCTTTTTTAAAGTTAAAATAAAATTGAATAATTATTTATCGGCCAAAATTAATAATTCTATTAATGTAAATGAGAT
Organism: Leucaena leucocephala; assembly: GCA_037074615.1. Lineage (NCBI taxonomy): Eukaryota > Viridiplantae > Streptophyta > Magnoliopsida > Fabales > Fabaceae > Leucaena > Leucaena leucocephala. The sequence goes on along the minus strand of CM073549.1, from coordinate 16,871,909 downwards.
TATATTATTTTAAATTTTAAAAGTAAAATTATATCATAAATTATTTTAAAATATTAGATGTATTTATAAAAATATTTTAAAATATTAAACGTACTATAAATAATTTTAAGATATCAATGTGTTTAGAGAAAATATTTTGTGATAATAACAAATTTTAACCCTATAATTTATTATAATTTAGATCAGAGAGAGGGAGAATGTCATATAAATAGAATCAGCGGAGTAAATGTTAAGACGGTTTGAGTAAAACATCATCGCTATTTATGACAACCTTAGATTATTTATTAATTATTCTTTAGCCGATGAAATCTAGGGTTATGTTTAGAAGTAAAAGTATTAGGGAGAAATAGAAGTAATGATTCATAAGCTCTGAGAAGTACGAGGGTACAAAAATATCAGAATTCAGAGATCAGACCTTCTGTGGAGACCGGGGTTTCTGTACGGTCAAGTTTAGTAACGTCTACATCACCATAAATGGATACCCAACCTCCGGTCCTCCGCCTATTCTCAAACTATTCCTTATATAGGTACTCATCTGATAGTATCTTACTCTTTAGAGTTTAGAGACAAAAAAGAAATCTTAAATTCACCAATTTGGTTTTAAAATTTAATATTCTCCCAAGACATTTTTAATTAATTCATATGTATAAATATAAATAGAAATAATTAAGAATATTAAATTTATATAAAATTTAAATAATTTTTAATACTCTTTTATATAAAATCTAATTACTATAAATTAAATTTTATATTAAAAATTAAAATTAATATTAATTTTATTAATTATACTAGACTCTAATATCATATTAATTTTATTATCTAATTATTATCTTATTAAATATAGATATATAAAAAAAATTAATATTTATTAGCTACTATAATTTTATTTTGTTAGTTTTATAAATCCCTAAAAAACTCACTGAACTAATAAAATAAAATTAAAATATAGAGAAAAAATATAAATACGTATAAAATAGTTATCCCCATATATAATTCATACAAATTTTGTTTTTGCTCCTACTATCCTATTTTCAAGACGCGAGAAGAGATTTTGTGGTCTTTTTAATAGGATATCATATCGATTATTTATTGCAACTTTAATTTTACGCATATTCAATGTTGAAATAAAAAATTTTAAAAAAGGTTTTCAAAATATATTTAATATGGGAAAGTATAATTTTTTTTTTATTTTTACAAAGAGTTAATAAATTTTAAAATTTTAAGTTTTAATAAAAAATATTAAAAATGACTTATAAATAAAATTATAAGGAGTGTAAATTATGAATAGAATGATTTACTTATTTTTCATACAAAATACTATTCAATAATTTTTTATAAAAATGTATTGCTTAAAATCAATCAATCGATATGTATGTCATAAAATTTATACAAAATTGTAGTATTAATAAATTGAAAACAATGTAACTCCTTTTAAACTCCATTGAGTATAAAAATATTTATATAAAACAGTATTATTTAGAAAATTATAATATCGTATTTTTAATAATGTAGTATTTTTTAATTTTTCATTTAACACATTTCATTTTATTATGTCTAACTTTTTATTTTGTAATTTTTGACATATTTAATAAATCTTGAATTTAAAAACAATAAAAATAGTCTTCCTTGCTTCTAATGGATTTGTATGTCTTGTTTTTTTCCTTATGAATCATATTTTAAAATTTGAATAAAAGAAAATAAATCATAAATAGTTTTCTTTGACAAACATTCATAACTATTTTTTATTTAATACTATTTGAACTTTTGTGCTATTGGGTCAAACTTGAGCATGTCATCCTCAATGGAATTTCTCCCCCAACATTTTATTCAAATTGATATATCTTTCATTAAAAAAAAACAAAGCTTCTTAGATTTTCTTACATTATTCCCCCCAACAAAATAATTTTGTTACAATTAAATAGGACTTTGTGTATTAGAAGTTCGATTCCTAATTCATTTGCCAACCATATCCCAAGGAAGGTTGATCTCGATTGTCGGTGGGAAAATACTCCTAAAAGTTTCACAAATACGAATGCAAATTATGACTTACAAATTAGTCAAGTAGGAGACATAGTCAAAGCTTTCAAAATACAAAATATGCATGAGCTAAATTTATCAATCACAACTTCCTTATAAAACTCCTTATTTCCTTTGTTTGAATCCACGAGCTAACTTTCCACACAAAAATTCATTTATGTGACTAAACTATATTCCATACTTACCAATAATTGAGATACTTCTTACAATTTTAATTATAAGAGTTAGTTAATTTTTTTAGTATAGATTAATAAAATCAAATAAATAAATTAATTATGACTAAATCTAACCACGAAAGATAAATTTATAGTATATACTCCTTAATCTACCCAAATTAGTCAACTAACTCTTATATTATTTATAATTAACTAGTTTATTTAACTTCTTTAATCTAGAGCTTGTAAAACAGGTTCACCCCGTGGGCTCAGCCCATTTTACAAAAGAAGGGGCGGGTTTGGGCTAACTTTTTGTGACTGGCTACACAACCTACCCCGCCTAGCTTGTCAGCCTTTTTTTTAATTATTAATATTAGTATTTATTTTACTCAAATATTATTTTAAATACTCTCATTATCGAATACTAGTAAAGATGACTATTTATTTATTGATATGTGTTAACATATTATAATTGATTAATATTATATTAATGTTTATTTAGATTTATAATTATAATTTTTTTTATTTTTTTTATAAAAAACATAAATTTTTAAAAGTATAATATTATCAATTTTTTATTATACTAATATTACATTAAAAATTTTTTAGTAGTATTTTAAAAATTTAAAAATAATTTTTAAAAAAAATTAAAAAATAATGTGGCAGGCTAACGGGGCGGGTTTAGCTGACAAAATATTAACCCCTTTGGGGTAAATTAACCCATTTATCTAACTCTATTTTAATTTATTTAAAAAATTAATTAACTCTTATAATTAAAATTAGACATAATATTTGACCCAAGAAATGGCTAAAGAGCACAAAAATCGGATCATGGATTCGCGAAGTAGAAATGTGTCATACGTCCCACAAACCTACGCTAATTTTAGCCGAAGGGAAGGATAGAATTGGGGCCATAACACATAAGCCACCTACTGTGCACCAAGTGGGACCACACATTAGACACATCTCGCAACAACCTTGATCCGACACAACAATCTTAAAATCATGCCAACACAAAATTTATCATCAACTTAGCTCAAGCATATGTATATATATACAAGTGAGTCACAGTTCATCATAAATCATTTTCAACTAGTTTCCCACCTGATTAATCAAACTCCAACATTAAAAAATATATCAAATGACATTGAACTTTCAATATTTTCAAGTTGTATATATTAATTTTCTAACTCAACTTATTTTATAGATTTCCCTCTGGATTAATACACGATATAATTGGAAATGCTGCGCCTATTTTTATCTTTTATGTGAACAGAAACATTTTGGTCAATCGAATTTCCTAAATCTCAATGAAGGACTTCCGTTTTAGGGACCTTCTAAAATTTGTTTTCAGTGATTATATTCTTTATTTGGGATATCACAGTATTTTCCTAATTTTTTAGGGTATAAAGTGTCATTTTCTCTAAGCTGAATTTCACACACACACACCTCTCTCCCACAAGGAGCAAAACACCCAACCGTACACGCTCTCTCTCTTTCTGCAATTCTTTGGATGGTGTTGCGTAGGGGGTGTGTACTGTGCAATGTGTAGTGCCTTTCCCCTCCCCCACAACCCCCCCTCCCCCTCCGGGGGGCGCTTCACCCCCACCCACTTACTTACTATTAAGTCCACAAAAGGAAAGAGAACGAGATAAGCTACCCCACTCCATAACTAGTGATTAACGTTTCTACACAAAAAGTTCGTTTCTTTCCCCTCAGGCCCTCACACATGCTTTCTCTCTCTATCTTCTTTCTCTCTCCCCTCTGTGTTTGTCCGCTCATGGAGAATTGGTAGGTGGGGTTCATCACACACTTGGCTAAGCTTACTCTTCAGCTGGGGTTGATTCCAGATTCTTGGTGAGCATCATCTTCTTTCTTGTAATCTTGCATTATTTCCTCTTTTAGACCATAATAGTGATACTTCTTCAAACCAACTAACTTCCTCTTTTTCTTTTCCTGTACTAACATTCCCCTTCTCTTCCCTTTCTCTTTCTCTTCCTTTTCTCACCCGTTTCTTCATTTTCCTTTTCTTCTTGTTTAATCCTCAAACACTTTGTTCTGATTGGAAGCCCTCTTTGTTCTTCAAGGTTTCTCCTTCTTTCTTTTCTTCTTTCTTTCTGCCGACCCAAGAACAACAATTTTCTGTATTGCTTAACGGATCTGAGATTGATTTTCCACTTCTGATTTTCCTTTAACTGCTTGGAAACTAAATATTCCGTATTTTTTAGTTACAAAATATACAGTAATTTTTATTTTCAGGAGAGTCTGAATCTGCAATATTTATTCGCTATTAATGATTTTTTCCCCTTATTTTCGTTCCAAATGTTTGGGTATATTTTTGCTTAATAAGGAAATGACAAGACGGAAGATAGAAATAAAGAGGATCGATAACATAAATACTAGGCAAGTGACATTTTCAAAGAGAAGAAGAGGGCTTTTCAAGAAGGCTCTAGAACTCTCTACTCTCTGTGATGCTGAGATTGCTCTTATTGCCTTCTCTTCTACTGGCAAGCTCTTTGAATATGCTAGCTCAAGGTGTCTCTCTCTCTCTCCCTGTCTCCCCCCCCCCTCTATTATTTTCCCTTTTCATCTTTTATTATTGATAGTTGAATGCTTTTTTTGGCCAGGTAATTATTTGTTTAATTTTCGTAAGTGTCTGGAAGATTCGTAATATAATCATGTATGTACTTGTGCTTATTATTTTAATTTGATTATTTAATCTCATTATTCTAGACAAAGTATGAGGATTATTGCAGCAAACGTGCTAGCTAGCTGTGGAATCTCAATATTTCTGTGAAACACAGGATTTGATGACTCTCTTTTCAGAAAATAATAATGATCGTCTTGGCTGACTTGCTTGTTGTACTTAGCTTGTCGATTTTCTAAAACTTCAATTTCCTAGCTTATGATTCTTGGATAAATACTCCTATATATAAATGTATATCTTTTTTTCTTGCATCATAACAAAAGAAAAATGGCTTTAAAAACTTAACATTTATTGTAACTGCAAAGATAATACCAACATGATGTCATGTTATATAGTTCATTTCATGTTCAATGTGCCTATATGTATATATATCTTCATCATTGCCATATTATAGAGTAATGCACATATATAAGCCACTAGACAAGCGAATGTTATATTTTGAATGAGACCTTTTGATCACTCTGCCAAAGGAAAGGATTAGTTCATTTAGCTTGCTTGAGAAAAAACAAAGGTGCTTAGGGTAATAATATCTGATTTGAGAACATGTTTAGTTTTCAGAAGAAAAAGCTCTTTGTGGATGTTCATTTAGACACTTTATCAGTTATGCAAAAGACTTTGCGAGATCAGTATTTCCATTTCTAATCTCTCTTTCAATCCTCTAGAGGACCCTTACGTAGATAATATTTGGTATATGTGTGAAGTTTATATTTCTATACTTGCATTTGTCATGCCCAAACATGCAAATTTACCAAAACTTGCCAAGTAAGTGCATCAAAAAACCAAAGAAAAAGTGAGTGAAGTTCAAAATATTTAAGAAATGAAGCAAAATAGAGTACTTTTCCTGTCCACGAGTAATAGTCCAATTCAATACACTAACCAAATAGAGTAATAAACTTTGAAGCTTTTGTGCTTAGTAAGATAATCTTTTCATTCCTGCGACTAGATCTGAAAATTGTAGAGTTTAAGTTGATTGGAAACACTAGAAACTCCAAAGTGTAACGAAACTCTTTATAGCTATCCCTTTTAGTCATCTTAAATCCATTTGTAATCATTAACGAGTTTGCATCAAAGCCTTTTTTAAGTGCTTTCCCTTTGTTATATGATGTTTGATTGATTTCCTTGTACTGTTCAATTACAAACTCTATGATTATCTCATTGACTTGAAGAACAGACAAACATAAATATTTAGAAACGAATTTTCCTCAAAATTTAAAGTGAATTTGTGTATTACTCCAATGGGAAAGCTATCCCTCCAAATTATCTTCAATCAAGGTTCTTTGTGGATCTTTCTCCATAAATCACCTATAGTTTAATAATCTCCATATAGGGGTAGTGCTTGCGTCATATTTTTTTCACTTTTCATTGAGACATAATAACACGATTAATCCAAGATATTTACATCATTTCTCTGCATGGCTGGTTTAAGGATGTACCATTCCCTTTATAGATTATTTTGCAAAGATAAGACTTTTAAGATGATTAATCTTTAACATGAAGTTGGATGGAATAACTTTTCTATAAGTCTCATATCAATTGAGAGTTTCAAGATGAAGGGCGAGAATTAATATTTTATAGATAAATCCCTTAAGAATTCGTTACCATGAAATTAATAGAATTATATAATCGAGGTATTGAGTTTTGATCAAGTCGTTTTGGTATCACAATCAAGCATGGATTCTATATGAATGTAATCAGAATATTGGGTACTTTTGATTTTTTTTATTAAGGTTTACACTTATTTTGTTCAAAATTGTACAAGGGTTATATACTATTCTTCCATTTAAAATTTAGAATTATCCCTTGTGGAATAGTGGGTGTAGGTCTATTTCAGGATCAAACTTTAACAAAATCGTTAGTTGTTTTTTTTTTCTTTCGTGTTTTCACAATTAAGATTCTAACAATTGGTATCAAAGCTGTCCTTGGCCAATGTGCCACTATGACACCTCTAAACCTTATGTAATAGGGAAATTGAGGGTTCGTAGTATGTGGAGGGCGCATGCGTTTCCTTCGTATCAGTCATCTCACCCTAACATAACTAACCCATAACTACTCTTATGTCATCTATTAATAATTACATAACAGTATCAAAGCCATTAATCCAACCTGAGGAAGAAAAGAACTAAAAAGCGTTGCATTTGGTTGCATTATTACTTCTTTTAACGTGCAACATTTAAGTTTGCTACTCATTTGATTTTAGTCACACAAAGTTATGTTAAAATGACTAGTAGTACTACTAACAAGCTATTAGTTGAGGTGGTAAGCAGCCTCACTCCCATAAGAAGGAGAATACAGCTCGAATATCGGGAAGGGAAATTGTTGAGAGAGGTGAAAACTATTTGTATTCTAAGTCTTGAAAGCGATTATTCCCTTAATTAAATCCTAAAAAGTGACTAGTAGTATTGCAAATCATTGAAAAAGAGGCTTGTGTTTGAAGTGTGTGTTTATACCAGAAATTTATGAATAAAGAATTGATTCAAGGGGCTGGATATATAATATATCATTACTTTCTCATTCTATAGAAGAACCTCTAGTACTAACAATATACTAGTGGGTGTAAGATTTCACGAACTTGATCTATGCTTGAATTTGAAGGAAACAGAATAAATTTGAATAATCGATATATGTTTTTCCTTCTTATAGTGTGCAGCAGGTTATTGAAAGACATGATCAGCACTCAGAAATTGAAAGATTATATCATTCATCTGTTTTGGTAAGATAATTATTATGAATAATTTTTTTTTTATAACTGATTTCGTCTAATTATTTTTTTTAAAATGCATCAAGTTCCCCAGCAATGTGAATAATAATAGTAGAATATCATGTATATAGAGAAGGTTATGTTTTTCACTATGCATAACCTGAAATTCAATAATTACTAATAGAAATATCTTCGGAAATTTATGCATAGTATGAAAAGGAGACCTTCAGCATGCTCAGCAAGGAAGAAGCTCATAAGACTCAGGAATTGAGGTATACGAATTTATATTTATATATATATGCACTTACACTGTATGTGAAGCTTTTATTTTTGTGCCTCCTACACGCATAGACTTATATTGCATTGCTAAAGGCAGTTGAAGGGAGAAGAGCTTGAAGTATTGAACACAAATGAATTACAGAAGCTTGAGAAACAATTAACAAAAGGTTTGAGCCGTGTTGTCAAAGCAAAGGTTTGCACTTTGTTCCCTACTATATTGCATGCTCAGATCGCCTACAAGAAGTGTGCGTCTGATGTAAATTATCTAATCTGAACGGTCTAAATTTTAAAATAAAAAGTTAACTAAGAAATTATAAAATTATTGTATCCTAAACATTTCTAAGTAGGATGAGGGGATGCATGGGCTTATACTGCATACTTATTTATATATATGTATCCTAAGGCAAAAGCACCAAAGAAGAAAATTTCGCCAAATTTTAAGTGATATGGCAAATAGTTTTTTATACTTTCAAAAAAAATAAAAAATAAATAGGTCTCTTAACTCCATTTCTCTAATAAAACAAATTCTTCTATCTCAAACTCTTAACATTGTTATATCAGAAGGACATGTTGGTCTTGAGACCATATATCAGAAGCTTGTCTTGTCAATAACATATGAAGTAATAGCATTAAGGGACAAGGGTGAAATAGAGAACTTATGGTGGACCTACTTTTGATCAGTTTTGAAAAGTAAGGAAGCGATTTGAAGTTTTTTTTTTTTTTTTCACTTTTTCTTCTGCGAGAACCCTAATCTTGTTTTTGGATTAACGCCTGCATCCGGCATCCGAAAGCTTTTGCATTTAAAGATATTTTATAGAAATTAATGTTACTAATCTTCACATACGTATGGTGCTTGGTGCTTTACAGGATGAAATGTTCATGAAAGAGATCAATGCGCTCAAGAGAAAGGTTAGTACATTTAACAAACCTAATTGTTGAGGGCTCATATTTCTATTATCACTTTAAATCTGAAAAGAAAATAACCTTAACGTATAGGAGAAATAATTATATGTAGTGCGAATGTCATGCAAGAAAGAAAGAAAATCTCTATGCATAACTGAAATCTCCTCATATGTTGGCCTACATGCAAGAAACATTAGGTTAAAGCTTGATCCTATGTTTGGACGGGAAGAAAATTAGCAAGGAAAGAATATTATGAGGGAAAATCCCAAAAATAGTAACAATTTTTACCATTTTAAGAAATTTTCTTTCATAGTATTCACTTCCCCTTATTTTCCTCTCACTTTTCTCTCCATCCAAACATAGCCTGAAGGTTGGTATAAAGGACGAGACTAAGAATTTGATATGCATGTATTTGAGAAAATATCTAGTAGTTTTTGGCCTTTAAAAATGTCTCAATTACTTGGTTAATTAATCTTATAAACATATTATTTAATTCTTGAAAGGATATATATAATATTGTTTGGTAAATCTTAAAATTACATTAGTACTTGCACAAGGACAAACAATAGTAATTAAGTCTAAAACTTCTATAAGAATGTGTGCATCTTTAAGATTCAAGAACTAAACAATTAAAGTATATATTAAATAATCCGTAGTCTTGAAGAACTGATCTACCAGACTATCTTATTTATAGGACACTTAACACTTCCTTCACTAATCTCATAATACACTTCTTTGTCTGCGCAGAGAATCCAGCTGAGGGAAGAAAATCAGAGATTGAAACAGGTGGTATTTGTTTTGAAGTATTTGCATAGTGAAGTTGTGTTAATCTGATTAAGGCTCTAACTCAAGTTTCATTAAATTAATTTTATTTATGTTCTGTATATAACTAGAATTTGGGTCTCGAGCATTGCATAGAGCCTGAGATAATTGGAAGCTTCACTGATCAAAGCTCTTTATGAATAGTTTGATTTCTACTAGCTTTTATATACATTAATAATAATAGTAGTAGTAGTAATTATTATTATTATCAGACCATAATGGTTCATAATCTAATTAGTCATCAACAAATTAATATGCTTAAGTTCTATATGTATAACTAGAGTTTGGGTCTCAAGTGTGTAGAGCCCAAGCTAGTTGGAAGCTGCACAATTCAAGGCTCCTTATGAATAGTGCAATTTCTCCTAGCTTTAATACATGTATATATGTTGATATACTCCTCCGATCCTTAATATAAGACATATTTAACTAATTTGATTAGATTAATGTAGTTAATATAGCATGTTTTTTCTAAAATACTCTAATCATCTTAAATTCCTTCTCTCCTTCTCTTACTTGATTATTATTGAGGGAGTATAAATAGGGGGTAATTTAGGGAAAAAATGGATAAATATGGGAAAGAATATTATATTTAGGATTAAGATCAACTCCTCAATTAGGTCATATATTAATGGAGGATATAATATTATTAATATATGAAAGTTTTTAAAAATTAACTTTCACCAATTTTTGGCTTATTTGATTGGTTTAGTCTGGCTTTGAAAGAATTTTGGATTGAACCAAGTTCTCTGAGGTACTGGTTGAACCAGTTGGTCCAGTTAACATTGTTTCAGATATGGTGAGAAGAATCTCAAGATGGAAAATTTGTGTTAGGTGAAGAATGTTGAACAAGAACAAGGTCATCATTCATCTGAGTCAGCCAATAATCGCAGCACATCTGATCTTCCACGTGAAGATGATAGTTCAGACGCTTCTCTCAGATTGGGGTCAGTATATATATAATAACTAATTGTGAACTTCCTTCATGATCATGAAAATGCAAGAATTTGTTAATTTCTCATGATATTTTTGTTATAGTACTGATAGACTTTGGATATTACATTATGGTTTCGTTATATAGAAATGCTGAAGATCTTAAAACAAAGAAGTGGGGATTTTATCACTCAGATCTTCATCAGTTTAGTGAAGTTGAGTCCCGTATTAGTATTTGAATATATATATATATATAGAGAGAGAGAGAGGCAATTCCACACCAATCTCCAGTTCTTTGACAAGTATTTGCAGCCACAACCCCTCACAGATCTCATGAGCTACGGCTCTAAACTCAGCTTTTGCTGCTCTCCTAGACACCACATTTTGTTTATTATTATTCCTACAAATTACTAGGTTGCCCCATATGAAGGTACAATACCTAGGCGTAGATCTTCTATCCTCTGAAGCGCACCCCAAAACAAACAAAAAATCAACATTAGGATATCTCTACCCTTTAAGTACCTCAATTCTTTCTGTTATAAGCCAAAGGTATCCCTCAGCCAAAGCTGGAAACTAATCCCTCGAGCTGTGCGACAAGTAGGGCCCTTCCCAATGACTTTTGTCACAAATGGGATTCGAACCCCTGCCCTCTTAGCAGGAAGAGGTGAAATCCGCCTACTTGTGGCCTAGCCAGTCACCATAGGGCAAGAACACTTAAGTTAGCACCTCAAAATTCTTTACACAATTTGTAGGTAAATTTCCTCTGGTGGGTGCATATGTTGAATTGCAAAGCTCACAACAAAGGCAGTATCCAGAGTCTTATATGTGACAACTATATAAATTTCCCCCCCAAATCCGAGTATCTCTGTCAACTGGTATGCCTTCTTCTTCCGTCTCCTCCTCCTCTTCTTCCTCCTCCTCGTGTGTCTTGTATGCGACAAATTGTGGCTAGAAGTCTTGTTTATGTGGGAGCTTGTTTAAATTGCACTTGAGACTCTTGTAGAGCGCAATCTATGTATATCTGATCATAACAATGTATGTTGTGAAACTCGTTATTAATCAAGGCAGGAAATAGTTGTGAATATATACGTGTGTGTTTACACACACACACACAAAGTAGATAAATTTGTGGCATTTTTTAAAAGTCTTTAACTTGGGTGTTTTCTGTGTTGCAGATTGTCTTTGTTTAATTAAATGAATATATATTAAAAAGGATGCGAGACAACTTGGGGCAGATGGAGCCAGAGATTCTCTTGGCTTTTCATTCTATTTTCGTTCTAATTAATTACTTGTTTAACCGTTATATTGTGTGCGGGATCTTTTCCCCGTTTTTTCATAGCAAGTAAATTTGATTAATTTGTAAGTGTTGAACTGATTACATAAATGAGCGGTGAATATGTTTGTTGTATTTGCTCATATTTGGAAGTCACAATAGAGTTTGACTAATTCAGGTTGACCAAGTGAGCGAGCAAAACTCTCTTAACAAGTTTTTAATATATATATATATAGAGAGAGAGAGTTGTAATGTAAGCCTATGTTAATACAGTTTAATGAAAAGAGTAAACGAGTACGAATTGTATATTCTAAAAATTACCTCAAATGATACAATAGACTATAAGAATAAAATAGATATTTGTAACAACTTAAAATTGAATTTTCTTATAAAACACGAGTATTTTTTTATTAAAAGTAATTATATTAGGAAAATTATTGGGTATTAAATATAAAAAATATTTTTTTTATAAAAAATATTTAGGTGGGTTTGATATTAATTCTTCATTAAGTTTAAGTTTAGTTTTAAGATTTAAAAAGTATTTATAAGAGATTTATGAGGTCGTTTATCAAAAAAAATTTCTACGAAAAATTGAAGTAATTTTTATAGAATATGATTATATTTTTTATTATTTATATTATTTTTTTGACATTTATTCTTAAATGTAGTAACATGATTTTGGGCTAAAAAGTGAAAAATTAGTACATTAGTTTGGGCATCAATGACACTATTTTTTGCGGGCCGAAAAAAATCTGACACTATTTTTCTGTCCTTGAAAAGGGAGCACATAAGGACATAACCAACAAACCTTCAACCAAACATTTAAGTAATATTATTAGAAGAGCTACTTTTAAAAAAGTCGTAGCACGTACCTATATAAAAAAATTTTGGACTAGGTGAAGGGATGCTTGGAAAACATCAAAATTAATATAAAAAAAGTTCTTTTATATTTTATAAGACAAAATTTCTTCTACATATTTATCTCATGTAGCAAAAAATTATTTAAAATAGGTTATTTCAAACACCCACAAGGTCATATGCATCTTCTGGAGAAGGTATAAATTTTTCAACAATTTTCCCAGAATCAAATATAAAATTATTATGAGTTAATATGATCTTTAATCTTTTAAATTTATTTTTATTTTAGTTTTAATCTCTCAAATTTTAAATTTTTGACATGCAAAATGAGTAAGGTCTTTATTAAATTATTATGATAAATATTTTAGACAAAAAACACTAAGGGGTCAAAATTTTTAGTTCAAAATTTAAAGAACTAAAATCAAAATCAAATTTGATGATCAAATATTTTATTAATCCAAAAATTATACTATGTACGTATACATATATAATACTCCTCTGATCTTAATTAGGATCTAATTAGAGAGTTAATATTAATTTTAAATATAAGATGTATTTTTTATTTTTATTAATTTTTTTAAATTACTTATATTGATATTTTTACTAATAATTAAGTAAAAAAAAGAAAAAAACAGAGAGTTAAAAAATAATTAAAATATTTTTTTAAAAAATATATTATATTAATTAATAATTTATTTAATTAAATTAATTAAATAAATTATATATTAAAAATGGGAGAAATATTATCCATTTGTTTTTGGGTTCTTGTGGTGTGAGGGGCGTAATATATAGAAAATCTGTGGCATGGAAGGATGAAAAAGGAAAGGAGCAAGTTGCAAATTATATAACTGTTCGGAGGAAACGAAACCTAGGGTTGTGTGTGGGGGGAGAATAGCAATGAATAAAGAAGTAATAAACTCGAGGAGTACGAGGGTACAAAGATTCAGAAGATCAGAGCTGTGTCCTGTAAATGGAGACGTGGGCATCTCTCTACGGCATAGAAAAGTAACATCGATATCACCATAAATAGACACACAACCCTACACAACTGTAACCTACTTCCACTTCTTCTTCTTCTTTTAAAAAAATGTATTGTTTAAGGCTGGTGGTTGGGAGATTCTGTTTCCCTTTTTCTTTTTGCAAAAATTGTATTTTAAAATGCCCTACTAATGTCATAAAAACTCCCCGATAAATTAATAAAAGATTATGAATTTAAAATGTTTATTATTAAATTTTAAAAATTTTGCTAAATCTTAAAGAAAATGAATTCAAGTGTATATAATTCATATACTTTTGCTAAATCTTAAAAATCCGTATGATATTTGATATTTTTATAGTCTATTTAAATATAAATTATATTATATTAATTAATTTTTATCTTAATTTTAATTTATAAAAATCAATTGAATAAAAAGTCACCTTTTACATGAAACCGTCCAATATTCAAAAGTCACATCATCGTACTTTCACTAATTTACTATACAAGTTTTGTTAAAATATTTTAATTTAAAATTTTTCAATCATTTAACATCAAAATTTCCTAAATAAATAACTTGTATTTTTCCTATTATTCCATCATTATCCGGGAAAAAAATCTCATCCACAATGTTTTGCTTTTCCTTTTTTATCACAAAGTTTCCTAATCATTTCCGTCGCGACTCTATTTTATATTTTGTGTGGATTCTCCACAAAATAATTTTTTCGTCGACATAGGGAACATTATTGGGTCCATGGGGTTCAAATTCATCATGATTTAATTTGGATCCTCATCGTATGAAGTATAAAGACCTTTACTACGATTACTTATTATTATTATTATTATTATTATTATTATTATTATTATTATTGATCGAGTTGAGTGAAAATTAATTAAATAATTAATATAAGGAGAGAAAAAAATAAAAAAATAATTAAAATATTTTAAAAAAATATAAAAATTTAACTAATTTAACTAATTTTTTTAATTTAATTAAATTAATTAAATAGATTATATATTAAAGACTATAGGAGTATTACATAAATTTTAGTCATTAAATTTAATAAACTAAAAGTTTCATTTACAATGAGTTAAAGCTTTTAAAATAAAATTTAATAAGAATATAGCTTAAAAATCTCTGATGAAATATTTATTATTTAAAAGTATTTAAAATTTATTTAAAGCCCTAAGTCATTAGTGTAACTCAGCTTTAATTATGTTTATTTTAAAGACTTTTATATATAGTTAAAAATATATTGTATATAGCTAAAAATAAGTTATATCCACTAAAGATAAATTGTACATATCCTACTTCAAAAGTACAACGAACATATTTGTGCATAGCTAAAGATATACACACAACTAAAGAAGATGGACATCCAACTAACATAAAGTTGTTTACTAGATCTCGAGTTTAATTCTTAGATTTTTATGTTGAAAGAGATAACTACAAACTCTACAACTAAATATCTAATAATAAGATCTAATAGATAATATTATAAATACTAGTCTTAAATATAAAATTTAATTTATAGTCTTAAATATAAAATTTAATTTATTAAATTTATATTAAAGATATAGAAAAGTAAAAAGAAAAATTCGCAAGACTTTTTATAAACACTTATTGTGTAAAGAAATGTCTTCATCTTATAAAATCCAAAGCTAACTTACCAAATATTTTGGTACCAAACAAAAACCACGTGTCTACCTAGCTCTCGATTTCAATTTTAAAGGTTGTCTTGTGAGATATGATATTCATACGCGTCATGATAAGTAATGTATCTTGCTATCTCATTACTCCTAATATTTTTATATAGTATTTATAATATTTAGAATCTCTTATAATTCACTAATTTTTAGAGTATTTTTTAAAAAAAAAATCTTAAATTTTATTAATTTTAATATAACATTATTTGAACTATTTATTTAAATATTATTATATTTAATTATTTAAAGTTGTTTTAAATTAGAGAGAGAGTATACAATTAGATTATGAGGGAACATTAACAAGAATAAAGTAGTAATCAGTATCTTTATATTATTTTTTACTTGGGTATATTTATTATCTCAATCTTATTTATATCCAATTAATAAATTTAAAATTTTGTTAACATAATTACAAATAACAAATTTAAGTTTTTTTAAAATCTTTAACATAATATTTTTGATAGGACAATTGTCAAATTCCTTAGAAACATTATGCAAGTTCTTTAATCATATTTTATCATGTGCTCTATTTTTTTCTAAATTTCCATTTAACCCTAAACTCATACGGAAAAATACTTTTGTGACTAATGGTGTAAGAGTTAAAAGATTAAAAATATAGTATCTTATAAAATTAAACTTAAAGAACAATTTTGCTTTTGCTTTGATATTATAAGGTCTTGGTTGTCCTAGGTACAACACTACACATAAATGTAAAATAAAAATATGAAGAAAAAAACAAAAGTAACTCGTTTGTCTCGCTCTTTTCAGCTTGCGGTGTTGATGAAGTACATATGATCTACGTCACATCAAATAAGAAATTATAGATCTTGATTTTTAAATAAAAATAAAACAAATAATTAATAAAATCATCTATAAATAATTGAGATCAATTACGTAAAAAAAATTATGAATCTGACGACTTGAATTATCAATTCCTCACCTAAATCATGCGATGCCGTCCACAAATTATTAGAAAACACTTTAAAAAGGTTTTGAAATTTTAAAGAATATTCTAATTAAGTTATAGATATAAAGACGTAAATATTAAAGAAAACTATAACAACTAAATAATTAATTGAATATTGAGTGAGTTTCTCACACAATTAATGTATTCTTTTTAAAAAAAAGTCTGTATGAGAGAGATGTCATATAATTAATTGGTCGAGAATCGTCCCTATGTTTTCACGAGTTTCTTGATGAGGACCACTTTACTTGTGTGGTCCTCGAACCGCTTGAAATAAAGAACATGGAGAAATTATATAAAGATTATTAAATTATGAGAATTTTGAAAATAGATTTTTGAAATGATTTAATTTCTATAAAGTTTTTAGAGACTGTTTTGAAATTGTTACTTTTATAAAATGAGCTAATTGTCATTATTAAGAAAAGGGTCTCCACAAATCAAATCTATACTGCTAATTAGGTTAAATTTAAATATTATCCTACTAGTCTAATTAGGTGAAACCTATATAGAATCATTGTCCATCTCTGTTTGGAGATTTGAACACAGAGTCGAAGACTTGGGTTGACAAATGGGAGATGAGGGAAAGAGAAGGGATGACAATTTGATTAGGCTTGTGATTTCCTTGATGATTACACTTCTTCGATGCCATATAATTACTCCTAGATGCAATGCAATGGTTCTCTTATGCCAAAGTGCACTCAAGATGATAATTATACCATGCAAAAGAGGTTCATGCTCATCATTGTGTAATTTAGAAGGGTAATTATGAGCCAAGATTTTAAGGAAGAAAAGTTTAGGGGGGTTTGTCTAATTAAAAAACGCCCAAACAAGATGGATTTAGCATATATATGGAGAAGAGATGGATAAATGATTCATGATTTTTTCAGTATTACAACCCAAAAGACAAAGGCCAATCACATTAAGATGAATGGGAGAATATCAATAGAAGGTAGAGCTAACTAGAGCAACTTCTAAACAAATAGTAAATATTTATAAGGTAGAAAAATGACCTATTAAAACTTCTAGAAAGAATCATACTTCGAGGAATTAGATGAATTAAGGGATATGCATTGGCTGAAACTTTTCTTAACTGTGTAAACACCAAAAGAACTACCTTACCAGACTAAATGATCTTGGCTTTGGAAGATGGGAAGTGGAGTGTTAATAATTTTATCAGCAATACGAAAAGGGTAGATTTGGTGAATGAGACTAGAATTCCGTTGAACTAGAGTTCTAGAAAATGGTGAATGTAGTATGAGATCAATTACTATTCTAATTGGTTAAATTAAGTGGAGTCTCTTTGTATTAGCTACCAAAGGTAGTGATTAAGAGGAATGGAAGAACTAGTGTCAATTTTTTAGAAACACACTAACTCAAAATTTGTCATGCCAATACCTAAATTTTCACCTAGGGTTTGCTTTCAAGTTATAATTCCCAAAGCTCTAGAATCATTAATGTAGAAGCATAAACAAGACATTTCATTAGTATATTTATTTTAGAAATTAATCTATTTATTTTTATAATTTTGACTCAATTATAATTCAATCCATAAACTTTTTAACTCGGTACAACTCAATTTTTATAGTTTAGATTCGATTGTAATTCAATTATTAAACTGTGACTCGATATAATTCAGTTCTATAGTTTAATCATTTAAAATATTAGTTTCTATATTTAAAAATAAAATTATATATTTCATAAAATTTAAGGACTAAAGTTTTAAATAGTTAAAACTATATAAATTAAAAGTTGCAATCAGTCAAAGTTTATGACTTAATTTTAATTAAGTCAGAATTATATGAATTGAGTTATACTAAATTAAAAAGTTTAGAGATTGAATTATAAATTAAGTCAAAACTATATAAACAAAAAATTAATTTCTTCCTTTTTTCATCACAACAGCAGAATCACTTAAACTCCCTTCAATCCCATGACTTGAAACATGGAAAGATGGAGATAATGGAAGGAATCAATCAAGTGTAGAATTGCCAATTTGCCTCTCTACTCTGCCCAAATATCCAAATTACTAGCTGAAGATGCTCTAGATGTACATTCACCCTTTAATTATAATTAGTTATATTTTCTAGTTTATGGCTCAATTACTTTATAGTTTATTTTGATTCACTAGGCATTATTCCAGTCATATTAATTCTTAAATTTTTAAGTGATTACTTAATCAGACTAGAGTGGCGACAAGCTTAGAATAATTATATAAGGCTAATAAGTATATTTTTATTCTACAAGCAAATCAAAAACTATTTAATTCTTGAGTATTCAATACTCAAGAATATTTCTGTACACAAAATATATAGCTAACCAAACACCAAACAAAATATATAGAAAGGAATATAAAGGCCCAATTCATTTTATTTTTTAAATTTATAATTTTTTTAAACTATTTTTATTGAGTACACATATTAAATAAGAGAATGGTAGTTTTCATCATCAATGATTAAAAGGGATATCTTAAAGAAATTAATATATTTTTTAATTAGAGTAGAATATACTAAAGGCTTAATGTTATAAGTTAGATCGAACTAGCTAGTTTCCACTTACAGAGGACTTTTCATGCCACTACGCTACAAGGCCATTAGCCTAACACATATTTTTTTACAAATAATTAATTTAATTAATTTATTTGATCTTCATAAATTAATTATTTAGCTCCTATATTTATAATGTGATGGATTATTAAAAAATTCCTATATCTTTGCTTTTCAATACATTGTGAATCATTTGGATCAGAATTCATATAAAAAATATTATGCTCAAAATACCAAAAGGTGTTGAAACTATTTAGTATGCATGTTTTTTTATTCTTTATCCTTACATTTTTTATTTCTGTGTATCCTAAACATTCAATGAGCGAAAATATGTGGGAGTAAGACAGAACAGCATTCAAATATACAATAGCCCTCAAATTAATAATAAAATGAGATGAATAATTACACTCATTAGTATTATAGCCCATAAATAATATTTTTATAAAGGGGGGCCTATAAATTTTGAAAGAAAATTTATAAATTATCATACATTAACTTATAATAACAGATAAACAAGTTAATTTGTAAATTTTTGGAGGATTTGTAGATCTCAAAAGTTTACTTGTAAATTGCGTATAAAAAAATTGTAAGAAAATTTATATTTAAGTTATTAAATATTAAATTATTAAAATAAAAATAATATTTTTAATTACTTACCGACACTATCGCAATCAAAATAACATTGGCGCCTTGACATTTATTTATGATTTTTAAGACTTAATTGGTATTGATATTTTATAAAATATATATTTATAATTTTTTAGGACTTTCTGTAATTTCCATCTCATCTTTCCTCCCTCCCTCATTTTCTCTCAATACAAGCGCAGCATAAAATAAGAGAAAAATGCTTTTCAATCCTATTTGATATCTTATTATTTTAAATGGACTATTGCCGTTGGGTAAACTCGTAGTCGTACACAGTATCCTCCCCCGTCACAATCAATGTGACAAACACGAGCAACACACACAAAAAGCATTCAAATAAAGATTAAATGATTCCTTTCAAACTTAGAAAAAAAGAAAAGGACAAAAAGCATAAACAAAAAGTTCTCGGAGGAGACACATATAACCTTTACTTTTTCTTTATAAAACTGAGCCAGAAAAATTATGACGGTGAAATGTGGAGAAGAGGAAAGAGGAAAGAGGAAAGAGGAAAGAGGAAAGAGGAAAGAGGAAGAAATAAGAAAGAATATGAAATTATTGGAATAGTTGCTAACAGGGTAAACATCAACTGGCCCATAAAAGGAAAAATAACATATATTAATTTCCTTTGAAAAAGCCATTAACGTACGAACAGCCAAAGCTGAGGAGATAAGAGAAAGAAGCAACAAGAGAGAAGCCTCCAATATTCAAGAAATCTCTTCAGCTTTTCTCCTAGGTAGGGTTCTCTATGTTGATGAGCTTCGGCTTAACTTTTCTTCCTCAACACTTGCAGTTTTTTTTTTCGATTTATCAGTAGTTTTCTTTTCATCCCAGAAACTTGTAGTTTGAGGTTTTGGCCAAAAACATTATTTTGCTTTTTTCCTTTGCTTTCCATTTTCCACATCCATAGAGATAGATGGATGAGTTTTCTCTTACACAATTTGCTCATAAGAAATCATTTTCGACTGATGATTGCTGAGTTTGAAATTCTTAGTTCTATGTATTTTTTTTCCTTTTGAACTATTCTTAATTATTTCTTGTTACTTCTTTCAAGATCGTTACTCTTTCAAGTTAATATATTCCCTCAATTTTCATCTTTGATCTGTCGGTTCTTGGTGGGATATACTGGGATTTTGGGAAGAACAACAATAATATATTTTTGTAGATCTTTCTCTATGTCATGTGAAACTCACTGGAAAGTACTGTCTGTATAATAGCCTCTCTATTATTCATCAGTTCAAGTACAGGTTTTCCCCCACTTTGATTTTGATGGATTAATATGTGTGTGTGATTTTTCACTGTACGGATGATTGTGAGAAGAAGGAGGAGGACGGAGAATGACGAGAAGGAAGATACAGATAAAGAAAATAGACAGTATAACAGCAAGACAAGTGACTTTCTCAAAGAGAAGGAAAGGTCTCTTCAAGAAGGCACAGGAACTCTCAACTCTTTGTGATGCTGAGATTGCTCTCTTAGTCTTCTCTTCCACTGGCAAGCTCTTTGATTATGCTAACCCCAGGTTCTTATACATACATTATCAATCTCAATTTCTCATACAGACATATAAATATATAAGGGATATTTCTATAGGTGGGTGGGTGGGTGGGTGTGAGTGAGAGAGAGAGAGAGAGAGAGAGAATCTTCCATAATATAATAGTACTCATTATCGTTATCTGTACATATTTGCACTCATCTTATCTCACTCTTTGTAGTCTATAAAACTGTAGGAGCATGTGTTCTGATTTTTATTTCATATCTGATATGCATTCACTGCTAAAGCTGATAAAGAGTTGTTGTAATCTTATCTCCATCTTCTTCATTTGAGTTGAATTTAAAGGATAGAATTATAAGTTGACCACTAGTTGGAATCTGTACGTATGATTCTTGTTGCTTTTGTAACCTTAAAAAGTGTAATTCATGTGTTTTAGAGTACTGCTGTTTCTGTTAGTGATTAATAACTTAAAGGGGTCAACCAATGAATAAATAATTTTATAGAACTTGAAGTAATTGAATATATCATGATTAGTATGCACGGTTGAAGTTCTGAGTTTTCCCATTAAGATTCTGAAGAATTTCATTATATATTTTGACATAAACCTATGCGTAATTGATCTGATCTTTTTGCATTGATTAACTTGAAGGAAAATAGAAAAGCTCTCAAATGAGTTAACTATTTTTGTTGGTTTCAGTATGCAGCAGGTAATTGAAAGGTATGATCAACATGCAGCCATTCAAAGACTAGGCCAATCATCTGTTGATCTGCAGGTATATAATCAATATATTAATATCAATCTCACCATCAATATCAATATATATATGTAAGTTGTAGAAAGCCGTACTATTTATAAGCCATTAATATTATGACATGTCTCAAGTTTTGTGTAAATATAATGCACATGGCACATTCTAATTAACTTGAATCCTTTTCTTTCCTTTTTTGGTTAACATACTTAACTCCTTTTCTAGTTACTTTAAATTGTGACTTTACACACACATTCACACACAAAAGATTTCTTATTTAATTGATTATGGAATCCGACGGCTGAATAAGTAGCTAAGGAATCTGAGGGGAAAAGGGATCTAAAGAAGTTGAGTTCATCTTACCTATAATTTCCTCCCTTTTGATTGTTTGTTATTTTCAATTTTCATAGCTTCCTTTTCTTTTCTCTCCTTATTTTCAAGATTTGCTAATCTTATGCATATACACTATAATATGCATTAACAGTAAGAAACTGCATTGCCCTATAGAAAACCCTAGGTCCTGCATGACATTAGGGGATGGCATAATGTTCAAATCAATCCATTTATGGTAACATATGAAGGAATGGAAAATCAAGAAAGGCTAATCTTCTCTTCTTCTTTTTTTTTCTTTTTTGAAATATGTACAAGATTATTGAAGGTGATGAGAACAAGCTGCACAAGGTAGTAGCAGAAAGGACTCATGAATTGAGGTACACTTACCATGAATTGGATGTTCAGAAGATTATGTTACTGAGACACATGATTCAATTTGAACTAATTAAATTCAACAGGCAATTGAATGGGGAAGAACTTCAAGGATGCACACTTGAAGAATTGCAGAAACTAGAGGAAAGACTTGAAAGAGGCTTGTCCCTGGTTTCAAAAACTAAGGTTTTCATTTGATCCTTTTTATATATGATTCACTCTTGATCCCTCTGAAGTTTTGTGAAGTACCATGCAGAATACTATTCTTTCCGTCCCAAAATGTAAGTTTTGTGGAAGGTTGGCTTTAATCCTAACTATAAAACCTTAATCTATTTTATCTAGAATATTTATCATTTTTTTCTAAACTAATTTACCAAATTTATAAACTGATATATAATCTAATTTTATAATAAATATTTGGAGAGATCATGTAACATTTGTTATAATTAACTTATTTATTTGACTTCTTTAATCTATCCAAATTAGTCAAATATGTCTTATATTAAGAATCGGAGGGATTATTACGGTTTAATAAGGGGTTATTTTGGAATGTTCAAGTAATTTTTGAAAAGTACAAGATGTCTAATTAACTTTAACCAATTTTATTGATTTGTGTGAAATAGTTGAAAGTGACATGAATTTTGGTATAGAAGTCTTATATAAACTTTGTATTGTATATGCAAAGAAAGAAAAATGCATTATATACTAGTATTTTGCACAGAAGTTTATAAACTTTAAGGGCTTGTTAGATTCGATTTCTGGAATCCCAATTCCTAATGATCTTGATTGCATTCCTAAAAATGGTGGGTTTGGTTTGCTTTTTGTTGTATGAATCCTGATTATATATATGGGAAGTCTCATCACCAAACTTCTGGGAGGATGATTCTCCATAAAAATATAGAATCACACCATTTTTCCATTAATGATACCCTTCATTTGAGTAACTATAATGGGGAGTTTTTTTTGTGAGGGAATTTTGTTTTTTTTTATTATTTGATCAAATATAAAAAATAAATTTCTTCCATCATTTTCAGAATCATATCTGATAAATTGATGGTCATTAACATTCCATTCCATTTTCATGCTTTCTGTGGACCAAACGGGCCCTAAAGGCACAAACTCTACAAGTGTTAGGATTCCCTCATGCTATCTATTTCTTTCTTCATTCACTTCTAGGAATTGAATGTAGGAGAAATATAATTAAAATGACAAGGGACCATCTTTTATCAATCATGCAACAATAATCAATCAATATATCTTATATAAATTTGTAGGAGACCATCTTGTTCCCAAGTCATGAAGAATTGTGGCTTCCTACATTTTGCCCTATGCATTTTCCCTCTATACTTCTTTTTCTATAATATATTTTAATGTTCTACCACAAGATTCAGTATATTTCTTTAAACCTTCTACATTGCGGATGTAGAATCTACTTGATGGGCACATTTTCTATATGATACTTATCAAACACCTTCTTTTCTACATTATTTTAAAGTAATTCCTTTACCATGCATAGAAAAAAGGTGTCAAGGTCTAATTTTTCCCTAAGATTTATGCGGAGGAACAACGTTGCCCCAGAAATATTTTTAGGTTGAATGTCGTCTCGGAAGTGTTAAAAAGTGAGCAAAGTCTTAAGTGACCATTAACAATATTAACGGTTAATATTAATTTTTTAACAGTCAATATTAGTTTTTTAACGGTTAGGATGACTTTGCTCTCTTTTTACATTTCCGTGCCAACATTGAACCCAATAAAATTTTTGGGGTAATATTGCTCCTTAGTGAAAGCGTCCAGAGTAAAATTGGACCTTAACTCTAAAAAAATAGGGTAAAGTAGCATCAAACACACTGATATTATTTTCTTAGTGCATCCAGCACCCCCTAATGTTATTTTTCAGCTACATTCATAACCACCCCTAATCTTATTTATGGTTTAGAGTACTAGATACACTATGAATAAGATTAGGTGCTGGAAGCACCATAAAAATAACATCAGGATGTTAGATGCACCATAAATATGATTAGGGTGCTTGATACTACTCAAAAATAATATTAGGGTGCTCGATGCTACTTTATACAAAAAAATATCTAGTTTAGTGATTAAAACTGCTAGTTATTTTTCACCGTGAGAAGAAATTGGCTTTGTTTTCTTCCTTATTCAATGCATATATGTGTTGTGATTCTGTGTAGTATTGCTTTCAAGCTTTTGAGTTGACATACTATTATTATTGTTTAATCAGGATGAAAGAATCCTCAAACAGATCAACGCACATAAGAGAAAGGTAAAAAATACTACGCCAAACTTAGAATGTTAGGATCTGCTTTATATGCCAAATATAAATCATCTATAGATTTGGATCTTCATCAATTAATTGATCATCACTTGATGTGTATGTAAACAATATTGATGTGTATGCATGGTTGCACGTACAAGGAAATCTCATTATAATAACTTAAATCTCATTATAACCCCATGTGTTATAAGAATGATAAAGACTGAATATTGATTCGTTTGTTTTCCTGCAAATCACCATTTACAGGGAATCCAACTCATGGAAGAAAATCGAAGAATGAAGCAGGTGATCAAACATTTCTTACTCCTCTTACAAATTATTTTCTCTTTTCTCAAATACTAAGAATTCAAATTCAAAGTTTTATAACTCAAATACACACTTGAGCTTTAGGCACTGAGCCTTGCACCTGAACAAGGGCATTCTTCTGAGTCCATCATCGTTTGCAGTTCATCTGGCAATCCTCCTCCTCCTCAAGACTGTGATAGTTCTGATACATCTCTCAGGCTCGGGTAATTAATTAGTTAGTCTAGTTATATATATATATATATATATATTAGATAGGTTTGTTTAATGTAATTTGAACTATCTAACATTGGATGTTGATTTGGATTGAATATAGACTCCGCTGTGTTTAAAATATTTGGATTAAACTACTCTTTAAAATAATTTGAATCAAATTTTGTGAAATAAAAAATGCTTAATATAATCTTTAGTCCCTTAAGTTTGCCTTATCTTGATTGTGGTTCCTCAAGTTTCAAACCATAGATTTGTCTCTAAAATTTCTTTTCATCCAGAACATCGGTTACTATAATTTAATAACAGCTTGGATCATTTTGCCATCTGAGGAACAAAAGACTCAAGGTTTGAATTTTGAAACTTGAGCTACTAAAACCAAAATTATGCAAACTTAAATGACTAAAGATTGTGTATATTAACCCTAAAAAAGTATACTGCATTCTGTTTTCTACCTATGTTGGCATATGTGTTTTAGTTTATTCCTCATACCACTAATATGAGTTTGGCCTTCGATGTGTTGCAGGTTGTCTTTATTCAAATAGAAACGTAAATGTTCGTTCATTGACCGATGAACACGGAAACGCAATCACAGGCATCAATCGAAAGTTCAATATGACTGAAAAATAATATCGTGGGTATTGGATGCATCAGGAAAATAGTATCATGGTGGCAGATGCATGCTATTAGAAAATAATATTAGGGTGTTAAATGTTACTTTATCCTTTTTAAAATACTTACTTTAATCATTAGCCCTATTGATAAAAATTTATTTTAATATATACAATTAGAAAAAATTATAAATTTAGTAGATAAAATATGTTAAGGATTTACATCCAGAAGCAAAACAAATCACTCAAGCTTCAACTATTTCCTACATGTATATGGAATATTATTTTACCACCCTTTGACGAGCAAATGCATTGCCATAAATGTAAGTCAGCAATTTTTAATGCATTCAGTAGAAGTTACCTATACACCTCTAATTAACTCTTTCATGAGTCAATATGGACTTTTTTCTTATCACTCTAATACTAATTAAATGCATATTTAACACCATGATGAAATATGTTATTTTAGGAAAATTAAATTATATTTATGATAAATGATTAAGGGAAAATCATATTTAGAGGTATTTATATATTTTTTTAATTTTATTCTGTTAAAACTATTAATTCTTATACATAAGTTAATAAAATAAAATTATATAGATTAATTGTGTTAATAGATTAAAATTAAATTATTTAATTAAGAGAGAAAATATACAGGTATCAAATTAAAAATTTAATAAAAGTGTAAATACCTCTAAGGGCAGGGCATGTTTGGATAGATTTTTAAAAAATATTTTATATAAAAAAAGATTTTTGGACAGTTTTTAAAAAAGGTTTTTTGAGAAGAATTTATGAAAAAAAATGGTTTTGAATAAATGAGTGTTTGGATAATTATTACTAAAAGAATTTTTGTTATTGATAAATTACTAATAAAGGTATGATATAAAAAAAAATTATGCTACTGTTCATCTTTTTCTACACAAAGTCTCACTTTCGTCTCCCCCTTTTGTTGCATTCCTCCGCCTCCGTCTCCCTCTTTCGCTATCATCCTTCTGCCATCGTCTCCCTCCTCTGTTATTGTCCTTCTGCCATCGTCTCCCTCCTCCGTTATTGTCCTTCTGCCAGCATCTCCCTCCTCTGCTATATCCCACTGTCTTCCTCCTATGCACATTCCACTACCTCCACCCAGAGATGACCAGCGACATGTCTGTGCTCTGGACCATCGATAGTGGAGGTAGATCTGGAGGCAACACCGACAAGGAGGTGTAGAAGAAACAGTGAGAAGAAGAGAGGCGTAGAGAGGGAAGAGAGGAAAGATGAGAGAAAATATAAAAAAAATAGAGGTAAAATGATAATTGGGTAGTCTATAAATTTTTACTATTCTAAAAATTACTCTTAAATCATGGTTTTAAATTATAATTTGGTTCTAAAATTCTTTTAGATAAAGATGACTGTTTGTTTTAAAAATTTTCTAAACTAAGATTTAAGTTAATTTTTTTTTAAATCTTAATTTTAAGGATATCTAAATAGACACTAATATAGTTTTTTAAAATTAATATAATTAATTTATTTAAATTAGTTACGTGTATTAAAGATCGTGGTAGTATTATTATTATTATTCTTTTAATATTATACAAATAGACGTGTACTGTATGCCAAGCATTTTATCTATGCAATTAGACGTGTACTCTATAAATCAAATCCTCATAGTATCTTTTTTCTCATCATCCCTTATTATCTTAAAATCCTATCCATCCAAATGATCCAAAAACTCTCTGTGCGCCACGTCATAAACTCTTAAAAAATGAATCTTCCCACTAACACTGCTTCTTCAACATTCTGTTCTAAATGATCCTCAAGCTTTGACTGTCTCATTCTTATTTTTTAACTCTTTACTTACGAGAGATTCTTTTCCACTACCAAGCAAGTCTTGCTGCCGTTTGAACTACAGAAAACCTATTCTTAACTGCCGCATTAGCTTCGGATGAAGTGTCATTGAAACCCACCGTTGATTCCATCAGTAAAATAGTAAAACATGTAATTATTTAGAATATATTTAAATTTTAAAAAGTATTATTTTATTGTGATTTTAATTTAGATGTTTAAAAAAATATCCTAATTTTTAGATACTTAAATTTAAATTTGAGAGCCTGTCTGATATTAATATTATCTAAGAAAAATAGAGACTTCACTGTACCTTTAAATGGTACGTGACGAGTCCAACTCTTTTTTTTAATTTTTATAAAAAAAAAAGTGTAATTGAAGACTAAACCAGAAATTTTCTTCAACGTGCATTTGTCATTTGATGCTCGGCTTTTGGTGCCGACGTGCCGTGATCCTTGAGAATCCTGAAATGCTTCCTTGGAGGATCGAATTGGTGGGATACTATTTGCAAGTTGTTCCTCGTCGGTGTGGAGCAACAAAGGTCTGGGCAATGCCTCACTGAGAAACTCAAATTAGAGGCAGAAGAAGAAAGCTACGAAATGGCAGGTCGTCAAATACGCCCATCGCACAGTCGTTCGCTTCGTACTTCAGAACTTCGGCCTCCGTGGTGTCTTCCCTCCCGACACCTTGTCTCGTCTTGTCGCAACAACTCCCTCTCTGGTCCCATCGCCGATTTCTCCTCTCTCCTCAATCTCCAATCTCTCTTCCTCGACCATAACTGCTTCTCAGGTTCTTTCCCCCCTTCCATTCTCTTCTTCCATCGCCTTCTCACCCTTTCTCTCTCCCACAACAACCCACCGGCTCTATCCCCGCCGAATTAACTCTCCTGGACCGCTTGATTTCTCTTCGTCTCGATTCCAACTGATTTAACGCAACAACTGATTCAACTGATTTCTCTTCGCAATTGCATTGTTGAGGAGCAAACGAAGCAGTTCCAGAAGACCAGAGAGCCCGAAAATACAAGAGTCTTAGGAAATCTATATCAACGGGTTGGATCTTAGTCGGAAGCATGGCAGGGAGAAGTACAAAATTCATGCAGTTTTACTCCATTTTCAGAACTCAATGAATCTGAATTTGACAAAAAACAATTGTGTATCGACAATTACAAGTGAACCCTAAATTCACATACGGTAAATCGAATTGACAAAAAAAATTTCTTTTCCAGAAAACTCGAGGAGGCTACTAAAACAAGAAAACTACCGTCACCATCTACCATTCCTGTTAGGTGCAGAAAGTACATAAACAAAATAAAGGAATGAAGCAAAATTTCCACCGTCCGAAATCGCAACTCATCACCATCGAAACCTGGGCAGGAACAAGAAATATGTGATTTGCCGCAGGCATAGAAGAAGCATGAAATAACTTGTAAAGTAGGCAAGAGCAGAAGAAGAAGAAGGCTTTGAGCTAAGGTTAATCGGAGAGAGGAGAATAATTCTTAGGAAAGTCCATTTCTCCGACGAGGAGATCAGGATTAGAAGGGAAGGTAACTATGGAAAGAGTGAATATGAGGGATGAGGGAGCAGATCCTCTCATCATCATATTTACACAGGGAAGATTCATTTTTTAAGAGCTTATGACATGGCGCACAGAAAGTTTTTGGAAAGGATTTTAAGATAGCGAGGGATGATGAGAACAAGGATACTGAATCTGGTTCCGTACTCTATGCCTGACACGAAGAGTGAGGTAAGTCACATTGTTCATTGTTAATTGATGGGCAAAATATTAGCTCTAATTTTAAATATAAAAACTAAATAAAAATTTTATTTTAATTATAAATATAAGATTTTATATAATTTTATCTTTAAAATTTATAATTTTTTTTAAAAAATTATTAATTATATATAAAAAGAAATTTTTTTATCGTATATATGATTAAAAAAAATATTTTATATAAAAATATTTTATAAATAATTAATTTAATTAATTTTTAATATCTTTTATATAAGTATCTAAATTTAATTTGCAAGTACATGAACTGGATCAGTAATGTAAAGTAAGTAGAGTTTCGATCCTATAGGGACTTGGTGCTAGCAATCTGGTTGGGTATTAATTTTACAAATTTGCTTAATTTAAGCAAACCAAATTTTCAACAATGGTTAAACAAGAATTAAATCTAAGCTTTGATTTACGGTATTAGTGATTATTGAAACATAAGCGGTGACTTGGATAATAATCTTAATGGCTTGTTAGTGTCAAATTAATCATTTAATTGTAATTAAAGCTTTCTCACTAATCTATAGATTTCATGTGGAGTGGATTCTCTCCTATTCCCTTTCCATGCACCATTTTCCCTCTACTTCTTTTTATAACTATAAGATTAACCATTTTCCTATAGTTTCATACTAAATCATTTATAAAATATTTTAATTTTTTCTTTACAGCAGTTTCAAACTGTTGTGATTACATTATAGTAGTTTGTATTTTATTATTTTTGGTTGTAATTTTACATTTCAACAATAATTTAAAAGAAATAAAATTTGAACCGCTTAAATATCGATCTAACAGTTGGGAAATGAAGAAGACAAAATATGGATGAGTTCCTAGTTCATAGTGTCTTTTAAATCATTAAGTAAATTTTCAATTATGTCAATGTGGGAAAGATGCCAATTCCTGGAAAAAAAATCAAATTCTTATTCTGACATGAGAAATTACCCATAAACTCACTTAAAGTTAAGAAAGGAATCATTAATAGTTCAGAGTGCCTGTTTGAGTGTGAGTTTGAGATAGCTAGAAATATATGGTTAAAATTTGTTAATTCTAATTGCCTTTTCAAATCCTTTAGTTCTAATTTACAGGTTCGGATAAGAAAGAATATGATGAGGAGTTTATTAGAGTCTCAAAAAGGAGAATGGCTATTGGGAATCTAGGATTTCAAAAGAATTTGGGATTTATCACCTCAACTTCTGCTAAACTTCTTGCTCTCTTAACGGGTCTACAACTAGCTCATACGTAATTAATCATCTGTTGAGAACGACCATTAATGAGGTACGACTTAGATTGGGACATTGAAGTCAAATATGCTCCATCTCCTCCTATTGTGGTGGAGATTTTGGGGATCAATGGAGGATTGTGCCTTAGTTGGAATCCCGGCTAATTGCAAAATTACTGTTTTTAGCGACTCTGCAAAAGCTTTGCATCTTGTAGCAACATATTTCAAGATTATCCTCTCAACAGCTTGATCAGTCAAATTTACGGCTGCCTCCTATTGTGTGATTGAATTGTCACTTTTGACTTTTAATCTCGTATCAAGAGAAGCTAATCGTTGTGTCGATTCCCTAGTACATCACAGTCGCCAAATGGATATTGAAGTTGTCACTATGAATGTCCCTCCTACAAAGTATAGAGCCATTTTCTTAGAAGATTCTAGTCACAGGTTTATTTTAACTAGCTAATCTCCACGAGTTTTCTTGCCCTTTTTTATTAAAAAAAGAAATATGCTCCATGGAAAATTATCCAATGCGCTAACTATCTCACTAAGAAAACTCAATATTACCATGAAAACATGATCATACTACATAACCTTTTTTATTAGTAAAAAATAGGCTGTGCTCCTAAGCGATAGTTTAAAAATTAATCATCTAAAAATATAAAAATTATCAAAGTATATTTTATTTTTTTAAATAAAATATTTTTTTACGTACGACTTAATTTAAATTTAAAATTTTATTAATATGATCCTATATAACCCATTTGGAGTGTTACATTCCATTAAAAGGGATAAAGAGAGAGCAATCTGGTTCTCTTCTCTTTACCTCTTTTGTTTTGTCGTGTAATCTTTTAGTTACGAACTTGCCTTTTTATTAAAATAAAACATTTCTAATTTCTTAATTAGATGTTTATCTTACAAGGAAATTAACTTATTCAACAACTAAAAAGTCTTGCATATGCTTTCTATTTTTAGTTCATTTAGAACATCCAAATTAGTGCAATTAAATTCTCCTGTTTCAAGATAATTAAGCACATGATTAAATCAATAAACATAAGTACACAATATTAATACAATCAAATAAGAGTAAAAAATATCATTAGCTAATCATAATTAAGTTATAATAATTTTAAGAAAATATGTAGCTACATATAATGAAAACTCCCTCAAACAAAATATATAGTGTGTGTTTGGATAGGATTTTAGAACAGTGCTTATAGAAAAAAAAATAGTTTTTGGAAAACTTTTAGAAAAGAGTTTCTGGAGAAGAACTTATATAAAAAAGTGATTTTGAATAAATAAGTGTTTGGATAGTTATTTTTAGAGAAATTTTTTATATTGATAAATTACCATAAAGGGTATTAGATAAAAAATAAAATTAAACCATAAGCACTGTTCTGCAACCCACGGCTTGAGCAACCATTGTGAGCGGAGACCGATGATGGCAACAGCTAGCCATGGCTTGAGCAACCCACGACGAGCAGCAATGGTGAGCGGTGACCGACGACCCATGAGCGGCAACCCACGGCAAGCAGCGATGTCGATGACCCACAAGCGGCGAGTGGTGAACCACTACGTCTTCTCTCTGAGCAAGGATGGCGACAGTGACCACCATGTCTTCTCTCTGAGCGATAACGACAGCGATAGAACACGGTAGGTCGCAAGCCACGAGCTGACGCCGAAGCAGAAGAAGAGAGAGAGGAGAAAGAAGAAAAATAGTAAATATGTAGTTTATAAACTCTTTTACTGTTTTAAAAGTTAGTCCTACCAGCTTATCTGAAACTATAGTTTTGCTGGGAATTACTTATGGACAAATATAGCTGTTTGTTTTAAAATTTTCCCAAATTAAAATTTTGCCTAAATTTTTTTTTTATAACTATAGTTTGGATTATATCAAATAGGCTCACAGAAAACCAATGAAAAAAAATAAATGAAAAATAAAAGAAAAGATAGTCAAAATATCTATAAATCACGTAAGTCGACTTATAGAGACATATTAATTTCCTTAAAATCTATTCATATTAAATGAAACTTATAGATAAGTTCCTCCTTTTATATTTTTATAGATATAAATATGGATAATTTGAATTTAAATTTAAATATCATGTAAATTTATGTTGGTCAAGGATGGTTAAAGTGAAAGCAAAAGTACGAGGGAACATGAATGACATGGTTAGGGCAGAGCCTGACATGGTATAATAGCACACTAGCATGTTTAGGCCTGGCTACATAAGTGGGCCCCATTTCAAAGGTCGATGTTCAGTACCCACACCTACGTTCTCTCTCATAATAACCTTGTACTTCTATTTTCTTTATTCATACATTCACTTTTTTTAAAATTAAATACATAGTGTTGGAGGATGAAAATTAAATTTATTTTAAAAAAATTAATATAAAATAAAAATAAGGGAAACTTCGCTTATATCTAGGGGAGATTTTAATAGAAAAAAAATGAAAAATTTTAATATTATTTTGTTAAGGTTGATAAAAAAAATGGGAAAAATTTTAATATTATTTTATTTAATTTAAAAAAAAGAGAGAAAATATATTCCTATAAATAATTTTACCTTTATTCTTTTAAATTATTTTTAAAAAATGTTTAACTAAAAATAATGAAATATTATATTTAATATATAAAATTATAATTTTACAATTATTAATATTAAATAAATATAATTATAGTGTAAGTAATAGCTAATAATATATACACAATAATATATATATGTAATAATTATAATTATATGTATATATTCTTTTATAATATTTTAACTTATCAAAACCCTTACCAGTTATTGTTTTCCCTCTTTTTTGACCGTCTTTGCGAAGTAAACACTTTTGCTTCGACCCCTCCACTAAACCAATAAACTATGAGTTCAAGACGCTCCAACCCCATAGCTTTTGTCTTTCTAAAGGTTCAAATTTTATACACTAAACATGGCTTCACATTTTCTAGTTCGCTGCATCATCTTCTTTCGCCGATTTCTTTGGTTTAGTTTGCCAATTCTTACAATGAAATACTCTTGACCTACGTCTGCAACGGAGGAAGACAACTACCTCCTAACGTCTTCGATTCTAGAAAGTTGTGGAGTGGTGGACACGACTATGGTGACAATGAGTTATTGGGGTGGCGGACATGATGTGATGACGCTCTGTGTGGAGGGATGTGGAAAGGGAGCAGCATTTACACAGGAGAAGAAGAGTTCAGGATAGTTTACGAATGTTAAAAGTAAGCATAAGTAAAATGGTTAATTTAAGCAAAAATATTACCCCTCTCCTCTAAATTTCTCCAATTTTATAGGGAGGTTAAGGTTGAGTGGGAAGAGAATTTTTTAAAAAAAATTTGTCCTTCTTAAAATTTTCAACAACCCAGAAAAAGAAAATTGAGCAAAATCCCTCCCTTCCTCTCGTCTCTCCCTCCGACCAAAATCCTTCGTACTAAACAAGTTGTAAAAAAAAAATTATCACCACGGACATATTGACTTGTCATTGATAATATTTTAATTTATTATTAGTGACATATTAACTTGTCTAATCAATATAAACTTATATTTTTATAATTTTAATAAATCGTTCACAAATCTCTTAAGATTTCATATTAGTTTAAGATTTCATATTAGTTTGATAAGTTTATAGATATTGATAGTAATAATTTATTTAAGAATTTTATTGTAATTCTCCCATAAAAATATTTGAATTATAAATCTAGAAATTTGAGGTGCAAATTTTGAAAATTTAACTATAAATATAATAATATATATTGTTATTAGATGGCTCTTATTACCATTCTCTCTAGTATTTATATATTTTGA
The DNA here is from genome assembly GCA_037074615.1 of Leucaena leucocephala. NCBI lineage: Eukaryota > Viridiplantae > Streptophyta > Magnoliopsida > Fabales > Fabaceae > Leucaena > Leucaena leucocephala. Next base: position 16,837,433 of record CM073549.1, on the reverse strand, counting down.
AAAAAAATATTTACACCACGGACAAAGATAAAAATATAAGAGAAAACTAATCTGTAAGTTTTCATGGTTTAAATGATGTCATTGTAGTTTATTTATGTTTGAATTAAGTTATTTGATTTGTTAATTTTAATTTATTAAATTTATAAAATTCTTTTTGTAAAAATACATGAGTGTTAAAATAGTGTAAAATGAAATAAAATAGATTCCGTAAAATTAATGTAGTTCTATAAATTGTAATTAATAAATTGTACACTCAAAGATGATGGATGACTATAACACATTAAACTATAATGACCCAATTTAAAATAAAATAAATTACATGGACTTAATTTAGAATTTAGGTAATTATAAGAACTTATGGATTATTTTTTCCTAAAAATACTTTAATAATTTTGTAATAATTTCTCATAATAATCAAGTATTAATAAGTAATTTTTTAAAAAAGTAAATCATAATAAATGTGATCTTAGTCTTTATAGTACATTATAATACAAGGTACACATCTCTTAAAATAACTAACAAACAAAATAAAAAAAAAAGACCAAAAAAGGTTTCCTGTCGCTAAATTGGAAAAGAAAAGGACGTTATATTCTTATTCTTATTTATCAAATCAATTTAATTCAACTGATTCCTATAAAAGAAAAAGACCTTGTGTTCTCTGTAATTGGACGTATCTCTTATCGTGGGCCACGTGGGGACTACAAGTAGCCATTTATACCTAGAAATAAAAATAGGTTACACTACCAACGGGGGTTGGTCCGAGTGGTAAGCGGCTCGGTATCGCTTAAGCGAGGTCTCGAGTTCGAGCCTTGGCGAATGCAAAAAATTTCCGTTGGGAGACTCACCCACCATAGCCAGGTGCGCGACACGGGTCGAATCCGGATGTAGTCGGGGCAAAGCTCCGGTGAACCGGGTGGGTAACAAAAAAAAAAAAAATAGGTTACACTAAAAAGGGTTAGTCTGAGTGGTAAGCGGTTCGGTATCGCTTAAGCGAGGTCTCGAGTTCGAGTTTTGACGTATACAGAAAATTCCCGTTAGGAGACTCACCCACCATAACCAGGTAAGTGAAGCGGGTCGAATCCGAATATAGTCGGGATAAAACTTCAGTAAACCGGTTGGATAACTAAAAAAAATAGGTTATACCAAATTAGATTTTATCTAAATAGGTTTGAGTATAATGTATCTAAGGTATGAATTTGTATATAAGTTTTTTTAGGTCTGGGCATATAAAAAGCCTACTAAACTTACAACTTTTTTAGATGTATATTTATAACATAGGCCTATAAAATGCCTTCATATTTTAGGCATTAAGGTCCTAAATACGCTTTTAATAGATTAAAGTATATATAAATATAAATTTTTAGTAAATTTTAAAGTTTATATATTTATAAATAGAATATTTTAAATAGATTTTTAGTTTATTTAAAGTATATTTATAATTAACATGAAACTTAATTTTTAATAAATTATAAACAATTATTAGATGAGATCTAAAATTTTAGTCTCCAAAAAATGAGCCAATTAAAACACGACAATAAAATAATTCATATATTAATGAAAATGTCACTAAGAAATTAAAATTGAATATTCTTTAATCTTAAAAATTATTTATTGAAAGGTATTATTATTACTTTCCTTAATTTGTTGTTAAGATTGAGGTTATTGAGGAGGAGCAAATTTAATTGTATTGTTATTCTTGCTATCCATTAAAAATTATACAACGACTAATCCTATATAATATTAAAAGCATAATATATAAATATCTCTCTTATACAAAATTATAGACACGATTTAATAAGATTTAAGTGAAAGAAATTGTATTTTTAATAAATTAAATTTATATATTTAAATGCATAAAAAGAGTAACAAATTACATTTGCAACCACTTAATAAAAGACTAAACAAAGCAAAAATATATATATAAAACAAGGGTATAACACTGTTAAAAAATAAGCTTTCTAAATCAGTTAAAAATAAGCTTATACACCAAACCTTGATCCAGTGTAGAAATAACTTATGTAGAAAGTCTGATATTCTATACCGGTTGTACGACCAGTGTAGAAAATCAGCATTTTTAAACCGGTTATTCTATACAACCGATTTAAAAGGTAATGTAAAAAAAAAATCAGAATCAAAGTTCTTTCCTTCTTCGTCACAAATCTGAAGGAGGAGGATAGTGATGAAGAAAAATAGGTACCTGTAAAACGTAAGCAGAGAACAAGAAAGAGGAAAAAAATGCCAGAGAACCAAAAAATGAAATAAACAAAAATCCAGATATATACACGGAAATAAAAACTTAGAAACGCCGTCACCTAATTGAAGACATCACAGAAACGCCGTCACAATTCCTTCGGCTTACCTGTTCAAAAGCAAATAGAAATATATTTAAACAAAATCCAGAAAGAAATAAACAAGAAAAATAAATACCCACTCTCACAGATCTGGGCCTTATTCTCTGGCGAGCTTTAGAGGAGAAAATGACGGACTTCAACAATAGAGAATGATGAGCACAGATATAGGTCGTCGCATATCTAGGTCTTCTTCTTTGACGAGCTTTAGACTATGTGTTACGAATGTGGAGCTTCCTGTCACTATGTATTCTCCCTTGTTTGGGTTTTTCCATAGATGACGATGATTTGTGAAGATAGGATAAATGCATAAACTAGAATTTTTTATTAGATTTTTAATAGTAAGGATATTCTATACCGGATGCCATTCTATCAGGTGTAGAATATTTCATCTTTTACACTGGTCACATGTGCATTAGATGTAAATATTTCATCATTATTTATAAAAATGTCACATTCATTTTTTTACATAGGTTACATGTATATCAAGTGTAAATATTTTACCCTTATTTATAAAAATGCCATTACTCATTTTTTTACTTCAGTCACGTGTACACAGGTGTAAATATTTTATCCTTATTTATAAAAATGCTATCGTACATTTCTTTTACACCAGTCACATGTACTCAAGTGTAAATATTTTACCGTTATTTATAAAAATATCATCGGTCATTTTTTTAAATCGTTTTCATGTGAATCGGTTTAAAAAGAGGGCTTTTGAAATTATATTTTGTAGTAGTGTAAAGTCCATATATAAGAGCCACCATGTTCCACATATATACTAACTCAAAAGGATCTTCCTCGAATTTAGTTATGTTATACATAAAAAACATAAGATATGATATGTACAAAAAGCTTTGATTCATCCAAGTGATTATATTATTAAAAAGAGTAAGGAGAAAAAAGATGATAGAATTTTCATTAGCAAATAACAATATATATATGTCTTACTAAGAAACAATAGATTACAATATATTTAAAAATCTGAATGATAGCTTCTATAATTATAAGAGAGTTTTAAGGAGAGAACGGTAGTAAATATGAGAGAGGAGAATAAGAAATAGATATTGATTTTAGATACATTAGCTAGATTGTATTTAGATAAAATAAATATATATTTTAGATATAATATACACATATATAATTTAAGATAAATAATATAAATATTTTTTATGTTAAAATAAATATAAATTTTAGATTTAGATATATTAGATCTTATTTATAAATATATATGAGATTTATTTTATATATTTTTCTCCATAAATATAATCCTATCTAATTATGTGTATGTTTGGATAGGACTTTAAAAAAGGTCTTATGTAAAAAATGGGCTTTTGGACAGCTTTTAGAAAGGGCTTTTGGATAAGAGCTTATGAAAAAAATATGGTTCTGGATAAATGAGTGTTTGGATTGTTATTACCAGAAAGACTTTTGTGATTGAAAAATTACCATAAAGGGTATGATTTTATATTAAAAAAATTATTATTTTTTCTTTCTCCTTCTCTCATCTACTGTTCACCCATCTCTGCATCTCGTCGACAGCAAGCAGGAGACGGCGAGTTGGAAGGCGTCGGCAAGCTGAAGGCGACGACGACGGCGAGGCAAGCTGCAGGCGACGACGATGACGAGCTAAAGGGTACGGCGAGGCGACGGTAGATATGGAAGAGGGGGGAGAAAGAGAGGAGAGATGAGAGAGAAAATATGAAAAAAATAAGGGTAAAATAGTAATTGGGTATTTCATAAGCTCTTTTACTGTTCTAAAAGTTACTCTCAGTAGCTTATCCAAAACCATAGTTTTAAACTATGGTTTAGCCCAGAAGCACTTATGAACAAATATAGCTGTTTGTTTTAAATTTTTTTCAAATTAAGGTTTGGGCCAGAAACATTTTTAAAACCATGGTTTGGGGGTTTCCCAAACAGGCCCTATGAGGGTAAAAAGTATTATTTTAATAAAATCCACTTTTATAATTTTATTTTGTAAGAAATATTATAAAGGAAATAAGATGAGAGTAAAAGAAGAGGGACTTGTGAATATTAAGAAAGATGAGGCATTTAATTATAATTTTTTCTAAAGTCTAAGAAGGGAAGGAGATGAATGATGGAAACATGATGACTTGGGGTCATTAATTGTAATTGTCTCTGAAGCTAAAAAAAATATGTAGAGTATTTAGTTATAATTTAGACTAAAGCATATACATTATATATATAAAAATAACATGAAACCGAGCATGTCTACAGACTGGGTTTGAAAAAAAAAAAACCTAACCTATTTAAATAAATAGGCTTTTAAATATGCCTAAAATTTAACTTTTTTATTAAATAGGTTAAGTTTTACTAATCTCTAATGAAGCTAGGTTATATCTTTTATTAAACACATGACCTATTTTTGAAAGGGATTGATGTTTGTTTTTTGAATAATAAAAAGACAGCAAATACACACTGTAATGCAAAAAAATCTACTCATACAGTAAAAATGTAAAATCATAGTGATAGGGACTCTTAATTGTTTTCGTATAAGTTATTTTAATAATTAATATATATAGTAAAATATTTTATGATTTATTTAGCATTATAAAATAATTTCACAAATATATTTAACATCATAAAATATTTTATAGCATAATTTAACTTTTAAAGTATTAATTTTTTAAGAAAAATTTTGCTTTTAAAATATTTTTTAAGAGTAATTTTAAATTCAATATTAATTCCCAAAAGAATCTTTTAAATAAAGGTACATTCAGCATAAAAAAACCTACTTCTTTGTGCTGGATATATATAAAAATATTTTAAGGTATTAAATGATCATAAATATTTTTAAGTACTAAATACATTTAAAAAAATATTTTAAAATACTATATGAATTATAAAATACTTTAAAATATTAAATATATTTAAAAAAATAGTTCAAGGTGTTGTTGGATGCATCTTAATTCTAATATATATATAAAATAATATGATTGTCTTAATGCAAAACTAGATATTAGATAATTTATTATTAATAAAATTAATATAATAATAAAAATTTAACAAAAACATATAATCATACTGAATTATTCATGAGGAGGACTCCTCCTGTTATATAAGATGTTTTAAACATTTTTTATGTAAATTAATAAAAGTTGTTAAATTATTCTATCATTTAAAAAAAACTTTGCAATATTTCAATATACACATATTTTTTTTATGAAAGAATTTTTAGAAGAGTTGAGCTTACCCATGATCCAAAGACAGGGCAAAATCTTATTTTCTTCTAGGCAATATCAATATTAAGTAGGGCGAGCCGTCAATTATCCTCAAAAATAAATTTAGATACCTAAAAATTAGAAAACTTTCTTAAACATCGTAATTAGAATTATAATAAAATAATATTCTACTAGAATTGATACGACACGTACTAATTAAAGGGAGGGAAAATCTCATAATACTTTCTCAAATTACAAGAAAACTATTAAATTATAAAATTCAAAATAAAACATTATTTGATATAATTACTAAATACTTTATAATTTGGATAAACGTTTATTAAAAAAAATGCAAAGTAACAAGTTCTCCAGAGAATAACTAAATATCTCCTCTCCCCTCTCCCAAGATTTTTCTAGGAGGGTTTGGCTTTATGAGAGGCGATGTATGTGCACATATAAAGCTGCAATTAATTTAGTCAAAGAAAAGGTAGTTAAAATTTTTTTATTACAAAATTTATTATTTAAAAATAAAAAAATTAAAATAAAATTTTAAATAAAAAATTTAATTATGAACCGGTCATAAATAATATAAATTTATTATCGATTTTTATATTAAAATTTATTATTATTAACTCATCAATTATTATTATAACTTTTAGATAATTAAATTACTTTTTTAAGATCTCATAATAATTTTTTATTAAAAATATTTAAAATTTATTTAAATTCTAAATATAATATATATTTAAAAGATATAATTTTTATTTAATTCTCTATAATCTATTTTTAATTATATATAAAATAAATAAAAATATTTACATATAACTATAAAAATAGTTAAAATTAACCCAGCCAAGGACATGAATTAATTCTCATATATTTTTAAATATTAAATTTTATAAAGTAGAATTTTTTAGCAATTTTTTTAAAAGATAAGTTAGGAATATTTTCTTTTTTAAAAACGAAAATTATACGCAAGCCTGCAGTCTCTTCGAGGTTTCCTGATTTCCTCAATCTCTCCAAGTTACTCCCCCCCCCCCCCCCCCCCCCGCTTCATTCCTCACATTTCAGAATATTCTTTCAGGTAAGAACTCTTCGCGCTACTTCTCCACAAATCTCTCCTTATTTCTCTCTGCACTTCGTCTTTATTTTCACTTTTCTTACTCAGATCTGCACTTATCCTTCCTAATCTGTAATACCCAATTCTCAACACGTATTTTCCTTTATTTTTCCACCCACATTACAAGTTCTCTTCATTTTATGATCATCCTTTTCTTTTAACACTCAGACAATAATCTTTTGCATAAGTAATTTTTTTTATTATTATGAAACTGGATTATTAATCTTTTTCTCTGATTTAGTTTGAAGGAGCTAGGGATTTATTGAACAAATGAAGAAAAGGAAGATATCAATAAAGAAGATAGAGAACGTAGCTGCGAGGCAAGTGGCTTTCTCAAAGAGAAGAAAGGGTCTATTCAAGAAGGCCACGGAGCTTGCAACTCTCTGTGATGCTGAGATTGCACTCTTCGTTTTCTCAGCTTCTGGTAAACTCTTTGATTATTCTAGTACAAGGTATCTTCTCTCTATCTCTCTCTTCAATTCTTTTTTCTTTAGAGCCAATTGAATATATATATATACGCGCTTGCTCCCACACACCAAATAATTTAGATTTCAAGTTGCTTCCTCCACACAGTACTTCTCTTGCCGTAAGAGGAAAACCAGAACTTTATGTGCTGATAAAAAAGAAGTGGTGATATAGTCCTTTTATGGGTTTTTTATGTGTGTGTAAATCTAATGAGAATTAATCATGAAGGTATTCAAAATAATGAGTAATTTCATCTCATAATTGTTTGTTTTGCTTATACCTTTGCTTTTAACTTTTTACAATGTCTTGAGGTTACTGATACAATTGTGAAGTAGATAGTTTCAACATTGAAATGTTAGAGGCTACGGAATTTGTTCACCGTTTAAAAATTCAAACCCTACAAAATAGCGGTTAGAAAATAATAAATACAACATATATATGGAGGAACATTAGGTTTCATGAAGCTGCTTGAGTTCCATAGGTTCTTGTTAATTTCCTCATGTTATTTTTCTTCTGAAAATACATGAACTGTTTCCATAACAATCAATGTCATTATATCAATTATATAAAATCTGTAAAAAAATTATATTATTTATTAGTCATGAATAATGTAATGTCTTAAATTCCATAAAACAGCCAGGCCTACAATACACTATTCTAGCAGTACCCTGCATGTTCTCTCTACATATGTAGAGAGATATAGTCTGCATGTAACTCTAGTTAGATGGTTTTTAAATGAATATTTTTTATTCTATTTTTATTTTAAGGTTAATTTTCAATGTTGTGGGAGAATTGTATATAGTTTGTACTATATTTCTTTCATAAGAAGATTTAAATCGTCTAGTTTTAATTTAAATTGTCTAAACTGGAAGTACAAACACGGCATACTTTTTAGGGATAGAGAGATTTCCCCCCCCCCCCCTTTTTTTGGTCAATTAGAGAAGATCCAAACTTAACTTTTAGTTCATAATTTCTTTCTTTGTTTTTTAATAATTAAAACAGTTCAAATATACTAAATTTTGTAAGGCTATCAACTTCTAACAGATTGATGTTTGTAAGTTAGCTCTTTGTGGCGTTTTCCTTATTGTCTCCATATTTTGATATTAATTAATGTGAAATATTTAAATGTTATGATTTTGTATGAATCTATCATGAATTATGATTTAATTTAAGAGAATTATATTATTATCACACAAATATATATCTCTGAATAAAACATCTAGCTGTGATGTTTATACATATTTTTTTTGGTCAGAGAGGGGAGAAAGGGTTGGACCTCTTACTATGAAGGTTAACATGTTAAGTAGCATGGTTAGCATGTTAATATATTTTTAAAAGCATTGTAAGAACTTGAGTTGAGCTTCACACGTTAAGTAGAGTTATTAACTCCTAAGTGCAGTGTAAAGTTTAAGTTTATAGGCAAAATTTAAGTTTACGTTAAGGATTAAAAGAATATTTACTTTCGTCCTACGCGTTGGAGTTAGATAACTAATTTACAGATATTGAGGAAATTAGTTTAATTAGTTATTTATAAAAAAATATGTTAGTTTTCCTAAAATACCCTCTTTAATTAAATATTAGACTACCCTTTGGTGGAAACCCCATTGATATGTGTTATCAATAGGGATAGTTTGGAAAAAATTATAAATTTAGAAGACAAAGTGCATTGAAATCTTATATTTAGAACTAAAGTAAACCCTCTGATTAGCTTCTACATTTAGAACCGAGGTAGTATATTATATTACTGCTGCCATTATTCAACAGTAAATTTTCTTTATATTGAAGGGTATGATAGACTATATACCTAATGCGAAGATGCTTAGAGTATAGTAATTAAAACTTTAGTTCTTGAATGTGAAGATGCTTATGGTAATTTGACAGATAGAGCGTGAATATTTTAAGCTAAACAAGGAACTAAAAGAGAAGACTCGTGAACTGAGGTATTATTATTATTAAATGGTGCTAATTAAAGATTTTATAACTGGGGATGTAAAATGTTTTTAGTGTTGATTCAAATATGTTGCTCTATATTATCTAACAGACAACTCAATGGAGAAGAACTACAAGGATTGTCCGTAAAAGATTTAAGGAAACTAGGAGATTTACTTAACAAAAGCTTGGATCGCATTTCAAAAGCGAAGGTTTGTCTTTCACTTTGTGAGCAGCTTTTTTATTTGTCCGATTTAGCTCATCAATATTTAATTTCTCCCTTTTATAATAACAAATTAAAACCAAATTATACTTCAATTGTTCAGTGCAACATAGAAAATAGGAAATAAATGACGTAAAAATTCGATAAGTTTAATATCTCCCCATTTTTTATATCATTAGAAATGTCAACTCTAGTTTCTTTATAGAAAATAGGAATTAAATCCTCGTTATTCTTCTTAAAAATCATTGACAACTTGCTTGTAATTGTATGTTCCACTAACTTCACCAAGCATATGCATTAACTAGATGGGGTGATATTTTGGAAAAAATCTCAGTGGCAACAATAAAAAAAATTCTAGCATGATATCATCATTCAAGCAACAAGTGTTCCATATAAAGATTATATCAATAATCTTAGCCGACCTACACAAAAACTTGTCTAATCTCATGTCTTTTTTCCTCTCTAACATCTTAGTGCACATAGGCTTCTCGAGGAAGTAATTCTTGAAGTTATTGATGCAAATTCCAAAATCTTGAAATCTTTAATTTTAGAAGAAGGTTCTTGCCATTCTTGTTAATAAACTTACATTAAAATTGATGGGAGACACACCTCTTGTCAATTTAACATCCCTTATATCCTAATCACAACTCCCAATCTCAAGAAGTAGCCTTAAAATCTTGAATTTTCGATATACGGAGGGATTAGATATTGTAGAATTAGAGGAGATAAAAGGTTTAGGTTAGTGATTTAGAGAACTTACTCAATTTTCTTTGTGCTTTCCCAGCAAATCATATGATTTGCTAAGCGGGGAAAGACAATTAGGGTATATCATGAGTTGGATTTGCTCCATAAAAGGATTAAGGTCGTTCCCACGAGAATCAATTAAATTGATAGTTAGGCACTAAATTTCCCATCTTTAATTTAAGTGGAGCAAATCAAAATTAAGAGTGAGTAACAGAAAACTAGATTTAAGCTATAATGGTAATGTTCTTGTTCCAAAACCACAATCGTACATCAATGCAACTTAGAGTGATTAATCCCTTTTTCAATTTATAAAGCATGGTTTATTCCCTTTTGTTATAATCTAGAGTATTAATAGCTATATTTTGATTCACATGTACCCCTATTAAGATAAACATCCCATTTTCTACATAATTATCAAGAGGCAATAAAATCCTAAGTTACTCTAATGATTATATGAGTCCATTAGGTATATGGGCAAATTAGAACACATCTAATCGCACTTTTCCCAATCTATTATTGGTCCAATCAAGATTCCATTTGCCAAGGCAAACCATAATCCTCCTAATTCATATTTAATGTAGGCTCTGCTTCAACTAGACAAATAAATGCATGATTAAGTAAACAAAACTAATATTAAGCACATAGAACTGGTTCAAACATACTCTAATCCATGAATTAGTTTATACTCATAACCACTCTAACTTAAGAATGAGAGGGCAGTTAGGATGAGTTAGGAAGGACTGAAGCTCTCTTAGTCTCTTTAGTAGTTTAAAAATATAAAATATATATTTAAGGGCTGGCCTTTTTATTATTAGGCCGTAATGAGCCCAACTCTTTAGCCTATTTACTCATTTTTAAGCCTGGTCCTTCAAGAACATCATCTAACTCCCATGTTGAGTTTTCTGAATGGCTGGAATCTCCTCTATCTCAAATTTTTCTATTGCTTCTTCTAAAGAAGTTGGGTTTGAGACATACACAGAAAAGCTACTAAATGCATAAATTTATTATTTTAAACATCTGAATTTTTTGGTGGTATTTCACTAGAAGATCTTGATGCTGAAGAATTGTATAAAAAAAAAATCTTGATGCTGAAGAACTTGTTGATCTTGTGGTAGTTCTTTCACTAGGTGAGAAAGAATATGGACTTGCCAATGGCGGTGTGTTGCATGTCTATTGTCAAACTCTATAGGGACTCGAATAGGAATGCCTTCCTTGTTAATATTCCATTCCTAACTAGCATCATTTAAATACAGCATTTCTGCTAACTATTACAGATAGAATATTTAGACAAGACTCTTGACTCTTCTTTGGTAGCAACTACATTTTAAAGTTCTCAGATTCCAAAAAAATACTGCAATTAAATATTTGACCTTTGGTATCATCAAGATCAAAGCACTGAAAAATTGAGGCCAACACATTATATTATATAAACTATAATTGATTGATAGTGTTTCCTGCTCACTATAATGTTGCCTTTTCTTTTTCTCATATATTAGTATACTATACACTATCATGTTACGCTTGTAAATTTCTATCCCTTCTTTGATTCCATGGCATGGGTAATAAGCATGCATTATTTAGAACGGATAGAAATTAATTACATGTCTTTCAGGATGAAATATATGTGCAGGAGATCAATATTCTAAAGAAAAAGGTTAGCGTCATATGTTTATTTATCAAAAGCATCCTATGAGAAAGTATTGATGATGTCTATTAATCTTATATATCCTTCTCTCTCTTAAATGAGGGGATTGAATGAGGGCATTTTAGTTATAGTAATATTTCACATTAATAAAAGATTTCTTAATTAATCTTTATGTATAACCTTAAATAACAATAAATATGGGATAAATGTGGGAATTTTTTTTCTTCAATGGAACAACGAAGTTGTAGTACGTTGTGAGTCTTCATTCGTTTCTCTTATTAGTTTTTATAATTTGTTTAATTTTGATGTGAATCAAGGAAAACGAACTCAAGGAAGAAAACCAGAGGCTAAATAAGGTTGTCATTAGATTGCTGTCATTAATTCTCTTGTCAATTAATTTCTTATTAATATGTCTTCATGGTGATAGTAATGTCTCATGTGCCATGTTTTAAAACTTAATACGAATCCAGGAAATCAAATCCATGGAAGGAAGCCAGAGATTAAATCAGGTAACAGGTTTCAGATTCTTGTGTTTTTTGTCTTTGTCAGTGCTTATCTGGGAATTATTAATGTATCAAACTGGGAAATTAAATTATGTGTTGATAGGCCCAATGTCTTGAGCATGAACAAGACCAGCCGTTGGACACGTCTCTCACAATGAGGTAAGTTGCTATAAACTCCTCTGAGAGCTGTGTTTTATTTAATTACTCACAGTTTTTCATTATTAATTGGACATCCAACATGATTGTGGACCTAGTTTCCAATTATTGTAGATTAATTTCTCTACCTCAAAAGTATGTATTAGGTCCCTCTGGTCAACGTAGGTCCTAGATAACTGATTTAATCTATAGAGATTAAGAATATTAGTTAAGTTTGTTATTTATAAAAAAATGTGTATTATTTTCCTTAAAATACTTCTAATTATTTGTACCGGAAACTACTCATTTCATTGAAAATTCTCTTAATATGTACATTCAATAAGGAGAGGATTTAGGATTGAAATCTTATATTTATGATTAAAGTAAATTTCTCTATTAGCTCTTATATTTAGAATTAGAGGGGGTATTAGATTTTGCATTGTACTAGAATGGGCTTGGAGCTCAAGATAAGCTTTACTTTTTACAACTTGTTAATAGTGCAACTTCCTTCACGTGTGTGTGTGAGAGAGAGATATGATATTGTTGAATGTTGGCCTCATTAATATAGTTGTCCATTACTATATGAACTTTTTAATGTTAAGCCCTTGTGGCATTAGAATATAAGACTCCAGAGTCCCACATTAATTAATTAGAGAAATGGTTAAAGGTATATATTGTTAAAGGAAGTTCTATCAAATTTACTTAAACCATCTTAGTAGGAAGACAATCCCAATATACACCTATAGCTCAAAGTTATAATTCTAATTCTAATATGTCGCTTACATGAATGATTGGGTTAATTTAATTGATGTAAAACTCTAAACAATTAAGGTTATCACTTTTCACTAACCGTTATTATATTTATTGAATCGCAGGTTACTCTTTCCCTAATTAAATCAAAGCTTATGAAGGAAGAAGCGCAGTGCTAGATTGTTTTTTTTTGTCTGGCCAGATAAGCACAGTGCTAGATTAATTATGAATAATCTGTCCAACTTAGTTTTCCCCTGTATTTATTGAAGAGCATATATGAAAATATTGGGATGGTTTTAAGACATCAACTAGACAACTATTAATAACTGGTTTTCTTGTTTTTTTGACAGTTATGACTTATAAAAATTAACGAAGGGAGTAATTTGTAATTAAGTTCAAAAGAAGCTAGCATGTATGAACATATTTGGATCAAGTGCAAAGTGAACTTGAATCTCAATACTTATATATGTAGGAACATAAATGGGAAGTGTAAATGAAGAAAAAACTACTCTTAATTGGACTTTGTAATGCTCACATTTGATTTTGATTCAATAGTATTAAATATCAAATAGGTATTAACACTATCTTTGGATTTAGAGACAAAAGGGGAGAGAGAATATTAGAAAGGAAATTTTCTAGAATTAATAAAGAAAATTACTATCTGTGAGAGTTTTTAGTGTTACATCTTATTTTTTTTCTTCCGCAGTTTTCTTACCTATAGGGTAAAAAGTATTAAATATCAATTAAACCCGAGTTTACTTAGAGTCTGTTAGGTATGAGGTAAATGAAAGGGATAGGAAATTTTAATGAGTTTAATTTTAAAAAAATAAAAAAATAATATTAAAAGTTTTTAATTAATTCTTTTTACTCTCTAATTTTAAATATTCTCTTTATAAAAATTTTATAACTCTACTTATTCATTTTTTTAAAATGAAACTTATTAAAATTTCACCTCCTTTCCATTCCATTTCACTGCTTACCAAACAGACATTTAATTGGGTTTGATAATGCTATAATTTGATTCAACAGTATAAATATGAAATTCATGTTATATTGGAATTTTAATGATAATATTAATTTTTTTAAATATAATAGCACAACATGATAAATATTTATTTACCTAATGATGTCGATTTATTATTTGAAGGAGCGTAGCTAGGTGTACTCGTTATTGACCTTGGTGAATGGGTTTAGTAATTAGTTATCAGCTCTCGTACATGTAGCCTCCCTACCATAATCCCATCACTTTCTGACTCCCTGGTACTATTTCTTATTTTTTTGATCCAACCCTAGTATGAAATTTAATGTAATTTCTGTTTTATTATTTTTTATATTATCAACTGATATTTTTTATTTTTTAGGTGATATTATTAAATATTTAAATAATTGACTATTTTAATTTTAAAGTTTATAACTCTCCTTTTCAAATACTAGCACATATGGTTGGACTCGAATTTGAAACCCAAAGATCTAGCGGAATTTAATATTGTTAAATTAATTTTATATTGACTTAATTTTTCTTTAACTTTAACAACTCATCCAAAAACTCTATTTTTTTCAGTTAAGGTTTTACTATCTTTCTTTATAGTAATTACTCTATTTTATGACTAAGTATCTAATTATGGTATTCGTGATTATCCCTTACAATATAAATATCTTCTCGAAAAATTGATAATTTTATGTTGGTTAAGATTTTATTATCTTATTAAAGTACTTTTTCCCATTAAAACCTTAAATCTTAGTGTTAATATCTAATTTTATCCCAATTTTTTTTTGCTTAATAATTATGGCATCCGAAAGTTTTTCTTATATTATTATCGTCCAAGTGTTTACAAAGGATTAATGTTGAGCATAACAATTAAAAATATTAATAGTCTACGTGTAAGGCAATTTTGTTCCTTTTCTAATATTTTTAGAGTAATATTAATTTAAAAAGAATTTTTAAATACCCATAACTCATGAAATTTTTAAGGTAAAATTAAATCTTCACTTTAAAGTTTATTGTATAAAAAATATACTATATATATACATAATAATATAATATTATTATCTATCTCTACATGTTCAATAATATTGATAACAAATAGTTTTGAGTATATAAAAATATATAATACTAAAAATAAGTTTTGCTGAAGGATGGGAGAATATTAGTAACAAAAGTTCTTTTGGCATAAAATTTGTTTAATAAATACTATATGTGAAATTTTTTTGGAAAATATTTTGAACTATTTTTAATAGATTAGATTAAGTGTATATTTTTATAATGGGAGAAAGTTCCGGTAATTAACTATTAAATCTAATATTATATTATGGAAAATTTTCAAACAAATATATATAATAATATGCATGTGCTGAAAATGACATTTATAAATTCGGACTTCCAACCTTATCACAATTCCATGTTTCATTTTATTCCTTAAAAATAAATTATTGTTGTTATATATTTTATTTTTATTTTTATTTCTTATTTAATTCAACTGTTTGCCTATAAAAAGAAAATAACGTTGGCTGATTGTACGTTCCTCCGGGTGTTTCCCCAAATTTGTACAGAGACATGTATCCATCAAGATGTTGATATTCAACATTATAATTCATCATACATTTACATCATATTTTACAAAGAATTCCTATTTTTCAATTAATATATTAATAAAATCTTTACATCTATATACAGTGATATTATGGGAACAATGTGTGTGTGTGTGTGTGGGTGTAAATTGTAGCATTTTCTTTTTGAATGTGTTCCAACTTCCAATCAATTTTCATAGTGTAAATACTAATCTAAACTAAATTTACAAAGTGTATTCTCAAACTGTCTTTATGAGAAATTAATTTCTATGACCTTAACAAAATTTAAGAAACAATTTGGACACCCTAAGGGTAAAGTAAATTTAATTGTGACAATTTATTTCAGATGAAGAATTATAATAAGATAAAAAAAACAAAGTAAAATTTAATTTGAATTGTGTCGGAAATGTATAAGATTAAAAGAAAAGGTTCTATATCACAAGAGTAACATACTCAACATATTGGGGCTACGTTGATAACTCGTGAAAATTCTTATAATTAGTGTTCATTTTTCATCTATTTTAAGTATTTTTTGATAGCATTGTTTGGATAAAATATACATGTTACCAAGCAAACTAAAAAAAAAAAGAATTCTTTGGATAAAATGTGAATATTTTGATTTAAGTTAAATCTCATAAAGATTTTTATTGATTTAGGAGTTTAGAGATATAAAAACATCTCAAGTAAGCCACAAGACACCTTGAAGCAAAGGAAAAGCAAAGAATTGAAGTTTGAAGCAAAGGAAGCAAGTTACAGCTTAAGATATGAAGAAAATAGTTTCACTGTACCCTTTGCTGTGACCAAAATCACATTCGCTACTACTAACCATGAAGAACTAATGAATGGTACTCTCTGTACCATTCGCAGAGGTGTCATCGTGGCAAGAAACGCGTAAAAAGGAGACTCCTCTTTTGGCCAAGGCGAAGGTGCACATTCACCGTGGCGATTGGGTAAAACTTGAAACTTTGCATTTCAGCAGCTGATGTGAAAATCAGGGTTTTTATTAAAGAAATCCTATAGGAACTGACATTCTGCACTTGGGGAGACTAAGAAGGAAAGGTTTTGATCATCTTGTGAAAGAGGATTCGAAGGTTTGGAGGCTTAGGATGGGAACAAAGAAGAGTTTTTAGAGCTACCATTTTTTGTTTTTCTGCTTCTTTTTTCATTTTCTCACTTAGTTTTGTAATGAATCAGATTATTTTACTTAGTTTGGTTTTATCTTGAGACTATGAGTAGCTAAATCTTTCATTTCTAAGGCTGTCTTGAATTATTTTATAGATTGAACCTTGTATTTATCTCATTTTATGAGTAATGATGATTATGTGCTGATTTTAATATATTCTTAATGCTTCTCTTGATGCCTAATCACTATTGGGTTATTTTGTTCACTTGAGTTAAACTTGAAAAAGCTAGTTTAAGTGTTGAATTTATTTAAAATCATATAAACATTATATATAAACATCTCTCTCATACAGAGTTATAGACACAATTTAATAAGATGTCAACGAAAGAAATTACATTTTTAATAAATTATTATTTATATATTTAAATGCATAAAAAGAGCAACAAATTCCATTAGCAACCACTTAATAAAAGACTAAACAAAGCAAAAATATATAAAAAAGGGTATAACGTTCATATCTGGGAGCTACCATGTTCCACATATATACTAATTCGAAAGGATCTTCCTCGAATTTAGTTATATTATACATAAAGCAGAAGATGTAATATATCCAAAAAACTTTGATTTATTAAGTGATTATACTGTTAAAAAGAATAAAGGGAAAAAACATGATAGAATTTTTATTAACAAATAACAATATATATGTCTTACTAGGAAATAATAGATCATACCTCCACTTGAACTTAATTTTTTTCTCTCGATCTAAAAATATGAATGCTAACTTCTATAATTGTAAGAGAGTTTTAATGATGGAATGATGGTGATTATAAGAGGGGAGAATAAGAAATAGATACTGATTTTCGATATATTAACTGTTTGTATTTAGATAAAATAAATATAGATTTTAGATATAATATACACATATAATTTTAAATAAATAATATAAATATTTTTTATGATAAAATAGATATAAATTTTAGATTTAGATATACTAAATCTTATTTATAGAATATTGTATATGGGATTTATTTTATATATTTTTCTCTATAAATCTAATCTTATCTAATTATAAGGATAAAAGTATTATTTTAATAAAATTTATTTTTATAATTTTATTTTGTAAGAGATATTATAAAGAAAATAAAATGAGAGTAATAGAAGAGAGGCGTATAAATCTTAAGAAAGATGGGATATCTAATTGTACTTTTTTCTAAAGCCTAAGAATGGGAGGAGATGAATGATGGAAACATCAAACAAGATGACTTGGGGTCTTAACTGTAATTTTATCTGAAACTAAAAAAAATTTAGGGTATTTAGTTATATTAATGTTAAGCAGGACGAGTTGTCAATTATCCTCGGGTATAAATTTAAACACCCAAGAGTTACGATATCTCTCTAAATATCACGACTACAACTACAATAAATAATACTCCCTAAAGATTAAACACGTCAATATACATATATTAATTAAAGGGAGGGTCATAATACTTTCCCAAGTTACCAGAAAACTATTAAATTATAAAATTCAAAATAAAACATTATTTGATATTATTACTAACTACTTTGTAATTTTGATAAACGTTTATTAAAAAAATGCATCGTAACAATCTCCAAAGAATAACTAAATATCTCCTCTCCTCTCTCCTAAGACTTTTTTTAGAGGGTTTGATTTTCTAAGAGGCTATATAAAGCTGCAATTAATTTAGTTAAAGAAAAAATTGTTAAAATTTTTTTTATTACAAAATTTATTATTTAAAAATAAGAGAAATTAGAATGAAATTTTAAATAAATAATTTAATTATAAATAGATCATAAATAATAAATTTATTATTAATTTTTATATTAAAATTTATTATTATTAACTCATTAATTGTTATTGTGATTTTCAGATAATTAAATTATTTGTTTAAAATCTCATAATAATTTTTTATTAAAAATATTTAAAATTTATTTAAAAATCTAAATATAACCTATATTTAAAGGATATAAATTTTATTTAATTATATATAATCTATTTTTAATTATATATAAAATAAAAAATATTTACACGTAAATAAAAATAGTTAGAATTAACCCAGCCAAAAACATGAATTAATTATCATAATGTTTAAATAATAAATTCTATAATGTAGAATTTTTTTAGCAATTTTTTCAAAGATCACGCAGGATCACTTTTTTTTTTTTAAAAAAAGAATTATACGCAAGCCTGCAGTCTCTTCGAGGTTTCCTCAATCTCTCCAAGTTACTCTCCCAGTCTCCCTCTCACCCCCTCTTCATTCATCACATTTCAGAATATTCTTTCAGGTAAGAACTCTTCGCTCTACTTCTCCACAAATCTCTCCTTAATTCTTTCTGCACTTCATCTTTATTTTTACTTTTCTTACTCAGATCTGCACTTATCCTTTCTAATCTGTAATACCCAATTCTCAACACGTATTTTCCTTTATTTTTCCACCCACATCACAAGTTCTCTTCATTTTATGCTCATCCTTTTCGTTTAACACTCAGACAATATCTTCTGTATAAGCAATTTTTTATTATTATTATGAGACTGGATTATTAATCTTTTTCTCTGATTTAGTTTGAAGGAGCTAGGGATTTATTGAACAAATGACGAGAAGGAAGATAGCAATAAAGAAGATAGAGAACGTAGCTGCGAGGCAAGTGGCTTTCTCAAAGAGAAGAAAGGGTCTATTCAAGAAGGCCATGGAGCTTTCAACTCTCTGTGATGCTGAGATTGCACTCTTCGTTTTCTCAGCTTCTGGTAAACTCTTTGATTATGGTAGTACAAGGTATCTTCTCTCTATCTCTCTCTGCAATTCATTTTTTCTTTAGAGCCAGTTGAAAATATATATATACACACGCGGGCGCCCGCGCTCCCACACACCAAATAATTTAGATTTCAAGTTGCTTCCTCCACACAGTACTTTTCTTGCCGTAAGAGGAAAACCAGAACTTTATGTGTTGATAAAAAAGAAGTTGTGATATAGTCCTTTTATGGGTCTTTTATGTGTGTGGAAATCTAATGAGAATTAATCATGGAAGTATTCAAAATAATGAGTAATTTCATCTCATAATTGTTTGTTTTGCTTATACCCTTGCTTTTAACTTTTTACAATGTCTTGAGGTTAGTGATACAATTGTGAAGTAGATAGTTTCAACATTGAAATGTTAGTCTTGGAAGAGGCTATGGAATTTGTTCACCGTTTAAAAATTCAAACCCTACAACATAGAGGTTAGAAAATAATGAATACAACATATATATGGAGGAACATTAGATTTCATGAAGCTGCTTGAGTTCCATAGGTTCTTGTTAATTTCATCATGTTATTTTTCTTCTGTAAATACACGAACTGTTTCCAGAACAATCAATGCCATTATATCAATTATATAAAATCTATAAAGAGGTATATTATTTATTAGTCATGAATAATGTAATTTGTCTTAAATTCCATAAAACAGCCAGGCCTACAATACACTATTCAAGCAGTACACTGCTTGTTCTCTCTACATCTCTAGAGAGATATAGTCTGCATGTTAGATGGTTTTTATCTGAATATTTTTTATTCTATTTTTATTTAAAGTTAATTTTCAATGTTGTGGGAAGATTATATATAGTTTGTACTATATTTCTTTAATCTGGAAGTACAAATACAGCATACTCTGAGATAGAGAGATTTTTTCCCTTTCTTTTTTCTTCAATTAGAGAAGATCCAAACTTAACTTTTTGTTCATAATTTCTTTCTTTGTTTTTAAATAATTAAAACAGTTCAAATATACTAAATTTTGTAAGGCTATCAACTTCTAACAGATTGATGTTTGTTAGTTAGCTCTTTGTGACGTTTTCCATATTGTCTCCATATTCTGATATTAATTAATGTGCAATATTTAAATGTTATGATTTTGTATGAACTATCTTGAATTATGATTTAATTTAAGCGAATTAT
This sequence comes from Leucaena leucocephala, assembly GCA_037074615.1. Lineage (NCBI taxonomy): Eukaryota > Viridiplantae > Streptophyta > Magnoliopsida > Fabales > Fabaceae > Leucaena > Leucaena leucocephala. The sequence goes on along the minus strand of CM073549.1, from coordinate 16,816,751 downwards.
ATTATACATTATTATCGCATATTTATCTCCAAATATAACATCTAGCTGTAATGTTTATCCATATTTTTTTTTTGGTCAAAGAGGGGAGAAAGTGTTGGACCTCTTACTATGAAAGTTAACATGTTAAGTAGAAAATGTGAAAGTAGGTTTATTAACACGTTAAGTAACATGGTTAGCATGTTAATATATTTTTAAAAGCATTGTAAGAACTTGAGTTTAACTTCACACGTTAAGCAGATTGATTAACTCCTAAGTGTAGTGTAAAGTTTAAGTTCATAGGCAAAATTTCGTTGATGCGTTAGGAAAAAATGTTAACACATTAAGTAGAAGTTAGTTCAAGACAAGATTAACACGTTAAATAATGTTTCCACAAAACTGGACTTTGAGAATGAGGCTCATTAATTAACACATTAAACTTAAAGATTAACACGTTATAAATTTTCTAGATAGGGATTCATTTCAAAGAAATAGTTAATTAACGCATTAAGTAGATGACTTAACATGTTAAGTATGAGTTTAGAAAAGTGAAACAAGTTTTTAGTAAGGTAGTTAACGCGTTAGGTGCTATAGTTAATGCGTTAAGCCTTTTCTAGAGAGTCATAACGGATTTTAAGCACGAATAACGCGTTTAAGTGTAAGAAATTACTTTTGATTACTTTCCATGCTTTTGTAAAACTGAAGTGTGTTCACTTCTTTTCTTTAAAAGGATTTGAAAAACTATTGTTCATGCAAAAATAAAGTATACAAGATTAAAACCCTAAAGTTCCTAAATCTTCTCTTGTATTCTTTCAACTTGATCGTTTTGTCATAATAAGATTTGTAATAAACCTAATATGATATTTTTATTAGTTTTATTATCATCAAAACAAGATGATTTAACAGAAAGATTAGTGGAGAGAAAAAGGAAACATTATAATAAATTTTCTCTTTTCTAGCTTGATATAACAACGTGGAACCGACTTCTAATTATAGGACTTATCAAGTTCTAGCGTTTTATTTAGTATATTTCCAATCATCACATCCTTTCATCTAATAAATTTCCCATTTAAGTACACCTACGTACTATATTTAATTTAATATAATAAATTTACCAAAACATGGATTATAATTAAAGCCATGCTTGGTAAAAATGAAATGAGCTTCAAGAAAGGGAGAAGAGGGGGGAGAGAGAGAAGATCTCTCTTATAGTGTTTGGTAGACTATATAATAACTCCTTGAAAAGCACAAGTCCATCATATGAGAAGGATATTTCCATTAGAATAGCTAAGGAAATGCCACTTTGATTTGTAGACCATAATATGAAGGACAAAAATAACCATACTCTTTGTAGTTTAAGACTAATTATCGCTTCTTCTTTTTTCAAAAGCTATTTGTGTTCAAATATTTTTAATTTTTTCATCGGTGCCAAACATGTAAATTGATTTCATGGATGACTCATTTCCCTTTTCCTTTCCAACTCCCATTCCCTTCTTATTTCCTAAAACCTTTCCATCGTATATGACCGAAGTTTCTATGTGAATGTAAAATTTAAGAAAGTACAAATTAAATACAATCCATTTTGTGTTTCCTAAATTGACATGCCATGTTATTGAATGAATATACGTTGAAGTCTCACCAAGAGGGATGATATATGCAACTAATTTCTCCATTCAAAATATTATATATGTTAAGGTACCAGAATATATTAAAAATAATAAAAGAAAAATATGAACTAATTTGCAACATTTTTTGTTGTTTTAAGCATGAGGCAGGTAATTGGAAGGAGAAACCTGTACAAAGATGTGAACCTTGCCAAGTCATACCAGCCATCTCAAGAGCTACAGGTATAATTTTCTTCAGCTCTCGACCCCTTGATCTGCAGCTGTTTTGATTCGTCTTTCTGTTTCCCATCTCTCAATCGTCTGTGTGTGTGTATAATCTTACAGAAAAGTAATCTTAAACCTCATTTGTATCCACAATGAAAAGGGTTTAGGAGCTCATTGCACAAAGATTGTGATATCCTTAATATAAGACATATTTAACTAATTTGATTATATTAAAGAAGTTAGTTAAATTAGTTAATATGACTTATTTTTTTTAAAATAATATAATCATCTTCCTTAATTCTTTCGTTCTCTCTTTTACTTGATTATTGTAAAGAGAGTATCAATAGAAATAATTTGAGAAAAAAAGATAAATATGGGAAATACGTCTTACATTAAGGATTAGAGGAGTACTTCCTTTCGTCATAAATATAGGAGCTAGATAAGTAATTTACTGATATTGAGAAAATTAGTTTAGTTAGTTATTTATAAAAAAATATATGTTGGTTTTCATAAAATACCCTCTTTAATGAAATATTGGAACTTGCCTTTGGTGGAAACCCTATTGATATGGGTTATCAATAGGGATGGTTTGGAAAAAAATTATAAATTTAAGAGATAAGGTATATTGAGGTCTTATATTTAGAATTAAAATAAACCTTCTAACTAGCTTCTACATTAGAACCGTGGTAGTATTTATATATTACTGCTGCAATTATTCAACAGTAAATTTTCTTTTTATTCAAGGGTATGATAGACTATATACCTAATATGAAAATGCTTGGAGTATAGTAATTAAAACTTTAGTTCTTGAATGTGAAGATGCTTATGGTAATTTGACAGATAGAGTGTGAATATTTTAAGCTAAACAAGGAACTAAAGGAGAAGACTCTTGAACTGAGGTATTATTATTAAATGGTGCTAATTAAAGATTTTATAACTGGGGATGTAAAATGTTTTTAGTGTTGATTCAAATATGTTGCTCTATATTATCTAACAGACAACTCAATGGAGAAGAACTACAAGGATTGTCCGTAAAAGATTTAAGGAAACTAGAAGATTTACTTAACAAAAGCTTGCATCGCGTTTCAAAGGCAAAGGTTTGTCTTTCACTTTGTGAGCAGCCTTTTTATTTGTCCGATTTAGCTCATCAATATTTAATTTCTCCCTTTTTATAATAACAAATTAAAACCAAATTATATTTCAATTATTCAATGCAACATAGAAAATAGGAAATAAATGACATAAAAATTCGGTAAGTTTAAGATCTCCCCATTTTTTTTATATCATTAGAAAGGTCAACTATAGTTTCTTTACAGAAAATAGGAATTAAATCCTCTTTATTCTTCTTAAAAATCATTGACAACTTGCTTGTAATTGTATGTTCCACTAACTTCACCAAGCATATGGGCTAACAAGATGGGGTGATATTTTGGGAAAAATCTCAGAGCAACTATAAAAAAAATTCTAACATGATATCATCATTCAAGCGTATATATAATAACATTATGAATCATCATATAAGAGATAGTATACATATTGAACGATATCATAAACTCATAGAATTCATTATTAATATAAATAATCTTTATGCCATAAAGGCATCTCTTAGCCATACGGGCTTTACCTTCAAATTTTCTTTACCACAAGGGTAATTCCTTGCCAAAGAGGCAATATTTAACTATAAGGCTCTAACAATACATACGAATAAACCAAACACTCAAACAAGATAAACATATAAGAAGAGTGGTGTTGCTATCTTGTGCAGAATTGCCAATATCCAAGATTTCCTTTTTGTTTTGCAACAAGTGTTCCATATAAAGATTATATCAATAATCTTAGCTGGCCTATACAAAAACTTGTCTAATCTCATGTCTTTTTTCCTATCTAACATCTTAGTGCACATAGGCCTCTCGAGGATGTAATTCTTGAAGTTTTTGAAGCAAATTCCAAAATCTTGAAATCTCTAATTTAGAAGGTTCTTGCCATTCTTGTTAATCAACTTACATTAAAATTGATAGGAGACTCACCTCCTGTGAATCTGACATCCCTTATATCCTAATCACAACTCCCAATCTCAAGAAGTAGCGTTAAATCTTGAATTTTCAATATACGGAGGGATTAGATCTTGTAGAATTAGAGGAGATAAAAGGTTTAGGTTAGTGATTTAGTGAACTTACTCAATTTTCTTTGTGCTTTCCCAGCAAAGCTATCGTTGCCTAATCTTTTCTTTTTGCTAAGCGGGGAAAGAAAATTAGGGTATAGAATGAGTAGGATTGCTCCATAAAAAGATTAAGGTCGTTCCCACGAGAATCAATTAAATTGATAGTTAGGAACTAAATTTCCCATCTTCTTTAATTTAAGTGGAGCAAATCAAAGTTAAGAGTGAGTAACACAAGTAGATTTTAAGCTATAATGGTAATGTTCTTGTTCCAAAACCACAATCGTACATCAATGCAACTTAGAGTGATTAATCCCTTTTCCAATTTATAAAGCATGGCTTATCCCCTTTTGTTATAATCTAGAGTATTAATAGCTATATTTTGATTCACATGTACCCCTCTCTTAAGTAAGTTAAACATCCCATTTTCTACATAATTATCAAGAGGCAATAAAATCCCAAGTTACTCTAATGATTATATGAGTCCATTAGGTATATGGGCAAATTATAACACATCTAATCGCAAATTTCCCAATCTATTGGTCCAATCAAGATTCCATTTGCCAAGGCAAACCATAATCCTCCTAATTCATATTTAATGTAGGCCAAGCTTCAACTAGACATATAAATGCATGATTAAGTAAACAAAACTAATATTAAGCACATAGAACTGGTTCAAACATACTGTAATCCATGAATTAGTTTATACTCATAACTACTCTAAGTTGAGAATGAGAGGGCAGTTAGGATGAGTAAGGAAGGACTGAACTCTTAGTCTCTTTAGTAGTTTAAAAAAATATAAATATATATTTAAGGGGTGGCCTTTTTGTTATTAGGCCCTAATGCGCCCACATCTTTAGCCTATTTACTCATTTTTTAAGCCTGGTCCTTCAAGAACATCACCCAATTAACTCCCATGTTGAGTTTTCTGAATGGCTTGAATCTCCTCTATCTCAAATTTTTCTATTGCTTCTTCTAAAGAAGTTGGGTTTGAGACATACACAGTAAAGCTACAAAATGCATAAATTTATTATTTTAAACATTTGAATTTTTTGGTGGTATTTCACTAGAAGATCTTGATGCTGAAGAACTTGTTGATCTTGTGGTAGTTCTTTCACTAGGTGAGGAAAATGAGAGAGAATCTGGGCATGCCAATGGTGGTGGTGTTGCTTGTCTATTGTCAAACTCTATAGGGACTCAAATAGGAATGCCTTCCTTGTTAATATTCCATTCCTAACTAGCATCATTTGAATACAGCATTCCTTCTAACTATTACAGATATTGAATATTTAGACAAGACTCTTGACTCTTCTCTGGTAGCAACCACATTTTAAAGTTCTCAGATTCCAAAAATCTGCTGCAATTAAATATTTGACCTTTGGTATCATCAAGATCAAAGCACTGAAAAATTGAGGCCAACACATTATATTATATAACCTATAATTGATTGATACTGTTTACTGCTCCCTATAATGTTGCCTCTTCTTTTTCTCATATATTACTATGCTATACACTATCATGTTACGCTTGTAAATCTCTATCTCTTCTTTGATTCCATGGCATGGGTAATAAGCTTGCATTATTTAAAACTGATAGAAATTAATTACGTCTTTCAGGATGAAGTATATGAGCAGGAGATCAATATTCTAAAGAAAAAGGTTAGCGTTATATGTTTATTTATCAAAAGCATCCTATGCATTCAGTCTTTTCCTCTACATTATAATGAGAAACTATTGATCACGTCTATTAATCTTATATATCCTTCTCTCTCTTCAATGGGGGGATTGAATGAGGGCATTTTAGTTATAGTAATATTTTACATTAATAAAAGATTTCTTAATTAATTTTAATGTATAACCTTAAATAACAATAAGTATGGGATAGATGTGGGGATTTGTTTTTCAATGGAACAACGAAGTTGTAGCACGTTGTGAGTCTTCATTCATTTCTCTTATTAGTTTTTATAGTTTGTTTAATTTTGATGTGAATCAAGGAAAACGAACTCAAGGAAGAAAACCAGAGGCTAAATAAGGTTGTCATTAGATTCTTGTCATTAATTCTCTTGTCAATTCATTTCTTATTAATATGTCTTCATGGTGATAGTAATGTCTCATTGTGCCATGTTTTAAAACTTAATGCGAATCCAGGAAATCAAATCCATGGAAGGAAAGCAGAGATTAAATCAGGTAACAGGTTTTAGATTCTTGTGTTTATTGTTTTTGTCAGTGCTTATCTGGGAATTATTAATGTATCAAACTGGGAAATGAAATTATGTGTTGATAGGCCCAATGTCTTGAGCATGAACATGACCAGCCGTTGGAGACGTCTCTCACAATGAGGTAAGTTGCTATAAACTCCTCTGAGAGAGCTGTGTTTTATTTAATTACTCACAGTTTTTCATTGTTAATTGGACATCAAACATGATTGTGGACCACGTTTCCAATTATTGTAGATTAATTTCTCTACCTCAAGTATGTATTACGTCCCTCTAGTCAACGAAGGACCTAAATAACTGATTTAATTTATAGAGATTAAAAATATTAGTTAAGTTGATTATTTGTAAAAACATTTGCATTATTTTCCTGAAAGTACTTTTAATTATTTGCTCTGAAAACTACTCATTTCATAGAAAATTCTCTTAATATGTACAATTAATAAGGAGAGGATTTAGGGTTGAGATCTTATATTTTAGATCAAAGTAAATTTCTCTATTAGTTCTTATATTTAGAACTAGTGGAAGTATTATATTTTGCATTGTACTAGAATGACCTTGGAGCTCAAGATAAGCTTTACTTTTTACAACTTGTTAATAGTGCAACTTCCTACACGTGTGTGTGTGTGTGTGTGTGTATGTGATATGATATTGTTGAATGTTGACCTCATTAAATATAGTTGTCCATTACTATATGAACTTTTTAATGTTAAGCCCTTGTGGAATTAGAATATAAGAGTCCAAAGTCCCACGTTAATTAATTAGAAAAATGGTTAAAGGTATATACTGTTAAAGAAAATTATATCAAATTGACTTGAGCTATTTTAGTAGGAAGACAATCCCAATATACACCTATATCTCAAAATTCTAATTCTAATTCTAATTCTAATATATGGCTTACATGAATGAATGGGTGAGTTTAATTGATGTAAAACGCTCAACAATTAAAGTTATCTCTTTTCACTAATCGTTATTTTATTTATTGAATCGCAGGTTACTCTTTCCCTGAATTAAATCAAAGCTTCTGATGGAAGAAGCGCAGTGATAGATTTTTCCGTCTGGCCAGATAAGCACAGTGCTAGATTAATTATGAATAATCTGTCCAACTTAGTTTTCCCCTATATTTATTGAAGAGCATATATTAAAAGTTTTTAATTAATTCTTCTTACTTTCCAATCTTATATATTTTTTTTATTAAAATTTTATAACTCTACTTATTCATTTTTTTTGAAATGGAACTCGTTAAAATTTCACCGCTTACCAAACCGACATTTAATTGGGTTTGATAATACTATAATTTGATTCAACAGTATGAATATGAAATTAATGCTATATAGAAATTTTGGTGATATTATTAAATTTTTATAAATACAATAGTACAGCATGATAAATATTTATTTACCTAATGATGTCGATTTATTATTTGAAGGAGCGTTGCTAGGTGTACTCGTTATTGACATTGGTGAATGGGTTTAGTAATTAGTTATCAGCTCTCGTACATGTAGCCTCCCTACCATAATCCCGTCACATTCTTGCTCCCTAGTACTATTTCTTATATTGTTGATCCAACTACTAAATTTAATGTAATTTCTTTTTTATTATTTTTTATATTATCAAGCGATATTTTTTATTTTTTTTAGATTATGTTACTAGGTATTTAAGCATCTGACTATTTTAATTTTAGAGTTTATAGCTACCTATTCCAACACATGAATGAACTCGAATTTGAAACTTAAACTTAAAGATCTAGCGAGATTTTATTCATTTTATATTGGTTCAATTTCTTTTTTCACTTTAACAACTCATCCGAAAACACTGTTTTTATTCAATTAAGGTTTTATTATCTTTTTTTATAATATTTATTTTATTCTATTATTAGGTATCTAATTTTAAAATTCATAGTTCTTTCTAACATAAATATTTTCTTGAAGAATGACCAACTCTATGTTGGTTAAGGTTTTACTATCTTATTAAAGTACTTTTTCTCATTAAAACCTTAAATCTTAGGGGTTAATATTTAATTTTATCTCAAAATTTTTTGCGTAATAACTGAAGATATCTGAAAGTTTTTCTTATATCATTATTGTCCAAATGTTTACAAAGGATTAACGTCATGCATAGTAATTAAAAATGTTAATAGTTTACGTTAATTTTTTAACAATCAATATTATTTTTTAACGGTAAGGCAACTTTGTTCTTTTTCTAAAACTTCCGAAATAATATTGATTCAAAAAGAAATTTTGAATACCTATAGCTCATTTATGAAAATTTTTAGGGAAAAATTGAATCTTAACCTTAAAGTTTATTGTATAAAAAATATACTATATATATTCATAATAATCAACATAATAATATAATATTATTATCTATCTCTATATGCTCAATAATATTGATAACAAATAGATTTGAGTCGATAAAAATATATAATACTACTAAAAATAAGATTTGCTGCAGGGTGGGAGAATATTAGGAATAAAATTTCTTTTGACATAAAATTTGTTTAATAAATACTATTTGTGATTTTTTTTCCAAAAATATTTTGAACTATTATCAATAGATTAGATCAAGTGTATATTTTTATAATGGGGAAAGTTTCGGTAATTAACTATTAAATCTAATATTCTATTGTGGAAAATTTTCAAACAAATATATATATAATACATATAAATGTGCTGAAATTAACATTTATAAATTCGGACTTCCAACCTTGTCACAATTCCATGTTTCATGTTTTTCCTTACAAAGAAATTATTGTTGTTTTATGATTTTTTTATTTTTATCTCTTCTATTTTTATTTCTTATTTAATTCAACTGTTTGCCTATAAAAGGAAAATAACGTTGGCTGATTGTACGTTCCCCCGGGTGTTTCCCCAAATTTGACAGAGACATGTATCCATCAAGATGTTGATATTCAACATTATAATTCATCATACATTTACATCATATTTTACAAAGAATTCCTATTTTTCAATTAATATATTAATAAAATCTTTATATCTATATATAATATAATATATATATATAATTTAAATTTTTTAACAAGTTTTACTATTTATAAGTTATAACTATTATGATTCATTTATAAAATATTGTAATTTACAAAAATAATGGAATCTATGTTAGTTTATATTTATGTTTATAATAAGAGTTACTTGGCACCATTATTAAACAATAAATACTGAGTGATATTATGGGAGCAATATATATATGTGTGTGTGTAAATTGTAGCATTTTCTTTTTGAATGTGTTCCAATCAATTTTCATAGTGTAAATACTAATGTATTCTCAAACTGTCTTTATGAAAAATTAATCTCTTTTGGTTGACAAAAGTTGTTTGTAGATTTGGACACAATAATCTGAAAATTTTTATTTAATTCTAACTCTTTGGTGCCTAAGTTTACGCCTGAGGGTAATAGACGGCTCGCTCTGCCCAATATTGGTATCGCTTAGGAGGAAAGGAGACTTCGCCTTACCTTTAGATTGTGAGTGAACCCAACCCCTTTTCAAAAATATTGTAACAAAAAAATAAAATTTTGTATTTAAACTAGGATTGCTAGGAAGTTTTTTCAAATTAAATTTCAAAAGTATTTGTTTTAGATGTACATAATGTTTTATCTCTATGTTTATCTTATGCCTGGTGAGAAGATGGTATTGCTTGGGTGTAGTATAGTTTTAAATTTTTGAGAAATTTCTTAATTTCTATGACCTTAACAAAATTTAAGAAACAATTTAGACATCCTGATGGTAAAGTAGATTTAATTGTGACAATTTATTTCAGATGAAGAATTATAATAAGATAAAAAAACAAAGTAAAATTTAATTTGAATTATGTCAGAATTGTATAAGATTAAAAGAAAAGGTTCTATATCACAAGAGTAACATACTCAACATATTGGGGTTACGTTGATAACTCATTAAAATTCTTATAATTCTTGTATATTTTTCATCTCTTTTAAGCATTTTTTGATAAAATTGTTCATATTGTAGATGCTTACTTAAGAAAATATACATGTTACCTAGCAAACTAAAAAAAAAAAAAGAATTTTTTGGATAAAATATAAATATTTTGATTAAGTTAAATCTCAAAGATTTTTATTGATTTAAGAGTTTGGAGATATAAAAACATTTCAAGTAAGCCATATGACACCTGAAGCAAAGGAAAAGCAAATAATTAGAGTTTGAAGCAAAGGAAGCAAGTTACAGCTTAAGATATGAAAAAAATGGTTTCACTGTACCTTTTGTTGCGGCCAAAATCACATTTACGAAGACCAACCATGAAGAACTAATGAATGGTACTCTGTGTACCGTTCACCGAGTTGAGCAAAAGTTTCATCGCGGCGAGAAGCGCGTAAAAAGGTGACTCCTCTTCTTTGTACCTTTTGCTGAGGCGAAGGTGCATCTTCGCTGTAGCGAACGTGTAAAACTTAAAACTCTGCGTTTCAGTAGCTAATTTGAAAATTAGGGTTTTTATTAAAGAAACCCTATGGGAGCTGACATTCTGCACTTGGGGAGACTAAGAGGGAGAAGTTTTGATCAGCTTGAGAAAGAGGATTTAAAGGTTTGGAGGCTTAGGATTGGAATAAAGAAGAGTTTTTAGAGCTACTATTTTTTGTTTTTCTGCTTCTTTTTTCATTTTCTCACTTAGTTTTGTAATGAATCAGATTATTTTACTTAGTTTAGTTTATCTTGAGACTATGAGTAGCTAAATCTTTCATTTCTAGGGTTGTATTGAATTATTTTATGGATTGAACCTTTTATTTTTCTCATTGTATGAGTAATGATGATTATGTGTTGATTTTAATATATTCTTAATACTTGATCACTATTGGGTTATTTTGTTCACTTGAGTTAGACTTGAGAAAGTTAGTTTAAATGTTGAATTTGTTTAAAATCATATAAACATAATATGTAAACATCTCTCTTATATAGAGTTATAAACACAATTTAATAAGATGTTAGCAGAAGAAATTACATTTTTAATAAATTTTATTTATATATTTAAATGCATAAAAGAGCAACAAATTACATTAGCAACCACACAATAAAAGACTAAACAAAGCAAAAATATTAAAAAACGGGTATAGCGGGCATATATAGGAGCCACCATGTTCCACATATACACTAATTTAAAATGATCTTCCTCAAATTTAGTTATATTATACATAAAAGTAGAAGATGTAATATATACAAAAAGCTCTGATTCATCAAGTGATTATACTATTAAAAAGAGCAAAGAGAAAAAAGATGATAGAATTTTCATTAACAAATAACAATATATATGTCTTACTAGGAAATAATAGCTCAAACCTCCACTTGAACTTAATTTTTTTCCTCTCGATTTAAAAATATGAATGCTAACTTCTATAATTGTAAGAGAGTTTTAATGATGGAACGGTAGTGACTATAAGGTGAGAGAATAAGAAATATATACTGATTTTAGATATATTAGCTAGATTGTATTTAGATAAAATAAATATAGATTTTAGATATAATATACACATATAATTTTAAATAAATAATATAAATATTTTTTATGATAAAATAGATATAAATTTTAGATTTAGATATATTAGATCTTATTTATAGAATATTATATATATATGAGATTTATTTTATATATTTTCCTCTATAAATCTAATCCTATCTAATTATAAGGATAAAAGTATTATTTCAATAAAATTTATTTTGTAAGAGATATTATAAAGGAAATAAAATGAGAGTAAAAGAAGAGAGGCGTATAAATCTTAAGAAAGATGGGATATCTAATTGTAATTTTTTCTAAAGCCTAAGAATGGGAGGAGAGGAAAGATGGAAACATCAAACATGATGACTTGGGATCGTAACTGTAATTGTATCTGAAACTGAAAAAAAATTAGGGTATTTAGCTATAATTTAGACCAAAATATTATATATATAGAGAGCAGGCTAGGCTTTGAAAAAAAACTTGACCTATTTAATAAAATCTCAACTTCTTTGTAAAAGGGATGACCTATTTCTAACTCTTTCTACACCCATTGTAATGCAAAAAAATCTACGCATACAGTAAAAATGTAAAATCATAGTGACAGGGATTCTTAATTGTTAATATATATATAATAAAATATTTTATGATTTGTTTAGTAGCATAAAATAATTTTGGTAAGTATATTTAATATTTTAAAATATTTTGTAGCAAAATTTATTATTTGTTTAGCATATTATGTAACAAAAACATATAATCATACTGAATTATTCATGAGGAGGACTCCTCCAATTATATATATAAGATGTTTTAAACATTTTTCATGTAAATTATGAAAAATTGTTAAATTATTCTATTATTTTAAAAAAACTTTGCAATATTTCAATATACATATTTTTTTTTATGAAAGAATTTTTCGAAAGTGGTTAGGTTCATCTACGATTTAATAGCAGGATGAAATCTCTTTTCCTTCTAAAGAATATTAATATTAGGTAGGGCGAGCCGTCAATTACTATCAGGCGTAAATTTAAACACTCAACAGTTACGATATCTCCCCAAACATCACGACTATAATCACAATAAAATAATACTGCTTAAAGATTGAACTAATACTTTTTCAAGTTACAAGAAAACTATTAAATTATAAAATTTAAAATAAAACATTATTTGATATTATTTCTAAATACTTTGTAATTTGGATAAACGTTTATTAAAATAAATGCATCTTATAAAAGGAAGTAACAATTTCCGACGAATAACTAAATATCTCCTCTCCAATCTCCCAAGACTTTTCTAGGAGGGTTTGGCTAGGCGATATAAAGCTGCAATTAATTTAGGCAAAGAAAAGATTATTAAAAAAAATTCATTATAAATTTTTTTATTTAAAAATAAAAAAAATTAGTATAAAATTTTAAATAAATAATTTAATTATGAACAAGTTATAAATAATATAAATTTATTGTCAATTTTTATATTAAATTTTGTTATTATTAACTCATTAATTGTTATTATAATTTTTAGATAATTAAATTATTTGTTTAGAATTTTATAATAATTTTCTATTAAAAATATTTAAAATTTATTTAAAAATTTAAGTATAACATATATTTAAAGGATATAAATTTTATTTAATTATGTATAATTTATTTTTAATTATATATAAAATAAAAAATATTTATAGTTCGATAAAAATAGTTAGAATTAACCCAGCCAAAAACATGAATTAATTATCATAATCTTTAAATAATAAATTCTATAATGTAGAATTTTTTAGCAATTTTTTCAAAGATCACGCAGGATCACTTTTTTTTTTTTTAAAAAGAATTATACGCAAGCCTGCAGTCTCTTCGAGGTTTCCTCAATCTCTCCAAGTTACTCTCCCAGTCTCCCTCTCACCCCCTCTTCATTCATCACATTTCAGAATATTCTTTCAGGTAAGAACTCTTCGCTCTACTTCTCCACAAATCTCTCCTTAATTCTTTCTGCACTTCATCTTTATTTTTACCTTTCTTACTCAGATCTGCACTTATCCTTTCTAATCTGTAATACCCAATTCTCAACACGTATTTTCCTTTATTTTTCCACCCACATCACAAGTTCTCTTCATTTTATGCTCATCCTTTTCGTTTAACACTCAGACAATATCTTCTGTATAAGTAATTTTTTATTATTATTATGAGACTGGATTATTAATCTTTTTCTCTGATTTAGTTTGAAGGAGCTAGGGATTTATTGAACAAATGACGAGAAGGAAGATAGCAATAAAGAAGATAGAGAACGTAGCTGCGAGGCAAGTGGCTTTCTCAAAGAGAAGAAAGGGTCTATTCAAGAAGGCCATGGAGCTTTCAACTCTCTGTGATGCTGAGATTGCACTCTTCGTTTTCTCAGCTTCTGGTAAACTCTTTGATTATGGTAGTACAAGGTATCTTCTCTCTATCTCTCTCTTCAATTCATTTTTTCTTTAGAGCCAATTGAAAAAATATATATATATACACACACACGCGCGCGCCCCGCTCCCCCACACCAAGTAATTTAGATTTCAAGTTGCTTCCTCCACACAGTACTTTTCTTGCCGTAAGAGGAAAACCAGAACTTTATGTGTTGATAAAAAAGAAGTTGTGATATAGTCCTTTTACGGGTCTTTTATGTTTGTGGAAATCTAATGAGAATTAATCATGGAAGTATTCAAAATAATGAGTAATTTCATCTCATAATTGTTTGTTTTGCTTATACCCTTGCTTTTAACTTTTTACAATGTCTTGAGGTTACTGATAAAATTGTGAAGTAGATAGTTTCAACATTGAAATGTTAGTCTTGGAAGAGGCTATGGAATTTGTTCACCGTTTAAAAATTCAAACCCTACAACATAGCGGTTAGAAAATAATGAATACAACATATAAATGGAGGAACATTAGATTTCATGAAGCTGCTTGAGTTCCATAGGTTCTTGTTAATTTCATCATGTTATTTTTCTTCTGTAAATACACGAACTGTTTCCAGAACAATCAACGCCATTATATCAATTATATAAAATCTATAAAAAGGTATATTATTTACTAGTCATGAATAATGTAATTTGTCTTAAATTCCATAAAACAGCCAGGCCTACAATACACTATTCAAGCAGTACACTGCTTGTTCTCTCTACATCTCTAGAGAGATATAGTCTGCATTTTAGATGGTTTTTATCTGAATATTTTTTATTCTATTTTTATTTAAAGTTAATTTTCAATGTTGTGGGAAAATTATATATAGTTTGTACTATATTTCTTTAAACTGGAAGTACAAATACAGCATACTCTGAGATAGAGAGATTTTTTTCCTTTCTTTTTTGTTCAATTGGAGAAGATCCAAACTTAACTTTTTGTTCATAATTTCTTTCTTTGTTTTTAAATAATTAAAACAGTTCAAACATACTAAATTTTGTAAGGCTATCAACTTCTAACAGATTGATGTTTGTAAGTTAGCTCTTTATTACGTTTTCCATATTGTCTCCATATTCTGATATTAATTAATGTGCAATATTTAAATGTTATGATTTTGTATGAACTATCTTGAATTATGATTTAATTTAAGCGAATTATATTCTATTATACATTATTATAACATATTTATCTCCAAATATAACATCTAGCTGTGATGTTTATCCATATTTTTGTTTTTGGTCACAGAGGGGAGAAAGTGTTGGACCTCTTACTATGAAAGTCAACATGTTAAGTAGAAAATGTGAAAGTAGGTTTATTAACACGTTAAGTAACATGGTTAGCATGTTAATACGTTTTTAAAAGCATTGTAAGAACTTGAGTTGAACTTCACAGGTTAAGCAGATTGATTAACTCCTAAGTGTAGTTTAAAGTTTAAGTTCATAGGCAAAATTTCGTTGATGCATTAGGAACAAAATGTTAACACATTAAGTAGAAGTTTGTTCAAGACAAGATTAACACGTTAAATAATGTTTCCACAAAACTGGACTTTGAGAATGAGGCTCATTAATTAACGCATTAAACTTAAAGATTAACCCGTTATAAATTTTCTAGATAGAGATTCATTTCAAAGAAATAGTTAATTAACGCATTAAGTAGATGACTTAACATGTTAAGTATGAGTTTAGAAAAGTGAAACAAGTTTTTAGTACGGTAGTTAACGCGTTAGGTGCTATAGTTAATGCGTTAAGCCTTTTCTAGAGAGTCATAACGGATTTTAAGCACGAATAACGCGTTTAAGTGTAAGAAATTACTTTTGATTACTTTCCATGCTTTTGTAAAACTGAAGTGTGTTCACTTCTTTTCTTTAAAAGGATTTAAAAAACAATTGTTCATGCAAAAATAAAGTATACAAGATTAAAACCCTAAAGTTCCTAAATCTTCTCTTGTATTCTTTCAACTTGATCGTTTTGTCATAATAAGATTTGTAATAAACCTAATATGATCTTTTTATTAGTTTTATCATCATCAAAACAAGATGATTTAACAGAAAGATTAGTGGAGAGAAAAAGGAAACATTATAATAAATTTTCTCTTTTCTAGCTTGATATAACAACGTGGAACCGACTTCTAATTATAGGACTTATTAAGTTCTAGCGTTTCATTTAGTATATTTCAAATCATCACATCCTTTCATCTAATAAATTTCCCATTTAAGTACACCTACGTACTATATTTAATGTAATATAATAAATTTACCAAAACATGGATTATAATTAAAGCCATGCTTGATAAAAATGAAATGAGCTTCAAGAAAGGGAGAAGAGGGGGGAGAGAGAGAAGATCTCGCTTATAGTGTTTGGTAGACTATATAATAACTCTTTGAAAAGCACAAGTCCATCATATGAGAAGGATATTTCCATTAGAATAGCTAAGGAAATGCCACTTTGATTTGTAGACCATAATATGAAGGACAAAAATAACCATACTCTTTGTAGTTTAAGACTAATTATCGCTTCTTCTTTTTTCAAAAGCTATTTGTGTTCAAATATTTTTAATTTTTTCATCGGTGCCAAACATGTAAATTGATTTCATGGATGACTCATTTCCCTTTTCCTTTCCAACTCCCATTCCCTTCTTATTTCCTAAAACCTTTCCATCGTATATGACCGAAGTTTCTATGTGAATGTAAAATTTAAGAAAGTACAAATTAAATACAATCCATTTTGTGTTTCCTAAATTGACATGCCATGTTATTGAATGAATATACGTTGAAGTCTCACCAAGAGGGATGATATATGCAACTAATTTCTCCATTCAAAATATTATATATGTTAAGGTACCAGAATATATTAAAAATAATAAAAGAAAAATATGAACTAATTTGCAACATTTTTTGTTGTTTTAAGCATGAGGCAGGTAATTGGAAGGAGAAACCTGTACAAAGATGTGAACCTTGCCAAGTCATACCAGCCATCTCAAGAGCTACAGGTATAATTTTCTTCAGCTCTCAACCCCTTGATCTGCAGCTGTTTTGATTCGTCTTTCTTTTTCCCATCTCTCAATCGTCTGTGTGTGTGTATAATCTTACAGAAAAGTAATCTTAAACCTCATTTGTATCCACAATGAAAAGGGTTTAGGAGCTCATTGCACAAAGATTGTGATATCCTTAATATAAGACATATTTAACTAATTTGATTATATTAAAGAAGTTAGTTAAATTAGTTAATATGACTTATTTTTTTAAAACAATATAATCATCTTCCTTAATTCTTTCGTTCTCTCTTTTACTTGATTATTGTTAAGAGAGTATCAATAGAAATAATTTGAGAAAAAAAGATAAATATGGGAAATACGTCTTACATTAAGGATTAGAGGAGTACTTCCTTTCGTCATAAATATAGGAGTTTGATAACTAATTTACTGATATTGAGAAAATTAGTTTAGTTAGTTATTTATAAAAAAATATATGTTGGTTTTCATAAAATACCCTCTTTAATGAAATATTGGAACTTGCCTTTGGTGGAAACCCTATTGATATGGGTTATCAATAGGGATGGTTTGGAAACAATTAAAAATTTAAGAGATAAGGTATATTGAGGTCTTATATTTAGAATTAAAATAAACCTTCTAACTAGCTTCTACAGTTAGAATCGGGGTAGTATTTATATATTACTGCTGCAATTATTCAACAGTAAATTTTCTTTTTATTCAAGGGTATGATAAACTATATACCTAATATGAAAATGCTTAGAGTATAGTAATTAAAACTTTAGTTCTTGAATGTGAAGATGCTTATGGTAATTTGACAGATAGAGTGTGAATATTTTAAGCTAAACAAGGAACTATAGGAGAAGACTCTTGAACTGAGGTATTATTATTAAATGGTGCTAATTAAAGATTTTATAACTGGGGATGTAAAATGTTTTTAGTGTTGATTCAAATATGTTGCTCTATATTATCTAACAGACAACTCAATGGAGAAGAACTACAAGGATTGTCCGTAAAAGATTTAAGGAAACTAGAAGATTTACTTAACAAAAGCTTGCATCGCGTTTCAAAGGCAAAGGTTTGTCTTTCACTTTGTGAGCAGCCTTTTTATTTGTCCGATTTAGCTCATCAATATTTAATTTCTCCCTTTTTATAATAACAAATTAAAACCAAATTATATTTCAATTATTCAATGCAACATAGAAAATAGGAAATAAATGACATAAAAATTCGGTAAGTTTAAGATCTCCCCATTTTTTTTATATCATTAGAAAGGTCAACTATAGTTTCTTTACAGAAAATAGGAATTAAATCCTCTTTATTCTTCTTAAAAATCATTGACAACTTGCTTGTAATTGTATGTTCCACTAACTTCACCAAGCATATGGGCTAACAAGATGGGGTGATATTTTGGGAAAAATCTCAGAGCAACTATAAAAAAAATTCTAACATGATATCATCATTCAAGCGTATATATAATAACATTATGAATCATCATATAAGAGATAGTATACATATTGAACGATATCATAAACTCATAGAATTCATTATTAATATAAATAATCTTTATGCCATAAAGGCATCTCTTAGCCATACGGGCTTTACCTTCAAATTTTCTTTACCACAAGGGTAATTCCTTGCCAAAGAGGCAATATTTAACTATAAGGCTCTAACAATACATACGAATAAACCAAACACTCAAACAAGATAAACATATAAGAAGAGTGGTGTTGCTATCTTGTGCAGAATTGCCAATATCCAAGATTTCCTTTTTGTTTTGCAACAAGTGTTCCATATAAAGATTATATCAATAATCTTAGCCGGCCTATACAAAAACTTGTCTAATCTCCTGTCTTTTTTCCTATCTAACATCTTAGTGCACATAGGCTTCTCGAGGAAGTAATTCTTGAAGTTATTGATGCAAATTCCAAAATCTTGAAATCTTTAATTTTAGAAGGTTCTTGCCATTCTTGTTAATCAACTTACATTAAAATTGATAGGAGACTCACCTCTTGTGAATCTGGCATCCCTTATATCCTAATCACAACTCCCAATCTCAAGAAGTAGCGTTAAATCTTGAATTTTCAATATACGGAGGGATTAGATCTTGTAGAATTAGAGGAGATAAAAGGTTTAGGTTAGTGATTTAGAGAACTTACTCAATTTTCTTTGTGCTTTCCCAGCAAATCTATTCTAATCTTTTCTTTTTGCTAAGCGGGGAAAGAAAATTAGGGTATAGAATGAGTAGGATTGCTCCATAAAAGGATTAAGGTCGTTCCCACGAGAATCAATTAAATTGATAGTTAGGAACTAAATTTCCCATCTTCTTTAATTTAAGTGGAGCAAATCAAAATTAAGAGTAACACAAAACTAGATTTTAAGCTATAATGGTAATGTTCTTGTTCCAAAACCACAATCGTACATCAATGCAACTTAGAGGGATTAATCCCTTTTCCAATTTATAAAGCATGGCTTATCCCCTTTTGTTATAATCTAGAGTATTAATAGCTATATTTTTAATCACATGTACCCCTCTCTTAATTAAGTTAAACATCCCATTTTCTACATAATTATCAAGAGGCAATAAAATCCCAAGTTACTCTAATGATTATATGAGTCCATTAGGTATATGGGCAAATTATAACACATCTAATCGCAAATTTCCCAATCTATTGGTCCAATCAAGATTCCATTTGCCAAGGCAAACCATAATCCTCCTAATTCATATTTAATGTAGGCCAAGCTTCAACTAGACATATAAATGCATGATTTAAGTAAACAAAACTAATATTAAGCACATAGAACTGGTTCAAACATACTGTAATCCATGAATTAGTTTATACTCATAACCACTCTAAGTTGAGAATGAGAGGGCAGTTAGGATGAGTAAGGAAGGACTGAACTCTTAGTCTCTTTAGTAGGTTAAAAAAATATAAATATATATTTAAGGGGTGGCCTTTTTTTATTATGCCCTAATGCGCCCAAATCTTTAGCCTATTTACTCATTTTTTAAGCCTGGTCCTTCAAGAACATCACCCAATTAACTCCCATGTTGAGTTTTCTGAATGGCTTGAATCTCCTCTATCTCAAATTTTTCTATTGCTTCTTCTAAAGAAGTTGGGTTTCAGATATACACAGTAAAGCTACAAAATGCATAAATTTATTATTTTAAACATTTGAATTTTTTGGTGGTATTTCACTAGAAGATCTTGAAGCTGAAGAACTTGTTGATCTTGTGGTAGTTCTTTCACTAGGTGAGGAAAATGAGAGAGAATCTGGGCATGCCAATGGTGGTGGTGTTGCTTGTCTATTGTCAAACTCTAATGCCTTCCTTGTTAATATTCCATTCCTAACTACCATCATTTGAATACAGCATTCCTGCTAACTATTACAGATATTGAATATTTAGACAAGACTCTTGACTCTTCTCTGGTAGCAACCACATTTTAAAGTTCTCAGATTCCAAAAATCTGCTGCAATTAAATATTTGACCTTTGGTATCATCAAGATCAAAGCACTGAAAAATTGAGGCCAACACATTATATTATATAACCTATAATTGATTGATACTGTTTACTGCTCCCTATAATGTTGCCTCTTCTTTTTCTCATATATTACTATGCTATACACTATCATGTTACGCTTGTAAATCTCTATCTCTTCTTTGATTCCATGGCATGGGTAATAAGCTTGCATTATTTAAAACTGATAGAAATTAATTACGTCTTTCAGGATGAAGTATATGAGCAGGAGATCAATATTCTAAAGAAAAAGGTTAGCGTTATATGTTTATTTATCAAAAGCATCCTATGCATTCAGTCTTTTCCTCTACATTATAATGAGAAACTATTGATCACGTCTATTAATCTTATATATCCTTCTCTCTCTTCAATGGGGGGATTGAATGAGGGCATTTTAGTTATAGTAATATTTTACATTAATAAAAGATTTCTTAATTAATTTTAATGTATAACCTTAAATAACAATAAGTATGGGATAGATGTGGTGATTTTTTCTTCAATGGAACAACGAAGTTGTAGCACGTTGTGAGTCTTCATTCATTTCTCTTATTAGTTTTTATAATTTGTTTAATTTTGATGTGAATCAAGGAAAACGAACTCAAGGAAGAAAACCAGAGGCTAAATAAGGTTGTCATTAGATTCTTGTCATTAATTCTCTTGTCAATTCATTTCTTATTAATATGTCTTCATGGTGATAGTAATGTCTCATTGTGCCATGTTTTAAAACTTAATGCGAACCAGCAAATCAAATCCATGGAAGGGAACCAGAGATTAAATCAGGTAACAGGTTTTAGATTCTTGTGTTTTTTGTTTTTGTCAGTGCTTATCTGGGAATTATTAATGTATCAAACTGGGAAATGAAATTATGTGTTGATAGGCCCTATGTCTTGAGCATGAACATGACCAGCCGTTGGACACGTCTCTCACAATGAGGTAAGTTGCTATAAACTCCTCTGAGAGAGCTGTGTTTTATTTAATTACTCACAGGATTTCCTTATTAATTGGACATCAAACATGATTGTGGACCACGTTTGCAATTATTGTAGATTAATTTCTCTACCTCAAAAGTATGTATTTCGTCCCTCTAGTCAAATTTAGATAACTGATTTAATTTATAGAGATTAAAAATATCAGTTAAGTTGGTTATTTATAAAAAAATATGCATTATTTTCCTTAAAATACTTCTTTTAATTATTTGCACTAGAAACTACTCGTTTCAGTTAAGTTGGTTATTTATAAAAAAATATGCATTATTTTCCTCAAAATACTTTTTTTAATTATTTGCACTGGAAACTACTCGTTTCATAGAAAATTCTCTTAATATGTACAATTAATAAGGAGATGATTTAGGGTTGAGATCTTATATTTAAGATCAAAGTAAATTTCTCTATTAGTTCTTATATTTAGAACTAGAGGGAGTATTAGATTTTGCATTGTACTAGAATGGCCTTGGAGCTCAAGATAAGCTTTACTTTTTACAACTTGTTAATAGTGCAACTTCCTACACTTGTGTGTGTGTGTGTGTGTGTGTGTGATATGATATTGTTGAATGTTGACCTCATTAAATATAGTTGTCCATTACTATATGAACTTTTTAATGTTAAGCCCTTGTGGAATTAGAATATAAGAGTCCAAAGTCCCACGTTAATTAATTAGAAAAATGGTTGAAGGTATATACTGTTAAAAAAAATTATATCAAATTGATTTAAGCTATTTTAGTAGGAAGACAATCCCAATATACAGCTATATCTCAAAATTATAATTCTAATTCTAATATGTGGCTGACATGAATGATTGGTGAGTTTAATTGATGTAAAACTCTCAACAATTAAGGTTATCTCTTTTCACTAATCGTTATTTTATTTATTGAATCGCAGGTTACTCTTTCCCTAATTAAATCAAAGCTTCTGAAGGAAGAAGCGCGGTGATAGATTTTTCCGTCTGGCCAGATAAGCACAGTGCTAGATTAATTATGAATAATCTTTGTCCAACTTAGTTTTCCCCTATATTTATTGAAGAGAATATATTAAAAGTTTTTAATTAATTCTTCTTACTTTCTAATCTTATATATTTTCTTTATTAAAATTTTATAACTCTACTTTATTCATTTTTTTTTAAAATGGAACTCATTAAAATTTCACTGCTTACCAAATAGACATTTAATTGGGTTTGATAATACTATAATTTCATTCAACAGTATGAATATGGAATTAATGCTATATAGAAATTTTGGTGATAATATTAAATTTTTATAAATATAATAGTACAGCATGATAAATATTTATTTACCTAATGATGTCGATTTATTATTTGAAGGAGCGTAGCGAGGTGTACTCGTCATTGACATTCGTGAATGGGTTTAGTAATTAGTTATCAGCTCTCGTACATTGGCCTCCGTACCATAATCCCGTCACATTCTTGCTCCCTAGTACTATTTCTTATATTTTTTATCCAAGTACTAAATTTAATGTAATTTCCTTTTTACTATTTTTATATTATCAATAGGTATTTTTTATTTTTCTTAGATTATATTATTAGTTATTTGAGCAATTGACTACTTTAATTTTAGAGTTTGTAGCTATCTATTTCAGCACATGACTGGACTCAAATTTGAAATCTAAAGATCTAGCGAGATTTTATACAACACTTTTTTTTCAATTAAGATTTTATTATCTTTTTTTATAGTATTTATTTTATCCTATTACTAGGCATTTAATTTTGAGGTTCATAGTTGTTCCTCCTAACATAAATGTCTTCTCGAAGAATAACCAACCCTATGTTGATTAAGGTTTTACTATCTTATTAAAGTACTTTTTCTCATTGATTAAAAAACTTCCATGATAACATTGATTAAAAATTTTTCAAATACCTATAGCTCTTCGTGAAAGTTTTTAGGGCAAAATTGACTATTAACCTTAAAGTTATTGTATGAAAAATATACTATATATATTCATAATAATCAACATAATAATGTAATATTATTATCTATCTCTATATGCTCAATAATATTGATAACAAATAGATTTGAGTATATAAAAATATATAATACTACTAAAAATAAGATTTGCTGCAGGGTGGGAGAATATTAGGAATAAAATTTCTTTTGACATAAAATTTGTTTAATAAATACTATTTGTGATTTTTTTTCCAAAAATATTTTGAACTATTATCAATAGATTAGATCAAGTGTATATTTTTATAATGGGGAAAGTTTCGGTAATTAACTATTAAATCTAATATTCTATTGTGGAAAATTTTCAAACAAATATATATATAATACATATAAATGTGCTGAAATTAACATTTATAAATTCGGACTTCCAACCTTGTCACAATTCCATGTTTCATGTTTTTCCTTACAAAGAAATTATTGTTGTTTTATGATTTTTTTATTTTTATCTCTTCTATTTTTATTTCTTATTTAATTCAACTGTTTGCCTATAAAAGGAAAATAACGTTGGCTGATTGTACGTTCCCCCGGGTGTTTCCCCAAATTTGACAGAGACATGTATCCATCAAGATGTTGATATTCAACATTATAATTCATCATACATTTACATCATATTTTACAAAGAATTCCTATTTTTCAATTAATATATTAATAAAATCTTTATATCTATATATATAATATAATATATATATATAATTTAAATTTTTTAACAAGTTTTACTATTTATAAGTTATAACTATTATGATTCATTTATAAAATATTGTAATTTACAAAAATAATGGAATCTATGTTAGTTTATATTTATGTTTATAATAAGAGTTACTTGGCACCATTATTAAACGATAAATACTGAGTGATATTATGGGAGCAATATATATATATATATATGTATGTGTGTGTGTGTGTGTGTAAATTGTAGCATTTTCTTTTTGAATGTGTTCCAACTTCCAATCAATTTTCATAGTGTAAATACTAATCTAAACTAAATTTACAAAATGTATTCTCAAACTGTCTTTATGAAAAATTAATCTCTTTTGGTTGACAAAAGTTGTTTGAAGATTTGGACACAATAATCTGAAATTTTTTATTTAATTCTAACTCTTTGATGCCTAGGTTTACATTTGAGGGTAATAGACGGCTCGCCTTGCCCGACATTGGTATCGCCTAGGAGGAAGGGAGATTTCGCTTTACCTTTGGATCGTGAGTGAACCCAACCCCTCTTCAAAAATTTTGTAACAAAAAAAATAAAATTTTGTATTTAAACCAGGATTGCTAGGAAGTTTTTCCAAATTAAATTTCAAAAGTATTTGTTTTAGATGTACAGAATGTTTGATCTCTATGTTTATCTTATGCTTGGTGAGAAGATGGTATTGCTTGGGTGTAGTATAGTTTTAAATTTTTGAGAAATTTCTCAATTCCTATGACCTTAACAAAATTTAAGAAACAATTTGGACATCCTAATGGTAAAGTAGATTTAATTGTGACAATTTATTTCAGATGAAGAATTATAATAAGATAAAAAAACAAAGTAAAATTTAATTTGAATTGTGTCAGAAATGTATAAGATTAAAAGAAAAGGTTCTATATCACAAGAGTAACATACTCAACATATTGGGGGTACGTTGATAACTCATTAAATTCTTATAATTCTTGTATATTTTTCATCTATTTTAAGCATTTTTGATAGAATTGTTCATATTGTAGATGCTTAATTATTTAAGAAAATATACATGTTACCTAGCAAACTAAAAAAAAAAAAGAATTATTTGGATAAAATATAAATATTTTGATTAAGTTAAATCTCAAAGATTTTTATTGATTTAAGAGTTTGGAGATATAAAAACATCTCAAGTAAGCCACATGACACCTTGAAGCAAAGGAAAAGCAAATAATTGGAGTTTGAAGCAAAGGAAGCAAGTTACAGCTTAAGATATGAAGAAAATAGTTTCACTGTACCCTTTATTACGGCCAAAATCATATTCACTACGACCAACCATGAAGAGCTAATGGATGGTACTCTCTGTACCGTTCACCGAGTCAAGCAAAAGTTTCATCACGGCAAGAAGCGCATAAAAAGGAGACTCCTCTTCTTTGTACCTTTTGCCGAGGCGAAGGTGCATCTTCGCTGTAGCGAACGTGTAAAACTTAAAACTCTACGTTTCAGTAGCTAATTTGAAAATTAGGGTTTTTATTAAAGAAACCCTATGGGAGCTGACATTCTGCACTTGGGGAGACTAAGAGGGAGAGGTTTTGATCAGCTAGAGAAAGAGGATTTAAAGGTTTGGAGGCTTAGGATTGGAATAAAGAAGAGTTTTTAGAGCTACTATTTTTTGTTTTTCTGCTTCTTTTTTCATTTTCTCACTTAGTTTTGTAATGAATCAGATTATTTTACTTAGTTTAGTTTATCTTGAGACTATGAGTAGCTAAATCTTTCATTTCTAGGGTTGTCTTGAATTATTTTATGAATTGAACCTTTTATTTTTCTCATTGTATGAGTAATGATGATTATGTGTTGATTTTAATATATTCTTAATACTTGATCACTATTGGGTTATTTTGTTCACTTGAGTTAGACTTGAGAAAGTTAGTTTAAATGTTGAATTTGTTTAAAATCATATAAACATAATATGTAAACATCTCTCTTATATAGAGTTATAAACAAAATTTAATAAGATGTTAGCAGAAGAAATTACATTTTTAATAAATTTTATTTATATATTTAAATGCATAAAAGAGCAACAAATTACATTAGCAACCACACAATAAAAGACTAAACAAAGCAAAAATATTAAAAAACGGGTATAGCGGGCATATATAGGAGCCACCATGTTCCACATATACACTAATTTAAAATGATCTTCCTCAAATTTAGTTATATTATACATAAAAGTAGAAGATGTAATATATACAAAAAGCTCTGATTCATCAAGTGATTATACTATTAAAAAGAGCAAAGAGAAAAAAGATGATAGAATTTTCATTAACAAATAACAATATATATGTCTTACTAGGAAATAATAGCTCAAACCTCCACTTGAACTTAATTTTTTTCCTCTCGATTTAAAAATATGAATGCTAACTTCTATAATTGTAAGAGAGTTTTAATGATGGAACGGTAGTGACTATAAGGTGAGAGAATAAGAAATATATACTGATTTTAGATATATTAGCTAGATTGTATTTAGATAAAATAAATATAGATTTTAGATATAATATACACATATAATTTTAAATAAATAATATAAATATTTTTTATGATAAAATAGATATAAATTTTAGATTTAGATATATTAGATCTTATTTATAGAATATTATATATATATATGAGATTTATTTTATATATTTTCCTCTATAAATCTAATCCTATCTAATTATAAGGATAAAAGTATTATTTCAATAAAATTTATTTTGTAAGAGATATTATAAAGGAAATAAAATGAGAGTAAAAGAAGAGAGGCGTATAAATCTTAAGAAAGATGGGATATCTAATTGTAATTTTTTCTAAAGCCTAAGAATGAGAGGAGACGAATGATGGAAACATCAAACATGATGACTTGGGATCGTAACTGTAATTTTATCTGAAACTCAAAAAAATTTAGGGTATTTAGCTATAATTTAGACCAAAATATTATATATATAGAGAGCAGGCTAGGCTTTGAAAAAAAACTTGACCTATTTAATAAAATCTCAACTTCTTTGTAAAAGGGATGACCTATTTCTAACTCTTTCTACACCCATTGTAATGCAAAAAAATCTACGCATACAGTAAAAATGTAAAATCATAGTGACAGGGATTCTTAATTGTTAATATATATATAATAAAATATTTTATGATTTGTTTAGTAGCATAAAATAATTTTGGTAAGTATATTTAATATTTTAAAATATTTTGTAGCAAAATTTATTATTTGTTTAGCATATTATGTAACAAAAACATATAATCATACTGAATTATTCATGAGGAGGACTCCTCCAATTATATATATAAGATGTTTTAAACATTTTTCATGTAAATTATGAAAAATTGTTAAATTATTCTATTATTTTAAAAAAACTTTGCAATATTTCAATATACATATTTTTTTTTATGAAAGAATTTTTCGAAAGTGGTTAGGTTCATCTACGATTTAATAGCAGGATGAAATCTCTTTTCCTTCTAAAGAATATTAATATTAGGTAGGGCGAGCCGTCAATTACTATCAGGCGTAAATTTAAACACTCAACAGTTACGATATCTCCCCAAACATCACGACTATAATCACAATAAAATAATACTGCTTAAAGATTGAACTAATACTTTTTCAAGTTACAAGAAAACTATTAAATTATAAAATTTAAAATAAAACATTATTTGATATTATTTCTAAATACTTTGTAATTTGGATAAACGTTTATTAAAATAAATGCATCTTATAAAAGGAAGTAACAATTTCCGACGAATAACTAAATATCTCCTCTCCAATCTCCCAAGACTTTTCTAGGAGGGTTTGGCTAGGCGATATAAAGCTGCAATTAATTTAGGCAAAGAAAAGATTATTAAAAAAAATTCATTATAAATTTTTTTATTTAAAAATAAAAAAAATTAGTATAAAATTTTAAATAAATAATTTAATTATGAACAAGTTATAAATAATATAAATTTATTGTCAATTTTTATATTAAATTTTGTTATTATTAACTCATTAATTGTTATTATAATTTTTAGATAATTAAATTATTTGTTTAGAATTTTATAATAATTTTCTATTAAAAATATTTAAAATTTATTTAAAAATTTAAGTATAACATATATTTAAAGGATATAAATTTTATTTAATTATGTATAATTTATTTTTAATTATATATAAAATAAAAAATATTTATAGTTCGATAAAAATAGTTAGAATTAACCCAGCCAAAAACATGAATTAATTATCATAATCTTTAAATAATAAATTCTATAATGTAGAATTTTTTAGCAATTTTTTCAAAGATCACGCAGGATCACTTTTTTTTTTTTTAAAAAGAATTATACGCAAGCCTGCAGTCTCTTCGAGGTTTCCTCAATCTCTCCAAGTTACTCTCCCAGTCTCCCTCTCACCCCCTCTTCATTCATCACATTTCAGAATATTCTTTCAGGTAAGAACTCTTCGCTCTACTTCTCCACAAATCTCTCCTTAATTCTTTCTGCACTTCATCTTTATTTTTACCTTTCTTACTCAGATCTGCACTTATCCTTTCTAATCTGTAATACCCAATTCTCAACACGTATTTTCCTTTATTTTTCCACCCACATCACAAGTTCTCTTCATTTTATGCTCATCCTTTTCGTTTAACACTCAGACAATAT
Source organism: Leucaena leucocephala (assembly GCA_037074615.1). Lineage (NCBI taxonomy): Eukaryota > Viridiplantae > Streptophyta > Magnoliopsida > Fabales > Fabaceae > Leucaena > Leucaena leucocephala. The sequence continues at coordinate 16,787,901 of CM073549.1, read as the reverse complement.
CTTCTGTATAAGTAATTTTTTATTATTATTATGAGACTGGATTATTAATCTTTTTCTCTGATTTAGTTTGAAGGAGCTAGGGATTTATTGAACAAATGACGAGAAGGAAGATAGCAATAAAGAAGATAGAGAACGTAGCTGCGAGGCAAGTGGCTTTCTCAAAGAGAAGAAAGGGTCTATTCAAGAAGGCCATGGAGCTTTCAACTCTCTGTGATGCTGAGATTGCACTCTTCGTTTTCTCAGCTTCTGGTAAACTCTTTGATTATGGTAGTACAAGGTATCTTCTCTCTATCTCTCTCTTCAATTCATTTTTTCTTTAGAGCCAATTGAAAAAATATATATATATACACACACACGCGCGCGCCCCGCTCCCCCACACCAAGTAATTTAGATTTCAAGTTGCTTCCTCCACACAGTACTTTTCTTGCCGTAAGAGGAAAACCAGAACTTTATGTGTTGATAAAAAAGAAGTTGTGATATAGTCCTTTTACGGGTCTTTTATGTTTGTGGAAATCTAATGAGAATTAATCATGGAAGTATTCAAAATAATGAGTAATTTCATCTCATAATTGTTTGTTTTGCTTATACCCTTGCTTTTAACTTTTTACAATGTCTTGAGGTTACTGATAAAATTGTGAAGTAGATAGTTTCAACATTGAAATGTTAGTCTTGGAAGAGGCTATGGAATTTGTTCACCGTTTAAAAATTCAAACCCTACAACATAGCGGTTAGAAAATAATGAATACAACATATAAATGGAGGAACATTAGATTTCATGAAGCTGCTTGAGTTCCATAGGTTCTTGTTAATTTCATCATGTTATTTTTCTTCTGTAAATACACGAACTGTTTCCAGAACAATCAACGCCATTATATCAATTATATAAAATCTATAAAAAGGTATATTATTTACTAGTCATGAATAATGTAATTTGTCTTAAATTCCATAAAACAGCCAGGCCTACAATACACTATTCAAGCAGTACACTGCTTGTTCTCTCTACATCTCTAGAGAGATATAGTCTGCATTTTAGATGGTTTTTATCTGAATATTTTTTATTCTATTTTTATTTAAAGTTAATTTTCAATGTTGTGGGAAAATTATATATAGTTTGTACTATATTTCTTTAAACTGGAAGTACAAATACAGCATACTCTGAGATAGAGAGATTTTTTTCCTTTCTTTTTTGTTCAATTGGAGAAGATCCAAACTTAACTTTTTGTTCATAATTTCTTTCTTTGTTTTTAAATAATTAAAACAGTTCAAACATACTAAATTTTGTAAGGCTATCAACTTCTAACAGATTGATGTTTGTAAGTTAGCTCTTTATTACGTTTTCCATATTGTCTCCATATTCTGATATTAATTAATGTGCAATATTTAAATGTTATGATTTTGTATGAACTATCTTGAATTATGATTTAATTTAAGCGAATTATATTCTATTATACATTATTATAACATATTTATCTCCAAATATAACATCTAGCTGTGATGTTTATCCATATTTTTGTTTTTGGTCACAGAGGGGAGAAAGTGTTGGACCTCTTACTATGAAAGTCAACATGTTAAGTAGAAAATGTGAAAGTAGGTTTATTAACACGTTAAGTAACATGGTTAGCATGTTAATACGTTTTTAAAAGCATTGTAAGAACTTGAGTTGAACTTCACAGGTTAAGCAGATTGATTAACTCCTAAGTGTAGTTTAAAGTTTAAGTTCATAGGCAAAATTTCGTTGATGCATTAGGAACAAAATGTTAACACATTAAGTAGAAGTTTGTTCAAGACAAGATTAACACGTTAAATAATGTTTCCACAAAACTGGACTTTGAGAATGAGGCTCATTAATTAACGCATTAAACTTAAAGATTAACCCGTTATAAATTTTCTAGATAGAGATTCATTTCAAAGAAATAGTTAATTAACGCATTAAGTAGATGACTTAACATGTTAAGTATGAGTTTAGAAAAGTGAAACAAGTTTTTAGTACGGTAGTTAACGCGTTAGGTGCTATAGTTAATGCGTTAAGCCTTTTCTAGAGAGTCATAACGGATTTTAAGCACGAATAACGCGTTTAAGTGTAAGAAATTACTTTTGATTACTTTCCATGCTTTTGTAAAACTGAAGTGTGTTCACTTCTTTTCTTTAAAAGGATTTAAAAAACAATTGTTCATGCAAAAATAAAGTATACAAGATTAAAACCCTAAAGTTCCTAAATCTTCTCTTGTATTCTTTCAACTTGATCGTTTTGTCATAATAAGATTTGTAATAAACCTAATATGATCTTTTTATTAGTTTATTATCATCAAAACAAGATGATTTAACAGAAAGATTAGTGGAGAGAAAAAGGAAACATTATAATAAATTTTCTCTTTTCTAGCTTGATATAACAACGTGGAACCGACTTCTAATTATAGGACTTATTAAGTTCTAGCGTTTCATTTAGTATATTTCAAATCATCACATCCTTTCATCTAATAAATTTCCCATTTAAGTACACCTACGTACTATATTTAATGTAATATAATAAATTTACCAAAACATGGATTATAATTAAAGCCATGCTTGATAAAAATGAAATGAGCTTCAAGAAAGGGAGAAGAGGGGGGAGAGAGAGAAGATCTCGCTTATAGTGTTTGGTAGACTATATAATAACTCTTTGAAAAGCACAAGTCCATCATATGAGAAGGATATTTCCATTAGAATAGCTAAGGAAATGCCACTTTGATTTGTAGACCATAATATGAAGGACAAAAATAACCATACTCTTTGTAGTTTAAGACTAATTATCGCTTCTTCTTTTTTCAAAAGCTATTTGTGTTCAAATATTTTTAATTTTTTCATCGGTGCCAAACATGTAAATTGATTTCATGGATGACTCATTTCCCTTTTCCTTTCCAACTCCCATTCCCTTCTTATTTCCTAAAACCTTTCCATCGTATATGACCGAAGTTTCTATGTGAATGTAAAATTTAAGAAAGTACAAATTAAATACAATCCATTTTGTGTTTCCTAAATTGACATGCCATGTTATTGAATGAATATACGTTGAAGTCTCACCAAGAGGGATGATATATGCAACTAATTTCTCCATTCAAAATATTATATATGTTAAGGTACCAGAATATATTAAAAATAATAAAAGAAAAATATGAACTAATTTGCAACATTTTTTGTTGTTTTAAGCATGAGGCAGGTAATTGGAAGGAGAAACCTGTACAAAGATGTGAACCTTGCCAAGTCATACCAGCCATCTCAAGAGCTACAGGTATAATTTTCTTCAGCTCTCAACCCCTTGATCTGCAGCTGTTTTGATTCGTCTTTCTTTTTCCCATCTCTCAATCGTCTGTGTGTGTGTATAATCTTACAGAAAAGTAATCTTAAACCTCATTTGTATCCACAATGAAAAGGGTTTAGGAGCTCATTGCACAAAGATTGTGATATCCTTAATATAAGACATATTTAACTAATTTGATTATATTAAAGAAGTTAGTTAAATTAGTTAATATGACTTATTTTTTTAAAACAATATAATCATCTTCCTTAATTCTTTCGTTCTCTCTTTTACTTGATTATTGTTAAGAGAGTATCAATAGAAATAATTTGAGAAAAAAAGATAAATATGGGAAATACGTCTTACATTAAGGATTAGAGGAGTACTTCCTTTCGTCATAAATATAGGAGTTTGATAACTAATTTACTGATATTGAGAAAATTAGTTTAGTTAGTTATTTATAAAAAAATATATGTTGGTTTTCATAAAATACCCTCTTTAATGAAATATTGGAACTTGCCTTTGGTGGAAACCCTATTGATATGGGTTATCAATAGGGATGGTTTGGAAACAATTAAAAATTTAAGAGATAAGGTATATTGAGGTCTTATATTTAGAATTAAAATAAACCTTCTAACTAGCTTCTACAGTTAGAATCGGGGTAGTATTTATATATTACTGCTGCAATTATTCAACAGTAAATTTTCTTTTTATTCAAGGGTATGATAAACTATATACCTAATATGAAAATGCTTAGAGTATAGTAATTAAAACTTTAGTTCTTGAATGTGAAGATGCTTATGGTAATTTGACAGATAGAGTGTGAATATTTTAAGCTAAACAAGGAACTATAGGAGAAGACTCTTGAACTGAGGTATTATTATTAAATGGTGCTAATTAAAGATTTTATAACTGGGGATGTAAAATGTTTTTAGTGTTGATTCAAATATGTTGCTCTATATTATCTAACAGACAACTCAATGGAGAAGAACTACAAGGATTGTCCGTAAAAGATTTAAGGAAACTAGAAGATTTACTTAACAAAAGCTTGCATCGCGTTTCAAAGGCAAAGGTTTGTCTTTCACTTTGTGAGCAGCCTTTTTATTTGTCCGATTTAGCTCATCAATATTTAATTTCTCCCTTTTTATAATAACAAATTAAAACCAAATTATATTTCAATTATTCAATGCAACATAGAAAATAGGAAATAAATGACATAAAAATTCGGTAAGTTTAAGATCTCCCCATTTTTTTTATATCATTAGAAAGGTCAACTATAGTTTCTTTACAGAAAATAGGAATTAAATCCTCTTTATTCTTCTTAAAAATCATTGACAACTTGCTTGTAATTGTATGTTCCACTAACTTCACCAAGCATATGGGCTAACAAGATGGGGTGATATTTTGGGAAAAATCTCAGAGCAACTATAAAAAAAATTCTAACATGATATCATCATTCAAGCGTATATATAATAACATTATGAATCATCATATAAGAGATAGTATACATATTGAACGATATCATAAACTCATAGAATTCATTATTAATATAAATAATCTTTATGCCATAAAGGCATCTCTTAGCCATACGGGCTTTACCTTCAAATTTTCTTTACCACAAGGGTAATTCCTTGCCAAAGAGGCAATATTTAACTATAAGGCTCTAACAATACATACGAATAAACCAAACACTCAAACAAGATAAACATATAAGAAGAGTGGTGTTGCTATCTTGTGCAGAATTGCCAATATCCAAGATTTCCTTTTTGTTTTGCAACAAGTGTTCCATATAAAGATTATATCAATAATCTTAGCCGGCCTATACAAAAACTTGTCTAATCTCCTGTCTTTTTTCCTATCTAACATCTTAGTGCACATAGGCTTCTCGAGGAAGTAATTCTTGAAGTTATTGATGCAAATTCCAAAATCTTGAAATCTTTAATTTTAGAAGGTTCTTGCCATTCTTGTTAATCAACTTACATTAAAATTGATAGGAGACTCACCTCTTGTGAATCTGGCATCCCTTATATCCTAATCACAACTCCCAATCTCAAGAAGTAGCGTTAAATCTTGAATTTTCAATATACGGAGGGATTAGATCTTGTAGAATTAGAGGAGATAAAAGGTTTAGGTTAGTGATTTAGAGAACTTACTCAATTTTCTTTGTGCTTTCCCAGCAAATCTATTCTAATCTTTTCTTTTTGCTAAGCGGGGAAAGAAAATTAGGGTATAGAATGAGTAGGATTGCTCCATAAAAGGATTAAGGTCGTTCCCACGAGAATCAATTAAATTGATAGTTAGGAACTAAATTTCCCATCTTCTTTAATTTAAGTGGAGCAAATCAAAATTAAGAGTAACACAAAACTAGATTTTAAGCTATAATGGTAATGTTCTTGTTCCAAAACCACAATCGTACATCAATGCAACTTAGAGGGATTAATCCCTTTTCCAATTTATAAAGCATGGCTTATCCCCTTTTGTTATAATCTAGAGTATTAATAGCTATATTTTTAATCACATGTACCCCTCTCTTAATTAAGTTAAACATCCCATTTTCTACATAATTATCAAGAGGCAATAAAATCCCAAGTTACTCTAATGATTATATGAGTCCATTAGGTATATGGGCAAATTATAACACATCTAATCGCAAATTTCCCAATCTATTGGTCCAATCAAGATTCCATTTGCCAAGGCAAACCATAATCCTCCTAATTCATATTTAATGTAGGCCAAGCTTCAACTAGACATATAAATGCATGATTTAAGTAAACAAAACTAATATTAAGCACATAGAACTGGTTCAAACATACTGTAATCCATGAATTAGTTTATACTCATAACCACTCTAAGTTGAGAATGAGAGGGCAGTTAGGATGAGTAAGGAAGGACTGAACTCTTAGTCTCTTTAGTAGGTTAAAAAAATATAAATATATATTTAAGGGGTGGCCTTTTTTTATTATGCCCTAATGCGCCCAAATCTTTAGCCTATTTACTCATTTTTTAAGCCTGGTCCTTCAAGAACATCACCCAATTAACTCCCATGTTGAGTTTTCTGAATGGCTTGAATCTCCTCTATCTCAAATTTTTCTATTGCTTCTTCTAAAGAAGTTGGGTTTCAGATATACACAGTAAAGCTACAAAATGCATAAATTTATTATTTTAAACATTTGAATTTTTTGGTGGTATTTCACTAGAAGATCTTGAAGCTGAAGAACTTGTTGATCTTGTGGTAGTTCTTTCACTAGGTGAGGAAAATGAGAGAGAATCTGGGCATGCCAATGGTGGTGGTGTTGCTTGTCTATTGTCAAACTCTAATGCCTTCCTTGTTAATATTCCATTCCTAACTACCATCATTTGAATACAGCATTCCTGCTAACTATTACAGATATTGAATATTTAGACAAGACTCTTGACTCTTCTCTGGTAGCAACCACATTTTAAAGTTCTCAGATTCCAAAAATCTGCTGCAATTAAATATTTGACCTTTGGTATCATCAAGATCAAAGCACTGAAAAATTGAGGCCAACACATTATATTATATAACCTATAATTGATTGATACTGTTTACTGCTCCCTATAATGTTGCCTCTTCTTTTTCTCATATATTACTATGCTATACACTATCATGTTACGCTTGTAAATCTCTATCTCTTCTTTGATTCCATGGCATGGGTAATAAGCTTGCATTATTTAAAACTGATAGAAATTAATTACGTCTTTCAGGATGAAGTATATGAGCAGGAGATCAATATTCTAAAGAAAAAGGTTAGCGTTATATGTTTATTTATCAAAAGCATCCTATGCATTCAGTCTTTTCCTCTACATTATAATGAGAAACTATTGATCACGTCTATTAATCTTATATATCCTTCTCTCTCTTCAATGGGGGGATTGAATGAGGGCATTTTAGTTATAGTAATATTTTACATTAATAAAAGATTTCTTAATTAATTTTAATGTATAACCTTAAATAACAATAAGTATGGGATAGATGTGGTGATTTTTTCTTCAATGGAACAACGAAGTTGTAGCACGTTGTGAGTCTTCATTCATTTCTCTTATTAGTTTTTATAATTTGTTTAATTTTGATGTGAATCAAGGAAAACGAACTCAAGGAAGAAAACCAGAGGCTAAATAAGGTTGTCATTAGATTCTTGTCATTAATTCTCTTGTCAATTCATTTCTTATTAATATGTCTTCATGGTGATAGTAATGTCTCATTGTGCCATGTTTTAAAACTTAATGCGAACCAGCAAATCAAATCCATGGAAGGGAACCAGAGATTAAATCAGGTAACAGGTTTTAGATTCTTGTGTTTTTTGTTTTTGTCAGTGCTTATCTGGGAATTATTAATGTATCAAACTGGGAAATGAAATTATGTGTTGATAGGCCCTATGTCTTGAGCATGAACATGACCAGCCGTTGGACACGTCTCTCACAATGAGGTAAGTTGCTATAAACTCCTCTGAGAGAGCTGTGTTTTATTTAATTACTCACAGGATTTCCTTATTAATTGGACATCAAACATGATTGTGGACCACGTTTGCAATTATTGTAGATTAATTTCTCTACCTCAAAAGTATGTATTTCGTCCCTCTAGTCAAATTTAGATAACTGATTTAATTTATAGAGATTAAAAATATCAGTTAAGTTGGTTATTTATAAAAAAATATGCATTATTTTCCTTAAAATACTTCTTTTAATTATTTGCACTAGAAACTACTCGTTTCAGTTAAGTTGGTTATTTATAAAAAAATATGCATTATTTTCCTCAAAATACTTTTTTTAATTATTTGCACTGGAAACTACTCGTTTCATAGAAAATTCTCTTAATATGTACAATTAATAAGGAGATGATTTAGGGTTGAGATCTTATATTTAAGATCAAAGTAAATTTCTCTATTAGTTCTTATATTTAGAACTAGAGGGAGTATTAGATTTTGCATTGTACTAGAATGGCCTTGGAGCTCAAGATAAGCTTTACTTTTTACAACTTGTTAATAGTGCAACTTCCTACACTTGTGTGTGTGTGTGTGTGTGTGTGTGATATGATATTGTTGAATGTTGACCTCATTAAATATAGTTGTCCATTACTATATGAACTTTTTAATGTTAAGCCCTTGTGGAATTAGAATATAAGAGTCCAAAGTCCCACGTTAATTAATTAGAAAAATGGTTGAAGGTATATACTGTTAAAAAAAATTATATCAAATTGATTTAAGCTATTTTAGTAGGAAGACAATCCCAATATACAGCTATATCTCAAAATTATAATTCTAATTCTAATATGTGGCTGACATGAATGATTGGTGAGTTTAATTGATGTAAAACTCTCAACAATTAAGGTTATCTCTTTTCACTAATCGTTATTTTATTTATTGAATCGCAGGTTACTCTTTCCCTAATTAAATCAAAGCTTCTGAAGGAAGAAGCGCGGTGATAGATTTTTCCGTCTGGCCAGATAAGCACAGTGCTAGATTAATTATGAATAATCTTTGTCCAACTTAGTTTTCCCCTATATTTATTGAAGAGAATATATTAAAAGTTTTTAATTAATTCTTCTTACTTTCTAATCTTATATATTTTCTTTATTAAAATTTTATAACTCTACTTTATTCATTTTTTTTTAAAATGGAACTCATTAAAATTTCACTGCTTACCAAATAGACATTTAATTGGGTTTGATAATACTATAATTTCATTCAACAGTATGAATATGGAATTAATGCTATATAGAAATTTTGGTGATAATATTAAATTTTTATAAATATAATAGTACAGCATGATAAATATTTATTTACCTAATGATGTCGATTTATTATTTGAAGGAGCGTAGCGAGGTGTACTCGTCATTGACATTCGTGAATGGGTTTAGTAATTAGTTATCAGCTCTCGTACATTGGCCTCCGTACCATAATCCCGTCACATTCTTGCTCCCTAGTACTATTTCTTATATTTTTTATCCAAGTACTAAATTTAATGTAATTTCCTTTTTACTATTTTTATATTATCAATAGGTATTTTTTATTTTTCTTAGATTATATTATTAGTTATTTGAGCAATTGACTACTTTAATTTTAGAGTTTGTAGCTATCTATTTCAGCACATGACTGGACTCAAATTTGAAATCTAAAGATCTAGCGAGATTTTATACAACACTTTTTTTTCAATTAAGATTTTATTATCTTTTTTTATAGTATTTATTTTATCCTATTACTAGGCATTTAATTTTGAGGTTCATAGTTGTTCCTCCTAACATAAATGTCTTCTCGAAGAATAACCAACCCTATGTTGATTAAGGTTTTACTATCTTATTAAAGTACTTTTTCTCATTGATTAAAAAACTTCCATGATAACATTGATTAAAAATTTTTCAAATACCTATAGCTCTTCGTGAAAGTTTTTAGGGCAAAATTGACTATTAACCTTAAAGTTATTGTATGAAAAATATACTATATATATTCATAATAATCAACATAATAATGTAATATTATTATCTATCTCTATATGCTCAATAATATTGATAACAAATAGATTTGAGTATATAAAAATATATAATACTACTAAAAATAAGATTTGCTGCAGGGTGGGAGAATATTAGGAATAAAATTTCTTTTGACATAAAATTTGTTTAATAAATACTATTTGTGATTTTTTTTCCAAAAATATTTTGAACTATTATCAATAGATTAGATCAAGTGTATATTTTTATAATGGGGAAAGTTTCGGTAATTAACTATTAAATCTAATATTCTATTGTGGAAAATTTTCAAACAAATATATATATAATACATATAAATGTGCTGAAATTAACATTTATAAATTCGGACTTCCAACCTTGTCACAATTCCATGTTTCATGTTTTTCCTTACAAAGAAATTATTGTTGTTTTATGATTTTTTTATTTTTATCTCTTCTATTTTTATTTCTTATTTAATTCAACTGTTTGCCTATAAAAGGAAAATAACGTTGGCTGATTGTACGTTCCCCCGGGTGTTTCCCCAAATTTGACAGAGACATGTATCCATCAAGATGTTGATATTCAACATTATAATTCATCATACATTTACATCATATTTTACAAAGAATTCCTATTTTTCAATTAATATATTAATAAAATCTTTATATCTATATATATAATATAATATATATATATATAATTTAAATTTTTTAACAAGTTTTACTATTTATAAGTTATAACTATTATGATTCATTTATAAAATATTGTAATTTACAAAAATAATGGAATCTATGTTAGTTTATATTTATGTTTATAATAAGAGTTACTTGGCACCATTATTAAACGATAAATACTGAGTGATATTATGGGAGCAATATATATATATATATATGTATGTGTGTGTGTGTGTGTGTAAATTGTAGCATTTTCTTTTTGAATGTGTTCCAACTTCCAATCAATTTTCATAGTGTAAATACTAATCTAAACTAAATTTACAAAATGTATTCTCAAACTGTCTTTATGAAAAATTAATCTCTTTTGGTTGACAAAAGTTGTTTGAAGATTTGGACACAATAATCTGAAATTTTTTATTTAATTCTAACTCTTTGATGCCTAGGTTTACATTTGAGGGTAATAGATGGCTCGCCTTGCCCGACATTGGTATCGCCTAGGAGGAAGGGAGATTTCGCTTTACCTTTGGATCGTGAGTGAACCCAACCCCTCTTCAAAAATTTTGTAACAAAAAAAATAAAATTTTGTATTTAAACCAGGATTGCTAGGAAGTTTTTCCAAATTAAATTTCAAAAGTATTTGTTTTAGATGTACAGAATGTTTGATCTCTATGTTTATCTTATGCTTGGTGAGAAGATGGTATTGCTTGGGTGTAGTATAGTTTTAAATTTTTGAGAAATTTCTCAATTCCTATGACCTTAACAAAATTTAAGAAACAATTTGGACATCCTAATGGTAAAGTAGATTTAATTGTGACAATTTATTTCAGATGAAGAATTATAATAAGATAAAAAAACAAAGTAAAATTTAATTTGAATTGTGTCAGAAATGTATAAGATTAAAAGAAAAGGTTCTATATCACAAGAGTAACATACTCAACATATTGGGGGTACGTTGATAACTCATTAAATTCTTATAATTCTTGTATATTTTTCATCTATTTTAAGCATTTTTGATAGAATTGTTCATATTGTAGATGCTTAATTATTTAAGAAAATATACATGTTACCTAGCAAACTAAAAAAAAAAAAGAATTATTTGGATAAAATATAAATATTTTGATTAAGTTAAATCTCAAAGATTTTTATTGATTTAAGAGTTTGGAGATATAAAAACATCTCAAGTAAGCCACATGACACCTTGAAGCAAAGGAAAAGCAAATAATTGGAGTTTGAAGCAAAGGAAGCAAGTTACAGCTTAAGATATGAAGAAAATAGTTTCACTGTACCCTTTATTACGGCCAAAATCATATTCACTACGACCAACCATGAAGAGCTAATGGATGGTACTCTCTGTACCGTTCACCGAGTCAAGCAAAAGTTTCATCACGGCAAGAAGCGCATAAAAAGGAGACTCCTCTTCTTTGTACCTTTTGCCGAGGCGAAGGTGCATCTTCGCTGTAGCGAACGTGTAAAACTTAAAACTCTACGTTTCAGTAGCTAATTTGAAAATTAGGGTTTTTATTAAAGAAACCCTATGGGAGCTGACATTCTGCACTTGGGGAGACTAAGAGGGAGAGGTTTTGATCAGCTAGAGAAAGAGGATTTAAAGGTTTGGAGGCTTAGGATTGGAATAAAGAAGAGTTTTTAGAGCTACTATTTTTTGTTTTTCTGCTTCTTTTTTCATTTTCTCACTTAGTTTTGTAATGAATCAGATTATTTTACTTAGTTTAGTTTATCTTGAGACTATGAGTAGCTAAATCTTTCATTTCTAGGGTTGTCTTGAATTATTTTATGAATTGAACCTTTTATTTTTCTCATTGTATGAGTAATGATGATTATGTGTTGATTTTAATATATTCTTAATACTTGATCACTATTGGGTTATTTTGTTCACTTGAGTTAGACTTGAGAAAGTTAGTTTAAATGTTGAATTTGTTTAAAATCATATAAACATAATATGTAAACATCTCTCTTATATAGAGTTATAAACAAAATTTAATAAGATGTTAGCAGAAGAAATTACATTTTTAATAAATTTTATTTATATATTTAAATGCATAAAAGAGCAACAAATTACATTAGCAACCACACAATAAAAGACTAAACAAAGCAAAAATATTAAAAAACGGGTATAGCGGGCATATATAGGAGCCACCATGTTCCACATATACACTAATTTAAAATGATCTTCCTCAAATTTAGTTATATTATACATAAAAGTAGAAGATGTAATATATACAAAAAGCTCTGATTCATCAAGTGATTATACTATTAAAAAGAGCAAAGAGAAAAAAGATGATAGAATTTTCATTAACAAATAACAATATATATGTCTTACTAGGAAATAATAGCTCAAACCTCCACTTGAACTTAATTTTTTTCCTCTCGATTTAAAAATATGAATGCTAACTTCTATAATTGTAAGAGAGTTTTAATGATGGAACGGTAGTGACTATAAGGTGAGAGAATAAGAAATATATACTGATTTTAGATATATTAGCTAGATTGTATTTAGATAAAATAAATATAGATTTTAGATATAATATACACATATAATTTTAAATAAATAATATAAATATTTTTTATGATAAAATAGATATAAATTTTAGATTTAGATATATTAGATCTTATTTATAGAATATTATATATATATATGAGATTTATTTTATATATTTTCCTCTATAAATCTAATCCTATCTAATTATAAGGATAAAAGTATTATTTCAATAAAATTTATTTTGTAAGAGATATTATAAAGGAAATAAAATGAGAGTAAAAGAAGAGAGGCGTATAAATCTTAAGAAAGATGGGATATCTAATTGTAATTTTTTCTAAAGCCTAAGAATGAGAGGAGACGAATGATGGAAACATCAAACATGATGACTTGGGATCGTAACTGTAATTTTATCTGAAACTCAAAAAAATTTAGGGTATTTAGCTATAATTTAGACCAAAATATTATATATATAGAGAGCAGGCTAGGCTTTGAAAAAAAACTTGACCTATTTAATAAAATCTCAACTTCTTTGTAAAAGGGATGACCTATTTCTAACTCTTTCTACACCCATTGTAATGCAAAAAAATCTACGCATACAGTAAAAATGTAAAATCATAGTGACAGGGATTCTTAATTGTTAATATATATATAATAAAATATTTTATGATTTGTTTAGTAGCATAAAATAATTTTGGTAAGTATATTTAATATTTTAAAATATTTTGTAGCAAAATTTATTATTTGTTTAGCATATTATGTAACAAAAACATATAATCATACTGAATTATTCATGAGGAGGACTCCTCCAATTATATATATAAGATGTTTTAAACATTTTTCATGTAAATTATGAAAAATTGTTAAATTATTCTATTATTTTAAAAAAACTTTGCAATATTTCAATATACATATTTTTTTTTATGAAAGAATTTTTCGAAAGTGGTTAGGTTCATCTACGATTTAATAGCAGGATGAAATCTCTTTTCCTTCTAAAGAATATTAATGTTAGGTAGGGCGAGCCGTCAATTACTATCAGGCGTAAATTTAAACACTCAACAGTTACGATATCTCCCCAAACATCACGACTATAATCACAATAAAATAATACTGCTTCACAATAAAATAATACTGCTTAAAGATTGAACTAATACTTTTTCAAGTTACAAGAAAACTATTAAATTATAAAATTTAAAATAAAATATTATTTGATATTATTTCTAAATACTTTGTAATTTGGATAAACGTTTATTAAAATAAATGCATCTTATAAAAGGAAGTAACAATTTCCGACGAATAACTAAATATCTCCTCTCCAATCTCCCAAGACTTTTCTAGGAGGGTTTGGCTAGGCGATATAAAGCTGCAATTAATTTAGGCAAAGAAAAGATTATTAAAAAAAATTCATTATAAATTTTTTTATTTAAAAATAAAAAAAATTAGTATAAAATTTTAAATAAATAATTTAATTATGAACAAGTTATAAATAATATAAATTTATTGTCAATTTTTATATTAAATTTTGTTATTATTAACTCATTAATTGTTATTATAATTTTTAGATAATTAAATTATTTGTTTAGAATTTTATAATAATTTTCTATTAAAAATATTTAAAATTTATTTAAAAATTTAAGTATAACATATATTTAAAGGATATAAATTTTATTTAATTATGTATAATTTATTTTTAATTATATATAAAATAAAAAATATTTATAGTTCGATAAAAATAGTTAGAATTAACCCAGCCAAAAACATGAATTAATTATCATAATCTTTAAATAATAAATTCTATAATGTAGAATTTTTTAGCAATTTTTTCAAAGATCACGCAGGATCACTTTTCTTTTTAAAAAAAGAATTATACGCAAGCCTGCAGTCTCTTCGAGGTTTCCTATCTTGCATCATAATCTTTTTTTTTTATTTGTTAAAAAAATTTTCATTACAAAATTTATTATTTAAAAATAAGAGAATTAAAATGAAGTTCTAAATAAAAATTTAATTATAAACATGTCAAAAATAATATATATTATTATTAACTCTTATATTAAAATTTATTATTATTAATTTTTATATAATTAAGTTATTTATTTAGAATCTCATGGTAATTTCTCATTAAAAATATTTAAAATTTATTTAAACACCTAAGTATAACATATATTTAAAGGATATAAATTTTATTTAATTATATATAATATATTTTTAATTATATATAAAATAAAAAATATTTACACCTCAAAATAGTTAGAATTAACCAAGCAATTTTTTTAAAAGATACGGCAGGATGACTTTATTTTTTTTAAAAGAAAAAAATTATACCCAAGCCTGCAGTCTCTTCGAGGTTTCCTCCATCTCTCCAAGTTACTCTCCCAGTCTCCCTCTCTCCCCCTCTTCATTCATCACATTTCAGAATATTCTTTCAGGTTAGAACTCTTCGCTCTACTTCTCCACAAATCTCTCCTTAATTCTTTCTGCACTTCATCTTTATTTTTACTTTTCTGACTCAGATCTGCACTTATCCTTTCTAATCTGTAACACCCAATTCTCAACACGTATTTTCCTTTATTTTTCCACCCACGTCACAAGTTCTCTTCATTTTATGCTCATCCTTTTCGTTTAACACTCAGACAATATCTTCTGTATAAGTAATTTTTTATTATTATTATGAGACTGGATTATTAATCTTTTTCTCTGATTTAGTTTGAAGGAGCTAGGGATTTATTCAACAAATGACGAGAAGGAAGATAGCAATAAAGAAGATAGAGAACGTAGCTGCGAGGCAAGTGGCTTTCTCGAAGAGAAGAAAGGGTCTATTCAAGAAGGCCAAGGAGCTTTCAACTCTCTGTGATGCTGAGATTGCACTCTTCGTTTTCTCAGCTTCTGGTAAACTCTTTGATTATGGTAGTACAAGGTATCTTCTCTCTATCTCTCTCTTCAATTCATTTTTTCTTTAGAGCCAATTGAAAATATATATATATATACACACACGCGCGCGCCCCGCTCCCACACACCAAGTAATTTAGATTTCAAGTTGCTTCCTCCACACAGTACTTTTCTTGCCGTAAGAGGAAAACCAGAACTTTATGTGTTGATAAAAAAGAAGTTGTGATATAGTCCTTTTACGGGTCTTTTATGTTTGTGGAAATCTAATGAGAATTAATCATGGAAGTATTCAAAATAATGAGTAATTTCATCTCATAATTGTTTGTTTTGCTTATACCTTTGCTTTCAACTTTTTACAATGTCTTGAGGTTACTGATAAAATTGTGAAGTAGATAGTTTCAACACTGAAATGTTAGTCTTGGAAGAGGCTATGGAATTTGTTCACCGTTTAAAAATTCAAACCCTACAAAATAGCGGTTAGAAAATAATGAATACAACATATATATGGAGGAACATTGGATTTCATGAAGCTGCTTGAGTTCCATAGGTTCTTGTTAATTTCATCATGTTATTTTTCTTCTGTAAATACACGAACTGTTTCCAGAACAATCAATGCCATTATATCAATTATATAAAATCTATAAAAAGGTATATTATTTATTAGTCATGAATAATGTAATTTGTCTTAAATTCCATAAAACAGCCAGGCCTACAATACACTATTCAAGCAGTACACTGCTTGTTCTCTCTACATCTCTAGAGAGATATAGTCTGCATTTTAGATGGTTTTTATCTGAATATTTGTTATTCTATTTTTATTTAAAGTTAATTTTCAATGTTGTGGGAAAATTATATATAGTTTGTACTATATTTCTTTAATCTGGAAGTACAAATACAGCATACTCTGAGATAGAGAGATTTTTTTCCTTTCTTTTTTGTTCAATTGGAGAAGATCCAAACTTAACTTTTTGTTCATAATTTCTTTCTTTGTTTTTAAATAATTAAAACAGTTCAAATATACTAAATTTTGTAAGGCTATCAACTTCTAACAGATTGATGTTTGTAAGTTAGCTCTTTGTGACGTTTTCCATATTGTCTCCATATTCTGATATTAATTAATGTGCAATATTTAAATGTTATGATTTTGTATGAACTATCTTGAATTATGATTTAATTTAAGCGAATTATATTCTATTATACATTATTATAACATATTTATCTCCAAATATAACATCTAGCTGTGATGTTTATCCATATTTTTTTTTTGGTCACAGAGGGGAGAAAGTGTTGGACCTCTTACTATGAAAGTCAACATGTTAAGTAGAAAATGTGAAAGTAGGTTTATTAACACGTTAAGTAACATGGTTAGCATGTTAATACGTTTTTAAAAGCATTGTAAGAACTTGAGTTGAACTTCACACGTTAAGCAGATTGATTAACTCCTAAGTGTAGTTTAAAGTTTAAGTTCATAGGCAAAATTTCGTTGATGCATTAGGAACAAAATGTTAACACATTAAGTAGAAGTTTGTTCAAGACAAGATTAACACGTTAAATAATGTTTCCACAAAACTGGACTTTGAGAATGAGGCTCATTAATTAACGCATTAAACTTAAAGATTAACCCGTTATAAATTTTCTAGATAGAGATTCATTTCAAAGAAATAGTTAATTAACGCATTAAGTAGATGACTTAACATGTTAAGTATGAGTTTAGAAAAGTGAAACAAGTTTTTAGTACGGTAGTTAACGCGTTAGGTGCTATAGTTAATGCGTTAAGCCTTTTCTAGAGAGTCATAACGGATTTTAAGCACGAATAACGCGTTTAAGTGTAAGAAATTACTTTTGATTACTTTCCATGCTTTTGTAAAACTGAAGTGTGTTCACTTCTTTTCTTTAAAAGGATTTGAAAAACTATTGTTCATGCAAAAATAAAGTATACAAGATTAAAACCCTAAAGTTCCTAAATCTTCTCTTGTATTCTTTCAACTTGATCGTTTTGTCATAGTAAGATTTGTAATAAACCTAATATGATCTTTTTATTAGTTTTATCATCATCAAAACAAGATGATTTAACAGAAAGATTAGTGGAGAGAAAAAGGAAACATTCTAATAAATTTTCTCTTTTCTAGCTTGATATAACAATGTGGAACATATTTCTAATTATAAGACTTATTAAGTTCTAGCTTTTCATTTAGTATATTCCAATCATCACATCCTTTCATCTAATAAATTTCCCATTTAAGTACACCTACGACTATATTTAATTTAATATAATAAATTTACCAAAACATGGATTATAATTAAATCCATGCTTGGTAAAAAAGAAATGAGCTTCAAGAAAGGGAGAAGAGGGGGGAGAGAGAGAAGATCTCTCTTAGAGTGTTTGGTAGACTATATAATAACTCTTTGAAAAGCACAAGTCCATCATATGAGAAGAATATTTCCATTAAAATAGCTAAGGAATTGCCACTTTGACTTGGAGACGATAATGTGAAGGACAAAAATAGCCATACTCTTTGTACTTTAAGACTAATTATCACTTCTTCTTTTTCAAACGCTATTTATGTTCAAATATTTTTAATTTTTTCATCGGTGCCAAACATGTGTAAATTGATTTCATGGATGACTCATTTCCCTTTTCCTTTCCAACTCCCATTCCCTTCTTATTTCCTAAAACCTTTCCATCGTATATGACCGAAGTTTCTATGTGAATGTAAAATTTAAGAAAGTACAAATTAAATACAATTCATTTTTTTTCCCTAAATTGACATGCCATGTTATTGAATGAATATACGTTGAAGTGTCACCAAGAGGGATGATATATGCAACTAATTTCTCCATTCAAAATATTATATATGTTAAGGTACCAGAATATATTAAAAATAATAAAAGAAAAATATGAACTAATTTGCAACATTTTTTGTTGTTTTAAGCATGAGGCAGGTAATTGGAAGGAGAAACCTGTACAAAGATGTGAACCTTGTCAAGTCATACCAGCCATCTCAAGAGCTACAGGTATAATTTTCTTCAGCTCTCAACCCCTTGATCTGCAGCTGTTTTGATTCGTCTTTCTTTTTCCCATCTCTCAATCGTCTGTGTGTGTGTATAATCTTACAGAAAAGTAATCTTAAACCTCATTTGTATCCACAATGAAAAGGGTTTAGGAGCTCATTGCACAAAGATTGGGATATCCTTAATATAAGATATATTTAACTAATTTGATTATATTAAAGAAGTTAGTTAAATTAGTTAATGACTTATTTTTTTAAAACAATATAGTCATCTTCCTTAATTCCTTCGTTCTCTCTTTTACTTGATTATTGTCAAAGAAGTATCAATAGAAATAATTTGAGAAAAAAAGATAAATATGGAAAATACGTCTTACATTAAGGATTAGAGGAGTACTTCCTTTTGTCATAAATATAGGAGTTAGATAACTAATTTACTGATATTGAGAAAATTAGTTTAGTTAGTTATTTATAAAAAAAATGTATGTTGGTTTTCGTAAAATACCCTCTTTAATGAAATATTGGAACTAGCCTTTGGGGGAAACCCTATTGATATGGGTTATCAATAGGGATGGTTTGGAAAAAATTACAAATTTAAGAGATAAGGTATATTGAGATCTTATGTTTAGAATTAAAATAAACCTTCTAACTAGCTTCTACAGTTAGAACCGTGGTAGTATTTATATATTACTGCTGCCATTATTCAACAGTAAATTTTCTTTTTATTCAAGGGTATGATAGACTATATACCTAATATGAAAATGCTTAGAGTATAGTAATTAAAACTTTAGTTCTTGAATGTGAAGATGCTTATGGTAATTTGACAGATAGAGTGTGAATATTTTAAGCTAAACAAGGAACTAAAGGAGAAGACTCTTGAACTGAGGTATTATTATTAAATGGTGCTAATTAAAGATTTTATAACTGGGGATGTAAAATGTTTTCAGTGTTGATTAAAATATGTTGCTCTATATTATCTAACAGACAACTCAATGGAGAAGAACTACAAGGATTGTCCGTAAAAGAATTAAGGAAACTAGAAGATTTACTTAACAAAAGCTTGCATCGCGTTTCAAAGGCAAAGGTTTGTCTTTCACTTTGTGAGCAGCCTTTTTATTTGTCCGATTTAGGTCATCAATATTTAATTTCTCCCTTTTATAATAACAAATTAAAACCAAATTATATTTCAATTATTCAATGCAACATAGAAAATAGGAAATAAATGACATAAAAATTCGGTAAGTTTAAGATCTCCCCATTTTTTTTTATATCATTAGAAAGGTCAACTATAGTTTCTTTACAGAAAATAGGAATTAAATCCTCTTTATTCTTCTTAAAAATCATTGACAACTTGCTTGTAATTGTATGTTCCACTAACTTCACCAAGCATATGGGTTAACAAGATGGGGTGATATGTTGGGAAAAATCTCAGCAACTATAAAAAAAATTCTAACATGATATCATCATTCAAGCATATATATAATAACATTATGAATCATCATATAAGAGACAGTATACATATTGAACGATATCATAAACTCATAGAATTCATTATTAATATAAATAATCTTTATGCCATAAAGGCATCTCTTAGCCATACGGGCTTTACCTTCAAATTTTCTTTACCACAAGGGTAATTCCTTGCCAAAGAGGCAATATTTAACTATAAGGCTCTAACATTACATACTAATAAACCAAACACTCAAACAAGATAAACATATAAGAAGAGTGGTGTTGCTATCTTGTGCAGAATTGCCAATATCCAAGATTTCCTTTTTGTTTTGCAACAAGTGTTCCATATAAAGATTATATCAATAATCTTAGCCGGCCTATACAAAAACTTGTCTAATCTCATGTCTTTTTTCCTATCTAACATCTTAGTGCACATAGGCTTCTCGAGGAAGTAATTCTTGAAGTTATTGATGCAAATTCCAAAATCTTGAAATCTTTAATTTTAGAAGGTTCTTGCCATTCTTGTTAATCAACTTACATTAAAATTGATAGGAGACTCACCTCTTGTGAATCTGACATCCCTTATATCCTAATCACAACTCCCAATCTCAAGAAGTAGCCTTAAATCTTGAATTTTCAATATACGGAGGGATTAGATCTTGTAGAATTAGAGGAGATAAAAGGTTTAGGTTAGTGATTTAGAGAACTTACTGAATTTTCTTTGTGCTTTCCCAGCAAAGCTATCGTTGCCTAATCTTTTCTTTTTGCTAAGCGGGGAAATAAAATTAGGGTATAGAATGAGTAGGATTGCTCCATAAAAGGATTAAGGTCGTTCCCACGAGAATCAATTAAATTGATAGTTAGGAACTAAATTTCCCATCTTCTTTAATTTAAGTGGAGCAAATCAAAATTAAGAGTGAGTAACACAAAAGTAAATTTTAAGCTATAATGGTAATGTTCTTGTTCCAAAACCACAATAATGCAACTTAGAGTGATTAATCCCTTTTCCAATTTATAAAGCATGGCTTATCCCCTTTTGTTATAATCTAGAGTATTAATAGCTATATTTTGATTCACATGTACCCCTCTCTTAATTAAGTTAAACATCCCATTTTATACATAATTATCAAGAGGCAATAAAATCCCAAGTTACTCTAATGATTATATGAGTCCATTAGGTATATGGGCAAATTATAACACATCTAATCGCAAATTTCCCAATCTATTGGTCCAATCAAGATTCCATTTGCCAAGGCGAACCATAATCCTCCTAATTCATATTTAATGTAGGCCAAGCTTCAACTAGACATATAAATGCATGATTTATGTAAACAAAACTAATATTAAGCACATAGAACTGGTTCAAACATACTGTAATCCATGAATTAGTTTATACTCATAACTACTCTAAGTTGAGAATGAGAGGGCAGTTAGGATGAGTAAGGAAGGACTGAACTCTTAGTCTCTTTAGTAGTTTAAAAAAAATATAAATATATATTTAAGGGGTGGCCTTTTTGTTATTAGGCCCTAATGCGCCCACATCTTTAGCCTATTTACTCATTTTTTAAGCCTGGTCCTTCAAGAACATCATCTAATTAACTCCCATGTTGAGTTTTCTGAATGGCTTAAATCTCCTCTGTCTCAAATTTTTCAATTGCTTCTTCTAAAGAAGTTGGGTTTCAGACATACACAGTAAAGCTACAAAATGCATAAATTTCAGGATGAAGTATATGAGCAGGAGATCAATATTCTAAAGATAAAGGTTAGCGTTATATGTTTATTTATCAAAAGCATACTATGCATTCAGTCTTTTCGTGTACATTAATGAGAAACTATTGATCACGTCTATTAATCTTATATATCCTTCTCTCTCTTCAATGAGGGGATTGAATGAGGGCATTTTAGTTATAGTAATATTTTACATTAATAAAAGATTTCTTAATTAATTTTAATGTATAAACTTAGATAACTATAAGTATGGGATAGATGTTGGGATTTTTTCTTCAATGGAACAACGAGGTTATAGCACGTTGTGAGTCTTCATTCATTTCTCTTATTAGTTTTTATAACTTGTTTAATTTTGATGTGAATCAAGGAAAACGAACTCAAGGAAGAAAACCAGAGGCTAAATAAGGTTGTCATTAGATTCTTGTCATTAATTCTCTTGTCAATTCATTTCTTATTAATATGTCTTCATGGTGATAGTAATGTCTCATTGTGCCATGTTTTAAAACTTAATGCGAATCCAGGAAATCAAATCCATGGAAGGAAAGCAGAGATTAAATCAGGTAAAAGGTTTCAGATTCTTGTGTCTTTTGTTTTTGTCAGTGCTTATCTGGGAATTATTAATGTATCAAACTGGGAAATAAAATTATGTGTTGATAGGCCCAATGTCTTGAGCATGAACAAGACCAGCCGTTGGACACGTCTCTCACAATGAGGTAAGTTGCTATAAACTCCTCTGAGAGAGCTGTGTTTTATTTAATCACTCACAGTTTTTCATTATTAATTGGACATCAGACATGATTGTGGACCTAGTTTCCAATTATTGTAGATTAATTTCTCTACCTCAAAAGTATGTATTACGTCCCACTGGTCAACGAAGGACCTAGATAACTGATTTAATTTATAGAGATTAAAAATATTAGTTAAATTGGTTATTTGTAAAAAAATGTGCATTATTTTCCTTAAAGTACTTTTAATTATTTACTCTGGAAACTACTCATTTCATAGAAAATTCTCTTAATATGTACAATTAATAAGGAGAGGATTTAGGGTTAAGATCTTATATTTAAGATCAAAATAAATTTCTCTACTAATTCTTATATTTAGAACCAGAAGGAGTATTAGATTTTGCATTGTACTAGAATGGCCTTGGAGCTCAACATAAGCTTTACTTTTTACAACTTTTTAATAGTGCAACTTCCTACACTTGTGTGTGTGTGTGTGTGTGATGTGATATTGTTGAATGTTGACCTCATTAAATATAGTTGTCCATTACTATATGAACTTTTTAATGTTAAGCCCTTGTGGCATTAGAATATAAGAGTCCAAGAGTCCCACATTAATTAATTAGAAAAATGGTTAAAGGTATATATTGTTAAAGGAAATTCTATAAAATTGACTTAAGCTATTTTAGTAGGAAGATAATCCCAATATGCACCTATATCTCAAAATTATAATTGTAATTCTAATATGTGGCTTACATAAATGATTGGGTGAGTTTAATTGATGTAAAACTCTAAACAATTAAGGTTATCACTTTTCACTAACCGTTATTTTATTTATTGAATCGCAGGTTACTCTTTCCCTTATTAAATCAAAGCTTCTGAAGGAAGAAGCGCAGTGCTAGATTTTTTCGTCTGGCCAGATAAGCACAGTGCTAGATTAATTATGAATAATCTTTGTCCAACTTAGTTTTCCCCTGTATTTATTGAAGAGCATATATGAAAATATTGGGATGGTTTTAAGACATCAACTAGACAACTATTAATAACTGGTTTTCTTGTTTTTTTAACAGTTATGACTTGTAAAACTTAACAAAGGGAGTAATTTGTAATTAAGTTCAAAAGAAGCTAGCATGTATGAACATATTTGGATCAAGTGCAAAGTGAACTTTTTTTTTTGTTGGTTGTCCACCTGGTTCACCAGAGCTTTGTCCTGACTACATCAAAATTCGACCTGCGTCGCGCACTTGGCTATGGTGGGTGAATCTCCCAATGGGGATTTTTTGCATACGTCAAAGCTCGAACTCGAGACCTCGCTTAAGCGATATCACGCCCCTTACTACTCAGACTAACTCCCGTTAGTACAAAGTGAACTTGAATCTCAGTACTTATATATGTATGAACATAAATGGGAAGTGTAAATGCAGAAAAAACTACTCTTAATTGTACTTCGTAATGCTAACATTTGATTTTGATTCAATAGTATTAAATATTATATAGGTATTAACACTATGTTTGGATATAGAGACAAAAGGGAAGAAAGAATATTAGAAAGGAATTTTTTTAAAAATAATAAATAATAAAGAAATTTACTATTGTGGGAGTTTTTAGTGTTATCTCTTTTTTTTTCCTTGGTTTTTTTACCTTCTACACTGGTTGAATATCTTAGTAGGTTTGTGGTTAATCATGCTCTAATGATGCAAGATAGGGAGGTTTATATTAAGGAGGATGAGGATAACTATAGAGCCCTGGCTAGGGCTAAGGAATTTAAAAAATTACCTTTAGACTCTGTTAGGTAAGGTATGGGGTAAATGAAAGGGATATAGAATTTTAATGAGTTCAATTTAAGAAAAATAAAAAAATAATTTTTTTTAATTAATTCTTCTTACTCTCTAATCTTATATATTTTATTTATTAAAATTTTATAACTCTAATTATTTATTTTTTTGAAATGGAACTTATTAAAATTTCACCTCCCTCTCCTTCCATTCCATTTCTTGCTTACCAAACAGACATTTAATTGGGTTTGATAACGCCATAATTTGATTCAGCAGTATAATATATGAAATTCATGTTATATAGAAATTTTGGTGAAAATATTAATTTTTTTAAATATGATAGTACAACATGATAAATATTTATTTACCTAATAATGTCGATTTATTATTAGAAGGAGCGTTGCTAGGTGTACTCGGTATTGACATTGGTGAATGGGTTTAGTAATTAGTTATCAGCTCTCGTACATGTAGCCTCCCTACCAAAGTCACTTCATATTCTGGCTCCCTAGTACTATTTCTTATTTTTTTTTATCCCACCCAAGTACTAAATTTAATGTAATTTCTCTATACTATTTTTCTATATTATCAACTAATATTTTTTACTTTTTCTAAATAATACTATTAGATATTTGAGTAACTTATTACTTCAATTTTAGAGTTTATAATTGTGTATTCGAGGTTCCAGCATGGATGACTGGACTCAAATTTAAAACCTAGAGATCTAGTAAAATTTTATATTATTATACCAACTTTATGTTAGTTTAATTTCTCTTTTACTTTAACAACTCATCCGAAAACTTTTTTCAATTAAAGATTTATTATCTTTTTTTATAATATTTATTGGCTCATATTACTAAATATTTAATTTTAGAGTTTGTGATTATCCTTCTTAATATAGGTGTCGTATCTATGAATAATTTTAAAACAACTCTATGTTAGTTAAGATTTTACTATCTTATTAATGTACTTCTCCCGTTAAAACCTTAAATCTTAGATTAATATCTAATTTTATTCTAATTTTTTTTTCATAATAAATGTGGGTTTCTAAAATTTTTTCTTATATCATTATAAGAAAAAATATTAACAGTATATATTAATTTTTTAATAGTTAATGTTAGTTTTTAACGATTAGAATAACTTTATTTTTTTTAATACTTCCATGATAACATTTATTAAAAAAACTTTCGAATACCTATAGCTCTTCATGAAAGTTTTCAGGGCAAAATTGAATATTAACCTTAAAGTTTATTGTATGAAAAATATACTATATATATTCATAATAATCAACATAATAATGTAATATTATTGTCTATCTCTATATGCTCAATAATATTGATAACAAATAGATTTGAGTATATAAAAATATATAATACTACTAAAAAATAAGATTTGCTGCAGGGTGGGAGAATATTAGTAATAAAATTTCTTTTGACATAAAATTTGTTTAATAAATACTATTTGTGATTTTTCCCAAAACATTTTCAACTATTTTTAATGGATTAGATGAAGTGTATATTTTTATAATGGGGAAAATTCCGGTAATTAACTATTAAATCTAATATTATATTGTGGAAAATTTTCAAACAAATATATATAATACATATGCATGTGCTGAAAATGACATTTATAAATTCGGACTTCCAACCTTTTCACAATTCCATGTTTCATTTTATTCCTTAAAAAGAAATTATTGTTGTTATATATATATATATATATATATATATATATATATTATTTCTTATTTAATTCAACTGTTTGCCTATAAAAGGAAAATAACGTTGGCTGATTGTACGTTTCTCCGGTTGTTTCCCCAAATTTGTAGAGAGACATGTATCCATCAAGATGTTGGTATTCTACATTATAATTCATCATACATTTACATCATATTTTATACAGAATTCCTATTTTTCAATTAATATATTAATAAAATCTTTATATCTATATACATAATATACAATATATATAATTTAATTTTTTTTAACAAGTTTTACTATTTATAATTTATAGCTATTATGATTCATTTATAAAATTTTGTAATTTACACAACTAGAATCTATGTTAGTTTATATTTATTTTTTATAATAAGAGTTACTTGGCACCATTATTAAACAATAAATACTGAGTGATATTATGGGAGCAATATATATATGTGTGTGTGTAAATTGTAGCATTTTCTTTTTGAATGTGTCCCAACTTCCAATCAATTTTGATAGGGTAAATACTAATCTAAACTAAATTTACAAAATGTATTCTCAAATTGTCTTTATGAAAAATTAATCTCTCTTGGTTGACAAAAGTTGTTTGTAGATTTGGACCCAATAATCTGAAATTTTGTATGTAATTTTAATTCTTTAGTGCCTAGGTTTACGCCTGAGGGTAATAGATGGCTAGCCCTGCCCAATATTGGTATCGCCTAGGAGGAAGGGAGACTTTGCCTTACCCTTGGATCGTGAGTGAATCTAACCCCTTTCCAAAAATTTTGTAACAAAAAAAAATGAAATTGGGTATTTAAACCAGGATTGCTAGGAATTTTTTCAAATTAAATTTCAAAAGTATTTGTTTTAGATGTACAGAATGTTTTATCTCGATGTTTATCTTATGCTTGGTGAGAAGACGGTATTGCTTGGGTGCAGTATTTTTGAAAATTTTTGAGAAATTTCTCAATTTCTATGACCTTAACAAGATTTAAGAAACAATTTGGACATCCTAATGGTAAAGAAGATTTAATTGTAACAATTTATTTCAGATGAAAAATTATAATAAGATAAAAAACAAAGTAAAATTTAATTTGAATCATATCAGAAATGTATAAGATTAAAAGAAAAGGTTCTATATCACAAGAGTAACATACTCAACATATAGGGGGCACATTGATAACTCGTGGAAATTCTTATAATTTTTGCATATTTTTCATCTCTTTTAAGCATTTTTAGATAGAATTGTTCATATTGTAGATGCTTACTTAGGAAAATGTGCATTTTACTTAGCAAACTCAAAAAGAAAAATTCTTTGGATAAAATATGAGTATTTTGATTAAGTTAAATCTCATAAAAATTTTTATGATTTAGGAGTTGGAGATATAAAAACATCTCAAGTAAAGAGCCACAAGACACCTTGAAGTAAAGAAAAACTAAAGCATTGAAGTTTGAAGTAAAGGAAGCAAATTAAAAGTTAAGATATGAAGAAAATGGCTTTATTGTACCCTTTGCTGCGGCAAAAATCACATTCGCCATGGCCAACCATGAAAAACTAATAAATGGTACTCTCTGTACCGTTCGCTGAGACGAGCATAAGTTTCGACGAGAAACACATAAAAAGGAGACTCATATTCTCTTTACCTTTTGCCGAGGCAAAGGTGTAGGTTCGTCACGACGAATGTGTAAAACCTAAAACTTTACATTTCAACAATTGATGTTAAAAGTTAGGGTTTTTATTAAAGAAACCCGATGGGAGCCAACATTCTGCACTTGAGGAGACTAAGAGGGAGAGGTTTTGATCACCGTGGGAAAGAGGATTTGAAGGATTAGGATTAGAAAAAAAAAAGAGTTTTTAGAGCTACAATTTTTTATTTTTCTGCTTCTTTTTTCATTTTCTCACTTAGTTTTTTAATGAATCGGATTATTTTGCTTAGTTTGGTTTATATTGAGACTATGAGTAGCTAAATCTTTTATTTTTAAGGTTGTCTTGAATTATTTTATAGATTAAACCTTGTATTTACCTCATTTTATGAGTAATGATGATTATGTATTGATTTTAATATATTCTTAATGCTTCTTGATGCTTGATTACCATTGGGTTGTTTTGTTCACTTGATTTAAACTTGAGAAAGCTAGTTTAAATGTTAAAATTATTTAAAATCACGTTTGACTTAAAGTTCCTTTAAGAATTTATATTTTTATTTGGTTCAAATAGAGATATTGCTTTAAACTTACATTGTCAAGAAAATGACTGGTTCTTTAACTTATTTTTCATTAATTGGGTCAAGAGATTAGGTATTTAAATTGAAAAGAATATTTAGTTTTGACTTGAGAAAACTTAATTAAGTATTTTGAATTCTTTGATAAACACATAATTATTACTTGTGATTGGAAGGTAATTTTGTTAAGGGTCATGAATTAAAAAGGGGATAAATATCCCTAGAGATCTCTTTTATCTTGAAGTAAGAATTCTAATTTAGTTCTAGTTAAGCAACTCTTTAATTTCTATTATAATTCACTCTTTATAACATTGTTTTCTCAAATATTTGATTCCCCAACTTAATTGAAAATATAATTATAAGAATATACTATCTTTTGCTATAATCCCTATGTGAACGACAATTTTTATATTACTTACTACCCGTATGTTTACGAAAGCTAAACGTCAAATACAAATATTATACATTATACATTATACATGTATAAACCCAATGAATATTTGAATTATGTATATTCTAAAAATCAACTAAAACTATAATAACCCAATAAAAAATTTACAAGCATGTAGTTAAAAATGAGATAAAATTATACTAACTTATATATTAATTTTCTCTTAAATATTTAATATATGTATATATTAAAAGAATTAAACGTTAACAAATGTTAATCTAGCCGATAAAAAATTAAGTCAAAAACTATAAGATCATGTTCTTTATGTGCTTGGGCTCTAGTGAGTCATAAATCTAACTCACATAAATTTATATATATATATATATATATATATATTAAAAGAAATAAACACAAAACGAAAAGAATTAAACACAAAACGAGTTTGATCGAGGGAAAGGACCACCTAGCTAATTGAAGTAAAAATGCAGGCCATATCTAAAGTGAACTATTTATTCATGGGGGAGTTATTTTTCTTCGATTTGATGGCCATTTAAAGAGGCGACTGGACTTAAAGCTGCAAATAATTTTACTCAAAAGAAAAAGAAGAAAAAAAGAGGTTAAGATAAGGAAAGACCAGAGATCCAAACAAAATAGAGAAGCAACTTTGTTTGTCGACTGAAGGTTTTTCCTCAATCTTACCAACTTTAGCTTTCTTCTTCTCTCCAAAAACTTCCCTTAACCCTTGTTCTCTTTCTTTCCTTTTCTTCTTCTTCTTCTCGGCATCTTTCATATTTATTTTCTGTTTCTTTTGATCGATCTTCACTGCTTATCCTTCCTAATCTTTAATACACATGGCTCAGTATTATATATGCTTATTCTTCACAGAGAATGTAGAAAGCTTTTACGGGCTGTAGATTTCTCTATTTTTCTTTATTTATTTAAATTTGTTTACTTACAAAAAAGGAGGATTATTGAAATGACGAGAAGGAAGATAGCAATAAAGAGGATCGAGAACGTAGCTGCGAGGCAAGTGGCTTTCTCAAAGAGAAGGAAAGGTTTATTCAAGAAGGCTATGGAGCTCTCAACTCTTTGTGATGCTGAGATTGCCCTCTTGGTTTTTTCAGCTTCTGGCAAACTCTTTGAATATGCTAGTACAAGGTATCTTTTCTCTCTCTAATAATTTTATATTTTCTAATAGTAGAAATCAGAACAATCTGAATTCCAATCACCTCTGGGATTTTGTTTTTTATTTTTTTAGAGGAAAAGAAATCCTGATCTATATTTGCTAATAAACAAGTTGTGATAAAGCCTATGCATTTCTTCGTCTCATTCATGCTCTCCTTTGGTTTTGATGGAGTGAGTTTTCACATGAGATGGCTCTATAATGCACAATAATTTAACTTAGAAACCTAAGATTATTAGTTTGCCAAGTTTGACCCATAATTCATTTGTCTATTGTTTTGAAGTCTCGACATTTATGTTTTTGATCTGTTTTATTGTCACTTAATTACCTTGTGTGTGTGTGTTGTGGTGAAAATTACCATGTATTTAACATCTAAGAACTAATCATGAGATGATGAATAATTTTATATTAATAATTGCTTGTTTGCTTACATCTTCAACAGTTTTTACAATGTTTTGAGGTTGCTACTGAAATTATGAAGGAGAATAAATGGGCTTGATACTGTTTCTTAAACCAAAACTTTTAAGGCAATAAGTTTATGGTCCACTTGTAAACAACAACAATAACAACAATAAACGTTATCTTATTAGGTAGATTAAGCTATATGGATCATACAAGCCATTGTACTCTATCAAAAACTAAATTTTTGGATAAATTATTGATCAAGAGGTCCCGTTCGATAAACTCGTTGACCTTTTTCTACCCTTTTTACAGAACTCCATATAGCTTGATCCATCCTCTTCAATGGTGCATCTGATCGATGGCCTTCTTTACATGTGCCCAAATCACCCCAGACGATTCTCTATCATTTTTCCTCAATAGATGTCACTCTAACTTTTCCACGTATATGTTCATTACGAATCTTATCTTTTTTTTATATACCCATACATCCATCTCAACATCCTTATCTTACTTACCCTAACTTTATGCTCTTGTTTTCCTTTTAAAACCCAATATTCAATACATAAAGCATTATTTGCTTATAGCAGTATGATAAAATTTTTACCTTATCAAGTACTTTTATATAACAAATAACTCTAGTAGCCTTCCACTTTTATCAAGACATGTATATATTTCGTTTCTTATTTCTTAAATTTACATGTTAAAGTGCTTAACTAATTGCATAATAAATGAAAAATATGAACTATATGCAAAACTTTTGCTGTTTCAAGCATGAGGCAAGTGATTCAAAGGATAAACTTGTACTCAGATGTGAACCTCGCCAACACAGACCAGCCATCTCTTGAGTTGCAGGTATAATGTTCTTTCCCACTTTACCTCTTTAGATCTTTTGCTATTTTTGATTTTCAAATGCAGAGTGAATGAATTTATTATGCAATGATTGAGAAATGCAATATTTCTTGTATATCACTATTGTCATCACTTAACAACTATTACTTTTTTATTCAAGGATATAATAGACTATATCTAATATGAATTGAAAATATTTTTTTCCTTAAAAAAAGGAAAGAGGAAGACAATACCATTTAGAGTATCAATCAATCAACTATATTCTTAAAAATTTGTAATACCCAATTATAAATTGGGTAGGTTCAGATCTAACAATCATATTTGGATCCTTTAACAATATAAATTATTAAGGTATTAATATCCCAATTAATAATATCTCAGTAATATCATCAATCAACTCCACAAGTTTTTTTTTTCTGGTAAGTGCCTTGTATATTGATACTGTCCAAATTTTGTTATTGTTAATTAATCTAGTCGTTGTGTTAAGTTGTTAGTTCACTGTATTTTGGTGTGGTATATTTGCTATTCTAGTACCATACTCATAGGTTGAGATTTCAAAGAAAAGCAAGCAGATTTTGTATTCTTCTTTTTGGGTAATTGGGCAGGTAGAAGCTGAATATTTTAAGCTAAACAAGGAACTGAGAGAGAAGACTCGAGAAATGAGGTATGATTATGGAGTTACAAATCATCAATATCAAAATAAAATATATAATCTATATTAAGTCATATTATTCATAAACAATAAATTGTACAATTCTTCATTTAAATTCCATGCAATGCACAGGAATCTCACATGCTACTTCTAGTTTTGTCATATAAGATATTCCTTCAGGTTTTTAATATAGGAGCTAAATAACTAATTTACAGAGATTAAATAATTTAGTTAAGTAAGTTATTTATAAAAAATATGTATTTATTTTTCTAAAATACTCTTTTTAATCATTTGTATTAAAACTAGTTCTTAATATGTATAAATAATAGGGATAGTTTGAGAAAAAAATTATAAATTTGGGAGACAAATAAAGTGAATTGAGGTTTTATATTTAGGATAGTAAATTCCCTAACTAGCTCTTACATTTAGGACTAGAGGGAGTATGTTACAAAGTGTTTATTGTTGATTAAAATCCGTAGTTACATTCCACATCTAACAGGCAGCTCAATGGAGAAGAACTTCAAGGATTGACCATAAAAGATCTAAAGAAGCTAGAAGATCTACTTAGCACATGCTTGCATCGTGTTTCAAAAGCCAAGGTTTGTTTTCCCCTTATGACAGCAATATTTTTATCGGTCTTATTGAGCTTATTAATATATTACGTAAAAGTTTATTGTATTGGTGTTGTTACTTCACTTTTGTTTTATAATTATTCTATATATACATGGCATATTATTTTTTCTCCATATATTTTTGTTATTCAATTATTCATTGAATCCTATATAGTATTTATGCATGGAACAGATAATATGCTACTCTTCTAGTCCTTAATATAGGAGATATTTAAATATTCTAGATTATATTAAGGAAGTTATTTAATATGACATATTTTTTAAAAAAACGCTATAATCATCTTCCTTAAACCCTCCTTCCCTCTCTTCTTGCTTATGTGAAGAAGTATCACTAAAGGTAATTTGAGAAAATATATAAATATAGGAAATATATCTTATATTTAGAACCAATATCAATTTTCTATTTAGGTCCTATATTAAGGATAAAAGGAGTATTTAGTTGTAAAACAGATATAAATTAATTCCATGTCTTTCAGGCTGAAGCATTTGTGCAGGAGATCAGTATTCTTAAAAAAGAGGTTAGAGTTATGTTAATTTATTTTCCTGTTGGTTATAATGAGATACAGTTGATCATTAACTTTTTTGAGATCAGCATGCAAAGGAATTTTAGTTTTTCAAGTGTTTCCAAACTTATAGGATATTCAAAATTGAAGGCCAAAAATATGAAAATATGTGTTGTATTATATGCGTCCTAATAAATAAGAAGAATACTTATCTTAATTTCATGTAAGTCATTCTCACATCGTGTATAAAATATAAGTCCTTAATAGTTGCAAAATTAGGGTCAGAAAAAGATAAAATTGAAAGAAAATTCTATTTAATATAAATTCATTCCTAATAGATTATATTTTATATGGCTGTCCGAGGTGTTACTTCATTTTGCCAAGCCTGGTCATATACCTAAAAAAACGAATTAGCAACGGAATTTCTATCGTTAATCAGTTTAGCGACAGAATTCCATCACTAATTAATTAGTGACAGTCTATGTTATGACGGTATCATTAAATTCTGTCACTAAACATTGCTAATCAACTTTTTTTTTTTGAATACTTCATTGGAAAATGTGAGTTTATATCTTGTGTGTTTTAATATGAATGAAGGAAGCCAGACTGAGGGAAGAAAACCAGAGACTAAATCAGGTTTTCAAATTCTTGCCATCAATTCACATGTCAATAATTAATTAATTAATTTCTATCTCTTCATAATTATATATATAATGCCTCATTTTTCACGTGTTTAAAATTTAATGCCAATCCAGGAAGTCAAATTCTTGGAAGTAAAGCAGAGATTAGAACAGGTAAAATATAATAGGTTTCAGATTCTTGTCTTTAATTTGTCTGTAGTTTTCTGGGATTTGTATCATCAAGATGTGAAATGAAACTGTGTTAATTAATAGGTTCAAAGGCTTGATGAGCAAGATCAAGAGCAGTCATTGGCTACCTCTCTCACAACGAGGTAAGTTCTGGAACCTCCTCTTAAGGTGCATTTGGTACATGGAAAAATTATTTAAAAATGGAAAAAATATGAGAGACATTATTTTTATTTGGGAGAATAGGGAAAAAGTCTTCTATTAGAAATTTAATTGGTGAGAATGACTGGATTAATTTTTTATATGTACAAAGTATTAGTACTCTGTAAATTTTATACATACCGAGAACCGATATTTTGATTTAGGTCCCTACCAATTAAATTTCTAATTGGGGATTTCCCCCAATTTCACCTAATTTTTATGGAGTTTAATTGATAGGATAGTGATTTATTCCTGTGTTTGTGGGAAAGAGCCTTCCCCATTCCCATTTTGTACCAAACAAGTCCTTAAAAGATAGCTTTCCCATTCCCATTTTGATTGGACATGTTTGGGGGCCTAATTTCCAGTTTTATTCTAGAGTAATTATTCCAATTTCATACCGTCAGAAACACTATTTAAATGTAAAAATCAGATAACTAATTTAAAAAAATTAAAAAATTAGTTAATTAGTTATTACTCTATAACTAGTTTATATAGTTAGAATTAGAGGACGTCAGTCGGTTTCATGAGAATGAACTTTCTCCAATGTTTTCACATGAACGATGATTTGTAACCATGCGTATTGTTGAGTTTAATTGTTCTATATATATATATATATATATATATATCCTTTTTATGAGAAGATACATATACATATATATATGTATGTATATGTACGTATGAATCGTAAACAAGCTAAAATTGCCACTTATCTTTGAATAGCTATTTGTTCATTGACTTGCAGGTTACTATTTCCCTGAGTGAGATTTAAAGTCTCGGAAAGAGGAGGCGCATTATTGGACCAATTATGGATAATCTGCCTTCAAGAATTATATATGCATGCGTACGTGTGTATTATTTGTATGGTTATTGTCTGTCTCTGTTTCAACTTAATTATTCTGTACAAGTGCAGTGGAGGAAATTCCAGTTAATTAATTTGTTCTGCTAAATTATGTTGGTTTCTATAATCTTAATAATAAAATAACAGTAATAAATCCGGTCAAATATTGATGTACTACATGATTTGACTTTTTTTTTTATATTTTAATGTGCATGAATTTTTTATCAATAATTTATCTAAAAATTTAATTTTTAATATAATATAATGATGTTGTCTAATTCACGTAATTGAGTATAATTAGTAGAATAATATTTATTGTCGTTGAATCTCCTTTTTATAGCAAGTTATTTGTAAATTATTTAAATTTTATGTATAAGTAGGAGAAGTTTAGGCTATCGTATTTTATTTAGATTGTATGTAATATAAGAAAAATGTCTAAAGAGAACAAATAAAGAATTTTTTGTATAAATATTTTATTTTTGTTATAAATAATGAAATTAACTTAAAAAAAAAAGAATCAGAATATAAGCTGATGATTACATGAGGTTAATTAAGTAGGAAAAGTAGGCGAAGTAGAGATAGAAATTTGAAACAACTGATAAAAAATTTCTGTATAAA
The DNA here is from genome assembly GCA_037074615.1 of Leucaena leucocephala. Taxonomy (NCBI): domain Eukaryota; kingdom Viridiplantae; phylum Streptophyta; class Magnoliopsida; order Fabales; family Fabaceae; genus Leucaena; species Leucaena leucocephala. The sequence continues at coordinate 16,752,434 of CM073549.1, read as the reverse complement.
AGTTTTATTAATTAGAAAGATCGAGTGTGGATATTTTTTATATACAAATATTTTAGAGTATTTATTTTTCATATATAAGAAAATATCTATATTTTTTGGGGGAACAGTTCAATTACGTTTGTATATACAAAAAATATAGATATTTTTTGTATATAAAAAAATATCTATATTTTTTGTTCTTATCTCTTTCGTATTATCAAACGGCCCTTAAATTCTTACGTAATTCAACTGTTCCCCCAAAAGGTAAACTACAGTCCCTTTATATCGTGATGTCGCTATCGCACAGGTACAACTGCCGGGCGCTGGCCACCCCGATTTGGACCGACGTGTAGCCATCCATACCTTTGCATATTTTCAACATTAAAATTCATGAACATTTATTTACATTATATTCCACACAAACTTGTAACTTTTTTTTTTTTTTTTACCTCACGCTTTTTCTTAAAAGTTTATAAGTTTATAATATTTTTATTTGTTATTAGAGTTAACTGGTAGGCGGTAGCAGTAACGAGGGAATGGTATTGTTTCTTAATTAATAATATTCAATTTTTTCCGTTAAATTCTATTTTTCATACTTGATTATGGAATGGAGCTATAAGTAAAGTTAGTAAAACGGGTTTAACCCATTTTCCTAAAAACCAGGCCAAAAATGTCACGGGCCAGCCCGTCAGCCCGTTTTTTTTTAATTTTTAATATTATTATTTATTTTACTCAAATATTATTTTGAATATATCTATTATTGAATACTAGTAAATATAATTACTTATTTATTAATATATGTTTATATATTATAATTGATTAATATTATGTTAATGTTTATTTAGATTTATAGTTATAAAATTTGAGATTTTTTTATAAAAAATATGAATTTTTAAGAGTATAACATTAACAATTTTTTGATTATGTTAATATAATATTAAAATTTTTTTATTAGTATTTTAAAAATTTAAAAATATTTAAAAAAGAAAGTGTCAGTCCGCCACTAGAAGGGGGCGGGCTCAGGCTGACGTTTTGCGAACTCATTTTATAGCCCGCCCCTTTAGCCTACGGGTTAAAGCGGACTGGTTTTTTTTAGTGGAGCAACCGCTTTTAGTGGAGCAACCGCTTTACTAACTCTAGCTATAAGTATCTATCCATGATAAATTATTTTTGTATATTTAATATAAATAAATATATATTAAAAAATTAAACACACAATGTGGGTCCCAGTTAAAGGGCCACCTAATTGAAGTAAGAATTGATGCTGTCTTGAAAAAAGAAATATAATATTCATTCATGTGTACGTGAATGGGCAGAAGGGAATTTAATCAAGAAAAAGAAGGTGAAGATAAGGAAAGAAAGAGATCCAAGAAAAAAATTTGAGAATTACAAGTCTCTGTATGTATCTCCAGGTTTCCTCAAATAAACCTTTCCGTTTTTAATTTTTATTTGATTTCATTCATCATCGCTTTTCAGATTCTTCTGTCTTCTTCTTCTTCTCCTCAACAAAAACCTTACATACCTTCTCTCTCATTGATTTTCTGTGATTTCTTTGATCTGCTCTATTTTAATCGTTTTCTTGAGCATTTATGTGAAGAATATATATGCCCAGGTTTTTTCTTTTCAAATGGATTTCTCTAATTCTGATTTCAGTTTGAAGGAGCTAGCTAGGGATTGATTGAAGAAATGACGAGAAGGAAGATAGCGATAAAGAAGATCGAGAACGTAGCAGCGAGGCATGTGGCTTTCTCAAAGAGAAGGAAAGGTCTATTCAAGAAGGCCAAGGAGCTCTCTACTCTCTGTGATGCTGAGATTGCACTCTTAGTCTTTTCTGCTTCTGGCAAACTCTTTGATTATGCTAGTACAAGGTATCTCTCATCTCTCTCTCTCTCTCTATATATATATATATCATTACTCTAAAGTGAAACTGGGTTTTATACTTATGATCAAGACTAACCTCCTAACTAACTTCTATATTAAAATCAGACGAGTGCATTCAAGTTGCATATATATGTATACTTTTATTTAACTGTATGCAAGAGGAAAAGCTGAACTATATATGCTGAAAAAAGGTTGTGATGTTAATTTCGTGCTTTCTCCTACATGTGTGTGAATATTCATGTCCTCCGTTGTTGTCTCTAAAATGCACAACTTAACCTAGAGCCTGGTTTGCTGAATTCATTTTAACATGTTATTGGTTGTTTGGAAATATATTCCAACACTATTCTATAAGAACTTTATATGTATTATATGTATATATATAGCTACTAACTACTACGCTCGGAATTATTTAAAGGAGTACATAACTTCTGAATATCTAAACTAGATGGCACTGCATAAATTCTTTTAGCTGATTAATTATATCAGATCACAACATTAATCTCAAAGAGGATTCAAGGCCAAATCAAAGGTCCGGTCCTAAATAGAGGGGTTAGATAACTAATTTATAGATATTAAGAAGTTTCAGATTTTATTAAAAAAAATTGGTGCAAGGCTATAAAATTACATTAATTCCTAAATAGAAAAGGAAATTACATTGAACAGGAAACTCCCAATCAAACATAATCAAACTAATAATTTAATGATAAAGTGGAAGGTTTTCTAACAAGGTCCCTTGTGGTATGTGAACTCAGAATAAAGTTTAACAGGAGTTGTCTCAATTGGTTATACTATAAGAAATACGAGCTCTAGAAATTCAATCAGAGGTATATATAACCTGAGTGTGTTGTGTGTGTGTTTGAGGGGAAGAGAGAGAGAGAGAGATGCCATGTTATGTAATTGTAGAAAGAGAAGGGAAATCGAGAAGAATAGAAGGAGAATAGAAGAGAAATTAGAATTATACTGAATACTCAAGTGTTCACATCATAATCAAAATATATCTTCATAAGACTGATGATCACCCTTATTTATAAGTGATAGGTAGTCCTAATTAAATATCTAATACTAAGATATCATAATATCTAATCATGATATATATTATAATATCTAATTCTAATATATCATAATATATATTATGATATATAATCATAATATCGCAGAATATCTAATACTAATTCTAATAAAATAATAAAACTACTTAAATTGTTTATTTATATTTTACTTATCAATACTCCCTCCCAAAAGACCCTTGTCCCCAAGGATTAAGTACCAAGAACGATACTAAACTAGAGCCAAGAAACATATTTATCAATTCTCCTTTGAACCAAATCTGGACTAGGAGATTTGAGGTCGCTAGTGTTATCGGGGCCAAACTTGAAGACATGTCACAGTGCACTTTTAAACCCTTCACAAAAGTTGAAACTTAATGATCCATCAGCTCTAAACTTTGGTTTCATCACTTCCCTTTTGCACGTTATGTAAGAAGGTTCTTGTAAACCATCAGTTGTGGTCTGAATATTGATCTCCTTTGAACGTGCTAAACTTCTTGCATCTTGGAGAATGATAGGCTAAATTTTTAACCCTTCCTGAACTATTATCTACACCGCATTAGAATTTTGAGTCTAGTTAGAGTTCTTGGGACTTTCTTGCATATCTTTTTGCTCATCAATGGGTGCTAAAAGGGAAGACTCATCTTCTTGAACTGCCGGGCACTCTTCTTGATCACCAGAAATATCCTTTTCTTTTTACAATATTTTTCGTGACTCTGCCACATCTTTCTTTACCGATTGAGTTTTCTGCAAACGGACGCTCATCCTGTCAAGATTCCTTACCATATTCTAAAGACTTCGCTCTATATCCATGCTCATCCTGTCAAGATTCCTCACCATAGTCTGAAGACACTGTTCTATATCCATGCTCATTTTGTTATTGATTCTTGTGAGTAGCTGAGGAACGACCACTCTGATACCACTGTTATGTAATTGTAGAAAGAAAAGGGAAATCGAGAAGAATAGAAGGAGAATAGAAGAGAAACTGGAATTATACTGAATACTCAAGTGTTCACATCATAATCAAAATATATCTTCATAAGACTGATGATCACCCTTATTTATAAGTGATGGGTAATCATAATCTTAATTAAATATCTAATACTAATATATCATAATATCTAATTATGATATATATTATAATATCTAATCCTAATATATCATAATATATATATTATGATATATAATCCTAATATTACATAATATCTAATACTAATTCTAATAAAATAATAAAACTACTTAAATTGTTTATTTATATTTTACATATTATGCCATTATATGAAGTAGCTCAGATCAAACATAATCAAATTAATATCTACAAGCCCTAAGAAGTAGCTCAAATTGTCAAAAATTTTAGTAAGGAAATGTTTAATCTTTTGAATCCTCATCATATAATCACATGGAATAATAATAATCATATCTTGACATATAAGAGTAATAGAACGTTTCTATAATTAGCTATGCAAACTCAATAGGACTAAAGGAGACTCCAAAGATCATTGATGGTAGAACTAAATTTAGCAAAGCAACCTCAAAAAACTTACTTAAGACCATAAAGAGTACAATAGAGACCACATATGTTATTTGTATAAATTCTCTATATTGATTGTACATATTAAGGGAATTTTTTATCAAGAGAGTAGTTTCTAATACAAATGATTAAAATGAATATTTTAAGAAAACTAATACATTTTTTTTTTTACAAATTAACAATAAATTTAACTACTTTTCTTAGTCTCTACAAATTACTTGTGTAGTTCCTACATTTAGAACCGAATGAGTATAGGTAATACAATCAACAAGAACAAGAGTCTCCCTATAGTCAATGCCGTATTCATGATTAAAGCCTTCAGCCACAAAGCAAGCCTCAATATCATTTCTACAGATCCATCAGAGTGAGTTTTGATTTTCTTAATCCATATGCATGCAACCACTGCTTTATCATTTAGAAGGTCAACTAGTTCCAAGCTTAAGTTTTCTCCAACAGCTATAATTTTTATCTTGCACTGCTTGCTACCAACAGGAGTTAATAGAAACTTCTTTGTAAGACTAACAAGGTTCATGCTAATGAAGCACAGATTGAAAAATAATCATGAAGGTGTTAACGAAAAGTTCTAACATGGGTTGGTCAAGTAGAGGGAGAAGGCGTGTCAGGTTTAGCATTGAGAAGAGAGGACAAATAGTAGGAGGAATGCAATAAGGCATGCTAAAGATCATTCTATGCGCAAAATCTCGATTTGGATTAGTTAATTGTTTAGATATATAATAATAGGATAAAAAAAAAATGGATATCAGGTGGTGCAAAGAGTTATAGAAAAGGAGAGAGAGATACTCATGCGATGAGATAAAGAACCCCAATAATAATTACCTTTGCTTAGTGCCACATCTTAAGAAACAACATATACACTAGCAAGAGCTTATAACTTGGTATACTCATGGGTTTAAAGGAGGACAAAGCAATTGCACACATGTTATAGTAAAGAGGAGTCTATGAAGACATTCAAAGGGAGAGAAATTCCCAATTAAAGAAAATGGAACCTAGTTGATAACATAATATTTGTTTCAGTCTAGAAACCTCGAGCAGAAAAACTTGATGCACACCCCAAAATTCGGGCATCACAAGTGTAACGGGCCATACAAGTCTATAGTGGTGACTCAAGATCGTTGCCACAGAGAATCAATTGAATTGGTGATTAGGCACTAAATTTCCCACTTTCGTCATTTAAGTTGAACTACAAGTAAAAGTAAGAGTAATCAATGCAAAGTAAAATTAAAATGGAATGTTAAGGTTCTTATTCCAATAACCATAATTGTCAAGGCAACCTAGTAGAGCGGTTGATTCCCCTTTTACTTCATAAAGCATGTAGTTATATTGAGTATTATTTTGTTAATCTAGAGTCTTAGTGGACAAAAGTGATTACTCAAGAGGCAATACAATATAATTCAATACCAATCTGTAAGGATTATTATATGGTTTCATTAGATATATGTCCATCCTAATGGAAAATTAAAAAAATTAATCCCACATTACCCAATTTATTGGTCCAATTATGATTTTCTTTTGTTAAAGCAAACCCTAATCCCCCTTCTTCTCCTTTGGGCTTGAAATTTTCTGCTTAAGCCTACATGTTGAGCCGCCCTATATTCATTATAATCAAATTAAAGCAATATAACATTCCAAAAAAAAAAATTAATTTCCCTTACATGCAATTTTCAACCAAATATGTTCCAATTTTTTCTAAAACCATGCTTTAAGAGTCCCAAATTAAAGGAATATAATCTTCAATGAAAACCTACTTAAAATATTAGGAGTCAACAACAAGAGGAGGAAATGAGAAGAGCACAAATAAAATCAATGATGTGATTGTGCTTTCTTTCATTTAGCATGACCATTTTATTGATTGTATAAGAGCACGAGTATTGAGAAAAAGTACTATGCTCATAGAAAACAGTGAGTATTTTAAGTTATAATATCCCATAGAATTATCATAATGAAAAACGTTTATACTTCATGTGGAGAAGTTAGTACAAATCACAGTGACAAATCTATTTAATATGAATCTGAGACCATTTATACTAACTTTTATCATTTATCAAAATAATCATAAATAAATATAAAAAAGTAGATGACCCGCCCTTATATGGAATAGAAGATATTACAAAGAATCAGGTTATTGACTCAAAAAACAAAGTCCTTCTATCAAAAGTAAATAAGGTTGTTTAACAGTTCGACAAAAAATATAATGTAGATATTTAGTAGAAACGTTGTCTAAGGAACCATTTAAAATTATAAGGTATCATTTATAAATGAGCAAGATGACAATGCCACAACTCAAGAAAAGAGAAAGTGGAAGTAACACAAAATCAAATAAGAAATCTTCCCAAATTCAATAATCTGTCTTGTTTGAGGACCCTGAATATAATACAATAACCATGAGCAAAGTAGGTTAGCTCATAACTAAAGTTACACAATTGACCAACAAATATCAGATTGAATTTTTAAGGATGGAACAAAATAAGTGTTTCCCTACCTCGTCAATAAAACCATCCATTGAATCTTACAAATTTTAAGTTATCGCGTGATTAAATACTGAAGTTTTACACTCAACCTAACTCTCTCCAATATACATCAACATGAACACAACAATCTCTTTAGTGGCCAAACAACAAATAGTACTAAGCATGGAGTAAATTTAGCATAATCATATCATTAATCAAATATAAAGGAGAAATAAGAATTTAATCTATACAAGGGGTCAAAATCCTAATTAAAATCGAGAGTTTAGCCACTCATGTTAAAAAATAATTCCCCAATATAAATCAAGATCCATAACAAACCAAGATAGTAGGAAGAAATGGGAAGAAGGAACCAAGAAATAAGCTCAAATCTCCCAAAGCTTTAAACTCTAATTACTTTCAATCTTCACCCAAAAGCCAAGCCATGGCAGCAATAGAGCTACTAAAAGCTCCAAAGAAGACTAGAATGATTGCAAATATCAAAGATAGGAGAATATATAAGGATTTTATTTTTAATTCTAAAAATTTATTTTCTTCGCCTGAAGTTGTTTGAGATAATCTTCTTCTAAAAATCCATTTGAAATTCAAGTTAGCAAAAATAACTAGAAATCATATATATAATTAATTTTTTTTCTTAAGTTGACCGTTCAAGTGGTTAAACTAATTAACTGTACCAGCTTAAAGAAGGACATTGACATTCAGCTTAGTAAAAGATTCCAAACTCAGATAGTGATAATATATGCAAATATAATGTACCTTCAAAATATTATATATGTTAAGGTACATAAATATATTAATAATAACACAAGAAAATATGAACCAATGGGTAACATTTTTTTGCTGTTTGAAGCATGAGGCAGATGATTGAAAGAAGAAACTTGTACTCAGATCTGAACCTTGACAAATCACAACAGCCATCTCTTGAACTGCAGGTATATATAATTCTCTTCTATATTCTCCCCCTTGATCTCTGAATGTTTCCGTTCATCTTCCTTTTGTAAGACTAGATCATTTATTAAAATTAATGCAGATTTGTTGTCAACCTAAAATGACAGCTTATAGGCTTCAGTTGGAGGCTTTGTAATGCATTCTCTTACAAAGGGAAATCATGTATCTGTATGCCCACTCCTTTCTTGAAAGACTGGATTCTTAATTTGCCAGTCCTAGTGCTGATTTGTTGTCAACATATTCCCTATTGTTTCTTCTAGTTAGCAATAAGGAAAATACATATAAGTGGGCTCGACGCTACATTTTAGCGAAAACCTTAAAGTGTCCTTTGTTTTATATTACACTTCTTCAGGTCATCTCTATCCGATGTGGGACTTCTTTATTCTCTCACATCAAGTCAAGTCCATTCATACTTGACATCCTAACACCTTTAATTATCAATCTTCCCTTGGATTTTTCAACTTGTCCTTTTTCATTACAATTTCCTTATGACCTTTAGGAAGTTTTACCAACTCCCATGTGTCATTTTTTTCCTTTTGTATTGCCTTAATCTCCTCGTTCATGGCTTATAACCATCTTTTGTCTTTGCTGCTGCTTGAAGCAAATAGAGAAGAGGTTATATTGATCATTTAAATTGTAAATGACGTTATAAATTTCTTCTAGATTTCTGTAATGTGGGACTTCTTCACCTAGAACTCAAACTTGATGAAGATCATGAACTTCAATGAGGAGGAGTTGATGGTGGACTAGTGATTTCACCAGGTAGTTGATTATCTTTTTTCTCTGAAGATGGGAGACAACTCATAGTCTTTATTTCCCTTAGCAGCCCAATCCCATGAAGCTTCCTCATCCAACTCAACAATCTCTGATTAACAATGATCTGTCCACTGATTGAATTACAGAGCTTATAACCTTTTGACACCGTACAAAGCCAATGAGGACTAGTTTCTTTGTTGAATCCTATTATCTTCACAGAAGCTGTTGAATCCTTTGGATGTGAACTCTCCTCTCTTCTATCAGATCTCATGGCCTAGTTAATTCATAGCCACTCTTCTTTTCTAAACAACCTTGAGCTTCTTGAACATGGTTTTACAGCTAAAATCATCAAATTAAGAGTAAAAAGTTACCTGTTTTTGCCATGATAATTTAGATGTATCAAATTCTGTGTTAACAAGCTATAGTGGTTTCTACACTTGATGCAGCATCTTTGGAAAGCTTTTATTATCTCCTTTCTTGAGAGAAAATTCAAGTCACCAAACTTTATATTTCTCTTACCAACATAATTATGCCGTGCTGTTTTAGTTGGATGAAAGGAGAGATGTTTCTTTTAGCTTGAGTACAAAACAGTAATTAATTATTTCTTTCTAAAATTATTATTACTCAAGAGTAATTATCTTTGATAATTTTTCTTAGGACCCGAGAAATTTTCTTTTTCTTTTTCTGTTATTTTATTCTTTTTCTTCCACTCTAGTTTATGTACCAAATAGGCATTTCAATTGTTTGTTTACTGTATTTCTGCTTGGTGTAAAACTAATAGGTTAGGATGTTCAGAATTATGCCTTTTCACATTATCATAGAATTTGGAAACCTGATAGAGTAATCATACAACACAATTCTACCCCATACGAAATTGCATATAGACTTCAGGAAACTTTGAGATATAAAAGAAACCATAGCAGCTTTTATTTTATTATTATTTGTTTGGTAACTGGGCAGGTAGAAGGTGATTATTTTAAGCTGGACAAGGAGCTAAAAGAGAAGGCTCGTGAAATAAGGTATTGTTATTATATGGCGCTAGATATTTTATAAGGCATGCTACAACGTGTTTATTTATTATTTGATCATTTAGTTTCTAATAACAGGCAGCTCAATGGAGAAGAACTACAAGGATTGACCTTAAGAGATCTAAGGAAACTAGAAAATTTACTTAACACAAGTTTGAATCGCATTTCAAGAGCAAAGGTTTGTCTTTCTATTTAGCCAGCACTTTCTTTTTTCTTTTAAATTCAAGGAAAAATCGGTAAAAATCCTTGTTTGAAAATTTATTAGCTAGAAAGGATTTGAGTTCGAGTACTGGTATTATTTGTGTATTAATTTTTTAAAGTATTAGTATTACTAATCAATAAAATTTCTAAACAGAAACTTTTTATCAATTTTCCCTTTATAATCAAACCACTAGTATCTAGAAGTTATATTAGATTCCAACAAATTCGAGTCAAATGAGGTAGGACTATAAGGAGAGTAAAGCTCTTCAAACAAGTTTTTAAACAGTTGCATACACAATTTAAAATCAAGTACTATTGATTAAGTTAGTACGGCCAATTTCCAGTTGAGTTATGTGTTCACTGGTTTTGTGAGCCATTTGTTTTATTGGTTTAGTAGTTTAGCCTATCAACATTCAGTATATTGTATAAAAGTAGAAGGGATTAATAATGTTACCATACTACCAAAAAAACATACTACTCAGGTCTTTAATATATGATTTAATTGAGGAGTTGATTTTGATTCTAAATATAAGAAATATTTCTTATATTTATCAACTTTTTTTTTTAAATTACCCTTATTGATACTTTAACAATAATCAAGTAAGAGAGGGAGGGAGAGATTTAAGGAAAATGATTAAGGGGTTTTAGAAAAAAATGTCATATTAATTAACTTAACTAACCTTCTTAATCTAATCCAATTCGTTAAATAGGTCCTATATTAAGGACAAGAGGAGTATAATTCCTTTACTATTTTGAGATTTTCACTGAATCATGCGTGTGACACAGGTAATACGCTAGATTTTATTTATATTTACAACAGATAGAAATTTATGTCTTTCAGGATGAAGCACATCAGCAAGAGATCAGTATTCTCAAGAGCAAGGTTAATGTTAAGTTCATTATTTATCAAAAGCACATTCTATGCATTCAATCTTTCCCTCTTAATTATAATTTTTCTCAAAACTATCATTATTGATTGTATATATTAAAGAGAGTTTTTATCAATGGAGATAATGATTAAAATGGGTATTTCAAGGAAACCAACACGCATTTGTTACAAATAACTAACTTAACTAATTTCTTTAATATTTATAAATTAGTTATCTAGCTTCTACATTTATGGCTAGAGGAGTATATAGGTTTAAATGTATATATGTATCTCCATTTGTTTAAATAATTTGTTGGATATGTCAATGAAGGATGCCAAACTCATGGAGGAAAACCAGAGACTAAACCAGGTTTTCAGATTCTTATCATTAATATTCTCTTATTATTAATTAATGTCTTATTGTGTCTTCATAATCAATGAAGCCAAACTCATTTTCTGTGTTCAAACTTAATAATATGCCAATCCAGGAAATCAAACTAATGGAAGAAAACCAGAGATTGCAACAGGTAAGAATTAAAAGGTTTTCAGATTCTTGTCTTACTCTTGTTTCTCAGTTTATGGGAATTTTACGGAACTGTGAAATTAATCAAACTGTGTCAAAATAGGTTCAAAGGCTTGAGCATGACCAATGCCAGACATTGGACACCTCTCTCAGAATGAGGTTAGCATCATGAGTTTCAGAATTTATTTATTTATTTTTGGTGAAATACACTCATATTTTTAGTCAATCCTCATGATTGAATCAATTTGAACAGTTTAAATTAGCTTTTATTAAAAATAAAAATTTATTTTAAATAAATTTGTACTGTTTAAAGTAATCGAACGATTAATATAATTTGATTGCCAATTAAGTAAATTAGCTTTTATTCAAAATGTTTGCTATCTCTAACTAGATAGTTTGCCAAAAGATTATGGGCCCTTTCGTTTAGCTTATGAAAAAGAGTTTATGAAGAATAGATTATGAAAAATAATTTTTAGAAGAAAAATAATTATGAAAAAATAAGTATTTGTATAGTTATAATCAAAATGACTTCTTTTATAGGTAAATTATTAGAAAGAGCATAGGGTAAAATAATAGAGAAAAAAGATAAAAACAAAATGGTCATTACACAATCCAAAAACTCTTTTCACCACTCAGAAGCTAGTCCCACGAGTTGATATGAAACTATAATTTAGTTTAGAAGCCTTTATAGACATTTAATGGCTGTTTGTTTAAATTTTAGCTCAAACCACACTTTTGAAATCATGGTTTCAAAAGAAACCAAATAAGCACTATCTCTTTTACACTCAATCTCTTTCCCACACCCGCGGAGAGTTAAAATTCCTTTATTATACAATCAAGTTAAAGAATAAAAAATTCATTGAAATTATCATGCTAGATATGATACATTTTCATGAAGAGTTATTTATTTTCATTGACTTCCTTCCAGGTTACTCTTTCTCTGAAACAAATTAAAGTTTCTGGCTGATGAGGAGCAGTGCTAGATTATGAATAATTTGTCCAAATAATATATATATATAGGCGCATGTATGTGAAATAAATTTGAAGTGCATTGTACTATGGAATTAGTACAGAAGCAGAAGCTTCTGTGCATAACTAGGTTGTACGATCATCTTTTGCTTTTAAAATGAAATGCTTTTTCGTGGATTGCAAATTTTCAGGAACTATAATTAACCAGTGGGCAAACTAAATAATTAATTAGCACCTGTTCTAAGTTTTTAGTTGAATTCTTTCTAATAAGTTGGATGCTACAATGCCAAAAGTATTTACATAATACTCTTTGGTCTAATGGATGGCGAAGAAAGATAGGGTTAACGAAGAGAAGTGAGCGATTTTATGAAGAGAATGGGAGAGGAAGAAAGATTAAGCACCGGTTTGATTTCCTGTTTTGTTTAAAAATACTACTTAAAAAATGTGTGTTTGATAATGTATTCTAAAAAATCAGTTAAAATTTGTTTGATGTTTTATTGCCTTTTGTTATGCAAAATAAGAGAAGAGACCAAGAACATCTTATTTTCATTTATGACAACGTTGCAAATAGAACGAATTATTCTTTCATCCTTCGTTTCCCCATTTTAATTATGTTTTTTAAAATAGTGATTCAAACATATTTTAACTTTCTGTTTCTAAAATTTGATCTAAAAGTGTTAAAGGTATATCATGGCAATTTCATGCTTCAAAATATTTGCGAGTTTAATAAAAGAACCGTTAGAATATGTAAATTTCAATACTGTTCAACAACGCGAATTTAACTTCTATTTTACTCATATTTCTACTTGGTTTTAAGCATCAAATGACCTTACTTTCATTACATTAAGGACCAGTGAGGAAAACCTCTAATCAGAGAAAGTTTCCAAATGACAACATAGATTTGAGAGAAAAAGAAAAACACAAATTGAAAATTTGCCTATATATTCTCCACAAGCACACCCTCTATCACTGAGCAGATGGAGTGAGTGAACTTCACCCGCCATCCCCATCTCCATCTCCATCTGTCTATCTTTCTCCTTGTTGCATTGTAGCACCGCGTGGCGCTTGTGTAGCAGAGACATACATGATGCACAACTTAATTCCCTACAAAAATAGCAATTACAAGACTATTTTAAGGTAAATCATTTGGAGTGAACAAAACTGTTTATCCTCTCAACCTCAACCGGGATGACTCCGCTTTGTCCAAGAAAACCATATCGATCAAACTTCGTTTTTCTTCCTGCGTTTATGTCCATCCCCTTTGTGTGGTCTTTTAGACACCTAGGTCCAAATTTCATCAAAATCTGTCAACAACCATGAAAGCAACATTTCTTTTTCCTCCCTCACATTTGGTCCACACAGAACAAAATAAAATTAAAAATAAAAAAAATAGATGGATAGAGTTGCAAAATAAGCAAAATTATACACAATATCCTTGAACTTTTATGTTATGTATAAATAACCTCCTTAAGCTTTGAAACTTTACAATGAATCCTCCTGAACTCTTACATTTATGCTGATAACTCCCTTACTAGTAGTTTTCTTCATTAATTATCTACATATATTAAAGTTTAGGCTTATATACATATAAGTCAAAGCATGAGGGGGTTACATACATACAAAAATATAATTTAAGGGGGTATATAATTGATGGTTAGGGTTTATCCATATAGAGCTGAAAGTTTACGTGGGTTCTATGTTGGATTTTAAAGGTTAAAAGGGCAATTTGTACATGGTTCAAAGTTCAAGGGAGTGTGTAATTTGGCCTAAAAAATAATGACTTTCTAGCTGCAAAATTCAAATCCCTTCATAGCTACCAAACAGGGTTGATTGTTCAAGAAGAAATTAAACTCTGATCACAAAAAAGAAATGTGAAATAATAACTAACTACCTTGGATATAGCCTTGAGAGGGTCTCCACCTTTTCTGGACTTTTTCCTTTTCGATCCTCGTGAGCGATTATTATTTCCCATTGCATCCCTTGCAAGCTTGACCATTTCCCTTGCCTCTTTGGTTGTTTTATCTACTAAATAGTCCGGCACATCACGTAGGTGTGCTGGAGGGGCATTTTTGCTCAAAACTTTGTCATGCTTCAATAGATCTGCACAAATGCATTGTCAACATTTCAAGACTTCTCAAAGCATTAAACAATCAAACACTTCAATCAACTAATAATTGCAGTACCTAGGTCCCTCGGATTAGATTCAAAGTGTGCCTTCAACCTACAGGGTAAACCATGGGAAAAGTGCATGAATAGATTAGGAAGGGAACAAAGGTAGAGATGAGAGATACATTTCTCAAGCATGCAAAATCTTATTAGTTCAGAACTCACTTTTCAGAGTTTAGAATTTCATTCCTCAAATCCTTGGCTCGTGATTCACGAACCGCTATTTTTGTAATGCTCTTTGCAACATCCTGCGGAAGAAATCCACACGTTATTATTGTTCACTACCTAAAGCAGGCATTTAGCCCCAATATACTTCAAAATTATGGTCAACATGTAACAAAGGCAGATGAATTCATATTTCAAAACTAAAATTTGTGAGCCTGTTGGTGACAAACTATTAAAGCACCCTAGAATAGGTCCTATGCATTCACATAGAATTCAGTATAAGCCACACTGCTCGTGAAATATACAGCTCTCTATATTTTTTAAAATTGATAACGTGTGAGATAAAATACTGCACAAATTGTTAAAGTAGAAGTATCTCAATCAAAGCGTGATACTAAAAGAAGGAATATTCTCAGATTTTATACCACGAAAAAATGTCATAAAAAGTTACGACAAACTTTCTGCAAGGACAAAGGTAGATGATAATTCACCTCAGCCCGATACCGTAAAGATTCCACAGCATTCTTGGTGAGCAATGGAAATTCAGCAATTGTGTTTGAACCATTGTTTTCATCATCCCCAACAAAAGATCTTATTTCATCTAAAGTTTCCATCTCATCAGTAGAAACCTGTAAAGACATGAATGAAAAATTAGATTGACAAGACAGTCATGAACCCTTTTATCACAAGTATAGTCTAAACCATGACCCAGCATTTCGCAGGTCAAAATTACATTAGACCTCCCAAGCATTGATTGACCAAAACAGAGACTACAAAGCCAAATCTAAGACTAAATCTAAAATTCTCTCACATGTAAAAAGATTTTGCTCATCTGAAACTCACCAAAGATACAGAAGAACCAGAATTGTATGCTCTTCCGGTACGTCCTATTCGATGGACATATCCTGCAACACTTGGAGGCATTTCAAAGTTTATAACCTGTTAATAAACAACAATAAGCATTAACTTTCCCAAAATTAAGTAATAAACAATGGAAGTGTTTCAATATGTGAATACCAAACACTGACACACACAAACACGAGAGAGATAACTTGCATACCGTGTATACATTTTTAAAGTCGATTCCCCTCACAACTCCAAATTCAGAATCTAATTTTTGCTTGACATGTTTTTTGGACCGCCGCAACTCTCCATTATTTTCTTTCGTTGCTTCATACTTCTCCTTTGTGGGGCTGTCATCAGTTGCAATAAGATAATCAAAGAGGCCAGCATTGAATTCCTGTATAAAGCCAGATTTATCAACAAAAACAAAAAAGTAAGACCATACAGAACCATAAACACTAATGATGTAACCCACTATAGAACAATGGCAGAGTGTTTTAACTATTTTAAACAAGAACAAGAATAATAACAGCCATTGTACAAAGGGGGAAAAGAATGCGATCATAAAATCTAATTACAAACCTCAAGAATATGGAGGCGGGAATTCTGTGGCAACTCAGCATTTAAAACAGCAGACTTGATTCCAAACTAAAAAGAAGAAGAATGGAAAAAATAAGAGAAGAAGGAACACAAAAACGAATCATACAATAACCCCACAACAGTGAGCAGGAATTTAAAAGGCAGTAGCAGTAATGTAAAGAAAACTTTGAGTATAATTGTGGAAATTTGAAGGATTGAAAGTAGAGGAAAATAAAGCCTCAAAATATTATTAATCCTTGAATGAATGAGAATACAAATAGGCCTTTATATAGGCAAAAATATAAACTAATAAGATAAACCTATAATCTATCATAATCCTAATATCTCAGATTTATTCTTCTAAGATATGATAATTTAATATTCAAATCTAATCCTAAATAATATCCAAACTTAATTTTAGATAATTAATTAAATAACTAACAAAATATAATATTAACTAATTAATAATTAATTCTAAACTAGTGCATCTCAACACTCCCCTCAAGCTGGATCTACAGCTTGAATATTTGTGTTTCTCAACACTTCCCCTCAAGCTGGAATGCTGCTTGGATGTGAGTAGCATCATTATATAAGAACCAGAACTTTAAATCCTTAAACCAGTAGTGATCACTGAACTCAGTTGATTGGACCTTGAATCTGGATCTTAAGACAAAGTTGTGAATTTGATGAAGAACATCATTGTTGGATGCATAGCAAGAACATTTGTAAGAGAGGAGCTTGATGAAGAATCATATGTATTATTTAAGAGCAACATGCTCATACAATCATGGTAACCCATTTAGGTTTACACACAAATCTAACCTCACTTGAGGAAGATGAACTAATCCCATAACCTATGAGATTTTGTGAGAAGAGACCCAAGTTATCCTCTTCCATCATAGAGCAACCTGCTCATATAATAATGGTAACCCACTTGAAGGCGTGCCTTCTCTTCAGGTTTAAACTTTCCAGCTTTGATATCATGTGAAAATTTGAAGGATTGAAAGTAGAGGAAAATAAAGTCTCAAAATATTATTAATTTTTGAATGAATGAGAATACAAATAAGCCTTTATATAAGCAAAAATATAAACTAATAAGATAAACCTATAATCTATCATAATCCTAATATCTCAGATTTATTCTTCTAAGATATGATAATTTAATATTCAAATCTAATCCTAGATAATATCCAAACTTAATTTTAGATAATTAATTAAATAACTAATAAAATATAATATTAACTAATTAATAATTAATTCTAAACTAGTACATCTCAACAATAATGACAAGCATCTTCTAGATACTTTCAGGATATTTTGAACACAAGACAGAAGAGAACAAGAATAATGCTTATTAGAAATTGTATTGGTTAACAGGTAATATAAAGTAAATAAAATTTACAAGGTGCATGAAAAGAAGCTGCCATACCTTTTCCAAGAACAGTTTCAATCTGAAACTCATGTCTATGGTATTGGTAAATATTAGAACTTTCTTTTGGACCAACTCTAACTTCAACAAGGCAAGGGTGTAAAGTAACTTATCACTGGCATGGCATGACATCTGAGACAAAATATTTGAATAGAATAATTAAAGGCTGTTGAAGTATGAAGAAATATTGTTTGATCCGGGTCAACAGGCATATATCAAAGAAGTGTCTAAACAAAAATTAACGGGAATAAAAGGTTTTAAGAATCAATAATGCAAAATAGAAGCTTAATTTATCATTGAAGGTGAATATTGCCATATGCAGAAACAGTAGATAATATATTCACTTAAGATTAAACAGATATGAACCTCAAAAAAAAAAAAGGCAGGGTAAAGACGCTACCTATAGCTTTCTAAGGAAGAATACCACCTTCAACCCCTCCCCAACAGAAATAAAAATAAGAGAGATTAAAAATGAATGGCCAAGGACAACTTGTACCAGATGATACAAATTCATAGTAGACAATTTTAATGCGCGCGCGCATGTGTGTGTGCCTCTGAGAGAGAGAGAGAGAGAGGGTGCACGTGTGTGTGTGAGGGAGAGTTGATCTCAGCTTTCTATTAACAAATGCAAGTCAGTCATATTTGAGAAGCAGCAAATAAGCTAGGTTTTCCTCAACATCAAGAAGACGAGAGAGCCAAATTCAATAGAAAATCTTACCCAAAACTGTTGAACGATTTTAGGGATAATCTCATCCTTCTGATTTCCTAGTTCAGGCAAAGTCAAAACAAAGGGGTTGTGCAGAATCAACTTCTTTAGTTTGTCAACATCAGCACTGCGGATGACAATACATTAAACTGAGATCAGGAAGGGTGAAGCATTAATAATTCAAAATTGCAAAGATAACAAAACAAAATGTCGTGATACAATTTAAGAGTGATTTAAAATTGCAGTCTGTGAATGTTCACAGTCAGAAACTTCCTCTACAATTTTACTCAGGTCAATTTTCATTAATAGCAAATGCATAATCTTCAAATTGTTCAAAAGAACAAAGGAAAGTAATTTTCAGGGTTTTTCTTAGTTTCATAGTTCATCATTTACTGAAACAAGATGAAAAACCAAGAACGATAGTCGAACTTAAGTCTTTGAAAAGTAACATTCCCATGACATCATAAAGCCCTTGAGCTAGACAATTGAGAAGAGCCAGAAAAAAATAACTCACCTTGATGTTGCGGACATAAGAAGACATTGGCAACTTCTGGGTACATGAGCTGAAAAGGCTTTTATATCATTTTCATAGCCGTATGACAATAGAAGATCTGCCTGAAAGCATATGAAAATAAATTATTGACCAGGCACAAAATTAAGTGAAGATAACTTGAACTTTACTACGTGGCTTCTTAAATAATACTGGTAAAATAAAATGAATAAATCAATTTGAAGAAACCCTCCTAACTGAAAAAATATAGCAAGTATCAAAACACATCTTATCATGGTAAACATCACATTATAGAAATCAATCACAGTAAACAAATAATTTAAAACAAGAAAGATGATTAATTGTCCCAAAAAGGGAAACCAAGTTAAATCAAGAATCCAAAGTAATAATAACTTATATTTGAACTCACCTCATCGAGAACTAGAGTTTCAAGGGAACCATTAAAGGATGTTGATTTAAGTATGCCAGCGGACAAGCATTTAGCAATACAAGCAGGTGTGGAAATCAAAACATCAGGTGGTCCAGTCATTGCTGTTCGCTGCAACAAATTTAGAGCAAAAAGGGAGTCATCCACTAGCCTTTACAGTAACAAAATCTTTAAGAAATTGGCACTAGCAAGTAGAAATCCATGTATCTTTTGATAGCACAATCAAATGCCAAGTAGTGACAACAAATGAAAAGAAAGGGAACCAACCAGATCAGAAGCCTTCATATTGCTTGTCAATTGCACAGGTTTCAATTGAACTCTGCATAATTCTATGAGAGATGAAACCTCTGCATATACCTGATAACATAAATGCAAATAAAAGTTGGCAACTGATCCCAAAATGGAAGAGGAGAGAAGAACAAGATGCAAGTAATCAAACTGGAAGAAGTTAATAGACCTGTTGACACAGTTCTCGAGTGGGCACAAGAATGAATGCATTGGGAGATAGCTTCTTTCTTTGAACATTATTACTAAATAATTTTTGAAGCAAGAAGGTATGCAAATGTCTTGCCAGAACCTGTCTTTGCTCGAGCAACCACATCCTTACCTTCCTGGAAATAATTAACTAAACAATTAAGAAGCTACTAACTAAAAAAATTATCAATAAAACACAGAAATTAAACCAAACAGCAGGATTTATATATTAGAAGCAGCTGTAGCGAACTTCAAAGTAAACAAAATTAAAGTAGAAGGACTCACCAATATCAGTGGAATAGCCACCTGTTGAATTGGAGTTGGTTTCTCAACTCCCCTTTTGAGTAAGCCACGAATTAGGCGTGCATCCAGTCCTAACTCTTCGAAAGTTTGGTCTTCTTTAACTTCATATTCACACAGAGGTTCTTTCAATGTATCTTCACTTGTTTTGTCCATGAGAACCAACTAAACACACAGTTCACAATTAAAACTATTAGGATTATTATGCCCAATAGGTCAATATTGTTTAATATCACCAGCTACATGCTCACTGGTAAGCTATGAGTGAATGCAAGCCAAACCAAGATTTTCTTTTTCTCACAAAAAAAAAAAAAAAACAGACTTATGTAGTATTTGCATTAGCAAAACATATTAACAATATGCCCTACGACAGAACAAGAGAGGTATGACCGTTTAAGTGTTTTCATATGCAAAAAAATGCGAAAGTGAAGCAAAATACTCGGAAAAACTCATTATAAGAGTATGCAGAAATTCTGCGGCATAACAAGGCCATTTATTTGTGGTGAATTTGAATACCCTCATAAGTGTGTATATTCATATGATATGGGAACCAACATATATCATTTAAAAAAGATAGAACTTTCAATCTCATACATCTAGTGACAAGCTTTCCTCTATTGATCAATGACTTATAAAACTGAGAAGGAGAGAGAGCATCTCTCAGATTTCAAGTCCTTAATCCTTGGCAGGTCAAGATAAAAAACCTCAGCAATTGACGCTGGGGTACTTATACCAAACTGACAGATAAAAATGAGCATTATTTAATCCGGTTTTATTGTATCCCAAGGTCAAAGTATCGTTGAAGTTCAAAATTCACCGGAGCAGAAAATACTCCTTAAGGATAGCATTCATGTTCTAAGGAAAACTTGTGACATCATCTAATCATGAAAATCAAAACTTTACCATCAAAAGACCAAAACCCAGATACCAAAAGCTGTGACAATATTCAGACAAAGCAACAGGGCACAACAAACCGTGGAAGAAGCTAAACCCCGGCAGCGAGACAGAGGAAGCAGCGTTAAAGGTCTCCTTACCATTCCAGCTAAACTACCATTCATAACAGCAGCAAATGGGAAGCATAAATATTTCAAACAAGTCATTCAGGGAGGTATTCAGCGCTAACTGAAGACAAGCTCTCTCGGTCCTTATATCTCCGTAGCTCTACATCACGGCACTACCACCGCCGATGCTCTTGCCGCCGGAGCCCCGTTCTCCAAACTCCCCTTTCGGCCACCTTAGCGTTGTTAAAAGAGAGGCGCGGTTGGTTGGGGATGCAAGTCCCTCGGCTTCAAGGCCTCAAGCTGACCAAGAAAAGATTTTAGGTAACTAAATTAATTTTCAACTTTTAAAGTTCTTTCATCTTTCTTTCTTTCCTTTTTTTTTTTTTTTTTGTATTTTTCAGAAAATTTCTAAGGAAAAAAAGATAATTCTGATAAATTAATTTTTTTATTAACTTAACGTGTTCTTATTTTTTTTATTAAAAATTAATACAAATTAATTAGATTCAAAAGTATATTTTAATTTGGTGGACAACAGTATATCAAACTTATAAATAAATCATTTTAACTGTATATTTTAATAATATTGAAACAAAAGAAAGTATTCATGTAGGTAAGATTTTTTTTTAAAAAAATATTATAACCAATGACATAATGACATAGTACTATAAAAGCTAGTTTATACAAATTAGTATTAGTAATTAGTAAATCACTGAATGCTATCATCTCCTTTTTTGGCAAAATAAAAATCAGTAAATATCATATTCTTAAACATAAATCTGTGGTAAATCATAAAAACTCAATTTTTGAACAATATTTCCTAATAAAAAAGGGATAAAATAGTTTCTAAATTTTAATATTACTTTACAGAACATAAATTCAAATAAATTGAAATTCAAGAATTTATAAATGGAGGTCAACAAATTTCATAGCTCAAAAAGAACTCATAAAGAATAAGTTACATTCTCATTAATTACATCAACTCTAACTTACTTTTATTGGAATATTGATATTATTCTGAAAGTAAATAATTAAGCATAAAAATCTTCATTCTCAATTATCATGTTATTTTAATCTTAAAAATCTTTTGAATGACAATTCAGATTAATTAGATGTAGATAGGTTATTAAAACTTGGCAAATATTTGGATATTCATGTTGACTTTGACAGAAATAAACAATAGGTTTCTAAAGAAATGTTGGATAAAACGAGCTACAAGTTTGTAAAGCCTTCCCTCTCTCACAAGCAAAAAGATATACATTCATCAAATTGGTTTGCCTTGGGCTTTTTAGAGGAATTAAGATGCTTACTACTAAATTTAACAGGGTAATTGATAGTTCATGCTGGTTGATATTAATATAGTTTAGGAGAAAAAAAAATTTTGTTATAACCTTATATCGTGGGTGAGCCTAATCCTTTTCTAAAAATTTATGTAATAAAAAAAAAGATGCTTACTTCTAGCCATTTTCACTAACCATATTATTTTTTTTATACAAAAATTTTTAAAAAGAAATTAAACTCACCCACGATTTAAGAAGAGGGCAAAGTCTCTCTTTTTTTAGCCGATACTAATATTAGGCAGGGTGAACCGTCAATTACTTTTAAGTGCAAATCTAAGAACCTATGAGTTAGAATATTTTTCTAAGCGTCGCGATTTGAACCACAATAAAGTGGTATTCCTTAAGGATTAAATACGCTCTAAATGATCGTATGTGTCACGCTTTCGTCAGCTAAACTCAGTCACTAACCATATTAATTATCACTTTTCAGCATCCAACGTTAAAGCTTTAAGCCCATTCACAACTTTGTTAACCCAGTTGCATTTTAATACTTGTATTTAGGGAAATTATGGTAAAAAAAAAAAAACCCAAGCACTAATGTTTGTTTAATTAGAAGTTAGGTTCTTCTTGTAAAGTGCTGTTCAAATCAGACATAAGCATACACTATTTCACTAAAAAAATAGTCAATAGTTATATTTACAAACATTATATAAACTCTTTTTCCCTTTTTTAGTATGAAATAAAACTATCTTTGATCCCAACATTAGACCGAAGAAGTATTCCATATAAATATAATCCATTAAATCAATCCCGTGGATCACACTCTCTAGTCTCTTGACACGAGATGACGAGCTTAATAAGGGTAAAAGATTTTTTTTACAATTAAAATATTTCATCCAAAGTCTTTTAAAATTTGATAATAATTTAGAGATTTTGTGGGGTATCTATTTAAATAATAAATTATTAATGGCCTTCATGTAATTTTTCCAACTTGAAAAGGAACGGATATATAGTTAGCGCCAGTCTCGTTACTTCCCGCGAAAGACCTGCTCCAATGCTCATTCATTCAAACAAAATGGTAAAATCGAAATCGCCCATGTCTAATCTCGCTCATTTTAAGACCTCTCCGTCTGAACAACTCTATTTCCTTCTAAATTTTCTTTCTCCAGCACATTTCGATTTCCTTGATTCCTCTGAAGTTGATTCGCCATGGATGAAGAGTATGACGTGATCGTCCTCGGTACTGGGCTCAAGGAATGCATCCTCAGTGGCCTTCTCTCAGTTGATGGCCTCAAAGTTTATTCTTTTATTCTTTCTCATTTTCGTTCTTCATTTTGAAGATTTCTTTGTTTCATGCTTGCGTTGTTGAATTTGAGTTCTTTGCTGGATTATGCATTTAATTCGTAGGAGATAGGTAACAGAATAGGAAACGATATGAAAATGGAGATGGTTGGGTAGTTTTACGGTTTTCGTAGAGACTAGATATAATGTATGTGGGGGGACTCTTGGTTAATGATAAGCACGTTCATGCAAGTCGAGATAAAATTCCTCTCACATATTTACCTCGTAATTCGTAAAATCACAATTGAATAGGTAGATTGGACTTCAAATCGGCAATCCAGTGGGGTTTTGGATTCTCGCAAATTCTTACAGAGACTCTATTGAATCACTCAGAGTGATGAGTATTTCACAATGTTAATGAGGTGTTGGGCATGTATAGTCAAAAACCATGATCATCTGTTTAAGCTACTTGCATTGATTTTTCACTTTTTATTCACCTCAACATAAAAAGGTATTTCATTTAATTTTTCAATCATCATTTTGTCAAGTTATCATATACAATTGTTTTCAACCATATTTATAAAATTATTTCTGGGAGGAATAGCTGATGTTTTCCTGATGATATTGTGTGACCCAGAAGATTATAAACCATATAATTGTGGAATTGCTATTGCAGCTTCATTTCCCTTAAGTACCCTTGCAATTGGTCTTGGTGATTCTTATGATCACCTTTATATATATTTATATTGCCTTATTCCCTTAACTCCATCCACTTGAAATAGGTATTGCATATGGACAGAAATGATTACTACGGAGGGGAGTCTACATCTCTTAATCTTACACAGGTTCCTGTCCCATGATGTTTATTCATTTAGAAGCATCGGATTCTGGTTTTTCATAAATTTTTCTTC
Source organism: Leucaena leucocephala (assembly GCA_037074615.1). Classification (NCBI taxonomy): domain Eukaryota; kingdom Viridiplantae; phylum Streptophyta; class Magnoliopsida; order Fabales; family Fabaceae; genus Leucaena; species Leucaena leucocephala. The sequence continues at coordinate 16,728,148 of CM073549.1, read as the reverse complement.
TTCTTTCTCTCTTTCCATCTTTACTTTTTTCTGTTATGTAGTTATGGAAGCGGTTTAGAGGAGATGACCAACCACCAGAGAACCTGGGCTCAAGTGGAGAGTATAATGTTGATATGATACCTAAGGTATAAATTTCCATGCTTCTAAATGATTTTTTTCTTACATTCATTCTACTATAAGATGAATACTCTTTTTATCTGTTTTCTGTAGTTCACGATGGCCAATGGACTTTTGGTTCGGGTACTAATCCACACAGATGTTACAAAATATTTGAATTTCAAAGCTGTAGATGGCAGTTTTGTGTATAATAAGGGAAAGGTCTGTATACTATTCATTATCTAACTCATTTTCTATTCGAATATGCATGATCTGTAGTATTCATATTGGAAATATTACATTTCTTCGGACCTCCTGAATTTCAGAGTAAACTCTTATGACAGAATACTTTACCTTTTAGATTTACAAAGTTCCAGCCACAGATGTTGAAGCGCTGAAATCTCCATTGATGGGATTGTTTGAGAAGCGCCGTGCTCGAAAGTTCTTCATTTACGTACAAGACTATGAAGAGAGTGATCCAAAATCTCATGAAGGGCTAGATTTGAACCAAGTTACAGCAAGGCAGCTGATTTCGTATGCATCCACTTCCCATTGTTTTCCTTCAAATTCAACCTACCCTAGTTAAAAAATTGTTTTTCTTCACTTATTTTGCCCTTTCTGCGTAAGCATGGACTTTGCACATCAAATTAGGCAATGACAAAGTTTTATCATTAAAGAACTCTCAATCAGATGAATAGTACATTTACTAGAATTGGAAATGTTCATTTCTTCATGAACTGAAAGTTTTTCTTAATTGATCATTACGGAAGAATAAAATGATACAGGATCAACCAAAGAAAGAAAATATTAAATCAATATAAACATTAGATTTACAGCTTTTACATTTTCATTTCAATGAATGTTTGGCAAATTTAACGTTACAGTAGTTGGCCGTTGTTTTGGCTCTCTTTGGTGTTGAAGGTGATAAGATTTTTTTAGTTAGAACTTATCATAATACAGTGTAATTCTTTGATTAAAGTCATGTTTAAAATTTTGAATGGTTCTTCAAAATGTAGGAAATATGGGTTGGAAGATGATACAATTGATTTTATTGGTCATGCGTTGGCACTTCATAGAGATGATAGTTACTTGGATCAGCCAGCTAAGGACTTCGTGGAAAGAATAAAGGTATAAGCTATACAAATTATCTTCCAATGTTTAGAGAACTTTAAATGATTTCTCCATTTTCTACAATTCAACATAAAAATGTTCATTAAGATATCATTCTTTATGTTTATCCTCTATTTGACTCCTAAGGGGTAAATCACAAGGTTATGTTCCATACAGTCATCTGGCATATAATGTTTTCTTTTTCTTTATTGTGATACTATTAAGAATATTGTAAGTTAACAATTATACTTTTGTTTCTTCCTTTGCACGGACATATTCTTGTGGGCCATTTTATTCCATGACTGTTGGATATACCAAATGTTATTAACTTGATTCCTCTATATTTCCTTCATGGGATCTTCTGGATTATAGCTTTCAGTTGATTCTTTTGATGTTTGTGTAGATAGAATCACTTGGTAACCTACATAAGAAAGTAATACCACTTTCAATTTTATCTAGCTTTATGCAGAGTCCCTAGCACGTTTTCAAGGAGGCTCACCTTACATATATCCACTATATGGACTGGGAGAATTGCCTCAGGTTTTCCATGTCTCTCTTTCCTCTGAAGTTATTGTACATCTGGAGCTAACATTCATCTTTTTGATGGAAAACAGGCATTTGCACGTTTAAGTGCAGTATATGGTGGAACTTACATGCTCAACAAACCAGAATGCAAGGTAAGTCCATTACATCATGCTTCAGTATTCTGGAAGATTGTTTGAATTACTAGAAGAGTAGCATCTTGATGTATTTCTACTATAAAATGCCCTGTAGGTTTATAAGTGTTTAACGATGAAAAGAAAAAAGAAAAGGATAAAGGACTTTATCTGGTTTACTTGCAAAGTGTTTTCCTCATATGTCCTAAGGAATACACTTACTGTGTCTATGGGGTAAAATTTATCTCAGCTTGGTGGATATTGCAATGTAATTAGCCCATAAGTCACAAAAGTTTTCACAGTCCATATTTTTCTGTCTCCCACTTCCTTCTATGTCATAACTTCTTCCCTCATTCTAATTTGGTTTCATGTGCTGATGGACAAAACAAGGACATCCTTGTGCTTTATTGAATACTGAAGCAAATTATATAAAGAATTTTGCTGCTTGTCTTTCTTGCTCTCTCTGATTCTCTAACACACAAATGGTGACATTCTTGTGTCCAGATATAGTTTATATCTCCTTAACCTATTTGACCTCCAAAACTTATAAAGTAAAGCAAATTTTTCATGTTTCCATCTAGAGTATTTGAATTTGATACCTTCTTTATAATAGAAAGATGATGAATTGTCTACTTGAATTCATAATGATGAATCATTATTATCAAGAAATTAAATTGAATTGTATGGGTATTTCTTCTCTATCTTTCCATTTGAAACTAATTTAAATAAGTTCATTTTGTCTTCCCCAGTTCTTATGTCCTCTGTTTTTCTTTTCTTAATATTTTTTTTTTCTGTTTCACGTTTCTCACTGTTTATTTTCTACTGAGCAGGTTGAGTTTGATGATAGTGGGAAAGCCATCGGTGTGACATCTGAAGGAGAAACAGCTAAATGCAAGAAAGTTGTGTGTGATCCATCATATCTACCTGATAAGGTATCTTGTTAGATTTCTTAAGGGTATGTAGACTATTAGCTTTTCTCATGTTTATTAAGTGATTAGAAATGCGAGTTTTCATGGTTTAAACTGGAAAGTAATATAATTGATCTCTATGTCTGATGATGAGTTTAATCTTCATCTGCCAATATTTTATTGACTAATAGGTCAAAATTATCGGAAAAGTTTCACGCGCTATATGTATTATGAGTCATCCTATTCCAGATACCCATGATTCTCACTCAGCACAGGTCATTCTGCCGCAACAACAACTTGGTCGTAAATCAGATATGTAAGGGCAAACCCAAGCCTTCATTCATTTAATAATCACAAATGATGAAAGAACAAATAATCGCCTTCTTAGGTATGAAGTAATAAAGACCTGTCTTTAACTCCAAAGAATGACAATGGTGAAGTAGTGGGATAGTGAGACTAATAAAATTAAAATGTGAATGGGGATACATTATGCTATCGATTTCTTATGAATGACAAATAATAAAAGCGAATGTGAGTAAAATAATGGACTTTTAGTGGTAAATTTCTGATTCCAACTTTTAAAGAACTGATTCTTGGTATTCATGGTAACTGCAGGTATCTTTTCTGCTGTTCTTATTCTCATAACGTTGCAGCAAAAGGAAAATATATTGCCTTTGTCTCAACAGAAGCAGAGACCGAGCAACCTGAGGTGGAATTGAAGCCTGGTATTGACCTACTCGGACCTGTAGATGAGATACTCTATGACACTTATGACAGATATGAACCTGTGAATGATGGCGAAGTCGATGGTTGCTTCATCTCTACTGTAAGTATAATCTCTTTGAATTATTTTATGTTTTTTCACTTGCTTTCTTTTACTTATAGCTTGTAAAAGGAAACTAGAATTAGGGTATCCATAGAAATGGCATTCCATGCCATTATAAATGTGCCTGTTTGATTTGTGGGACTGGGATACCATGTAAAAGACCACTTTGATTAAAAAATTTTAGCTTTGGAGTTAAATGTTCAAGTCTCTACAGACTTTTGTCTTTGTTTTATTTCTGTCATAAGGGATGTGAGATTTTATCATCTTTATTATTCTACCTGAGGTTTTTTTTTTCATGTTATTTGAATAATTTAGTTTTACTGACTGACATTACATTACTCGTAGAGCTATGACCCCACTACTCATTTTGAGTCCACGGTAAAAGATGTGCTGGCACTGTACAGTAAGATCACTGGAAAGGTAATTATCAATTGTATGCTATTCTAATGGAATTGCATATTTCATCAAATCACAACTTTTATAATGAGTTGTACGTGTTACAGTTGAGCCAGTTGTTAAGAACTAGTATATACAAATGCATGGCATTATAGTTCAACTTGATAACTTTTTCTAGTATACAAAACAATTTTGGAACCATCTCTGTAATTCTTCTCTCTTCTATCTCATATCACATCCTTTCTCAGCATGGTCTAGCACCATCTTTTGGTAAATCTTACCTTTTGATTTAAAAAACACTTTTGTGCAATGTGGGAATAGTTTCCTTTTTGTTCTGTTTATTATACTGTTACCCATATTTTTTTTTTTGGCATAATTTATGATTCAATGATGTACCTGCGGTTCATACACATTTCGGGATCTATTTACAAACAAGTTATGAATTTAGACCGTTTATATAATAATTAATAACCCTTCACATATTAGCCATAGCATTTTATCCTTCTCAGAAAAATGTGATGCAAATTATTTATTAACAAGCAATCCCTCGTTCCCTCACATTAGTTTCTTTATTATTTGTTTCAGGATGTTGATCTTTCGGTGGATTTGAGTGCTGCAAGTGCTGCCACTGAATAAACCTTCAAATAGACTAGCCTAAGTTTGGAAAAACAGGAAACTTCATTTTTGATATTATTTGCATGATTCTTTCTTAGATATTATAATGGAAAGTGAATAACTCATATACTCATTCTTTTTACTCAATGGCCATTTTATGCCCCGTATTTGGTTTGCATTCTTTTCGAACTTAGTATGCTCTTTTAGCAGTCATGATCGTTGCTGAAATGAATTCCCTAAAATGAATTAAATTTTCTAGATATGTATGATCCTGATCTAATTGTGGGATTAAGTGATGCAAAACCTAAACTTATTGATGTTTATGCCTGTCTGGTTTCCTAATCTAAGTACAAAAATTGCATGCACTACATCTTGCGGAAGTTGCAACAATGGAAAAATCAACTGAAACATGAGTTTTAATTAAAATATTGCAGCAGACGTTACATAAATATTCAACTCACCTAAATTTTATGGTATTGTATATTTTAGCTTATATTATATATACATATTTTTATTTTATATTAATTAATATCTTTGAATATAGCATTGAAGGAGAATATTTAACTACAATTGGAATTTAATCCCTGAGAGGTTAGTAGAGGCATAGAGATGGGAGACTAAAAGGTCAAGGCGGAGGCACTTAAGAATGTCGTAGTCTGTCAAGTTTTCCTACGACTTGCCGTTATTTTATATTAATTAATATATTTTGTGTTGCTTAAGGCTTGTTCTTATATAACTCAAATAATTTATGGTGTTTTTCATCTAGTTTTAACATAAATAATAGAATAATCTCATTGATAATTGATAAAGATTTCATTGTAAGAAATCTGTTTCATTTATACCTCGTACACTTGTACAATGTCTGAAGTTGAGATTATTTTTATTTCTTGGGCAAAAAGAAAAGTTGAGGCTAAGTTGACATTATAAATTTCTCATCTTTTAAACATTCACATTTTTATTCTCATCAAAATCTGTACAAAATTTATCATGTAGAGGTTAAGGGTTGAACCTAACAAAAATCAAAGGCTGATAATTTAAAGCCAAGTCATGATGTAAGGAAATTATGTCATCTTGAATGTAATAAAAAAGAACTTCCAGATCAGTACAACTCAAGATGGTTCTCCTGAAAAAGTTAGGAAAATTCAATATATAATTCAGTGAGTGTCGATCCAAGCGTGAAATGCCATCTACGTATCCTCAGGCCAAAGGAATCCTATATGCACTCAAAGACAAAGGGATTGATATTGCCATTGCTTCTAGATCACCAACTGCTGACATAGCAAGAACATTTCTTGATAAATTGAGCATCAAGTCAATGTTTGTAACCTTCTTTTGCCAATGACAATCAGCTGGCGGCTGGTGGCATGTTGGCAACGCAACCATCAGGGGAGGGGATTTGTTTTTTCAATTTAAAGATATTTTGATAAATGTACACCAAAATTTATTTTTTAACTAAAGCCCATGAGCCTTCACAATAATTTGGTGATTTCAAGGGATCTTGGAGTATTTTAGGATATTGCGCAGAGTGTGGACCTTGAAGTACTCTTCCACTTAAACTTTGAATGACAACACCTGAGTTTGCTTACTGTTGAGTAATGATGCCTCTCAAGTCCATAAAAGAATACAAGCTTCTCAAGTCCAAAAACATCAGGATCGGAATGGAATTGTTAGACCTATAGAAATGTCAAACTTTCAAATTCAGGTTTTTTTATTAATAATAATAAAAAAGAGTCTGAAAGTGAAGTATATGATCCAACTGGTAACATCAACAAATTAGCAAATCCATAAAAAGTTGGCTGTACTGTAAGTTTTACAAAAAGGTTTAAAATTTGACAACTAACTGAAATAGTAGTAATCTATCTTGCTCATCTTTGAGCTTTTAGAATTGTGATGAACGTCATCATAGTTCACAGAAACACATTACAAACTAGCAAATAGTGGCTCCTTCATACTTCTACGTAAACTTTATTTTTTATACAAAAAAAAATGAAAATGGCCCACGTACCAAAATAATATTTAGAACAATATTTAGAACACATACCAAACTTTACTTCTATGTAAACTATATTTAGAACAATACTAATTCCTACCCTATTTGGTTTTTTTTTTTTTTTGCCCACCCAATTCACCGGAACTTTGTCCCGACTACATCCGGATTTGACCCGCGTCGCGCACTTAGTTATGGTGGGTGAGTCTCCTAACGGAAATTTTCTATATACACCAAGGCTCAAACTCGAGACCTCGCTTAAACGATTCTTACCCTATTTGGTATTTTGCCATTCACATACCAAAATAATCAAATGAAAATGGCCCACTCATACACCCGGCCTTATGTAAAACATGTGGTAGCTACAGAAACAAGCATTAGTAAAGTTCCCTTAGTTTATCTTCCACTTCTCTATATCTAACAGTTAGTACTTATTTTTGGAGTTTTTCAGAGAATTAAAATACAGTGTTTATTTAGCTTGCTTGAGACACGAAAAAATCCTGCATGTTCCCAAAATAAAATAAAAAAAGAAAGAATCTTAGATGACTTATCAAGCAGAACAAAAAGTATAACATCATTATCCCCAAAAAAAAAAAAATGTACAACACCACATGGCCTAGGAAATTGTTCCAACATATGTTTAGGTCACTTGTATCATATGGCTAAAAAATTTCATATTCATGGCTCTTTTGTTTTTGATAAGATTATGGAAGAAGCTTTTATGAGTAACTTATGCAATAAAGTTGAAGAATAAAACGTTATTATGAGTTTCGTTTACCATTTAGCAACATTGAGTTTGCAAAGTTTGAACTTCACATGATACTAACCCGACTCCAAAATCTAGCCTTCGAGAGCAAGTGTATATCGTGTATATCAAGACGCTAACACAAGCCAATGGTAAGAGCATTAAATCATAAAAAGGATATGTTTTTCAATTTACCTTTACTGCATTTCTTCAGCTTGAGTTCAGAATTCTTCTCTGATCTACAAGTGCAAATTGTTAACCTCTCTCAGTGGAGCTCGCCCATCAACATTTGCTTCGTGTTTCTTAGTCATGGCAGAAAAATTACCATTTTCAATATGTACAGTAGAAACATGTAGCTTGTCAAAGTCAACAAGATCCGTTGACCAGTCATCTCCATCTACAGAAGTATTTAGCATATCGCCAAGAGTCTTCATCAATAGTAGATCCCCACCAGATAATTCCCCAATCCTTTCACACATGCCTTCCATATGTGCCGACATACCCTCCCTTTCGGTTGATACCTTCTCGATGTCTTGTTGCAAGATTCCTTTATCTTGATATGTAACCCATTATAAAAAATGGATTACAATTATTAATAATGAACCACTATTAATTTTAGATCTTCCCGTGCAATCAGGTCCAGTTTAATTTAAAATCAGGGCAATCAAAACAGAACAGAAACTACTCCAAGACATTGATCTTTGTGCCTGATTTCTACCATCAACGATGGAGTTGAAAAGAAACAACAATCCACAAACAAGGGAAGAAATTCTTGGAATGACTGACTAGAACAATTTAATAGGCCAAAAATGATAGTCTACCATCTCTACAAATTCGTATTATTCAATAACTGCATGATTATGCAACCAACTATGTTATGTAATTGTAGAAAGAAAAGGGAAATCGAGAAGAATAGAAGGAGAATAGAAGAGAAACTGGAATTATACTGAATACTCAAGGGTTCACATCATAATCAAAGCATATCCTCATAAGACTGATGATTACCCTTATTTATAAGTGATGGGTAATCCTAATCCTAATTAAATATCTAATACTAATATATCATAATATCTAATCATGATATATATTATAATATCTATAATATCTAACACTAATTCTAATAATATAATAAAACTACTTAAATTGCTTATTTATATTTTACATATCAATACTCCCTCCCCAAAAGACCCTTGTCCCCAAGGGTCAAGTACCAAGAATGATACTAAATTAGAACCAAGAAGCATTTTAATTAATTCTCCTTTAAACCAAATTTGAACTAGGAGATTTGAGATCGCCAACATTATCGGTACCAAACTTGAAGACATGTTGCAAAGTGCACTCTTAAACCCCTCATAAAAGTTGAGACTTGATGATCCATCAGCTCTAAACTTTAGTTTCATCACTTTCCTTTTGCACGTTATGTGAGAAGGTTCCTGTAAACCATTAATTGTGCTTTGGAAATTGATCTCCTTTGAACATGCTAAACTTCTTGCATTTTGGAAAATGATAGGCTGAATTTTCAACTCTTCTTGAATTGTTATCTGCACTGCATCAAAATCTTGAGTCTGGCTAGAGTTCTTGGGACTTTCTTGCATATCTTTTTGCTTATCAATTGGTGCTGAAAGAGAAGACTCATCTTCTTGAGCTACCAGGCACTCTTCTTGATCACCAGAAATGTCCTTTTCCTTTCGCAATATTTTCTGTAACTCTGCCATATCTTTCTTTACCGGCTGAGTTTTCTGCAAACGGACGCTCATCCTATCAAGATTCCTTACCATATTCTGAAAACGCTGCTCTATATCTATACTCATCCTATCAAGATTCATCGCCATATTCTGAAGACACCGTTCTATATCCATGCTCATTTTGTTATTGATTCTTGTGAGTAGCCGAGGAACGACCGCTCTGATACCACTGTTATGTAATTGTAGAAAGAAAAGGGAAATCGAGAAGAATAGAAGGAGAATAGAAGAGAAACTGGAATTATACTGAATACTCAAGGGTTCATATCATAATCAAAGCATATCCTCATAAGACTGATGATTACCCTTATTTATAAGTGATGGGTAATCCTAATCCTAATTAAATATCTAATACTAATATATCATAATATCTAATCATGATATATATTATAATATCTAAAATATCTAACACTAATTCTAATAATATAATAAAACTACTTAAATTGCTTATTTATATTTTACATATCAAACTATTTATGCATTCCAGTATTATGAAAATTCCAAGAGCCAGAGCAGAGCGATCAAATGCTCAATTTTCTGCATAGGCTTGAATGCAATGTGATAAAATAAAGTTTAAGAGCTTTCTAGTCTCTAGTTCATTAGCATCACTAATTTGTGGCTTGTGCAAGATGTTTATTAGGATCTTGTATGTATAGGAATGACAGACAATTAGAGATATAGTCACGTAAACAGAAATTAGCCCATAAATATGTCCTAACACAGTAGGTTAACAGCCTACCTCTAGATCCTTGATTGCTTGCTCTCTTGTGATTTCCTGCTGCTGGTAGGTACATTTCAGAAAACCAATGCATAGTATTCCCTTGAAATGGTATTACAAAGTAAGCAAGGTAAGAAAGTATGTTAACAACATAACATGGACTAGTTTGGGTTTTGCCAAATCAAACAATTTAAGTTTGTAACGTCTATAATTTTCACAATATAGAAAGTGTGTGCGCGTGTGTAAGCAATCTTTGATCTAATATTTTGGTGTCTGCAAAAATCTTATTGAGACAACATAAACTACGCCACAAGCAAGAAGCAAATAGCATGATATATTCTGAAGAAGAACAAGATCCTTTCTCTCCCCAAGATAGTCCGGGAAAGCCCTTGTCATTACTGCAACACTGCAGAAAGAAAACCATGTTTCAGGAACCAGACAAGGTATATGTGTCTTGATATTAACTTAATTAGCTCCTATTCAGGAAAAAAGAGATGAAAATAGACGGAAAGACAAAGAAATTGTGAGTTATTTTTTAAAGATGAAAATAGACTGAAAGACTAGAAATTGTGCAGGGATATTGTGGGACGGATTAGTTCAAAGTAGATAGGGGTTGTTTTGTTTTCTTTTGTTCTGTTGTACTGTTTTATGTGATTTTTATGCTCTGAGCCTCATTTCTCTTCCAAACAAAAAATTAAAAAAACAATTAGCTCTTATTCAGTGCTAAGTCTCGCAACATTTTCCGGAATTCAAATAATACAATAACAACAACATGCTTTATCGCACAAGATGGGCTTGGCAGAATTCAAACGATAATTCATAATTAATAATAAAAAGGGCCAACCCAGTTCGAGTCCCCACTTGGTGGGGGTGCTGGGGAAGGGAATAAACCTAGGCAGCCTTACCCCTGCTTTGCAGGGAGGCTGATTCGAACCCGCGACCTCAGACCCCACGGCAAGCGAGCTTACCGCTGAGCCAAGCCGGCCCTCCATAATTCATAATTAATAATATCTCTCATTAATTAATATTAGCATTTATTAGTGGTCAAAGCTAATAAATACGATAAGTCTGCCATTACACCAGATATAATTTACCAACTCAACATGTTTAATACTTCTACAAGTTTACAATTTATACGTTGCTGTTTAAGGTGTCACTGGTCCAGGAAAACGAAGACAAGCTCATTAAAAGAAGAACATAATGGGAAAAATAACAGAAAATCTACGTAAAACAGAGACCTACAAAATCTGCAGCATACCCTTGCCAGCCCAGTATCCCAAATCTTGTAAAATACAGCAAAATTTACTGAGACATTAGACACGACACTAAGATAACACCAGCAAGAAGAAATTCAAATGCAATCAACACCATTATAATAATCATTAACACATAATGACCAAATTACTCAGAAAGCTGACAAATTAAACTGTAACGTCAAAAAAGGAACTTGCCAGAATTTGGTTATGAAACTCCATTCTGTCTTGGTCACAACCACAACAAAGCTATCAACATAGTGTAACACCAGAATATGCCATCGAAAACCTAAAACTGACTCACAACAACAACAAATAAACAGCAAAAACAAGATGAAGCAAAATTGAATTAAACACGCACAAGGGAAAGAAAAAGTAACACATCAGATCCGTGCTTGAAGGAGTGCACAACAGGGAGGATGTTGATGGCGATGCAAAGAATGGCAACCAAACAGGTCAATAAGCTGAAGCACCTACACGCTACCAAGAAATTATCCGGTCTGGCTCAGACCCGGGTGCTCAACGAAGCTCCGAGAACGATTTCTTCCTCACCGTTTCTAGGCATTTTTGTGAGCTTTCTCATATCAAACAAGGAATGCTAATTTCCGACACATCAAACAAAACTTTCTCACATTTTCTCGAGGTCTCCAAGAAAACTTTCATGGGAAACGGTTTGAGAGTTCTTCACGATAGTTTCTCTATCAGACGGAATTCTTCACCTACCATTCAAGGCAATGAAAACCGAATGGAGAAGTGACACGTGGTGATTATAATATTGAGAGCCTCAAAGTTCATATACTCCTCCTATCCTTGGTAGTAGTTAATTAAATCAATTAATATGACACATTTATACTAAAACACTCTAATTATTTTTATCAACTTCCTCCCACTCCTCTACCTTCAGCAGTGTTGTTTAAGCCTAGGTACTCGCACTCAATTGCCCTGAGTCGTGTCCTTGTTTAACTTCCCACACAATCCTTTGCCCTCCCACTCACATTACATTTCTCAAGCACACCAACCCTCTATTTAGTTGGAGAGAAAATGAGAGGGGAAATAAAATTAGAGAAAAATGTGTTTTCCCTATCTAGATACGAGAAGAAAAATGGGAAGATCAAAAAGTGGAGAAATACTTAGTACTCCAAGTGTCACGCCCCAAAAATTCAAAGGTGACCGGCACAGAATATGAGAGAATTCACATTTTGTAAGCCTTCAAATATCATAATTAATGTAATAACAATTTTAGACATATATAAGCCAGTTATAACTTTCACGCATAAACATATTTTTACATCTCAAAAAGATAAAAGATAAAGAAGTCAGGAATTCTACCTATAGACTACGTGGAGCATCTACATGAACAACCATGAGAGCCTTCTCTGTTTCGTTGGAGGTACAAGGTCGGCGGTGATATCTGAAGCCAAAATAATCTACCGATGAATAACGTCCCATTAATAAATAAATAAAATGCGACAAGAAATAATTTAAAACATATTCAACTTTTGAATAATAAGGCTTAATAATAAATTTCAATTTCCAAATGATAGAATTATAACAAAAATAAAACTGTAACAAAATCATTAATCAAATCAATCTAATACACAGAAAAACAACTTGTTTAAAAAAACCAATTTAAAACAAGTTTTCTCCAATCTCATCTTTTCCGTAGAATTTCAACAAAACGAATAACAAGCGTGAACACAAAGTCCACGAGAGTAATTAACCATTCCAATGCGACTCGAAGTCACGAAAATAAGCGTGAACACACAGTCCACGAGGGTAACTAACCATTCCGGCGTGGCTCAAAGCCACAGATCAAGCACAAATATAAGACCCACGAATAACAAGCGCACGTACAAGACCTACGAATATCTAGCGAGCTCAATTTTAACCATGGTGCACCAAGGACTAACAGTACTGCTGTTAGTAACCAACGTTCTGTATTTAGTCCTCTCAAATATTTCCAAACATGCATGGGGTCAATTTAACATTAATAAAGAATAAGATCTTTTAATACTGAAATCTCATAACAATGTTTCATAATCAAGAACCCCAGCATGTAAATCAAAATAGAATCTCAATATTTCTTTCAATTTATATTCAGTAAAACTCTTTTCAAATAATAGGAGTTCATATAAGAATATTTCAGAGTAAAAAATATCTCAATATAAAAGTTTATAAAATATCTCTCAGAAATTTCTCTGTCTATTCCATAAATAAGCATGACAATAGTATAAACCATTCGAAAGAAAGAAAAAAAAAACTGACGACAATAATCAAAGCTCTTAACTCATATAAACATGCTTTTAACAAATCATGCTTAAAAATTGATACTTTAAATAACATGTATCAAATAGCAAGATATTATTAAAAATATTATTATCATAGGACGTTATTCACTCACCTGTTGAGCTTCCAATATATAAATTATTCTTCCAAAACTTCTTAAAATGATTGCCCTTATAGCAACTCAAACACAGAGAATCCTTTCTTTCAAATTACCTTTTCCTATTTTCTTTCTCGTTTATTTCCTTAGTGGCTTGACCAGATATCAAACCTTATATTATATATATTTGTGCAGGTATATTAGTGTTAAACTTTAGTACATAATCATTGCATAATAAACTTCTTTCGCAATCCAACTCAACCCCCTTACATTTATCTCTTTTATTCAATTCCGTCTCCTTAATTAAAAATACTTTGTCACATGAAACTCTTTCTACATATCACATTTACTAATCTGTAAAATTTTCAGATTAAAAAAAAAACTTTATAAGTCCCCTTTTTTTATCACAAAGTTCAATACCTACCACTTCAAACTACGAGTAGCGATCTTGAACCAGATTTTTCCCATCATCAATATGCCTTCCACTTGACACATACGCACACACATGCTAAGAAGCTTTTAATCCTCTTTTAATTTCTTTCTTTCAACCATATTAAAAAATATTTTCTTATTCCAATAATGAATCTATCTTTATACTTCCAAAACAGAGAGCTTGATCAAATAAAAATCATCTTCTTATAATCCATTAACCCAACATCTAAAACTATATATATATATGTTAACAGAGATTTTAGGTTCCAAATCAATATTTCCTAACCACCAAGCTTTAGTTCTTTAGACAGCCAGACACAACTCAAAAACCCAGTTCAGCAAGCACAATCCAGAAATAATGGGTCTTTGCTTTCGAAGTTCATGTGACCCAAAACAGAGAAATCACTTACAGTCAGTATAATCATTATTTACTTAAACGACCAAAAATCACCCCTAACAGCTTATTCCAATTTCCAACTTTCTTTTCAAATTTTAATTCAACACACTTATATTACATTTCCTAATATGAAAAACTATCAGATTTAAAACCAACGCTCAAGCCACCATTACCCTACATGTTTATTGATCATTTGAACTTTCCCAAAACATGCTCTAATACTCTGAATCATTATCTTAGCATTTAAAAGCCTCAAAATAGCACTTTAAAGCAGTTTTTTTTTTCTTTCATAATTTGATTCAGCAAGAATTAATCTCATACTCATCTTCAACCTTATACATATTCATCTACTAACATCTATGTAGCTTTCCCACTTCACCATCTACACATTCCAAAGCATCGCCACAGTAACCATTTTTTTTCCAGTTTCAAAAATTCGATTGCTATGCTCACACGGCCTCCTCCAATAGTCTAGAAATTCCAGATCATCGAAATCATTTTTCATCCCACATCTAAACATCCAAAAACTAACTGAATTCATATATATATATATATATATATATCACTATTATAATTTTTATTTACCTCTCATTCTCTCTTATTCCTCATGTGTCCATCATCAGCAAATCTAGAATTTTTCCAGATTTGCAAAACACTCCATCTTAACTTTCTAATTTCAGACTTTCAATAACTCAGAAATTTCAGATTATCACAAGCATAAACACACACATATGTAATGGAATATATGTGTATGTATTGCACTACTCTTCCCTTCCTTCTCTACTAGAATCTGATGCCATAGACCCTGAACCGACTGCCTCTATTATTTTTTTAAAAAAAAAATAACTCAAAACAGAGATTACACTTGCAACAACCAAGATTCATGATTTTTGTTAGATTCCAAGTGAAAAAGCTTTAATCTTTGTTTAATCTTACAAAATTGACACTTTTCTCTCTCAAAGCTTCGACTTTGATTGGACAAGCCCTCCCCAAGAACAGAAGAATAGAGAAGTTCGAAGATGAAGACGGAAGTTGAGAGCTCACCTCAGTAGGTCGACGACGTTGCGAGCTCGGTCTCCTTCCTCCGGTCACTCCTCAGTCATCACAATCCTTCAGTCCCGTGCTCTCTCTCTCTCTCGCTCTCCTCTGCTCGCTCGTCTGTGCTGCTTTCTCGAGAGGAAGAAGGGGTTGATGATATGAATAGGTGTAAAGTGTCGGTGGAAAAGGAAGGCAGAAGGGCAAATATGCGTAGGGAGGGGGAGGATGACCTTTCTGTTTCTTTAAGTCTTATTTATTTTTTATTTTATCGTTTATTTAATATTTTAAATTATTTTAAATTTTTTAAAAAATAATTTTAATAGTGGATTAGAATTTCCTTCCTCTAATAACTTCTCTAGTTTATAAAGTAATTTTTCTAGTTATTTTTTAATTTTTTTAAAAAATAGAGTCCTAAAATTTAAAAATAATTATTGAATCATTTATTCAGTTCTTGGAGAAATAAATTCTTCATAATTTTCTAGATCTCCAAAACATCTATTTTATGATTTTTTTTCTTAATTTTTTTTATTCTCAAAATACTTTTTATGATTATTTCCTTTATCATTTTTTTAAAATTTAACCTCTAAAATTTTTTTAATTTGAAAAAAATACTCTTGACCTTAGCTACTTATTATAAATTCTTTCTATCAAAATTTGAGATCTTACACCAAGAGTGCTAGCACATCTAAACTATGCCCAATAAAGATGCTATAGTTCATATAATTTTAAGAAAAAATGATAAAAAAATACCATTTGAAATTCAAAAGGACAAAAAATACCCATGAATTTTAAAAAAGACAGATTAGGTAGGAGACCCAATCTGTCATTTCTAAAATATTGTGCAGAGTTACAAATACTATTATGGGAGTTACAAATACTATTGGCAGAGTTGCAAATACCATTATAGGAGTTCAAATATAATTAGCAGAGTAGTAAATATCATTAGCAAAGTTGCAAATACCATTACAAGAGTTACAAATACCATTGGCAGAGTTGCAAAAAGTACAATTTCGTCTTTTACCTCAAATTTGCAAATGACTATTTGCAACTCTGCCAATAGTATTTGTAACTTCCATAATGATATTTACAACTCTGCACAGTAATTTAAAAATGACAGATTGGGCCTCCTGCCCAATCTGTCTTTTTAAAATTCTTAGGCACTTTTTGTCTTTTTGAATTTCAAATGGTCTTTTTTCGTCATTTTCCCTAATTTTAATCTACATTTCAACCTACTCATTCCCATTAATTTATTTTTTTAAAACATAAAAGTACCTATGGTTTGTTAATTACCATTTTTTCCCTCTTCTCTCTTTCTCAGTCCCTTTCCCTTCTATCTTAAACTTTCCCGCTTCCTCCCTTCACCTCCTTGTTTTATTCTCAAAAGTCAACAATGGTGCGGCATCCTCCACCAACAACAGTAGTGACGATGCAGATCTGAACCCATCGATGGATTTTTTTTTCTCCTTCCCTGTTCATTTTTCAACAGCGCAAGGCAAGATGTGGCATTGAGTATTTTGGAAAACCCATCTTCTATTCTTCACGAAACAAAACAAGTTCTATATGAGTAGGGTTGTGATAATATACAAGATAAATTTTAGTATCTGTTTCCCCAATTAATACAAGAAAGCACATACCAACCCCAAAAAAGAAAACAAGCAAGTTGAAAAATTATATTTGAAAACAAAAAAAAATAAAACTTGTTTGAAACAATTGGTTTTAAAACTAACTTTGAGAATTAAAAAAAAGTGAGAGTTAGAGTGAAGAGTGCAGTAATGATAGACGAAGAGTTAGAGGATTGAGAGACAATGTAGACAAGCGAAAAATAATCGTTCTTACCATCAACTTGAATAAAAATTGGTGGCAGTGGTTGTTGGAGATAATGTGACTCGCTGAAGACAAATATTGTTGGTGGTGGTGGCAGTCATCACCAACAACGGATGTCGTGGGTAGTGGTAATAGTCGTCAGCTGTCATCACCGATGGTGGATATTGAGGGTGGTGGTGGCAGACGTTGGCGAACGTTGTTGTTGGTGGTGACAGTAGTCAGCACGATGGCAACATGCTTCGACAACTGGCGACAGTAGCAGTAGCGACATGTGGCGATAAGAAGTTGTTTTTTAATAGCGGGACATTTTTCCAAAATAAAAAAAATTAAATTTAAAAAAAAAAACAAGAAAATAGTTCTGTAAATTGCAATACCTGAGGAGGGTACCGAACCAAACATGAAAAGTTGGTGTTTCCTAATCCCAACCCCCAATCCCATGTACTAAATAGGGCTTTAGAATACCTCAAGTGTTTCTCTTAAAAGTGGGGGAGAAAACAAGGTGGGGGACTCACCTGTAAAATCCACCGTATCTTCTTCCTAGATTTTCTCTCTAACATTGGAGAGAAAATACTGTCACGTCCCGAAATTTGACCCGTGACCGGCACAGAATATGAATAAATTCATATTCCTTAAGCCTTAAACCTTAAATAAAACGTTTGAAGCAATAATCATATCTTAACTTTCAGTTTAAATTAAAAGGTGAATACTTTAATTCGAATTCATATATTTTCTAAAATAATACGAAACCAGAACGTTATCTATAAGTTAAGTGGAGCGTCTAACCCTTTAGCAAAATAATACATGTATTTCAGAAAATATAATTACTTCAAAAGTCGACGTGCCAAAACAATTGCTTCGGATCAAACGTGAGGCTCTTCACTGCTCAGCTGGAGGAATAGGGTCAACTGCACTATCTGAAGCCAAATAATCTACTCGTGAATAACGTCCCAAAAATATAATTTAAAATGTGAAAATAAGCAATTTCAGCATGTTTAAATATAAATCATAATATTTCGTAATTCAATGCACTTGTTTCAGTAAACTTCATTTCATGAAAGTAAACACTCTATTTCATGAAAAACAATTCCAAAACGATCATTTCAAAATCAATCACTTTTCCGTATGATTTCAACAACAATTTATTTTCAATACCTTTAAACATAAATCATATATAGTTTCGTATTTCAAAACGAATAACACAGTAAATGTTCTCTTTTCAGAATACTGTTTAAAACAATTGTTTCAAAATAACTCTTTTTCTGTAGGACTTCGACAGAACGAAACAGGCGTGGACACACAGTCCACGAGGGTAACTAACCATCCGTCGTGACTCGAGGCCACGTAAAACAGGCGCAGGTATGAAACCTACGAAATACAGGCGCAGGTACAAGACCTACGAATAACAAGCGCGAGAACAAGTCTCACGAATAACAAGCGCGAGTCCAAGACCCACGAAATGTCCGTCGAGCTCGGGTTTAACCATGGTGCACCAAGGACTAACAGTACTGCTGTTAGTAACCAGCGTTCTGTATTCCGTCCTTTAAAACCTTTCAAACATGCATGGGGCCATTTAACATTCAATAGTCATAACATTTTCCAATGCAACAATTTCCATTAAAATCAATCATAATCATGAAACTTCCCCCAGCATGAACATTTTCGATAAATCATCAAAACATGTTTATCAATCCATATGAACAATGAAATTTAAATAATCCATTTCTAACATTTAAAACCATGAGTTCAAATACTCGCTTTTCGTAAATCATGCTGAAATTAACATTTAACTGAAATGTCAAATAAATATATAAAATCATGAGTTTGAAATACTTTTCTCATAATTCGTGCCAAATTTCACATTTAATAAATATGTAAAAATTATTTTTCAAAATCTCAAGGTTAGGGACGTTATTCACTCACCTGCCACGCTTTCTAACCTTTACTCTTTCTAGCTAAATAACTTTTTGTCATTTCCGCATCTCAACTTCCTGATATTCCAAAAACAATATATTAAAATTCTAATTAAAGCCTCAACAGAAATAAATAATCCTTAATCTAATATTTTGATTAATTACACACCATCAACCACTCGTTCGTTAACATTTCAATATTCCTACAATATATCCTATCGTCATTTCCTCTCTCTTCATGCCATTTGAACTATGAACCCATATTCAATTTTAAACAATCTATATCCTAATAAACCTATCCTTTCTTATCCATCATTCAATCACACTTAAGGAACATCCATAAATTCATCAAACTTCATAACTCCATATTCCACTAGAAATGTAATCCACCTCTCCTAAATCCAATACTTTGATTTATCATCAACACTACAAGTTACTTGTATAATTGCTAACTGCCATTAGCTTCCAAATCCACTTATACAATCATTCATCCCATAAATTAAAACAACACTACTAACATACAACTCCCTTGGCATTTATAGACTTTAGCCCTCGTTATTGGATTTGAAAAATATTTCCCAGACTTAACACTCTTTTTAAATGCCATGGCTAAATAATTTTAACAATACATTCAGGCCATCATTTTCCCATATCTCTCGGCCTATATACATGTATATATCTTCATTTTCTCGCTCATTTTTTTTTCCTTCATCCTTCAGCATCCATCATCATATATACATACACATGTTCCACTTAATGAACAAGACAGCAGCACATGTACATATGCTCAAACACACACAACAGCGCCCTTCTTTCTTCTCTTGCTTCTTCTTTCTTTTTTTTTTCCAGCATATATATATTTATACTCTATTAATCATCCAAACTGTGGTTATATATATACATACACACATCAGCAACCAAAACCAACGCCCTCATCTCTCTCTCTTTTTCTTTTATTTCAAACTATAACCATGACAACAGCAAAGATACAGCAACAAGGCGTCCTCTGGTCTTATATATATATATTTTTAAATAAAGCGATAACAGCCACAACTCATAGCTATGAGAAACCAACAGTATAAGAGAACCAAAAACACTCACCTCAACTGCGAACGACACTACAGAGCTTCTTCAACCTCCGACGTCAATGACCTCTGCTTCCCTGTCACGCTACCTCTGTCTCTCTCATCATCTCACTACCTCTCATCTCCTCACATTACCAATCCACAACAGAGCTGCACGAAAATGGAGAAGGAACTCAGAGATCTGGACTGCTACAGTAACAAGGCATGCAAGGGAACAGCAGAGGCGGTGAACTTGAGACAGCAAAACGCAGCTCATGACAGCAGCAGTACAGTGCACATCGACGGCGTCAGTGATAGCAACCTGGATTACAGAGGATGACAGAACCAGAAGACATTGTAGACTCCAAGATCCTTCCTTTCCACGGCAAGATCTGAACAGCACAAAGACCACAGCTGCTGCGGCGACACAGCAACGCCGGCGACGGAAAAAAAATGAAGTCACGGTGGCGACTAGTCACACCACAGCGGGTTCTGTATCTCGAAGCTTCTCCTAGATTTCCCTCTGCTCCCAGACTCGCTGCTGTAGATGGAAGGCCACAGAAGAGCTGCTGGTGATAAAAATAAACAGAAGGGCAGTGTCTGGTCACACCACAGCAGACTTCTATGCCGTGAAAGCTCGCCCCGCGCCGTTCGCCGAACCAACACCACTCTCCCTCGTGTCGCGCTGCTGCTCTGCCATGGAAGACGTGGCTGCACAGAAGGAGAAATGGGAAAGGAAGTCTGGAAGTGGGTAAAAGAACAGAAGGGCAGTTTGGTAATTTCGCGTGCCAGAAAAAAAATAAAACCTCACTTCTACAGGAGCTGGGGATCGAACCATGGACCTCTGATTAAACTCCTCCGTCTCCAACCACTCAGCTAACCATAACCCTTAGAAATTTTACAGCAAGAATTAATATATAACTTAAATAAAGTGGCTCTATAACTTTGAAATTCCTGAATCATTACAAATACGAAGAAAGCACGAATTACTTGTATGCCCTTGTCACACTCTATCTTCCTATTTAACCTTTGCACCGTAATCAATTAAGAGTAAATTCTGCATTATTGATAAGTTGTGGACTTATCCACCAAGGAAGATATATTTGGTTGTAAAATAAGATTTGAATTTAAATAACACTTTTTTATCTACCAATACAAATATATTTGGATTAGTTAAAATATTTTTTTAAAATTATGGTTTGAAAATATATATATCCCTTTCGATATATCTCCTGGCTCCATTATTTTCCTATCAGTGATTAGCACAGTAGAGAGAGACTGGGAGAAAAAGATTCAGGAAAAATTATTCATTGCTCGCGTAATGCTCCCCTGTGTTGAAGGTCATCAGATTCTCACTAGAGCCAACATTCAATATCACCTTCCTTCTCACTAACGGTATGTGTATGCGAAGCTTCAGTTCATCTTGCTCCCTCTTCGTTCTTTAATCTAGTTTGCCCTTTTCACCGTTAGTGTGGGCATGAGTTTGGTTTGCCGCTGCTATGCAGTAATGGTTGAAGTCTTCTTCTTCCTTCTCTGTCCTGTCAGTGCCGTCCTCTCCTTTTTTTGGTTTGCCAACTGCATCACCCAGCCAAGCTTCTTTTGCCTCTGCTTCGAACGATGTTGTTTCGTGGGTATGTGTATGCAAAACTTCAAATATGTTCTTCACTGCTCTAATTGTATCGGTATGTTACAAAAGTTCTCTCCTTTCTTGCTTTTGTGTAGCTATCGTGTGTGCGGGTGTGTGCTGAGCTTCAAATCATTTTTTTTCCTATGGTGCTTTCATGTGGGTTGTGCGTGATGTAGGAGAGAAGATGGAAGTTTAGACAAGTTGAAATTAAAGTTTAGGGAGCTTATTAGGATAGACCATTTCACTCTAACTATTTTGGTTGCTATAATAGGAAGAAGATGGATTTACGTTATGCTTTCTTGGTTTGAATTGATTCTTGATAAGGACTTGAATTTGGGTAGCATAGTAATTCTATACAGGGGTGTTTGAAAATTGTTGGATAAGAGATTTGGAGATGAAGAAGTTGATGAACTTTTTGAATGTTTGGTGCAGACAAGGTGTTTGTGAAAATGTGTAGAAGAGGAATTTAGTTGGATTAAGATTGTTCAATTTTATGTTGAAACTTAAAAGGGTATACTTATTGTTTGAATATATATATATAGAGAGAGAATATATATATATATATAAAGAATATGGTGGTGAAGTTTAAGTAATTAAATGGAAGCTTGAAGCATGTATAAAAAAGAGCAAAGAGAAGGATTTAAATTGTTTCTCTCTATATCAACTTGGATCATGTTAAGGAAGTAGACATAGAAAAATGTTAACTAGTTGAAAAATTGTGTTCTTGATAATTTTTTACTATAGCTTGATTTTGGAATTCCCTTAGGATGTTTGATGAAATGTGTAAAGAAGGAATTATATTTGAGGAACTAAGTTTGGTCACCAAAGTTCAACATTAAAGTTATTTAATTTCTATATTGAAATTTTGTAAGGTATTGGAATTTGCCCAAGAGTATATTATAGTGATAGGGATTGCTACATTGAAACTTGACGCATGTCTAAAATGGAGTTTTTCCTTTATGTTTGATTGGGTTGTTGTTGAAGTTATTAGTTAACTATGGTGATATATTAGTGATTTAATTCAAATATTGTATTCTATAGAAGGAATGTTGAAGTCAAGATTGTTCCTTTTATATATTTTTTTGAATTAGAGGGGCATGCACAAATGACATCAACTTAAAATGGTGGATCTACCTATTGGAATATTCAAAATTATTGCTAAATAATTTAAGTACATTGGATAGACGTTTGAATGTTAATAATCATAGTGATAAGATGATTATCGTTAATTAAGTAGAAGGATTTCATTAAATGAATTTTGTGAATCCTTATAAAAGTTGTGAAAGTATAATGATTATAGTTTTATTTTGGGTATCAAGGCTTTAAAGAGTATATACCATATGGAAGTTTCTAGTAAAGTAAATATTTGACAACACAATAGGTAAGTGAATCGGGTCCTATAAGAAGTTTCAAATGATAATTTTGCTACGTGCTATACTTT
This sequence comes from Leucaena leucocephala, assembly GCA_037074615.1. NCBI lineage: Eukaryota > Viridiplantae > Streptophyta > Magnoliopsida > Fabales > Fabaceae > Leucaena > Leucaena leucocephala. The sequence continues at coordinate 16,704,980 of CM073549.1, read as the reverse complement.
TAATGAAAGTACCAATTTTCTCAAGTATTATTTTATTAAGACAAGTTGTCAGAATTATATCATTTGCTCATTGGTATTTAAATGTTTAAATAAAATGAGGATTTTATTTAATGTTATTTATTTTTCTCCATTTTGTTTACAATGAACACTTATGCATGGAATATAGTGGTAAACTTCTGAGATATTATTTGTAAACCTTCATGTTGAGGTTTTGTATTATGAAATATTCTTTTCTAAGCTTTTGTTTTAGGAATATATTGAATCGTGAAATAGAGATAAAATGATTATCTTACAAATCATCTCTTCTATTAGCTTTTTAATGTATTTCCCCCCTTATTTCTTGGGTTTGAGTATGGTTGGGGTGAGCATATTATGAAGTTTGAGTTGATTTCCTAAATCTGTGGCGGTTTTGGTTGTGTGATAGGGTAGTTTGGGTGGTTTAATTAATTCATTGGACTGAAAAATTATTTAATTGCTTAAACACAATACAATTTATATATCTAATAACAAGAACTTTAAAAAACATAAGAAGATGATAGAGAAGAAAAAGAAACAAAATCCGGCTCACTTTGATTAATCTTAAAAGAAAAGCTCTTCTTCCAAAATTAAACTACAAACTAAATAAAATTTACCTCAAGGAAAAGCGTGAACTTAGGTTCTTATAATTCAGATCAATGGTGTTAATAAGAAAAATGAAATATGTAGAGTTAGAAAATTTCAAATTTCAATACTTCATATATATTATTACAACATACAAATAATCACTCCAATTTACAAGATTACTTGTTACAACAACAACAAAAATGAGAAGGCTAAAGAAATAATCGTTAAAACTTGATTTTTAACAATTATTCATCTAGCAGCATCCCTTGCATTTTCTATAAACAAAGCCTTGATTCTTTTCAATGATACTACAACATCAGTTATAGTAAGTCGTGCCTCGGGTAAGTCAATACAGCAATTTAATGCTAACTCAAAAACTGATGATATATGAGATAATATATTATCAGTATTATGATTTTCTCTGTGAAGCAAATTGGCATCTATAACATTGATGATTGAATGGGGTATTGATTTTCTCACCCAATCTTTCAAACTTAATCCTTGAATAAACATATCATCTGTTGGCTTCTTCCTTGCAAATATTTCCATCAGCATGATGCCATAACTATACACATCTCCTTTGGCAGAAACAACTCCTTTCGATCCGTACTCTATATTTCAATTTGAATTATTAGTATAAATGTCATGATGTCAAAACATAATATAAGGTTTTTCATTAAACTTTTCTTTTGTGTCAAAAATTCAAATATTTACACATGAAAACATAAAAATATATATTGCTAGAAATTTAATATTTTAAAATTTTATAAAGCATAGCAAACAAAAGAACATGAAAATAAATCCAAAGTATTATTATTAAGCCATTACCTGGTGCCATATAGCCAATTGTAGCCAAAGTTTTGGTATAAATTTCTAGTTCTCTTTCACCAAACAATTTAGCAATACCAAAATCACTAAGATAAGCCACCATATCTTCATCCAACAAAACATTGCTTGGTTTCACATCGCAATGAACAACTAGCGTAGGAGAACCACAATGAAGATACTGCAAAGCTGTTGCCACATCAATCATTATATTCAACCTTTGCAAGACATCTAAATAATAGTTACGAGAGTATAGCCATATGTCAAGACTACCATTTTCTATGAATTCCATTATTAGAGATTTGAAATGGTCATTTGAGCAACTACTGATGATTTTAATGAGATTGCGATGGCGTAAATTGCACATGGCAGCACATTCAATATCAAAACTTCTCGATGCTTCTTCCACGTCTAAGTCAAATACTTTGACAGCAACTATCTTTTCATTTGGAAGGATTGCTTTATATACTGATCCAAAACTTCCAGAGCCAAGAAGATTACTCTTGTCAAACCCATTTGTTCCCTGTAGAAGGTCATAGTATGATATCCTGGTTATTGTATCCAAATTTGTCAAATCCTTTTTAGTTGAATAATTGTCATTATCTCTCTTATGCTTTAGAAAAGCAATGGCTGAAACAACCAAAATGACAACCAAGATAGGCAATAAGATCAACATCACTTTATATGATAAGTGCTTGTTTCCTTTCCTACATGGTTGGACATGTAGTTGGGTTCTCCCACAAAGATCTTTATTCATCATAAAAGATTGAGCAGTAATATTTTGAAAAGGCCCACCGTCGGGAATTTCTCCATACAATAAATTGTAGGAAAGATTAATGTATTTAAGATAGAGTAATGACTCTAAGGACTTTGGAATCACACTAGTCAAATAATTATGGGAAAGATCCATGGACTCCATGTTTATCATGCCGCTAAGTGACTCTGGAATAGGCCCTTGTAACTTGTTATGAGCCAAAGATAGAGTAATCAATGTTTGTAAGCCACCTATAGTTGTAGGGATTCTTCCTGAAATTTGATTTCTTGACAATTTTAAAAGTATAATTGCTTTCAAGTTTGATACCTCTGGAGAAATTATTCCACTCAGTGCATTGGAGGATATATCTAAAACTAAGATTTCTTTGAGACTCCAAAGAGAAGAAGGTATATGCGAAAGCAATTTGTTAGAGCTAAAATTCAACTTTTGCAAAGAAGTAATATTTTGGAGACATCCTGGAAGCACTCCTGAAAACATGTTGTTGGCGAGATCCAGCTTACTTAGACTTTTGAGTTGGCAAAGTTCATTTATAATGGACCCTTGCAATTTATTGTTGCTGAGACTTAAATATTGAAGGCCATGTAATTTATTAACTGTATCGGGAATCAACCCAATCAAATCGTTCCCATCCAAAGCTAATCCAATCAATTTTGTTAAATTTCCAATTACATTGGGTATAACTCCGCTAAATTTGTTTGATGACAAATATAACGTAATGAGCTTGGAAGCATTTGATATGCTATTTGGAATTTGTCCAGTTAGTTCATTTTCCTCCAACCATAACGTGTTCAAGTTAGGAAGGCCAATTCCTAAATATGATGGGAGAAGGCCAGAGAGAAAATTACCACCAAGAGCCAAGCGTGTCAATGTTGAAATGTTGAATATGGTGGAAGGAATAGTTCCTTTCAAATGATTATTGGACAAGCCTAAGACATTAAGTTTATCAAGATTGCCTATGCCTTTGTGTATAAAACCTGGACACAAAAACATTGATGGATGAATAACATTTTTATAATAAGGCCATATCCTCTAACAAGTATATACTATGCTATCTGTCTCAAATTTAGTGTTGCAAGAAAAACATTACTATAAAAATATCTCCCCTGCTAATTGATTAAAAAGAATGTAGTTAAAAAGAAAACTAGTGTCTCAATGTTAAAGATTTATACTGATCATTATTTGTTTTCATATCTGTGTCAACTGTCATTTTTTTTTGCCAACATATTTGCAAATTTACTTTGTCAAATATGTACATTTACTTATTGATTACTTAAATTTAATTTTATAAAGGTTGCATAAAAATATATAAAAAATAAAATTTATTTTTGATTATTTAAAAAATAAAATATAAATCGTAAAAAGATATACCAATATGCTACATTCAAAAAATATTTACTAGAATACTACGTGTAAAATCGTTCTCTCCCATTGGGATTTTGATTTTACACTCTTTTTAAAACTAAGTTACAATCTATAGACTTAAATACTAATATATATATGTATATAATATTTATAAAAAATGAAATTAAATAAAATAGCCAAAGATTTCAAAAATTAATATTTTAGAATTTATAAAATATTAATTTTATTAAAAACTTATAAATATTATATATATTAATTTATTTACTAGTCATAATTGTATATATATTTATATATTTAAAATAAAAATGTGGAGAGGACCTTATTTTCAATATTCAATTTAAATAAAATTAAGTAATAGGTCCTTTTAAGATCAAGTCTATCAAATTTTCCTATGCCTTTGGGTTACAAAATCTAGACATAAAAAAAGTTACAATGATGACTTTTATATATTTCAAATAATAATAATATATACAACTAAAATATTTTTATTATTTTTAATTCTTTGAAAATTTCTTGAAATAAAAAATTAGGGAAATCATAAACTATCCTGAGATGACATGGTTATATAAGATTTATTTTAAACTTAAAGTGTTTTTATGTTGTAATTATTGAAAAATTATTTAATAGGAAAATTAATAAGTTTGTGTAATACAAATGAAAAAAAATGAAATTAAACAGGAAAAAGATGTATTCTTTAAGAAAAGGGAGAGAAAAAAATATAGAGTTGAAATTAATAGGAAAATGATATAATCTATAAATATATAATAAAAACAACAACATGTGGGCATATCATGTGATCCTACCAGTTCATGATCTTCTATATCTTTCTGTTCATATATGGTCTTAGCTTTCATAATTTTGGAATTATAAATCGTTAGTTATATTTCAATAATACTAATAAAATGATGAAAAAATGAATCTCATTTTAAATTATTCTATTAGAGAAAATGATTGAAAAATAAAGAAAATAATAAAAAATTAGATGGAATATTATCATGCTTGTAAAAAGGTTGCATTCAAATATAATTGACTAGTATCAACTACGTATAAAAAATGCTGAATGTATTTGTAAATAGAAAAATAAAATAGGTTATAATATTTGCATATAATCTTCTTAATATACATATATGATATATAACTGATAAGTAATAATATTCTTATTTTGCTCAAAAAAAATATTTTTATAACTGTACAAACTTTAAAATTAAAAGAAAAATAAAGTAGGTAATATCATTTGCATATAATATACCCACACTATAACAAGGAAAACAAAAAACTACACGTGTCTTACTAATTCTAAATAATTGAATATTAGAAAAGGAGAGACCAAATTTCTTCTAACTATCAAAGTGCTTAACTTCTAATAATTGCAAGTGGGTAGGTGAAGTTTGACCATATTTATTAATAGTGCATTCCCAATTAATTATACGTGGGAAAAAGCATTGAACTACTTTTTCGAGGAAATTCATTTTGTATTCTCATTTATCAGTGGGATTTCAAACATGGTTGAACATGCGTTTTTTTTTTTTAATTTTATTTAATTTTTTAATATATATATATTATAATTTGTAATTAAATTTTATACTTATCCAAATATTTTTATTTATTTAATATTTTTAATTCCATAGTTGTATTTTTAAAAAAAATATCTCATATAATTTTCATTTCAAATAAATAATATAGAATTATATAAATATACATAATAAATAAGAGAGAACACAATTTATATATATATATATACTATTACAGTTAAAGTTATTAAAAGAATGATAAAATCTACAAGAAAAAAGTACTGGCATAAAACGTGGGCTCTTTAATTATATTCTAAAAATTAAATATTATGAGGTTCCGTCTGTTCATGATCTTAACTTTATTTTTTTATAATTGTAATTACAGGCTAAAAAACAATATTATGTGAATGAACAATATGAATGAGCTAAAAAATAATATATGAGTTTAGAAAAAAATTAAAAAGAAAAAAACACGTAAGTAAGTATATACCTGTAAATGAGTTACCACCCAAATATAATTCTTTTAAAGATGTGCAGTTACTTATTGATTGTGGAATGCTTCCCTCTAATTGATTATCAGTAATACCAAAACCTTCTAGTAAAGGGAGTTGATGGCACATTTCTTCTGGCAAATTACCCTTTAAATGATTGTTGCCAAGTGCAACAACTCTCAAAGAAGGCATGTTCCAAATAAATGAAGGAATTTCACCTATAAATAAACATAAAATAATTGTTAATTACTTGGTAGTAAGACTAACAATACCAACTTAATACTCTATAAATAATACATGGAATTTTGTTAATTAAAGATTTAAAATTAATAGAATACTCTATCATTTAATTTCTTTTTGGGAAATCAATTTTAAAGGGACTATTCCAATGTCAATTAACAATTGGACCTTAAAATTCTTTTAAAAGTATTTACTAAAGAGAGATTATGGAATTAATTTCACCTATTTCAAATGAACAACTAAACTAGTTATATTTTGAACTAAATTTATCTAATGTTTACAAGAATTTAACTTTGAAATCTGATAATGAATTCGTCATAGGCTAAGAAAAGTAGAAAGTTTAGTTTTTTGTTTAATAAATTAAAATACTTTCAATTACACATTATGGAGATAATATAATAAATATTTTTGCAGAAGATATAAGTGCAACAATTTCCTTACGTGAAACATATCAAGTATGCTACAATTTTTACTCTTAAAATCAATTTCAGTTTAAAAGTTTGTAAGCAATATAGAAAAAATATGAATAGTAAATGAAAATTTTGTTAGAACATAAAATCAAGAGATAAATAGATTGAGCATACCTGTAAAGTTGTTGTATTCTAGATATAATTCTTCCAGCAATGTCTCATTGCCATTTGATATTGGAAGATTACCAATCAAATTGTTTTTCTCTAAATCTACAATTCCTAAAGTAGAAATGTTGAAGAGAGATGATGGAATTGTACCTGTTTCAATTTTAATAGTGAATAAGTTATGATAGTTAAAAGGTTTTAAGCATGACAAGTTATTATATTTGGACATGTCATAAATTTATATTTCTTAAAAACACATGTAATAAAACTTACACATTTTTTTTTTAGAAATAACACAAATATATTCTAAATGATAAAACACAACAACAATTATATCATTTTCAAGAAGGTAATACCATTTTGATTCAGGTGGCTAATAACCAATTTTTTTTATAATAAAATGAAACAAGAAAGCTCTATGAAACCAATACTTGTGTCATCTTCTTGGAGTTAAAAAAGTTGATGTCCCATACCAACGTATGTTTATATATTATCAATTTATAGTATTAATAAACAATAGTTTAATTTTTTTACTTTTTATTATGCATTTCCAAGTCTTGTCATAAGTTAATAGGTAAAAGATACAAATTTATAATTTTTTAATATCGTTTAAAACTTACTCATTTTGAGAAAAAAAAGAAACAATAATGCACTCTAAATGAAATGATAATATAAAATTAAAATTATTTTTAAAAAGCCACGTTTATTAAATGATCACATGTATTATTTTTGTATAAGGCATGCTTTTCGTTATCGACCAATGTGTGATTCGTTGAGAAATTTAGATGAATTATTTTTATTTTTAGGAAAAAAAACTAATGAAAACTTGCCACTAACAAGAAAATGCAGGGGAAAATGAAAATTAAGAAGCTAAAAAGAAACGTCAAAGCTCAACTAGCACTTCTTATCATCCTCATTAGCAACTTAGTTTATTAAAAAAAGGAATGCGACACCACATGAAGTAACAAATATTCATTAATTTAGTTTTCTTCAGGCTCCCTATTTTTGTAATAATTAAATATTTTATTTCACTTTTTGACATGGGTGTGAAAATTATACATATAAAAAAGGCATATTCATTTTAGGGTTCAAAGAAAGCGTCACGATTATTACATGTGTATGTTGTCAAATAAAAAGAAAAATGGATAGACAAACATTACAAATATTTGCTCAACAACCTGTTATAGAACATGCATCAAACTTTTCATCTCTAATCACCCACACAAATCATAAATTTAAAAGCACATACATCAAACATTTTGTTTCTAATAATCAAAAATTATATTTTATTTCTCTTTCTACTGATTCATTTTTTTAAAAATAACAAGTGGAAGTTACCCTAAAAATTACTATGCCACATCAAATATTGATAGCCCATGACATTCTTTTTGACTAATTTTAAATAGTTCCCTAATTCTTTATAGGGAGAATCCTAATAAAATTCCCTTACAATATTTAAAACCTAAATAAGGCTTAAAAACCAAGAGAATGGGTATTGGGCCGAATGGGGAAAAGTGGGCTGAATGGGGAAACCCAAGGAACCAATGAGAATCAATGTGGGTATGGCTGAGCAATGGGTGGGGCCGGCTGGCCTGATAGTCAGCCCGTGCCTCAACCGTGTAATCTTAAATGGGCACAGGCTAACCCATACCCGTGTCTCAGCCCATTTAAACTCGTATTAAACGGGTTGAGCTAAACCCGTTTTTGTTAATAGGGGCATGGGTTGGCCCGTTTATCAAGGATGAAGTTACTCATGATTTCAGCCTAGGATTTTAGAGTTTACCACTACTCAATCAAAACAACAAAAAAAGAGTACTAAAGTAACACATTAACCTACTTTTTAACATGCTTTTCGACAGTCAGGAAGTATTTGCTATAAAGGTAAAATGAAGTAGATGTCCTGTTACAGATAAGTGTCGCAAACACCACATATGCAAAGCTAAATACAACTGCAGCTATCAATTTACCAAAGATATGTTCTTACATGGGGACTTGAAGTGATGTACAGAATTAGAAATAATCACACAAAAAGGAAGGAGAGATGGAGAATAAACAGGCAAAGTAGTAGCAGTGACAACGCTGCTCATACTCCCACGTCAAATTCTAGCCTGAATGTGATTGGTATTTAAAAATAAGTTGGGGCAGAGATAATTTTAGTTTCTTTTCTAGTGATTTGGGTTTCCTGCATCTTTTCCAATAAAGACTTTCACATTTGATAGCAGTTCATCAGAAACTTACATCACATTCTAGCCTAAATGTGATTGGTAATCAGTTTGAGCCACATATCATTTCAGTTTTCGGTTTCAAGCTGCAAGTCCAGTTAAAAACTTCACAACAGCAATTTAGCAAACTAAGCACCCTATCAAACTTCAACATCAAATTGTTTTTTATACTAAGTGTCAATAATCCAAGTGACCTTATAACCATATTTACCACCTCCTCGTTAGTAGCTCCAAGTAGGTCTGAGTTGCTCATCCATGTTGCAGACCAATAGCCTCGGGCAGCGTATAATCGCTTTACGAATATCAGGGAACGAAATTGCAACTTCATTCAATAAGAAATCGAAAACAGGGTAGAGATCAAAATAGGGGTCACATGTGAGAAGCTGGGGATACATATCGAGGATTCGACCCATTGTAGATCGCTTGACGCCCATTGAGGAGAGGCAGTCTCATACAGTTTTGAGAGCGGAAATTGGAACTGATTGGATGTTAGGATTTTGCCTGAGGGCTTTGCTGGAGTTGACGTTGAGTTTCTCAAGGTAGATAATTTTTTCCCAAAAAAGGAGACCGGTGTCGGAGTGAGAAGGTACAAGAGGAAGGGCGTGGGGTTGACGGGAAAATTGGGTAATCGATCTGAAGAGTAGAGGTTCATTGATGTAAGCAAAAGGGGAAATTCACATATTGTGCAATTAAAATGAAGTTTTTACAGGGTTTTATAAAATTACTAATGTTAAAAAATATATATATGCATATACGGGCGGGTAAGGGCAGCCCGACGGTGTGCCCGTACCCCGCCCGTATAATATATGTAGCCCTCCCATTTAAGTCCGCTTGTTATGGGCTCAATCTGGGCGGGCTCAAACCAAGAAAATTTATGCCGGGCCCGGGCTGGTGCATTGGGCGGTAAGCACTTTGCTCAGGCCTAAATGTGGGAAGTGTCTACGTCCCTATGGGTAGTGCACAAACAGATACGGTTAGATTTTGAGGAGCGGATGCTACACAAATCAATAGAATTCAAAATCATATACTAACAGAGAGTTGGTGACAGTATAAGATTTTGTTAAATTTATTTGGGTGGGGAACGGCATCGATGAGGTCATTAATGCTAGAACAGTGCTTGTGCGACAGCTTCTAGGTAGAACCTTTTTCATTAAGGGAGGAGCGAGTGGGCAAAAGTGAGGGATGGCATTTCGGTGAAAAACTTTTCAATGATTTTTGTTACAGAACATGCGTCAAACTTTTTTGTTTCTAATCACACACACAAATCATAAACATAAAACTTGTTAAAAGCACATATATCAAACATTTTGTTTCTAATTCTAAAATTATATTTTATTTCTCTTTCTACGGATTCATTTTTAAAAAAATAACAAGTGGAAGTTATCCTAAAAATTACTATGCCACATCAAATATTGATAGCCCATGACATTCTTTTTGACCGATTTTTAAATAGTTCCCTAATTCTTTATAGGGAGAATCCTAATAAAATCCCCTTAAATATTTAAAATTTAAATAAAGCTTATACTTTTAGTTAATTTCTAATCAGGTCAAGACCCTTATTAGAAATTTTTGAATGTTAATAAAGATTAAAATATCCCAATATAGTTTGAGAGTTTTAGTTTAGCAAAAATGGGGTTTTCCAATAAATTGGTGATTGATGTAAACACTTTTATCTAATAATAGAAAAATGAATAAACATTAGAAAAAATAATAGAAAGAGATTCTAAGAATGATAAATTATAAATCAGATTTATTATCAATAAAAGATCAAGCATTACCAACAATAGATATAGAATACAAAATCTTACTTTAGAATTTATCATTTTTCAGAATTGTTTTCGTTATTTTCACCAAACATTACAAAACTTCTGATGGTTCTTTAAAATTAATAAAAAAATGGAAGGCAAATTTTATTTTAAAATTATTTTTTATTCAATAGATGAAAACAAAAGCAAAAAGCCACACATGGTATAAGACAATCATATAATTAAAAGTCATACCTTGCAAACTGTTACTGCGAAGAACTAGGAATTGGAGGTTTGTCAAATATCCAATCTCACTTGGAATGATTCCTGGGCAAATTATATATGCATAGCGAAAATTATTATAATATTGAAAGAGATAATAAAAAAAATAGTTTAATTTAAATACTAAAAGAAAAAGAAGGAGACGCTAAGAGTGTGAACCTTATTTTTTTTTTTACAAGATTTCATATCATGCTGGGGGATCTGTACATACATACATACATACGGAACAATTTTCTAAAGTATGTATTCTTGTATTCATGTTTACAATATGAAATTTCTCAATCTATGAAACAGTCATAGACAGAATACTTTAAAATTATTTTTTATTCGGGAGATGAAAACAAAAAATACACCACATATGGTATAAAACAGTCATATAATTAAAATTCTTAGCTTTTAAACTGTTGCCGCGAAGACTTAAGATTTGGAAGTTTGCCAAAAATTAAGTTTATTACTACGTAATTTAGATTTGTTGTTGTTATTCTTTTGGACTTGATGGTTTAATTATTTTTGAGAAATTCCTATATATTATGTAAGATGTATTCATCTTATTCAAGAATATATAAGTTTATGATTTTTTCAAATAACTGTGATAAAGTGAAAAATAAGAAACATATTGAGTCCAATTGGCGCTTGCTACCCCAACAATTGTATCCCAAAAAATGATTTTTGTTAACTACAAACATTTTTAAAAAAATTAAAATAAATAATAAAATTAATATAAAATTTAGATTCTTCTTGTATATCCAAATCAAAATTTAATGTTTTTCTTATAAGGCTTACTCATTTTAAGAAAAAAAAATTCAAAAAACTTTTAATAATAGAACTTAAACATATATTTTTAAATATTGATAGAGCCTTATTGATAATGATTAATATTATAATGGTATTTTCTTCTATATGATATGGATTAACTAACCATTTCAGATTGGATGACGAATTGTTTTTATTATTAAAAAATAAATAAAAATGTTGGAAAAATAAGAAGAAATGCACAAAAAATATAACAAAAATAAAAAAAATCCCTGCCCCTAGCAAACTGTTATAAGATAAATGAGTTTAATGAATTATGGATTTGTTGCTAGCATTGTTTGTTTCAGCATGACTCTAGTGTTGTATGGGCCCTTTAATATTTTTTTGGGCTGAAAATCCCTTTTAATATTTCAATAAACATAAACACACACACATATATATGTATACATCATGCAACCAACGGGGATTGGTCCGAGTGGTAAGCGGCTCGGTATCGCTTAAGCGAGGTCTCGAGTTCGAGCCTTGGCGAATGCAGAAAATTCCCGTTGGGAGACTCACCCACCATAGCCAGGTGCGCGACGCGGGTCGGATCCGGATGTAGTCGGGGCAAAGCTCCGGTGAACCGGGTGGGCAACAAAAAAAAAATGTATACATCATGCATGCATATCTTCAAAGAATTGAATCCTCATCTTAATTTTGATAAAAAAAAATCAGCATCTTAATCATTGTTTTTTTTAAAAAAGCCACTACCCTTAAATGATACATATAAATTATTTTTCATGTAAAGCATGTGTTTTTTTTATCCATGTTCGTTTTGTTGACAAATTCTGCTGGATTATCTATATTAAAAAAACTAAAAAAATTGTCATTGAAAAGAAAATAGGGGAAAATGAAAAATAAAAGGCAATAAGAAAGAAGCATTGAAATCCCAACTAGTACGTCCTTTTCATCATTTTATTTCATTTTTTGAAGATTTTTTATGCAACTTATTCCCCATCTTTACATGTGTGAAAATTATATATAAATTTGAACTAAATGCCCAGAAACAAAACCTCATTTCAAATTTGTTTTTATTCAAGAGAGTTAAAAAAGGAAAAAAGGAAAAAATATATAGTCTAATATACATATGGAGATATTTTCATCGAAGTCATAAATTCTGAAAAGTGTACCATTTTGTTTATATTCACTTTGGCATTAAAAGAAAGTACTATGTTCCACTCCTTTAAATGCAAACTAGAAAAATCATTATTCTCTAAATCTATAATGCAAAATAGTGACTATCAAAATCCTGGCAACAAAATTTAAGACCATCATATAATCAAAACTCTTACCTTGCAAGTTGCTGTTACCAAGATATAGGTATTGGAGTTTGGTCAAATTTGCAATGTCACTTGGTATGTTTCCTCCATTGAATTTGTTATCCCCCAATTGTAATTCTGCTAATTCTTTGCATTGATGCCAAATGGAGGGTATTTCGCCAGACAATTCATTTTCATCCACATAAAACAATTCAAGTTTTGGAAGCCCAGAACATATGCTTGTTGGGAGACTACCAGATAATTGATTACTTTCAAGACCAAGTTGCTGCAGCACTGAATTGTTAAACAAGGAAGATGGTATAGAACCAACAAGTCGATTCCCTCCAAGAAACAATGTCTTTAGTTGTGAAAGATCACCAATCTCATTTGGAATGTCTCCTTCAAATATTATAACTCTTTAAACATCACAAATTATTATATAAATGACATAAATTTATATTTCTTCAAAACAAATGGAATAGAACTTGCATATTTTTTAGAAATAAAACAAATTATTCTTAATTATAAAACATAACTACAATTATATCATTTTTGAAAAGTTAATATCATTAAAACTTTAAAACTAAGAAACATGTTGATGCATCCTATGGCGCGGCAAATATTATTTGGGAAAAAATGGAGACACATAATCCAATTGGCCTTGCTATTCATCATTTATTTCAAAACATATTTTAAAAGAAATTAATCATTTCAAATACGTTGCTTGTAAAACTTACTCATTTTGAAAAACAAAACCTTCGGAAAATTTTTTAATCATAGAATAACAAAACTTTTGGATTAAAAAAAGGATTAATAATTATTTTTTAAAGACTGACTCTCGCCTTAGATATTTTTGCACTATTATTATAATATTATTGTTTTTCCATGTCGTTTGACTTTATTAAGCCGTTTTAAAAATTGGATAATAAATTATTTTCTATTCTTAAAAGAAGAACAGAAAAATGTTGGGAATAAATAAGAAGAAATACCAACATAGAGTTGGTCTAGTGGTGTAAAGCCTCATTAAATTTGTCTAGGTCTTAAGTTCGATTTTTAGAGGAGACATTTATACTGTGAGGGGTATCCATGAACTCCAAAATTAGAATACTTAGTAATAAGATCCGGTTAATATTATCAAAAAAATAAACAGGAAGAAATGCACAAAAATATGAAAAAAGAAGAAACAATCTAGACAAACCTAACCTAAGTCCCTCCATGATAATATAAAATCATGCCAATCAATTATAGAAAAGACAAATATAGATATTAAAAATAAGCCAAAAACATACCTGACAAACTATTATAAGAGAGACTCAATATTTCAAGTGAAGACAAGTTGAAAATTGTTTGGGGAATGATTCCTGAGAGCTTGTTACCCTCAAGTAGTAACTGTTTTAAGTGCTCAAGTCTTCCCACCTCAAGAGGAATAGTTCCTTCAATTAAATTATAGGTACAATCAAACTTCTCCAGCCTTGAGAGATTGGACAGAGATAATGGAATAAATCCATTAAAACTATTATTTTGAAAATCCAAATGTTCAAGCATAGATAAATTTTCTATCCATGTTGGAATTTGTCCATGAAAGTTGTTGTAGCTCAAGTTGAATAGTCTCAATCGACATAGTCGAACTAACTCTTCAGGGATTCGACCATGAAAATTGTTATCACTGAGATCAAGTACAACAAGGAATGAGAGATTTCCTAGTTGTGGAGATATGATGCCTTTAAGGCCTGTGTTACCAAGATCCAAGGAATGAACCCTTCTATGACGAGTATTACATCGAACACCAATCCAATCACATGGAGAAGAAGAAGAAACAGATCAATTAGCCAAGAGATTGTTTGGATCCACTTTGATAGATGATTTAAAAGCAAGAAGTGTAGATTTGTCGATGGCGTAATCCATCTCGCTCCATGCTAGGGAGGCTGCAAAGAAATCAAGCAAGAGAGTAAACACAAAGGAAGCAAGTTTTCCCATATTTATCAAATTGTGAGTGCAAGTATGGAACATCCTGGAATAATACATATTTATACTTCTCCACATCCAAATATACTCTTTAAAAAATTTCTACAAAAAATGTAATAATAAACCACTAAAAAAATATCAAATAAGTTGGCAGAAGTTTCGTCCAAGTCCAAATCAAGTCATAAAATCTTAATTGGAAAAATAAATCGTAATACATATGAGAGAGACAAAATGACAAAAAAAAGATGTGGTCTTCAATTAATTTTTTAGTTATCGGATCATGTTATCGCTATTTTATTTCGTTTGTTTGTCAAGTACAGTAGACTTTTGAGTAACCCCAAAAGAACGTTAATTTGAAGCTTGTGCAAATAATTTGTTCGTTTATGAAGAAATCCAAAGTCCTCCTCAGAAGAAGATTCAATGTATTATATATCATTTTCAGAAGAAGAAGCTTATAAACTTTTTGGTAAAGTCAGGTGTGCTTGACTTCTTGTAAGTTGAAAGACTTGTAAACTTATGTATAGGGTTTAAAAGGCTTGGAAGAATTCCTAATGTACCTCAAATTTTTTATTTGTCTCCAAAAGATGAGTTCCTTAGATTTTAGATTCATTCGAATTACATAATAAAAATAAATATTATGCTTCTACTCCAATTTTTCACTTCAAAATACTTGCATAAATTATTGTCTGACGAATAATTAAATTTTTGAGAGTATATAGTTATGTATGCAAGAAAAGAGAATAAATATAAAAAAAATATGCATGGAAAATATTTTCTTTCTTACGTGTGTGTATCAAATCATGAATATAAATGGTCAAATTTACAAATATATGGACAGTTCAGAAATCATGAAAATTAAATAAAGAGAAAAAAAAAACAAGAAGAAGACATGGCTCATTTTAGTCCGTTGAGGGTAGAGATTTTCCCCACTTAAATCATCAAACTCCTTTTCTTGGCAAATAAAACAGCTAGTTCTATTTTACTTGTATAAATAGTTTCATTTTCTAGATATAAGAAATTTACAAGAAAAAATATCTCTGTTGTTTTGTTTTTATAAAAATAGAAAAAATTTCTCAAAAAATACATATTACAAAATTTATTACAAAATTAATTAAAAGTAATTTTTTTAAAAATATTTTTTATATTCACTCGAATTTGAACTTGAGATTATATACATAAATAGTTAAAATCTTTTGTATTAGGATCAACTCTTATTAGTTAGTTAGGAACATCTTTCTTAGGCAGCTATTAGGTGTTGAAAACAGTGGTGTCATGAATTATGATCACTATTTGATTATTTCTTGATTAATTTCATATTATTCAAATCTTTGAATTTCTCTAAATTAGACCTATCATACTTAGCTGACTTGCTTTATATAACATCCTTCTCTATATGCTTTATTTATTACCGAATTTATATTAATCAAATCAACTTTTGTGGCCAAAAAGGAAATCAAGTCGACTTTTTTTCAAAAAAAAAAAAAATCTCGTGCATTTTTACTCATTAGCTTACCAACCAAAACTATTTATTTATTTATTTGAGGTGCCTGGACCGATATAAATTGAACAAAATTCGCACTCCATAATAATGTACGTTGAACTAAAAATAGTTAAATTTTGGAATTTTTTTGGGGGCATCATCCTATTGATTAGAATGTGAATGATTTGATATTACAAATTTGTTAAATATATATAAATAAAAATAATTAAAAGAGATGTGATGTGATATTAATTGGTTATTTTAGTTCAAGCTAAATATATTACTTGGTTACACGCAGAAATCATATAACATTAATGTGATGTGATATTACATAAACGAATTTTTGAACAATAAAAAAGAAATGAATTTATAAATTAGAGATACAATCTTCTTTACTATATTTATATATATATCCATACCAAAAAAAATGCATATATTTCCTTCCATTCCATTTATGTATACTTCATACTTAAGTGAGAATATGACTCGAGGGGATGCATTTACTCTATGATGCACCTCTATAATATCCCAACCTTTCAAATGTTTTTTAATTTTTAAGAAATACAAATAAAATTAGGGCAATAAAATTAGTAACAGTACAAAATAAGATACATACATTATTTCATGTATTTTTGCCCGCGATGATTCTTCTTCATAGTTCATTCCTCTAGAAATAGAGGACAATAATTCTTGTTATTTTTTGTCTTTCTTATTTTTAACAATTAGTTTAAAATAATAAAGGAGGTAAAACGTATCACATAATTAACATGAAAACAAGTAATTAAAGCCAACACTGTGCATAATTATTATATGTCTAAAAGCAGAAGGTGGTATTTTTTTTTAAAAAAATCTATTATATCCTTATTTACCTCAATAACTTAAATGTATTTTTTTAAGTTCTAAGTAATGTTTTCAGAACTATATATAATGCATATTCAAACACATACTTGAAAGTCAAACAAACCCCATTGTTAATTTGTAGATGAAAAATGGTAGGATTTACTTCTAAATAGATCCAGAAGTCACAATTCAATAATTTTTTTCTCTTCTAAAAAAGTAAGATTTCCAAAATGATATATAAATAACAGTTAATTTCTTTGAGACTAGCCAAAAAAGACATTGGCAAAACACTAAACTAAAATATATTCTGATTAACAGCCAAACAAAGAGAAAGCATAAATGAAGAAAGAGGCCCAAAAAAATAGAAAAGTTTTAATTTTATCTTGGTCATGGTGTATAGCAAGAATATATTTTATTTTTTACAATATAAATTTTCAATAAATGATTTGTTTTGTATTTTGCCCCTTACTTGGTCATTAGTCATTGTGGATAACTTAAAGAGCACTCTTTAGACTTTTTAAACTATATATGGTTACTAAAAGAAATTGATACAATGAAAGAGAAAAAAAATTACGTTAATGATGAGAAAAATTTTTGATCCTAATAGTCATATGCTATCACATGAGGAACTATTATTTTCGTTGTCATTGTATTGTATGGGCCATAGAGTAACCCCTTAAAGTACGTTACTGATAAAAAAATCTTTATCCCTTTCTGAAGTATAATTTCACAGAAAACTATTTTGTAAATACTTATACTAATTTTCTTGCTATTAAATTATTTAATTTTATTCTATTAGTATAATTTACTTATGTACACGGGCTAACAATACTATAGATTAAAGCTACAAGGACTAATAATATGTTAACAGAACAAAATTAATTGATTTAATAAAGAGAAAAAAATAAGTATAGATATCAAATTAAAAAGTAAAGAAAAATATAAGTGTAGATCAGATTTCAATAATTTCATTTAAGATAAGTCTTGTAGACCATATATAAAGAGTACATCCATAAGAACCTGTTAGTAGACTTTTCAAATATTAATCACGAGATATTTTTTATGAACTTCACTTAACAATTTCAATATTTCTATAGTAAAATTCCTTCAATATTTGCTTGTAATTAATTTGAAACTTAAAGTAACATAATTGGATATTGTATATAATATATTTGGAGAGAAACAAAAAAAAAAAGTACAAACGTCTTGCAAATTGATCATATTCATTTGAGTCATTCTCCCATCTAATATAACATGCAGCTCAATTTGTAGACTTCTAGCCTCTTATATAAGTAGTGGATTTATTAATTACTAACTATCATTAAAGATAACTTGTTCATTACTAGCTATATGAATAATCTACTTTTAGTTCAAAACTCAATATTGGTCACAAATCACAATAAACTAAAATCTATCCGACGTAGATACACATATCCAAACGAATTTAAATAATATATCTTTTGAAGAACTTAAAGAACTTAAATTCTCACTTATACTAAAAAATTATAGTTAAATTATTAAATATATCTTAAATTGAAAAAAAAATTAATCTTATTCTCTCTTTATGTTTACAGATAATTCTCACATTTATCTCTTTTTTCTATGTTCAACAAGAATAATAAGGGTGAAATTGGAAAAAATAATAATAACATCTAAATGGACTTATATTTATAACCAATTTTTTTTACATATGGACTTATAATAAAGACCATAGTAGTTTATTTTTTAAAGCATGTATATTTAAATAAAATTAATGAAGTCGCTGAAAAATAAATATGAGCATAATGGTAAATGGATATGTTTTTTTTATTTGAAGGTTGATAACTAGAGAAATTGATATTTGTTTGATATTGATTGATATCTAACGCCCTTAATTCATTTCTAGGTGAAGGAATGAGTTTTTTTATTTTAGGATTTATAGATTTTATTCTATTTCTTACAAGACCCAAAACTTGTCTAAATGCAAATACTCTATTTGACCCATATTATAAGAGCATTTTAACTAAGTCAGGCAGACTAAAAAATGACAGTTAAGTCATTAAATCTATCATAAAATGATAAAAAATTTTAGATCTACCCTTAATTAAGAATATGACATTTTTAATATCTCTTCTACATTTATAATTCTCTCTCTACAATTATAACTAAGCGTAGATTTAGAAAAGAATCATTAATTATTATGTTAGGCACTTTTAATATGGACCAAATTTAGGAAAAAGTTGATAAATATAAGAAATATGTCATATATTTAGGATCAAAATTAACTCTATAATCAGATCCTATATTTTATATTAATCATTGAAGGAGTATAATATATAGTTCCAAAGACTTGGCATTTGGTTGCCATCTAATTTATTTTTATTCAAGCTGAATATTTAATTAAAATAGGCAAATAATTTAAAAGGCTCTCCCGTTTATTATGACACATCTTATTTATTTTAGTTTAAGCTGAATATATTAGTTAGTTACACACAGAAATCATATAATATCACTGAGATTTGATATTAATGAAACGAATTTTTGAAAAAGAATGAATTTAAAAATTAGAGATATAATCTTCTTTACTATATATATATATATATCAATGACAAAAATACATATATTTTCTTCATTCCATTTAGGTATACTTCATACTTAAGTGAGAACATGGTTCGAGGGGATACATTTACTCTATAATGCATCACTATAATATCGGAACCTCTCAAATATTGTTTTTACTTTTTAATCATTGGACTTAAAATTTTATCCAAAGGTATATTAATTATTAAAAAAGTTTCAGTAATCACATAATCAATATTCAATACATAATATAATATTATACTCTTTGTCTCCCAATTTCATAATTTCCCCCCTAAATTCTGTCTATTAATTGTACATGATAAATGGTCCTATATATTAAGGGGTAGTTATAATACGCATGATTTGGAATTGTATTATAGAGAAATTAGCATAATTTGTTAATACCCTGCAACATTAATTACTATGGTTTACCTCTGTTTTTCCATTCCAAAAAACAGAGTATATATTTTTAGCATCATTTAATGGGAATGGAGAATGATATCCAAAGAATCTCACGCATAAATCATTTTTAATACCTAAAGAATCAAGCATATTGAATAAATTGTTGGAAGAATTATCTCAACATACTTTGGACTCATCTCCAAAATCACATATCTTAAAAGGATAACAGCACCTATATAACATTCTTATTTCTTATTAGGCAAAAAAAAAAAGATGCCTCGAAGCTATGCTCAATTTCCACACATCTCTCCTCTTTTTCTTGTGTGTGGATTGTTACAGAAAATTTCCTCTTGGTCAATGTGTTTTCTGTTAGATTTCCACATAATCTCTTCCCCCATTGCTACCACTCTTGATATTTCCTTCTGTCTTCCTTCACCCTTCAAAACTCGTGAAACAGGGGAATAGGTTATGGAGATTGTTCGACGAATATATTCTAAAATGCTGATCAATTATTTGTTGAAATGCTTCAACGAAAAGAGTTATAACTAAAGCTAAACCCATGTTTTATATTTTCCCCCTTACTTGGTCAGTGGTCATAGTGAATACCAACGTTTATTTAAGGAGCACTCTTTAGACTTTTCAGACTATATGTGGTCACTAAAAGAAGTTGACGCAAGGACAAAGAACGAAAATTACATTAGTGATCAGCAAAAGTTTTGATCCTAATAGTAATTTGTTATCATATGAGGATGATTATTTTCATTATCATTATATTGTATAGGTCATAGAGTAACCCCTTAAAATACATTAGTGATGAAAATAATCTTTGTTCCTATCAAAAGTACAATTTTATGGGGAAATTATTTTGCAGGTACTTATATTTTTCCTCAAGTTTTAACTTATACTAATTTTTTCTTATTAAATCCTTTAATTTTTTACTCTATTAGCACAATTAGATGACGTAACACTTAGATTATTACTTAGATTATTCAAATCAAAATTAAACGTTCCAAATAGGTTGCTGGTAAAGCTTACTCATTTTGATAAAGAAGTGAAACAAGAGAGTAAAAATAAAAGAAGCAAGTTTTCTTATGTTTATCAAATCAATTACAGTTGTGAGGGCAAGTATAGAACATCCTGAAATAATACATATTTATACTTCTCCATATCCAAATTATACCCTTTAAAAAATTTCTACAAAAAACTACAATTATAAACCACTCAAAGAAATATCAGATATAATGGCAGAAGTTTCATTCAAGTCCAAATCAAGTCATAAAATCTTAATTGGAAAAATAATTGGCAATACACAATGATAGAGATAAAATGACAAAAAAATGTGTAGACTTTTGAGTGACCCCAAAATAACATTAATTTAAAGTTTATACAAATAATTTGTTCATTTATGAAAAAATCCAAAGTCTTCAAGAGAAGATTCCATGTATTATATATCCTTTTAAAAAGAAGTCTATAAGTTTTTGATAAGGTATGGTAGGCTGTAAGTTAAAAGATTTGTAACCAATGGATAGTGTTTAAAAGGCTTGGAAGAATTCCTAAATTATCTCAAATTTTATATTTGTCTCCAAAAAATGAGTTCCTTATACTTCAGATTCATTCAAATTGCATGATAAAATTAAATACTGCTGCTTCTACTCCAATTTTTTATTTCAAAATACTTGCATAAATTGTTGTCTGATGAATAATTGAATTTTTTAGAGTATATAGTTATGCATGGAAGAAAAGAGAATAAATATAAAAGAAAATATGCATGGAAAATATTTTCTTTCTTACGCGTGTGTATCAATTCGTGAATACAAATGATTAAATTTACAAGCGCATGGACCGTTCAGAAATTATGAAAATTAAAGGAAAAGGAAGAAGAAGAAGACATGGCGCATTTTAGTCCGTTAAAGGAAGATATATTCCTAACTTAAATCATCAAACTTCCTTTCTGGGTCAGATAAAAACAGCCAGTTCTATTTTGCTTGTGCAAATAGTTTCATTTTCTGGAGATAAAAATTTACAAAAAATACATGTTTGCGGTTTTTTTATAAAAATAAGAAAAATTTCTCAAGATATACATATTGCACAAAAGTATCTAAGGACCTAGGTCCTTGAGCTTGTGTAACTCTTTTTAATTGTATACAATATATCTTTAACTATATGTAAAATATCTATTTTGCATATAGTTAAAGATAAGAGGTACACAAGCAAAGAATATTGCATCAACTAAAAATAGGTTTCATTTGAGTTTTTAAATAAATTTAAGATATCTTTAAATTATACATTTTGCAATTAGAGATTTTTCAACCATTTTTTCAATATAAAATAACAATAGTGATTATATAAATTTTTTTCTCACATTAAATAAAAGTTTATTAATAATAACATTTAGATTTAGATAGACTTAACCAAGGGAGGTCTAAACATGGTCTAACCCAAAAAGAAAAAAAATTAATAATAAGGACACATATAACCATAAAATTAAAGATATTTGATGATACAGGAGAAGAAGAAAATATCTTGTTGCATAATTTCTCACATGGAGGACCACATGCATCTTTATCATCACACTACATTATTTCACTTGTGGCCAAGTGTTGTAGACTTAATTGTAGCCATAAAAGTAACTTAATTCCCAAAACAAACAAGCTAGTGAGAAGAAGACCATACATATCAAAAGTCTTTAATTTTGGACTATTTGACTTGGATGTATTATTTACTATAGCCCAATTTGTACGCAAACTAATATTGCCGCGTTCTTGACTTGTGAGGAGACCCCATTTGATCCACAAGCTTAATAAATGCAACTAGAAAAACAATAATTAGCTTGTTGGGTATATTGTACTTGCCTTCTTTAAATACATCTTCTTAACTCTAATCAAAACATATACTTATCCAATATTTAATATCAGACATATTTAACTAATTAGTTAATATGGCATCTCAATCAACTGTTCTAATTCTTTCTCTCGCTCTCTTATTTAAATATTATTAAAGAGTATCAATAAGGTAATTTAAGAAAAAAATTGATAAATATAATAAATATGTTTTACATTTAGGATCAATAATAACTCCTTGATTTGGTTTTATATTAAAGACCAGAAGAATACTTTATATCACTTTGTGCATTTGTGATATCAACCAATAATGTTAGTCCTTCTACAATTTTTTATGTGAACCTCACTTAACAATTTTAATATTTTGATTGGAGCTTTCATTATTGTTTTTGAACCGCTAATTTAGTTTTAGTGAGTCAGTCACAAGCTTACGAGTGCATTTTATATAAAAGTTATATTTCTTACATATTCTTCGGAATTGTAGTTATACTAGATAACTTTGGCTGTGTTTACTATATCCTAGGTACTATTCTCCATTTTTTATAACTGTCTTACAAGACTGGTTTGCTTTAAATCTTAGGAGGGAGTTGGTAGGAGAGAGTCTTATTACTTAACATGAAACAATTAATTAAAGCCAACACTATGCATAATTGTTATATGTCTAAAAGAGGTGCTATTTTTTTTAAAAAAAATTCTATTATATCCTTATTTACTTCAATAGCTTAAATTTATTTTTTAAGTTCTAAGTAATTTCTTTTTTGAAACTGTCATACATATTCAAACATATACTTGGAAGTAAAAAAAAACCCATTGTTAACTTGTAGATGAAAAATAGTAGACTTTACTTCCCCAAAAGTCGCAATTCAGTAATTTTTTTCTCTTTCAAAAAAGTAAGATTTCCAAAATAGATATAGACTAGAAAAAAAAAAGACATTGGAAAAACACTAGACCAGAATATATTCCGATTAACAACTAAACAAAGAGCAAGCATAAATGAAGAAAGAGGCACAAAAAATTAGAAAAAAATTAATTTTATCTTGGTCTTGGTGGATAGCGAGAATATATTTTATTTTTTATAATCTAAATTTTCATTAAATGATTTGTTTTGTATTTTGCCCCTTACTTGGTCATTGGTCATGGTGGATAACAACATTTATTTAAAGAGTACTCTTTAGACTTTTCAAATTATATGTGGTTATCGAAAAAAGTTGATGTAACGAAAGAGAAAGAAAATTACGTTAATAATAAGAAAAAGTTTTAATTTTAATAGTCAACGTCTATCACGTGAATGGCTATTATTTTCATTATCATTGTATTTTATGGATTATAGAGTAACCCCTTAAAGTACGTTAGTGATGAAAGGAATCTATGTCCCTTTCGGAAGTATAATTTTATAGGAAAACTATTTTGTAGATATTTATATTTTTCTTTAAGTTTTAATTTGGTACTTATACTAATCTTTTTGTTATTATATCCTTTAATTTTACTCTTTTAGGTCAATTAATTTATATATATACGAGCTAATAATATTAATAAAGTAAAGTTGCGGGGATTACACAGTGTTTACAGAACAAAATTAAATGATTTAATAAAGAGAAAAGTAAGCATAGATATCAAATTAAAAAGCAAAGAAAAATATAAGTATAGATTTCCCAAATTTTATTTATGATAATCATGTAGGCCATATATAAAGAGGACATCAAAAAGAACCTTGTTAGTAGACTTTTCAAATATTAATCACAAGATATTTTTTATGAACTTCACCTAACAATTTCAATATCTTGATTGGATTTTTTAGTATTATTTTTGAACCACTAATTTAGTATAAATATCAATTGCTTTAGAGAGTTCGTTAGAGCCTACCAACGCATTATATAAAAAAGCTACCTTTTACTAATTACCGTACTTTTTATAATAAGGAAAAATATATGAAAATGATAATATTAAGAAAGAAATTTATAGAAAATAGATAATAGATAGTAGAATTTATTAAATATTGCTTGTTATTAATTTGAAATTGAAACTAACATAACTGGATTTTGTATATAATATATTTGGAGGGAAATAAAGAAAATATAAATACAAACCTCTTGCAAATTAATAATATTTATTTGAGTCATTCTCTTATCTAATATAAAATACAGCTCAATTTGTAAACTTCTAGCTTCTTATATAAGTAGTGAATTTATTAATTACTAATTATCGTTAAAGATAACTTATGCATTACTAGCCATATGAATAATCTACTTTTGGTTCAAAGCTGAATATTGGTCACAAATCACAATAAAATAAAAATCCATCTGAGGTAGATACACATATCTAAAAACTTTAAAGGATATCTTTTTTGAAGAATTTAAAGAACTTATGAATTTAATGAGAATATTTAAAAACTTCCAATAAGTTTTATAATATTATTTTTTTAGCTAAAATATATATATATATTCCTATTGAAGGTTTTTATTCGAAATACTATTTAACATTAAATATTAATATTTTTTTAAATAAAAATTTAAATATTAATTTATCACATTAAATAACTAATCAGTTTCACACTAGACACAATTTGTCTTACTAATAATAAACTTATTGAGCTTAATATTACTGTGTTATGTTGTGGGACTACAAAGGTCCAAAGGTATCTAAAATCAAGTTTCAAGTGTTTCGCTTTTTAAATGGGCTTAAGGAAGAGGTTTCCTCTTGTTTGAACTAATGGGCTCTTACAACTAAACTATTCTTCCACTATTTCTCATTTAACTTCATAAGACGGAGTGCAAGGAAAATAATAACCAAGATGTGTCTTCTTTTATTTATGTAAAAAATGCAATATTGGGAAAATATTATATTTGTAGGAGGAAATAAAAAAAAATAGGTAATGGTGATCCATAACCGTTGGTTGGGGTGAATGCATATTTTATAGTTATGTCATGTGGGATTTTATGCATGTTTTGGAATAAATGTAAAATAAATTTATTTCAATACTATAGAAAATATCTCTTTCAATGCTAATGAATAATTGTATAACGTACATTTACATCTACAATTAGCGTATGAGAGCATTGTTAAAAGTTTCTCATAACCTATAAATAATAATAAAAGTTATTACTATTATTTCATTGTTAATATCCTACAACATTACATGGCTTACCTCTGTTTCCTTTCAAAAAAACAGAGCATATGTTAACATCATTTCAAATAAAATAATCTCATGTTGTTTTGCTCTTAATGTTATGCTTGAAACAACTCAACACTGTGTGCTCCCAACTTCTATTTCTTGAACTAACTGATTTTTAGTCAACCGTAAACCACCAGTCACAGCTAAAAAATAGACGACTCTCTCATTCATTACATCAATGTTATGAAGTACACAAATAAGGGAATTTAACGGTTTCTACTTTTCTAGTATATACAAATGCATGGAATTACAGTTCAACTTGATAACTTTTTCCAGTATACAAAACAATTTTGGAACCATCTCTGTAATTCTTCTCTCTTCTATCTCATATCACATAATTTCTCAACATGGTCTAGCACCATTTATAAGGCGTTTTTCTGTCTATTTAGAAGCAAGTTGTGAATTTAGACCGTTTATATAATAATTAACCCTTCACATATTATGATATGCCATAGCATTTTATCCTTCTCAGAAAAATGTGATGCAAATTATTTATTAACAATCAGTCATTTTCTGTGGATTTGAGTGCTGCAAGTGCTGCCACTGAACAAACCTTCAAATAGACTAGCCTAAGTTTGGAAAAACAGGAAACTTAATTTTTGATATTATTTTCATGATTCTTTATTAGATATTATAATGGAAAGTGAATAACTCATACTCATTCTTTTTTACTCAACGGCCATTTGATGCCCCATATTTGTTTTGCATTCTTTTCCAACTTAATATGCTCTTTCAGCAGTTAGGATCTTTGCTGAAATGAATTCGTTAAAATGAATTACATTTTCTAGATATGTATGATCCTGATCTAATTGTGGGCTTAAGTGATGCAAGAACCTAAACTTATTAATGTTTATGCCTGTCTGGTTTCCTAATCTAAGTACAAAAACTGCATGCACTACATCTTGTGAAAGTTGCAACAATGGAAGAAATCAATGAAGCATGAGTTTTAATTAAATTATTATAGTGGCATTGATGGGTGTTTCACATTGAAGAAGAATTATGGTCTATTTACAATTTGGCTGGAGTTTGCAACCAAAAACAGAGGCGAGTGTTAATATCCCTTTATTGAACCATCTTAAAGATTTGAGATAATACATAATTTGGAATGGAAAAGGGAATGAAATGAAAAGTAAATTTTTAAATGAGAAATGTCATTTTCCCCCTTGGCTAAGAAACATCAGCAGCAATAACCCTCATCTCATTAGGTAGAGTCAGGTACTTGGATCGCATGAAATTATTATTCTTACTCTATCGACAACATCTTTAGATAAATTGTTAACCAAAAGACTCAGCTCAAAAAATAATAGAAAACATCGTATAACTATTGTTAGGCAATGAGAGATAATAGATGTTGTGTACGTCAATCTTTATATAAGGGAATCCTGTTCCATTTCCATTAAAGTAACCAAACAAAGCCTAGGACCTTTTAGTTTGAGATGATAGTCTATTTGAATTGAATGGACTTTTCATATTATTGAAGTAGATTTCTTAAAAGATAGATACCAAGCTTGGAGTTATGTGGGGTCAATGGTTTCAATGTTGTGCAGACAATTTTTATTTGTTTATGCCCCATATTTGTTTTCCATTCTTTTCGAACTTAGTATGCTCTTTTAGCAGTCAGGATCATTGCTGAAATGAATTCCCTAAAATGAATTATATTTTCGATATATATGATCCTGATCTAATTGTGGGATTAAGTGATGCAAAACCTAAACTTATTGATGTTTATGCTTGTCTAGTTTCCTAATCTAAGTACAAAATCTGCATGCACTAGATCTTGTGGAAGTTGCAACAATGGATGAAATCAACTTAAACATGAGTTTTAGTTAGAATATTGCAGCAGACTTTACATAAACATGCAACTCACCCAAAATTTTATGGTTTTGTATATTTTAGCTTATATTATATATAATATTTTTATTTTATATTAATTAATATCTTGATTATAGCATCAAAGCTCCTATGAGAATATTTAACTACCACTGGAATTCAATCCCTAAGAGGTTGGTAGAGGCAGAGAGATGAGGGATTAGAAGATAAAGGCAGAGGCACTTAAGAATATCGTAGTATGTCAAATTCTCCCAAGACTTGCCATTATTTTATATTAATTAATATCTTTTGTGTAGCTTAAGGTTGTTATTATATAACTCAAATAATTTATGATGTTTTTCATCTAGTTTTAACATAAATAATAGAATAATCTCATTGATAATTGATCAATATTTCATTGTAGAAAGTCTGTTTCATTTATACCTCATACACTTGTACAATGTCTGAAGTTGAGATTATTTTTATTTCTTGGACAAAAAGAAAAGTTGAGGCTAAGTTGACATTTGATATATCATCATCTTTGATACACTGAGAAAAAAAGTAAAGTTGAGCACTGGCTTCTGTTGCTGTCGGAGATAATTATTTAAGACATTGTTAGTTAATCAAATATATAGTGTCAACTATTACTCCCTTAAAATAGGGAATATTTGGACAATTATTTAAGAAACTATTTAATCCTTAATAATTGGGTTTACTCATTGAAATTCGTCATGTGTATATTGTGCAGCTTGAAGATTAAACTTTGTGTTGATGTTGTATTTTAGTACATTTCGGTGCCCCCGTCTAAGAAGTTTGAATGATGAGAGCCCATAGGAAATAAGGGAAAAAATGGGAAATTACTCCAAGGTCGCACACAACACCCTAAAATACTCCAAGATCTTTTGATATCATTAAATCATTGTGGAGTTTCTTGGACCTTAATTCTAAATAAGTAGTGGTGTACATTTATCAGAATCCCATTAACTAAAAAATAAAAATGAAATCCCCTTCCCCAATTGTAATCCGAAATAAACTGTTGAATCTATCCATTTGCTATTCTCAAATTATCAATTTATTATACTTAAATTGTAACATTCTTTTGCCAATGACAATGCAATGCAACCATCAGCGGAGGATTTTTTTTTTAATTTATAGATATTTTGATAAATGTACACCAATTTTTTTTTTCACTAAAGCCCATGAGACTTCAAAGTAATTTGGTGATTTCAAGGGATCTTGGAGTATTTTAGGATATTGTGAGGAGTGTGGACCTTGAAGTACTCTTCCCACTTAAACTTTGAATGATAACACCTGAGTTTGCTTATTGTTGAGTAATGAAGCCTAAGTCCATGGCAGAATACAAGCTTCTCAAGTCCAAAAACATCAGGATCGGAATTGAATTGTTAGACCTATAGAAATGTCAAACTTTCAAATTCAGTTTTTTTTAGTGCTAATAATAAAAAATGAGTTCAAGAGTGAAGTATATGATCCAACTCGTAACATCAACAAATTAACAAATTCATAAAAAGTTGGTTGTACCGTAAGTTTTACAAAGGGGTTTAAAATTTGGCAACTAACTGTAATGATAGTAATCTATCTTACTCATCATCTTTGAGCTTTTAGAATTGTGATGAATGTCATCACAGTTCACAGAAACACATTACAGGATAGCAAACAGTGGCTCCTTCATACTTCTATGTAAACTATTTTTTTTTGTTGCCCACCTGATTCACCGGAGCTTTGCTCCTACTATATCAGGATCCAACCCACGTCATGCACCTGGCTATAGTGGGTGAGTCTCCCAACGAGGATTTTTTGCATTCACCAAGGCTTGAACTCAAAACCTTGCTTAAGCGATACCAAGCCGCTTACCACTTAAACCAACCCCTGTTGGTTATGTAAACTATATTTAGAACAACACTAATCCTACCCTCTATTTGGTGTTTTACCATTCACGTACCAAAATAATCAAATGGAAATGGCCCACTCATACGCTCGGCCTTATGTAACACATTTATAGCTACTGAAAAAAGTATCAGTAGAGTTCCCTTAGTTTATCTTCCACTTATCTATATCTAACAGTTAGTGCTTACTTTTGGAGTTCTTTAAGAGATTAAAATACATTGATTATTTAGCTTGCTTGAGACATGGAAAATCCTGCATGTTCCCAAAATAAAATAAAAAAAGAAATAATCTTAGATGCTTTATCAAGCAGAACAAAAAGTATAGCACCATTATCTCCAAAAAAAAGTACAACACCACATGGCCTAGGAAATTGTTCCGCCATATGTTGAGGTCACTTGTATCATATGGCTAAAAAATTTCATATTCATGGCTTTTTTTTTTTGATAAGATTATGGAAGAAGCTTTTATGAGCAACTTATGTAATAAAGTTGAAGAATAAAACATTATTATGAGTTTCGTTTATCATTTAGCAACATTGAGTTTGCTAAGTTTGAACTTCTTATAACTCCAAAATCTAGCTTTTAAGAGCCAGTGTATATCGTGTATATCAAGATGCTAATACAAGCCAATGGTAAGAGCATTAAATCATAACAAGGATATTTTTTCAATTTACCTTTACTGTATTTCTTCAGCTTGAGTTCAGAATTCTTCTCTGATCTACATGTGCAAATTGTTAACCTCTCTCAGTGGAGCTCGCCTATCAAAATTTGCTTTGTGTTTCTTAGTTGTGGCAGAAAAATTACCATTTTCACGATTTACAGTAGAAACAAGTAGATTGTCAAAGTCAAAACGATCTGTTGACGAGTCATCTCCATCTACAGAAGTATTCAACATATCACCAAGAGTCTTTATCAATAGCAGATCCCCACCAAGTAATTCCCCAATCCTTTCACACACGCCTTCCATATGTGCCAACATACCCTCCCTTTCGGTTGATAACTTCGTAATGTCTTGTTGCAAGATTCCTTTCTCAAACTCAAGCTCTCCAATTATGCTTTCCATGGACCTCATTTTTTCTACCAGATCTTCAGTTTCCAACTTCTTTTTCTTAAGTGAGGCTTGAAGCTGCTCTGATTCTTGTTTCAAATGCAAGATCGGTTCTTCCTTATAAGCAACCTTATCAAACAAATTGTTAACTTCCATTTCTGATTTCATTATTCTCAAGTTCTTTTCTTTAATTTCTTGCTTAGTCAGATATTCTGCATCTTTTAAGGCCCCGCTAAGCACTCCAACCTTAACTCACTTTTCCACTTGTTCTGAGAAAGTGAAAGACAGAGCACGCATCAGATCTTGTTCCAATGACGTGGTTAGCTCCTGCAAGTGCTGTATAATTTGGTCTTTCTCCTCCTAAAACTTAAAAGATTCTCTTTCTCCTGCTTAAGAGCATCATCTGCATCCAATAGTGCTAGAGTTGCAGAAGCGCTTTTTTTTTTCAAGGACTCTTGCTGCAAGCAAGCCATGGCTATATCATTTTGAAGATCTTTAATGCAACACTCCTTCTCCTCAACATTTTGAAGAAGACATTCTTTCTCTTCCTTAAATGATTCTGCTTCCATAAATTTACCTGTATTATATTGTTCTAACAAAGCAATCTTCTTCTAAAGTTCCTCGACTTTCATCTCCTGCTCCTTGACAATACGAATAAGGCTTTCATTTTCATCCTTTAAGGCTTGTTCACTCTCAACCTGTGAAATAAGGGAATGTCACGTCCTAAAATTTGAGCCGTGACCGGCACAAAATATGAATAAATTCATATTCCTTAAGCTTAAAACTTTAAATAAATGTTTAAAACGATTATCATATTATATATTTTATTTTAATCAAAATGCAAGTTATCTGTAGGCATTTTGGTAGAATTGTTCTTATGTAACTGACATCCTGAAAATCCTACAACAGACTGCGAATGTTTCCACTCAATTATAGACGTTTTAAAAAATAACCAGAATCTTACCCCTAGGTTAAGTGGAGCATTTATCCTTAAAAAAAATAGTACAAGTATTTCAGAAACCATAATTTCATCAAAAGTCGCTGAGTCAAAATCAATGCCTCGGATCAAACGTGAGGCTCTTCACTGCTTAGCTGGAGGAATATGGTCAGCTGCACTATCTAAAGTCAAATAATCTACTCGTGAATAACATCCCAAAAATATATTTTGAAGATGCAAAAATAAATAATTTAGACATGTTTGAGTATAAATCATAACATTTCATAGTTCAATGCCATTGTTTTAGTAAACCCTTTTCATTTCGTGAAAGTAAACACTTTATGTCATGAAAGACCAGTAAAACAATCATTTCCAATCAATCAACTTTTCATAGGACGTCAACAGAATAGAACAGGCGTGGACTCACAGTCCACGAGGGTAAGTAACATCCGGCGCGACTCAAGGCCATGAAAATAGGTGTGGACACATAGTCCACGCGGGCAAATCACTAATCAGGCGCGGCTCAAAATCACGAAATAGGCACATGTATGAAACCCACGAATAACAAGCGCGAGAATAAATCCCACGAATAATAGGCGCGAGTACGAGACTCACGAATATTCATCGAGCTCAGGTTTAACCATGGTGCACCAAGGACTAACAGTACTGCTGTTAGTAACTAGCGTTCTGTATTCCATCCTTTCTAAAATGTTTCCAACATGCGTGGGGTCCATTTCACATATAACAATTTCAACAGTTTCTAATGCAGTAATCTTTGGTAAGAATACTTTGATTTTCAAAACCCCAGCATGAATATTTCAAATCAAATATCGAGATATTGTGGGAACATATGAAACTCACGTAGGAATATTTCATGATTAAAATCAATTCAATATAACATTTGCCAAATTCTTTTCTAAAACTTCTTCATCCATCTTCATACATAATCATAATCCTTTTGTAAACCAGTTGAAAGAAACTATTTCTAACAATTAAAACCATTAATTCATAAAACTTGCTTTTCATAAATCACATTTAAAATTCAACACTTTAAATGAATTACCTTAAATAACAATTTATAAAAATACTATTTTAAGGGACATTATTCACTCACCTGCGATATTTCTGTTATAACTTACTCCTATTCTATACTTCAGAAATATCCTCTTTTAAATTCCCTAGATTCCCAAAATAAAATATTCCATCACGAAACACTATACATCTCTTTTATACCATATACCATTTATTTCCATTCATGAAAATAGAACACTTGTCCATATAAACTTCTTGTCTAGCAACACATGTATCAATAATTAATAAACTCTAAGAATTACTCTTTTTATTGCATTTTTCCAAACTTCACAATCCATCAAGAAATACAATTTCTCCTTTATCCCAATTTCCTTTCATTTCCCATTAACAGAGCAAATCACATGTATACTTACTAATACTCAAATATTCCAACAACTTTCCTTATCCTCTTTTCCCTTTTCTTTATAACACTTGAAATATAAAACCATAACCTTTACTTTGAAAGTTTTCAAACTTTGCTCCCATATTTAATTTAAACAATCTTTATCAAATTTCATATTATTCCATTTAGCTCAACATCCATATGTAGAATGACTCCTCCATTTTTTTCCTTTTCTAACATACCTTTCAACCCAAAGAGGCATAGCCCATGTTAGTCCACATTTTACCTTAGTACAACCAAACAATTTGTTAAAATAGTCCTTCCCTTTCACATATTTCATTTTCTGTTTATCCCTTCTCTTCTTACTTCTATCTCCCCCATAACACTTTTTTTTTTACATAACAAAGCAACAAATACACAAGGTTTCATATTCACAATTGAGGTTTCACCACAGACTTAGTACCTGTTATTCATTCTCCAACATTTCTTTATAGCTTCATAAAACAGAGGGACACTGGATTTATTTCACCCACTTCACACACCTTAACAAGGCTGGAAAAAAGGATTTTTACACCGGTTTAAAATGGCATTCTACATCGTACATACAACTGGTGTAGAAACGGACCGTGTAAAAAGTGATACATTTTACACCGGTCACAAGACCGGTGTAGAATGTATACTTTTTTACACCGATCTACATTTTAAAGCGGTTCACATTTACATTCGGTGTATTATTTTATAACATCAACACCGGTTGAATATTGGGACGGTGTAGATTATTCAAATTTTAACACCGGTTGAATATTGGAGCAGTGTAGATTATTCAAATGTTAACACCGGTTATATATACGTCTAATGTAGATGTTATTAAATTTATATTATATATGTTCTTTCTACACCAGCAGGTATATACGTCCGATATAGATATTATTAAATTTATAATTAATATATTTCATTGGCCTAAAGCTTCATAAATAAACTGCCCAAAAATGCTAGAGACATATAAATTCAATTGCTCATTATATTATTTATTTAATAAAATTCAATACAAAAATGCTACAATTTGAACAGAAAATTAGAAAAATGTATTCAGTGAAAGACAAATATATATACTATTGAGAAGGAAGGAATTGAACAAAAAATTCTGCCCACCGATTACGCAGGTCCTCAATATCTTGTTCAGGAAATGGATCAGGTTGATTAAACATCTGAAATATGAAATCAAAATCAAAGAAATTAAGGCATTACTAATATAGATTATATTGACAATTAAGAAATATGAAATCATTAAAAATACAATTTTACCTCATCAGTTAGGTCAATCCTATTTGACAAGATAATATTGACCATTTGTCTAACTATGTAAAAGCCGCACAAGTTGCTTTCTCTGGGTTGCCTTCGACTCTGTAATATTAACAAGATAAAAATTATTTCTCAACATCAAAATGGGGAACCTAGCTAGTACCTAATATATACTTTTATTACCTTCGGTGTGATCCATTCAAGGTCCCTCACCAAGTTAGCGTGCTTAAGGCCCCTTGTAACTGCGAACGTCCTCATAGCCATATGACCAAAGTTATAAAGTTAGTAACCCATTTATCACAAAGATCATTGTGTATAAAAGAAAACTCACATACGTGTTCATGATCTTCTTGACATCAACCGATGGCTTATAATAGAGGGAGCATAAGAAGAAAACTTTATAACTATGCTTACAGAGGATGACCAATTGCCAATGATTACTATAAAGATTAATTAAAAGAGAATGAGTATTATAATTAAGCAAATACAAAACTAATATGAAATAAAATGAAATATTATTATTCTTACTCTTGCATATATGGTGAAGAAACAATCAATATTGGTTTCACCGAGCCTCCTTGAAATGTATGTAAGCCTCAAAGATTGAGAGGTCCCTTTGGTATAAATCTGATATGGGCATAGGAATCCGAACTTGCCTTGTTTGCCCTTGGAGGAAACCAACTCAGCTTGCATGTACCTACAGGTAATGCAGACATTAGTTGTAAGACTTGAATTTTGTTATTACATATATTTACATTTAAATTATACTTACATAAAAAACACTTGGATGTAGCTGGAGGTTAGTTCTTCCTTGGGAGTGATCAAAGATTTGACATCCGCATGGTCAAGGAAGGCCGGTGCCCCTATGTCACCCACAACCGAATCCATAGGCAACACGTCCACATGGAACATTTTTGTCATATGCCAATAGGATTACACATTGCATGGCATTAAAAGTAGGAGGGGTGGGAAGTTGGCGGGGGGATGAGGCGACGTGATCCAAAACAAGATGCTTTGGCCATAATATGAAAGTCCTTTTTGCTTGGCTCACTGTCTTCACCTCATCAGTGGGAATTGGGACAAGAGCATCTCTAATTAGCACGTCTTCAACTGTCACCCTTAATTGATCGTCCTGAATTTGGATATGGTGAACAGTTTCCCCTAGGCTATGGATGGAGCCATGTGCCACTAAGCATCTAAGAGGATCCTCCACATATAGATCATAATATTCTGCATCCTCTGACAGTGGCAAGCAACAGCTCCCCTTAGTGCTTGGACGGGCTGCAATTGAGGGCGGGAGGGGATCAGTTGGCTCTTGCTGCCTTGATGTCATCATGGACAATATTTCTTCTTTGATCTTTGCCAACCCCTCTTGTAATCGCGCCTCAATTGAAGCTTCTGCTTATGCCCTAGCCTCTATCTAAGCCTCTGCCCTTATGGTAGAGAGCAAGGATTCCAACTCTGCCCTCTGCACAACATGTGGGAAACTTCTTTGAGATACTCCAAAGTAATCTCTTATACCCACACCTCTTGAAGGATCAATGGGACTCTTTTTGTTTAAGATCACTCTATAACATAGAAAGAACAAACATAAGGAAAGTGATATAATTATAGTCTACTAAAACAAAATAATGCAAGTAGTTCTTACAATTTTTTTAGCAATCATGCAAGCATTGTCGCTTGTAAATGTTTTGCTCTTTCTTTGGCGAGCGTACAACAATTTTTCTTCACGACGTATCGGAGGGGGGTCAACAAGAACACTAGGGTCCAACCCAGTATTTTCTTCTAGCCTTTTCCTCTTGGCCCCTAACAACTCTCTTTCTGCCTTCGCATAACCCCCTCGAGACATTGTGTGGGGGAAATCATTCTTGAGGGTGTATTCAATCGCTTTTGCCCTTTTTTCCTACAAGACATGAAGTAGTTAAAATCAATACATATGATATTCTGATACGTTTTCTGCCAACACATACAAAAGGTACACTCACCATTGCTGCTGACGTGGTCCGAATCCTAACAAATTCTTCTCAAGCAGCTTTGTCAATGAATTGATACTTGTTGCATGGAGAAGGTTGAGTATGACCACTTCTATCTCCATCCACATTCTGTCAAGCTAGTTGTGTATTGAATGCCCTCCAACGCTCAGCACAATAAGACAACGTCTTGTTCTTCAAGACCTCATTGTTAGGAACATCGTAAGTGAGCTGCAATGATTGTTATTGAAAGCAGAGTAATCAACAAATAGTTGTGTATTTGGTATTGCTTTGCATGCAATATTAGATAGTTCCTATACCCAGATAGTGTCCCAAATTTGATTCTTCACGCGATCATCCATAGCATCCTAAGTCAAATAGGTGATGCTAGGCTTGTTGCGTGCTAGGAGGCTGACAAAACTTACGTACTTTGCCCTGTGTTCACCAGTTGGATTCCAGTTTCTGTCAAACTCTATCGGAAGCAGTTTCCCCTCTTTCTTTTCTTTCGTAAAGTCTTTCAAATGAGTCGCACATCTGCCCTTTCTTTGTGTAGTGTCGCTTGGAGCATCGCTAGCCTCAATCTAAGTAACTCTATCCCCCATATTCCTATATACGCAATAACTGTTGGAGATTATGCCATAGGGGCCAATCATTATCTTATGAACATTGTTGATTTATGAATTTCTTAATTATGTTATCACATTATTTGCATGTTTACTGTGATGACCATCCTTGAATAACTCATGATCTTATCCTAAATGTCCCTGGTCGGTCATCTATGCGGGAGCAGAGATGAAATAAGACCAGTATGACTTTGAAGATATATAGAGATATAAATCAAAGTCATAGGCACATGTAATAGTACAGGGTGTTGGACCGACCCGCTATGAGAGAGCTACATGGGTCAAGTCATAAGCTTCTCTCATATACAAGCCATGTCACTATGCCCTTTGACCTGAGATCATCATGGATTCCTACATGACAAACGCTCAGCTTTGACCTAGTCAAAAGTCACTTTTAACGAGTGATCATAAAGGCTATGTTCGGGCTTAGTGGTTTTTCATACGGAGGAATGTGAATGGTCAAGATGGAATTTTTCCCTCACATTCGTAGAGAGATATTACTGGGCGCCTCGATGAGTAAGTTTGAGAAATGTATGGCCATACTATAATGGAAAGGTAGTTCCATTTCTATATTCAGACTACTTAGGGATCGAAAAAGTAACTGTCAGGAACAGGAGGATGACGTTCTCCATGCCTCATCCATGATCGAAATATCGTGTGACAAAAGGGACGTGATATGGTTGTATGAAAGTTTACATCATTTATCGATCCTCATATGATTTGGGTAGTCATAATGTCTTGCTAGAGACCGCTTACGACTTGTGGATCATTATAGTAATTGGCCCACTGCCAACTTCATATGGGCCTACAGGGTCGCACACAAAATAGCCCAACTCGAGCTGTGATGTCCAAGTTCATTGAATCTAAGATATGTCTTGATTCAATGAATAATCTATGGTGAATTTATATATTTTATATATATATATAAATTTGTATTTATATATTATATATAATATAAGAGATATTTGCAAGATTTAATTTATAAGGATAAATTAAATCTCTATCACTTTTGAATTTGAATTTAAATTGATATGATCTATTTGAATTTAAAATTTAAATTGATAAGATACCTCAAATTTGATTTATGAGAATAAATTAAATATAATTTTGTCTTATCTTTATTTTAAATTAAATAAATAGGTGAATTAAATCTGTGGGACGGATTTAATAAAAACCATATTTATTTAATTAGTTTCTTATCAAATTATGTAATATATGATATTGTATTAATTTCAGAATTAATATAAGATTAATTCTGAAGCCCGGCCCAATTAGAAGCCCGATAGCATCCTATATATTTGACATTAGGGGCTAGGGTTCTACGCATGAGAAAAGGGGGTAAGGAGAGTGCAAAAGGTTTGTAGATAAGAAACTGCCAAAATAGAGATAATGAGGACAGAATCTCCAGAAAGCCCTAGAGGGACAAGAGGCGCTAGCATGTCGTTCGTGATTGGAACGCTGTTCGTGTGGATACCGGTAGAGGAAGCCGATCTGAGTTGTCGACTTCTTGCGATCGAGAAAAGAGCACCAGGTAAGATGAAGTCGCGACCAGTTGACACAGAGGTCATGACTAAATAGGCATCTGAATGTTATAAATCTGAAAAGAGACGACAGGTCACGACTAGAAGCTGAGGAAGTCGCGACTGACAACTCCAGAGGCTACAGGTCGTGACGAGTAGCTGTGGAGGTCGCGACTGAAAACTCCAGAGATGACAGGTCGTGACTAGAAGCTGAGGAGGTCGCGACTAACAACTCCAGAGGCTACAGGTCGCAGCTAGAAGCTGAGTAGGTCACGACTGAAAGTTCCAGTGGCAAAGAGTCGCGACTAGTGGATACGGAGGTCGCGACTACAGATCGAATATCGAAGGTAACACTTCTTTCTCCTTGACTTAAACACATTCGGTAGATCCTGGCAGGGAATGGAAAAATTTTTTAAAGTTAATTTCCGCTGCGTGTCTTCCAATTCCCTTTAGTGGTATCAGAGCCAGGCCGTTTTGTGTTTAAGTTAGGTTTGATTGTTGATACATGTGATGTATGTTAGACTTCTTAGCCGTTTATATAATAACATGCGTTTTATGTATGACATAAAGGGAATCTGTTTTATGTATGACATATAAGAATCCGAAAGGAAACTAAAATCGGTGGTGTATGTTAATTGATTTGATCAATTAATATTGATGGGGATCTAAGGAAATAGAATTAAGATTCTTGATTATTTATAACAAAAATTTCTGGGGCCCGCTAACCGGCTAGCGGGACCGCTGTGGCTACCTGGTCGTAGCGTAATATAATCATAATACATACAGCCTTTCCTGATGTATGAATGTTTTGAAACATTTATTGCCCTTCACATAATATGAATTTTGATTCTTGAATGTTTGGGTATGGTGAACAGTATGGCTCTAGATTACAAGTATTGTAATTTTTCTGAATACGGCCTGCGTGTCGTGCCTTCCTCTAATTACTCTTGTTGTACATTCTCTTCTCATCTCACTCCCCTTAAATGTTAAAATGAGGTTTCCTTGTGTAATTTTCCTATTCTTATTAGAGAGCTCATCTCATTAGCTTGAGGGGACTTAGGATAGGTGAGCCATATTGTATCACGTTTAAGATTATGTATCTTATGCTTATATGTTCTATATGCATATTGCTTGTATGAGATACAATCGAGATACATGCATTTTGTAAGCCAGATAGTTAATTAAACCCTCTAAATGAAATCTTAAGTCATAATGCCATCAATTAATGAACACTTGTCAAAACCTCGATCGCTCATTTGTAGGCTCCACCAAAGTAGGTGCATTTGAGTTATCTTGGGGAGATAAGCAAAGAGTAATTGTGCTACTCACATATGTTTCTTATTGTTTGACTTAATTGAGACTATCAAAACGGTTTTG
Organism: Leucaena leucocephala; assembly: GCA_037074615.1. Taxonomy (NCBI): domain Eukaryota; kingdom Viridiplantae; phylum Streptophyta; class Magnoliopsida; order Fabales; family Fabaceae; genus Leucaena; species Leucaena leucocephala. The sequence continues at coordinate 16,665,136 of CM073549.1, read as the reverse complement.
GGTCTCAAGGCATTAGATGGGATTAAAATATGCCGGATCATATGATAATGGAATCCCATGAACATCTAAGAGTTACATTTGATGTAACTGGTAAAGCTGTTACCTACCTAAATAACTTAAAGTTAAGCATCCTGCCAAAGTGGACTTAAGTTTAAGTCAAATATAGATCTTAGCCCACTAATTATTACATTGAGGGTTGTTTTATTTAGTGGGAGATTGCTAATTCAATTGCATATTTTAATTGTAGAATCATGACGACTAGTAATACTACTACATTATCATTACAATCTGTCCTTGAGAAGGATAAACTCAATGGGATAAACTTTCTTTACTAGTTCAAGAACTTGAGAATTGTTTTCAAGCAGGAAAGAAAGGCATATGTCCTAGATCAACCTATTTCTGAGGAGCCAGCAGCCAATGCTCCTAGAGCTTAGAGAGATTGCTATGCGAAGCATAAGGAAGACTCTGTCGATGCGGGATGCTTGATGCTTGCCACCATGGTTCTGGAGCTCCAAAGAGATCTGGAACACATGGAGGCTTGTGAGATGATTGTGCATCTCAAGGAAATGTTATAGCAACAGGTAAGGCAAGAGAGGTATGAGACCACTAAGGCCTTACATTTCTGCAAGATGACTGAAGGTGCATCAGTGAGTACTCATGTCTTAAAGATGAAAGGGTACATTGATCACTGTGAGAGGCTTGGATTTCCCATGAGCTAGGAGTTAGCTACAGATTTGATCTTGAACTCACTCTTAGAAAGTTATGACCAGTTTGTCATGAACTACATGGAAAAATCTATTTTTGAACTGCATGAGATGCTTAAAACTACTGAGCCGACTGTTAACAAGAAGCCCAGTACTGTTTTGATAGTTCAGAAAGGAAAGGGTATGAAAAGGAAAGGCAAGGGCAAGGGGAAGGTTTATGGCTCATCTGGTAAGACCAAAGAGTCAGGTAAGCCCGAAATCAAGCCTGCACCAAAGAAGGCAAAGCCTCCAAAGGAAGGAGTGTGCTTCTTCTGCAATGAACCGGGTCATTGGAAGAGGAATTGCAAACTCTACCTTGAAGATCTGAAAAGGAACAAGAAGGATAGCGGGGCTATCGCTTCAGGTATTTATATTATAGACATTCATCTTTCTACTTCCACTACATGGGTATTAGATACTGCATGTGGTTCTCACATTTGTACAAATGTCAGGGCCTAAAGGACAGTAGAAAGTTGAAGAAGGGCGAAGTTGACCTATGAGTTGGAAACAAAGCAAGGGTTGCTGCTTTAGCTGTAGGCACTTATGAATTAGTTCTGCTCACTGAGCTTTTGTTAGTTTTGAACAATTGCTATTATATTCCTGCTTTGAGTAGTAACATTGTTTCTCTTTCTTATTTGGATAAGGAAGGTTACACTTCCATTGCTGGGAATGGTAGATGTTCCATTTATCGTAATGATATTTTCTATGCTCATGGTGATTTGCATGTTGATCATTACATATTAAACTTGGAACAACCCAATCATGGAAATATCTATAACATAACCACCAAAAGGGTCAAACCAAATGATTTAAATCCGACATACCTCTAGCGCTGTCGTTTGGGCCACATAAATGAGAAACAAATTTCTAAACTCCATGAAGATTGATTTCTCAACTCATTTGATTTTGAATCATATCATACTTGCGAGTCTTGTTTGTTAGGTAAGATGACAAAGTCACCTTTCACTTGGCACAGTGAGAGGGCCACTGATTTATTGGGCCTCGTACATACAGATATGTGTGGACCGATGAATACAAATGCTAGAGGAGGTTATTCGTACTTCATCACATTCATAGATGATTTCAGTAGATATGGCTATGTCTATCTAATGAAACATAAATCCGAATCTTTTGAAATGTTCAAGATATTTCAAAATGAAGTACAAAATCAGCTTGGTAAAACAATTAAAGCCTTTTGATCTGATAGAGGTGGTAAATATTTGAGCCAAGAGTTCATCGATCCTCTTAGGAATTGTGGGATAGTCTCACAATTGACTTCTCCAGGAACACCACAATGGAATGACGTTTCTGAACAGAGGAATTGAACACTATTAGATATGGTTCGATCTATGATGAGTCGAACAGATCTTCCACCGTCCTCTTGGGGCCACGCCCTAGAGACAGCTGCGTTTACCCTGAATCGTGTTCCATCTAAGGCAATTGAAAAGACTCCGTATGAGATATGGATTGGGAGAAACCTAATTTATCTTTTCTCAAGATTTGGGGATGTAAGGTCTATGATAAGCAACAAACCTCAGATAAATTAGCGCCCAAACCCTCAAAATGCCTTTTTGTGGGATATCCTAAGAAAACCAAGGGATATTATGTCTACAACCCCACTGATAACAAAGTGTTTGTTGTCAGAAATGGTATCTTTCTCGAACGAGAATTTATCTCTAAAAGAACCAGTAGGAGTAAGGTACATCTCGAAGAAGTTCGAGAGCCACAAGACACCACAGAATTAGAGATGGAAAATAGAGAAGACTCGCAACAAGTTGTTGAGACTCCTCAAGTCACGCAAGGCCCACAACGATCTAATAGGGCACAACTTCAGCCTCAGAGATATGGATTTTTGATTTCTGACAATCGTGATGTGTTGCTCATTGAGCATAATGAGCCAACTACCTATCGAGAAGCTGTAGTGGGACCAAACTTTGAAAAATGGCTAAATGCCATGAAGTCTGAGATGCAATCCATGTACGACAATAAGGTATGGACCTTAGTCAACCCGCCTGAAGGGGTAAAAACTGTCGGGTGTAAGTGGGTTTTTAAAGACAAAACTGACATGGATGGCAATGTAAATGTCTTCAAGGCATGACTGGTTGCAAAAGGATTTACTTAAACTGATGGTGTGGATTATGATGAGACCTTTTCCCCAGTTGCAATGGCCAAATCAATCAAAATCCTCCTTGCCATTGCAGCATATTATGACTATAAAATATGGCAGATGGACGTCAAGACAGCCTTCCTTAATGGAAAGCTCCTGGAGGATGGGTACATGACACAACCTGAAGGGTTTGTGCCTTATGAGGACTCTGGTAAGGTGTGCAAGCTTCAAAGGTCCATTTATGGACTAAAGCAAGCATCTCGGAGTTGGAATCATCGTTTTGATGAAGTGGTCAAAGAGTTTGGATTTCTTCAAAACATTGATGAACCTTGTGTGTACAAGAAGGTTAGTAGGAGCACAGTTCTGTTTTTGGTACTCTATGTCGATGACATCCTACTTATTGGGAATGACATTCCTACCTTGCAGATTGTCAAGTCTTAGTTAGGAAAGTCATTCTCGATGAAAGACTTGGGTGAAGCCACTTACATCCTAGGAATTAGGATCTATAGAGATTGATTTAAAAGACTTCTGGGACTCAGTCAGAGCACATATATAGACAAGATACTGCATAGGTTTAGTATGCAGGAATCAAAGAGGGGTTTCATACCCATGTCTCATGGTAGTCACCTCAGCAAGGATTTGTGTCCTAGTACACCTGATCAGCAAGGTTGCATGAGTAAGGTTCCCTATGCCTCGGCCATAGCATCTATCATGTACGCCATGTTATGTACTCGACCGGATGTCTCGTTTGCCTTAAGTATGACTAGCAAATATTAACAGGACCCCGGTGAGGGCCATTGGACTACTGTCAAGAATATCCTTAAGTACTTAAGAAGGACTAAGGACTTATTCTTAGTCTATGGTGGATTGGTTGACGAGCTCTGTGTAACTGGTTACACAGATGCAAGTTTCCAAACTGACCAGGACGACCAAAAATCTCAATCTAGATACGTATTCCTCCTGAATAATGGAATAGTAAGTTGGAAGAGCTCTAAGCAGAGCACTGTAGCATATTCTGCAATAGAAGCCGAGTATATAGCAGCATCTGATGTAGCTAAGGAGGCCGTTTGGATCAAGAAGTTCATTACTGAACTAGGGGTGATACCTACCATCTCAGATCCGATAACTTTGTTCTGTGATAATAGTGGTGCCATTGCACAGGCTAAAGAGCCTAGGAAACATTAAAGGACCAAGCATATACTCAGACGATTTCATCTCATCAGAGAAATCAATGATAGAGGTGATATAAAAATATGCAAGGTAGCAGGGGAAGACAATGTTGCTGATCCTCTAACAAAGCTGCTTATGCAAGCAAAACATAAGCGTCATGTTAGGTCAATGGGAATTAGGCAAATTAATGATTGTACCTAATACAAGTGGGAGGATGTTGGAGATTATGCCCTAGGGGCCAATCATTATCTTATGAACAATTTTGATTTATGAATTTCTTAATTATGTTATCACATTATTTGCATGTTTACTGTGATGACCATCCTTGGATAACTCATGATCTTATCCTAAATGTCCCTGGTGGGTCATCTATGCGGGAGCAGAGATGAAATAAGACCAGTATGACTTTGAAGATATATAGAGATATAAATCAAAGTCATAGGCACATGTAATAGTACAGGGTGTTGGACCGACCCACTATGAGAGAGCTACATGGGTCAAGTCATAAGCTTATCTCATATACAAGCCATGTCACTATGCCCTTTGACCTGAGATCATCATGGATTCCTACATGATAAACGCTCAGCTTTGACCTAGTCAAAAGTCACTTTTGACGAGTGATCATAAAGGCTATGTTCGGGCTTAGTGGTTTTTCATACGGAGGAATGTGAATGGTCAAGATGGAATTTGTCCTTCACATTCGTAGATAGATATTACTGGGCTCCTCGATGAGTGAGTTTGAGAAATGTATGGCCATACTGTAATGGAAAGGTAGTTCCATTTCTATATTCAGACTACTCAGGGATCGAAAAAGTAACTGTTAGGAACAGGAGGATGACGTTCTCCATGCCTCATCCATGATCGAAATATCGTGTGACAAAAGGGACGTGATATGGTTGTATGAAAGTTTACATCATTTATCGATCCTCATATGATTTGGGTAGTCATAATGTCTTGCTAGAGACCGCTTACGACTTGTGGATCATTATAGTAATTGGCCTACTGCCAACTTCATATGGGCCTACAGGGTCGCACACAAAATAGCCCAACTCGAGCTGTGATGTCCAAGTTCATTGAATCTAAGATATGTCTTGATTCAATGAATAATCTATGGTGAATTTATATATTTTATATATATATATATAAATTTGTATTTATATATTATATATAATATAAGAGATATTTGCAAGATTTAATTTATAAGGATAAACTAAATCTCTATCACTTTTGAATTTAAATTTAAATTAGTATGATCTATTTGAATTTAAAATTTAAATTGGTAAGATACCTTAAATTTGATTTATGAGAATAAATCAAATATAATTCCGTCTTATCTTTATTTTAAATTAAATAAGTAGGTGAATTAAATCTGTGGGACGGATTTAATAAAAACCATATTTATTTAATTAGTTTCTTATCAAATTATGCAATATCTGATATTGTATTAATTTCAGAATTAATATAAGATTAATTCTAAAGCCCGGCCCAATTAGAAGCCCGATAGCATCCTATATATTTGACATTAGGGTTTGGGGTTCTACACACGAGAAAAGGGGGCAAGGAGAGTGCAAAAGGTTTGCAGATAAGAAACTGCCAAAAGAGAGATGGTGAGGACGGAATCTCCAGAATGCCCTAGAGGGACAAGAGGCACTAGCGCGTCGTTCGTGATTGGAACGCTGTTCGTGTGGATACCAGTAGAGGAAGCCAATCTAAGTTGTCGACTTCTTGCGATCGAGAAAAGAGCACCAGGTACGACGAAGTCGTGACTAGTTGATACAAAGGTCGCAAATAAATAGGCATCTGAACGTCAGAAATGCAAAAAAAGACGACAGGTCGCCACTAGAAGCTGAGGAAGTCGCGACTGACAACTCCAGAGGCTACAGGTCGCGACTAGTAGCTGTGGAGGTCATGACTGAAAACTCCAGAGACGACAGGTCGCGGCTAGAAGCTGAGGAGGTCGCGACTAACAACTCCAGAGGCGACAAGTCGCGGCTAGAAGCTGAGTAGGTCGCGACTGAAAGTTCCAGTGGTGAAGAGTCGCGACTAGTGGATATGGAGGTCGCGACTACAACTCGAATACCGAAGGTAATACTTCTTTCTCTTTGACTTAAACACATTCGTTAGATCTTGGCAGGGAATGGAAAAAAATTTTAAAGTTAATTTCCACTGGGTGTCTTCCAATTCCCTTCAATAACAACATCAAAAACATTGTAAACAGACTTAACCCTTTTTCCTTCAACCCGTCAGAGTATACAAAACTTGTTCCTTTAGTAGTTATGAATAGAAAGATGTGCAAGCATTTATCAGGAAAAATAGAAAACCTAGATTAAACGAACATATATAAAAATGGTGAAGCACGTACACATGGGAAAATAAGTGTAGAGAACACGTACACAGAATAGCAGAATAAGAGAGACAACAGAGAAGAACGACTGAGCACGGAGAAGCCTCACGAAAATCACAGAGCACAACGAGCGGAGATATGACAGAGTATGTGAGAATTGAGAATGATGGTCGCGCCAAGGGGCTGGCTTAAAAAATGAATATAAACATTTGACACCGGATATAAATTATTCTAACCCGAACAACAATATAACCGATATAAAATTGATACATTTTACACCGGATAAAGTATAAAACCGGTGTAAAAAATAACACCGTCTAAAATATAACACCAGATAAAGTATAAACCGGTGTAAAATCGAACTATAATTTATTTACCAAATTGTCAGTAGTAGACTTTTTACACCAGATAGCACTTAAGACCGGTTTTAATTTTGTAGTTATTTTTTTAAACTCCATCATCATATATATCATCCCATCCCTTCTAGTCACAACATTATTATCAGAACAAGAATCTGTCTCTGTTATTATTACATCAAAATCATATATGCAATCATAACAAGAAACTTAGTATTGCATATTTAGACTACATCAAAAACAAGAAACACATAGAAATCAATCAGAATCTACTTCTTCTTCATTTAATTTTGGTAAACCTACTGAAAAAGAAGGGATCTCATAAATAGAATCATCATTGTCAAAAACTCTTTTTCCTTGGAGCGCGACAGACCATCTTTCATTTTGAGGATCAGTGATATAGAACACTTGCTTTGCTTGGTCTGCCATAATGAAAGGCTCATCCCTAAACCTTGTATTATTCAAATCAACCAGTGTAAATCCTAACCTATCCATTATAACACCGTTGTTTACATTAGCCCACTTGCATTTGAACACAGGAACTTTGAATTTGGAGTAGTCCACCTCCCAAATCTCTTCAACAACACCATAATAAGGGATGGCTGCTGATGTAGGATTGTTGTCTTTTGAACTAGAGAAATGCATAGCTTCAGCCACTAACATAACACCACTGTTTTGCACACTACTTCTATCATCTAGGGACTTCCTATAAAAAGAATACCTGTTAATATTAAATGAATTCCAATAAATCACATCATGTTCAGGACCACATGCCAACCATCTAACTGTATCAGAAACACAATCCTCATTTTCAACCTCCAGTTTGAACCAATGTGCAAAAGATTTGTTGTGTTCTCTAATCAGCCTTTGCTCTGTCATCCTATTATTTTTTTTCCGGACAATATCTTTATGACCAGCAATATAGTCTTGAACTTCATCAATGTTATTCAAGATGTGTAAGTGTATTTACTGCAATTCATCAATGTCAACACTCCTCACTGACATTTGACCCCTATTTGGCATAGGGTTTACGGAGACCAGTAAGTCTTACTTTAGACAGGTATTATTGACAAAAATACATAGCTTCTTCGGCAACATATTTTTGAACAATGGATGCTTCAAGCCGATTTGGATTCTTCACATACCCTTTAAGGATTTTCATGTATCTTTCAAATGGGTACATCCATCGTAAGTATACAAGGCCACATAGTTTTATCTCTCGCACTAGATGAACGATGAGGTGTACCATGATGTCAAAAAAGGCAAGAAGAAACTATTTTTCAAGCTGGCACAAAATAACATAACCCTCGTGCTCCAATTCCTCCAATTTTTCAGTCTCAAACACTTTGCCACATATAACATTAAAGAAGAAGCAAAGTTGGATTACAATGTGTCTCAAATCATCTTAAAGGATTCCTCGAACAACCACTGGGAGTAATTGTTGCATCAATACATGACAATCATGAGACTTTTGGCCTACTAATTTAAAATCTTTCATGGACACAATCCTCTTAAGATTAGATAAGTACCTAGAGGGAACTTTGATTCCTTGCAAACACTCCTAAATACTTCTTCTCTCAGCCTTGGACAAAATGTTAGTCTCTTCAACATGATAGCTCCCCTCTTCAACATGATAGCTCCCTTCACCATCTGGCCTCGGATGTAAATCCTCTCGTATTCCCATTTCTTTCAAATCTAATCTTGCCTTCAAACCGTCTTTGGAACTACTATGTGTGTTGAAAAGTGTTCCAACAATGCTGTCACACACATTTTTCTCCACACGCATCACATCAATACAATGTCTTACATGAAGATGTCACCAATACGGAAGCTCAAATAACACAGATCTTTTTTTCCATACATTTTTCTCACTTTTCTTGGTAATCTTACCGAAAGTGACATTGATGTCTTTCACCTTTTCATAAACTTGTTCGCCAGTCAATGGCTTTGGAGCATTTTCAAATTCTTGCCGCCATAAAATTTCTTCTTTAGCCGACGATATGGGTGGGCTTGTCTTAAAAATCTCCTATAACCTAGTAGACTGTCTTTCTTCCATGACGAAATTGATAGTAGCAAGTCCCTTCCTCACAAATCGGACATGCTTTATGGCCCTTAACACTATACCCTGACAAATTTCTGTATGCAGGAAAGTCATTAATTGTACAAAAGATCAAGGCCCGCATATTGAAGACCTCCTTCTTAACCGCATCAAAAACATCCACACCTTCCCATAGCTTTTTCAAATCTTCGATCAAGGGTGTTAGGTAAACGTCTATGTCATTTCCCAGTTGTTTTAGTCTTGAGATCAGCATAGACAACATTACATACTTCCGTTTCATACACAAGGGAGATAGGTTGTAAATCACCAGAAGGACAGGTCATGAACTATGTATACTACTAAGGCTACTATAAGGGTTCATTCCATCCGTACTAAGTCCAAGCCTTAGGTTTTGTGGTTCATTGCCGAACTCGGGAAATAAGTCATCAATCTTCTTCTATTGTAAAGAGTCAGCCGGATGACAAATCTTTCCCTCATTAATCCTTTCATTGGCATGTCATAACATTTTCTTTACATCATCTTCATTAGAAAAAAGTCGCTTAAACCTTGGTACAATTGGAAGATACCATAACACCTTGGTAGGAGAGTTGTTTGATTTGTACCTTGGTGTCTTACATATTGGACACTTCTCCTCCTCTTCAAACTCTTTCCTGTATAATATGCAATCATTTGGGCATGCATGAATCTTTCTATATTGCATGCCTAAAGGACCTATTATTTTCTTCGCATCATAGTAGCATTTGGGTAACCTATTTTCTTCAGGAAACATGTCCTGTAACAACTCAAGCAATTCTGAAAAACCACTGTCACTCCACCCATACCGAGCTTTCACACTTACTAATCTCAACACCGCATTCAACAGGTTGTATTTTCTGCACCCTGGGTATAGAGGCTTTTCTGCATCATTGTACATATTACCATATGCATGTGACCGCATAAAAGCATCTTCTCCAACATCACGAATCATGTCCTCTACTCAATAATCAGTATCCATGTCATCGTCAAAGGTCTGTTCCACCTGTTCACCATGCCATACCCATACTGTGTAACTCTTGCAAAACCCCTCACAAATTAGATGAGTGTAAATATCAGCAGGGCATTGTTTCCTCTCATTTAAACAACTCACACAAGGACAATAAAACCTTCCATTGTCATCATCACCATTCTATTTAACAAAATTCAAAAACTCCTTCACCCCCTCAGCATACTCAACACTTGTTCATTTAGCATTTATCCAACTACGATCCATATTTATGGAAGACTAAGAAACTAGAAAAATAGAAAACAACAAAACCATTACGTTGCAGCTAATGCATGGAGAGAATAAATTTTCAGTTCTCGAGAGGAGTCCAAAACAAAACTCACCGTCTGTGAAGCACTGAGAAGACTTAATGCGCAAACCATGGAAAAATGAGAGATGGAAGCGCGAGAAATGTACCAAATAAAAGAGTATTTGGTAAAAAATTAAAAAAAGTTTATTTGATAAGAAAATATACACCGGACAAAATGTTACACCGGTGTAGATATATATATAAGGTGTAGAGAATATATTTTACACCAGCCACTATATATAAATCGGTGTAAAATATATATTTTTTAAGTGATAGAACACTATGTCATCAATTTTTACACAAAAAATATATATATCAGAATATATAAAAGCAATCTTTCACTACTCATTAGACTCAGAGTTTTGGGAGTCATCAGATTGGGTGAGATTAACAGGATTAAAGAAGCTATCACGGGGTTGATGGCGGTGAACTTCTGAGCGGAAATCTATGAAACTTGCTTTCAGTTTGTCAACTTTCTGATTCATTTCTTCCATGGAGTCCTCCAGCCCATTGAAACGCAGTATGAGTTCCTCAAGGCTCTCCATCCGAGTCACAACCAGGGGAGGAGGAGACAGAATAGAAGGGTGAGGATCAGGATGTTTGTCTTCAAAGTCATCTCTGTTTCTTTTGTGGGGCAGAGAAGGAGGCGTGCGTAAGGAAGAGGCCATTGGAGGAGTCAGATAGATGGAAAGAAAAGAAAACAGAGATAAAGTGATGAGACGAAATGTACAGATCGATCATAGGAATGGTATACAGATATATATGGTTCATGATCAATAAGAATATAGAAGAATGCAATTGGCCTTCATCATAATAACTACAGACGTTGGGAACCGAAGAAGTGAAATGAACGGTCTGAAGAATAAAGAAAGCGGGAAAGTATAGACAGGAAACTGAAGAGGCAGATAGGACGAAGCTTTTAAAATCAATTGTTTATATTTTAAATCAGTTACTTTTAAAACCGGTGTAAAAAGTGGGATTTAGTTTGAAAAATAAACGGATCATCTCAGCCACATATGCAAAACAAGAAACTTGTTAAACTTTGTTCATTCAAATTAAACTTTACTAACTTTACATCTTGAAATCTGTATAAATACAATATCATTATCTCCTCATTCTTTTCATTAGATTAGAAAGGAGGTGGGGAATAGAGAAAGGCAGGTGACCCCGCTTTCACTCATCATCATCATCTTCGGAGTCAGTGTTTTGGGAGTCAAAATTGGGATCAACAACAGGATGAAAGAAACTATCATCCTGTTGATGCAAAGAACTTCAAAACAGAAGGCTCTGAAATGTTCATTCATCCTCTTAACTTTCAGACTCAGTTCTTCCACTGAGCGCTCTAAGGAATTAAAGCATGGGATGAGTTCCTCCAGGCACTCCACCAGTTTCTAGAGCAAGGAAGGAGGAGAAGGAACTGAAGGGTTATCATGAGAGACATGTTTGTCTTCAAAATTATGTCTTTGTCTTTTGTGAGGCGAAGAAGGAGGGGTGGATGAGGAAGAAGCCATTGGAGAGTTAAGATAGAAGAATAGAAGAAATGAATATAAAACAGATATCGGAGAAGGTGATCATGATGAACTACTGCGCATGTCTGAGAAGACTTGACATAAATTGGCGGGAAAGGATACAGACGGAGTTCATCTAAACTGGACTAAATTTTTCCACATCGATTATTATAACATCCGCTTTAGAAAGTAAACATCTAAACCAGACTAAATTTTTTCACATTGGTCACGAGTAAATACGGTGTAAATATTTCATATTATATACAAAAATGCCACCGGTCATTTTTATAAAACCGTCTCCGTATTTACCGGTTTAAAAATGGGGATTTCGAATGCCAATTTTCCACCAGTGTAACTTCACTTATCCAACACCATTCTCTTCTACCTCCATACATCACGCATAGCTCAACAAAAAATAGCAGTAACAATTAAACACACACAAACACAAAGAGTTTCCAGATCACAACACGCATCACCTTAATCTTCATTCTCATTTCCTCACGGTGTCAACAGACAGAATAGGTAGAAGGTAGATCATGCATTCACACACAGCGAAGAACAAATCATGGAGAGGGAAAGATCTTCAACTTACCACGTTCTATTGCACCGTGCAAACAATCAGAGCAGGGAAGGAACTTGGTGTACTGTAGCTACTACAGTACCCTGACATACTCCCACCGCACTGACGACAAAGCGTGACAATGGCGACGGCGTCAGACATTGCTTCTTTCTCTTTCTCTTTCTCTTCTCTCACTCACACAGCACGGCTTATTGAATTAGAAAACACGGCAGAGGTGAGTTTGCTACAATGGTGGAAAGACATCGAGGAAGATTACCTCAGTCGAGATCCACTCCGACGTACACTAACCAAGCTCTAACCACGTCCTCCACGGCCACTTCCATAGATACATCTCTCTCTCTGACCCTCGCTCTCACTCTTCTGTTGCAGCTCAAATGACGGAAAATAGTGGTCCCAGCATCGGCAAGTCTCACCCTCGCGGAACTTCTCCTCTGAACTCTCACCGTCGCGTCAACTGGAGAAATGGCGGAAGAAAGCGTGTTTCATAATAAAAGGACGGAGGGGCAAAATGGTAATTTCACGTGCCAGAAAAAGAAAATAAACTCTTCCTTCTGCATGCGCTAGGGTTCGAACACAGGACCTCCAGCTCACTTCCTCCATCTCCAACCACTCAGCTACCACAATCACTTTGTCAAAATTTTGCAAGAAATAATATATATTCTTTACTTAAAATAATTTCATATCTAACATTTTTCAGGGTCATTACAGGGAACTCTCCATCTTTTGACATTTTCCTTGAATTTCTTCAGAGCAAGTTGAGAGTTTCAGCAGTAGACTTCCACTTCTCTAATTCACAACCTAATTGAGTGATCTCATTATTTTTATTGGCCATTTCAAGCTCTATCTTTTCTTTCTCTTGCTTCAATGTTTCTGCTTCCATCAATTTACTTTTATTCTATAATTCTAACAAAGAAATCTGCTTTTGAAGTTCCTCTGTTTTCCTTTCCAGCTCCTTGACAATTTGAATAAGGCTTTCATTTTCATCCTTTAAGGCTTGCTCACTCTAGACCTATGAAATAAGGGAACTCTTTATCTTTTTACATTTTCCTTGAATTTCTTTAGAGCAGACTTTGAGAGTTTCAGTAGTAGACTTCCACTTTTCTAGTTCACATGCTAATTGAGTGATCTCATCATTTTTATTGTCTATTTCAAGCTCTAGCTTTTCTTGTGCCTCAAGTGCAACACGTCTTTCATATTTTAGGGTGTTCTCCATTTGCAAAAGTTGCCCTTTCAAGACAAGTTGACTTTCTAATGATTCCTCAAGCATTTTTTATATAGTTCAAGCTCTTCCTCTAGCATGTCTTTCTCTCCCAATTGCACAACAGAGAGAAGAGTCATATCTTCTTTTTCTCTAACCTGAATAGTTCTATATGTTTTTGCACTAAATAATTTGTTGTAAGCATCCACAAGTTCTAATTTATAGATTAGGAGCTCCGTAGAATATTCTTCAATTGCGTGATGACAATTTTCCAGTTCCATCAAAAGATCCTTTACTTCTTGTTCTTTACTAGTCAATGAAGATTTGTAGGTCCTAATATCTTCCTCCATCTTTTCAACTTGATATCCCCATTGACATTCTCTAAACTTTATAGTTAAGGCCCAGTCTTTGTGCCTCTTCCAACTGCCTAAGCTTGTTACAAAGCTTCGATAGCAAAGAATTCGCTCTAGCATTTTGGATTTGAGCTTCCCTTAGGTTTTTAAGTGAATCTCGTAATTCCTGGTTCTCTTGTTCAAGTCGAACAATTTTAAGTTCCATTTCTCTCACTAATGTCTCTTTTTCTCCTAGAGAATTTCTTAGCTCTACTGTTTCTTCATTTCTCTGAATGGTCAGATCTAAATCTTTGACTTTTTTTCTTCACACTGGGTAAAAAAATCTCAAACTATGACTTGAATTCAGATATTTCAGCCTCTAGGAGTTTCCTCTTGCTCTTTTGGTGAGCTAATCCATGGTTGCACATCTCTAAACGGGATTTTTGTTGCGAAAGGGTGAGACATACTAATATTTAGAGCATGTTCGATCCCTGGGGAGTACCACTTTATTGTGGTTCCAGTCGTGGCACTTGGGGAGACATTATAGCTTCTGGGTGCCTAAGTTTACGCCTGAGGGTAATTGACAGCTCGCCCTGCCCGACATTGATATCACCTAGGAGGAAGAATGACTTCACTCTGCCCTTAAATCATAAGTGAGTCTAACTCCTTTCTAAAAATTTTTGTATAAAAAAGAAAGAAAGAAAGAATTAGAAGGAAAAACTATCAAAAATAGTAATTTCTTTTACCATTTTTTAAAAAAATCTTAATATTCTTTTCTCCATATTTTCCCTTCACTTTTCTCTCCATCCAAACATAGGTGGAATCTCAAAAGGGATTATATGCTTGATTAAATAAAACAAAACTCTTCGAAATAAACTTCAACTTACAAGAAGCATCACATTTAATACTCAATGATGTGATGTCGAAAATATGATTATCTTTAATAGAATTTTTTTCTAAAAAAAATTGAGACATTAGATTTCTTAAGAGGCGTGTCGCAAGTTTTGGTAAAAGAAATAAATAAAGGACTTTAATCATAATATTGCAATCTGATAGTTAATATTCCTCAGTTGGGAGACTTCAATTGAGAGGATTCAAATTCTAAATTATTAACATTCAGGGTTTAATTTGTTTAAAAGAAACATACTTCAATTGATAAACTAAAAGTATTTTGCTAAGTTTTTTAATATTTACTAGGATTCATTTCTGGCTTTATCTTTTTCAAGCTTTTGCTTGCCTTTCTATTATCTGAAACTAAAAGATCTGCCCATCATATGTAGTAAGCATTTTTATCTTGATATGTAAAGTTGTTTAATTACTTTTTACCCATTATAAAAATGGATTACAATTATTAATAATGAACCACTATTAATTTTAGATCTTCCCATGCAATCACATACAATTTAATTTACCAACAACAAGCTGTTAATTAGTGGTAAGAAGCCTCTTCCTTATAAGGAAGAAAACACAAGTTCAATTTTTGAAAAACATATTTATTGAGAAAATAGAACTCTTTACACTCTAAAACTTGGTAGTGGTACCATTGACAAACCCATATTTTTATATATTTATTCATATCATTTTAGTGGGTTTTTGTCATCATTTTGGGTTTCAATTATATTATTTGTGCATCAATTGAATTATTGAACCTTATAATGAATTAGTATTTAATAGGGCATAATTGTCATATTTTTATTATTTCTCCTAAATAATTATTTTTGGAATAAAAGGTATTACATTATTATGATTTTATATTTCAGGAATTTAGGAGAAATCAGAATTTACAAATGACAACAAAAGACCACTAATTCAGAAATTACATTGAAGGACCCATTGGGCCAAACTTTGCAGTTTTAGCCAATTAGGTTTTGTTTTAAAAAGGCATGCATGCAGCACAGGAGAAACACGCCGCGGACAACTTTCTGAACACACACACGCAGCACACCGTGGAGATCATTCTCACTGAGCACACACACGCAGAACCAGAAGGGAGATCACGCGGCGACATCACCCTTCAAACCCTCCATCCCATTCACACCTTCAGCACAACCAGAAGCACATGCTGCCGCAGAAAAGAAAAGAAAGACGCCGCGGAGAGCACACAACGTAGAGAAGAGAGCACTGTGCCGCGAGCAATATTCACGCAGGAGAGCTTTAGCTGCCGAGTCATCATCACCATATCACCACGTCGCCGGTAGCCTCCGTCTCAACCGTACACCTTCTTCGTTGTCAGCCAGGGACCACAGCAGAAGCAACGAGAAGTTTCAGCGCTGATGCTGCGACAGGGAACAATCCTCTCCTTTCACTGGTCCCACATTCATCTCCATTCACGCCATTCATCATCACCATCCTCCAACTCCTCCATCGTTCAGACAGTAACAGCGACTCCATTCTTTCTCCATACTGCAACGGCATAGTGCAGGAACAGTGACGCACACAGAGAAGATAGCATCAGCAGCAACGGTTAACAGAAGCAGATTTCTGTCTCCTCTTTGTCGTTAATCATGTCTTTCAGTAAAAGCTTGACGTGGGCGTGGATCTCTATGGCTATGGGTGGCTGAACATCATAATCTTCCAATTCAATGGCAAGGGCATGAGCTTTGGATCTCAAAGGGGAGTTTAAGTTACTCTAATCTTCATCCATTAATTATTTTGTGATTCCTAGGTCTTAAGATAATTTTATAATTATTGGGAATGATTTATTATTATTTATTGAGGATTATTATAACTGGATATTTATTTGGCAATGAATATTGTTCTTTAATTAACTTTAATTTTATTTACTTTGATATGGGTCAGACATGGTATTGAAATTATTGTGAATATTTTGTGATAATTCAAGGTGGCTTGAATTATTGGATCATTATATCTCTTGCTGGTTTTAATCCGATCTCTATGAATTATTGAGTTATAATTGAGCATTGGATTTTAACATCTTTAATCCTAATTTATTATTCTGGTGGCAGTTAATAAATTAGGATTTTAGAAAATATTTTGTGACAATTCGAGGTGGCTCGGTTGTTGGATTAAAAGCTTAATTATAATTCTTAATTCATTATTTAGAACTCCCATATCTGGTGAAGCTATGATTGCCTGCGTTATTGAATTAGAGGATTGCTTTTATAATTGTTAATCACTTGCCTTTTCATTCCATTCATTTATTATCATTCCTTATTCCTTTCTTTAAATTAAAAATACCAAAAATATTTTATTTAACTTTATTTTGAATTCATTGCATTTAGTTGTTAGTCAATCAAAACAAATCCCATTTTCTAGCTTAAGTTGCATTGCTTTTAGTTACTTAGGAATTTAATTTTATTTTTTGCTTCTCAAAGAGAACGACCCGAGGTTGCACTATACGCAATCCTTGGTTTAAATTTTTGAAGTAACTCCCAAGGTGACATCGGATGAAAAGGTTGTTTCAAGTGGCGCCGTTGCCAGGGAGCTAAGAAATTGGTTCTCTAGTAACTAAGTGTTAAGTAACTTTGAGTAAATTGGTTCTTAGTTAGTTTGCATAACGTTTGCAAATTTTTTTTCTTTTTATTTGCATTTTTTTTATTTTTTGACTACTATTGTTTATGCCTAGGAGTGATAGGGCTTTACCTTTGATTCCCTTAAATCTTGAAATTGAAAGGTCTGTGAAAAAGATTAGAAGAAATAGGAGATTAGAAGGTACAAGTCAAGTTATTGTTGAAGAGAGGCATATTTCACAAGAGTCAAGTTTATCATCTAGTGAACATGTGTCTGTTAGTGATTTTGAATTAGGACCAGAAACCATGGATGGTGCTAATGGTAATAATGGTTACAATGGGCTTAATGGAAATAACAGACAGGGTGAAAACAACTTTAGGAATAATGGTGAGGATAATATAAGCATGAGGGAGATTAATAATTATAATGTTGATTATGATCCTTATGGCTTTTATACTGATGATGTGAACTTTGAAATTAAAGGAGCATTAATTTCTTCCTTACCTAGATTCCATGGTTTTGCAGGTGATGATCCACACAGGCATTTGAAGACTATGCATATGGTGTGCTCTTCCATGAAACCACCGACAGCTAATCTTCAAGATGTATTGAGGAGAGCATTTCACTTTACTTTAGAAGGCAAGGCCAAGGAGTGGCTTCACACACTACCTCAACATTTTACCACGTTGACTTGGGATCAGTTGAAAGAAGCATTCTTAGATGAATATTTCCCTGCCTCTAAAACTTCAAGGCTAAAGAAAGAGATAACTAGTGTTGTACAACAAGATAATGAATCCATGCACGAGTATTGGACCAGATTCATCACACTTCTAGCTCAATGTCCACATCATAATATTTCAAAGAATGATCTCGTCAACTCTTTCTATGAAGGGCTACTTCCACATCATAAGCCCTTAATTCATGCCGCTACAAATGGTTCTCTCAGAGAATTGAGTCCTAATGCTGCATGGGACCTACTTCAAAAAATGGCTACTAATGACCCTCAATCTGGAGACACAAGAAAAGTGTATACTACCTATTCGGTTTCTTCCCAGGATATTCTTGCTAAAATTGCTGCTTTGGGAAATCGAATGGAGAAAAGACTCAGTATTTTGGAGAATAATGTAAATGCCAAGCAGGTTAATTCAATGGGTCACTCTCAAGCTATAGTCACTGGTTGTGAGTTCTGTGGGTCAATGATGCACGCCTCTAATACTTGTTCTCGCTATGAAGAGGTTTCTGCCCTGTATCAAAATAGAAATGGTCAGTATCAAAAGAGGGATCCCTACTCTAACACTTACAATCCAGGGTGCAGAGATCATCCTAATTTTAAATGGGGTGGAAATCAAGGCAACCCTGAGGGAAATTTCTCAAATCAAATGGTGTCTAGTCAAGGGGCATCATCTTCTTTTTCTGGAGGTAATGAACTTGGTTTGATTATGAAAGGTATTACTGAACTTAACTCAAAGCTTGACAATCAGAAGTCACAAACTGAGGCTAAGTTACATGCTTTGGAGAATAAGGTGGACTCATGTCTACAAAATGTGTTCTCTAAATTGGAGCAAATGGAGACTAAGCATGAAAATTTGAATGCTTTTGTTACTCAATTCTCCAACAACTTGAGTGAATAACAAGCAAGGAGTAGTGGTTCTATGCCCTCCAACACAGTGATAAATCCTAAATCTTTGAATGCAATCACACTGAGAAGTGGTAAGAAAATTTGTGCCAAGAATATGCAATTCAAAGAACATGAAGAGGATGAAGAGCCAGTTGATGAGGAAATAGAAGTTGAGTCTCCTCCTGCCAAAACTACTCAAGAAACTTCCCAGGCTGAGAAAGAAGCTTCTATCCAATCTGAAGGCCTACAAGAAAAGAAGCTCTTGGAGAAGTGTCAAAAACAACCAGTGGTGCAAAATGATGAACAGGCAACAACTATCATAAAGGGACCAGTGGAGAAAGGATCACCTTCCGACTCCAAGGGTGATGAGGTAAATATTCGTGACTTGCCTTTTCCAAATTCTTACTTGGTTAGTAAAAAGATTGTTGAAAAGAAAGATAATGATGAATTGTTTGAAATGTTTAGCAAACTTAAGGTTAATGTGCCACTACTTGATTTGATTAAAAAGATGCCTAAGTGTGCTAAATTCTTGAAAGACTTATGTACAAACAAGAGAAAGTATAGGCATAGTGAGAGAATCCAACTGGGGTTGAGTGTTAGTGCCTTATTTAAGCCACAGTTGCCTATCAAATGTAAAGACCCAGGTTCTTACACTATCCCTTGTACCATAGGTAGAACTACAATTTCTCATGCCCTACTTGACTTAGGTGTAGCAATTAATGTCATGCCTACCTCTGTTTATAAGACTTTGGGTATTAAAGCTTTGAAAGTCACTAGTGTAGTGCTTGGCCTAGCTGATAGGATGGTGAGATACCCCAAAGACATACTTGAGGATATTCTCGTGCAAGTCAAAGGTCTTGTTTTTCCAGCTGACTTTTATGTCCTTGATATGACTAATGACCTTCCCACTGAGAGTACTTTGATTCTAGGTAGACCATTCCTTCTAACCACTGAGACTATAATTAACATGAAAAAAGGTCTTATCACTATGGGGATTGGGGATCAAGAAGTTCAATTTAATCTTTCAGAAGTTATGAATCATGGTTATGAAGATTGCTCTTATTTAGGTATTAGTTCGATTGAATGTCATGATAATGATCTGGACCACTTACATGAGACTGATATGCATGAACCTCACTGGGGTGACATAGTTGTGAAGTATGATGATATTTTTACTTGTCTATCTCCTTTCCATCCTTCTCACTTCTGTGCATGTGAGGGTAGTGTATCATGTGTCTATTGTTTAGAGATAGACAATTGGCTCTCTTCTACTCATGATTTTGATGTATCATCTTGTTTTGATTATGATGTTACTACTGATTACACACTTGATAGCCTTGAGAAAGGTGTATTTCTTGATTTTGCAGGAACTGATGATAAAAGGGTTGATTCATGAGCCATGGATATAGACTCCTCGTTGAGTGGCGCTGGAACATTAGAAGAGGACAACAACGATTCTGCTACTACCTTAGTCCCTTCTAATCCCACTCTCACTTCTAATTTACTTTCTTTTTCTCTTGATTAGACTGACCCTAACTCTCATATTTCTAGGTCATCTGCTGGTGGCACTGAGTCGGGAAGTAGAGAAAATATACACCACACTGAGCTTATATCTCCCTCCCTAAGCCATATGGACACACCACTCACACTAAATGCACTTGATATACCGAAACTAGCTCCTTCTATTGTGCAACCCCCTGATTTAGAATTAAAACCCCTCCCATCTAACCTAAAATATGTCTTTCTTGCTGATGATTGTAAATTGCCTGTTATTATTTCCAGTTCTCTGAGTAGTTCTGAAGAAGAGAGACTAGTTTCTGTGTTGAAAAGAAATAAAAGGGCTACAGGTTGGTCTCTAGGGGACATACCAGGGATCGATCCCTTAGTTTGCACGCACAAGATTCTTTTAGCTGAAGGATCAAAGCCAGTTAAGTAGCCACCAAGGAGGTCAAATCCTCTTATTCATGATGTGATTAAAAAGGAGGTATCTAAGTTATTGAGTGCAGGAATCATATATGCTATCTCAGACAGCGAGTGGGTGAGCCCGGTACATGTAGTACTAAAGAATAGCGGCATCACAGTAGTGAGAAATAAGAGTGATGAACTTATTCCAATAAGAGTTCAAAATTCTTGGAGAATGTGTATAGACTATAGAAAGTTGAATGAAGCGACTAGATTTTCCATTACCTTTCATTGATCAAATGTTGGAAAGAATATCTGGTAAATCTCACTATTGTTTCTTGGATGGGTTTTCAGGTTATTTTCAGGTACCGATTGCACCTGCAGATCAAGACAAGACTACTTTTACATGTCCCTTTGGCACCTACGCATATCGAAGGATGCCATTTGGGTTGTGTAATGCTCCAGGAACCTTTCAAAGGTGTATGATGGCGATTTTCAGTGATTTACTGGAGCATAATATGGAGGTTTTCATGGATGACTTCACCGTTTATGGTGATAGTTTTGATGATTGTTTGCTTAGTCTTGAACATGTTCTTGATAGATGTATTGAGAAGAAGTTGACTTTGAATTATGAAAAATGTCATTTCATGGTGGATAGTGGCATAGTGTTAGGTCATCGCATCTCCCAAAAGGGGATTGAGGTTGATAGAGCCAAGATTGAAATTATTTCTTCACTTCCCTATCCTACTTGTCTTAAAGAGTTGAGATCTTTCTTGGGGCATGCCAGGTTTTATCGACGCTTTGTAAAAGATTTTAGTATAATTGCATTACCCCTTTCTACTCTATTGAAAAAAGATGTTGACCAAAAGACGCTTTGTAAAACATGCTTTTGACTCTTTGAAATCCTTGCTTGTTTCACCTCCTATTCTCACTGCACCTAACGGGATTTACCTTTTGAACTGTCTTGTGATACTTCTAACTTTGCAGTAGGTGCTATGCTTGGTCAGAGGGAGGATAAGCGATCTAGAGTGATAGCATATGCCTCCAAGACACTTGACTCTGCTCAAGTGAATTATACCACCACTGAGAAGGAACTTTTTGCTATCATATTTGCTTTAGATAAGTTTAGACAGTATCTGATAAACTCTCGAGTGGTTATTTTTACAGATCATGCAGTTGTATGGTACTTGTTCAAGAATCCCCAGTCTAAACCAAGACTGCTGAGATGGGCTTTGCTATTGCAGGAATTTGATATTGAAATTAGAGACAGAGCTGGAGCAGAGAATCATGTGGCTGACCACCTTAGTCGGTTACCTGAAGGAACTGAGGGAATTGACTCCTCTGAGCTTACTGTTGATTCCTTTCCTGATTCTGCACTTTTTGCCTTAGCTGTTCAGGAGCCTTGGTACTCTAACATTGTTAATTATATTGTCACTAATCTTGTACCTCCTTCTATGTCTAAGTTTTAGGTTGATAAGCTAAAGAGGGAGGCAAGATACTATATCTGGGAAGCTCCAATTCTTTGGAAGCAATGCAGTGACCAAATCATCAGACGATGTGTTCCTAATAATGAGATCCACTCTATCCTTACCTTTGCACATTCTTTATCTTGTGGGGGCATTTTAGTTCTAATAGGGCTGCTAGGAAGGTTTTAGAATATGAATTTTAATGGCCTACTTTATTCAAAGATGCTTATATTTTCTGTAAGTCTTGTGATAAATGCCAGAGGTTTGGGAGTCTAGGTAGAAAACCTGAAATGCCTTTAAGACCTATGCATTTTTGTGAAATTTTTTATGTTTGGGGCATGGATTTTATGGGTCCCTTTCCTCCGTCATTTGGGTTTTCATATATATTACTTGCAGTAGACTATGTATCTAGGTGGGTAGAGACAGTGCCAACTAGGAAAGATGATGCTTCCACTGTTGCCAAGTTCTTACGTTCTCATATCTTTTGTAGGTACGGTATTCCAAGAGCAATCATCAGTGACCAAGGAACACATTTCTGTAATAGGACCATCAAGTCTCTACTTGCTAAACATGGAGTTAATCACAAGCTAGCTACTCCTTACCACCCTCAGACAAATGGATTGGCTGAAGTCTCCAATCGAGAAGTGAAGCGGATACTAGAAAAGATTGTGAAACCATCTCGTAAAGATTGGAGTGAAAGGCTTGAGGAGGCGTTGTGGGCTTACAGGACTGCCTACAAATCCCCGATAGGCATGTGTCCTTTTAGGTTGATCTATGGTAAGGCTTGCCATCTACCTATGGAGATTGAGCACAAATCCTATTGGGCAATCAAGGCATGTGATGTAGACCTTGAATCTTCACTTGAAAATCGGATGATGCAACTCCAAGAGCTTGAAGAGATGAGACTTGAGTCCTATGATAATGCCAGAATCTATAAGGATAAGCTGAAAATGATTCATGACAAACAGATTTTGAGGAAACAGTTCCATGAAGGTGACGAGGTTTTAAAGTTCAAGGCCCGGTTGAAGTTGATGCCTGGGAAGTTTGTCACCAAGTGGGAGGGCCCTTTTAGAGTTACCAAGGTGCATTCTTTTGGTACGGTAGAGCTGGTGGATGAAGCAACAGGTCAAATTTCACAAGCCAATGGTCATCTGCTTAAGCACTACCATGAGAATCAAAGACCCCCCTAATTGCACGGTCGTTCCTTTCCACCTTTCTCCTTTATTTTCTTTTGTATTGCTGGTGATATTTGTTCGATAAGATAGTTAGGAGTAAGTGTGGGGGAGGAACCATCACAGTAGTTTTAGATTTATTTGCTTTATGTCTTTTGACAATTTCTTAGAATAGGTTGCATTTTAAAGATTTCTTAGTTTTAGGTTTAGTTTTCTTTGAATAAATCTCCCCTTTAGCTCATAACTTTTGAACTATCTCCCTTTGATATATGCTTTAGTGATGCGTTGAGGACAACGCATAGTTTAAGTGTGGGGGAGGGATTGCTTTGCCACTGTTTGAATCATCATAATATGAAAAATTCAAAAATTTTGAACCTTTTGAGCTTAAATTGTTTGGATTTTTCATTGCTATATGAGCGAATTGCTGCTGTGATCCCCATTTTCTACTTGACTTTTACAATCCTTGGGCTTTATTTTTAAATCCTTTTTGCTTTATGCATGTGAATATTGACATGTCTAGGTAAGAATGCATCTTGATTTGAGCAATTTTTATTCTTAGTTGATTAGCATAGTGGAGTGTTTTTGGTGCAGTGTTATTAACCTTGTTTCATAGCTTGATCTTAGGAAGGAAACATCTTAGAGAAAGCCTTGATGGAAGGATTTTGAGCCTTAATGTTCTTTCTTATCTTGTGTGATTTCCACTTAGTTTTGGTTAACCTCTAGAACTTGTCTAAATTCTTTTTCAAAGCTGCATTAATACCTAGATTTGTGAGTATGATAAGGGCATTCATTTCTAAACCCTTTTACCCAAACACAAGCTATATCAATTGACCTTTGTTCACCCCTTTGAGCCCATCACTTTCATTTCATTCCATTGATTTTGAGCAAGTGTTTTGCATGAGTTACATTATTTTCTTCATAATTGAATGTGTACTATTGATGTTGCTATCTTTATCTTTTTATGTTAAGTTTCCAAAAAAAAAAAAAAAAAAAAGGGAGAAAAGAAATAGAAAAGAAAAGTGCAGAAAAATCCAAAAAAAACAAGAAGAAGTTTGAAAAAAAGAGAGAGAGAGAGAGAGAGAGAGAAAAGAAAAAAGAAAAGAAAAGAAAAATTGGCAACAATGAATAAAGTTTGAAATAAGGCATCCCTTGGTGTTGAAGATTAAAGATTGGTGTATTTGATAGTCGCATTTTTATTTTACTTTGAGTTATTTCTTAATACTCATGCATTAAACTTGTTCTATATTTCATTATATCCATTCATTAGCCTTTCGCCAACATTACAACCCAATAAAGTCCCCTTGATCATGAATCTAAGGTATGTTAGTAGTGGAGATGGTAGAATCTTTACAAGCCTATGGTAGGTACTATTCTAGGTGGATTGAGTGAATATTTCCTATATTTGAGAGTTGAGTGAGACACTTATATCTATGAGAGCTCTATTATGTTCCCCTTCCTCTATCTTGCTATTTCTCTTGTGTTAATTTCTTTGCACTGAAGCATTCCATGACTGTTGATTGATTAGGGATAGAAGTTACTTGAGTTAATTGCATATTCTTACCTTGTCAGTTTTATATTTATTTGCATTGAGTTTAACTGTGGATTCGTTTGAATGATATTTTGACCAAGAGTGCAAAAGACTAAGTGTGGGGGAGTTGACAAACCCATATTTTTATATATTTATTCATATCATTTTAGTGGGTTTTTGTCATCATTTTGGGTTTCAATTATATTATTTGTGCATCAATTGAATTATTGAACCTTATAATGAATTAGTGTTTAATAGGGCATAATTGTCATATTTTTATTATTTCTCCTAAATAATTATTTTTGAAATAAAAGGTATTACATTATTATGATTTTATATTCCAGGAATTTAGGAGAAATCAGAATTTACAAATGACAACAAAAGATCACTAATTCAGAAATTACATTGAAGGACCCATTGGGCCAAACTTTGCAGTTTTAGCCAATTAGGTTTTGTTTTAAAAAGGCATGCATACAGCACAGAAGAAACACGCCGCGGACAACTTTTTGAGCACACACACGCAGCACGCCGTGGAGATCATTCTCACTGAGCACACACACGTAGAACCAGAAGGGAGATCATGCGGCGACATCACCCTTCAAACCCTCCATCCCATTCACACCTTCAGCACAACCAGAAGCACACGCTGCCGCAGAAAAGAAAAGAAAGACGCCGCGGAGAGCACACAACGCAGAGAAGAGAAGAGAGCACTGTGCCGCGAGCAATATTCACGCAGGAGAGCTTTAGCTGCCGAGTAATCATCACCATATCACCACGTCGCCAGTAACCTCCGTCTCCACCATACACCTTCTTCGTTGTCAGCCAGGGACCACGGCAGAAGCAAGGAGAAGTTTCAGCGCTGACGCTACGACAGGGAACAATCCTCTCCTTTCACTCGTCCCATGTCCATCTCCATTCACGCCATTCATCATCACCAACCTCCAACTCCTCTATCGTTCAGACAGCAACAGCGACTCCATTCTTTCTCCATACTGCGACGGCATAGTGCAGGAATAGTGACGCACACAGAGAAGACAGCATCAGCAGCAACGGTTAACAGAAGCAGATTTCTGTCTCCTCTTTGTCGTTAATCATGTCTTTCAGTAAAAGCTTGACGTGGGCGTGGATCTCTATGGCTATGCGTGGCTGAACATCATAATCTTCCAATTCAATGGCAAGGGCATGAGCTTTGGATCTCAAAGGGGAGTTTAAGTTACTCTAATCTTCATCCATTAATTATTTTGTGATTCCTAGGTCTTAGGATAATTTTATAATTATTGGGAATGATTTATTATTATTTATTGAGGATTATTATAACTGGATATTTATTTGGCAATTGATATTGTTATTTAACTAACTTTAATTTTATTTACTTTGATCTGGGTCAGACATGGTATTGAAATTATTGTGAATATTTTGTGATAATTCAAGGTGGCTTGAATTATTGGATCATTATATCTCTTGCTGGTTTTAATCTGATCTCTATGAATTATTGAGTTATAATTGAGCATTGGATTTTAACATCTTTAATCCTAGTTTATTATTCTGGTGGCAGTTAATAAATTAGGATTTTAGAAAATATTTTGTGACAATTCGAGGTGGCTCGGTTGTTGGATTAAAAGCTTAATTATAATTCTTAATTCATTATTTAGAACTCCCATATCTGGTGAAGCTATGATTGCCTGCGTTATTGAATTAGAGGATTGCTTTTATAATTGTTAATCACTTGCCTTTTCATTCCATTCATTTATTATCATTCCTTATTCCTTTCTTTAAATTAAAAATACCAAAAATATTTTATTTAACTTTATTTTGAATTCATTGCATTTAGTTGTTAGTCAATCAAAACAAATCCCATTTTCTAGCTTAAGTTGCATTGCATTTAGTTACTTAAGAATTTAATTTTATTTTTTGCTCCTCAAAGAGAACGACTCGAGGTTGCACTATACGCAATCCTTGGTTTAAATTTTTGAAGTAACCCCCAATGTGACATC
The DNA here is from genome assembly GCA_037074615.1 of Leucaena leucocephala. Classification (NCBI taxonomy): domain Eukaryota; kingdom Viridiplantae; phylum Streptophyta; class Magnoliopsida; order Fabales; family Fabaceae; genus Leucaena; species Leucaena leucocephala. Next base: position 16,638,257 of record CM073549.1, on the reverse strand, counting down.
GGACGAAAAGATTGTTTTAACCATTGACGAAATAAAAAAATCCAGTTTAATTTAAAATTAGGACAGTCAAAATAGAAATTTGTATATTACCTTTTACCTATTTACCATGAAGTGCCTGACTTACAGAACAAAATTCACTTTTTACCTAGAATGGACAACCACAATAGCAAAAATAGGGATGAAGACCCATGCTTTTGGCCTATGGATGTAGTTCAAATCGCCAAACTTAAATAACAAACTTCGATTGCTACAAAGAATGAACAAACAAACTTGTATAAAACATCCAAATTAGCAACCAAAATTCATGTTTTTACTAGTGGAAATACCTTTACGCTAAGTAATGAGTTAAGTCAGTCACAATTCATTTGAAAAGTTTCAAAAACTTTCTGGGAGAAGCAGTTATTCAAGCTCCTCTTTGTGCCGTTACAACTCCTGGTAAGTGGCCATAGAAGCATGTCACATGTCTAATAAGAGCAATGCTTTTATAAAATGGACATTAAAATGGGAGTAGATAAAACGTCCAAATTCTATCAGAGCAATTAAGACTAGAAACTAGTCAATAACATTGATCTTTGTGCTTGATTTCTACCATCAATAATGGACTTGAAAAGAAACAACAATCCACAAACAAGGGAAGAGATTCTTGCAATGACTGACTAGAACAATTTAACAGGCCAAAAATGCAAGTCTGCCATCTCTAAAAATTCACATTTTTCAATTGCAGCATGATTATGTAACCAACTATTTACACATTCCAGTATTATGAAAATTCCAAGAGTCAGTGCAGCGTGATCAAATACATCAATTTTCTGTATAGGCTTGAATGCAAATGTGACAAAATAAAGTTATAGAGCTTTCTAGTCTCTAGTTCATTAGCATCACTAATTTGTGGTTTTTGCGAGATGTTTATTAGGATCTTATATGTATAGGAACGACAAACAATTAGAGATACAATCATGTAAATAGTAGGTTAACAGCCTACCTCTAGATCCTTGATTGCTTGCTTTCTTGTGATTTCCTGCTGCTGGCAGGTACATTTCAGAAAACCAATGCATAGTATTCCCTTGCCTTGGTATTACAAAGTAAGCAAGGTAAGGAAGTCTGTTAACAACATAACATGGACTAGTTTGGGTTTTGACAAATCAAACAATTAAGTTTTTAACGTCTATAATTTTCTAAATATAGAAAGTGTGTGTAAGCACTCTTTTGAGCTAATAGTTTGGTGTCTACAAAAAACTTACCTAGACAACTAAACTACGCCACAAGCAAGAAATAAATAGCATGATATATTCTGAAGAAGAACATGATCTTTTCTCTCCCCAAGATTGTCACGTCCCGAAATTTGAGCCGTGACCGGCACGGAATATGAATAAATTCACATTCCTTAAGCCTTTAAACTTAACGAAAACTTTTGTATCAATATTCATAATATCAATTATATTTAAATCAAAACGCAAGTCATATGTAGGACTTTCGGCAGATCTCCCTAAGACTCTACAACGAACTGCGATCGTTTACCAACGTTTTCCAAAATAACCAGAATCTTATCTATAAATTAGGGGGAGTATCTAACCCTTTAGCAAAATAATACATGTATTTCAGAAAATATAATTACTTCAAAAGTTGACGTGCTAAAACAATTGCTTCGGATCAAACGTGAGGCTCTTAACTGCTCAGCTGGAGGAATAAGATCAACTGCACTATCTGAAGCCAAATAATCTACTCGTGAATAACGTCCCGAAAATATAATTTGAAATGTGAGAATAATTTCAGCATGTTTAAGTATAAATCATAATATTTCGTAATTCAATACAATTGTTTCAGTAATCTTCATTCCATGAAAGTAAACACTTTATTTCATGAAAAATATTTCGAAACAGTCATTTCAAAATAGTCACTTTTTCGTAGGACTTCAACAATAATTGACTTTCAATATCTTTAAACATAAATCATATAGTTTCGTAATTCAAAACGAATAACTCGGTAAACGTTTTCTTTACAGAAAACCGCTTAAAGCAATCATTTCAAAATCACCATTTTTCCATAGGACTTTGGCAGAACAAAATAGGCGTGGACACACAGTCCACAAGGGTAACTAACCAATCAGGCGCGGCTCGAGGCCACGAAACAGGCGCAGGTATGAGACCCACGAAACAGACGCGAGAATAAATCTCATGAATAACAGACGCGAGAAATAATCCCACGAATAACAGGCGTGAGTATGAGACTCACGAATGTCCGTCGAGCTCGGGTTTAACCATGGTGCACCAAGGACTAACAGTACTACTGTTAGTAACCAGCGTTCTGTGTTCCGTCCTCTAAAACCTTTCAAACATGCTTAGGGACCATTTATCATTCAATAATTATAACATTTTCAATGCATCAATTTCCGTTAAATCATTCATAATCATGAACTTCCCTAGCATGAACATTTTCGATAAATCATCAAAACATGTTTGTCAATCCATATAAACAAGTATGCAATAATGAAATATTTATTTTCAACATTTAAAATCATGAATTCATATGCTTGCTTTTTCATAAATCATGCTGAAATTAACATTTAACTGAAATGTCAAATAAACATGTAAAGTCATGAGTTTGAAATTCTTTCCTCGTAATTCGTGATAAAATTCACATTTAATAAATATGTCAAAAACTGATTATATTTCAAAATCTCAAAGTTTGGGAACGTTATTCACTCACTTGGTCAAGCTATAATCTATCATATTTGATGACTTTCAATATGCTTCAACTTTAATTCCCTATCATACAAATAACACCATTATCACCTAACTATGACCTTATAAAATCTACTAAAATCTTAACAAAGTTCCTCCATTTCCTTCATAAGGACTTTCGTTTAATTTTATCATAACTTTGTTTTCAAAATCCAATCAATATAACTTTTTATAAATTACTACCAATTAAAGTCTTTTTCCTTATTTTTAATTTCATGTCAACACCAAAACCGTTGTAATTGAATCAAAGTTGTCACCATTAAGGCTAAATACCATTTGATATTATTTATATATATATTAGTATTATTATTTTTCAGCTTCAAAACATACCGTAGCATCCTCTTCCTTGAACTTCTATTCCACAACTAATTTCTATTATACAACACCCTCTTACACATGCTCATATATTCCAAGCTCATGATTCTATCATGTTAACTTCCTTTTCTTTTACTTAATGGACTACATAATCTGCACAATCATTGTGTATTTCCTTCAAAATCCTTAACTTTCCAGATTTATATGTCAAAATTCTCCTTAGGATACATAAGGAGTTTAAGATTAACAAAACTTAATTCTTCTCATTGACTTTTACCCTCAAAGTTTTGAACTTTTGAAGCTTCTGGCTTTCTACTCTTGGTATTTTATTTTATTTATTTACTTATTTATTTTTCCTATATGCTTTCTACATTCTGAACCCATGAGAACACTTAATTTAAACAAGATTCAACTCCGTCCTATAGAAACAACAGCTAACCAATACAGGGGAGTAGGATAAAGCTTTGTTTTATCACTTCATTTCATCCATTTATCACATTGGGGTCTCTAAGTACTTAGTACATTTTATCTTCTACTTGAATCTAACTCCTGCACATATTACAACATCAAAACAGTGGTATTTTCCAGCTTCCATACTTCTAGATTTTTCGGATCTCATCATGCAATAGCATTTAATCATATACAACACCATATTTCACCCATACAAATCTAAATCTATGCTTGGGTTATGATTATTCTACTTGCTACTTAATTTTCTCTCACTAGAACCATAGCTTCAGACTTTATCAACACATACATACTACCTTCCCCTATTCAGTAACCTTATTCAAAATTATGAAGAACATGCAGCAACCAATCACACCTATACATCCACCACTTAATACTTTATTAATAGCTTTATCATTTTCACTTTGATTTCATGGAACCAAGGCCCACATAAACCAGAATGGTGAGCCCCCGTTTCAGTACATATCATAACCCAAATATTTATTTTACAAAACCCATAAATGGGCTCAACACTTAAGACCCACATGTTCAATGTTTTATTAAGCATTTCTGGTTCCTTTAGCTTAGATTTCAAAGCGTTCAAAGTTAGAAAAAACAGAAACACAAGTCTCTGCTTTCTACAGTATAAATCGATGCCATCCTCTGTGCTTTCTTTTTCATTTTAAACAGCTACAGTGCAAAACCCCACAGGAGACTCATAGATCGCCGGAAAAATGGAGGAAAAAATGGTGAGGAGACTTACCTCAGTTGAACTCATTGATTGTATAAAAGATCTCCTCCTCCAATACTGACACCGCCACTATCGTTTCCTCTAAGATTTTCCTGCTCCCGTCTGGCTCTCTCTCTCCCTCGCTTTTCTGTCGATAGAAGAAATGACATGGGGGAGGAAATGGCTTGGATAAAAGGAGACGGAGATAGACCTTTCGTGCCGTAAAAGTCTCGCCCCGCACCGCTCACCGATGTTACTCCTCGCGTCACGCTGCCGCCTGCTCTGCCATAGAGAGGGGACTTCACGGAAGGGAAAACGAGGAAAGGGAGTCAGGGGTTAGGTGAAATAGGCAGAGAGGCAAAATGGTAATTTCGTATGCCAGAAAAAGAAATTAAAATCCTCCTTCTGAAGGTGCTAGGGTTCGAACACGATTCCTAAAGCCAACTCCTCCGTCCCTGAGCACTTGGCTATTCCATTCCCATTGTAATTTTACGGCAATATATATATACTTTTCTAAATTAGTTTTCAGATTTATGAAATTTCCAAGGTCATTACAAAGATAGTCCGGGAAAGCCCTTGTCATTACTGCAACACTACAGAAAGAAAACCATATTTCAGGAACCAGACAAGGTATATATGTCTTGATATTTACTTAATTAGCTCCTATTCAGGAAAAAAGAGAGCTTATCTATAGAGATGAAAATAGATGGAAAGAAAAAGAAATTGTGAGTTATTTTTGAAAGATTAAAAAAGACTGAATTTCTTAGACTGAAAGAATAGCAATTGTAGGGGGATATTATGGGACGAATTAGTTCAAAGTAGATAATGGTAGCTTATTGTTTTGTTTTCTATTGTCCTATTGTACTGTTTTATGTGATTTTTAGGTTCTGAGCCTCATTTCTCTTCCAAACAAAAAATCAAAAAAAATAATTAGCTCCTATTCAGTGCTAAGTCTCACAACACTTTCTAAAATTCAAATAATACAATAACAACAACATGCTTTATTACACAAGATAGGCTTGGTAGAATTCAAACAACAATTCATAATTAATAATATCTCTTAGTATTTATTAGTGGTCAAAGCTGATAAGCACGATAAGTCTGCCATTACTCCAAATATAATTTACCAACTAATAATACTTCTATAAGTTTACAATTTATACGTTGCTATTCAAGGTGTCAGTGGTCCAAGAGAATGAAGACAAGCTCATTAAAAGAAGAACATAATAGGGAAAACAACTGAAAATCTAAGTAAAATAGAGACATACAAAAGCTACAGTGTACCCCTACCAGCCCAAGATCCCAAAACCTATAAAATACAGCAAAATTTACTGAGACATTAGACATTACACTAAGATAACCCCAAAAAGGAGAAATTCAAATGCAATCCACACTGTTATAATAATCATTAACACATAATGACCAAATTACTCATAAAATTGACAAATTAAACTGTAATGTCAAAAAAGGAACCTGCCAGAACTTGGTTATGAAACTACATTCCGTCTTGGCCACAACCACAACAAAAGCTATTAACACAGATTATCACCTTCCTTCTTACTAACGATATGTGTATGTGAACCTTCAGTTCTTCTTCCTCCCTCTTCATTCTTTAATCTCGTTTGCCCTTTTCACCGTCAATGTGGACATGAGTTTGGTTTGCCGCTGCTGTGCAGTAATGGTAGAAGTCTTCTTCTTCCTCCTTTATCTTGTTTAGTGTAGTCTTCTCCTCTTTGGGTTAGCCCACTACCTCTCCCAGCCAAGCTTCTTCTGCCTCTGCTTCGAACTTATTTCGTGGCTGTTGTGAGCAAAACTTCAAATCTATTCTTCAGTGCTTTGATTGTATCGGTATGTTACAAAAGTTCTCTCCTTCCTTGCTTCTGTGTAGTTATCGTGTGTATGGGTGTGTGCTGATCTTTAAGTCATTTTTTTATTATGGTCTTTTCTTGTGGGTTGTGCGTGATGTAGGAGAGAAGATGGAAGTTTAGCAAGATGAAATTAAAGATTAGGGAGCTTATTAGGATAGGAAATTTGACTCTAACTGTTTTAGTTGCTATAATAGGAAGAAGATGGATTTACGTTCTATTTTCTTGGTTTGAATTGATTCTTAGTAAGGACTTGAATTTGGGTAGCATAGTCATTCCATATAGGGGTGTTTGAAAATTGTTGGGCAAGAGATTTGAAGATTAAGAAGTTGATGGACTTTTTGAATGTTTGGTGCATACAAGGTGTTTGTGAACATGTGTAGAAGAGAAACTTAGTTGGATTAAGATTGTTCAATTTTATATTGAAACTTAAAATGGTATACTTATTGTTTGAATATATATATATATATATAGAACATTGTGGTGAAGTTTGAGCAATTAATATAAATGGAAGCTTGAAGCATGTATAAAAAAGAGCGGAGAGAAGGATTTAAATTGTTTATCTCTATATCAACTTGGATTATGTTAAGGAAGTAGACATAGAAAAATGTATTGTAGTTGAAAAATTGTGTCGTTGATAATTTATGACAATGGCTTGATTCTGGAATGCCCTTGGGTTTTTTGATGAAATGTGTGAAGAAGAAATTATATTTAAGGAACTAAGTGTGGTCTAACATAGACCAAAGTTTAGCATTAAAGTTATTTAATTTCTATGTTAAAATTTTGTAAGGTATTGGAATTTGCCAAAGAGTATATTATGGTGATATGGATTGCTAAGTCGAAACTTGAAGCATGTCTAAAATGAGAGAAAGGGAGTTTTTCCTTTATGCTTGATTAGGTTGTTGTTGAAGTTATTAGTTAACTATAGTGATATATTATTGATTTAATTCAAATATTGCATTCTATAGAAGGAAGGTTGACGTCAAGATTGTTCATTTTATTTTATTTTTCTTGAATTAGAGGGGCATGCACTAACTGCTTAAGGTTAGTTTATAGAGGGATTGAATCCGTGACCTTTTGCTTATAGGAGTGTTTCTATGTTACTAGGCTACAAAGCCATTGGGATATCCAAAATTATTGCTAAATAATTTAAGTAAATTGGATGGATGTTTGAATGTTCATAATCATAGTTATAAGATGATTATCGTTAATTAAGTAAAAGGATTCCATTAAATGAATTTTGTGAATTCTTATAAAAGTTGTGAAAGGATAATGATTATAATTTTGTTTTGGGCATTAGGTCTTTAAAGAGCGGATATCATATGGAAGTTGATAGTATAGTAAATTATAGGTATTTGACAACACAATATGTAAGTGAATAGTATCCCATAAATTTTTAAATAAAATGAGGATTTTATTTAATGCTATTTATTCTTTTCCATTTTGTTTATAATGAACACTTATGCGTGGAATATAGCAGTAAACTTATGAGATATTATATGTAAACTTTCATGCTGAGGTTTTGCATTATGAAATATTCTTTTCTAAGCTTTTGTTTTAGGAATATATTGAATAGTGAAATAGGGATAAAATAGTTATCTTACAAATCATCTCTTTTATTAGCTTTTTAATTTATTTACCCTCATTTCTAGAGTTTGAGTATGGTTGGGGTGAGCATATTATGAATTTTGAGTTGATTTTTTAAACTTGAGGCAGTTTTATTTATGCGATAGGGTGAGTTTAGGTGGTTTAATTAATCCATTTGACTAAAAAAATTATTTAATTGCTCTACATAATACAATTTATAGTAGATTTTTATCTAATAACAAGATGTTTAAAAAACATAAGAATGGGATAGAGGAGAAAAAGAAACAAAATCTAGCTCACTTTGATTAATCTTAAAAGAAAAACTTTTCTTCTAAAATTAAACTACAAGCTAAATAAAATTTACCTCAAGGAAAAGAGTGAACTTATGTTTTTATAATTCAAATCTATTGTGTTAATAAGAAAAATGAAATATGTAGAGTTAGAAAATTTCAAATTTCAAATACTTCATATATTATTACAACATACAAATAATCGCTCCAATTTACAAGATTACTTGTTACAACAACAACAACAAAAACCTAAAGGCTAAAAGAAACAATCGCTAAAACTTGATTTTTAACAATTATTCATCTAGCAGTATCCCTTGCATTTTCTATAAACAAAGCCTTGATTTTTTTCAATGATACTATAACATCAGTTATAGCAAGTCGTGCCTTAGGTAAGTCAATGCAGCAATTTAATGCTAACTCAAAAACTGATGATATATGAGATAATATATTATCAGTATTATGATTTTCTTCTTGGAGCAAATTGGCATCTATAATATTGATGATTGAATGTGGTGTTGATTTTCTCACCCAATCTTTCAAACTTAACCCTTGAATAAACATATTATCTGTTGGTTTCTTCCTTGTAAATATTTCCATCAGCATGATTCCATAACTATACACATCTCCTCTGGCAGAAACAACTCCTTCTGATCCGTACTCTATATGTCAATTTGAATTATTAGGATAAATGTCATGAATTCAAATATTTACATATGAAAACATAAAAATATTGCTAAAAATTTACTATTTTAAAATTTTATTACGCATAGCAAACAAAAGAACATGAAAATAAATCTCAAGTATTATTATTAAATTATTACCTGGTGCCATATAGCCAATTGTAGCCAAAGTGTTAGTATAAATTTCTAGTTCTCTTTCACCAAACAATTTAGCAATACCAAAATCACTAAGATGAGCCACCATTTCTTGATCTAGCAAAACGTTACTTGGTTTCACATCGCAATGAACAATTAGCGTAGAAGAATCATGATGAAGATACTCCAAAGCTGTTGCCACATCAATCATTATGTTTAATCTCTGCAAGACATCTAAATAATAGTTATGAGAGTACAACCATTTGTCAAGACTCCCATTTGTCATGAATTCCATTATTAGAGATTTGAAATGGTCATTTGAGCAACTACTGATGAGTTTAATAAGATTACGATGGCGTAAATTGCACATGGCAGCACATTCAATATCAAAACTTCTCGATGCTTCTTCCACGTCCAAGTTAAATACTTTGACAGCAACTATCTTTTCATTTGGAAGGATTGCTTTATATACTGATCCAAAACTTCCAGAGCCAAGAAGATTACTATGGTCAAACCCATTTGTTCCCTGTAGAATATCGTAATATGATATCCTAGTTGTTGTATCCAAATTTGTCAGATCCCCTTCGATTGAATAATTATCATTTTCTCTCATATGCTTTAGAAAGGCTATGACTGAAACAACTAAAATGACAACCAAGATAGGCAATAAGAATTTCAGGATCAATATCACTTTATCTGATGAGTGCTTGTTTCCTTTCCTACATGGTTGGACATGTAGTTGGGTTCTTCCACAAAGATCTTTATTCATCATAAAAGATTGAGCAGTAACATTTTGAAAAGGCCCACCATTAGGAATTTCTCCATACAAGAAATTGTAGGAAAGATTAATGTATTCAAGATGGAGTAATGACTCTAAGGACTTTGGAATCACACCAGACAAATAATTATGGGAAATATCTATGGCCTCCATGCTTATCATGCCGCTAAGTGATTCTGGAATAGGCCCTTGTAACTTGTTTTGAGCCAAAGATAGATTTTTCAAACTTTGCAAGTCACCCATAGTTGTAGGGATTCTTCCTGAAATTTGATTTCTTGACAAGTTTAAAAGTATAATTGCTCTCAAGTTTGATACCTCTCGAGAAATTGTTCCACTTAGTGCATTGGAGGATATGTCTAAAACCAAGATTTCTTTGAGACTCCAAAGAGAAGAAGGTATATGAGAAATCAATTGGTTAGAGCTAAAATTCAACTTTTGCAAAGAAGTAATATTCCCGAGACATCCTGGAAGCACTCCTGAAAACATGTTGTTGGCGAGATCCAATTCATATAGACTTCTGAGTTGGCAAAGTCCATTTATAATGGACCCATTAAATTTGTTGTTGCTGAGACTTAAACTTTGAAGGCCATGTAATTTATTAACTGTATGTGGAATCAACCCAGTCAAATCATTCCCATCCAAAGCTAATTCAATCAATTTTGTTAAATTTCCAATTACATTGGGTATAGCTCCGCTAAATTTATTTGATGACAAATCTAATCTAATAAGCTTAGAAGCATTTGACATGCTGTTTGGGATTTGTCCAATTAGTTCATTTCCCTCCAACCATAACGTGTTCAAGTTAGGAAGGCCAATTCCTACATATGATGGGAGAAGGCCAGAGAGAAAATTATCACCAAGAGCCAAGAATGTCAATGTTGAAATGTTGAATATATTGGAAGCAATAGATCCTTTGAGATGATTATCGGACAAGTCTAAGACATTAAGTTTATCAAGATTGCCTATGCCTTTGTGTACAAAACCTGGACGCAAAAACATTGATGGATGAATAACATTTTTATAAGGGAATATACTAATGCTATCTGTCTCAGATTTAGTGTTACAAGAAAAATATTACTATAAAAATATCTCCAATGCTAATTGATTAAAAAGATCATAGTTAAAGTTTTATACTTTATTTTCATAATACCACGTTTAAATGAACATGATAAACAAACTTTTAAAATAAATACATAAATAATAGATAAAAGGATACTAGTAAATGAGCTGTCACCAAAATATATTTGCTTCAAAAGTCTTTTTTTTTTTTTGCCAACATATTTGTAAATTTACTTTGTCAAATATGTACGTTTACTTATTGACTGCTCAATTTTAATTTTATAAAGGTTGCATAAAAATATATAAAAATAAAATTTATTTTTTATTATTTAAAAAATAAAATATAAATCGTAAAAGATATACCAAAATACTACATTGCGAAAAATATTTACTAGAATACTACATGTAAAATAATTCTCTCCCAGTGGGATTTCGATTTTACACTCTTTTTAAAACTAAGTCGCAATCTATAGACTTCAATACTAATATATATATATATATATATATATATATATATATATATATATATATATATATAATATTTATAAAAAATGAAATTAAATAAAATAGCCAAGAATTTCAAAAATTAATATTTTAGAATTTATAAAATATTAATTTTATTAAAAACTTAATGTAGTAATTAATTAAATAAATATTATACATATTAACTTATTTACGAATAATAATTGTATATATATTTATATATTTAAATTAAAATATGGAGAAGACCTTATTTTCAATATTCAATTTCAATAAAATTAAATAATAGGTCCTTTTAAAATCAAGTCTATCAAATTTTCCTATGCCTTTTGGTTACAAAATCTAGACATAAAAAAAGTTACAATGATGACTTTTATATATTTCAAATAATAATATATACAACTAAAATATTTTTATTATTTTTAATTCTTTATAAATTTTTTGAAATAAAAAATTAGGGAAATCATAAACTATCCTGAGATGACATGGTTATAGAAGATTTATTGTAAACTTAAAGTGTTTATATGTTGTAATTATTGAACAATTATTTAATAGAAAATTAATAAATTTGTGTAATACAAATGAAAAAAATGAAATTAAACAGGAAAAGGATGAATTCTTTAAGAAAAGGGAGAGAAAAAAATATAGAGTTGAAGTTAGTAGGAAAATGATAAAATATATAATAAAAGTAACAACATGTGGGCGTATTATATATGATGTGGAGCTTTTCATGTTTTAAATTTCATTTGGCCCCACTAGTTTGATGATCTTCTATATCTTTCTGTTCGTGATCTTAGCTTTAATAATTTTGGAATTACAAATCATTAGCTATATTTCAATAATATTAATAAAATGATGAAAAAAGGAATCTCCTTCTAAACTTATTCAATTAGAGAAAATGATTGAAAAACAAAGAAAATAATAAAAATTAGATGGAATATTATCATGCTTGTAAAAAGGTTACATTCAAATATAATTGACTAGTATCAACTAATTATAAAAAGGCTAAATGGATAAATAAAAAATAAAATAGGTCATAATATTTGCATATAATCTTCTTAATATACATATATGATATATAACTGATAAGTAATAATATTTTTATTTTGCTCAATTTTTTTTATAAATGTACAGACTTTAAAATTAAAAGAAAAATAAAGCAGGTAATATCGTTTGTATATAATTTACCCACACTATAACAAGAAAAACAAAAAGCTACACGTGTCTTGCTAATTCTAAATAATTGAATATTAGAAAAGGAGAGAGCAAATTTCTTCTAACCCTCAAATTGCATACCTTCTAATAATTGCGAGTGTGTGGATGAAGTTTGACTATATAGATTATTTGTGCAGTGCCAATTAATCATGGCAAAAAAGTATTAAACTATTTTTCCGGTCATTTGTCTCTCCAAAAAATTCATCTCGCATAATTGTAATTTTTTTAAAAATATCTCATATAATTTTCATTTCAAATAAATAATATAAAATTATATATATGGCTTAAAGTTTAGATCAGTTAAATTTTAAAAACTCATATATATGGCTTAAAAAAACGTTTGGTCTTGGCGCTCCCTTCATTTTGAGTTAAGAAGATGTAGGTGAAGCCGAAGGTAAATGTGATCATCGGACATATTTTCTGGTGTGAGTTCATTCATGGACAAGAGTGGGAACATTGGCAGGCTCAGATCAGAAGGTGGCACTGGCAGGGAAGAACCTTTTTTTTTTCTTTCTTTTTAATTTCACATAAACTTCATTTAATTCATTAAATTAATAACTGTATCAGTTTTTGATCTAAACATAATTTTATGTTGATATCAATAATTTCAAAAAACTAAATACTCGTACTGTACCTCCTATCTATTCGATGTTTATATAATGAATGATATTATAATTAAATATTATCAATTAATAATATTATAATAATCAAATAATATAATGAGGAAACTTAGTTATTTACTTATTTCTTTTGCCAAAAAAAATAGTTATAATTTATAAACTTATAAAACATTGAAATTAAAGCATTATTTTATTCAATTTGACATAACAAAGTTGTATGTTATTATAAGTGATTAAATAGGAAGAATGTAACGATAAAAAACAAAATATAATCAAAGGAAAATAAAAACAATTAACGAGAACCAAAATATTTAAAGACTTGCAATGATAAACTGATGATTTTTCATTTAAAATTGTATAAGTTTATTGCATTCAAGTTGAAATATTTAATAATAGGTAAAGTTATATATAACTCCTATCAACTTCATGTCTTGGATAGATAATTTTATTAACTTTTAAAATTTTATAATGATCCCTCTAAATTTTTATATTTATGTAAATAATTCTTATATAATTAATTTTATTTATTACTTATTATCTGCAGATAATTTAAAATTTAAAAATTTGCATATAAATCAACATTTAAGCCATATATATATTATTACATAAAACGTAATGATAAAAGCTACAAGAAAAAAGTAATGGCATAAAACGTGGGCTCGTTAATTATATTATACAAATTAAATATTAAGTGGTTCCATCTGTTCATGATCTTAACTTTCTTTGTTTTTTTTATGATTATAATCACAAGTTATACACGAGCCCTATTGTGTGTGAATGAACAATATGAATGAGATGAAAAACAATATATGACTTCAGAAAAAATATTTAGAAAGAAAAAAAGCACACACAAGTAAGTACATACCTGTAAATGAGTTAATACCCAAATATAGTGCTTTTAAAGATGTGCAGTTACTTATTGATTGTGGAATGCTTCCCTCTAATTGATTATCAACAACATCAAATAATTCAAGTAAAGGGAGTTGACGACACATTTCTTCCGGTAAATTACCCTTTAAATGATTGAAGTCAAGTGAAACATTTCTTAATGAAGACATGTTCCAAATAAATGAAGGAATTTCACCTATAAATAAATATAAAATATTTGTTAATTACATGGTAGTAGGAATAACAATATCAACTTAATACTTAATAAAATATACATGGGATTTTGTTAATTAAAGATTTAAAATTAATATAATACTCTATAATTTAATTCTTTTGGAAATCAATTTTAAAGGGACTCTTCCAATGTCAATTACCAATTGGACCTTAAAATTGTTTTAAAAACAATATGCGAAAGAGAGATTATGGAATTAATTTCATCTATTTCAAATGAACAACCAAATTAGTTATATTTTGCGTTAAATTTATCTAATGTTTACAATAATACAATTTCAATTTAAAAGTTTGCAAGCAATATAGAAAAAGTATGAATAGTAAATGAAAATTTTGTTATGGGATAAATAGATTGAGTATACATATAAAGTTGTTGTATTGTAGATATCATTCTTCTAACAATGTCCCATTATCAGTTGATATTGGAAGATTACCAATAAAATTATTTTTCTATAAATCTACAATTCTTAAATTAAAAATGTTGAAGAGAGATGGTGGAATTTCATCTGTTTCAATTTTAATAGTGAATAATTTAAGATAGTTAAGAGGCTTTAATTTATTGACATTAATTGATCTTTGACCTTTAATTAAAAATTAAAATCAAGGGTTTGATGGTGGAAAGTGATGGCGAGTGAAGTGTACAAAGCCACAAAGTATAAAAGAAATGAAAGTTGTGAATTGGGACAGTAAAGCAAGAATAATTCGTTGGATTATATCCAAATGTATGAATAAAAACCAAGAGAATGGGCTAATGAGCCGAATGGAGAAAAGTGGGCCGAGATGGGATCAATGTGGGAAATATTTACGGCTCCATAGATAGTGCACAAACAGTTAGATTTTGAGGAATGGACGCTACACAAATCAATAGAATTGAAAATCGCACCAACGGGGGTTGGTCCGAGTGGTAAGCGGCTCGGTATTGCTTAAACAAGGTCTCGAGTTCGAGCCTTAGCGTATGTAAAAAATTCCCGTTGGGAGACTCACCCACCATAGCCAGGTGCGCGACGCGGGTCGGATCCGGATGTAGTCGGGGCAAAGCTCCGGTGAACTGGGTGGGCAACAAAAAAAAAAGAATTGAAAATCGCGTCCTAACATGGTCTGGCGATATAAGACTTTGTTAAGTTTCTTTGGGTGGGGAGTGGCATTGATGAGGTCATTAATGTTGGAACAGTGCTTATGTGACAGCTTCTGGGTAGAACATTTTTCATTGAGGGAGGAGTGAGTGGCCAAAAGTGAGAGAGGGGAGAAACTTTTCAATGATTTATTTAATTGCTCATTATTTTTGAGAAATAACACAACTATATTTTAAATAATAAAATACAAGTACACTTATTTTAAAAAAGTAATAACCCTTTTAATTGGGTTGGGCTAATAATAGTAGAATAAATAAGTTGAATATGTCCTTTTGGACTTGATGATTTAATTAATTATAAAAAAAATCTTATATATTATGTGAGCTCTATTCATCTCATTTAAGAAATAAGATTATAAATTTTTTCAATTAACTATGACAAAGTGAAAAATAAGAAACACATTCGAATCCAATTTTCGCTTGCTACCCAAACAATTTTATCCCAGAAAAAAAATGAAAGTACAAATTTTTAAAAATAAAAATTAATAATAAATAATAAAATTTAGATTCTCCTCGTATATCCAAATCAAAATTAAATATTTTGTTTATAAGGCTTACTCATTTATTTTCAAATACTGATATAGCCTTACTGATAGTGATTAATATTATAACAGTATTCTCTTCACCTATGGTATGGATTTACTAATATTTTCAAAGATTAGATGATGAATTGTTTTTTATTATTTAAAAAATAAAAAAATGATGGAAAAAATAAGAAGAAATGCACAAAAATATAACCAAAAAAAACATCCGTGACCCCATCAAACTGTTATAAGATAAATGAGTTAAGGAATTGCTGATTTGTGGCTAACAATATTTGTTTCCGTGGGACTTTAAGTAGTGTTGTATGGGCCCTTTAATTCTTTTTTGGTCTCAAATATCTTTTTAAGATCCATTCTCCTTTGGTTGACAAATTCTGAGGGATTGTCTATATTAAAAAAAAACTAAAAAACTTGTCATTGAAAAGAAAATAGGGGGAAATGAAAAATAAAAGGCAAGAAAAAAGCATTAAAATCCCAACTAGTTTGTCCTTTTCATCATTTTATTTCATTTTTTGAAGATTTTTTATGCAACTTATTCCCCACCTTTATATGTGTGTGAAAATTATATATAAATTGGAACTAAATGCCTGGAAACAAAATCTCATTTCAAATGTGTTTTTATTCTAGAAAGTTAAAAAAGGAAAATAGGAAAAAAAAATACACAAATGTAATACACATATTGTAACATCCCTAATTTTTGTACTAAACTGTATGTACAAGTTGAATAAAATATATAAGACTTTTTGGAAAAGATGTAGCCACATTTATGTAAAGAAAATGATTAATTGGGAGAGGATTAAAGTCTAAGAGCCAAAGTATAAAATTACGAAAATGCCCCTGTGATGCCCTAAGAAACCAGAATGAATGAAGGGCATTTTGGTCATTTCATTCAATGGATGGATATCATATAAAATTTGATAGTAAATTATTAGAATTAATATGAGAATTTATGGAGTTGATAGAAGTCAAAAAGGAGTCCTGTAGAATTAATTATGGAATTTACGATAAAAAAAAGATACCGATAAAGGGTTAAAGAAAATGTATATAATTTTTATCAGGACTTCTGGGTCTCAGAAAATTATGAAACTTTGTAGAGAATTCATTTTATATTAGAATGAATTTCTAAAAATGTTAGAACAATTAAAAGAGGTGTTTAGCATTTATTATAAGATCAGGGTAATTTAAGGATATCGGTATATTGGGATTTGGGCCAATTAGCTATTGGACCTAAAAGAGACCCAAAATTTCGTCCTAAGCCAGCACAATAAGTCCCAAAAATTATCTTGGAGCCCAAGTCCAATAATGAATATTTATGGATTTTTTTTAAAGAAAAAAAAAGAGATAATGTAAGAATTAGAGTTGGATAATGTTGAGACCCACAAGGACTTCACATGTCATACAAGACAAGGGAAGTAGCTGATTGTTTGTCATGTGAACTTATCTCAACTTGGCTTGGTGGTGATGATGTCATGGATGATGTCATGAGAGCAAACCTTTAACCATTAGATCAAATAGTTCCCAAGGTGATCTTGGCCTTCAATTTTCCAAGATTTTGCTATAAATACCCCCCTCTTGCCATTCATTCTTCACACCCAAGAGCTCCCTTAGAAGTGAGTTCTAGAGAAAGAAAGTGGAAGAAAGGAAGAAGCAAGGATCTTGAAGAAGCTTGTAAGGTAAGTTGCTCCCTTGCTTCTAGATCTTGTTCTCATGATTTCTTCTTGAGTTTAAGTTGGTTTTGAGGCTTGAATCTTGGGGAAATACTGCTGAAATTTCTTTGGATATGTGATAGGAACATGTGTTTATGTTCTAGATAGTTTCTACAAGCTTAGACAAGTTTGAATCACATGATAATGGCTTAGGAATCCATGTATGCTTGTGAATCCATGAAGGTGGTCTGTTCTGTACTGTACGAAATTACTGTTCATATGTTGGAATTTCATGGTTTTGATGCTTCCAATGGGTTTAGAATGGAATTTTGTGTGGGGTTATAGTAGAAAAACAAGTATTGGAAGCATTGGAACCAAAATGAGAATTTTTGGAAAAGAATAGGTCACTTTTCAGTTATGTACAGAAATGTAAGATGCAATTGGATTCTGGAATTTTTGAGTGCATATTTGGATTCTACATGAAAAATTATGTGGAAATGAACCATGAGAGTTAGTTTAGAAAGATGAAAACAAATGTCATAAAGTAGAGAAAGAAAGGAGTATATTGAAGTCTAGACTTGGAATTTGTTTGGAATGGAGTTATAATTTGGTAATTATCTTGTAATGTTTAGGTTTTGATATTTGTGGCAAGGAAAGATCACTTCAAGAAGGGAAGGACAAGGATCCATAAGAGGTAGCAAGAATATCTAACTATAAACTTATGTGCTTTGATTGATTTGCTTACTTGTTATGCATGAAGGTTTGGTTGAGCATGGAATATTATGTGATGATATTTATGATGATGATGATATGCTATGAGTATGTGCCACTCCTTGCAATATATGTCATGACAATATGCATGTTAGAGTTTGCTTATGTATAAGCATGAATTAGCTCCCATTGCATGATAACATGTTAGGCATTTAATCAAACATGCATAACCTTATAGTTTATATTACTTGCTATTGGGATTTCCATGAAATCTCATTCCTTCCATATAAATAATCATGCTCTAGGTGCTGGATCTTCTCAAGGCAAGAGGGTAAATGTTGATGGATGACTGTACATAATTTAAAGAGTGTGCACTTTAATTACAAGATGATGTTTTGGTTTGTATAATGCATGCTACTCATAAATCCGATATGAGGTAGTGTACTTCCATCGGTATTTTGATTGCCTTATATGATGAGTTTTCATATGAAATTTGGCATGAACACATCTAAGATCTATATCTTTAAATGGACACCAAGAACGCCTTATTTGGTTAAGAATTCGAATTGTTATGATTTTTCAAAGTTGGGATTTAAAATCTGGAATAAGATAATACGACTACTTAGAGGCAGTGAGGTTCATGCGCTAATTTCATATAGTAAATGAATGAGTTTTTCCACTAAATTGTGTGAGCTTAAAGTACACATATGGAGCTTTAAATCCATAGGAAATTCAACTCAATTGGATAAGTATACAAGGAGAAATGAATTTTTGAAAATGGGGCAAAGAAACTGGAACTTCCAGATTTACCAAATGAACAGTAAAGTTCAACGAATAAACTGATTTGATCTGGATAAGCAAACCTCATTTTCATATTTTTATATCAAAATTAAATGAAAGAGATTTCATTAGAAATTGGAATCACCTCAAAACGATTTTTCTATATTTAGTTATGAATTTCCAAAGTTCAGGCTATAATCTGGAATTACCTGGTGAATAGTGACAATAAACAGTACCCATAAGCCCAACTCTTGAAAATTCATGTTTTTGAGGTTAAGAGGTATTCCAATGTTCTAAAGTAGTTCCAATTGAGTATATGAAAGGTTAAGATATAAGGTTAAGGTTTAAGCTCAAAATTTAAGGTCAAAGTTTAAGATTTAAAGATAAATTGCTAGAAAATGCCGTTATGCTGGTAGACTATACAGAGTACTGTGTACATAGGTGCTGTCTAAGGAGGCTGGAAGTGAGTGGACCTAGCCGGTTCATCCAGTCTTTCCTGGGTACCTACGTAGAATGGTAGTTCTCATGGGGAATTACCGAATCAGTACAGTTATTTTCTACCATGATTTTCGGAAGGAGAGAATTAATAAAGTAAAGATTGATTCCGTAAAGATACTCTGAAGGGTCTAAGGAAGGATGTTTCACATATGGAGATGTTTTCATCGAAGTCATAGATTCTAAAAGGAATACTATTTTGTTCATATTCACTTTGGGATCAAAAGAAAGAATCACTTTCCATTCTTTTAAAAGTAATCTAGAAAAATCATTATTCTCTAAATCTATAATGCAGGGGAAAATGAAAAATAAGAAGTTAGAAAGAAACATTAAAACTCAACTAGCACTTCTTATCATCCTTATCAGCAACTTAGTTTATTAAAAAAAGGAATGCGACACCACATGAAGTAACAAATATTCATTAATTTAGTTTTCTTCAGGCTCCCTGTTTTTCTAATGATTAAATATTTTATTATACTTTTTGACATGGGTGTGAAAATTATAAAAAAAAAAGCATATTCACTTTAGGGTTCAAAGAAAGCATCACGATTAATAAATTTGTCTGTTTTCAAATAAAAATAAAAATGGATAGACAAACATTACAAATACTTGCTCAACAAACTGTTATAGAACATGCATCAAACTTTTTATTTCTAATCATAAATATGAAACTTGTTAAAAGCACATATATCAAACATTTTGTTTCTAATAATCTAATATTATATTTTATTTCTCTTTATAAGGATTATTTTTTAAATAAAAAGTGAGAATTATACTAAAAATTACTAGGCCACATTAAATATTAATAGCCTATGAAATTCTTTCTGATCGACTTTTAAAGGGCTCCCTAATTTTATTTTAGGGAGAATCCTAATAAAATCCCCTTAAAATCCTAATAAAATTGGCACAATCATATAATCAAGAAAGGCATATTCCCTTTGGGATTAAAAGAAAGCATCACCATTACTTGTGTCTCTTGCTAAACAAAAAGGAAAATGGATAAACATTAGGGAAAATAATATAAAAAGGCTATGAAAATGATAAATTCTCAATCAGGTATGTTACTAATAGTATATCAAGTATTACCAACAATAGATATGGAACTACCAATACAAAGTTCTACTTTAGTATTTATTATTTTATACAGTCTTTTTCTGTCATTTTTTTAAATATTACCAAAACTTTTTATGGTTCTTTAAAATGAATGAAAAAAAAAAAGCAAAATGTCATTTTAAAATTGTTTTTTTATTCGAGAGATGAAAACGAAAGCAAAAGTCACACATGGTATAAAACAATCATATAATTAAAAGTCTTACCTTGCAAACTGTTGCTGCCAAGATCTAGGATTTGGAGGTTTGTCAAATATCCAATCTCACTTGGAATGATTCCTGGGCAAATTATATATGCGTAGCAAAATTTATTATAATATCGAAAGAGATAATAAAAAATTAGTTTAATTTAAATACTAAAATGAAAAAGAAAGAGAAGATAAGAGTGGGAACCTTTTCTTTTTTAAAGATTTCATATCATGATGGGGGATTTGTACGTACATACATACATATGGAACAATTTTCTAAAGTATGTATTTCTGTATTCATGTTTAGAATATGAAATTTCTCAATCTAGCGTTGCGTTTTATTGAAGCAAATAAAAATAAAAGATATATTTAAGCATAAGACATATCTTTAAAAGGTTAAGCTAACAATATAATGTAAATAAAATATATAACTATTTTGAAATATTAAATCTATTACTAGCTAAATAAGTCCTATATAGAGATAATTCAAGATCAATATCCATAGGTCAAATTAGATTATTGGTGCAGTTTATAATTATTACGCACATGAGACAATTTGCATTTTTCTTTAGGCTCCCATTTTTTCTAATAATTCAATATTTTATTATACTTTTTAACATGTATGTGAAAATTATACATATATAAAAATATATATTCACATTGGGATTAAAAGAAAGCATCACCATTACATGTGTATGTTTTTAAATAAAATGAAAAATGGATAAACATTACAAATCTTCTTATGGTTCTTTAAAATGAATGTAAAAAACAGGAAAGCCAAATCTTGCTTTAAAATTATTTTTTATTCCAGAGATGAAAACAAAAAAAAAACCCCACATATAGTATAAAACAGTCATATAATTAAAATTCTTTGCTTGCAAACTGTTGCTACGAAGATTTAGGATTTAGAGGTTTGCCAAAAATTAAATTTATTACTAAGTAATTTAGATTTGTTGTTGTTATTCTTTTGGACTTTGATGGTTTAATTAATTTTATATATTATTTGAGCTATATTCATCTCATTAAAGAAATTCATAATCGTATTTCTTGAATGAGATGAATACAGCTCACATAATATACAGAATTAGTTAAGATTATGAATTTCTTGAATTAACTGTGACAAAGTAAGAAATAAGAAACATATCGGAATCCAATTAATGCTTGCTACCCAAACAATTGTATCCCCCAAAAATGATTTGTGTTCACTACAATCTTTTTAAAAATAAAAAATTAATAATAAATAATAAAATTAATATAAAATTTAGATTCTACTCGTATATCCAAATCAAAATTAAATGTTTTGCTTATAAGGCTTATAAAATTTAGGTAGGCATATGTAACCAAATTCATGGAAACTGCTAATAGAAACTAGACAGGACTAAAAAGGATGGCTGCAGGAAGAATACAAGCAAAGAGAATAAAATTATGCAGTTGAATCAGAGGGAAGCTGGAGCATTAGAATGGAACGATACTGTTTGGGGCCACGAGAGAGGCAGAAGTGAGAAAACGCCGAAGAAAAGAGTAAGTTGGGATCAAAGAGATGCCGGCGAGAGGCGGAGGAGTGAGTGGAGAATTTTATTTTTGGTGATTGGGGGCAGTCACGATGAGATATAGAGGAGGGAATAATCGGGGAATGATATTATAATATTTGCTTGTTGTAAAGAAGGGAATAAAAATGGTCATTAAATTAAAGAGAATGACAATTAATTTCTCCTCATGAATCAAGTAAAAAATTATGGATAAAAGATTTAAAATTATTGCAATCCATGGTTTTGAGTGTTGAGGAGTGACCAGCTCATTCGAACAGGGGATCGAGGGTTTGATGGTGGAAAGTGATGGCGAGTGAAGTGCACAAAGAAAGAAAGTATAAAAGAAATGAAAGTTGTGAATTGGGACGGCAAGGCAAGAATAATTCGTGGGATTGTATCCAAAGGTATGAATAAAAACCAAGAGAATGGGCTAATGGGCCGAATGGAAAAGTGGGCCAAGATGGTAAAGCCTAAGGAATTGATAGGAATCAACGTAGAAAGTGTTTACAGCCCCATGGATAGTGCATAAACAAATACGATTAGATTTTGAGGAGTGGACGCTATACAAATCAATAGAATCGAAAACCGTGTACTAACATTGTACCAAAAAAAAAAAAGAAAATCGTGTACTAACACACAATTAGTCTAGTGCTTTATTAAATTTCTTTGGGTGGGGAGTGGATGAGGTCATGCATGCTGGAACAGTGCTTGTGCGACAGCTTCTAGGTAGAATATTTTTCATTGAGGGAGGAGTGAGTGGCCAAACGTGGAGGGCATTTTGATGAAAAACTTTTCAAGGATTTTTGTTACAGAACATGGAACTATTTCTAATCACCCACACAAATCATAAATATGAAACTTGTTAAAAGCACATATATCAAACATTTTGGTTCTAATAATCTAATATTATATTTTATTTCTCTTTATGAGGATTCATTTTTTAAATAAAAAGTGAGAATTATCCTAAAAATTATTATGCCACTCCAAATATTAATAGCCCATGAAGTTCTTTCTGACTGATTTTTAAAGGGCTACCTGATTTTATTTTAGGAAGAATCCTAATAAAATTCCCTTAAAATCCTAATAAAGTTGGCACACTCATATAATAAAAAAAAAAGGCATATTCACTTTGGGATTAAAAGAAAGCATCACCATTACTTGTGTCTCTTGCTAAAGAAAAAGGAAAATGGATGAACATTAGGGAAAATTATATAAAAAGGCTACAAAAATGATAAATTCTCAATCAGGTATGTTATTACTAATAGATCAAGTATTACCATTAATATATATAAAACTATTATATACATATTGATATAGATAATCAACAATTAATTTAATTGCACATTTTTGAGAAATAACACAACTATATTTTAAATAACAAAATACAACTACACTTATTTTCAAAAAGGAATAACCTTTCCAATTGGGCTGGGCTAATAATCGTAGAATAAATAAGTGGAATATGTGATTGGATGAGTTTATTATTCTATAATTTAGATTTATTATTTTTATCATTTTAGACTTGATGATTTAAATAAATCTGTAAAAATTCCTATATATCATGTAAGATGTAATATTTGTTTCTTTCCGTATGACTCTAAGTAATGTTATATGGGCCCTTTTAATATTTCAATAAACATACGGTAAATTAAAATGAATTGTATAATATATATAAATATGTTATAGGTATGTGTGTATATATGCATGTGTGTAGAAGGGGGCATGTGTGTAGGAGGGGGAGCTAATTTGTTAATACTGTTGGCAAATCCATATTCACTTTGGATTAAAAGAAAACATCACCATTACTTGTCTCTTGTCAAATAAAAAGAAAAATGGATAAACATTAGCGAAAATGATGGAAAAAGAATCTAAAAGTGATAAAGTCTATTACTAAAAATAGATCAATTATTACCAATAATATATATGGAATTACCAATACAAAATTATACTTTAATATTTATCATTTTTCATAGTCTTTTTTTTGTCATTTTCCTAAACATTACAAAACTTCTCATGGTTCTTTAAAATGAATGAAAAACTGAAAAGCAAAATTTTGTTTTAAAATTATTTTTCATTCGAGAGATAAAAACAAAAGCAAAAAGCCAAATTATATAATTAAAAGTCTTACCTTGCAAACTGTTGCCGCGAAGACTAAGGACTTGGAGGTTTGTCAAATATCCAATCTCACTTGGAATGTTTCCTGGGCAAATTATATATGCATAGCAAAACTTATTATAATATTGACAGAGATAATAAAAAATTTATTTAATTTAAATCTTATTTTGAAATATTAAATTTATTAATAGCTAAATAAGTCTTATATAGGGACAATTCAAGATCAATATCCATAGGTCAAATAAGATTATTGGTGCAGTTTATAATTATTACAAACATGAGACAATTTGTATTTTTCTTTGGGCTCCCAGTGTTTCTAATAATTCAATATTTTATTATACTTTTTGACGTGTGTGTGAAAATTATACATATATAAAAAAAGTTATATTCATATACATATATTCAAAAGAAAGGCATCACCGTTACATGTGTATGTTGTCAAATAAAATGAAAAATAGATAAACATTACAAAGCCGGTTTTTTAAAATGAATGAAAAGAACAGGAAAAAAAATCTGGTTTTAAAATTATTTTTCATTCGAGAGATAAAAAACAAACCCACATATGATATAAAACAGTCATATAATTAAAATTCTTAGCTTACAAATTGTTTGCTACGAATATTTAGGATTTGGAGGTAATTTAGATTTGTTGTTGTTATCCTTTTGGACTTGATAGTTTAATTAATTCTATATATTATTTGAGCTGTATTCATCTCATTCAAGAAATTCATAATATATAGAATTAATTGAGATTATGAATTTCTTGGATTAACTGTGACAAAGTAAAAAATAAGAAACACATGGGAATCCAATTGATGCTTGCTACCCAAATAATTGTATCCCAAAAAAATAATTTTTGTTCAATACAAACTTTTTAAAAATAAAAATTAATAATAAATAAAATTAAATGTTTTGCTTATAAGGCTTACTCATTTTGGGGAAAAAATCTTCAAAAAAAAAAAAAACAAAAGCTTTTAATAACAGAACTTAAACATTTATTTTTTAAATACTGATATAGCCATATTTATTGGGATTAATATTATAACAGTATTATCTTCCCCCATGGTATGGATGTACTAACCTTTTTAAAGATTGGATTACTAATTTTTTTATTATTTAAAAAATAAAAAAGATGTTGGAAAAATAAGAAGAAATGCACAAAAAATATAACAAAAATTTAAAAAAAAAATCCATGCCCCTAGCAAACTGGTATAAGATTTTTTTTCGGTATAAAAATTTTTGAAAAAGGGTTGGGCTCGCCTATAATCTAAAGGCAGTGTGAAATCTTTTTACCTCTTAAATAATACTAACATCAGATAGGCCGAACTATTATCTTTAGATGTAAATAAATGAGTTAAAGGAATTGCTGATTTGAGACTAACAAGGTTTGTTTCCGTGTGACTCTAAATGGTGTTGTCTGGGCTCTTTGATGGTTTTTTGGGGTCTGAATTTAATACTTCAATAAACATACACATATATATATAGGTAGGTATATATGCATGCGTATAGATTATTAATCCCTGAATCATTTGAAAAAATTGAGTCCTCATCTTTATTTTGATAAAAAAATCATCGTTTTAATTTTTTTTTTAAAAAAGTCACTACCCTTATATGATACGTATGAATTATTTTTCATGTAAAACTTGTGTTTTTTTTTAAGATCTATGTACGTTTCGTTAACAAATTCTGATGGATTGTCTATATTAAAAAACTAAAAAGCTTGTCACTGAAAAGAAAATAGGGGAAAATAAAAAATAAAAGGCAAGAAAAGAGCATTGAAATCCCAACTAGTAAATTATATATAAATTCGAACTAAATGCCCGGAAACAAAATCTCATTTTGAATTTATTTTTGTAAAAGAAAAAAAATACACAATCTAACACATATATGGAGATGTTTTCATTGAAGTCATAGATTCTAAAAAAATATACCATTTCATTCATATTAACTTTAGGATTAAAAAAAAATATCACGTTCCATTCCTTTGAAAGTAATCTAAAAAAATCATTGTTCTATAAATCTATAATGCAAAATAGTGACTATATCAAAATATTGGGAACAAAATTAAAGACCATCATGTAATCAAAACTCTTACCTTGCAAGTTGCTGTTGCCAAGATATAGGTTTTGGAGTTTGTTCAAATTTGCAATCTCACTTGGTATGTTTCCTCCTTTGAATTTGTTATCCCCCAATTGTAATTCTACTAATTCTTTGCATTGATGCCAAGTGGAAGGTATTTCGCCAGACAACTCATTTTCATCCACATAAAATAATTCAAGTTTTGGAAGCCCAGAACATATGCTTATTGGGAGACTACCAGATAATTGATTACTTTCAAGACCAATTTGCTGCAGCACTGAATTGTTAAATAAAAAAGATGGTATAGAACCAATAAGTTGATTCCCTCCAAGAGCCAATATTTTTAGTTGTGAAAGATCGCCAATCTCATTTGGAATGCCTCCTTCAAATATTAGGGGATGGGAAATAAAGTAACGTCAGTGGTAACAATTCTTTAAACATAACAAATTATATATGTACATGAGATAAATTTATATTTCTTAAAAACACATGTAATAAAACTTGCACATTATTTTAGAAATAACACAAATATATTCTAAATGATAAAACACAACAACAATTATATCATTTTTGAAAAGGTAATACCATTTTAATTTAGTTAAAAAATTATATCGTTAAAACTATGAGACCCATTGAGCGCCTCCTGTGGCGCCGCAGAGATTCCAATTGATTGGCCTTACTATTCATTTTTTTTTTCAAAAACACATATTTATTAGAAGGCTCCCAGAAAACTTATTTTTGTCAACTACAATTTTCTTAAAAAAATAATAATAAAAATAAAATCAGTTATAATTTAGATTATTCAAAGTAAAATTAAATGTTCCGAATATGTTGCTTGTATGAATTACTTATTTTAAAAATAAAAGCATTAGACCTTTTTTAATCATGGAATAATAAAATTTTTTGAATAGAAAAAAAATAATTTTTTAAGGACTGATTATCATTTTTAGATATTATGATAATGTTCTTTTTCTGCGTGGCGTGACTTTACTAAACCATTTCAAAAATTGGATGATGAATTATTTTGTATTCTTTAAAAAGGTTACACAAAAATGCTGGAAAATAAGAAAAAATGAGGGGGGGGAAACAATGAGACAAACCCAATTCCTCCATGATAATATAATATTATGTTAATCAAGTATACTAATTTAGAGAAAAGGCAAGTGTAGATATTAAAAATATTCTAAAATATACCTGATAAACTATTATAGGAGAGACTCAATATTTCAAGTGAAGACAAGTTAAAAACTATTTGAGGAATAGTTCCTGAAAGCTTATTGCTTGCAAGTCGTAAAATCTTCAAATGCTCAAGCTTTCCCACCTCAACTGGAATAGTCCCTTCAATTAAATTAAAATTCCAATCCAAGATCTCCAACTTTGACAAATTGAATAGAGATGATGAAATAACTCCATTAAAATTGTTATTTCGAAAACACAAGCACTCAAGCATGGATAAATCTCCTATCCATGCTGGAACTTGTCCATAAAAGTCGTTGTAGCTCAAGTTAAATAGTCTCAATCGATGTAGTCGAGCTAACTCTTTAGGGATTTGATTGTGAAAATTGTTGTCACTCAGATCAAGTTCAACAAGGAATGAGAGATTTCCCAGTTGCCGAGATATAGTGCCTTTGAGATCCATGGCCCTTAGATTCAAGGAATGAATCCTTCCATGGCGAGTATTGCAGGTGACACCAACCCAATTGCATGGAGAAGAAGAGAGACACCAATTAGCTAAAGAATCGTATGGATCTGAAGTGATTGAAGATTTAAGGGCAAGAAGTGCATATTTGTCGGTGATGATGTTTGTATCAAGTGACGCTGAGGAAACCATGAAGCAATGAAGTAAGAAGAGGAAAACAAAGCAAGAAGGTTTTCCCATGTTTAGCATATCTCACTTATCAAATTTTAAGTCTTGCGCATCTAGGAATTAACTCGCACGTCATTTTATACTCGTTCGATTAGAAATCAAAGTCAAGATGTGCAAACTCAATTCCACACACTGCTATACGTACAGACTTTCAAATAATAAAAACTTTTACTTTATTGACTTTTATTTTGTTTAAAATTAATTCATATTCTCTGCTGTTTGTCTTATATAGCTTTAATATTTCAATAAACACACAGTCAAGTAAATTGTATAATAAAAAATGGTATTTGCCATAGAGTGACCCCATAACGCACGTTATAGTTAACGATGAGAGGACTTTGTCACTTTATGGACCATATTTTCATTTTCATTGCATTATTTCGTTTTGCTTGACTTGTGTATATTTCATTTTGGTAATAATATCATCTTAGTTTACCCAAAGGAAAATACCTTAGTTAGCTTCAAAAACACATGTAAAATAGTGCATATTTTAATTTTTTCTGACAGGTTTGATATATTGTGCGTGGAGAAAAGAGATGTATTTTTGTGTGTATATTTCAAAAGCCACAACACTCGATCTCATAATCCGCTTTTTATGCCAGAGACTTGAAGGGGACATTATGTGCAATTTTGGATAATATATTGAAGTATACTCTACATCTCAACTATGTTCAATAAATTAGTTATCTATAAATTAGTTGTTTTAAGCCAGAGACTTGAAGGGGTCATTATGTGAAATTTTCTAAAGCATTTTGAAAAATTATATTGAAAGGATGATCATAACATCATTGTAGTGGTTAATCTTTGAATACTTTTGCTAATATTCTTTGAGGTGGGAGACATATTTTGGTAATATCATCTTAATTACTCAAAAGACAAATACCACAAATATAGTTCATCCTTATAGGAGTGTGAGTTTGAATTTTATTACCTATATATGAAAATCGTTTTAGTGATTAATTGTTAAAAAATTTTGTGAATATTCTTTAAGCTATGAGATATATTTTGGCCGTAGCGAACCCATGTCTCAACTAAATTTTGTTTGATACCTTCATTAGGAGCTGTATTTATTTTTTGTGAAATCCTTCGCAAATCTTTGTCTAATTTATTTTTTGTTGAAGCTGTAGGTTTTGGTCACAATATTTGATATCTTGTTTATATTTGGAGACCAATCAAACATATATAAATTTGAAGACAAAATAGAATCTAAAATCTAAATCCTAGAAAAGGCCACCCCAAACATGTTCTAAGAATTTAAAGAATATCTTGTTCGAAGAATTTAGAAAAATTCTAAATTTATTTAAAAAATGTAGAAATTACCAACAAAAAGTAATAATAATAAACAGATTATTTCGATTTCAGAGTATTTCTAAAAAAATACTCTCAAGATTTTTATTTATGTAAAGATACATGACAGTGCCTTAAAAGATTTTGTTAGACTTGACTCATGATTTGAATGATATGGGTCTGGTGTCCATATAAAAATCTTTATTAAGGGCATAAATAACTTAAAGATTAAAAGTTGCACCAACTAAGAAGGTGATGCAAAGAAAGAGAAGCAAAATCGTGCATCTTTATTAATATTGTTTGCGGTCAAGTTTGGTTGGCTATATCAGAATATATATATATATATATATATATATATATATATATATATATATATATATCAAGATAAAAAAAATTATAGGCATACAACTTGTGAGATATGTGAGCAAAGAAAGTAAAATAATTAAAAGCTGTCCCATAAAACAAAGAAAGAAGTAGCATGATCGATCATATTTTCAGTATCACTGCGTTGTATAAGTCATAAAGTGACCCCTTATAACACGTTATATCAACCACCCATGGAGTGCTTGACTTGTGATTAGACCTCAAAATCAAACTCCATTTCACAGCTTAGAGTATCTATTATGTAGTGACTAATCCCTACACACTATAAACTTTACAAAAGAGTTTTAGTACTAGCTATGAGACCCTCTCCATACATATCTCTAAGGATGAAATACTTGACTAGATGATTAAAGAAACTAGTTAAATGTCAAATGTGCTAGGTCTTATGTTTCACACAAAATAATTTCTATGTGTGTCTCTTTATTTATCATTATGTATATTTTATTTTAATCATATCATTTTAGTTTACCCAAAGAAAAATACCACAATTGACTTAGAAAACACATATAATAGCGTATCTTTTATTTTATTTATTTTTTTCTATTTTTTTTATAGATTTTATGTTGTATGTGACGAGACGTGTTTGTATATTTGAAAAGCCACAAAATATTAAAATCATTATACATATTTTTAATTTTATTATTAGTGTAGTTAATGCTCATAACTCAGGTTTCGTCAGTTTCCACAAATATTGAAATCACATATTGATTTGCATGTCATTTTTAGAATTTCAGAATTTATGTGGTATTTTCTAGGAATTTTTCCTGAAAAAAATTGAAGATTTATGGATTAAGAATGAATGTAATGTAACTAATATTATAAAGGAAATTACAGAAAGAACTAAAAAAGAAAATTGAAGAAAAATACTAAAGTAAGAGTATAGTGGATATATTGGCTATTGGAAATAAACATGTTGAGTATTGTGAATCTATTGAATATTAGAGGCTGTATAACTATGCTGTTTATGTTAATG
This sequence comes from Leucaena leucocephala, assembly GCA_037074615.1. Taxonomy (NCBI): domain Eukaryota; kingdom Viridiplantae; phylum Streptophyta; class Magnoliopsida; order Fabales; family Fabaceae; genus Leucaena; species Leucaena leucocephala. The sequence continues at coordinate 16,607,359 of CM073549.1, read as the reverse complement.
TAGGAAAAATAAACAGGACCCATAAATGTGAAATAAAAGGCCCCTCTTATGTTTCTTCCTCACACAAAATCATCACTCAAAAGCTCGTCCGCACCTAGAATCAATCAATCAAAGATCATCCATATAAATCAATAATGAAGAAGATTTCTTCAAGTAAATCAAAAGGCAACGGCAAATTAGGGGGTAAATGGAAATTTGTGAGGCCAATCACAAAGTTGAACACAAATATATTCGGCAATGGGATCGGTAACGATTTGGGCTAAGTTCAAGTTATTGGAAGAGTAAGTTAAGCAGATTAAACCGCGACTCTAAAAATTTTTTTAAGCATACTTATTTAAACAGAAATAATTGAAATTATTCATTTAAAATATTACAAAGTGACATGGACTCACAATAATTCATTTTAAAAATCAAATTATATTGTTGTAAATAATTGACGAAAGTTGATGAAGTGGCCCAATAAAGATTGTCGCTATAAAATGACATGGAAGACTGACAATAATTAATTTTAAAGATCAATCAATATTATTGTAAATAATTCATGACATAAGCTAATCAATATTTAAAAAATTGTTTAGGGGATAGTTCTTGAAGGTTTGTTATATGTGAGCGATAAACTCTTCAAAATCTTTAATCTTTCTACCTCAGGTGGAATAGTCCCTTCAATTAAATTATAACTCAAATCCAGGATATGTAACATTGACAAGTTGCAAGCAAATATTGGAATGAGGGCACTAAGATGATTATGGCCAAAATTCAAGTGGTGCAATCTTGATAAATCCCCAATCCAAGTTGGAATTTTCTTATCCAATTCATTAGAATTTAGGCTGATGTTTGTCAGTGGTGATGTTTGTTTCACTCCAAGCTAAAGAGGCTATGAAACAATAATAAAGTAAGAAGATGAAAACAAGGCATGAGGTTTTTCCATGTTTAGCGTATCACACTTGTCAAATTTGCAAGTGTTGTGCATCTAGGAATTCTCAAAGAACGTCATTTTACCCTTGTCCAATTCCAAATCAAAGTCAAGGCATAAAAACTTAATTCCAAATTGAATGATTATAATTCGATCATAATCTGAATTTGAGTACCTATATTTTTTGTGTATAAAATTTTTTAAGGTATCAATATTTTATGTGTATGAAAGTATACAACGTCAAATTCAAGTCCATATAATAATAAAAATTTTAAACAAATATTTTTAACCAATTTTCTTCATAGAAACTTTTTACTTAATCTAAATGTTTTTAAAGCAAAAGAATTTTAAATAATTCAACAATTTCCTTATAATAGAAACTCAATTAATCAAATCAAGAACAACCAATCCCTTATGGACAATATGTGAGCTGTGAGGTTCAACAGTACATAATGCAATCTCATTAGTAACAAAGCATTAACTCGTCATGCAAGATTCAAGTACTTTCACAAATTACTCCAATTCAATTGGTGGCCATTAGTCAATTAGTATCTTAAATTTTTCTTTTCTTCCATAATTTATATTGAGAGAATAATTTGTTTTAAAATGGTCTTTTCTATGTTTATTTATTTTATTATTATTATTGAGTCATCGAACTATATTACCCTTGCCATTGCTACATTAATTGTCGTATATACCAGAAAGTCACCATCAACATTACAAGAAACAACTTCATAATGACCCATTAAGACTGATGGTGGAAAAATCAAATGTTTAGGTAAGATGTGAAAGGCTTGAATTGTTGAAAGTGTGACACTTATAGGTACTATTAATATTGGATTTTCATCACCATGCATTTAAAAAAAAAAACTGCAGTATTTACTTAATTACTGTTATTTTTTCTTTTGTTGTTTTTGTATATAGTAAGAACTTAATTAGATGTCGTAATGAGTCCTGACGATTGATGTATAAACTAAACTAATAAATTAGTTACGGCTTTTTTAGTGATGCAAAAAAATCTGTTGCTAATCTATTTCCGTCACTAATATGTCGCTAAATTGATTAGTGAAAAAATTTCAGTCATTAAATTTTGTCATTTATTTGTTGTTCTTTTTAGTGTGTATATAGGACTTTTACAAATTGCTTGTTGTATAATTTCATTTAGAAGACCCCATTTTCATTTTTTTTTCATCGCTATTTCTTCTGTGGTCTAAGTCTATGTAAGCGATAGATATAACCCGAAAAGAACGTTAGTGGGAAAATGCTAGAGTGGATACATTGTCCTTTTACATAGAAGACGTGTTCAATATTGCTAATTCAGCATGACACGATTTGATTTGATGGTCAATTCAGTGCGTAGAAAAAATGGGTATGAATAGACAAGACGTTTTCGTTGCTTAAAATATCAAGATATTTTCATCTAAACATATCCTAAGAATTTAAAGAGCTTTACCCACAAAAAAAAAAGAAAAAATCTTAAAATATACTCATTTAAATTTTAAAATTCTATTTACTATATTTTATAAATTATTTATAACCCTTATAAAATTATTTATAATTTTTTTATAAAAAATTTTGATTTAAAATTTTAAAATTTAAATGAGTATTTTTTGAGATTTTTTCAAAAAAGAAAGAAAGAATTTAAAGAATATCTTGTTTCACCATGATTTAAAACAAGCACAATTTAACGAATTAATTTGATGTTAATTAAACATTTAGTTGCAAATTGCAATGTCATAATTGATATGCTGACTCGGCCTCTATCATCTTATTTTGCAAGAGTTTAACTAATTATGAATTAGGGTAATTTTAGAATAATTTTGCAAGAGTCTATCATCAAAAAGAATAATTTGTAATATGTTGAATACATATATATATATATGTGTGTGTGTGTGTGTGTGTGTGTATTTAGCATCCATGAATGATAATGATAACATGGACATATGGTAGTGGGCCACAATAACAACTCCAATATTGATAATGGCACAATATTGCATAATGGCAGTGCACTAGTGGGTGTAGACCTATATGCTGAGTTTTTAATCCCGTTCATAAAATTAACTTCAGTTGATAATATTTATACTCCACTAGATAATAGAAAAGTACTATATATGTGATGATGTCCACAAGTCATGGTGGAGCAACCACTAATTTATTCCATCATCCTACTACTACTCCATCAATCATCAATAGGTCAAGCTTTATCAAATTATTATATCCTGCAATATTGCAAAAGTGAGTATTAGTCACAATAAATTGCTTCGAGCCCTAATTGTTACTAAAAATGTTTTGAAATTTGACTATGATTCCCTTCATTTCTCCTCTACTTACATTTTGTAAATAATGTAAGGACCAAATAATAGGGTTACATCTAGTAAAAAGAATTAATCTCTCATAATATAATGAATCAATGTTCAACTCTATTAAAAAAGGTGTCCATATTTAATACTTGATAATACTTTAAATATGATATTTTCAATATATAGGAGGATACATGTACTTATTAAAAAAATTAATATAAGGACCAATATGTTAGTTTTATTTCTGTCTTTAGACTCCTCTTCCTTTCCATTTTCGCAGTAGAAAATCAAGATTTTTTAGCACTTAAACTAGTAGTCATAAACTTTAGTTGAATTCTATTTTGAAAAAAATAAAACCAAATCGAATCGATCCGTATTCAAAAATTGTGTGCATACCTATTAAATTTAAACTAGTTATTACTCTTTTTGAACTATTCAATTTTAACTATATCTTTTTTAATTTATTAACAGATATCAAATACTACTAACTGACTAGTTCAATTCATACAAATATAAGTCCAAAAAACTATTGGTTAAACTTAAACAATCTACAACTAGTCAATTCAAATGCTTAGTAGTTTTCAACTAGCTATCTGTAGCCTTCACACAATCACACATCCTATGGAAACTTTTCCTATTTCACCTCTTTTTGATTTTCCGGCCCCTTTTTTTTATTTTGTTGCTGTTCTTATTTTCCAACCTGCCAATTTAGTATCTAATATATGAGTTGTTATTTTATGTTTGTAATTGTTTTATCTTTTAATATTGTTTGATCTTTTATCAAGAATAACAAAAACCAGCTATTACTCCCTGTGAGATATAACTTTTTCCTATAAAAAGAAAAAAAAAATCGTTGCTAACTCATATAAATTTGTGCTAATTTTTTCAATTGAAAATTTTTATTCATACCATAATCAAATCATTATAAAAAATAATCTTAGATTGAAAATAAAATTAGATCTTATTCTCAAAATCAATTAAATTAATTACATAAAACGTCAAAGAAAGAGAAGCATGGGCTAAAGCTTGGATATGGACTGGGCTTAAAAAAAAACAGTTTTTAAAAAAGATTTCAAATCATTGACAGGAGTGTTGTGGGTTTGGATTCAATTAAATCTCAAAACTATTTCCATTGAAGTCCACTAATCATACACCTGGGCTTGAAGCATTGGTCTTCTGCGAGGCCCAGCATCTTTCAGCTTGATTATATTTTACAAATTCATAGACTCATTTATAAATAAGTCCCTTATTTTGGACATATACATAGTTTTCTCATGAACTGGGCTATTACCAACAATGTGAGTACATATGGCACACTAATAATAAAGTTCTCATTTTTGTATAAAAAAATAAAATAAAATAAAATTTTAATTTTAGTAACAAGATTTGAACTTATAATTTTATAGATTATACATTAACTGAATCAATATTTATTGGTAAAGTACCAATATGTTGTGTATAAAAATATATCTACAATTAATTCTTCAAACAAACAAAGGAGAATTTTTCTTATTTAAAAAGTTAACAATTTAAAATAGAATACAATTAGAAAAAAGGGAAAATATTTAAAATGGTTTTAGAAATTGATAAATTCTAAATCGAGACTTCAAATATTGTAAATGCTAGAACCAAATGACCAAAATGCCCTAAACATAAATTTTGGCCATTTGGCTCTAAATTTCATAACCCCAATTTAGATCTTGACATTTCTCTAATATTTACAATATATAGAGTCTCAATTTAGGTTTTAGAATAAATTTCGTAACCACAAAAAAAGGAAAAATAGCCAACCTTCAAAATGCAAAATACATACTGGTTTTTTTAAAGAAAAAAAACCTGCAATATACATGGAAAGAATGGGCTCTGCTAGATCGATGATCCAACGGTTCAAACTCATTTGGCTAAACCAGAGCCGTACACGTCTCGTTATTATTCAGAAAAGATACAACAGTTGGTTTCCTTACACGAGCTTGAAGATTCACAAAATATTCCCATTACCTGTAATTCATTTTCGCAGGTTGAGCATGGAGAATAACGACGGGGACGTCAAGGAAGAATTCAAGGGCTCGAGAGATGACTCTATATGTGGATTTGATTCCCTCCATCAGCTTCTTAAAGAAAATCTCAAGCCCCAGCACTTTCAGGTATTTTCGGTTTTGAAGTCATCTTGTATTTCTTTCTGGTTTCATTTTTAGATCCATCTTTTTATATATGAAACTGTGTAGAATTTCAAATGAAGATCCTTGCGTTCATGTCTTCTTTTTTGAAGGCTATTTCTGTAGTCAACGCTTGTCACTTTGAGCTGGATGATGCTTATATAAGTTGGGTACATTCATATAATCAATTGATTTGAATTGGGATTTGTTTTTAAAATTTTCCTTTTACATAATAGATTGGGTTTAAGTTGCTTTTGAAATTTATATTAGTGTTTCTTGCCTTGTTGGTAGTAGTAGAACCTCAAGTGTTCTGACCACTTGTTGAGTGGATATACGAGCCTTTTAATCAGAGATAATGTTGGTAACTTCTGTTATTCCTATCTATTGCAAGTTATGTAAAAAATAAGTTTCGGCCCTCTTTTGAAAGCGCATCAACTGCTTGAATTAATTGTTATGAAGTGTTGTCATTTAGATGGTGATGTGATGTAGATATACTCCTAGATCATAGAAGACGTCAACGATTTCGATTTTTATTTCTAAAATGAATTGTTATGAAGTGTTATCATTGATTGGGGGTTATAATGATCAGCTTACTTTCTCAAATATTTTGCTGACATTATGAAAATGGATTTTAGCCTTTTACTTTGGGTTTGGTTCTGCAAACATCTCACCTTTTCTTTTGAGAAAATGGTGGTAAATGGTAGTCCATTATAAGGACTTTGTGAGTAATTATCATCAAACTAAGGCAACTATAACTTATATTGTGCCCTTAGCAAAGATCATGACTTTAAAAAGGTATTACTAATTTATAAATGTATGTAGCCTTGTCAAGATTAGCGGTTGATTGAGATGCTTCTATGACCATTAACATGCAATGACAACGTCTGCATTTTTACTAAGGTTATGTTTGGATGGAAAGAAAAGTGAGGGGAAAATAGGGGAGGGAATACTAGGAAGGAAAAATTTTTAAAATGGTAAAAATATTATTTACTATTTCTGAAAGTTTTCCCTTATTTTTTCTTCCTTAATTTTCTTCCCATCCAAAGGGTAAAAGATTCAGTTTTATGATTGTATCACAGAAAATGAGTAAAAGGGGATCCTAGGCACACTAATAGGATTTTGTACTTTATCCCTTAGATTTGTTTTGAATAAACACCCGGTCTTGGCCAAGATTAAGTTTTATCCATTACTTATTGACTTATTGTATTGGTTAATTAGCAATCCCACACAGCAATCCAGTTTCCTTCATTCATTAGATAATATAGCATGCAATTACCACCATGCGTTTAGATCAGTTGGTTAAGGATTAGTCTAGCTTAACTAATTGTCTTGAGTTTGACATTTGGGTACGCAACAAACGTAGGTGGTAGGGTAGCCGCTTGAAAGGGTCATTCAATTCTCAATCCGTATTAATCTTGGGCCGTTGTTGTACCTGAAAGATGATATGTCTTGGGATACTGGAGGAGAAATACCAAAAAAAAATGGCACATAATTAATTAATATTTACATTATGGGACCACGAAAATTAAACTTGCAGCATTCTCTCATTTAATTATATGAGGTCATTTTACTTTCAACTGATGGCAATGGAGAATCAAACTTATTATCAAGACTTCTTTTCTTAGGCAGTTATAGTTATCCATGATATATAATGCCAAAAACACACGAAATATATTTAAGTCATATATATATGGTCCTAAATATGAAAATATATACAATCAAACGTATTAACGTGCCACCTACAACAACAACGTAACTCATCACCGTCATCATATAAGAAAGAGAGTGAGGGAGAGGGATCGATGATGTATATAACATTTTTATTTAATAAACATGGGATGGTATATTGTATGTATGCGATTAAAACGATGACAAAACGTCAAATGAAAACTTCGTGTTATTACTTTTCTAGTCATATTTATAGGGTAAAGAGAAAATAATTTTTTTTCTTTATATTTATAAGATAGAGAGAGAATTTTTCGTATGAATATATAATTTTACCCCTTTGTTTATTGTTGTGTTAACTTTATTTTCATAGGTATAATGTATATTAAATAGTAATAAAATTATAAAGTTATTGAATTTTAAATTAGAGTTAATAAAGTTTAAAATCTTCTTTGGTCTGAGTGAAAATGTTGAAAGTACTTTATAAATAAGATTAGAGGAGTTTAATATTATTTTTTGGCTTAACTTTCTCATCGTCATGCATTCAAAATAACTTTAATGTATTTATGTTGGTTTCAAAATGTGAAACCTTGCGTCAGGGCCATAGTAAATATATGTTCGTCCATCGTCCCCACTCACTACCTCTACTTATAGTTAATTTGTAGATATATATGATGTTGCTTGTTTAATTTTGAAATCTATTGAACTGCAGGATGATTCTTATCATTCTTTTGATTATTAACTTACTTCATTAATCATATATAGATAAATAAATTGTCTTTCTGATGGTGTATTAGAGTAATACTAAAGGATATTTATTTTCCTTTCAAATAATTGACCATACAATTTATGACATATGTGAACTTAATAAGCCAATGTGAATAATATGGATATCTTTAAATAACAAGTTATTTATTTATGGAAAAATATAATTTTTAATCACTAATTTTTTTTTATTATCATTATAGTCCCTAAACTTTAACTTAGTATAGCTAAGTTTTATTATATTAAAGAATTATAAAAATTGAGTTGCTTTAAGTGTGTCAAGAATTTATAAGAACTAAATTGTGAAGTAAGATTGTGTCACCCTTAAATTTTGGAGTGTCTAGTGCACTTAAGAAAAGTTTAGAAGTAAAATTAGACTTTAACTTAATTTTTAAATTATATTTTCCATGAATTTCCACTCTTAAATGAAATGTTCTTACTTTTAATTTTATATTTAATTAACTCAAAATTCTTTTGACATCTAAAAATGAACAAAACATTTTTTTTTGGCCAAGTGATAACTGCATTTTCTTTTGTCAAACATAACAACGGGATCGTTGGAAACGAAATCTAAGGAAACATTAATGAAGGCATAAAAATCAAAACTAAATTAAAAATATTGTGAATAATAAAATTATGCGGACGAGATATCTCTGATATGTTATAAATAGTAATTTCTTAATGTTTCATTTTACACTTTTAATAACACCATAGCCTCTAAATAGATTATTTTGTTAAAATTTTATTCTAAGTTTTAAACCCCATGACCTATACAACACTGCCCATGTTTTATAGTTGATCCAAATATTAGATAAAAAATTTGGTTATTTTAGTTTCTTATAATTCTTATAACGAACGTAAAATTTTATAGAATTTTTATGTAGAGATAAAAAATAAAGGAGAATTCTCATTCATGTAGATTTTTTTTACGGAAGAGGGGTCTTTACTCTTCCCATTCCATCCTCTTCTTTTATTTGACCGTTAGGTTAAGATTTTTAATGGTTCAAATTTTAATTTTTCTTTAATTACTTATAAAATATTTTTTTTATTTTTTAGTATATTTTTAAACTATTGAGATTAAAATTTAATAGTTTATATTTTAATATTAATTTTTTATAATTTAGTATTTTAAAAAGATTAAAATCTAAACGGTTGAAATGTTAATCCAATTATTAGAAAATGATGGCAAAGGAAGAGGAGAGACGCTCTTCCGATTTTTTATGTACAATTATTCTTTTAGATTAAGCTTTTATTTATAAACTTCTAACATTATTCAAGTGTTGCAAGTTACAACTTCATGGATAAGAAAAATGAATTTACGTTATGGTACAACATGAATTATTAGTGGTTATTATAAGTCTAATGACATTAACCCATATGGAATTCCTCAATGCTATGGATCCACTCATCATAATATTTATAACAATTATAAAATGAAAAATCTAAAATAATTATGTTAAATTCCAAGAATAGAAAAAGAAAAACTTTTTAACCAAAATAAAAAGTTTTGCCAAAGTTTAACAGAAAGATTGGTCTCTAATCCTTATCCATGTGTTGCTAGATTTCCTGCTTTCCATCCCCAGTTTCACAGCCTCATGTTTAGTGCTGCCAGTTTTTTTTTATGCGCGTTTTCTCGTTTTCCTAGTGGCGACTACGCCTAACTTTCTTCCTCCTCACATATCCACAAAACTCAATCTTTCTCCAATATTCGCATATACGACACAAAAACCTGTTTCTATTTCACAAAAAGCTTTTATCTTTCTCTCTTCTAATTTATTCTCTCTTTCTCTAATCCACCTACAGAGATTGAGATTCTGTGTCCATGGCTTCCATAACTTCGCCTTCTGCACCTCCCAATCTTCACTTCCCAAGCCCCAAAGTTTTTTTTTCTTTTCCCTTGAGACCACCCTCTTCACTTCCCTTCTCTTTGCATTCACATCACTCCATTTCTGCTGATGCCACTCCGCTTTGCCGATGTGTTAATCGGGCCTCTGGGTCTCCGTCGCCATCCGATGACTCTGTTAACAGGGGTGGGACTCGATGCTCTTGGATTTAGTTAGAACGTCATCAAGCAGTTCGATTCTTACGTGAATTATCTTCGGAATGAGGCTCTGTGTGCGGGGAAGACCGCCAGGGTGGCTGAGAAAGACGTCTTGGAAAAGGAGAATCGTGAACCCAAAGATGATGAATGGGATTGGGATCGATGGCATAAGCATTTTCAGGATATTGATGAGCAGGAGCGTCTCATCTCAATTCTCAAGGTGCATTTGGAATTGCAAATTTATGCGCGTAATTGAATTGTGATGTGTAGTTCATTTTATTCTGTTTCTTTGTGGTTCATAATTAAGAGCTAATTCAACTTATAGTTTCTATGATTCGGAAGAATGAAATATAGCCCGGGGCATTATCTGCTGATAATTTATTATTTAACACTTGAAAGATTTTGTACGTGATGTAATTTAGCTAAAAGTTGCGAGTTTCATTAATTAGACAAGGTTATACAAGAAGAGTGGTGGCAAAAGGGAGGGCAACAGTATTATAATTTTCAAGTGATTATTGCAATAACAATCACATTAAGGTCTGGAGAAAATTTGTCACTTTGGTAGCATGTCACTTGTTGGTTCTGAAGATGTAGTTGACAGGAAGTACAACAATTTTCTTTAGTGTCCAGATCAAGTAAATGATTATTGATTTAAATTCCCACATCTAGTTTACTGCTTATATTATTAAACTTGATTGTTAACTTCTTCTAATGTAGCATCACCACTACAAAAAAATAGATTTTTGGCGACGAACTTTCAGCTGCGACAAAAAAAGTCGCCGCTCAAAGTTGATTTTCAGCTGCGACATTCTCTGTCGCCGCTGAAAGTAAGACTTTTAGCAGTGACTTTATTTTGTCGAAGACTTTCAACGGTGACATCATTTTGTCACCGCTGGAAGTCTTACTTTCAGCTAGCAGCGACTTTATTTTGTCGCCGCTAAAAGTAAGACTTTCAGCGGCGACCTTAATTTGTCACCGCAGAAGATTATATTCAGCGGCGACTTTTATATCTTGTCGCCGCTAAAAGTCTTCTTACATTAATTTAAAAGGTCTAAAATAATTATTTAATATATAGAATTAAATTATTGAATAATATCATTTTTAAATAATAAATAAAGAAATTTGACATGTTATTACAGTAAGGAGAGATTATATAGTTAATAATATAATGTTTATGAAGGAAGGAGATGAAGTAGGGGTATGTGCATAAGATATATATTATAAATGTGTATCAATGAGCGTGAGAGTTAGTATTTGTGTATTAGAGACAATGTAGGGGAGGGGATAGAGACAGGGAGATGTGTGTATGTGAGAGAGATCAGGAGAAAGAAGGAATATAGAATACATACATACATACATACATACATACATACACACATTCTTAGTTACTGTACATTTACCTTCTGTTGCTGCATTTCATATAACATCCCAAGTTTTATAAAAAAGATTTATAAGGTATTATTGAGTTTAAGAGTATTTTTATCAAATTAAAAAGTGTAAAAAGTAAAATTTTAGAGAAAGAATAAAGGAAAGAATAATGATTAAAAATATTTTGGGGTTAAGAAAAATTAAGAAAAAAAATTATAAAATGAGTATTTTGGGGGCTTAAAAAATTATGAAAGAGTTTCTATTTTTAGGGAACTAAAGGCTTATTTTCTTAGGAAAATCAAGAAAAATAATTAGAAGTTATCATTTGTCCAGAAAAAATTATAAAAATTCCCTAATAAATTCAAAAAGATATTGGGGAAAAATATCATTATTTTATTAAATGAATTATTTCCTAAAAATTATTTAGTAAAAGTAAGACTTTCAGCGGCGACAAAAATAAGTCGCCGTTGAAGGTAATTAGTGTTTATTTTGCTCACCCGCCCAAAAGGCGCGCCCAAACACATTCAAATCTCTTCAGCAGGGTTCGTTGAGACAGAACGATAGCTAGAGACAGAGCAAGAGCGAGAGCCGTGGCGATTTTGCTGGAGAGTAACGGAGGCCGTCGTCGTGGGAAGAGAGGTCGAAGAGTTTACACAACCGTGGATTTCTACTAAGGTTAGCCCTCTGATTTCACTGGTTGCTTTGGTTTTCCAGATCTGTGAGTTTTGGGGTTGATTTGGCCAATGAAAATTGAAGCTTAGAAGGGGAAAATTTTGTTTTAGTGTTGTTCAGTGAATTCCTAAGCTATCTGACGCTAAACCCATCGCCGTTGTTTGTTCGTGCACTGTCGAGTTTCTTCTTTCGGCTCTGCAACTAAAGTCGTCGAAGGTGAGTCTTTCCTACTATATTTCATCTCTGTCTTCTCCAATCTGTGATTTGAGATTGTTGGGTCCGACCAAATTGACACAAAAAAGCTTGAACAAGAAAGAAGCATGAGTTTTTAAGTTTGCAAGGCTTCCTGAACAAAGAAAGATGATTCTACCCTATGTTCTGTTTTGCGCCGTCGGATTCTACTCTTTGTTTCATATGATTATTGTTGTTGTTGTTCTGATTCTTTTTTGGTCGTTCCACAGCGCATGAACCCTTTATCAGCTGCCTGTTGTGAGGCATCTCAAGTGAATTATGTAAGTTCTGAGGCCATTGCTCCTTGTATATCAATTGTATATGCTTATTCTTAATTAATCTTGAGCTATTACTCCTAAGAGCGGGGCATTCAATTAATCTGCAAAAATGTTTGTACATAATTTGATTATCTATAATTGCCGTAGGATTCTATTCAGTATGAGGTGCTTTATTTGTGAAATTGACACAAGGTATCATGGTTGGAAAGTTGATTTCAAATTCAAGCGTGGAAACTAATGCTTTGAAATCCTTTTTGCGGGTGGATGAAGCTCTATTTCTTGTGAAATTATGAAATAGAGGACATGCATGGCAAGGGGTATGAACTATGATGAAATGCCTATACAGCAAAAAGGTTGACCGGAGGTCCTATGGAATTATTCTTTCCTGACATTTTCTTCGCTTTTGTGATAAATTCTTACAGTTAGTGAAATCCGTTTATACAGGGATGGCTTCAAAATTGAAGCCTGCAAAGAGTGCCGTGAAATTGCATGTTCACCGTCCTATTTGTGGCTGATCAATAATTATTGTTGCATTAACATTGGTTCTTAACTTCTAAATTAATATTTATCTCGTCTTGGTTAAGCAAGTTGACAAGTTGCTGCTAAAGAAGTTATTATTTGATGGTTGAAGCAAAGACAAAAGGAAAGGGATAGTTGAAACTTGAAACAAGACTTGCTTGAAAGCTCTGAGAAATAGAAAGAAAATTCTTTTACATCAACCCTAGTGCTCTAACAATATATTATATGCTTGCAATGAAGGCCCTTTTCCTTTTTCCTTCGAATATTAAAAACGTAATGTATACAAGAGGGAAAAAAGAGAGGAAGGGAGCTCTTTAGATTTTAGGTGAGCCTAATTTTTTCTAAAAAAATTTTGAACCAAAAAATAGAGAGAGAGAGAGAGAGAGGAAATGGAGCATTACGGTACAGGTTGTTGATGATAATAGCGAATATAGATGGGTTTAAGTGCCTGTTTGGGACAGCTTTTCAAAATGGATTCTGGGGCAAAACCGCGGTTTGGAAAATTTTTACACAAACAGCAATTTTTGTTGAGAATTGATTTTGGATAAAACCTTGGTTTGAAACCTAGGTTTTGAATAAGCCAATGAAAATAGCTTTTTCTTTGAAACCTAGGTTTTGGATTATCCAATTACTATTATACCCTTACTTTTTCTTACACCCTCTCTCTTCTTTTCTCTCTTTTTTCTATCATCTCTCCTCTCTCTTCTCTTATCTCTCTTTTTCTCTTTCCTCTCTCCTCTCTTATCTCTCTTTTTCTCTCTCCTCTCTCCTCTCTATACTCTCTCCTCTTTCTTCTCTATCATCTTTCATCTCTCTTACTTTTAATCATATCATACCCTTTTTAGTAATTTACCAATATAAAAAGTGATTCTACTACTAATCATCCAAACATCTTTATTCCTAAAATCTATTCTTCCCAAAATCTATTTTACCCAAAATCTATTCTCCAGAATCTATTCTTCCCAGAATCTATTCTCCAAAAGCTAATCCAAACACACCCTAAGAATTCCACGTCACTAGAAAAGGTATAATGTGGCTTTAACATACATGTATTATCTTGGTCCTATTATCTTGATATCTGTGGAACAAAAATACAATTCAGCCAAAATTCCTAAACTTCCCTTCTTCTAATGAGCATATTGTTGCTATTGTCTTATGTTCTTCCTTGGCATAACAAAGATTTGCCTATGACATTGTTCATATATTTTGATGGAGAGCCAAGGGGAAGGTGTCACGAGAAGGTATTTTGGCAGCCACTGTTTGTCCCGGTGCTCTTACACCATTGCTTTTCTAGTCAGTTTTCATGATCTCTTTCTCAAAATTTGTAATTTCTATAGTTTATTTATATTATCATATAATGGAATCATAAGTAGATAGAATGGATAACTAGATCTTTGATTGACATTTCTTCAGTTATACAGTTTTATTGAGATGATTTGCTTAAGGTTGTTACTCATTCATTTACTCTGACTTCATGTAGGTGGGGAAGACTTTATCGCATGGAAATGGAATATTAGATGATGGCTTACCTCTTCAAGTAGGATTTGATAAAAAATTTTAAGAGGAAAAAGAAAAATGGAGCAAATAGAGTAAAGGATACAAGCTCAATTCGCTACATTGATGTAGAGAAGGCAACTACAGGCGTCCACTTCTTCTACTCCTAGTATCGGTCCTTCCATAAAATGTTTATGTATAAAATAAACAATTTTCTTTTCTTTTTAAATATGCTTAAGTAATTGAAGTAATTTGATATTTTACAAGATGAGTTGAATTATTCATCAATGTTATGAGATTTTGATTTATTTATTTATTATTTATTATTTTTATTATTAAATTACATGTTTTAATGGGTAAACAATAATATTAGACCGCAGATGGTATGGGAGGAATATTGGCTAGTTCAGCTTTCAGCGGCGACATAATGGTCGCCGCTGATTCTACTTTCAGTGGCGACAGATTTGTCGCCTCTAAATCTACTTTTAGTGGTGACATAATTGTCGCCGTAGAATATACTTTCAGCGGCGACAATTATGTCGCCGCAGAGATCGTTGACATTCAGCGGCGACTTTAAATTGTCGCCGCCAATGGTTATAGGCGACAGTTTCATAAGTGGCGACTTGGCGGCGACATTTTGTCACCGCCAAAGGGTTTTAACGGCAACTTTAAGACGCGGAAAGTCATATTTTTGTAGTGGTGCACATCTCATACTTAATATTCCTTGCTCATTCTTTGAGACAATATAGCTTTTGAAACATTTCTCCTCTATTGCTTATGACATGTCATATGCAAGATGTCTGGATAAAGATTAATTAGAATCTAGTTTTGGTGAAAAACGAAAAAATGTTCATGACGTTCTCATTGCGATGAATTCCAGTACATTATAGCTGTCATGGTGATATTTTTATAATAGACCTAAAGGAGTTTTTATGGAGCTATAAGGGCAACGAACTAGTGTCACATATATGAACATAGCTGGGAACTCTACTAAACTAAACTAGAAATTATTTGGAGTTATGTAATGCGAGCCACTAGCTGATCTTTCTATTTAGAGGCATTTTAATGCAAAAATGGTTTTGTGCTAAATAGTCTCAGTTAAGCCGTGCTATGCACATGGAGGATTATGAAGATGCTGCTAGGATTAAGGTGGCAATTGCTGCTGCAACTACCAATGACAATGTTGGAAGAGTAATATCTCATCTCAATGTACGAATTCGAACTCATGCAATGCTTTTCAGACAAAAAGCATCTCTTTACTTGCTTTTAAAATTTTGGTGTTTTCTCGCTCATGAGCTTTTATGAATTTTTATTTTAAATTTTTTTCAGAAAGCCATAGAGGAAGAGCGGTACCATGATGCAGCTTTTCTAAGAGATAAAGCTGGTGCTGGACTTGTGAGTTGGCACAAAATGTGTTGCAATGAAAACTTGCATGAATAAATTTTGACTTTGGTCAATATGCAATTTCATTGGGTAAACCTAGTAATGCTACCATCTGTACTTCAATTGCTATCACTTAGGTTGGAATAATTTGGGTGTCTTTCATCTTGAATTTCTCTGGTATAGTTGTTTGTTCTCCATCCTATTTTATGGCAATGCCTTGTAACTTGTGACCATGAAATCCAATAGGGAGAGTAGGGCTTGCCTATTTCTTGGAAGCTTCAATGTGATCACTGGAATTTATATCCTAATTTATTTGTCTTTACTAGTTTTAGTCTGTGAACATGTTCCCAGAGATCAAATCAGTTATGTGAGTTAATTTTAGGAGGGTAGCAAATATTTAGGTCATTTATGTTCACGTTTGATATGATTATCATCCTTTAATCAGGCTGCATTTCTCTTATTACTATATTGGTCTTAAAATAACAGTCATTTTCAACTAATTTGGTTAAATGGGCAGCTTTTGTGCATTATTGTTTTTCATGCTATGCCAATAAATTGCCATTTTATTGACTATTGACTTATGACATTTCTAGCTCTCTAGAATTAACTGCTGGTTGTATACTGCAAGCTTAAGAAGTTGATGAACTTTTTGAATGTTTGGTGCAGACAAGGTGTTTATGAAAATGTGTAGAAGAGGAATTTAGTTGGATTAAGATTGTTCAATTTTATGTTGAAACTTAAAGGATATACTTATTGTTTGAATATATATATGTATATATATAGAACACGGTGGGGGAGTTTGAGCTATTAAATGGAAGCTTGAAGTATGTATAAAAAAGAGCAAAGAGAAGGATTTAACTTGTTTCTCTCTCTATCAATTTGGATCACGTTACGGAAATAGACCTAGAAAAATGTAAAACTAGTTGAAAAATTGTGCTGTTGATAATTTATGACTATGGCTTGATTTTGAAATGCCCTTAGGGTGTTTGATGAAATGTGTGAAGAAGGAATTATATTTGAGGAGGAACTACGTGTGGTCTAACATAGACTAAAGTTCGGCATTAAAGTTATTTAATTTTTATGTTGAAATTTTGTAAGGTATTGGGATTTGCCTAAAAGTATGTTATGGTGATATGGATTGCTAAGTCGAAACTTGAAGCATGTCTAAAATAGAGTTTTTCCTTTATGCTTGATTGGGTTGTTGTTGAAGTTATTAGTTAACTATATTGATTTATTATTGATTTAATTAAAATATTGCATTCTATAGAAGGAAGGTTGAAGTCAAGATTGTTCCTTTTATATTTTTTTTTAATTAGAGGGGCAAGCACTAACTGCCTAAGGTTGGGTTATAAGAGGGATTGAACTCGTGACCTCTTGCTTATAAGAGAGTTTTCATGCTACTAGGCTACAAGGCCATTGGGTTCCTTCTATATTTTTAAAATGACCAACTTAAAATGGTGGATCTACGTATTGGGATATCCATAAATATTGCTAAATAATTTAAGTAAATTGGATAGATATTTTAATGTTAATAATCATATTTATAAGATGATTACCATTAATTAAGTAAAAGGATTTTATTAAATGAATTTTGTGAATTCTTATAAAGGTTGTGAAAGGATAATGATTATAGTTTTGTTTTGGGCATCAGGGCTTTAAAGGGTGGATATCATATGGAATTTGCTAATAAAGTAAATTGTAGGTATTTGACAACACACTAGGTAAGTGCATAGCGACCCATAACATTTTTTAAATTATATTTTTACTATGTGCTATGCTTTTAATTAAAGTACCAATTTTCTCAAGTATCATTTTATTGAGTCAAGTTGTTGGAATTATATCATTTGCTCATGGATTTTAAATGTTTAAATAAAATGAGGATTTTATTTAATGTTATTTATTCTTCTCCATTTTGTTTATAATGAACACTTATGCATGGAATATAGCGGTAAACTTCTGAGATATTATTTGTGAACCTTCATGCTGAGGTCTTGTATTATAAAATAATATTCTTTTCTAATCTTTTGTTTTAGGAATATATTGAATGTTGAAATGGGGGTAAAATAGTTATCTTACAAATCATCTATTCTATTAGCTTTTTAATGTATTTCCCCCTTAGGGTTTGAGTATAGTTGGGGTGAGCATATTATGAAGTTTGAGTTGATTTCCTAAACCCTTGGCGGTTTTGGTCATGTGATAGGGTGAGTTTGATAGGTTTAATTAATTCTATGATATCTAAATCTAAATCTTAAAACAAGCCATTTGACTGAAAAAGTTATTTAATTGCTCAAACATAATACAATTTATAGTGGATTTTTATCTAATAACAAGACACTTCAAAAATATAAGAAGATGATAGAGGAGAAAAAGAAACAAAATCGGGCTCACTTTGGTTAATCTTAAAAGAAAAATTCTTCTTCCAAAATTAAACTCCAAGCTAAATAAAGTTAACTGAAGGAAAAGAGTGGACTTAAGTTCTTATAATTTAGATCCATTGTAATAATAAGAAAAACGGAACATGAAGAGTTAGAAAATTTTAAATTTCAAATACTTTTATATTAGTACCGCATACAAATAATCACTCCAATTTACAAGATTACTTGTTACAATACCAAAAACAAAAAAACCAGAAGGCTAAGGAAATAATCGCCAAAACTTGATTGAACAATTATTCACCTAGCAATATCCCTAGCATTTTCTATAAACAAAGCCTTGATTTTTTTCAATGATACTACAACATCAGTTATAGTAAGTCTTGCCTCAGGTAAGTTAATGCAGCAATTTAATGCTAACTCAAAAACTGATGATATATGAGATAATATATTATTAACAATATGATTTTCTCTATGCATCAAATTGACATCTATAATATTGATGATTGAATGTGGTGTTAATTTTTTCACCCAATCTTTCAAACTTAATCCTTGAACAAACATCTCATTTGTTGGCTTCTTCCTTGTAAATATTTCCATCAGCATGATGCCATAACTATACACATCTCCTTTGGTAGAAACAACTCCTTTCGATCCGTACTCTATATGTAAATTTGAATTATTAGTATAAATTTCAATATATCAAAACATAAGGATTTTTGTTAAACTTTTCTTTTGTGTCATCAATTCAAATATTTACATATGAAAACATAAAAATATTGTAAGAAATTTAATATTTTAAAATTTTATAAAGCATAGCAAACAAAAGAACATGAAAATAAATCCAAAGTATTATTATTAAAGCATTACCTGGTGCCATATAGCCAATTGTAACTAAAGTTTTGGTATAAATTTCCAGTTCTCTTTCACCAAACAATTTAGCAATACCAAAATCACTAAGATGAGCCACCATTTCTTCGTCCAGCAAAACGTTACTTGGTTTCACATCCCAATGAACAACTAGCGTAGGAGAACCATGATGAATATACTCCAAAGCTGCTGCCACATCAATCATTATGTTCAATCTCTCTAAGACATCTAAATAATAGTTATGAGAGTACAACCATTTGTCAAGACTCCCATTTGCCATGAATTCCATTATTAGAGATTTAAAATGGTTATTTGAGCAATTACTGATGATTTTAATGAGATTGCGATGGCGTAAATTGCACATGGCAGCACATTCAATATCAAAACTTCTCAATGCTTCTTCCATGTCTAAGTTAAATACTTTGACAGTAACTATCTTTTCATTTGGAACAATTGCTTTATATACTGATCCAAAACTTCCAGAGCCAAGCAGATTTCTCTCATCAAATCCATTTGTTCCATGTAGAAGCTCATAGTATGATATCCTGGTTATTGTATCCAAATTTGTTAAATCCCTTTTGGTTGAATAATTATCATTTTCTCTCTTATGCTTTAGAAAGGCAATGACTGAAACAATCAAGATGACAACCAAGATAGGCAATGAGAATTTCTAGATCAACATCACTATATGTAATAAGTGCTTGTTTCCTTTCCTACATGGTTGGACATGTAGTTGGGTTCTCCCACAAAGATCTTTATTCATCATAAAAGATTGAGCAGCAACATTTTAAAAAGGCCTATTGTTGGGAATTTCTCCATAGAATAAATTGTAGGAAAGATTAATATATTTAAGATAGAGTAGTAATGACTCTAAGGACTTTGGAATCACACTAAACAAATAATTATGGGAAAGATCCATTGACTCCATACTTATCATGCCGCTAAGTGATTCTGGAATAGGCCCTTGTAACTTGTTGTGAGCCAAAGATAGAGTTATCAAACTTTGCAAGCCACCCATAGTCATAGGGATTCTTCCTGAAATTTGATTTCTTGACAAGTTTAAAAGTATAATTGCTCTCAAGTTTGATACCTCTGGAGAAATTATTCTACTCAGTGCATTGGAAGATATGTCTAAAACCAAGATTTCTTTGAGACTCCAAAGAGAAGAAGGTATATGAGAAATTAATTGGTTAGAGCCAAAATTCAACTTTTGCAAAGAAGTAATATTCCCGAGACATCCTGGAAGCACTCCCGAAAACATGTTGTTGGCAAGATCCAACTCATTCAGACTTTTGAGTTGGCAAAGCCCATTTATAATGGACCCTTGCATTTTGTTGTTGTTGAGACTTAAACGTTGAAGGCCATGTAATTTATTAACTGCATGTACCAACGGGGGTTGGTCCGAGTGGTAAGCGACTCGGTATCGCTTAAGCGAGGTCTCGAGTTCGAGCCTTGGCGTACGCAGAAAATTCCCGTTGGGAGACTCACCCACCATAGCCAGGTGCACGACGCGGGTCGGATCCGGATGTAGTCGGGGCAAAGCTCCGGTGAACCGGGTGGGCAAAAAAAAAAAATATATATTAACTGCATGTGGAATCAACCTTTATTAACTGCATGTGGAATCAACCCAATCAAATCTTGACCAAAAAAAAAAACCCAATCAAATCATTCCCATCCAAAGCTAATCGAATCAATTTTTTTAAATTTCTAATTACATTGGATATAGCTCCGCTAAATTTGTTTGATGACAAATCTAACGTAATGAGCTCAGAAGCATTTGATATGCTGTTTGGAATTTGTCCAGTTAGCTCATTTTCTCCCAACCATAATGTGTTTAAGTTAGGAAGACCAATTCCTAAATATGATGGGAGAAGACCAGGAAGGGAATTAGCCTGGAGGGCAATTCTTATCAATGTTGAAATGTTGAGTATGTTGGAAGGAATATGTCCTTTCAAATGATTAATGGCCAAGGATAAGACATTAAGTTTATCAAGACTGCCTATCCCTTTGGGTATAAAACCTAGACACAAAAACATTGATGGATGAATAGCATTTTCAAAAGTGAATATACTGATCAAGTTTTATACAAGAAAACATTACTATAAAAATATCTCCCCTGCTAAAAACAAGTGTCTCAATGTTAAAGTTTTATACTGATCATTATTTGTTTTCATATTACCACGTTTAAATGAACATGTTAAACAAACTTTTAAAATAAATATATAAATAATAGATAAAAGGATACTAGGAAATGAGTTGCCACCAAAATATATTTGTGTCAAATGTCTTTTTTTTTTTTTTTGCCAACATATCTTTAAATTTCTTTGTATGTACATTTACTTATTGATTACTCAATTTTAATTTTATAAAGGTTGCATAAAAATATATAAAAATATATTTTATTTTTGACTATTTAAAATAAAATATAAATCGTAAAAAGATATACCAAAATGCTACATTGCGAAAAATATTTACTACAATACTACATGTAAAATCGTTCTCTCCCAGTGTGATTTTTATTTTACACTCTTTTTAAAACTAAGTTGCATTCTATAAACTTAAATACTAATATATATATAATGAAATTAAATAAAATAGCCAACAATTAAAAAAATTAATATTTTAGAATTTATAAAATATTAATTTTATTAAAAAATTAATGAAGTAATTAATTAATTAAATATTATATATATTAATTTATTTATGAATAATAATTGTATATTTATTTATATATTTAAATAAAAATAAGGAGAAGACCTTGTTTTCAATATTCAATTTAAATAAAATTAAATAATATGTCCTTTTAAGATCAAGTCTAGCAAGTTAAGTCTATCAAATTTGCCTATGCCTTTGGGTTACAAAATCTAGACATAAAAGAAGTTACAATGATGACTTTTATATATTTAAAATAATAATATATATACAACTACAATATTTTTATTATTTTAAGTCTTTGTAAATTTTGAAATAAAAAATTGGGGAAATCATAAACTATCCTGAGATGACATGGTTATAGAAGATTTATTTTAAAATTAAAGTGTTTTTATGTTGAAATTATTATTAAACAGTTATTTAATAGAAAATTAATAAATTTATGTAATACAAATGAATAAAATGAAATTAAACAGGAAAAGGATGTATTCTTTAAGAAAAGGGAGAGAGAAAAATATAGAGTTGAAGTTAATAGGAAAATGATAAAATCTATAAATATATAATAAAAACAACAACCTGTGGGCATATTATGTATGATATGGAGCTTTTCATGTTTTAAATTTCATGTGGTCCCACCAGTTCATGATCTTCTATATCTTTTTGTTCGTGATCTTAGCTTTCATAATTTTGGAATTGTAAATCATTAGTTATATTTCAATAATATTAATAAAATGACAAAAAAAGAATCTCCTTTTAAACTTATTCTATTAGAGAAAATGATTGAAAAACAAATAAAATAATAAAAATTAAATGGAATATGATCATGCTTGTAAAAAGGTTGCATTAAAATATAATTGACTCGTATCAACTACTTATAAAAAGGCTGAATGGATTTGTAATTAGAAAAATAAAATAGGTCATAATATTTGCATATAATCTTCTTAATATACATATATGATATATAATTGATAAGTAATAACATTTTTATTTTGTTAAAAAAATATTTTTATAAATGTACGGACTTTAAAATTAAAAGAAAAATAAAACAGGTAATATCGTTTGCACATAATATACCCACACTATAACAAGGAAAACAAAAAACTACACATGTCTTACTAATTCTGAATAATTGAATATTAGAAAAGGAGAGAGCAAATTTCTTCTAACCATCAAGTTGCTTACCTTCTAATAATTGCAAGTGAGTGGGTGTAGTTTGACTATATAGATTATTTGTGCATTGCCAATTAATCATGTGTGGGAAAAAGCATTGAACTACTTTTTATTATTAAATTTCTATATTTACCCAAATATTATTATTTATTTTAAATTTTTAATTCCATAATTGTAATTTTTTTAAAAAAAATATCTCATATAATTTTCATTTCAAATAAATAATATAGAATTATTAAAGTATATATAACGAATAAGAGAGAGCACATTTTATATATATTATTACACTTAAAGTTATTAGAAGAATGATAAAATCTACAAGAAAGAAGTACCGGCATAAAACGTGGGATTATTAATTATATTCTACAACTTAAATATTATGTGGTCCCAGCCGTTCATGATCTTAACTTTCTTTGTTTTTTTTATGATTGTAATCACAAGCTATACACAAGCTCCATTATATGTGAATGAACAATATGAATGAGATGAAAAACAATATGTGAGTTTAGAAAAAAAAATTAAAAAGAAAAAAAACATGCGCAAGTAAGTACATACCTATAAATGAGTTACCATCTAAATATAATTTTTTCGAAGATGTGTAGTTATTTATTGATTGTGGGATGTTTCACTCTAATTGATTATTAGTAACATTAAAGACTTCAAGTAAAGGGAGTTGATGGCACATTTCTTCTAGCAAGTTACCCTTTACATGATTGATTCCAAGTGCAACAATTCTCAAAGAAGGCATGTTCCAAATAAATGAAGGAATTTCACCTATAAATAAATATAAAATATTTGTTAATTACTTGGTAGTAAGGCAGGCAATATTTACTTAATACTCTATAAATAATACATGGAATTTTGCTAATTAAAGGTTTAAAATTAATAGAATACTCTATGATTTATTTTTTTGGGAATTCAATTTTAAAGGGAATCTAGTTATATTTTGCATTAAATTTATCTAATGATTACAAGAATACCCTTTTAGTTTAAAAGTTTGCAAGTAATATAAAAAAAAACATGAATAGTAAATGAAAATTTTGTTAGAGCATAAAATCAAGGGATAAATAGATTGAGCATACCTGTAAAGTTGTTGTATTATAGATATAATCTTTCTAGTAATGTCACATTGCCAGTTGATATTGGAAGATTACCAATTAAATTGTTTTTCCTGTAAATCTACAATTCTTAAAGTATAAATGTTGAAGAGAGATGATGGAATTTTACCTATTTCAATTTTAATAGCAAACAAACTTAGATAAAAGGCTTTAATTTGTTGGCATTAATTGATCTTTGACATTAAATTAATAAAGGTGCATGAAAAGAATAAATGATATAATTTGTTGGCAAGGCAAGAATAATTCGTTGGATTGTATGCAAAGGTACGAATAAAAACCAAGAGAATGGGCTAATGGGCCGAATGGGGAAAAGTGGGCTGAGATGGTAAAACCCAAGGAATCGATGGGAATCAATGTGGGAAGTGTCTACGGCCCCATGGGTAGTGCACAAACAGATACGGTTAGATTTTGAGGAGTAAACCCTACATAAATCAATAGAATTGAAAACCATGTACTAGCATAGAGTTAGTCTAATGGTATAAGACTTTGTTAAATTTCTTTAGGTGGGGTGCAGCATCAATGAGGTCATTAATTCTGGAACAGTGTTTATGCGACAGCTTCTGGGTAGAACCTTTTTCACTAAGGGAGGAGTGAGTGGGCAAAAGTGAGGGAGGGCATTTTGGTGAAAAACTTTTCAATAATTTTTGTTACATGCATCAAACTTTTTATTTCTAATCACCCACACAAATCATAAACATAAAGCTTGTTAAAAGCACATATATCAAACATTTTGTTTCTAATAATCTAAAATTATATTTTATTTCTCTTTTTACGGATTCATTTTTTTTAAATAACAAGTGGGAGTTATCCTAAAAAGTACTATGCCAAATCAAATATTGATAGCCCATGAAGTTCTTTCTGACTGATTTTTAAAGGCCTCCCTATTTTCTTTAGGGAGAATCCTAATAAAATCCCCTTAAATATTTAAAACTTAAATAAAGCTTATACTTTTAGTTAATTTCTAATCAGGTCAAAATGCCTCATTAGGAATTTCTGAATGCTAATAAAGATTAAAATATCCCAATATAGTTTGAGAGTTTAGTTTAGTAAAAATGGGATTTTCCAACAAATTGGTGATTGATGTAAACACTTTTATCTCACGTCGACAGTAATACACACTCCTCAGAGCAACACACGAGTGCAACAAGTATCGACTGAGGAGACTTCTCTCTTTGTGCCTTCTATTTTCTTTTAATTGGTAGGGGCATTGTGATCATTTGATCATGTTCTGAGATAAACGTGTAGGCCTTATTTAGTTTTTGGGATATTTTAAAGGGATTTTATTAGGATTCTAATGATCCAAAATTATCTTATTTATTTTTTTAAATATCTTTACTATAAACGCAAACTTTTTGACAAATTTCTTAAGGTTCTTTAAAACGTATGGAAAAAATGGAAAGTAAAATCTCATTTAAAATTATTTTTCATTCGAGAGATACAAACAAAAACAAAAACTGTTGTTGCCAAGACTTAGGATTTGGAGGTTTGTCAAATATCCAATCACACTTGGAATGTTTCCTGAAAAAGTTATATATGCGTAGCAAACATTATTATTACACTATATAAATATTGAAAGAGATAATCAACAATTAATTTAATTGCACATTTTTTGAGAAATAACAACTATATTTTAAATAACAAAATACAAATACACTTATTTTCAAAAAGGATTAACCCTTTCAATTGGGTTGGGCTAATCGTAGAATAAATAAGTTAAATATGTGATTTGATGAGTTTATTATTCTGTAATTTAGATTTATTATTGTCTCCTTTTGGACTTGATGGTTTAATTAATTCTGTAAAAATTCCTATATATCATGTAAGCTGTAATGTTTGTTTGTTTCCTCGTGACTCTAAGTAGTGTTATTTGAGCCCTTTTAATATTTCAATAAACATACGGTAAATTAAAGTGAATTGTATAATATATATATATATATATATATATATATATATATTAGGTATCTGTGTACGTATGAGTATAGGAGTGGAGTTAATTTGTTAATACTGATGGCAAATTCTATCTGCATAATCATATAATAAAAAAAGGCATATTCATTGTGGGATTAAAAGACAGCATCACTATTACTTGCGTCTCTTGTCAAATAAAAAAAAAAGGATAAACATTAGAAAAAAAAATAATAGAAAAAGACTTTAAAAATAATAAATTATAAATCAGATTTATTACCAATAATAGATCAAACATTACCAACAATAGATATAGAATTACTAACACAAAATTTTACTTCAGTATTTATTATTTTTTAGAATTTTTTCCCGTTATTTTCACCAAACATTACAAAACTTCTTATGGTTCTTTCAAACGAATGAAAAAAATTGGAAAGCAAAATTTTATTTTAAAATTATTTTTTATTCAATAGATGAAAACAAAAGCAAAAAGCCACATATGGTATAAAACAGTCATATAATTAAAATTCTTAGCTTGCAAACTGTTGCCGCAAAGATTTAGGATTTGGAGGTTTGCCAAAAATTAAATTTATTACTACGTTATTTAGATTTGTTGTTGTTATCCTTTTGGACTTGATGGTTTAATTAATTCTGAGAAATTCCTATATATTATGTGAGCTGTATTCATCTCATTCAAGAATAAATAAGCTTATGAATTCTTCCATTAACTGTGATAAAGTGAAAAATAAGAGACATATCGAATCTAATTGGCGCTTGCTACCCCAACAATTGTATCCCAAAAAAAATGATTTTTGTTAACTATAAACTTTTTAAAAAAAAATTAAAAATAAAGAATAAAATTAATATAAAATTTAGATTCTACTCGTATATCCAAATCAAAATTTAATGTGTTGCTTATAAGGCTTACTCATTTTGGGGAAAACAAATCTTCAAAAAACTTTTAATAACAGAACTTACCCCATGGTATAGATTTACTAACCATTTCAAATAAAGAATATAATTAATATAACATTTATTTTTAAATAATGATAGAGCCTTAATGATAGGGATTAATATTATAACAGTATTTTCTTCCCCATGGTATGGATTTACTAGCCATTTCAAAGATTGGATGATGAATTGTTTATATTCCTAAAAAATAAAAAAATGTTGGAAAAAAAAGAAGAAATGCACAAAAAATATAACAAAAAAAAAAATCCTTGCCCCTAGCAAACTGTTCTAAGATAAACGAGTTTAAGGAATTGCTTATTTGTCGCTAGCATTATTTGTTTCCACGTGACTCTAGTGTTGTATGGGCCCTTTAATATATTTTTTGGGTCTAAAAGGCCTTTTCAAGATTTCAATAAACATACACATACACATACACATACACATACACATACATATACATATACATATACATATACATATACATATACATATACATATACATATGTATATGTATGTATATACATGCATACATATAGATTATTAATCCCTAAATCATTTCAAAAAATTGAATCCTCGTCTTAATTTTTATAAAAAAATCATCGTCTTAATCATTATTTTTTTTAAAAAAGCCACTACCCTTAAATGATACATATAAATTATTTTTTTATGTAAAACGTGTTTTTCTTAAGATCCATGTTCATTTCGTTGACAAATTCTGATGGATTGTCTATATTAAAAAAAAAACTAAAAAACTTGTCATTGAAAAGAAAATAGGGGAAAATGAAAAATAAAAGGCAATAAGCAAGAAGCATTGAAATCCCAACTAGTATGTCCTTTTCATAATTTTATTTCATTTTTTGAAGATTTTTTATGCAACTTATTCCCCACCTTTACATGTGTGTGAAAATTATATATAAATTCGAACTACATGCCCGAAAATAAAATCTCATTTTAAATTTGTTTTTATTCTAGAAAGTTAAAAAGGAAAAAGAAAAAAATACACAGTCTAATACAGTATCACATTCCATACCTTTAAAAACAACATAGAAAAATCATTATTCTCTAAATCTATAATGCAAAATAGTGACTATCAAAATAATGGGAACACAATTTTAGACCATCATATAATCAAAACTCTTACCTTGCAAGTTGCTATTACTAAGATATAGCCGCCAGAGTTTGGTCAAATTTGCAATGTCACTTGGTATGTTTCCTCTTTTGAATTTGTTATTCCCCAATTGTAATTCTACTAATTCTTTGCATTGATGCCAAATGGAGGGTATTTCGCCAGACAACTAATTTCCATTCACATAAAATAACTCAAGTTTTGGAAGCCCAAAACACACGTTTGTTGGGAGACTACCAGATAATTGATTACTTTCAAGATCTAGTTGCTGCAGCACTGAATTGTTAAATAAAGAAGATGGTATAGAGCCAACAATTTGATTATCTCCAAGATACATGTCTTTAGTTAGGAAAGATCACCAATCTCATTTGGATTGCTTCTTTCAAATATTAGGGAGTAGGAAATAAAGTAATGTCACTAATAACAACTCTTTAAGCATCATAAGTTATTATGTTAAATTTATATTTCTTCAAAACACATGTAATACAAAAGTCACAATTCAGTAATTTTTTTCTCTTTCAAAAAAGTAAGATTTCCAAAATAGATATAGACTAGAAAAAACAAAGACATTGGAAAAACACTCAACCAGAATATATTCCGATTAACAACTAAACAAAGAGCAAGCATAAATGAAGAAAGAGGCACAAAAAATTAGAAAAAATTAATTTTATCTTGGTCCTGGTGGATAGCAAGAATACATTTTATTTTTTACAATCTAAATTTTCATTAAATGATTTGTTTTGTATTTTGCCCCTTACTTGGTCATTGGTAGGTCATTGGTCATGGTGGATAACAACATTTATTTAAAGAGAACTCTTGAGACTTTTCAAATTATATGTGGTTACCGAAAAAAGTTAATGTAACGAAAGAGAAAGAAAATTAAGTTAATAATAAGAATTTTTTTTTAATTTTAATAGTCAACCGCTATCACGTGAATGACTATTATTTTCATTATCATTGTATTGTATGGATTATAGAGTAACCCCTTAAAGTACGTTAGTGATGAAAAGAATCTATGTCCCTTTCGGAAGTATAATTTTATTGGAAAACTATTTTGTAGATATTTATATTTTTCTTTAAGTTTAATTTGGTACTTATACTAATTTTTTTGTTATTATAACCTTTAATTTTACTCTTTTAGGTCAATTAATTTATTTATACGAGCTAATAATATTAATAAAGTAAAGTCACGGGGATTACACAGTGTTTACAGAATAAAATTAAATGACTTAATAAAGATAAAAGTAAGCATAGATATCAAATTAAAAAGTAAAGAAAAATATAAGTATAGATTTCCCTAATTTTATTTATGATAATCATGTAGGCCATATATAAAGAGGACATCAAAAAGAGACTTTTTAAATATTAATCACAAGATATTTTTTATGAACTTCACCTAACAATTTCAATATCTTGATTGGATTTTTAGTATTATTTTTGAACCACTAATTTAGTATAAATATCAATTGCTTTAGAGAGTTCGTTAGAGCCTACCAACGCATTATATAAAAAAGCTACCTTTTACTAATTACCGTACTTTTTATAATAAGGAAAAATATATGAAAATGATAATATTAAGAAAAAAATTTGTAGATAATAGATAATAGATAGTAGAATTCATTAAATATTGCTTGTTATTAATTTGAAATTGAAACTAACATAACTCGATATTGTATATAATATATTTGGAGGGAAATAAAGAAAATATAAATACAAACCTCTTGCAAATTAATAATATTTATTTGAGTCATTCTCTTATCTAATATAAAATACAGCTCAATTTGTAAACTTCTATCTTCTTATATAAGTAGTGGATTTATTAATTACTAATTATCATTAAAGGTGACTTATTCATTACTAGCCATATGAATAATCTACTTTTGGTTCAAAGCTGAATATTGGTCACAAATCATAATAAAATAAAAATTCATCTGAGGTAGATACACATATCTAAAAAATTTAAAGGATATATTTTTTGAAGAATTTAAAGAACTTATGAATTTAATGAGAATATTTAGAAACTTCCAATAAATCTTACAATAGTATTTTTTAGCTATATATATATATACTCCTATTGAAGGTAATATTATTTGAAATACTATTAAATATTAAATATTAATATTTTTTAATAAAATTTTAAATATTAATTTATCACATTGAATAATTAATCAGTTTCACACTAGATACAATTTGTCTTAGTAATAATAAATTTATTGAGCTTAATGTTTCTGCGTTAAGTTGTGGGAATACAACGGTCCAAAGGTATCTAAAATAAAGTTTCAAGTGTTTCTCTTTTTAAATGGGCTTAAGGAAGAGGTTTCTTCTAATGGCTCTTACAACTGAAAAATTCTTCCACTATTTCTCATTTAATTTAATAAGACGTATGCAACAAATTCTTGTTAGGAGACTCACCTATTATAGCTAGGTGCACGACGCGGATCGGATTCGGATGTAGTCGGGACAAAGCTCCGGTAAAACGGGTGGGCAACCAAAAAAAAATTTAATAAAACGGAGGGCAAGGAAAATAGTAATTAAGATGTGACTTCTTTCATTTATCACTATTTTATAATTATGTCATGTGTGATTTTATGCATGTTTTGGAATAAATGTAAAATAAATTTATTTTAATACTATAGAAAATATCTGTTTCAATACTAATAAATAATTGTCAAGTGATCTGAGTATATATTTCTGATCTATAAATCCTTAAATGTTCTGTAGATGGGAATCCACATTATTAGGAGTAATGATCCAAATTATATATAACTTCTCGGTTCCTTTCTCCATACCACCTGAGCTCAATATACATTTTTCTTTATGAAGGATTTTGCGGTAAAAGTTAATAATAGCTTGTTTCTGGTATCAGATTGATTTGATTGACTATTTGCGGCAATCCAAGTACTGGCAAAGGTCTGGAGGTCGAGACCATGTTATTCCAATGACACACCCCAATGCCTTCAGGTTCCTGCGTGATCAGGTGAATGAATCCATTCAGGTTGTGGTCGATTTTGGCCGCTGCCCCAAAAATGTGTCCAATTTGAGGAAGGATGTGGTTTCCCCATACGTGCATGTTGTGGATTCATTTGAAGATGATGAACCTCTTTAGAACATTAGATCTCTAAGTATTATGAAATCAATATTTTAGGCAACTGATCCAATTGTCTGTGGAGAGGTGTTTTCTTGGGGTGAGAAATTTGGATGCATGAGTTGCATTCCTCTTTGTAATTGTTATATAACTGTAACTGATTCCTTTGTTGTCGTTATTTTTTTCTTTTTTACTTATCTTCAGTGGGGAATGGTGTGGGTAAGGCAACCATTTCATGTAGTTAAAAATTGACCAATATGTTACCTTCTCATCTTTCTCACTCAAGGGAGAGGAACCTTTGAAAAAAAAGTAAAAGATATTCTGGATTACTTAAGAGGCTCCAATCAATCACATTGCTTCTCTCTAGATAATGTCTTCAAAATGCTCACCGAAGATACTTTATTATTGAGATGTAATTTGCTTTTCACAAACATGTAATGTTTCCAAAATAATCATGCAGAACACAAAACTTACTGGTGAGCAAATCCCTGATTAGTGAAAGAATAGCAAGCCTGGACATTTAGATTTACATGTGTCCACTGTCGCTAAAATCAGTCTTTTGTCATGCCAACGGTGCATACTGCATTTTCCTTTTCCAGCCAAAAGATAATAATCCAATGCTGTGAATATGTTGTGGAGACAGGTCAAGCACAAACTTCCCCAAGTCCAACTTTCTGTTCAGCGAAGCCGGAGGCTAAAGATCGCAGATTGGTGGAAGCGGAGATCATTTCTTGCTTTGTTGACCGTATAAAATTAAATTTCTAATTATGTATAAAAAAATAAAAAATTTAAGTATAAATTCTTAATTATTTATTATTAATTACCAAATAAATCATATATATGTATGTATATTATTTATTATTTTAGTATCAAACAGAAAATATAAATTTAAAATTATACTTGAGGTAATTATCATTTTACCTCATGCCATTTCTGGTAATTTACTTATTAAAAAAACCATTCTGATAATAACTATCAAAACACTTATTTCTTTATGATCATTTTTTTTATAAAAATTATTCTCTAAAATCTATTCTTCATAATTACTTTTTTTTTGTACAAAATTTTTTGGAAAGGGATGGACTCACCCACGATCTAAAGGCATGGTGAAGTCTCTCTTCCCTCTAAGCGATACCAATGTCGGGCAGGGAGAGCTGTCAATTATCTTCAGGCATAAACTTAGGTACCCAGAAGTTAAGATACCTCCCCAAGCGTCATAATTAGAACTACAATAAAATAATACTTCCCACGAACATGCTCCAAATGATATAGGGAACCAAAATTAAGTTTCAATTGTTTCACTTTTTAAATGGGCTTAAGGAAGAGGTTTCCTCTTGTTGGAACAAATGGGCTCTTACAATTAATTCTTCCACTATTTCTTGTTTAATTTAACAAGAGTTAGTCCGAGTGGAAAGCGGTTCGGTATCGCTTAAGCGAGGTCTCGAGTTCGAACCTTGGCGTATGCAAAAAATTCCCGTTGGGAGACTCACCCACCATAGCAAGGTGCGCGACGCGGGTCGGATCCGGATATAATCGGGGTAAAAATCCGGTGAACTGGGTGGGCAACCAAAAAAAAAAAAGAGTTCTACTATATAATTTGTAAATAATAATTAAGACGGAGGGCAACGAAAATAGTAATTAAGATGTGTCTTCTTTCATTTATCACTTGTAAAATGTAAATATTGGAAAAATATTATATTTGAAGGAGGAAATAAAAAATAGATAATGGTGATCCATAACCCTTGGTTGGGGTGAATGCATATTTTATAATTATGTCATGTGTGATTTATGCATGTTTTGGAATAAATGTAAAATAAATTTATTTTAATACTATAGAAGATATCTCCTTCAATACTAATGAATAATTGTTCAACGTATATTTACGTATACAATTAGCGTTTGAGAGCATTGTTAAAAGTCTTACATAACCTATAAATAATAATAAAAAGTATTATTATTATTTCTTTGTTTTGGAACAATTAGCGTTTGAGAGCATTATTTCTACAATTAATAAAAGGTTTTGGAACCATCGTTTCTCAACATGGTCTAGCACCATCTTTTGGTAAATCTTACCTTTTGATTTAAAAAAAAAATTTAAATTTTTTAAATTAAAAAAAATATAATATAAATAAGATTATGATATTAAACATGTATAAAAAATTATATCAATACTATATAACTTATAATTTATGTAAATATAGAAAGGATGCACAAATTCAATCTCCAGGCTTAATAAGACAATTTTTAATGACCAGCTTGATTGCTATGCTGCCGCTTTGACCCAATACACTGGAATGAAGATGAAGGAGTTCGATTACTCGGGAACTTGGGTCATTTATTTGCATGAGGAGCTCCGTATTTTTGTTGGGTGTTATATTATGATTTATTAATGACGGATTTTTAAATATAGAGCTGAGCACTGGTTTCTGCAGTCGGAGATAAGTGCTAAGCTGAAAAAAGTTAACTTCTAAAGGTTGTGGTTGCAGGTCTTGTGGTCTCCCCTAACCTTGTAGAGAATATGTCTTAACACCCAAAAAGAAGAAGGGGGAAAAAGATTGTTTCCCTGAACTAAATGGAATCTGTAAATGGTTGTAATGCATATTTTCGAGTTGGGCACACAAAACAGATCATTTTCAAAGAATTAATTCAAGGACTGGGCTTCCATTTAATTCTATGCTGTTTTTTGATGACGAGAACAGTAACATCCAAGCGGTAAAAAACTTCTTCCATTTTTTCTTCTCAATATTTGCTTTCACATTTCCAGTGTGTCCTGTAATGGTTACGTTGTAGAATGGCTATTTGCTCATCTTCTTTGGGTGGAAAGAGTACCATACATACATACATACATATATATATATATATATATTACATGTTTGATAGTGGGAAATGGCAATTTCAGGTCTCAAAAATGGGAGTCACAAGCATTTTGGTAGGAAATGGGGTAAATCTAGGAGCATTGAGAGAAGGGCTTACCAGATTTTCTAAAAACCGGAATGCATCAGAAGAACAAGCAGAAATGGATGACTAAGTACTCTAAGAAAGTGGAAACATACAACAGCGATAGATGAAATTGAATATACAATTGGAATACATCTAGATAATCAAATATATTGTATCAATTATTACTCCCTTAAAATAGGGAATATTTGGTCCATTATTTAAGAAACTTTTTAATCCTTAATAATTGGGTTTATGCATTGAAATTCGTCATGTGATGCAGTACAACTTGGAGATTACACTTTGTGCTGATGTTGTATTTCAGTATATTTCGGTGCCCCTGTCTTAGAAGTTTGAATGATGAGGGCCCAAAGGAAATAAGGGGAAAAAATGGGAAATTACTCCAAGGTCTCCCACGACACCCTAAAATACTTCAATCTTTTGATATCATTAAATCATTGTGGAGCTTCGTGGACCTTTTTCCAATGACAATCAGCTGGCGGCTGGTGACATGTTGGCAACCATCAGTGGATGGTTTTTTTTTCCATTTAAAGATATTTTGATAAATGTACTCCAAAATTTATTTTTAACTAAAGCCCATGAGACCTCACAGTAATTTAGTGATTTCAAGGGATCTTGGAGTATTTTAGGATATTGTGCGGAGTGTGGACCTTGAAGTAATCTTCCCAAAAATCTTTGAATGGCAACACCTGAGTTTGCTTACTGTTGAGTAATGAAGCCTCTCAAGTCCATAGCAGAATACAAGCTTCTCACCAATGGGGTTGGTCCGTCCGAGTGGTAAGCGGCTCGGTATCACTTAAGCGAGGTTTCGAATTTGAGCCTTAGCGTATGCAGAAAATCTCCGTTAGGAGACTCACCCTACATAGTCGGGTGCGTAACGCGGGTCGGATCAGGACGTAGTCGGGGCAAAATTCCGGTAAACTGGGTGGGCAACTAAAAAAAATAAAAAAAAATACAAGCTTCTCAAGTACAAAAACATCAGGATCGGAATTGAATTGTTAGACTTATAGAAATGTCAAACTTTCAAATTCAGGCTTTTTGATTAATAATAATAATAAAAAAAAAAGAGTCTGAAAGTGAAGTATATGATCCAACTAATAATATCACCAAATTAGTAAATCCATAAAAAGTTGGCCGTATTGTAAGTTTTACAAATGGGGTTAAAATTTGGCAACTAACTGGAATAGTAGTAATCTGTCGTTTACTCATCTTTGAGCTTTTAGAATTGTGATGAACGTCATAGAACAACACTAATTCCTACCCTATTTGGTGTTTTGCCATTCACGTACCAAAATAATCAAATGAAAATGGCCCACTCATACAAATCGGCCTTCTGTAAAACATGTGGTAGCTATTGAAACAAGTATCACTGGAGTTCACTTAGTTTATCTTCTACTTCTCCATATCTAATAGTTAGTGCTGATTTTTGGAGTTTCCGAGAGATTTAAAATATAGTGATTATTTTGCTTGATTAAGACGCGAAAAAATCCTGCATGTTCCCAAAATAAAATAAAATAAAATAAGAAAGAATCTTAGACGACTTATCAAGCGGAACAACAAGTACAGCACCATTATCACCAAAAAAGAAAGTACAGCACCACATGCCTTGGAAATTATTCCTACATATGTTGAGGTCACTTATATCATATGGCTAAAAAATTTCATATTCATGGCTCTTTTATGAGCAACTTATGGAATAAAGTTGAAGAATAAAACGGTATTATGAGTTTCGTTTACCATTTAAGAACATTGAGTTTGCTAGGTTAGAACTTCTCCTGATACTAACGAGACTCCAAAATCTAGCTTTTGAGAGCAAGTGTATCTCGTGTCTATCAAGAAGCTAATACAAGCCAATGGTAAGAGCATTAAATCATAAAAAGGATATTTTTTTTCAATTTACCTTTACTGCATTTCTTCAGCTTGAGTTCAGAATTCTTCTCTGCTCTACATGTGCAAATTGTTAAC
The DNA here is from genome assembly GCA_037074615.1 of Leucaena leucocephala. Taxonomy (NCBI): domain Eukaryota; kingdom Viridiplantae; phylum Streptophyta; class Magnoliopsida; order Fabales; family Fabaceae; genus Leucaena; species Leucaena leucocephala. Next base: position 16,571,402 of record CM073549.1, on the reverse strand, counting down.
CTCTCTCAGTGGAGCTCTCCCATCAAAATTTGATTCCTGTTTCTTAGACGTGGCAGAAAAGTACCATTTTCACTATTTACATTAGAAACATGTAGCTTGTCAAAGACGACAAGATCCGTTGACCAGTCATCTCCATCTACAGAAGTATTCAGTATATCGCCAAGAGTCTTCATCAATAGCAGATCCCCACCAGATAATTCCCCAATCCTTTCACACATGCCTTCCATATGTGCCAACATACCCTTCCTTTCGGTTGATAACTTCTTGATGTCTTGTTGCAAGATTCCTTTCTCAAACTCAAGCTCTACAATTATGCTTACCATGGACCTCTGTTTTTCTACCAGATCTTCAGTTTCCAACTTCTTTTTCTCAAGCAAATTGTTAACTTCCAGTTCTGATTTCATTATTCTCAAGTTCTTGCTTAGTCAGATATTCTGCATCTTTTAAGGCCCCACTAAGCACTCCAACCTCAACCCACCTTTCCAACTCTTCTGAGAAAGCGAAAGACAGAGCACGCATCAAATCTAGCTCCAATGACGTGGCTAGTTCCTGCAAGTGCTTTATAATTTGGTCTTTCCCCTCTTTAAACTTCAAAAGATTCTCTTTCTCCTGCTTAAGAGCATTATCTTCATCCAATAGTGCCAGAGTTGCAGAAGCCGCTTGTTTTTTACAAGGACTCTTGCTTCAAGCAAGCCATAGCTATATCATTTTGAAGATCTTTCATGAAACACTCCTCCTCAACATTTTGAAGAAGACTTTCTTGCTCTTGCTTAAATGTTTCTGCTTCCATCAATTTACTTGTATTGTACTGTTATAACAAAGCAATATACTCCTTAAGTTCCTCAACTTTCCTCTCCTGCCGCTTGACAATACGAACAAGGCTTTCATTTTCATCCTTTAAGGCTTGCTCACTCTCAACCTGTGAAATAAGGGAACTCTCCATCTTTTGACATTTTCCTTGAATTTCTTCAGAGCAAGCTTTGAGAGTTTCAGCAGTAGACTTCCACTTCTCTAATTCACAGCCTAATTAAGTGATCTCATTACTTTTATTGGTCATTTCAAGCTCTAGCTTTTCTTGCGCCTCAAGTGCAACTCGTAGTTCAAGCTCTAGCTTTTCTTTCTCTTGCTTAAATGTTTCTGCTTCCTTCAATTTGCTTGTATTGTACAATTCTAACAAAGCAATATGCTTCTGAAGTTCCTCTGCTTTCCTTTTGTTGTGGTATTTGATCAAAAATGGAAAAGAATAAGGGAAAAGAGGAAAGAATGAGAGAAAAAGAAGAAGAACATAGGAAATTCAGTAAGGGAGAAGGGGAGGGAGATTAACGAAGAATAGTCACCAAGAGAAAACTGAAGAATGTATTACTGCATTGTCATTTCCATCTACCATACATGTTCTGAACCACTTATTTATAGGCTTAGGAAAGAATAGGCGGGAAATGTCTAACTGACAGTAACTAACATTTTATAACAATACCCCCCTCCCAAAGAGATCCTTGCCCCCAAGGATCAAGCAAGATAAAAAAAAATACAAATATGAAAGCAAAACGTAGGTTTTAAGTTCTGGCAAGTCAGTGACGAACTCTCTGTGGCTTGGACCCAAAGGTTGATTCCTTCAAATTGTATTTATTCCTGCGGCATTGCACACTTCACTTCTTTCTTTTCTTCCTACTTAGAGAGCAAACTCTCCCAAAAAGCATTGTAATTAATTCTCCTTTGAACCATTCTAGCATTAGAATCCTTGTCGGGGAGAAGTTTAGTAATGAAGCCCACTTCTGAAATAGCCCACACTTAATGACAGCCAAAGGATTGTAAAACTCAATTGCCATGGCATTGGGCTATCCTCTTTACTTCCATAACCAAATCCATAAGCCCATTGGTAGTTGCAAATGCCAACGTAGTCTTGAAAATACTGCTGAAGCCTAACAAAAATGCTAGCCAGCTGTAAGTTTGACCTTTCAAATTGAGATTTCTGCATCCACGTGAACTTCCAAGCACCTTCCGCAGGCTGTATAGTGTTTTTTGAAGGTTGCGCAGTATCTTCCCTTTGCAAAGCTCGCTGCTCAAGTGACTGAAACAGAGATAGCAGTGAGGAGAAAGAACTCAGCGGCACAAGGGGTATTCCGATCACCAGCATTGACGTCGGCACGCACCCCTGAGATTTATCGACTGCATTTCTTGAATTCTGCTCCAACTGCGTCGTTGTAGCCATCGCACAAACACCCTCACAGTGCTCTGCTTCTTCCCACGCCGTCAGCATCTTGATGGGTCTAACAAACCTTGCCGCATTCTTGGGCCCAGAACCCGGTTCATTCACCACCGATGGCGTCTCACTCGCCCGTAGAGAGGACCCACCCTTCAGTAATGCGTTATTGTAAGGCGTCAATGAGGTTACGGCCGTTGGGGGTCCTGACATCTGTTTTCCCGTTCTTTCATTGATTGCCTTAGCATTCCGATGATTTACGGCATTTTCTTGAACCCGGGCTAGTCGTCGCGCCTCAACCAAGGTCTGGGGGTCAAACATACGTACTGAATCTGCTATTTCGTCCTTCAGAGCCCCCACATACACATCCACTAGGTACTCCTCCGCTAGGTCCAGTTTAGCAGCGATCGTGTCAAACTGCACATTGAACTCTGCCAACGTCGCCGTCTGTCGGAGATGCGTTAGTTCTGTCGTGGGCTTCTCGTGCCTTGGGAATTCCATTCTGGGCAGATGGGTCCTCCGCCGGTCATCAAAGTGATCATTACCCCTCGGGACACCGTTACGTTGGGGTGCGCCTTGGACAAAGCCGCGCAACTCCTGCGTTATTGTCTGCTGTTCTTTCCGGAACGACCGCCCCATCATTTGCATCTCCTCCCGGAAGCCCAATATCGTTTCTTGTAGGTCATCTACTTTGAACAATTGTTGCTCCACGTTCTGTAGCCTACAGTCCATCTTTCTTGCTACTTGTTATCGGATTAGATACCACTTGTTATGTTTCTTGATGAAATGTGACAGAAAAGAATAGACAAAGGAAGAAGAAAGATTCAAGAAGCTCAAAAGAAGAAGAAGAGAAGAGGAAATAGAAGAAAAGAAGAATCTGCAAGGACTCTGATGCAAGAGGTATTACTGAAGTGTCATATTTCTTGCACTTTCTTGCCGACTATTTTTTTTTTCCAATCAGTGTGGCACAGTGGAGAGTCCAAGGAAAGAGTGCTCTGATACCATTTGTTGTGGTATTTGATCAAAAATGGAAAAGAATAAGGGAAAAGAGGAAAGAATGAGAGAAAAAGAAGAAGAACATAGGGAATTTAGTAAGGGAGAAGGGAAGGGAGATTAACGAAGGATAGTCACCAAGAGAAAACTGAAGAATGTATTACTGCATTGTCATTTCCGTCTACCATACATGTTCTGAACCACTTATTTATAGGCTTAGGAAAGAATAGGCGGGAAATGTCTAACTGACAGTAACTAACATTTTATAACACCTTTCCTGCTCCTTGACAAAGAGAATAAGGCTTTCATTTTCATCCTTTAGGGCTTGCTCACTCTGAACCTGGGAAATAAGGGAACTCTTCATCTTTTGACATTTTCCTTGAATTTCTTCACAGCAAGCTTTGAGAGTTTCAGTAGTAGACTTCCACTTTTCTAGTTCACATGCTAATTGAGTGATCTCATCATTTTTATTGGCTATTTCAAGCTCTAGCTTTTCTTGTGCCTCAAGTACAACACGTCTTTCATATTTTAGGGACTTCTCGATTTGCAAAAGTTGCCCTTTCAAGACAAGTTGACTTTCTGATGATTCCTCAAGAATTTTTTTTATATAGTTCAAGCTCTTCTTCCAGCATGTCTTTCTCTCCCAATTGCCCAGCAGAGAGAAGAGTCATATTTCAAAACAGAACCAAAATATTGCAATGCTTGAAATATCATCAAAAATTCAAAATCCAATCACGCACGCGTTATATACCCGAAACCTCTTTAAATCCACCATCCAAAATTGAGGTCCAATATCTAATTTTATACTTTAAGTATACATTTCTAAATTACATGCTAAAACTTGAATACAAGAAAGGTACCAACTGATTGAGATATGGCTTGAAATCTGAAAGAGTATATATCAGATTTAGACTCAGATCCACATGATAGTCATTCTGAGTTGCACTTCTTTTTCTTCACTTTGTTCAGCGGATTGAAAATGAAAGGATTCAGAATAAAAGGAGAAATATTAGCCAAATTCAGCTTAGGACCTTAACTAAAAATGACAAGCAAGCGGGGGATGTGACATCTTTAAAATTTCAATCAGTTTCTGAGCAACCAAACAGGAGGAAAAAGAGGACGAAGAAGACGTTAATCTGAAAATGCGAATGGTTAGTTAGCACTTAGCAAGAGAAATCTGTAGAGTGGCGGTTTTCTTAGAGACATTGAATGGAACTTACCTTCCAAAAGAGGCATTGATGGATCTCGAAGAGAGAAAGTGAGAGGGTGCTCAGGCAAGTTTTGGAAACCGGAAAGCCAGGAGTCGTGTGAAAAATAGATTTAAAAATACAATTAGAAATGAAAATTCTTAAAAATAGTAAAATTTTTATCATTTTAAAAAAATTGCTGTTTTAATATTCCTTTTTCTATTTTTTCCCTCATTTTTCTCTCCATCTAAAACGTAAATGAATCTAAAAAAAGATTATACCTTTGATTAAATAAAATAAAACTTTTTAAAATAAGCTACAAGAAGCGTCATATTTAATACTCAATAATATGATGTCTCAAATATAATTATCCTTAATAGAACTGTATCTTAAAAAAATTGAGAGATATTAAGCATTAGATTTATCGAGAGGCGTGTCACAAATTTTGGTAAAAGAAATAAAATAAAGGACTTTAATAATAATATTACAATCTGATAGTTAATATTCCTCAGTTCAGAGATTTTAATTGAGAATATTCAGATTCTAAATTATTAACATTCAGGGTTTAATTTTTTTTTTAAAAATTACTTGAATCGATAATATATATATATATATATATATATATATATATATGTCTCCTCACACGCACGAGAGTATATTAGTTATCATAGTTAATTGCAATTATTTTCCGAGCGCTGTTTCTTTCAATCATCCTCGTACCACATCAAGTTTTCATCTTTTGCTTTTCGCATTGTGATTGAGATCTTTCTTTACCAAAAGATATCGAGTTGTGATTTGCTTATAAAAGAAATTTCAACTTTAGATGGAGGAAATAAGTCAATAACCACATCTGAAACTAAAAGATCTGCCCATGATATCTAGTAAGCATTTTTATCTTGATATGTGAAGTTGTTTAATTATTTTTAACCATTAAAAAAATGGATTACAATTATTATCAATAATGAACCACTATTAATTTTAAATCTTCCCATACGGTCACGTCCAGTTTAATTTAGCAACAAGAAGTCGTTGGTTAGTAGTAAGCAGCAGCATCTTTATGAGAAAGCAAACATAAATTCAAATTTGTTTAGGCGTACTTATTGAGAAAATAGAAATTTTTTACACTCTAAACCTTGAAAGGGTAATGGTACCATTGACTAGATAAAAAAAATTCAGTTTAATCTAAAAATCAGGACAGTCAAAACAGAACTATGTATATTACTTTTACCTATTTACTGTGAAGTGCCCAACTTACAGAACAAAATTCACTTTTTACCTAGAATGGTCAACCACAACAGCAAAAATGGGGATGAAGACCCATTTTTATTTTTTTTTTGCCTGTGGATGTAGTTTAAATCGCCAAACTTAAATAACAAACTTCGATTGCTTCAAAGAATGAACAAACAACCTTGTATAACGCAATAAATCAGCAACCAAAATTCATGTTTTTACTAGTGGAGATACCTTTGCGCTAAGTAATGCGTTAAGTAAGTCACAATTCATTTGAAAAGTTTCGAACGCTTTATGGGAGAAGCAATTGTTCAAACTCCTCTTTACGCTGTTGCAACTCCTTGTAAGTGGCCATAGAAGCATGTCACATTTCTAATAAGAGCAATGCTTTTTATAAAATGGACATTAAAATGGGAGCAGAAAAAGTGTCCAAATTCTATCAGAGCAATTAAGACTAGAAAATAGTCCATGCCATTGATATTTGTGCCTGATTTCTACCATCAATGATGGACTTGAAAAGAAACAACAATCCACAAACAAGGGAAGACATTCTTGCAATGACTGACTAGAACAATTTAACTGGCCAAAAATGCAAGTCTACCATCTCTACAAATTCGCATTTTTCAATTGCAGCATGATTGTAACCAACTATTTACGCATTCCAGTATTATGAAAATTCCAAGAGTCAGTGCAGCGTCATCAAATACATCAATTTTCTGTATAGGCTTAAATGCAATGTGACAAAATAAAGTTTAAGAGCTTTCTAGTCTCTAGTTCATTAGCCTCACTAATTTGTGGTTTGTGCAAGATGTTTATTAGGATCTTATATGTATAGGAACGACAAACAATTAAAGATACAGTTACGTAAACAGAAATCAGCCCATAAATATGTCATAACACAATAGGTTAACAGCCTACCTCTAGATCCTTAATTGCTTGCTCTCTTGTGATTTTCTGCTGCTGGCGGGTACGTTTCAGAAAACCAATGCATAGTATTCCCTTAAATTGGTATTTTACAAAGTAACCAAGGTAAGAAAGTCTGTTAACAAGGTAAGATGGACTAGTTTGGGTTTTGTCAAATCAAACAATTAAGTATTTAACGCATATAATTTTCTCAATATAGAAAGTGTGTGTATGTGTAAGCACTCTTTGATCTAATAGTTTGGTGTCTACAAAAATCTTACCGAGACAACATAAACTATGCCACAAGCAAGAAGCAAATAGCATGATATATTTTGAAGAAGAACAATCTAATGACCTAGAATTTCTTATGCAAGTAATTAAATTGGTATAGATATTAATTGTTGCAAAACAATTTCAGTGTGAAGGGATTAGCAGAGTGGTTTGAGGCGGAGCAATTATCTCAGTGGTACACGGTTCGATCCCCAACGTCTGCAGCTTCGGGGATTTCTTTTTATTTTTGGAAGTGTGAAAAGACCATTTTGCCTCTCTGTTCTTTTTCAACTGCCCGACACCCCTTTCTCCATTCTCGTCTGTGTTGTCGAGTCGGGGCAGGAAGGAAGCTGCCGAGCGACGTGGGGAGCAGGCGTCGGCGTGAGGCGCGGAGTCTGAGTGCACGGCACGGCGAGTCATTTCTGGTTCCTTTAGGTTCGTGATGTTCCTTCCCCATTCCTTCATTTTTCGACGGCTGTGAGGTTTCAGTGAGAGTGAGGCAGGGAGAAAATGTCTGGGGAAGCCTTGCGGGTTCTGTGTGGGTTCTATGATTTTTCTCTTCTTTTTCCTGTCGTCTGTCGCCGGTGCCGTGTGGGTAGTTGTTCTGTCGCCGCTGCTCTGTTTGATCGCTACTGTAGCAGTTGGGAAGCTTTTCTTCGTCTTTCTGTCACTGTGGTCCGTTCAGTGATGGCGTAGGTATCGATGGGAATTACCGTGAGTGCAAAGGGAAGGGACCTGAGAAATTTGATTCTCATTCTTCTGTTTGGTTCTATGGTTCTGTAACCGTGAGACAAGTGGTAAGTTTCACTTCTTTCTCTTCTCCTTTGTTGCCGTGGATATGCCTGTAGTTACTGCTGTTCTTTGTTTGCGGTGGCTAATGCTGTTGTCTGTTTATATTTAGGCATTGAGTGGCTGTTTTGGGAAGTTTAATGATGTGTGTGGGAGAAATTGTTCTCTGTTTCAGTTTTGGAAGTGAGGGGTGTTGTGTGTGTGTGTGCTATGGACAGAAGAGAAATGGGAGACAGGAAATAGAGATGGGGGGAGCTGAGAATCCTGCGATGGTTGGGCTGTTGGTTGTGTGGTTTCTGTTGGGGAGCTGAGTGTATGCATATGCGTGTGTGTGGTTGATTAGGATACAGAAAGATGAAGAGCAGGAAACCGAATTTAACAGACTGTATATGTTATATATGCAAAAGTAATTGTGTGACAATGCTGCAGGAAAGAAAGAGGAGACAGAAACATGCTGTTGTGTGTTGTGTTTGGATTGTATGGAAAGGGTATATATGTATATAACTTGCTGTGTTGATTAATATATATATATTTTTATAAGATGATATGATTCAGCGCTCAGTGAATTTTGCTGCTGTTTTGGAAGCTAGATGACATACATACATATATTTAAGTGTTGGTATGAATTAGAAAGAAGAAAATAAGATGAATAAAAAAAAAAAAAGAGGGAGCGTTTGGTTCTGTTTAATATACATATACATATGATACTGCATGAAGGAAAACAGAAAGAGAGGAAATAGGAGTGTGTCGTCGGTGTTGGGCTTTTGGGTTAGTTTGTGTGCTGATTTGAATGAAAGAAGCATGTATATGTATGGACGTTGCTGCTGATTTGCATGTGATTTAGTTGGAAAAAAAAGGAAAGAAAGAAAAGAATAAAAGAGAAAGGAGGCGCTGGATGTTGCTGTATATATATATATGTGTGTGTGTGTATATGCTGCTGTTTTGGCTTGATATATATATATATATACATATGATGTGGTGCATTGCACAAAGAATGGTGGTGCTGTTTTAGAAGTAAATTGTTGGAATTAAAGGGGGATAAGGAAATGATGATTATATGCGTATATGGTGTGAGACGTTGGATTTGTATTTGGAATAATTATTGAAATATGGGCATAAGTGAATGAAAGAATATGAACTTGGTATGAACTTTAGAAATTAAGTATAGTGCAAAGTTTGGAAACTTTTAAAGTTAAAGGTTATGATTTCATATTTCAAGTGTAAAAGGAAATGGAAATGATGATAAGAGAAATTGTTGGAATACTTCAAGGTTAAGGGATTGTTGTGGTTGTGTTAAATAGGTGGAATTTAGCACTAAAAAGGTGAATTGTAATTCTTGATTGTATATGGAATTTAATAGCTTGGAGAAAAAAAAAATCTAAGATGAGGTTTTTAGGGAATAATTATTAGTTGTTTATAAAAGATTAAATTTTGTTGATGGTTTCCGTATATTCGCTTATGGAATGTTTTATTTTTGGGAAATCTAGGGAAATGAAGGGAGAATGATATTCTGAAGCTTAGAGCAAGAGTAAGTTATATTAGAGCGTTCCAGTGAGTGAATAACGTTCCCAAACTTTTGAGATTTTAAAATATAATTAGTTATTTGACATATTTATTAAAGGTGAATTTTAGCACGATTTACGAGAAAAGAGTTGCGAACTCTTGATTTTATATGTTTATTTGACAGTTCATTTAAAAGTAAAATTTCAGCATGATTTACGGAAAAGCAAGTATATGAATTCATAGTTTTAAATGTTCGAAATGGATTATTCAAATTTCATTGTTCATATGGATTGACGAATATGTTTTGATGATTTATCGAAAATGTTCATGATGGGGGAATGTTTCATGAATATGAATGATTTTAACGGAAAGTGTTGTATCGAAATATGTTATGATTATTGAATGTTAAATGGCCCCATGCATGTTTGAAAGGTTTTAGATGACGGAATACAGAACGCTGGTTACTAACAGCAGTACTGTTAGTCCTTGGTGCACCATGGTTAACCCGAGCTCGACGGATATTTTGTGGGTCTTGTACTCGCGACAGTGGCTTGGAGTCACACTATTATTTTGTGAGATTCATTCTTGCGACAGTGGCTTGGAGTCACACTATTTATTTCGTGAGATTTATTCTTGCGACAGTGGTTTGGAGTCACAATAACTATTTCGTGGGATTTATTCTCGCGACAGTGGCTTGGAGTCACATATTGGTTAGTTACCCTCATGGACTATGTGTCCACGCCTGTTTCGTTCTGTTGAAGTCCTATGGAAAAAGAGATATTTTGAAATGATTGTTTAAAACAGATTTTCTGAAAAGAAAATGTTTATCGAGTTATTCGTTTTTGAAATACGCAAGTATATGACTTATGTTTAAAAGTATTGAAATACGGAAAAGTGATTGATTTGAAATGACAGTTTTGAAAAGTTTGTCATGAAATAGAGTGTTTATTTTCATGAAATGAAGTTTACTGAGACAATTGCGCGGAAATTACGAAATATCATGATTTATATTTAAACATGCTGAAATTGTTTATTTTCACATTTCAATTTATACTTTTGGGACGTTATTCACGAGTAGAATTTGGTTTCAGATAGTGCAGTTGACTCTATTCCTCCAGCTGAGCAGCGAAGAGCCTCACGATTGGTCCGAAGCAATTGTTTTGACACCTTGACTTTCGAAGTAATTATATTTTCAGAAATATATGTATTATTTTGCTAAAGGGTTAGATGCTCCACCTAACTTATAGATAAAGTTCTGGTTTCGTATTATTTTGGAAAATGGTTAAACGTTTTATTTAAGGTTTAAGGCTTAAGGAATATAAATTTATTCATATTCTGTGCCGGTCACGGTTCAAATTTCAAATTTCGGGACGTGACAAACAAGATCCTTTCTCTCCCCAAGATAGTCAATTAAAGCCCTTGTCATTACTGCAACACTGCAGAAAGAAAACCATGTTTCACGAACCAGACAAAGTATATCCGTCTTGATATTAACTTACGCTATGTTTGGCTCAACGGAGGGGAGGGATTTTAATAGAGGGAAAGGAAGGGAAGGGAAAAAGAGGGATTTTATTATTACCTTGTTTGGATTAACATTAAGGGAGAGGAGGGGAGGGATTTTCATATTACCTTGTTTGGTTCAAGAAGGAAATGGAGGGAAAATATTTTTATACAGATAAATTTACCTTATATTATTTTATATAATATTTTAATAAAATATAATATAGGGGTAATATTGGGATATTAAAAAAATTATGGGTATATTAATATTATAAAAAATAATATTACACTTTCCCTCTAAATTTCCCCAATTTTGGAGGGGAAGTAAAGTTGGAGGGGGGAGGGAAAATTTTAAAAAATTTTCCCTCCCCTCCTAAATATTTTAACAAGCCAAATAAGGGGAGGGCAGCAAAATCCCTCCCCTCCTCCTACCTTCCCCCCAAATACTCCATGCCAAACAATGCGTTAATTAGCTCCTATTTAGGAAAAAGGAGGGCTTATCTGAAGAGATGAAAATAGACGGAAAGACAGAAATTGTGAGCTAGTTTTGGAAGATGAAAATAGACTGAAAGACTAGAAATTGTGGAGGGATATTGTGGTATTAGTTCAAAGTAGATAGAGGTTGCTGATTGTTTTATTTTCTTTTGTTCTGTTGTACCGTTTTATGTGAATTTTAGGCCCTGAGCCTCATTTCTCTTCCAAACAAAAAATTAAAGACGATTAGCTCCTATTCAGTGCTAAGTCTCACAACATTTTCCAGAATTCAAATAATAAAACGACAACGTGCTTTATCTTACAAGATGGGCTTGGCAGAATTCAAATAACAATTCATAATTAATAATGGGCCTGTTTGGATAGGATTCTGAAAAAGGACTTATGAAAAAAAGGGGCTTATGGACAACTTATGTAAAAATACTTTTGGAGAAGAGTTTATGAAAAAAAGTGGTTTTGAATAAATAGGTGTTTGGATAGTTATTTTTAGAATAACTTTTTATGGTGGTAAATTACCAAAAGGGGTATGATTTGATTTAAAGTAAGAGAGAGGAAGGAGTTAGAGAAAAGAGAAGAGAGAGGAGAGAGGGAAGAGAGGAGAAAGGAGAGAGAGTGTAAGAAAAAGTAGAAAAGAGGAGAGAGGGTGTAAGAAAAAGTAGGGATAAGATAGTAATTGGATAGTCCATAAGTGCTTTTACTGTTGAAAAAGCTATTTTAAATAGCTTATTCAAAACCATGGTTTTAAACCATGGTTTTGTCCAAAAGCACTTATGGACAAATAAGCCTGTTTGTTTTGAAATTTCCCTAAACCGAGGTTTGGGCCAAAAACCCTTTTAAAACCGCGGTTTAAGGCCTTACCAAACAGGCCTAATATCTCTCATTAATTAATATTAGCATTTATTAGTGGCCAGAGCTAATAAATGCGATAACTCTGCCATTACACAAGATAGAATTTGCCAACTCAACATGTTTAATACTTCTATAAGTTTACAATTTATACGTTGCTGTTTAAGGGGCCAGTGGTCCAGGAAAACGAAGACAAGCTCTTTAAAAGAACATAATGGAAAAAAAATAACCGAAAATCTAAGGGTATGTTTGGATTAGCTTTTGGAGAATAGATTTTGAGAAGAATAGATTCTGGAGAATAGATTTTGGGTAGAATAGATTTTGGGAATAAAGATGTTTGGATGATTAGTAGTAAAATCACTTTTTATATTAGTAAATTACTAAAAAGGGTATGATATGATTAAAAGTAAGAGAGATGAAAGATGATAGAGAAGAAAGAGGAGAGAGAAGAGAGTGTAGAGAGGAGAGAGGAGAGAGAAAAAAAGAGATAAGAGATGAGAGATGAAGGATAAAAAGAGAGATAAGAGAAGAGAGAGGAGAGGTGATAGAGAAAAGAGATGAGAGAAGAGAGAGGGTGTAAGAAAAAATAAGGGTATAATAGTAATTGGATAATCCAAAACCTAGGTTTCAAAGAAAAAGCTATTTTCAGTAGCTTATTCAAAACCTAGGTTTCAAACCGAGGTTTTGTCCAAAATCAATTCTCAACAAAAATTACTGTTTGTCTAAAAATTTTTTAAACCGCGATTTTGTCCAAAATTCATTTTCCAACGCTGCTTCCAAACAGGCACTAAGTAAAACATAGGCATACAAAATCTACAGCATACCCCTGCCAGCCCAATATCCCAAAACCTGTAAAATACAGAAAAATATTAGACACGACACTAAGATAACACCAGCAAGGAGAAATTCAAATGCAATCCATACCGTTATAATAATCATTAACGCATAACGAACAAATTACTCAGAAAGCTGACAAATTAAACTGTAACATTAAAAAAGGAACCTGCCAGAACTTGGTTATGAAACTCCATTCCATCTCGGCCACAACCACAACTAAAGCTATCAACACAGTGTAACATCGGAATATGCCATCGAAAACCTAAAACCGCCTCACAACAACAACAAATAAACAGCGGAAACAAGATGAAGCAAAATTGAGTTAAACACACACAAGGGAAAGAAAAAGTAATACACATCAGATCCATCATTGAAGTAGCGCACAACAGAGAGGATGCTGACAGCGATGCAAAGAATGGCAGCCAAACAAACAATAAGCTGAAGCACTACACGCTACCAAGAAAAGATCCGGTCTATCTCAGACCCGGTTGCTCAACGAAGCTCCAGGAACGATTTCTTCCTCGACGTTTCTAGGCACTCAATGGCCCAGAGTGCCGCCTTTATTTAATTTCCCACACAATCCTTTGCCCTCACCCTCTCATTACATTTCCAAACCACACCAACCCTCTATGTGGTTGGAGAGAAAAATGAGAGAGGAAAGAAAATTAAGGGAAAAATGTGTTTTCCCTATCTAGATACGAGAATAAAATTGGGAAGAAAGAGAAGTAGAAAAAAACTTAGCACTCCAAGAGTAATAGCACATCTAAACACTGCCTAATAAAGATGCTCTAGTTCATATAATTTTAATCCACATGTCAACCTACCCATTCCTATTAATTTATTGTTTTAAAAAAATAAAAGTACCTAAGGTTTGTTGATTGCCTTTTTTGGCCCTCTTTCTTTCTCAATCCCTTTCCCTTCCATCTCAAACTCTCCCATTTCCTCCCTTCACCTCCCCATTTTATTCTCAAAAGTCAAAGGCGGCACGGCATCATCCACCAATGGTGGCAGTGACGATGCAGATCTGAACCCATCAATGGATTTTTTTCTCCTTCCCTGTTCATTTTTCAACAGCGCAAGGCAACATGTGGCTTGAGTATTTTACAAAACCCATCTTCCATTTTTCATGAAACAAAACAAGTTCTCAAGCATACCAGGGAGAGATGGTATATGAGTAGGGTTGTGATAACATACAAGATAAATTTTAGTCTTTTTTCCCCAGTTCATACAGGAAAGCACATGCCAACCCAAGAAAAGAAAACAGGCAAGTTGAAAAATTGTATTTGAAAACAAAAAAAACAAAAACTTAATTAAAACAATTGTTTTCAAAACTAACTTTGAGAATTAAGAAAATGTGAGAGCTAGAGTGGAGAGTGCGGTGATGACGAACCAAGAGTTACAAGATTGAGAGACAATATAGACGAACGAAAATTAATTTTTCCTACGATCAACTTAAATAATAATTGGTGGCAGTTGCTGGTGGTAGTGGTTGTTACAGACAATGTCACCCGTCAACGATAAAGGTTGTTGGTGACGGTGGCGGTGATTACTAGTTATCACCGATGGCGGATGTCGAGGGTGGTGGTGGCAGACATTTTTGGTGGTGGTGTCAGTCATCTGCACGGTGGTCACAGGCTTCGACAAAGGTCGACGATAGGGACAGTCACCGACGGCTGCAGTGACATGTAGTAATAAGAAGTTGCTTTTTAATAGCGGGACATTTTTCTAAAAAAAAATTAAAATTTAAAAAATAAAAATAAGAAAATAGTTATGCAAATTGCAATACTAGAGGGGTGGTATTGGGGAATCCCTTGTAGGATGGGATTGTGATTGGATCTCTCGTTACCTTGTACCAAACATGAAAAGGTGGTGTTTCCTAGTCCCAACTCCCAATTCCACATAACAAACAAGCTTTAGAATACCGAAGTATTTCTCTTCAAAGTGGGGGAGAAAATAAGGTATGAGACTCACCCGTGGGATCCACTATATATTTTTCCTAGATTTTCTCTCCACCATTGGAGAGAAAATAGGAAGAAAGTACTGATTACATGTATGCTATTGTCACACACTCTTCCTGTTTAACCTTTACACCATAATGAATTAAGTGCAAATTCTGCATTGTTCCTAAGTCATGGACTTATCCACCAAGGAAGATATAATTGATTGTAAAATAAGATTTGGTTTTAAATAACATTTTATCTACCATAAAAATATATTTGATTAGTTAAAATATTTTTTAAAGTTATGGTTTGAAAATATATATCCCTTCTAATATTTCTCTTGGCTCCATTATTTTCCTATCTGTGATGAAGCATAGAGGGGCTGGGAGAAAAAAATTTAGGAAAATTATTCATCACTCTCGCCATGCTCCCGTGTTAAAGGTCATCGGATTCTCGCCGGAGCCAACATTCAATATCACCTTCCTTCTCACTGACAGTGTGTGTATGCGAAGCTTCAGTCATCTTGCTCCCTCTTCATTCTTTTATCTTATTTGCCCTTTTCACCGTCGGTGTGGGTGTGAGTTTGGTTTACCGCTGCTGTGCAGTAATTTTGAAGTTTTCTTCTTCTTCCTCTTTTATGTTCAGTGCTGTCGTCTCATTTTTTGGTTAGCCCACTACCTCTCCCAGCTAAGTTTCTTCTCCCTCTGCTTTGGATGACGTTGTTTCGTGGATGTGTGTGAGCAGAACTTCAAATCTATTCTTCAGTGCTCTGATTGTATTGGTATGTTACAAAAGTTCTCTCCTTCCTTGCTTCTGTATAGCTATCGTGTGTGTGGGTGTATGCTGAGCTTCAAGTCATTTTTTTATTATGGTGTTTTCATGTAGTTTGTGCGTGATGTAGGAGAGAAGATGAAAGTTTAGACAAGTTGAAATTAAAGTGTAGAGAGCTTATTAGGATAGGAAATTTCACTCTACTGTTTTAGTTGCTATAATAGGAAGAAGATGGATTTATGTTCTGTTTTCTTGGTTTGAATTGATTCTCGGTAAGGACTTGAATTTGGGTAACAAAGTAATTTCATATAGGGGTGTTTGAAAATTGTTGGACAAGAGATTTGAAGATTAAAAAGTTGATGAACTTTTTGAATGCTTGATGCAGACAAGGTGTTTATGAAAATGTGTAGAAGAGGAATTTAGTTGGATTAAGATTGTTCAATTTCATGTTGAAACTTAAAAGGGTATACTTATTGTCTGAATATATGTATGTATGTGTATATATATATATATATATAGAACATGGTGGTGAAGTTTGAGTAATTAATATAAATGGAAGCTTGAAGCATGTATAAAAAAAGAACGAAGAGAAGGATTTAAATTGTTTCTCTCTATATCAACTTGGATCTTGTTAAGGAAGTAGACATAGAAAAATGTAAACTAGTTGAAAAATTGTGTTGTTGATAATTTATGACTATGGCTTGATTTTGGAATGCCCTTAGGGTGTTTGATGAAATGTGTAAAGAAGGAATTATATTTTGTAATTAAAGTTATTTAATTTCTATGTTGAAATTTTGTAAGGTATTGGAATTTGCCTAAAAGTATATTATGGTGATATGGATTGCTAAGTCGAAACTTGAAGCATGTATAAATGAGGGAAAGGGAGTTTTTCCTTTAAGCTTGATTGGGTTGTTGTTGAAGTTATTAGTTAACTGTGAGGATATATTATTGATTTAATTCTAATACTGCATTCTATAGAAGGAAGCTTGAAGTAGATTGTTCCTTTTATATATATTTTTTTTTGGAATTAGAGAGGCAGGCACTATTGCTTAAAGTTAGGTATAAGAGGGATTGGACCCGTGACCTTTTACATATAGGAGAGTTTCTATGCTACTACACTACAAGGCCATTGGGTTCTCTTTATACTTTTAAAATGACATATACTTAAAATGGTGGATCTACCTAGTGGGATATCCAAAATTATTGCTAACTAATTTAAGTAAATTGGATGGATGTTTGAATGTTAATAATCATAGTTATAAGATGATTACCATTAATTAAGTAGAAGGATTTCATTAAATGAATTTTGTGAATTCTTATAAAGGTAGTGAAAGGATAATGATTATAGTTTTTTTTTTGGGCATCAGTGCTTTAAAGAGTGGATATCATAGGGAAGATGCTAGTAAAGTAAATTGTAGGTATTTGACAATACAATAGGTAAGTGAATGGCATACCATAAGAATTTTTCAAATGATATCTTTACTACTTGCTATACTTTTAATTAAAGTACCAATTTTCTCATTTGCTATACTTTTTATTATTTTATTGAGGCAAGTTGTCAGAATTATATCATTTGCTCATTAATATTTAAATGTTTAAATAAAATAAGAATTTTATTTAATGTTATTTATTCTTCTCCATTTTGTTTACAATGAACACTTATGCATGGAATATAAAGGTAAACTTCTGAGATATTATTTGTAAACCTTCATGCTGAGGTTTTGTATTATGAAATATTCTTTTCTAAGCTTTTGTTTTAGGAATATATTGAATAGCGAAATAGGGGTAAAATGGTTATCTTACAAATCATCTATTCTATTAGCTGTTTAATGTATTTCTAGGGTTTGAGTATGGTTGGGGTGAGCATATTATGAAGTTTGAGTTGATTTCTTAAACCTGTGGCGGTTTTGGTTATGTTATAGGGTGAGTTTTGGTGGTTTAATTAATCCATTTGACTAAAAAAGTTATTTAATTGCTCAAACATAATACAATTTATAGTGGTTTTTAATCTAATAACAAGATGCTTTAAAAACATAAGAACATGATAAAGGAGAAAAAGAAACAAAATCTATCTCACTTTGATTAATCTTGAAAGAAAAACTCTTCTTCCAAAATTAAACTACAAGCTAAATAAAATTTACCCTAAGGAAAAGAGTGAACTTAGATTCTTATAATTCAGATCTATTGTATTAATAAGAAAAACGAAATATGTAGAGTTAGAAAATTTCAAATTTCAATACTTCATATATTATTACAACAACAACAACAAAAACCTAAAGGCTTAAGAAATAATCGTTAAAACTTGATTTTTAACAATTATTCATCTAGCAGTATCCCTTGCATTTTCTATGAACAAAGCCTTGATTTTTTTCAATGATACTACAACATCAGTTATAGTAAGTCGTGCCTCGGGTAAGTCAATGCAGCAATTTAATGCTAACTCAAAAACTGATGATATATGAGATAATATATTATCAGTATTATGATTTTCTCTGTGGAGCAAATTGGCATCTATAATGTTGATGATTGAATATGGTGTTGATTTTCTCACCCAATCTTTCAAACTTAATCCTTGAACAAACATATCATCTGTTGGCTTCTTCCTTGTAAATATTTCCATTAGCATGATGCCATAACTATATACATCTCCTTTGGCAGAAATAACTCCTTATATGTCAATTTGAATGATTAGTATAAATGCATGATGTCAAAACATAATATAAGATTTTTCGTTAACTTTTCTTTTGTGTTATAAATTCAAATATTTACACATGAAAACATAAAAATATTGGTAGAAATTTAATATTTTAAAATTTTATAAAGCATAGCAAACAAAAGAACATAAAAATAAATCCAAAGTATTATTATTAAAGCATTACCTGGTGCCATATAGCCAATTGTAGCCAAAGTTTTGGTATAAATTTCCAGTTCTCTTTCACCAAAAAGTTTAGCAATACCAAAATCACTAAGATGAGACACCATGTCTTCATCCAACAAAATATTGCTTGGTTTCACATCGCAATGAACAACAAGCATAGGAGAATCATGATGAAGATACTCTAAAGCTGTTGCCACATCAATCATTATGTTCAATCTCTGCAAGACATCTAAACAATAGTTATGAGAGTACAACCATTTGTCAAGACTCCCATTTGCCATGAATTCCATTATTAGAGATTTGAAATGGTCATTTGAGCAACTACTGATGATTTTAATGAGATTGCGATGCCGTAAATTGCACATGGCAGCACATTCAGCATCAAAACTTCTCGATGCTTCTTCCACATCTGAATTAAATACTTTGATGGCAACTATCTTTTCATTTGGAAGAATTGCTTTATATACTGATCCAAAACTTCCAGAGCCAAGAAGATTACTCTCATCAAATCCATTTGTTCCATGTAGAAGATCATAATATGATATCCTAGTTGTTGTATCCAAATCTGTTAGATCCCTTTTAGTTGAATAATTATCATTTTCTCTCTTATGCTTTAGAAAGGCTATGACTGAAACAACCAAAATGACAACCAAGATAGGTAATGAGAATTTTATGATTAACATCACTTTATCTGATGAGTGCTTGTTTCCTTTCCTACATGGTTGGACATGTAGTTGTGTTCTCCCACAAAGATCTTTATTCATCATAAAAGATTGAGCAGTAACATTTTGAAAAGGCCCACCGTTAGGAATTTCTCCATACAAGAAATTGTAGGAAAGATTAATGTATTCAAGATAGAGTAATGACTCTAAGGACTTTGGAATCACACCAGACAAATAATTATGGGAAAGATCCATGGACTTCATACTTATCATGCCGCTAAGTGATTTTGGAATAGGCCCTTGTAACTTGTTGTGAGCCAAAGATAGAGTTATCAAACTTTGCAAGCCACCCATAGTAGTAGGGATTCTTCCTGAAATTTGATTTCTTGACAAGTTTAAAAGTATAATTGCTCTCAAGTTTGATACCTCTGGAGAAATTATTCCACTCAGTGCATTGGAGGATATGTCTAAAACCAAGATTTCTTTGAGACTCCAAAGAGAAGAAGGTATATGAGAAATCAATTTGTTAGAGCTAAAATTCAACTTCTGCAAAGAAGTAATATTCCCGAGACATCCTGGAAGCACTCCTGAAAACATGTTGTTGGCAAGTGCCAACTCACTTAGATTTTTGAGTTGGCAAAGTTCATTGATAATGGACCCTTGCAATTTATTGTTGTTGAGACTTAAACGTTGAAGGCCATGTAATTTATTAACTGTACGTGGAATCAACCCAATCAAATCATTCTCATCCAAAGCTAATTCAATCAATTTTGTTAAATTCCCAATTACATTGGGTATAACTCCGCTAAATTTGTTTAATGACAAATCTAACGTAATGAGCTCAGAAGCATTTGATATGCTGTTTGGAATTTGTCCAATTAGTTCATTTTCCTCCAACCATAATATGTTCAAGTTAGGAAGGCCAATTCCTAAATATGATGGGAGAAGACCAGAAAGGGAATTAACCTGGAGGGCAATTCTTGTCAATGTTGAGATGTTGAATATGTTGGAAGGAATAGGTCCTTTCAAATGATTATAGGACAACTCTAAGATATTAAGTTTATCAAGATTGCCTATCCCTTTGGGTATAAAACCTGGACACAAAAGCATTGATGGATGAATAGCATTTTCATAAGGGAATAGGGAAAAAAGATAAAATAGTTAATATGTTTTATATATAACATGTATGGAATTAATATAAGAATACATCATTTTATATTACAAAAACCAATACATATTTTGTCTTCCACGAATCATCTGTGTGTAAGAAAAACATTACTATAAAAATATCTCCCCTACTAATTGATTAAAAAGAACGTAGTTAAAAAGAAAACAAGTGTCCCAATATTAAAGTTTTATACTGATCATTATTTGTTTTCATATTACCACGTTTAAATGAACATGATAAACAAACTTTTAAAATAAATATATAAATAATAGATAAAAGTACACTAGTAAATGATTTGCCATTAAAATATGAGTCAAATAATGTCTTCTTCTTTTTTTACACTCTTTTTAAAACTAGTAAATGAGTACTACAAGTAAAATTGTTCTCTCCCAGGGCGATTTCGATTTTACACTCTTTTTAAAACTAAGTCGCAATCTTTAGACTTAAATACTAATATATATATATAATAATTATAAAAAACAAAATTAAATAAAATAGCCAACAATTTCAAAAATTAATATTTTAGAATTTATAAAATATTAACTTTATTAAAAACTTAATGTAGTAATTAATTAAATATATTATATATATATATTAATTTATTTACGAATAATAATTGTATATATATATTTATGTATTTAAATAAAAATATGGAAAATACCTTATTTTCAATATTCAATTTAAATAAAATTAAATAATAGGTCCTTATAAGATCAAGTCTATCAAATTTTTCTATGCCTTGGGGTTACAAAATCTAGACATAAAAAAAGTTACAATGATGACTTTTATATATTTCAAATACTAATGTATAAAACTAAAATATTTTTATTATTTTTAAGTCTTTGTAAATTTTTTGAAATAAAATATTAGGGAAATCATAAACTATCCTGAGATGACATGGTTATAGAAGATTTATTTTAAACTTAAAGTGTTTTTATGTTGTAATTATTGAACATTATTTAATAGAAAAATTAATAAATTTGTGTAATACAGGAAAAGGATGTATTCTTTAAGAAAAGGGAGAGAAAAAAATATAGAGTTGAAATTAATAGGAAAATGATAAAATCTATTAAATATATAATAAAAACAAAAATATGTGAGCATATTATATATGATGTGGAGCTTTTCGTGTTTCAAATTTCATGTGATCCCACCAGTTCATGATCTTCTATATCTTTCTATTCGTGATCTTAGCTTTCATAATTTTAGAATTATAAATCATTAGTTATATTTCAATAATATTAATAAATTGACGAACAAACGAATCTCATCTTAAACTTATTCTATTAGAGAAAATGATTGAAAAACAAAGAAAATAATAAAAAATAGATGAAATATTATCATACTTGTAAAAAGATTGCATTTAAATATAGTTGACTAGTATCAACTACTTATAAAAAGGTTGAATGGATTTGTAATAGAAAAATAATATAGGTCATAATATTTGCACGTAATCTTCTTAATGTGCATATTTGATATATAACTGATAAACAATAACATTCTTATTTTGCTCAAAAAAACATTTTTATAATTGTACGACCTTTAAAATTAAAAGAGAAATAAAGTAGGTAATATCGTTTGCATATAATATACCCACACTATAACAAGAGAAAAAAGGCTACACGTGTCTTACTAATTCTAAATAATTGATATTAGAAAAGGAGAAAGCAAATTTCTTCTAACCATCAAATTGCTTCCCTTCTAATAATTGCAAGTGAGTAGGTTGACTATATAGATTGTTTGTGCATTGTCAATTAATCATGTGTGGCAAAAAGCATTAAACTACTTTTTCGACAGTTTGTCTCTCTAGGAAATTTACCTCATATTCTTGTTCATTAGTGGGATCTAAAACATGGTTGAACAAG
Organism: Leucaena leucocephala; assembly: GCA_037074615.1. Classification (NCBI taxonomy): domain Eukaryota; kingdom Viridiplantae; phylum Streptophyta; class Magnoliopsida; order Fabales; family Fabaceae; genus Leucaena; species Leucaena leucocephala. The sequence continues at coordinate 16,549,368 of CM073549.1, read as the reverse complement.
CATTTTTTAAGTTTTATTTAATTTTTTAATTTATATATTATAATTTGTAATTAAATTTTTATACTTACACAAATATTATTATTTATTTTACATTTTTAATTCCATAATTGTAATTTTTTAAAAATATCTCATATAATTTTCATTTCAAATAAATAATATAGAATTATTAAAGTATATATAACGAATAAGAGAGAACACAATTTATATATATTATTACACTTAAAGTTATTAGAAGAATGATAAAATCTACAAGAAAGGAGTACCGGCATAAAACGTGGGATTATTAATTATATTCTAAAAATTAAATATTATGTGGTTCCATCTGTTCATGATCTTAAGTTTCTTTGTTTTTTTATGATTGTACTCACAAGCTATACACAAGCCCCATTGTATGTGAATGAACAATATGAATGAGATGAAAAACAATATATGTTTAGAAAAAATATTTAAAAAGAAAAAAAACACACGCAAGTAAGTACATACCTGTAAATGAGTTATCACCCAAGAATAATCCTTTTAAAGATGTGCAGTTACTTATTGATTGTGGAATGCTTCCCTCTAATTGATTATCAACAACACTAAAGACTTCAAGTAAAGGGAGTTGATGGAACATTTCTTCTGGTAAATTACCCTTTAAATGATTGTTGTCAAGTTCAACATATCTCAAAGAAGGCATGTTCCAAATAAATGAAGGAATTTCACCTATAAATAAACATAAAATAATTGTTAATTACTTGGTAGTAATACATGCAATATTTACTTAATACTCTATAAATAATACATGGAATTTTGTTAATTAAAGGTTTAAAATTAATAGAATACTCTATGATTTAATTTTTCCGGAATTCAATTTTAAAGGGAATCTTCCAATATCTATTACCAATTGGACCTTAAAATTCTTTTAAAAGAATATGCCAAAGTGAGATTATGGAATTAATTTCACCTATTTCAAATGAGCAATCAAATTAGTTATATTTTGCATTAAATTTATCTAAATCAGTTTAAAAGTTTACAAGCAATATAGAAAAAGTATGAATAGTAAATACAAATTTTGTTATACCATAAAATCAAAGGATAAATAGATTGAGCATACATGTAAAGTTGTTGAATTGTAGATATAATTCTTCCATCAATGTTCCATTGCCGGTTGATATTGGAAAATTACCAATCAAATTGTTTTTCTGTAAATCTAGCTTTCTTAAAGTAGAAACATTGAAGAGAGAGAATTTAATTTTATATGTTTCAATTTTAATAGTGAACAAGCTAAGATACTTAAAAGGCTTTAATTTGTTGGCATTAATTGATCTTTGATTTTAAATTAATATAGGTGCATGAAAAGAATAAAAAATGATATAATTAATAATAAAAAGAAACAAGAAAGCTCTATGAAACCATATTGATAGTCATCTTCTAGGAGTTAAAAAATTGATGTACCATACATATGTGTGTATATATTATCAATTTATAGTATTGTCTTCTAGGGACATCACCTTGTACTTGGAATTTAAAAATTGAAATTGAGGGTTTGATGGTGGAAAGTGATGGGGAGTGAAGTGCACAAAGCCACAAAGTATAAAAGAAATGAAAGTTGTGAATTGGGACAGTAAGGCAAGAATAATTCGTTAGATTGTATCCAAAGGAATGAATAAAAATCAAGAGAATGGGCTAATGGGCCGAATGGGGGAAAAGTGGGCCAAGATGAGAATCAATGTGGGAAGTATTTACGGCCTCATGGATAGTGCACAAAGATATAGTTAGATTTTGAAGAGTGGATGTTACACAAATCAATAGAATCGAAAACCGTATAAGATTTTATTAAATTTCTTTGGGTGGGGAGCGGCATCGATGATGTCATTAATGCTGAAACAGTGCTTATGCGACAGCTTCTGGGTAGAACCTTTTTCATTGAGGGAGGAGTGAGTGACCAAAAGTGAGAGAGGGTATTTTGGTAAAAAGACTTTCAATGATTTATTTAATTGCACATTTTTGAGAAATAACACAACTATATTTTAAATAATAAAATACAAATACACGTATTTTCAAAAAAGAATAACCTTTCAATTGAGCCGGGTTAATAATCGTGGAATAAATAAGTTGAATATGTCCTTTTGGACTTGATGATTTAATAAATTATGAAAAATTCCTATATATTATGTGAGCTCTATTAATCTCATTTAAAAAATAAGATTATGACTTTCTTCAATTAACTGTGACAAAGTGAAAAATAAGAAACACATTCGAATCCAATTTTCGATTGTTACCCAAACAATGGTATCCTAGAAAAAATGAAACTACAAAGTTTTAAAAATAAAAATTAATAATAAATAATAAAGTTAATATAGAATTTATATTCTACTCGTATATCCAAATCAAAATTAAATGTTTTGCTCATAAGGCTTACTCATTTTGCAAATAAAAAATCTTCAAAAAACTTTTAACAACAGAACTTAAACATTTATTTTCAAATAGGTGTAGATGTACTAACATTTTCAAAGGTTGGATGATGAATTGTTTTTTATTATTTAAAAAATAAAAAAATGTTGAAAAAAATAAGAAGAAATGCACAAAAATATAACAACAAAAAAATCCGTGTCCCAAGATAAATGAGTTAAGGAATTTGCTTATTTGTGGCTAACAATATTTGTTTCCGTAGGACTCTAAGCAGGGTTGTATGGGCCTTTTAATTTTCTTTTTGTCTGAAATATCCTTTCAAGATCAACCACTTTCCAAAAAATTGATTAACAAAAAAAAATGTGCGTTTCGTTGACAAATTCTGATAGATTGTCTATATTAAAATAACTAAAAAACTTGTCATTGAAAAGAAAATAGGGGAAAATGAAAAATAAAAGGCAAGAAAGAAGCGTTGAAATCCCAACTAGTATGTCATTTTCATCATTTTATTTTATTTTTTGAAGACTTTTTATGCAACTTAAGGCTTCACCTTTACATATGTGTGAAAATTATATATAAGTTCGAACTAAATGCCTGAAAACAAAATCTCATTTCAAATTTGTTTTTATTCTAGAAAGTTAAAAAAGGAAAAAAGAAAAAATACACAGTCTAATACAGTATCACATTCCATGCCTTTAAAAGCAATATAGAAAAATCATTATTCTCTAGATCTATAATGCAAAATAGTGACTATATCAAAATTTAAGACCATCATATAATCAAAACTCTTACCTTGCAGGTTGCTGTTACCAAGATATAGGTATTGGAGTTTGGTCAAATTTGCAATGTCACTTGGTATGTTTCCTCCTTTGAATTTGTTGTCCCCCAATTGTAAATTTGTTAATTCTTTGCATTGATGCCAAATGGAGGGTATTTTGCCAGACAAGTCATTTCCATTTACATAAAACAATTCAAATTTTGGAAGCCCAGAACATATATTTGTTGGGAGACTACCAGATAATTGATTACTTTCAAGACCAATTTGCTGCAGCACTGAATTGTTAAATAAAGAAGATGGTATAGAACCAATAAGTTGATTCCCTCCAAGAGCTAATATCTTTAGTTGTGAAAGATCACCAATCTCATTTGGAATGCCTAGGGGATGGGAAAGAAAATAATGTCAGGAATAACAATTCTTTAAGCATCACAAGTTATTATATTTGTACATGAGACAAATTTATATTTCTTAAAAACAAATGTAATAAAACTTACACTTTTTTGTTAGAAATCACACGAATATATTCTAAATGATAAAACACAACAACAATTATATCATTTTTGAAAAGGTAATACCATTTTGATTCGGGTGGCTAATAACCAATTTTTTATTCTTTTCATGTACCTTAAATTGATAAATGTGCATGAAAAGAATAAAAAAAATGATATAATTCATAATAAAATGAAATAAGAAAGATCTATGAAACCATATTGGTCGTCATCTTCTAAAGAGTTAAAAAAGTTGATCCACCATACCTACGTGTGCAAATATGTTATCAATTTATAGTATTAATAAACAATAGTTTAATTTTCTACTTTTTATTATGCATTTCCAAGTAATGTTATAAATTTTTAGTTTGTAAAAAGCTCGGCTATAAGATCTTAATGACACGATCTTGGCTGCCCCAAACATGTCGAGATAAAGATAAAGAAACAGTTAAACACAGACATCATAAAAGCTGGCTCTTGGAATCTAGGCGCAGATCCCATACCACAAACGATGAGATGAGAATGCCTTTACGCTTTTCCTTATTGCTTGACACAATAATCAAATCCACGTCCTAATTACCATCATATAATTGTATTTTTATCACTTCCCAAATATATTGTACACATACGAATTAGTGCTTTGATAGTGAATAACACGGCAAAGGACGTTGAAACAAAAAGAAACCATTTCTTGGCTTTGCACATTCACCAGAATACGTACACAACGCATATATAACCCCATGGAGTCAGCTTCGCTTTCGATATCTCCATTTATAGTAGTAGTAAATGGATTTTAAAAAGTAATACTCTACAAATTAATATATAAATAGCTGTCCAGAGATTCTACCTACGTGTGCAAATTTATAATTTTTTAATATCGTTTAAAACTTATTCATTTTGAGAAAAAAAGAAACACTAATATACTCTAAATGAAATGATAATATAAAATTAAAATTAGTTTTAAAAAGCCACGACTCTTAATTGATCGCATATATTATTTTCATGCAAAGCATTTTTTTTTCTCAACCAATATTCATTGAAAAATTTAGATGAATTATCTTTATTTGTAGAAAATGAAAACTTTCCACTAACAAGAAAATGAAGGGGAAAATGAAAAATAAGAAGCTAGAAAGAAACATTGAACCTCAACTAGCACTTCTTATCATCCTTATCAGCAACTTAGTTTATTAAAAAATGGAATGTGACACCACATGAAGTAACAAATATTCATTAAGTTATTTTTCTTCAGGCTCCCTGTTTTTCAAAATAATTAAATATTTTGGCATGGGTGTGAAAATTATACTTATAAAAAAAGGCATATTCACTTTAGGGTTCAAAGAAAGCATCATGATTATTACATGTGTCTGTTGTCAAACATTGCAAATATTTGCTCAACAACATGTTATAGAACATGCATCAAACTTTTTATTTCTAATCCCCCAGACAAATCATAAATATGAAACTTGTTAAAAGCACGTATATCAAACATTTTGTTTCTAATAATCTAATATTATATTTTATTTCTCTTTATAATGATTCATTTTTTTTAAATAAAAAGTGGAAATTATCCTAAAAATTACTATGCAACATCAAATATTAATAGCCCATGAAGTTCTTTCTGATCGATTTTTAAAGGGCTTCCTGATTTTATTTTAGGGAGAATCCTAATAAAATTGGCATAATCATATAATAAAAAAAGGCATATTCACTTTGGGATTAAAAGAAAGCATCACCATTACTTGTGTCTCTTGTCAAATAAAAAGAAAAATGGATAAACATTAGGGAAAACGACATAAAAAGGCTCTGAAAATAATAAATTCTCAATCAGGTATGTTACCAATAATAGATCAAGTATTACTAACAGTAGATACGAAACTATCAACACAAAATCCTACTTTGGTATTTATCATTTTTACAGTCTTTTTCTGTCATTTTTCCAAAATATTACCAAAACTTTTTATGGTTCTTTAAAATAAATGAGAAAATGGAAAGAAAATTTTCATTTTAAAATTATTTTTTATTCGAGAGATGCAAAAGCCACACATGGTATAAGACAATCATATAATTAAAAGTCTTACCTTGCAAATTGTTGCCGTAAAGATTTAAGACTTGAAGGTTTGTCAAATATCTAATCTCACTTGGAATGATTCCTGGGCAAATTATATATGCCTAGCAAAAATTATTATAATATTGAAAGAGATAATTAAAAAATTAATTTAATTTAAATACTAAAAAGAAAAAGAAAGAGAAGCTAAGAGTGTGAACCTTTTCTTTTTTAAAGATTTCATATCATGCTGGGGGATTTGTACATACATATGGAACAAATTTCTAAAGTATGTATTTTTGTATTCATGTTTACAATATGAAATTTCTGATTCTAGTGTTGCGTTTTATTGAAGAAAATAAAAATAAAAGATATACTTAAGCATAAGGCATATCGTTAAAAGGTTAAGCTAAAAATATAATGTAAACAAATATATAACTAATTTGAAATATTAAATTTATTACTATATAGGGACAATTCATGATCAAGATCAATATCCATAGGTCAAATGAGACAATTTGTATTTTTCTTCAGGCTCCCAGATTTTTTAATAATTCAATATTTTACTATACTTTTTCACATGTGTGTGAAAATTATACATATATAAAAATATATATTCACATTGGTATTAAAAGAAAGCATCCCCATTACTTGTATATGTTGTCAAATAAAAAGAAAATGGATAAATATTACAAAACTTCTTATGGTTTTTTAAAATGACTGAAAAAAATAGGAAAGCAAAATTTTTCTTTAAAATTATTTTTTATTCGAGAGATGAAAAAAAAGCGCATATAGTATAAAACAGTCATATAATTAAAATTTTTAATTTGCAAACTATTGCTACGAAGATTTAGGATTTGGAAGTTTGCCAAAAATTAAATTTATTACTAGGTAATTTAGATTTATTGTTGTTATCCTTTTGGACTTGATGGTTTAATTTATCTGAGAAATTCCTATATATTATGTGAGCTGTATTCATCTCATTCAAGAAATAAGATTATGAATTTCTCAATTAACTGTGACAAAGTGAAAAATAAGAGACACATTGGAATCCAATTGTATCCAAAAAAAAATTGTTAACTACAAACTTTTTAAAAATAAAATTTAATCATAAATAATAAAATTAATATAAAATTTAGATTCTACTCATATATCTAAATCAAAATTAAATGAAGATAATATAATGTTTAAGAAAAGTTGAAATTTACAAGAATGTAACTTTGAAATCTGATAATGAATTCGTCATAAGCTAAAAAAAGTTGAAATTTTAGTTTTTTGTTTAAGAAATTAAAATACTTTCAATTACACATATGGAGATAATATAATAAATAGATTTTTGCAGTAGATCTAGGTGCTTCAATTTCTTTACCTAAAACATATTAAATATGCAACAGTTTTTACTCTTAAAAGCAATTTCAGTTTAAAAGTTTGCAAGCAATATAGAAAAAGTAGGAATAATAAATAAAAATTTTGTTAGAACATAAAATCAAGGGATAAATACATTGAGCATACCTGTAAAGGAGTTCTCTTGTAGATATAATTCTTCCAACAATGTCCCATTGCTAATTGATATTGGAAGATTACCAATCAAATTGTTTTTCCCTAAATCTACAATTCTTAAAGTAGAAATGTTGAAGAGGGAGGATAGAATTTCACCTGTTTCAATTTTAATAGTGAACAAGCTAAGATATTTAAAATGTTTTAATTTATTGGTATTAATTGATCTTTGACCTTAAATTAATATAGGTGCATGAAAGAATAAATGATAAATTAATAATAAAATGAAACAAGAAAGCTCTATGAAACTATATTGATTGCCATCTTCTAGGATTTTAAAAAATTGATGTACTCTACATGTGTGTGTGTGTATTATCAATTTATAATATTTATATGAACAATAGTTTATACAAATTTATAATTTTTAAGACTTAGTCATTTTGAGAAAAAAGAAACACTAATATACTCTAAATGAGACAACTTGTATTTCTAAAGACATGTGGTAATTTGGGCTTGACCCATTACAATGTGATTTATGCTACAGTTTAGTTTATTATTATGTAATTTAGATTAATTTAGATCTGTTGTTGTTGTCCTTTTGGACTTGATGATTTAATTAATTATGAGAAACTCTTATATATTATGTGAGCTGTATTCATCTCATTCAAGAAATAAAATTATGAATTTCTTCCATTAACTGTGACAAAGTAAAAAATAAGAAACACATCGGAATCCAATTGGCGCTTGCTACCCAAATTGTATCCCAAGAAAAAAAATGAAACTACAAACTTTTAATAATAAATGATAAAATTAATATAAAATTTAGATTCTACTCGTATATCCAAATCAAAATTAAATGTTTTGCTTATAAGGCTTACTTATTTTGCAAAAAAAGAAAACAGTCTTAAAAAAAATTTAATAACAGAACTTAAATATTTATTTTCAAATATTGATATAGCCTTAGTGATTGTGATTAATATTATAGCAATATTCTCTTTCCCCATGGTATGGATGTACTAACATTTTCAAAGATTGGATGACAAATTGTTTTTTATTATTTAAAAAATAAAAAATGTTGGAAAAAATAAGAAGAAATGCACAAAAATATAACAAAAATTAAAAAAAAAATCCGTGCCCCAGCAAACTGTTATAAGATAAATGAGTTAAGGAATTGCTGATTTGTGGCTAACAATGTTTGTTTCCATGGGACTCTAAGTAGTATTGTATGGGCCCTTTAATTTTTTTGGGTCTAAAATGTCCTTTTAATATTTCAATAAACATACATATACACATATACATATATATATACATATGTATGCGTATAGATTATTAATCCCCGAATCATTTTAGAGAATTGAATCCTCCTCTTAATTTTGATAAAAAAGTCATCGTCTTAATTATTTTTTAAAAAAAGCCACTACCCTTAAATGATACATATAAAATATTTTTCATGTAAGGCATGTGTTTTCTTAAGATCAATGTGCGTTTCGTTGACAAATTCTGATGGATTATCTATATTGAAAAAACTAAAAAACTTGTCATTGAAAAGAAAATAGGGGAAAATGAAAAATAAAAGGCAAGAAAAAAGCATTAAAATCCCAGCTAGTATGTTCTTTTCATCATTTTATTTCATTTTTTGAAGATTTTTTATGCAACTTATTCCCCACCTTTATATGTGTGTGAAAATTATATATAAATTCGAACTAAATGGCCGGAACCAAAATCTCATTTCAAATTTGCTTTTATTCTAGAAAGTTAAAAATGAAAAAAAAAATACACAGTCTAATACAGTATCATATTCTATACCTTTAAAAGCAATGTAGAAAAATTATTACTCTCTAAATCTATAATGCAAAATAGTGACTATCAAAATAATGGGAACAAAATTTAAGACTATCATATAATCTAAACTCTTACCTTGTAGGTTGCTATTACCAAGATATAGGTATTGGAGTTTGGTCAAATTTGTAATGTCACTTGGCATGTTTCCTCCTTTGAATTTGTTATCCTCTAATTGTAATTCTACTAATTCTTTGCATTGATGCCAAATGGAGGGTATTTCGCCCGTCAACTCATTTCCATTCACAAAAAACAATTCAAGTTTTGGAAGTCCAGAACATACGCTTGTTGGGAGACTACCGGATAGTTTATTTCTTTCAAAATCAATTTGTTGCAGCACTGAATTGTTAAATAAAGAAGATGGTATAGAACCAACAAGTTGATTCCCTCCAAGATACAACGTCTTTAATTGTGAAAGATCACCAATCTCATTTGGAATGCCTCCTTCAAATATTAGGGAATGGGAAAGAAAGTAATGTCACTAGTAACAATTCTTTAAGCATCACAAGTTAATATATTTGTACATGAGATAAATTTATATTTCTTAAAAACAAATGTAATAAAACTTGCACTTTTTTATTAGAAATCACATGAATATATTCTAAATGATAAAACACAACAACAATTACATCATTTTCGAAAAGGTAATATTATTAAAAGTTTAAAACTAAGAAACACATTGCTCGCGTCCTATCACACCGTAGAGATTATAAAGGGAAAAAAAATTGAGACACATAATCCAATTGGCCTTAGTATTCATCATTTCTTTGAAAAAACATACTTATTGGAAGGCTCATAGAAGAATTATTTTTAATTTGTTAAGTACAATTTTTTTAAAAATTAAGTATAAAAATAAAATTAATTATTGCTTAGATTATTCCAATCAAAATTAAACATTCCAAATACGTTGTTTGTAAAGTTTACTCATTTTGAAAATCAAAACCTTCAAAAAAATTTTAATCATGGAATGATAAAATGTTTTGATTAAAACAAGGAATAATAATTTTTTTAAAGACGACGGTGGCCTTAGATATTTTTGCACTATTATTAATAGAAAAATGTTGGGAATAAACAAAAAGAAATACCAACATAGAGTTTATCTAGTGGTGTAAGATCATGCTAGATTCCTCTAGGTCGTGTGTTCGATTTCTACATGAGACATCTATATTGGGAATGGTAGCCACGAACCATAAAATTAGGATACCTAGTAATAGGATATGATTAATATTATAAAAAAAATAAACGGGAAGAAATGCACAAAAATGCAAAAAAAAAAAAAAAACAATCTAGACAAACCTAGGTTCCCCCATGAGAATATAAAATCATGCCAATCAATTATAGAAAAGACAAATATAGATATTAAAAATAAGCCAAAACATACCTGACAAACTATTATAAGAGAGACTCAATATTTCAAGTGAAGACAAGTTGGAAACTATTTGGGGAATGGTTCCTGAGAGCATGTTATGCCCAAGTCGTAAAATCTTCAAGTGCTCAAGTTTTCCCACCTCAAGTGGAATAGTCCCTTCAATTAAATTAAAATTCCAATCCAAGATCTCCAACTTTGACAAATTGAATAGAGATAATGGAATAATTCCATTAAAACTGTTATTTCGAAAACCCAAATACTCAAGCATGGATAAATCTCCTATCCATGTTGGAACTTGTCCATAAAAGTTGTTGTAGCTCAAGTTGAATAGTCTCAATCGACGTAGTTGAACTAACTCTTCAGGGATTTGATTGTGAAAATTGTTGTCACTAAGATCAAGTTTAACAAGGAATGAGAGATTTCCTAACTGTGGAGATATGGTGCCTTTGAGATCCATTGCACTTAGATTCAAGGAATGAACCCTTCCATGACGAATATTGCAAGTGACACCAACCCAATTGCATGGAGAAGAAAAGATATACCAATCAATTAAAGAATCATATGGATCTGAAGTGATTGAAGATTTAAGGGCAAGAAGTGCATATTTGTCTGTGATGATGTTTGTATCAAGTGACGCTGAGGAAACCATGAAGCAATGAAGTAAGAAGAGGAAAATAAAACAAGAAGGTTTTCCCATGTTTAGCATATCTCACTAATCAAATTTTAAGTCTTGCGCATCTAGGAATTAACACGCACGTCATTTTATACACATTCGATTAGAAATCAAAGTCAAGATGTGCAAACTCAATTCCACACACTGCTATATGTATAGACTTTCAAATAATAAAAACTTTTACTTTATTGACTTTTATTTTGTTAAAATTAATTTATATTCTCTGCTGTTTGATTTTTCAATAAACACACAGTCAAGTAAATTGTATAATCAAAAATGGTATTTGCCATAGAGTGACCCCATAACGCACGTTATAGTTAACGATGAGAGGACTTTGTCACTTTATGGACCATATTTTCATTTTCATTGCATTATTTCATTTTGCTTGATTTGTCTATATTTCATTTTGGCAATAATATTATCTTAGTTTACCCAAAGGAAATACCATAGTTAGCTTAAAAACAAATGTAAAATAGTGTATATTTTAAATTTTTTCTGACAGGTTTGATATATTGTGTGTGGAAAAAAGAGATGTATTTTTGTGTGTATATTTCAAAAGCCACAACACTCAATATCATAATCCGCTTTTTACGCTAGAAACTTGAAGGGAACATTATGTGCAATTTTGGATAATATATTGAAGTATACTCTACATCTCAACTATGTTCAATAAATTAGTTATCTATAAATTAGTTTTTTTACGCCAGAGACTTGAAGGGGCCATTATGTGAAAATTTCTAAAGCATTTTGAAAAATTATCTTGAAAGGATGATCATAGCATCATTGTAGTGGTTAATCTTTAAATACTTATGCTAATATTCTTTGAGGTGTGAGACCCACAAATATAGTTCATCCTTATAGGAGTTTGAGTTTGAATTTTCTTGCCTATATATGAAAATCGTTTTAGTGATTAATTTTTAAATACTTTTGTGAATATTCTTTAAGCTATGAGATATATTTTGGCAGTAGCGAACCCAAGTCTCAACTAAATTTTGTTTGATATCTTCATTAGGAGCTGTATTTATTTTTTTGTGAAATCCTTCGCAAATCTTTGTCTAATTTATTTTTCGTTGAAGCTGTAGGTTTTAGTCACAATATTTGATATCTTGTTTATACTTGGAGACCAATCAAACATATAAATTTGAAGACAATATAGAATCTAAAATCTAAATCCTAGAAAAGGCCACCCCAAACATGTTCTAAGAATTTAAAGAATATATTGTTAGAAGAATTTAGGAAAATTCTAAATTTCTTAAAAAAATGTAGAAATTACCAACAAAAAGTTATAATAACAGATTATTCAGATTTCAAAGTATTTCTTGGGAAAAAAAATACTCTCAAGATTTTGATTTCTGTAAAGATGCATGATAATGCCTTAAAAGATTTTGTTAGACTTAACTCATGATTTGAACGATATGGGTCTGGTGTCCATATAAAAATCTTTATTAAGGGCATAAATAACTTAAAAGATTAAAAGTTGCACCATCCAAGAAGGTGATTTGAAGAAAGAGAAGCAAAATCGTGCATCTTTATATTGTTTGTGGTCAAATTTGGTTGGCTATATCATAATATATATATATACACAACAACAAGCCTTATCCCATTAAATGGGGTTGGCTACATGGATCATACGACGCCATTATACTCTATCAAAAACTAAATTCTTGGATAGGTTATTAACCAGAAGATCCCGTTCAATGACCTCGTTGAGCGTTCTCTTTGGCCTTCCTCTACTCCTTTTAACCGGGCTCTATACTGTTTGATCCACCTTCCTCACCGGCGCATCCCTTGACCTTCTTTGTATGTGTCCAAATCACCTAAGACGGTTCTTTACCATTTTTTCCTCAATAGGTGTCACTCCAACTCTTCATTGTATTTGTTCATTACGAATCTTATCTTTTCTTGTATGCCCACACATCCATCTCAACATCCTCATCTCAGCTACCCCAACTTTATGCTCTTGTTGTCCTTTTAAAGCCCAACATTCACTTCCATAAAGTATTGCTGGTCTTGATAAAACTTTCCTTTTACTTTATCTGGTACTTTCCGATCACATATAACCCTAGTAGCCTTTCTCCATTTAAACCACCCAGCCTGAATTCTGTGATTAATATCCTCCAAAATTTCACCATCCTTCTGTATAATTGATCCCAAATATTTGAACTTATCTATTTGTGGAATAACTTGATCTCTCAATTTGACCTCCAAGTTACTTCTAACTTGCCTCTTATCAAAATTACAATACATATATTCAGTTTTACTTCTACTCAGATAAAAACCCTTCGACTAACTCAAGTTTAAAATTAATCTCTTCTTTTGAATCTGCCACAAGAACTATATCTTCCGCAAAAAGCATGCACTTAGGGATTTCTTCTTGAATAGGCTTAGTTAGAACATCCACTACTAGATTAAATAAGTAAGGACTCAAAGATGATCCCTGATGTAGACCAATCCTTATGGAAAAATCCTTTGTTTCGCCCCCAGACATTCTTACAGTAGTTGTTACCCCCTCATACATATCTTTTATTGCCTTGATATATGATATGCGCACACCTTTCTTTTCCAAAGCTTTCCAACGCACTTTCCTTGGCACTCGATCATACGCTTTTTCTAAGTCAATAAAAACCATATGCAAGTCTCTTCTTTTGGTCCGATACCTTTCCATTAACCCCCTTAATAAATGAATCGCCTCTATTGTAGACCTACCTGGCATGAAACCACATTGATTCTCAGTAATATCAGTCTCTAATCTTAAGCTGTGTTCAATTACCTTTTCCCACAACTTCATAGTGTGACTCATAAGCTTTATTCCTCTGTAATTTGCACAATTTTGAATATCCTCTTTATTTTTGTAAATAGGAACTAAAATACTTTTCCTCCAGTCATCGGGCATTTTCTTAGAACTTAAGATCACATTAAATAGTTTAGCAAGCCACACCAGCCCCACTTCGCCTAAACACTTCCAAACTTCAATAGGAATACCGTCAGGTCCAACAGCTTTACTATTTTCCATTTTCTTAAGCGCCTCTTTAACCTCGCCAACACCGATCCTACGGTAAAATGACAAATTTGGTTCAACTTTCCGTGTTAAATCCTCTAGCTCATAACTCGACCCTCCTCCCTCGTCATTAAACAATTTGTAAAAATAGGTCTCCCACCGTTCTTTAATATCACCATCTGCAACCAAAACCTTGCCTTCTTCATCCTTAATACATCGTACTTGATCCAAATCTCTCGATTTCCTTTCCCTGTCTCTTGCAATCTTATAAATCTTTCGTTCTCCCAACTTTTCCCTAACTCCTTATAAAATTGCTCAAAAGCTTTAAAATGAGTTGCACTCACCACCTTCTTAGTTTCCTTCTTCGCTAAACGATACTTTTTCCAATTTTCAGTATTATTACACAAGTGTATAACTTTGAAACAGTCTCTCTTGTTCTTAACTTTCTCGTGTACGTCCTCGTTCCACCACCAAGTCTTCTTATCTTATCGACCAAAACTTTTAGATTCTCCCAAAATTACTTTAGCAACCGTTTGGACCTTCTCAGCCATTTCCTTCCACATGATATTAGCATTTTCTTGTGCCTCCCAAACCCCTTCATTTAACATAGTTCTTTTAAAAGTTTCCTTCTTCTCCCCCTTTAACTGCCACCACTTGACTCTTGTGTTTAAAACATGTTGTCGCTTTTCCTTCCTACACTTAATACGCACGTCAAGGACCATTAACCTATGCTGGATTGTCACTCCGTCCCCTGGAATCACTTTACAATTTGTACAAAGTCTTCTGTCATGACTCCTTACCAAAAAGAAATCAATCTGTGACCTGTGGATCCCACTCTTGTATGTGATCAAATGCTCCTCCCGCTTCTTAAAGCACGTGTTGACAATCTTAAGATCATAAGCTAAGGAAAACTCAAGGATAGATTGTCCTTCATTATTAATCTCTCCAAAACCAAAACCACCATGAGCCCCTGCATATTGCCCTGCCTCCTTACCAACATGACCATTAAGGTCCCCTCCAAATCTTCCCAAAACTTTTCCTTAAGATATGCTTCTGTTCCCACTTGAGGTGCATAAGCACTAATAACGTTAATTGTATCCCTTCCAACAATTATTCTTAAAGATATAATTCTATCATCAATCCTTTTAACATCTATCATATTCATTTTCCACTCTTTATCCACAATGACACCAACACTATTCCTTGTACCTATTTTACCTGTGTACCAAAATTTGAACTCATTGATTTTCCGATATTTTTCTCCAACCTATTTAGTTTCCTGAAGGCACAAGATGTTAATCTTTCGCTTTACTATTTCGCCCACCACCTCCCACGCTTTTTCGTTCATAGTTCAAATATTCCAAGTGCCAAATCTGATCTTTCTCTCATGAACTAGCTTCTTTAGCCGCCTCCGTCCATAAAAAAAATTATAGGCACACATCGTGCTAGACTTGTGAGATATGTGACACAGAACATAAAATAATTAAAAGCTGTCCCATAAAAGAAAGAAAAAAGTAGCATTATTGATCATATTTTCAATATCACTGCAATGTATAAGCCATAAAATGACCCCATATAACACGTTATATCAACCACCCATGGAGCGCTTGACTTGTGACTAGACCTCAAAGTCAAACTCCATTTCACACCAAATAGCTTCTCTTTTTTGTAGGTAGCTTAAAGTATCCATTGTTAGAAGTAGTGACTAATCCTCACGTATAGTAAATTTCACGGAAGAGCTTTAGTGTTAGCTATGAGGCCCTCTCCATATATATCTCCAGGGATCAAATACCTGACTAGATACTTAAAGAAACTAGCTAAATACTAACTATGTTAGGTCTCATATTTCATATCAAATAACTTCTATGTGTGTCTCTTTATTTATCATTATGTATATTTTATTTTGATAATATCATTTTAGTTTACCAAAAGAAAAATACCACAATTTACTTAGAAAGCACATATAAATAGCACATCTTTTATTTTCTTTTATTTTCTTTTTTCTTTTTATAGATTTTATATTGTATGTAACAAAACGTGTATGTATATTTGAAAAGCCACAACACTCGATCTAATAATCCACTTTTTACCCAGAGACTTGAAGGGATCGTTATGCGCAATTTTTTAAAGCATTTTGAAAAAAAAAATGTATTGAAGGATGATAACATCCTGATTAAATTAAGGTTGATTTATTAGTTTATAAAAATATAGCTCAAACCCTATAGATGTGTGTTTGAATTTTATTGCCAATACGCAAATTATTTTAGTGCCTAATCTTTAGATACTTTTGCGAATATTCTTTGAGGTGTGAGATATATTTTGATTGCGAATACGCAACTAAAATTGTTTGGTATATTTATTTGGAAAAATTTGTAAAACAGTTTCTTTGACGATCCATGCGTGAAAACCTTAGCAAAACCGGTATCCTTTTATTTTTCTTTAAAGCAGTATGTTTTAGTCATATTCCATACCTGTTTGTATTTGGAGACCAAACAAACAAATATAAATTTGAATATAAAAAGTGTTATTTTTTGTTATATTTTACTGTCCATTATTTAAAGTTTTACTATGTTAAATGTTATATATTTTATAACATAAATGTTTAAACCTTAACGAGAATGTCGGCCACCAGATTAATATACAAGCAAATATATACTATTTTGCCAGATATGAAAATATATAATAAACACTAGTGAAAGTGAAAGTTTTCATTCATATAAAAAAGTGGAAACTAAAGTATGCTTTTGATATAAAAAGTACTTTAATTTGTTGATAAATTACTTTAGTTAGACTTGATGTTTATCCAATTTAGGGGAATAATTGAAGTCTTAACAACCATCTTTTAGGGGACGCAAATGTCATTCTCTCCCTTTGATTTTTTTATCTATAAATCAGAAGATGCATTGTTTTGTAATATATATTCATTTGTATATTCTTTGAATTCTTGTAGTCTGATCTAATGGTTGTTTCTGTTTTAAACTAGAAGGCGTGCAAGAGGAAGTAATATAATCCTCAATATGTGAGTTGAACGTGACTTTTCAATGAAACAACGAGTGTTGGGATGTTTTGCTACAATTTTTCCCTATATTGCAAGTGTTTAGATATAAAGAAAATAAAGACTCGGAAGAAAAAGAGATAAAAAGAAGGGAAATCCCCAAAAATATAACATTTGAATTATGAAATTTTAAAAAGGGCATACAAATATATAAAAGGATATATATGTCACAAGTATTAATATGAGATTTTAATATTTATGGAAAAAGATGAAATTTCCTCAAAATTTAAAATGAGTAGTCAATCTCGTTATCAAAATAGTTAAAATATTTATATGTGTTGTCAATTTCGTTATTAGTGTTGTCAATTCCCACAACCTGATCTATTATTATTTGAAACACTAAGTTGTCAAACAGAGTAGTCAATCTCGTTATCAAAATTCAAAATGATTAAAATCATTACACATGTTACCAATTTCGTTACTAGTATAGTCAATGCCTACAACCTGATATATTATTTGAACTACTAACTTCTTAATGTGAATAGTCAATCTTGTATTAAAATAGTTAAAATCATTATACGTATTGTCAATTTTATTATTAGTATAGTCAATACACATAACTTAGATTTTATCTTTTTTCACAAATATTGAAATCCCATATTGATACTTGTGATCGATCTATCCTTTTATATATTTATATGCCCTTTTTAGAATTTCAGAATTCATGTGGTATTTTTTTTGGGATTTTCCCTGAAAAAAAATTGAATATTCATGGATTCAGAATTAATGTAATGTAACTAATATTATAAAGGAAATTACAAAAAGAACTGAAAAAGAAAATTGAAGAAAAATACTAAAGTAAGAGTATCGTGGATCTATTAGCTATTGGAAATGAACATGTTGAGTTGTGCATCTTTATTAATAATGTTTGTGGTCAAGTTTGGTTGGCTATATTATAATATATATATATATATATATATATATATATATCAATATAAAAAATTATAGGAGCACATCGACTTATGAGATATGTAAGGACACAGAGATTTTAAAACAATTAAAAGCTGTCCCATAAAAGCAAGACCCCATAAATTACTTTGTAAAGCAAGACTTATGAGTATTGTGAATCTATTGAATGTTAGAGGCTGTAAAACTGTTGTTTATGTTAATGTAGGAAAAATAAACAGGACCCCATAAATTACGTTAATTGATTAGCGTGCTTGACTTGTAAGTAGACCACATGACACTTCATTTCACACACACACACATACATCATGTATATTTTATTTTGGCAATATCATCTTAATTTACTCAAAAGAAAATACCACAATTGGCTTCGAAAAATAGTATATGTCAAAAGCCACAAACAATCGAAACTCAAGCTAATAATACCTTTCTTACATTTATTGGTAGGATGAACACATAAGATTGAGTTTGTGAAAAAATTTCTTGACAAGAACTAAAAACCTCCGCAAAACCTGAAATTTTTTATTTTTTGTTGACGAGAGTATGTTTCAGTTACATTTGATTTGTATTTGGAGACCAAACAAACATATATAAATTTGAATATGATAAGTGTTTTTGTTATATTTTAATGTTAAGTAAAGTATGAAATCATTTCTTAGAAGATTTTAAAACTATTTGTTAAGTCTTTTCAAAAAAGAAATATTAGCTATTTTGTTGATAATTCAGTTTAGAAGGAAGTGCGCACACGAATAGGTTAAAAATGAAACCCCTATTTTACAATGTCTAAAAGCAGAAAATTGCGTAATAGTCTTAAATTGAAATTTAAAGTAACACTCATTTAATCTCTCTAAAGAAGAGAAATTCAGTACATAACCATAAATTTAATATTACATTATTTAATTTGATGGTATATTAAAATGTTGCGTAGAAGAAAAGATAATATATAATATAATCTAAATCCTAGAAAAGGCCACCTGAACATGTTCTAAGAATTCAAAGAATATCTTGTTCGAAGAATCTAAGGAGCTTCTAAATTTATTAAAAGATGTAGAAATCACCAATAAGTTATAATAATAAATAGATTATTCCGATTTAAAAATATTCCTAAATCTATGAGTAAAACAGTCTAACAACCATCTCAGTTTTACTCAAGTTATCCAATGAGTTTTGGCTATGGGTAGTCCATGAATTACTCCACAATTTTGTTCGATAGAAACCTACAAATTTTTTATAAGCGTATATATTTTTTATTGAAGGTAATCCTATTTAACATACTTTGTGATACTGGATATCTCTCCAAGAAACTTAAAGATTACCTAACTCATGATTTGAACGATATGACTTAACGATTAAAAGTTGCACCATCGAAGAAGGTGATGCGAAGAAAAAGAAGCAAAATTGTGCATTGTATAATATTAATTGTTTATGGGCAAGTCTAGTTGGCTATATTATAATATATATCATCAATATAAAAAATTATCGGCACACTTCGTGCTAGACTTATGAGATATGTAAGGACACAGATAACTTAAAATAATTAAAAACTGTCCCATAAAAGCAAGAAAGAAGTAGCATTATCGATCATATTGTCAGCATCATTGCGTTGTATAAGCGATAAAGTGACCCCATATAACACGTTATATCAACCACCCATGGAGTGCTTGACTTGTGACTAGACCTCAAAGTCAAACTCCATTTCACACCAAATAGCTTCTTTTCTTTTTCTGTTTTTTTATTTAGGTAAACATAGGTATCCATAGTCAAAAGTATTGACTAGTCCTTATGCATAGTAAAACTCACGAAAGGGTTTTAGTACTATGAGACTCTCTCCATCCATATACATTTCTAAGGATCAAATCCCTGACTAGATACTTAATGAGCCTAACTAAATGCTAACTATATTAAGTCTCATGGTTCACACCAGATAGTTTTTGTGTGTGTCTCTTTATATATCATTATGTATATTTTATTTTGATAATATCATTTTAGTTTACCCAAAGAAAAATACCACAATTGATTTAGAAAATACATGTAAATAGCGCAGCTTTTATTTTCTTTTTTCTTTTTTTATACAGTTTATACATTGTATGTGACAAAACGTGTATATACATTTGAAAACCCACAACACTAGTTCTACTAATCTACTTTTTACCCAGAAACTTGAAGGGATCGTTATGCGCAATTTTTTAAAGCATTTTGAAAAATTGTATTGAAGGATGATAACATCCTGATAAAATTAAGGTTGGTTTATTAGTTTATACGAATATAGCTCAAACCCTATATATAGAAGTGTGAGTTTGAATTTTAATGCCAATATGAAAATTATTTTAGTGACTAATCTTTAAATACTTTTGCGAATATTCTTTGAGGTGTGAGATATATTTTGGTTGTACTGAGTCCATATCTCAACTAAAATTTATTGGGAAAAATTTGTGAAAATAGTTTCTTTGACGATCCATGCGTGAAAACCTTAGCAAAACCGGCAACCTTTTATTTTTCTTTGAAGCAGTATTTTTTAGTCATATTCCATACTTTGTTTGTATTTGCAGACCAAACAAACAAATATGAATTTGAATATAAAAAGTGTTATTTTTTGTTATATTTTATTGTCCATTCTTTAAAGTCTTACAATGTTGAATGTTATATATTTTATAACATAAATGTTTAAACTTTAACGAGAATGTCGGCCACCAGATCAATATACACGCAAATATATACTATTTTGCCAGATATGAAAATATATAATAAACATAAGTGAAATTAAAAGTTTTCATTCATATAAAGTGGAAACTAAAGTATGCTTTTGATATAAAAGGTACTTTAATTTGTTGATAAAGTACTTTAGTTAGACTTGATGTTTATCCAATTTAGGGGACTAATTGAAGTCTTAACAACCATCTTCTAGGGGACACAAACGTCATTCTCTCCCTTTGATTTTTCTATCTATAAATCAGCAGATGCATTGTTTTGTAATATATATTCATTTGCGTATTCTTTGAATTCTTGTACTCTGATCTAATGGTTGTTTGTGGTTTTTTCTTTTTTAAACTAGAAGGCGTGCAAGAGGAATTAATATAATCCTCAAAATGTGAGTTGAACGTGACTTTTCAATAAAACAACGAGTCTTGGGATCTTTTGTTACAATTTTTTCTGATATTGCAAGTGTTTATATATAAAGAAAATAAAGATTGAGAAGAAAAAGAGATAAAAAGAAGGGAAATCTCAAAAAAAGTACCATTTGAATTATGAAATTTTAAAAAAGAGCATACAAATATATAAAAGGACATATATGTCACAAGTATCAATATGAGATTTCAATATTTAATAAAAAATATGAAACTGCCCAGAACTTAAAGGGAGTAGTTAATCTGGTTATCAAAATAGTTAAAATCTTTAAATGTATTGTTAATTTTGTTATTAGTGTTGTCAATGCCCACAACCTGATCTATTATTATTTGCATCAAAGTTGTCAAACGGAGTAGTCAATTTCCTTATCAAAATAATTAACATTATTACACGTATTTTCAATTTTGTTACTAGTATAGTCAATGCCTACAACCTGATATATTATTCGAACCATTAACTTCTTAAAATATGAGTAGTTAATTTTGTTATCAAAATTGTTAAAATCATTATACGTATTGTCAATTTCATTACTAGTGTAGTCAATGCCTATATTGGGATATATATATATATATATTGATACAGAAAATATCATCATCACTCCATTTTACAAGATACTCCACAAATAAAACAAGCCAAAGGGTTAAGGAAATAATAATCAACTAAAATTTGAATTTAACAGTTATTCACTTACTGGCTGGTAAACATTTTGCATAAATATGACCTTATTTTTTTCAATGATGCGACAATATCTATCATATCAGGTCGTGCCTCAGGTACATCGGTGCAACAACTCAAGGCTAATTCAAAAATCGATGAAATATGTGGTATGATGTTACCAATAGTTTGATTCTCTCTATGTAGCAAATTAAATTGTCATCTATAATATTATTAATTTCATGTGGTGTTGATTTACTAACCCAATTTTTTAAATTTAGACTTTGACCAAATATCTCATCTGTATCCTTATAAGTGTTTCCATAAGCAAAATTACAAAACTATATACATCTCCTTTCAGAGAAATAGCTCCTTTTGATCCATACTCTGCAAGCCAATTTGAATCCTAAGTAAATTAACAATTATGTTGAAACAGAAAATATTAATTGTTGTTAAAAACCTCGTGAATATTTATCATTATTAATGTAAACCATGGAAATGTGAACATAATATATAGTTTCTTATTGGATGTATATGTATGAGTGAGGGTATGAACATGTTATGTTTTATGTATGAATGCATAAAAGAACGTTAGAGAAATAATAAAATAAAACATAATAAGATTAATAAATCATCACCTAGTACCATATATCCAAATGTAGCCAAAGTTTTGGTATATATTTTTGATTGCCCAAAGTCTAACAATTTGGCAATTATAAGATCACTAAGATGGGCCACCATATCGTCATCCAATCAAATATTGCTTGTCTTTATATTACAATGAACCATTGGCGAAGAAGAACAAAATATCTTCATCCAGCGCAGATGCCACATTGATCAATATATTTAGCCTTTGCAAGATGCCTAAACAATAGCTATAGGAGTACAACCATCTATCAAGACTCCCATTTGGCATGAATCCATTATGAGAGATTTAAAGTCATCATTTGAGCAATTGCTAATGATCTTAATAAGATTGCCATGATGTACATTGCATAAGGTAGCACATTCAACATCTAAACTCCTTAGTGCTTGTTCATAGTCTAAGTGAAAACCTTCAAAGCTTTTCCACTTGAAAGAATTGTTGGGTATACAGATCCAAAACTTCCCTTGCCGAGAATATTGCTAGTGTCAAATCTTTTTTTTTTTTTTTTTTTGCCCACCCGGTTCACCGGAGCTTTGCTCCGACTATATCCGGATCCAACCCGCGTCGCGCACCTGGCTATGGTGGGTGAGTCTCCCAACGGGGATTTTCTGCATTCGCCAAAGCTCGAACTCGAGACCTCACTTAAGCGATACCGAGCCGCTTACCACTCGGACCAACCCCCGTTGGTGTGTCAAATCTATTTGTTCCTTACAAAAGTTCATAATAAGATACCCTAGGTGGGTCCAACTTTCAGAAATCCCTGTTGGTCCTTTCACTTACTCGGTCCTTCCTGCACTTTAAAAACACTATACAAGAACCAACCAAAATGATTGCCAACATGATAGGCAATAAATATTTGATCAAAAGCATCATTTTAGCTGACATGTGCTTTTTTCCTTTTATACTGGATGGACTTGTAGTTGGAGCTTCCCACAAAGATCTTTATTCATAATAAAAGATTTTGCTGTAAAATTTTAGAAGGCTCACCAGTTAGAATTTCTCTGTGCAATAAATTGTAGGAAAGAATAATATATTTTAAATGGTTAAGTGACTCTAGTGACTTTGGAATCTCACCGGACAAATAATTTTGAGAAAGATCTAAAAACTTAATGCTTATCATTTCTTCAAAGGATTAAGGTATAGAACCTTGTAAATGATTATGAGCCAAGGATAGGTTTTGCAAATTTTGTAAGCTTCCCATCATCGTTGTAGGAATGCTTCCTGAAAGTTGATTTCTTGACAAGTTCAATTGTGTAATTGTTTTTAAGTTGACACCTCAGGTGGAATTCTTCCACTAAAATGCATTGGAGGATAAGTCCAAGACCAAGATATCTTTGAGATTCCAAAAAGAAGAGGGAATATAAGAAGTCAATTTATTCGACCTGAAGTCCAACTTTTGCAAAGAAATATATAAGATTCTCAAGGCATCTTGGAATTATTCCTGAAAACATGTTGTTAGAGAGATACAACTCACTCAAACTTTTCACTTGGCAAAGTTCTTCAACAATGGCCCCTTGCATTTTGTTGTTACTGACATCAAAAAGTTGAAGGCTTTGTAATTTGTTAATTCTAGGATGAATCAACCCATTCAAATCATTCTTATCCGAATATAATGCTACCAAGTTGGTTAAATTCCCAAGAACATTGAGTACATCTTCATTAAATGTATTCCCTCTTAGAAATAACTTGTAGACTTTAGAAGCATGTGCTATTCTTTTTGGAATTTGTCCAGTAAGTTCGTTCTCCTCCGCACTAAAATCTTTTAAGTTGGGAAGGTCATTTCCTATATATGATGGGAGATGGCTAGAGAGGAAATTTCCTCCAAGGTACAATCGTATTATTGTTGAGATGTTGAATATATTCGAAGGAATATTTCCACTTAAATAATTCTATTACAAATCTAATTGTTCAAGTTTATCAAGATTGCCAATGCCTTTGGGTATAGAACCTGAAAAAAAAAACACTTAAAGATACTAACATTTCTAAAAGAAAGGATGGACTCGCAGAAAAGAAGAAACTGTGAGTAATAATTTTTGTGTATGGCCCTCTGGCTTTAAGTGTAAAAGTTAATTAATAGAATTGTTTAGTTTTAAATGTAAAATCATAATTTATTTTATCTCCAAAATGCATAATTTTTTCTTAAATTCTTTCTATTAATCGTGCATATTAATAAATTTTCCATTATGAGAGTAGTTTCTAATGAAAATAATTTTAATGGGTACTTTAGGAAAACTAGCTTATAAATTATTAACTTAACGAATTTTTTTAACATCTAAAATTAATTATCTAGATATTTAAGACTAGAAGGAGCATATACCTATTTATACTATATACGAATGCATCATTTGATATTACAAAAACTAAACATGTTTTGTTAAGCTTAAAATAGTTGGCTACTTTTTGGATAATCCTAATTTATTTAATTAATTAAATTTAGGTTAAGAAATAGTGGTTTGCGTGTGTGTGATTGGATAAACCAGTAAAAAGGTTGCTACCCATGTATAATCCTTTCAAAAATGTGCGGTTACTTATTAATTTTAGAATGTTTTATTCTAATTGATTTGAAACAACCGTAAAGATTTTTAATATAACAATTTGTTTAAGAAAAAAATATTTTTCATCTTAGTTTAGTAAACTACTAGGATTAAATTTTTAAAAGAATCACTTTCTTAAAAAGTTTCCTTTATTGTGTAAACATTTTATGAGTTAAGTTAAACAACCATCAATCTTTAAAAGAATTTGAAAATCACATTTTTTATATTTAAACAAACATGCACTTATCCTTATAAATGATTATTGATTATTGAAAATTAACTCTATTTGAATATACACGCATATGTAGATATAAAATAAGTATACTGATCTTTTAATTGCTTTTATAGAAAGAGTTAAAATTTTGTTAAAGAACAAAATTAGTGGATGGGCAAATTGAACATACCTGTAAAGGAATTGAATTGTAGATATAAGTAATTGAGCAACGTTTTGTCGCCAAATGATGTTGGGAGAGAACCATTTAAATTATTTCCCTCCAAATTTACTTCCATCATAGAAGAAATATTGCTGAAGAGAGATGACAGAATTTCACTTGCTCAAAGTTAAAAATGCTTAAAGTAAAATATATTTTACTTTAAAGAGAACTAATAGATACATGACTGACATTGATTTTTAAATTGATATAGGTGCCACTTCCATGAAAAAAACAAAAAAAAACTATAATTATGGAGTGGAATAATAAAGTCATATTAATTATATTAATTCCATCTTTAAAATAGGCTAATATAACCGATGTAATGGGTTTTCTGTACTAGTGCCTGTGAATTATTTTCCTTCTAATTAACTGACTTATTCTGGATAACATCCTTCTGACTGACTTTTATTGGAGCCCATTCTTAAAAAAAAAATTCTATACTTCTTTGTGACATTTTTCCATATATTTTTATACAAGGAACCAAGATATTTCACTTGTTAAGAATTTGATTCAAGCGAAGATGAAAATTGCTTTCATTTTTCCTATAGGCAGCTCCTATCAACTTACTATCATATATGCCCATACGTACATTTTTCTTGTTCACACGTATAAAGTTGCAAAAGTTTCATTATCTTGGGATTTTTAGTATATTGGTAAAGCATGTATATATATACTCACAAAACATTTCAATTAAGTTGATGAAGCTTGCAAAAAAAAAAACATTTTCTTACTCTTGTATTAATCCATTCAAGTACATGTCTTTTTTATTGATCTATTTTTCCTGGTAATTGACGAATATCCTAAGAAAAATAATTACAATCTAATTTAGAGCCAATTGACGACTGAATTACATGTTTTGATAATTAATTGACATGCATGTTTTTCTCTACAAATAGAATTACTAAATTATGCCAACTAGATGTCACAAGTCATAACCATCAAACAAGAAGAAAATTAGCAATCAGTATATAATTTAAGATAAATAATTAAAAGATAATGGATATAATTATAACTCATACCTTCCAAGTTGGTGTGCACAAGATATAAATATTGGAGTTTGGTCAAATTTGCAATGTCACTTGACATGATTCCTCAATCGAAATTATTTTTGCTTAATTCTAAATCTACTAATTCCTTGCGCTGATACCATACAGAGGGCATTTTTCCAGACAAGTCATTTTCATATAGATAAAGTACTTCAAGCTTTAGAAGCCCAAAGCATATATTTATTGGGAGATTACCAGAGAAGTTATTTGTACCAAGATTAATGGCTTGAAGCACAGAACTGCTAAATATTTAAGATGGCATTGAACCAGAAAGATGATTGTATCATCCTTAGCAATGGAAGATTATTGCCAATATCAATAGCAACGCTTCCTTGAAATATTAAAAACAAATGTCTGTATCAACTTTATAGCATGCGAACGCACATATATAATTTAATTTTAATTAAGCATCATAATTTAATATGTACCAGAGAAAATTTACATGTTGCATAAATGTCCTTTAGGCTTACTCATTTTACAAAACAACGGTTCAATATGTTTTAAATGACACAATAGAACTACAGTTAGGCTTTCTTTTAAATACCCATTATCCTTCCAATCTAATTAGTTAAATAAATTAAGAAAAAAGTATTGTGGCAGATATTAATGCTGACAAATGTTCTAATAATTTGGATATTCAAGTTTTGGATGCGTGACTTGTTGAGAAATTTGAATACCTAATTTAAAGAAAAAAATTAATTCATAAGTTCTTATGATTTATCTTAATTTAAAATTTTAACTTTTTTAATTGGGTCTTTATTATTTGATCCATCAATTTTCATTTATAGACTTTATAGAATACTATTTATAGAAATGTATGCGTTAAAAACAAATGAGATTACATAAAATCTATGAAGTTCTACAAGTTAAAATTAATGATTTGTATACTCAAGGATTGAAATCTATAACAGATTAAATTTAAAGAAAATAAACTACAGAGACCTAATTCAAAATTGAGGTAATGAAAGAAAATAAGTTGCCTAAGATCAAAAAAGTAATTCCCTTCATCGTCCATACTTAATCAGGGGATTATATCATGATAACCAATATACTCGTCTAGATCACAAACAGATATAGATCTAAAATTTATTCCAAGGCATACCTGAAAGAGAGTTATAAGACAAATCCAATTATTCAAGTGAAGATAAGTTGGAAATTATTTGGGGAATGGTTATTGAAAGTTTGTTATCTGTAAGTGATAAGCTCTTCAAATTCTTGAATCTTTCTACCTCAAGTGGAATAGTCCCTTCAATTAAATTAGAACTCAAATCTAGGATACATAACATTGACAAGTTGCAAGCAAATATTGGAATGAGTGCACTAAGACGATTATAACCAAGATTCAAGTGTTGCAATCTTGATAAATCCCCAATCCAAGTTAGAATTTTCCTATCCAATTCATTAGAATTTAAGTTGAGTAGTTTCAATCTATGTAATCGAACTAACACCTCCAGTATTTGACCATGAAAATAATTTTTGCTAAGATCAAGTTCAATAAGAAATGAGAGATTTCCTAATTGAGAAGTTATAATGCCCCTAAGAACTATCTTATCGAGATTTAAAGAATGGACCCTTCTATAGAGAGTATTACAACTGACACAAACTCAATTACATGGAGAAAAAGAAATCGACCAATTAGCTAAAAAGTTGTATGGATTAGAAGTGATGAAAGATTTAAAGACAAGAAGTGCATATTTGTCGGTGGTGATATTTGTTTCACTCCAAGCTAAAGAGGCTATGAAACAACAATAAAGTAAGAAGATGAAAACAAAGGCATGAGGTTTTTTCATGTTTAGCGGATCACACTTATCAAATTTGCAAGTGTTGTGCATCTAGGAATTCTCAAAGAAGGTCATTTTACACTTGTCCCATTCCAAATCAAAGTCAAGGCATGAAAACTCAATTCCAAATTGAATGATTATAACTCGATCATAATCTAAATTTGAGTACCTATATTTTTTGTATATAAAATTTTTTTGGGTATCAATATTTTATGTGTATGAAAGTATATAACGTCGAATTCAAGTCCATATAATTAATAAAATTTTTAAACAAATATTTTTAACTAATTTTTTTATAGAAACTTTTTACTTAATCTAAATGTTTTTAAAGATTTTTTTTAAATAATTCAACAATTTCCTTATAATAGAAACTCAATTAATCAAATCAAGCACAACCAATCCCTTATTGACAATATGTGAGCTGTGAGGTTCAACCGTACATAATGCAATCTCATTAGTAACAAAGCATTAACTCGTCATGCAAGAATCAAGTACTTTCACAAATTACTCCAATCCAATTGGTGGGCATTAGTCAATTAGCATCTTAAATTTTCTTTTCTTCCATAATTTATATTGAGAGAATAATTTGTTTTTAAATGGTCTTTTCTAAGTTTATTTATTTTATTATTATTATTGAGTCATCGAACTATATTACCCTTGCCATTGCTACATTAATTGTGGTATATACCTGAAAGTCACCATCAACATTACAAGAAACAACTTCATAATGACCCATTAAGAATGATGGTCAAAAAATCAAATTTTTAGGTAAGGTGTGAAAGGCTTGAATTGTTGAAAGTTTGACACTAATAGGTACTATTAATATTGGATTTTCATCACCATGCATTTTAAAAAATAATGGCAGTATTTACTTAATTACTGTTCTTTTTTCTTTTGTTGTTTTTTATATAGTAAGAACTTAAATGTCGTAACTTAAAATGAGTCCTGACGATTGATGTATAAACTAAGCTAATAAATTAGTTACGGCTTTTTTAGTGATGCAAAAAAGTCCGTTGCTAATCTATTTCAGTCACTAATATGTCGCTAAATTGAGTAGTGACAAAATTTCCGTCATTAAATTTTGTCATTAATTTGCAGTTTTTTTAGTGTGTGTATAGGACTTTTACAAAATGCTTGTTGTATAATTTCATTTAGAAGACCACATTTTCATTTTTTTTAATCGCTATTTCATCTGTGGTCTAAGTCTATGTAAGCAATAGATATCCCCCAAAAAGAACGTTAGTGGGAAAATGCTAGTGTGTATACATTGTCCTTTTACATAGAAGACGTGTTCAATATTGCTAATTCAGCATTACACGATTTGATTTGATGGTCAATTTAGTGCGTAGAAAAAATGGGTATGAATAGACAAGACATTTTCGTTGCTTAAAAATTAAATTATATATATATTTAGCATTGATGATAACTTTGGCTATAAGGTTGATATTATCGTAGTGGTAACTATAATGATAACATGAACATATGGTAGTGGGCCACAATAACAACTCCAATATTGATAATGGCACAATATTTCATAACGGCAGTGCACTAGTGGGTGTAGACCTATGTGCTGAGTTTTTAATCCTGTTCATAAAATTAACTTCAGTTGATAATATTTATACTCCACTAGATAATAGAAAAGTACTATATATGTGATAATGTCCGCAAGTCATGGTGGAGCAACCACTAATTTATTCCATCATCCTACTACTACTCCATCAATCATCAATAGGTCAAGCTTTATCAAATTATTATATCCAGCAATATTGCAAAAGTGAGTATTAGTTGTAAGAAATTGCTTTGAGACCTAATTGTTATTAAATATCTTTTGAAACTTGACTATCATTCCCTTCATTTCTCCCCTGCTTATCATTTTGTAAATAATATAAGAACCAACTAATAGGATTAGATCTACTAAAAGGAATTAATCTCTCATAATATAATGAACTAATATTCGAATATCTATTATAATATGTGTTCATATTTAATAAATGAAAATACTTTAAATATAATCGTTTCAATACATAGGAAGATACATGTCCTTATGAAAAAAATAGTATAATGACCAATATGTTAGGTTTTATTTATGTCGTCAGACTCCTCTTCTTTTCTATTTTTGCGGTAGAAATCCCCAAGATTTTTTAGCACATAAACTAGTAGTCGTTAACTTTGGTTGAATTCTATTTTGTCAAAAACAAAACCAAATCGGATCGATCCGTGTCCAGAAATTGCGTGCATATCTATTCAATTTGAGCTAGTTATTATTCTTTTTGAACTATTCAATTTGAACTAGTTATCTTTTTTAATTTACTCATCGGCATCTAACGCACTAGTTTGATTCGCGAGAATATACACCCTCAAGATTATTGGTTAAATTTGAACAATCTACAAGTAATCGATCTAAACACTTTGTGGTTTTAAACTAGCTATTTATAGCCTTCACATAATCACACATCCTATGGAAACTTTTCCTATTTCACCTCTTTTTGATTTTCCTGCCCCCTTTTTTTTATTTTGTTGTTGTTCTTATTTTCCAACCTCCCAATTTAGTATCTGATATATGAGTTGTATTTTATGTTTGTAATCGTTTTATCTTTTAATATAGTTTGATCTGTTATCAACAACAAAAACTAGCTATTACTCCATGCCATATATAGCTTTTTTCTATAAAAAGAAAAAATATTGTTGCTAACTCGTATATAATTTTTTGCTCATTTTTTCAATTGAAAGTTTTTATTCATACCATAATCAAATCATTATAAAATAATCTTATATTGAAAATAAAATTAAATCTTATTCTCAAAATCAATTAATTTTTTTTTGGTACAACAAAATCAATTAAATTAATTACACAAAACTTCAAAGAAAGAGAAGCATGGGCTGAAGCTTGGATATGGACTGGGCTTAAAAAATAAATTGGTTTTTCTAAAAAAAGAAAAAAGAAATTATTCACAGGAGTGTTGTTGGGTTGGGTTCTATTAAATCTCAAAATTATCTCCATTGAAGTCAACTAATCATAAACCTGGGCTTGAATCATTGGTCTTCTGCGAGGCCCAGCATCTTCCAGCTAGATTATATTTTACAAATCCATGTATTTATTTATAAATAAGTCCTTTATTTGGGAAATATACATAAAATATTAATTACTTAGACTATTTTATACATAATTTTAAAAAAAATTATAAATGAGTTTGGTTTATTTCAAAAGAGTTAACTGTGGTAGAAAAGAGTTTTACTAAAATTTAAAAGAAACACTACTATAATTATAAAATAATTTTTCTTAAAATTTAAATAA
This sequence comes from Leucaena leucocephala, assembly GCA_037074615.1. NCBI lineage: Eukaryota > Viridiplantae > Streptophyta > Magnoliopsida > Fabales > Fabaceae > Leucaena > Leucaena leucocephala. The sequence goes on along the minus strand of CM073549.1, from coordinate 16,517,814 downwards.
AGTAATATAATATTAGAATATGCAGAATGAAATATAGTGTAATAATATATAACTATTTTACACATAAATTAAGAGGAGGAGGTTATACAATTGATATAATACTTATCAAGCTTACGAAGACTTCCCTAAGATCCTAGCACGAGACTATATTATGAAAAATGTTAATAACCACTGGGTAAGACATAAATCTAGTAACTAGCAATTTTACTCATTATGCATACTAATATATACTTGTGAGGTGTCAAGTGGGATAATTTTACACATCATGCATACTAACAAAGTACAATATATAGAAAATAACATCATCAAATGGATAACCACCTAAGTTCCTCCCATCAATCCAACATAACCGCCTTATTCTCGCCAATCGAATCCATGGGCTAATGATAACTACCTTATGACTGGCCACTCAAAAAGATAATCGATCAAGTGTTATGGATCGGCTAAAATTCACAGAGCACATAACCGGACTATAGGTTCATTCCCCCTCGATAAACAGGTGGAGGTGTTATAACCCCTCAATAAATTGATGGAACAAAAGCCAACAATCGAACTCCAATATAGGCTATACCATGTGGTAAAAAGATAACTCCATTATCACTAATTCCCACTACTATATGCATAATCAAAATCTCAATTCAAACTTTCTAAGTTAAATTTTAAGTCCCATAAGATCATTTTCAATAAAAATCATTAAGCAAGTTTTCTCAATATAATCATATCAATATCAGTAGATCTATATATATTAAACTACTCACAAATATCACATTAGCACACACAATAAGTAGAAAGTAGTTACCTCTCGCCAAAATAAGGAATAATTACTATAAGTCAAGTGGCCCTGTGAACAACATCATCAATCATAAATAATTTGGTGCTTTAACATAAGTTATTCTAGAACCCCAATAATAGTCTACCTATAGCTCTTCATAGCTTACAGCTTGCACATACATAATATATATATATATATATATATATATATATATATACACCCAATCTCAAAGGGAAGTAGCACTTAGGAAACAAGAAAAGGCGATGGCCTGGAGGTGAACATATATGCATGCTTAATAGAAGGGGGAGAGAGGAAAGGTTGCTACTGCCCAAGACAATTCCGTTACAGATGTTCCGACCACAAGCATGCTGAGACGAGCCTTAGAAAGCTCCCAATAGCATCGACTATAGTGGCAAGTCAAGTCCACAAATTCCTTAGCTTTAGACGCCGAAGAGTTGTTGAGGTAGACCAATGATTTGGGTGCTTTCTTCATCGATGGCATCAGAATTTTGGCGGGGAATTTGAATGGAGGCTACGGATGCAGAAGAGATTTGGTTGTTCCCAGGAGCGAGGCGAAGGCGAGAGATGATCCCCGCTAGAAATAAGAGAGGCATCTAGGATAAAACTATTATGAATTTTATAAAAGTTTAAACATAATTTCTATATCTTAAATAATCTTAGCTTACATTATTATTATTATATGTAAATTATTATTATAGATATATTCTATATATCTTGCTATATCTTATATCATCAATTATTTAAAGTGATCATTGATTATTTAATCACTCTTATACTCATATTTTTTTTAACCCTTTATAATAAAATTTCCAATAATTAATAATTTAATTTTTTTATTAATTTTATATATTTCTAAACTTTAAACAATACGTTTAATCTATAATAAACTTTTAGTTATTGATAAATAATATCTTAATTGCGTTTAAATATAAGAATAAAAATTGGGATGTTACAATTACCAACAAGGTGATAATATCTCATCCATCAACAAAGTCCTCGTTTTGAAAACGGGATTTAAATTTATGACTTTGTAGATTATGCATTAACTTTTTATTATCTAAATCAATATTTATTGATAAAGTACCAGTGTGTTGTATAAAAATATATAAGATAGTATTAGGCAATTAATTCTTCAAACAAATAAAGGAGTTTTTTTTATTTAAAAAGTTAACAATTTAAAATAGAATTCAATTAGAAGAAAGGGAAAATCCCTAAAAATATTCTTAAATTTAATAAATTTTAAATTGAGATTTTAAATATTATAAATGTCAAAAAAATGTCAAGATTTAAATTAGTATTTTAAAGTTTAGAATCAAATGACCAAAATGCCTCTAAACATCAAATACAATTCACTTTTTTTTTAATAAAATAATGAGTATTTTGGCCATTTGATACTTCTCTAATATTTACAATATCTAGAGCTACAATTTCAATTTAGGTCTTCAGAAGAAATTTTGTAACCAACAAAAAGAAAAAATAGCCAACCTTCAAACTGCAATATACATTGAAAGAATGGGCTCCGCGAGATCGATCATCCAACGATCCAAACTCATTTGGCTAAACCAGCCGTACACGTCTCGTTATTATTCAGAAAAGATACAACAGTTGGTTTCCTTACCCGAGCTTGAAGATTCACAAAATATTCCCATCACCTGTAATTCATTTTCGCAAGTGGAGAATGGAGAAGAACAATGGGGAAGTCAAGGAAGAATTCAAGGCCCCGAGCGATGGCTCTATTTGTGGATTTGATTCCCTCCATCGGCTTCTTACAGAAAATCTCAAGCCCCAGCACTTTCAGGTATTTTCAGTTCTGAAGTACTTTCTGGTTTCATTTTTAGATCCATCTTTTTATATATGAAACTGTGTTGAATTTCAAATGAGGATCCTTGCGTCCATGTCTTCTTTTTTTTTAAAAGGCTATTTCTGTAGTCAAAGCTTGTCACTTTGAGCGGGCTGATGCTTATATAAGTTGGATACATTCATATCATCAATTGATTTGAATTGGGATTTGTTTTTAAAATTTTCCTTTTACATAATAGATTGGGTTTAAGTTGCTTTTGAAATTTATATTAGTGTTTCTTGCCTTGTTGGTAGTGGTAGAACCTCAAGTGTTCTGATGACCATTAACTTTAAAAAGGTATTACTAATTTATTAATGTATGTAGCCTTGTTAAGATTAGGGGTTGATTGAGCTGCTTCTATGACCATTAACATGCAATGTCAGCGTCTGCATTTTTACTAAGGTTATGTTTGGATGGAAAGAAAAGTGAGGGGAAAATAAGGGGGAGAGAATATTAGGAAGAAAAAATTTCTAAAATGTTAAAAACATTTACTATTTTTGGAAGTTTTCCCTCCTAGTATTATTTCCTCCCTTATTTTCTTCCCATCCAAACATAGGGTAAAAGATTCAGTTTTATGATTGTATCACAGAACATGAGTAAAAGGGGATCCTAGGCACACTAATAGGCTATTGTACTTTTACCCCTTAGATTTGTTTTGAATAAACACCTAGTCTTGGCCAAGATTAAGTTTTATCCATTACTTATTGACTTATTGTATTGGTTAATTAGCAATCCCACACATCAATCCAATTTCCTTCCTGTCTGAGATTAGTTTTGCATCCTGAATTCTTTCTCAAGCCACTTTTGGTATAATGATCTTATTTTAATGAGACCTTTCTACTTTGTTGATTGGGTATTAGATCCGGGAAGAAGTTTATATTAAAAGATGGAGGTTAAAGTTTCAAAATGGGACCATATAGTCAGTGGAGCATTTCTCTTTGGCATTTATTTGCCACTTGTTTTCTAGTCAATGGAGGAAAGAATATCAAGGATGTATAATAGTTGGTGGAGATTTATCACCTATAAATTCCTTAAGCACTTTTAAGCAATATATATGATTCTTATCATTCCTTTGATTATTAACTTACTTCATTAATGATATATAGATAAATAAATTGTCTTTCTGATGGTGTATTAGAGTAATATTGCAGGAAGTTAGCCGCTTGCTTCTTGGGCTTAATTGTTGAAGAGCACTTGATACTGTTACTCTCCCTGGATCTCCTGCAGCTCTCTCTTTGGAACATGGATTTGACCTCCAAGTATTAAATATGAATAAAACCTTATTTTTCCATTTAAATACCTGAATTTCATATATATATTGATTTGACCTCCAATTCGCTAATTCCTTTCATTTTCTTCTTATGATGTTACTCATGAGTTGGGCCATTCCAGGCTCATCAGCTACAAATTTTTATGTTTTTTGTTATTGAGTTTTCTATAAAAACATGTTGAAGTGTATTTTGTTTTTCTAATAAGTGTTTAGCTTTTACAACTCAATATCACATGATTGGATTTTTCAAAGAAAAATTTAGACATGTTATTTTTCTTTGGTTGAGACCTTGATTACCAATAAATATATATAAATTATACTTAAGTCTAGTCCTTCTATATTCTACTTATGCTGATGATTTTATTGATTTCTTTCAGGCTTTCTCATTTCATGCTGACAGAGAACTAATGAGAGAACCTAGAATAGTTAGGGTTGGTCTGATTCAAAACTCTATTGCCCTTCCCACAAATGCTCCATTTTTGGATCAAAAGAGGGCTATCTTTGAAAAGATAAAACCAATTATTGATGCAGCTGGCGCTTCAGGAGTCAACATATTATGCTTGCAAGTAGTTTATATTTGAGCATGAACATTTTTACCCATTGACTTCTTCCTGAGATATGAAAATCTTCAATTGTTTAAATTTAATATACCTTTCCTGCAAGAAGCATGAATGATTCCTTTGCGTTCTGTACTCGAGAAAAGAGGTGGTGTGAATTTGCTGAACCTGTTGATGGAGAATCAACACAGTTCCTTCAAAGTTTTGCATTAAAATATAACATGGTCATTATAAGTCCAATTCTTGAGAGGGATATTAATCATGGAGAGGTGCTTTGGAACACTGCCATCGTTATTGGAAATCGTGGAAACATAATTGGGAAGCACCGTAAGGTAATTTACACTTGCTTTTATTTGCTCAAAATAGTCCAAGTTTCTGACTTTCAAAATCGGATGAACATGCGACATTGGTCAGAACCATATACCGAGAGTCGGGGACTTCAATGGGAGCACATATTATATGGAAGGAAATACTGGCCACCCTGTATTTGAAACATCATATTGGAAGATTGCTATTAATATATGTTATGGTAAGCACCATCCTTTAAATTGGTTAGCCTTTGGCTTGAATGGTGCAGAGATTGTTTTCAACCCTTCTGCAACTATTGGTGAACTTAGTGAGCCAATGTGGCCAATAGAGGTTAGTTACTTTATTGTCTGGAATGTTAAATTCTATAAACTAAATCGATTTGGTTGTGCATATAGATCTTTTTTTGGTTAAATTGAGCACTATTTTGATTGTTTGTACTAATGATCTAATGCTAGTCTTGTACTTTGATATTTAAAATTAAATTTGTTTTGAATGCCAAATTGCAAAGCGAATCAACATACTTTACTTATTGGGACTAACCATATTTTGTGCTTGTAGAATATCTGTATATAGTGTATTTTAATGTCAAATATGGAAATACCATTTCAAGCCAAGATATGTATTGTGCTCCAGCACCTATATTGCTGGTCCGATATGTTTTGAAACATTTAAAAATGCATTAGTTTCTTTTGAAATGCTCCAAAACAGCTTAAAAGCTTATAGAGACAACCTTAGTTATATGAATGGAGATGAAGATTGACATTTAGTTTGTGTTTGAAGCTATAGTTTTAGCTTTTATGTTGGGAAAATGTCACTCCAGGTTTCTGTGCTTTAATTGTGCTTTGTTTAGTCCATATAGTTTATTTTCGTGAGATCTTATCCCTTTTATTTGCTTTGTTTGAAATGTTCATCCTTTTATTTTGAAAAATACTCAGAAGGACCATGAGCTGTCCCAAACTGTTAATTTTGCTAAGGTGAACTTAAAACCATTAAACCCATCAGATGACTAGGTAAAAGCATGTTGACTTAAAAAATATTGTAAAATTGTCTGATTAAAAACAATAAAAGGAATCCCACTTCCTTAAAACAAAAACATGTGAGTGAGTGGGAGAAGGGCATTAGGGAAGCATTAAGGCATTGGATCTCAGCAACATTAACATTGTTTAAGCCAACTCGTGTTCCTTCTAAGTATTTTTCAAAACAAAGGGACGAACGTTTTAGACAGCCAAATAAAAGCGGTGGCAAACTACAAAAATAAACTATGGGGACTTGAAGTGGTATTTTTCCTGAAGTGAACATCTTTATTTTACCTAAAATGATTGTTTAAACTCAATTTTGTTGTGCTGTTTCTTTTTTCATGTATCAATTTGTTTGCAAACATTTATGTATCTCATTTATCATGTGCCATGTCATGTTATATTTAGAATGTTATACGGATTAAACTCCCAACCTCTGGGCAACAGAGGCTCTAATATTATGTCAAAACTATTTTACTTCAAAAGCTTGAGTTGTTTACAGTGCTCATATTTGTAATTAGAATTTTTATTATAAAATCCTCGACAGGTTGCGTACTTTATGTGGGTAATGATCTTTCACTTTTATGTTGTATTTAGAATGTTATACATATTAAACTCCCAACCTCTGGGTAACAGAGGCTCTAACATTATGTCAAGACCATTTTACTTGTAAAGCTTGAGTTGTTAAGAGTTCTAACTTGTAATTAGAATTTTTATCATGAAATCCTTAACAGCCTACGTACTTTCTGTGTTATGATCTTTTCAGGCTCGTAATGCAGCAATAGCAAATAGTTATTTTGTTGCTTCCATTAATTGTGTTGGTACTGAGACATTCCCGAACCCTTTTACTTCGGGAGATAGAAAGCCGCTGCATGTCGATTTCGGTCACTTTTATGGATCCGGTCATTTCTCAGCACCAGATGCTTCATGCACTCAATCACTTTCACGAAACCGGGATGGCTTGATAATTGCAAACATGGACCTCAACTTATGTAGGCAGTATAAAGACAAGTGGGGTTTCAGAATGATTGCAAAGGGAAAGAGAGGAGCAGAGGGAGAGCGAGAGAGTGAATGAGAGAGAGAGCAGCTGAGACTAGGCAGAAGCGAAGGTCGGAGAAGAGCTCGCGATTTCGTCGCTGCTACAGCTGGGGATCGTTGTTTTCTTCATCTGAAAGAACAAAGCAAGCTTGCGACGGTGGAGAGAGGGGGAGAGACCGAGGGTGAGAGAGACATGTGACGGGAGTGGCGACCAGGAAAAAAAAACGGATCCGTCGCCGGAGGAGGAGAGGTCGACTGAGCAAGCAGAGGAGAAGCTTCTCAATCTCGCCTGAACTCCCACCCCAGCTGCAATTTCCGTCGCTCACCCTTCTTCTTTTAGATCTCGGCAGCTGGAAGCTTTTCTCCTTTCCTTTCTGTTCTGCAGAAGCATCACTAGAGGTGAGGGAGAAGAACCTGTCAAGCTCGCGATGTTGAAGGAGGCTGGGTGAGCTCGCGACGCAGGAGGAGAACGGATGAGCTTACGACACTGTCGACCACCGGTGGTTAGTGCAAATATGGAACATCCTGGAATAATACACATTTATACTTATCCATATCTAAATTATGCTCTTTAAAACATGTCTACAAAAAATGTAATTATAAACCACTCAAAAAAATATCAGATATGATGTCAGAAGTTTCATTCAAATCCAAATCAAGTTATAAAATCTTAATTGAAAAAATAATTGGCAATCCACAATGACAGAGACAAAATGACAAAAAAATGTGTGGACTATCGTACCATATTATCACTATTTTATTTCGTTTGTTAGTAAAGTATAATAGACTTTTGAGTCACTCTAAAATAACATTAATTTGAAGCTTGTGTAAATAATTTGTTCGTTATGAAGAAATCCAAAGTCCTCAAAAGAAGATTCAATGTATTATATATCCTTTCAGAAAGAAGAAGCCTATAAGCTTTTGGTAAGGTCTCGTAGGCTTTACTTCTTATAAGTTAGAAGACTTGTAACCTTATAGATAGTATTTAAAAGGCTTGAAGAATTCCTAAATTATCTCAAATTTTATATTTGTCTCCAAAAAATGAGTTCCTTATACTTCAGATTCATTCAAATTGCATGATAAAATTAAATACTGCTGCTTCTACTCCAATTTTTTATTTCAAAATACTTGCATAAATTGTTGTCTGATGAATAATTGAATTTTTTAGAGTATATAGTTATGCATGGAAGAAAAGAGAATAAATATAAAAGAAAATATGCATGGAAAATATTTTCTTTCTTACGCGTGTGTATCAATTCGTGAATACAAATGATTAAATTTACAAGCGCATGGACCGTTCAGAAATTATGAAAATTAAAGGAAAAGGAAGAAGAAGAAGACATGGCGCATTTTAGTCCGTTAAAGGAAGATATATTCCTAACTTAAATCATCAAACTTCCTTTCTGGGTCAGATAAAAACAGCCAGTTCTATTTTGCTTGTGCAAATAGTTTCATTTTCTGGAGATAAAAATTTACAAAAAATACATGTTTGCGGTTTTTTTATAAAAATAAGAAAAATTTCTCAAGATATACATATTGCACAAAAGTATCTAAGGACCTAGGTCCTTGAGCTTGTGTAACTCTTTTTAATTGTATACAATATATCTTTAACTATATGTAAAATATCTATTTTGCATATAGTTAAAGATAAGAGGTACACAAGCAAAGAATATTGCATCAACTAAAAATAGGTTTCATTTGAGTTTTTAAATAAATTTAAGATATCTTTAAATTATACATTTTGCAATTAGAGATTTTTCAACCATTTTTTCAATATAAAATAACAATAGTGATTATATAAATTTTTTTCTCACATTAAATAAAAGTTTATTAATAATAACATTTAGATTTAGATAGACTTAACCAAGGGAGGTCTAAACATGGTCTAACCCAAAAAGAAAAAAAATTAATAATAAGGACACATATAACCATAAAATTAAAGATATTTGATGATACAGGAGAAGAAGAAAATATCTTGTTGCATAATTTCTCACATGGAGGACCACATGCATCTTTATCATCACACTACATTATTTCACTTGTGGCCAAGTGTTGTAGACTTAATTGTAGCCATAAAAGTAACTTAATTCCCAAAACAAACAAGCTAGTGAGAAGAAGACCATACATATCAAAAGTCTTTAATTTTGGACTATTTGACTTGGATGTATTATTTACTATACCCCAATTTGTCCGCAAACTAATATTGCCGCGTTCTTGACTTGTGAGGAGACCCCATTTGATCCACAAGCTTAATAAATGCAACTAGAAAAAAAAAATAATTAGCTTGGTATTGCCTTTTTTAAATACATTTTCTTAAATCTGACCAAAACATATACTCCTCCAATATTTAATATAAAATTTATTTAACTAATTTAACTGAATTATGGACTAATTAGTTAATATGGCATCTCAATCATCTACTTTAATTCTTTTCCTCCCTCTCTTACTTGAATATTATTGAGGAGTATCAATAAACTAATTTAAGAAAAAATTGATAAATATAATAAATATATTTTACATTTAGCATCAATAACAACTCCCTGACGAGTACTTTATATCACTTTGTGCATTTGCGATATCAACCAATAATCTTAGTCCTTCTACAATTTTTTATGTGAACCTCACTCAACAATTTTAATATTTTGATTGGACCTTTCATTATTGTTTTTGAACCGCTAATTTAGTTTTAGAGAGTCAGTCGAAGCCTACGAGTGCATTTTATATAAAAGTTACATTTCTTACATATTTTTCGAGACTATAGTTATGCTAGGTAACTTTGGCTACGTTTATTGAATCCTAGGTACTGTTCTTCATTTTTTAGAACTCCCTTACGATTCGGTTTGCTTTAAATCTCAAGAAAGAGTTGGGAGGGGAGGGTCTTAGTAATTGGGGTTTAATTTGGAGAGTTACAATTTGGAGGTTATGGAAATAGAGGAATCAGACTATTTTTTATTCAATTGTTTTAAAACATGTGGATCCTTGCTCAATCATTTTGCAAACATGAAAAAGTTTCGTACAGATTCAAGATGACTATGTAGTTAATGTACAAAATGCATCGAGCTGGCAACCTCTTTCTATGGGATGGTTTAAAGTTAATGTTGATAGAGCTCTTACTACGGCTAATAGTAAGGCGGGTTGCGCTGGCATTATTAGAGATTATTCAGGCAACTGGGTAGTTAGTTTTACAAGTAAGCTGGGTTATTGTAGTGTGATTGAAATAGAGCAATGGGCTGTGTATAAAGGACTGCAACTGGCTTGGGATCTACGGTTAAAGAAGATTATTCTTGAATCTGATTCAAAGAATATCATAGATATGTTGACAAACCTTAATACTGATATATATAGTTTACTAGTGGCCCAGATAAAGAGATTCCTATAGTTAGCATGGGACATCAAGCTACAGTATATTGTTAGAACTCAAAACAAGATTGCGGATGTTCTGGCTAAAAAATGATTGAACTCTATAGAGATATTATATGTTTGCCCTCCACATTTGGAGGCTATGGTTCTCACTGAGTGTTTGGGATAATCCTTTTTTGAGTTAGTCTTATTTGATTCGGGTGTGTAGCATTCATGTATACAAAAAAAAAAAGTTACCGTATTTTTTTTTATAATAAAAAAGAACTGGGGGAGTATTCCATTGTCTTAAATTTTCATTATTTTTATTAAATCTATACATTATAAACATTTTATGAAATAATTATATATAGTAATGTTCACTGAAATTTGACCCCTAAGTTTTGATAATGCTATTTGCGAATATATACTTTTTATAAATGGTTAACTATTTCTGCTAGATTGAATCCCTGTTTGTATTTGCAATGCAATTTGAAATTTAATTGATATTTTAAATTTGGATAAATGTCCCCCATAATTAACTGGCCCAAAATGTCTTGTTAAAAAAATATTGACACATAAGTATTTTCCTTTAAAAGGCAGATGACTAATCCCAAACATTTTTTTTTTACTTTTTAAATTGAACCCTAAACCAATCTGCGAAGAGCACCAATCTCCTTGTCGCTTTACTCCTGATCATCTTCAACAATCTCATCAATAATTCCTTATGAATGGTTCATGGACTTGATCCAAACATCATTGACTTTTTAACATATGTTTTGGCCAGTTAACTAGGGGTGATATGTATTTATCTAAATTTAAAATATCAAGGGTTAAATTATACCGTAAATAAAAGTATAATGCGAGATATACAACTGAGAAATAACAGTAGGATGCTGTATGTATAGGCTATAGAGGGATCGTAAAACATGTTAGTAATGAGAAGAAATTGTCTCTTTGTGAGGTATAATTTAACTTCTTAGACCGTATTTTCATTTTCATTGCATTATTTCATTTATGGTTAGATTTGTGGGACACATATTGTAGGAAGGATATATTGTCCCTATCCTTCACACACACACACACACACACATACCAACTACCCCATTTGTAGGCACATGGAGTGCTTAACTTGTCAGGACTTGTGAGTAGACCACAAATTATATATATAGACCTAAAAAATTAAACTAAAAAATAATTTTAGAAATTGGAAAAAATATTTTTAGAGTGACGCCCCTCTATTTTCAAATAAGAATATGCGATGATTATTCTTCACAATTTATTTTTCTAAAAATTGAGGACAATAATTCTTGTTATTTTTTGTCTTTCTTATTTATAACAATTAGTATAGAATAATACTGGTGTAAAATATATCATGCATCTTAGAAAAACTTAAGTATATCGCATATGGTAGACTTTTCAAATAGCAAGTTGTGCCAATTAATGCAATGAAAGAGTATGAAAATTACATTAGTGATGAGGAGAAACTTTGCCATATAAGTGGTATGTTATCATAACAAGGACCATATTGTCTAATACGAGAGAACATTTCGAAAGCCTTTAGTCTTAATTTGATTGGATGTATACATTACATCTTTGTAGGAACATAGCGTGCTTGACTTGAGAGTAGACCTCAAAGTCTCTAACACTCCATTTCATAAGAGACTGCTTCTAAATATCTACTCTCATATATGAATTTTTTATTTTGGTAATATCATCTTGGTTCAAACAATAATACCACCACTTAGTTCATATTTTGGTCTCTGTGTATATAAAATACACGTAAATAATTCCACTTTCGGTCTCTGTGTGTTACATATTTTGGTGATGCATATCGATAGTCTAGCTTGAAAGAAGAAGAAATGTATATAAAATAAATTTAAAATAAAGGAGGTAAAACATATCGCATAATTAACATGAAAATAATTAATTAAAGCCAACACTATGCATAATTGTCATATGTCTAAAAGTAGAAGTTCGTATTTTTTTTTTTAAAAAAATTCTATTGTATCCTTATTTACTTCAATATCTTAAATTTATTTTTTTCAAATTCTAAGTAATTTCTTTTTTGGAACTGTCATACATATTCAAACATATAATTAGAAGTCAAACAAACCCCATTGTTAACTTGTAGATGAAAACTAGTAGGATTTACTTCTAAATAGATCCAGAAGTCACAATTCAGTAATTTTTTCTCTTTAAAAAAAGTAAGATTTCCAAAATGGATATAAAAATACCAGCCTAATTTCTTTTAGACTAGCAAAAACAAAAAAATACATTGGAAAAACACTAAACTAGAATATACTCCAATTAACAACCAAACAAAGAGCAAGCATAAATGAAGAAAGAGGCATAAAATATTAGAAAAAATTAATTTTGTCTTGGTCCTGGTGGATAGCAAGAATACATTTTATTTTTTACACTCTAAATTTTCATTAAATGATTTGTTTTGTATTTTGCCCCTTACTTGGTCATTGTGGATAACAACATTTATTTAAACAACACTCTTTAGACTTTTCAAATTATATATGGTCATCGAAAAAAGTTAATGCAACGTAAGAGAAAGAAAATTACGTTAATAATAAAAAAACTTAAATTTTAATAGTCAACCGCTATCCCGGGAATGACTATTATTTTCATTATCATTGTATTGTATGGATTATAGAGTAACCCCTTAAAGTACGTTAGTGATGAAAAGAATCCATGTCCCTTTCGGAAGTATAATTTTATAGGAAAACTATTTTGTAGATATTTATATTTTTCTTTAAGTTTTAATTTGGTACTTATACTAATTTTTTTGTTATTATATCCTTTAATTTCTTTTAGGTCAATTAATTTATATATACGAGCTAATAATATTAATAAAGTAAAGTTATGAGGATTACACAGTGTTTATAGAACAAAATTAAATGATTTAATAAAGATAAAAGTAATCATAGATATCAAATTAAAAAGCAAAGAAAAATATAAGTATAGATTTCCCTAATTTCATTTATGATAGTCATGTAGGCCATATATAAAGAGTACATCCAAAAGAACCTTGTTGGTAGACTTTTCAAATATTAATCACGAGATATTTTTTATGAACTTCACTTAACAATTTCAATATTTTGATTAGATTTTTTAGTATTATTTTTGAACCACTAATTTAGCATAAATATCAATTGTTTTAGAGAGTTCGTTAGAGCCTACCAGCGCATTATATTAAAAAGCAACCTTGTACTAATTACGGTACTTTTTATAATAAGGAAAAATAGATGAAAATGATAATATTAAGAAAGAAATTTATAGAAAATAGATAATAGATAGCAGAATTCATTAGATATTGCTTGTTATTAATTTGAAATTGAAACTAACATAACTGGATATTGTATATAATATATTTGGAGGGAAATAAAGAAAAAATAAATACAAATGTCTTGCAAATTAATAATATTTATTTGAGTCATTCTCTTATCTAATATAGCATGAAGCTCAATTTCTAAACTTCTGGCTTCTTATATTAGTAGTGGATTTATTAATTACTAACTATCATTAAAGAAAACTTGTTCATTTCTTTATGAATAATCTACTTTTGGTTCAAAGCTGAATATTGGTCACAAATCACAATAAAATAAAAATCCATCTGATGTAGATACGCATATCTAAAAATTTTAAAGGATAAATTTTTTGAAGAATTTAAAGAAATTATGAATTTAATGAGAATATTTAGAAACTTCCAATAAGTCTTATACTAGTATTTTTTTAGCTAAATATATATATCCTCTTATTGAACATAATATTATTCGAGATATTGTCAGGCATTAAATATTAACATTTCTTCCAGTAAAAATTTAAATATTGATTCGTCACATTGAGTAACTAATCACTTTCACACTAGATATAATTTGTCTTAGTAATAATAAACTTATTGAGCTTAATATTACTGTGTTATGTTGTGGGACTACATAGGTTCAAGGGTCTAAAATCAAGTTTCTAGTGTTTCACTTTTTTAAATGGGCTTAAGGAAGAGGTTTCCTCATATTTGAACTAATGGACTCTTACAACTAAAAAAATTCTTCCACTATTTCTCATTTAATTTAATAAGACGGAGGACAAGGAAAATAGTAATTAAGATGTGACTTCTTTCATTTATCACTATTTTATAATTATGTCATGTGTGATTTTATGCATGTTTTGAAATAAATATAAAATAAATTTATTTTAATACTATAGAAAATATCTCTTTCAATACTAATGAATAATTTTCAAGTGATCTGAGTATATATTTTTGATCTATAGATCCTTTGAATATTCTGTAGATGGGAATCCACATTATTAGGAGTAATGATCCAAATTATATATAACTTCTCGATTCCCTTTCTCCAGACTACCTAAGCTCAATATACATTTTTCATTATGAAGGGTTTGTTTCTGGTATCAGATTAATTTGATTGACTATTTGTAGCAATCCAAGTACTGGCAAAGGTCTGGAGATCGAGACCATGTTATTCCAATGACACCCCCCAATGCCTTCAGGTTCCTGCGTGATCAGGGGAATGAACCTATTCAGGTTGTGGTCGATTTTGGCCGCTACCCCAAAAATGTGTCCAATTTGAGGAAGGATGTGGTTTCCTCATACGTGCATGTTGTGGATTCATTTGAAGATGATGAACCTCTTTAGAACATTAGATCTCTTAAGTGTTGTTAAATCAATATTTTGGGCAACTGATCCAATTGTCTGTGGAGAGGTTTTATCTTGGGGTGAGAAATTTGGATGCATGAGTTGCATCCCTCTTTGTAATTGTTATATAACTGTAACTGATTCCTTTGTTGTCGTTATGTTTTTCTTTTTTACTTATCTTCAGTGGGGAATGGTGTGGGTAAGGCAACCATTTCATGTAGTTAAAAATTCACCAATATGTTAACATCTCATCTTTCTCACTCAAGTTAGAGGAACCTTTGAAAAAAAAAAGTAAAAGATATTCTGGATTACTTAATAGGCTCCAATCAATCACATTGCTTCTCTCTAGATAATGTCTTCAAAATGCTCACCAAAATAATCATGCAGAACACAAAACTTACTGGTGAGCAAATCCCTGATTAGTGAAAGAATAGCAAGGCTGGACATTTAGATTTACATTTGTCCACTGTCGCTAAAAGTGTCTTTTGTCATGCCAATGGTTTCTACTGCCTTTTCCAGCCAAAAGAGAATACTCCAATGCTGTGAATATGTGTTGGAGACAGGTCAAGCACAAACTTCCAAAAGTCCAACTTTCTGTTCATCGAAGCCGGAGGCTAAAGATCCCAAATTGGTGGAAGCGTAGATGATTTCTGGAGCTAGCTTTGTTGAATGTATAAAATTAAATTTCTAATCATGTATATGTATGTATATTATTTATTATTTTAATATCAAACAGAAAATATAAATCTAAAATTATACTTTATGTAATTATCATTTTACTCGTGTTTTTTCTAGTAATTTATCTATAAAAAGTTATTTTGATAATAACTATCTAAATATTTATTTCTTCAAAATAACTTTTCTTATAAAAGCTATTCTCTAAAATATATTATTCAGAATAATTTTAAAATCACTTTTATCTTGAATCTCTTATCCTAATGTTAAACCAAACACATGCTTATTGATCTTAACATTACTATGTTATGTTGTGAGACTAACAAGGTCCAAGGGAACACAAAATCAAGTTTCAAATGGGCTTAAGGAAAGAGGTTTCCTCTGGTTTGAACTAATGGGCTCTTGCAACTAAAAAATTCTTCCACTATTTCTCATTTAATTTAATATCTCATTTAATTTAATAATAAGTTCTAGCCAATGAGAATTAGCACAAATAGTAAAGAACGGGCTCGTATCCCACAAGGACGTAAGTTTGATTTTTGCTGCCATTGTGAGGGCTTTTTTAGTAGACGATCTTGTAAGTCCCTTGTAAGCGTTTTCTAAACTCTTGAGTTGTGCTCTGGCTTTGGGGGGACTAGTATCAAACTCACCTAAACTTTTTGATATAAATAAAAAAATAAGTTGTACTATGTAATTATAAATAATAATTAAGACGGAGGGCAAGGAAAATAGTAATTAAGATGTGTCTTCTTTTATGTATCACTTGTAAGATGTATTGTTATTGGCCCATTTTCTTTAATTGGGCTAATTGAAGATGGGCTTTATTGGGTCCACAGTGGAGAAGGAAGAAGACTAGTTTACAAGTTTTATTTCAACTCTGTACCGTTGTAACTAATAAGAATTAGCATAGATACTAAGGAACAAATTTATATCTCACAAAGACATGAGTTCGATTCTCACCACTGTGTTAAGGGTTCCTTTGGTAGACAATCTCGTAAGTCCTCCTGTAAGCGCTCTTTGAGCCCTAGGGTTGTTCCCTGACTTTACGGGGGACCTATGCCGAATCTACCTAAACTTTCTTGTACTAAAAAAACTTTGTAAAATTGTACAAAAAAAAAACTTTGTACGAAGGCAAAAAAACCTTTGTACCAAAAAAAAAGTACTATTTCAACAGAGGGATTTTGTTTTGTTATGGAATCTTGCTACCTTGGTCCCCTATATTATACCCCCTCCCTCCCTTATTATAAGATTTCAATTTGTTTAAAAAAGATATTAAAATTAGTTAAAAATAATAAGTATAAAGGAAATATATTTTCTTCCCCAAATATACACTTATTTATAAATGAGTATATAAGAGTGAGGAAAAAAAATAAGAAAATCTATAAGAAAAAGATAATGAGGGAGTATATTAATTAAAAATAAAATAGGTAAAAATATATTTAATATCCTAACAAACTTGAGGAGAATCTTATCATAAAACATAGAACAATTCACTTAGATTTCCCAAACATCAGTATAGAGAGAATATAGAGAAACAAAAAAAATGTAAGAAATATTTCAATTCACTTAGTAAATCAATTCATCCAATTGTCGGCAGAAGTAAAATTGGAAAGTGGTAAAAAAAAAAAACAAATTTTCAAACTTCATACGGTTATCGTGAAGAAAACAAAAAGGAACGATGTTCCAAAACTAACTTGAAGATAATAGAAATAAATAGTATAATAATACATGAGACATTATCACTTCATATGACATGTTCCAAAATAAAACAATCCAAAGGATTAAAAATTGTAGCAAATACAACTTGATCTAACATAGTCATTCAACAAGTTGGTCCTCGAATATTTTGCACCAATATGGCCTTTTTTTTTCCAATGACACCACAACCTCTGACACATCATGTCTTGCCTCAGGTACTTTGTTGCAACAATTTAAGGCCAACTCAAAAACTGATGATATATTCTGAGTAACATATTACCAATTTGTTGGTTGCTTGTGTGCAGCAAATTGCAATCAAGAATATTGATGATTGCATGTGGCATTTGATTTGCTAACAAATTCTTTTGAAGTTAAACCTCTGTTGGTTTTTTCCTTGTAAGCATTTCCATAAGCATAATACCAAAAATGTATGCATCTCCTTTCATTGAAACAGCTCCTTTTGATCCATACTCTGCATATAAATTTGAATACTAAGTTAAACAATCGAATAACTTATAGTTGCTTTTTGCATGTGCATGTGCGTATATAAGCTTGTGTGATTATGAACATGTGTATGTAGGTATAAATGAATACAAGAAATAGACATTAAATCAAATTTAATATGATTACTAGCTAAATTATTAGCATTATAGCCACATTTTTTGTATAAATTTATGATTGACTGTCACTTAACAATTTGGAAATTTCAAAGTCACTCAAATGGGCCACTATATTTTCATCCAATAAAACATTGCTTGGTTTTACATCACAATGGACCACTAGTATAGAAGAACTATGATGAAGATGCTCCAATGCCGATGCCACGTCAATCATTATGTTCAATCTTCCATTATATTTAAACAATAGTTATGGGAGTACAACCATGTAGTAAGACTCCCATTTGACATGAATTCCATTATTAGGGATTTAAAATCATTATTGACGCAACTGCTAATGATCTTAATAAGATTCCTATGACATAAATTGCCTATGGCAGCACATTCAATATCGAAACTCCTCCATGCTTGGATCAAGGTTAAGTTAAATACTTTGACAACAACTATGTTTCCACTTGAAAGAATTCCTTTGTATATTAATCCAAAATCTCCCTTGCCAAGAAGATTACTCTCAACAAATATAGTTGTTGGTTGCAAAAGATCATAATATGATATCTTTATTGGTGAATCCAAATTTAAGAAGTCTCTGTTGTTCTTCTATTTATTAACATGACTCTTCGTAAAGTTAAGAAACATAAGACATGAAACAACCAAAATGATTGCAAAATTAATAGGCAACAAGCATTTGATCACCAAAGAGAAGAGGGTATTTGAGAAATTAATTTTTTTGAGATCAAATCTAATTGTATTTGTGAGACACTTTGGAATCATTCCTAAAAATATGTTAGCTAGATACAACTCACTCAAACGTCTGATGTGGCACAATTCATTTTTGATGGAGCCTTGCAAACTGTTATTGTTGAGACTTAAACATTGAAGACTATGTAGTTTGTTAATTGTATATGGAATCAACCAGTCAAATGATTTCCATTCAAATCTAATTCCATCAAGTATGTTAGATGCCCAAGTACATTGGGTCTAACTCCACTAAATTTATTCTCTAAAACATCTAACATATTGAGCAAAGAAGCATTTGCAATGCTGTTCGAAATTTGTCCAATAAGTTGATTCTGTCCCAACCTCAATTTCTCCAAGTTGGGAAGGTGTAATGACCCTGGGAAATGCTAGTTATGAAATTATAGTAAGCAAGGAATATATATTATTTCGTGCAGAAATTTTGCAAGAAGCATGGTTAGTTGAGTGGTTGAAAGCGGAAGAATAAAGCTTTGGTCCCGTGTTCGAACCCCGGTAACTTCAGAGTTGAGGATTTTTTTTATTTTTCAGACACATGAAATTACGAATTTGCCCTCTACCCTTTCTTTTTCAACAACTCCCGACACCCCTCTCCTTCCATTTCTTCTCATCCGTCGGCGACACAGAAGGAGCGCATCGGGAGCGCAGAGAGGAAACTTCATGCCATCGATGCCGTGTGACTAGTCGTTGTTTCCGTCAATTTCTCCGCCTGAGTTGTCTCGTTGGAGCCATCGCCTCACCTCCAATTCCTGTTTGTCCGATAAGTGGAGGGGAATTTTTGAGAAAGCTTCACGACTTCATCGAGCCCCACGAATATGATTTTGGCTGTTTTTGTCACTTGTGTTGCCGTCGATCGCTGTCTTTCTTCCTTTTCTGTACGGCAATAGCGTCCTGTGAGTGCGCCGATGAGATTAGAGAGAGAGCGGGTGGAAGAACAGCAGGTCGTGACGTGGGGTAAGGGAAAAGAATTGGGTGCTTGCGACGACCGTTTGAGAGATAATCTCTTGTTTTGAGTTGCTGCCAGCGTGTTGGTGCGTAAGTCTGGTTTGCTGCTCTTCACTCTTCCTTTTTCCTCCTCAATCGTTGTTGTCTGGTGGGTGTGAGAGTGCAGCTCATTCTATTTCTTTTCCTGCTGGTCTCTGGGAATCAGGTGGTAAGTTTCACTTCTTTTTTCTCCTCCCCTGTTGCAGTGGATGTCTGTGGATTACTGTTGTTTCTGGGGTAATGCTGCTGTATGATATATTAGAATTGAGATGTGGAATGATGCGTGTATGCGTGTATGTGTTTAGTTGCATTTGTGAGCTGCTGTTTTTGGGCTGTGAAAACAGATAAGAGGGGAGAAGATGTGGACTCTGCTGTGTGAGTATTGCCATGTATGCGGGTGATTACTGCTTTGAGAATACAGAAAGAAGAAGAGAAGAAGAATGAACGGGACATAATGGATTTATGTTTGGGGTTATTGATGTTTTGGAGTGGGAACATAAATGTTTTCTGTTCTGTTGAGGCTATTATTGCAGGAAATGGTTTCTGGGACAGAAGACGTTGTGTGTGTATGTATATGGACATATATGGATATGTTAATAGGTGCTGTTGTAGGTATATACATATATATATACAAGTATATCCTACTATTTTGATTAAGGTATATATAACTTTGTGGATAATTGTTCAGAGACTTGTGGTTCTGTTTCTGGAAGATAACTGGCATGTGTATATACTGTTGCTGCTTAGGATTGTGAAGCGTGTATACATGCGTGTGTTTGTTTTGGTGGCTGTTTTGAAAAGAGGGGAAATAAGGAGATAAAAGCATTTCTGTGGGATGTTGTATTTGGATTAAGCTGAATTGTGAATATGTATATATATATGTACATAAGTATATGAATAAGGGTTTGTTGGGACATTTGAATGTTTAGGGACTTGTGTGTGGTTGTGGCAATTTGAATGTTTAGGGACTTGTGTGTGGTTGTGGCAATAATAGTATTGGCATTAAGGTGATGAAGGGTATTTTCTGATAGAATATATTATTTTGGAAATCTAGGAAATTCAAGAGAAAGTATATCCGAAGGATAGAGCAAGAGTAAATTATATTGGAGAATCACATGTGAGTTAATAACGTTCCCTAACAATGAAATTTTGAAATATATTTTGTTATTTTCAAAAGTTGATTTTCAGCATGATTTACGAAAAAGCGAGTTCATAGTTTTAAATGTTGAAAATGGATATTGTATTATTGCATACTTGTTCATATGGATTGACAAAAAAATGAGTTTTGATGATTTATCGAAATGTTCATGCTGGGGAGGTTTCATGATTATGAATGATTTTAATGGAAAGTGTTACATTGAAAAATGTTATGATTATTGAATGCTAAATGGCCCCATGCATGTTTGAAACGTTTTAAAGGACGGAATACAGAACGCTGGTTACTAACAGCAGTACTGTTAGTCCTTGGTGCACCATGGTTAACCCGAGCTCGATGGACATTCGTGGGTCTTGTACCCATGCATGTTATTCGTGGGATTTATTCCTATGCATGTTATTCGTAGGTTTCATACCTATGCATGTTTCGTGGACTGTGAGTCCATGCATGATAGTGGCTTGAAGTCACAGATTGGTTATTTACCCCTCGTGGACTGTGTGTCCATGCATGTTTCCGTTCTGTTGAAGTTCTACGGAAAAAGTATTATTTTGAAACGATTGTTTCAAACGGTTTTCCTGAAAAGAAAACGTTTACCGAGTTATTCATTTTGGAATTACGAAACTTTATGATTTACATTGTACGTTTTGAAAATAACTATTTCCGTATTTCAAATTATATTTTTGGGACGTTATTCATGAGTAGATTATTTGGTTCAGATAGTGCTGTTGACCCTATTTCTCCAGCTGAGCAATGAAGAGCCTCCATATCGCCAAAGCAGCTTTTGTGAACGTACTGCATTATCATGTAATCAAATGTTTTGAGAACATGTGTATTACTTTTCTAGAAGTTTGTGGTTCCACTTAATTTATAGAAAGATTTCTGGTCATTTTGAAAAATG
Source organism: Leucaena leucocephala (assembly GCA_037074615.1). Lineage (NCBI taxonomy): Eukaryota > Viridiplantae > Streptophyta > Magnoliopsida > Fabales > Fabaceae > Leucaena > Leucaena leucocephala. Next base: position 16,496,211 of record CM073549.1, on the reverse strand, counting down.
TTGTAAACGATTTAAACGTTCGAAATTCGTTGTAGGGTTTCCAAAAGGTCGGTTATGCAGACAACTCTGATGAGACTCTTACGAATGAATTGCATGTTGATTTTAATATAATTGATATTATGAATGATGATTCAAAAGTTTTGTAAAGTTTGAAGGCTTAAGGAATGTGAATTTATTCATATTCTATGCCGGTCACGATTCAAATTTTGGGATGTGACAGAAGGCCAATTCCTAATTTTGATGGAAGAAAGCGGTTGAAAAAATTATTTTTGAGCGACACGTTTCAATGCTGAAATATTGAATATATAGGAAGGAAAGGATCCATTGCACTTATTATCATTTATAACAAATATTTCAAGCTTATCAAGATTGCCTATTTCCTTGGGTATATAACCTGGGAACAAAATGCTGTTGGATAAGTAAATAAAAAAAATTGTTGGACGATAAAATTTATATGATAGAATAAAGTAGTGAAATTGACAAAAACAGGCAATATGTTTTGTGTGGGTATGTGTGTATAACATACATATTTCAAAAACTTGAATCCACTTCTCAATATTACAAGAAAACTCCAAATATGTTAGTAATTTTGTGTCCTTCAAAATGTTTGCTATGCTAATAAGTCCTTACTAAAATATAGGAAAGTGAGAAAACAAACTTGAATATCTAATAAAACTACAAATAAATATTGTAAAATTCATGTCTCAAATTTTAATGTTACAATATATACATTACTACAAGAGCATGTCCTGGTTTTCATTAAAGTTTAAAGATGACCCACATTTCTTTTCATACTAGTGTGTTTGAATGAAAATAATAAACATGTGATAAAGTTATAAAGACAAACAACTCATAAAGAAATGTGAGTATAAGTTTGAACATACCTGAGAATGATTTCATACCCAAGTTGCCAAGATGTGCAGTTGCCAATTGATTTTGGAATATTTCCCTTTAATTGATTATCAAAAACCCCCAAGACTTCAAGTAAAGAGAATTGATGGCACATCTCTTCTGGCAAATTACCATTTAAATGGTTAAGGGAAAGGTTAATGTCTCAAAAAAGATGTGTTGAAAGTAGATTGAGGAATTTGACCTGGGAAAAAATAAACAATTTATGAAATTGTTTCGTTATGTAAGATGACCTGATTAGTTAACATATCTTGCAAATTTGTTGGATGCAGTATATATTCATGAATGAACTAACAATAACCCAAGCCAAACTATAATACCTATACTTTAGTTATACCTACCCTTTTGAAGTTTGTAGTGAAAAGGGTTTTCACAAGTACACTTTCCAAAATTCGAACTTGTGTTCTCCTTCTTATAGGGGTAAGGCCTCGTACCACTTCAACCAATTGCTTCTCTCTCTCTCTCTCTCTCTCTCTCACACACACACATTGCGAAAAATGGATTGAATCTTTTTGGACTCTATTATTTTTATATCTTGCATTCTAAAAAAGAATCCTCTGCAACAACTTTTAGTGTTACAAGTTACTACTAATTATGAAAAAATGATTCTGCTAGTAAATATAAGTTTATTAAAACTGTATAATATTAAAACTATTGGTTGAAGTAATATTAAACTATTGCTTAAAATTTATGGTTGAGTAATATTAAATCTGTGTCACAACAAAATTTTTGGAAGGTACATTAGACCTACATCACTGCTTGGATTTAAGAACAGCTTAACTGTAGTGAAAAAATAGTCAAGCTTTTTGGAAGGTACATTAGGCATTATGAACAGCTTAACTTTGTCGACCAAAACCAAAAAAGTGGACAGTTTAACCATTTCTTGCATCATATTCTTCTTTACCTGGCTGAAGAGAGATTACGACGAGGTGCTGGGCTAGAAGATCGTCCTGCAAAGATAACCATATCAGAACGGATCATATAACTAGACCATGACTCCTCAGTTCAAGATAAAGAGCTTGTTGATTAGTTAGTTCATGAATTTCAGAATTTTTGGAACCAAGACCAAAAATAGTTATAATACAATAGCCCAGTGAACGATTGGATGAACAGGACCCAGCATACATTTCAAATGTTACACTAAAAATAATATTCTAATTCTACTAAGACATTGCCGTTTGCTATATCACAGTCCAAAGAGTTAAAACCATAATAACGACAAATCACAAATTAGGATAGAAATATGATTCATAATAACCACAAATCACAAATTAGGATGGAAACCTGATTAGCTCCAAAGTATTCTCAATAAAGGGGCAAACTACGCTTTTGCCAACACCCCTTAAAATCTTGCTTACATAATCATCAACTTGCTCAATAAGCGCCACACGCATCACAAGAAATGAGAGAGCACATTCATCAACGTATGAAGGTTAAATGGATTAAACAAAAATCAATCCCTGTACACTGTCAACGATTTCCCATTTTTCAGGAAAGACGAAACCAACATTTCAGAATATGAAATGAGAGGGCAAACTATGCTTTTGCCAACACCCCGTGAAAATCATGCTTACATAATCAGCGGGGTTACTCAATAAGCACCAAACGCATCCCCAGAGAAATGAGAGAGCATACACATCAACAGATGAAAGTTAATGGAATAAAGAAAAATCAACCCGCGTAAACAGTAAATGATTTCCCATTTTTTGGGAAAGACGAAACTAATTTTCAACAAAAGCATAAACGTATAGAGTCCATCGACAAAACCTTTGAAGCACACAACAAAGAACCCTAAAAATCCCAATTTTCTTCGACAATGAAACAGGAATGAAAAAACCCTAGATACCATCAAAGAGCTAAACCGATAGATTCCTAATAGATTATTGTCCAAAAGATGGGCACGAAATGTAAATCGATTTGAGGTCAGAAAGTTACCACCGGAGCTGTAGTGAGGCATCGTTAGGGTGGGGGTTGAGGCAGTGAGGCTTGATGAAACATCCTCCCTTAGACTCCTCAGAGTACACTTGCGGAAGCAATATTAGCTTGATTATATCTTAACTTAAGTCCAGAAATCGAACTTTTACTCTTAAGTTCCTTATTCTGAACCTTTACTTTGAGAACTGGTTTCTTTCATTCTACACATCCAAATGAGGCTTATTACCTATTCACGGAATGCCCCAGATGTGTACAACTGACTCACCAAATTTCGAGACCAAACTCCTCTGTTTACTAGGTCAAACTGAGGTCAAAACACTGCTACCTCAGGACATGCGAATTTCTCTCTTAATTCATCATCCACAAATTAAACATGCCAAACAATATTTATTATTGAATAACACAATGTCATACAGCACGGCATACACAACAAGACATACACATAATCCTCAAATTTCTATTACATCTTTTCCTACCCAACTTCTGGCAGCATAACTGCTGGGCTTCATCTGTACAAAGAACTGAACTGTACTGATTCGGTAATTCCCTTATGAGAACTACCATTCTACGTAAGTACCCAGGAAAGACTGGATGAACCGGCTAGGTCCACTCACTTCCAGCCTCCTTAGACAGCACTACGTACACAGTACTTATCATATACTGATGTTCAGTCTTAACTTCGGCAGCATAACGGCGTCTCCTAGCATTCTCAATATTTACTTCAACATAACCTCCCTGTAATGGGTTATATATGGGGATGAGATTCGGGAGAATCTCAGTAGCAACAACCATAACAATATATGTAATGCAGTGTGATAGTGCTTACTTGTGATTGTGTACAGATAAGTATGCTGCGTGCTTCCATACTCAATAACATATGATCATAGCATTGCAGTAGAGCTTCAGACATAACATATAAGACAACAATCCAACCAAACAATAGCACATCAAATCATAAAGCCATTACATAAAAGCTAGGATTAGTTACTACCTGGCTAGCTTAGCAGAACCCTACTATCTCTATTCTGCTTCCAGCTCCGCTAGAACTTCCTTTCTTTCTCTCTTCCTTTCCTTCTCCTTCTCTCTCTTCTTTCTCTCCCTTCCCATGCTTGAGCCGTGGAGTGCAAATGAATGGAGGGGGTATTTATAATTGCCTTCAATGGCAATTCTGTAATTTCTATGAACTCTGAATATGTGGCTACAGATTTTCCTAGAATTTCCTATTTTCTTTTATTTCCCTTTACTGCATCATCAGGACACCTCAGCATGCCACCTCATCGGACACCTCATCACCATATTTTTCACATGTCACAATTCCTGGACACCTCAGCAGCTGACTCAGCATGCTGACTCACCGGTTCAGAGTCTTGCACCGTAATAAGTGTCCTTAGCTTTATCTGCTTCCTCCAGATCAGTGCCATGTGGTACCAGGAAGAGACCTTTCACGCCTTCCAATGCTATCCAGATAAGTCCCAGACTCTATCTGATCACCTCCTCGGTTATCGTGCCAACCGAGTAACTCTACTTTACTGAAAGGTCATTAACCATTCTTTTAATGCCATGTGTCATCTTGTGGGTCCCATAAGAACACCTTATCAGTCCACCTCATGGTTTCCAGATAACCTTTCCTTTATCTGACCTCCTTCCCCAGTTCTATCTCTATCTAGCCGGGTAACTCTCTTTTGGACCTTCACAACTCTTGGCTCATACGGCTAGCACCACTTATAATCACTGGTCGCGACCTAATCATCATCTTATCGCGACATAACACCTACTATGTACATTAGTCACGACCACAACATTCTCTAGTCGCGACCTAAACACTTTCTAGTCGCAACCAGGCTCATTTTACCTATTAGTCGCAACCCACACATCATTCAGTCACATCGAAACCTTTCTGCCAATATTAGTCGCGACCATACTTCTTTCTCGTCGCGTCTAAACCTCTTTGTAAAACTTAGTTGCAGCCATAATACATTCTCGTCGCGACCAACTTCTTTATCATCGCGACCCAACTGGTCAACTCGTGAACCTTTGACCTTTACATCATCCCCAAATGGCCATTTACCCCTTTGGGACTTCCACATACTACACACGAGTCCCTATACCTTTGCTTACTCGTAGTTTAGTCCCTGAAACTCTTTGCGTGCCTCTGGGACTTCTGCTCAAAAGGGGTCTAGTAGCCTCTTAATCTTAGGCTATTTCTGCGTCTCTAGGCCTGAAAATTGGGATGTTACACTTGAGGCAACGAAAAACAAGATGGAGAGACAAAGATCTCTGAGGAGGAACCGCAGAGCAAGCTGTTGTAGAAATATAAATTGCTAAACCATCGAGATGGGAAATTTCAGGCAATTCAGATTGTGTTAACGTGTAAGCACAGTATTGTATCTTTTCTTTGGTCATCATTTTTTTTTAGGCTTGTATCTTTTTTTTCTTTCAAAATTTGGATTTTCAATTTTATCAAAAAAATAATTTTAAATTTTTCCTTAATATTTTATTCAAATTGATATATCTTTCATTTAAAAGATTTTATTTGGTGTTATTATGTATTCCATAAATAATATTAATGTCCAATGTATTATTATAAAATATAAAAAATGGAAATCTCAATTAAATCTAGTTGAAATAACAAAATCCAAAAGTCTACGCTTTTAACAAATTAATAATAAGGTCAAGAGGCCTAATTTGAAAATTTTTAATATTGTTAAAATACCAGAATGCTTCTCCTTGGTTACTCAATGATTTCAATTTTGATTATTTAAATTAGATTTGATTGAAATGTTTTTGCCACGTCAAGATGAAATGAAATTCATTTACCAAATTAAAAGATGTGAAAAACGTGGGGAAAAACACTTCTTATTAGATCTGAAAATAGTGCTTTCTAGATAGTACATAAACAAAAACTTGCTTATATTTAATTTCTTTTGTTCCACATTTTTGACTAGTTACGTTTAATCTTGATTTATCTTAATATGGTGACAAAGTTCCAATTAAATTTTGCTGAAATAATTAAAATCGAAATCAGACCTACACTAATGTACTTTCAATCTTTTCTTTTAATTAAACTTCAGATGGTCTTTTAATAAGATTCAGAAATTTATAATGAGGCATTTTGGTGTGCTTAAGAATTTGTAAAAGCGTATTTCTGAATTTAAATTTTAATATTTCAGCTAGATTTAGTTGAAAGTTTCCTAATATAAAATTTAACAATAAATTATATTTGTTAGTCATAAATAATACTCTTCCAATCTTTAATAACATGGAAGATTCACAATAATTAATTTTAAAGATCAATAAATATTATTGTAAATAATTCATGACATAAGCTGAAGTGGCTTAATAAGATTATTGATACAAGATTTAGATAGTAGAGAGTGGATGGCATGATTCGCCTTCACCCTCAAGGAGTAGGTTTTCTCTCCTCTGCTTTCCTGTTAACTTCATCTCCTCGACCTTCAACGGTGTTGTTTAGGCCTACACACTCACACTCAATCGCCTTGAGTCGTGCCCTTGTTTAACTTCCCACACAATCCTTTGCCATTACACTCACATTACATTTCTCAACCACATCCCTTTTCTACATACATTAAACGAGAAGCATCTCCTTTTCTTTTCTACATACATCCCTTACCCTCCCCTCTATTGAACCAAACAAAGCCTAAGTATTTCTCTTTAAAGTGGGGGAGAAAATAAGGTGTATAACTCACATGTTGGATCCACTATATCTTCTTCCTAGATTTTCTTTCCACCATTAGAGAGAAAATAAGAAGAAAGCATGGATTACATGTATGCCCTTGTCACACACTCTCTTCCTGTTTAACCTTTGCACCATAATCAATTAAGAGTAAATTATGCATGGTTGCTAAGTCTTGGGCTTATCTACCAAGGAAGATAAAATTGGTTGTAAGATGACATTTGGTTTTAAATAACATTTTTTTATCTAACCATAAAAACATATTTGGATGAGTTAAAGTATTTTTTTAAATTACAATTTAAAAATATATATCCCTTATGATATTTCTCCAGGCTCCATTATTTTCCTATCGGTGAGGAAACATAGTAGAGAAGGACTGGGAGAAAAAAATTCAAGAAAATTATTCATTGTCCGCGCAATGCTCCCCTATGTTGATGGCCATCAGATTCTCGCCAGAGACAATATTCAATATCACCTTCCTTCTTACTAACGGTATGTGTATGCAAAGCTTCAGTTCTTCTTCCTCCCTCTTCGTTCTTTAATCTCGTTTGCCCTTTTCACTGTCAATGTGGGCATGAGTTTGGTTTGTAGCTACTATGCAGTAATGGTAGAAATCTTCTTCTTCCTCCTCTATCTTGTTTAGCGCTGTCATCTCCTCTTTTGGTTAGCCCGCTACTCTCCCAGTCAAGCTTCTTCTGCCTCTGCTTCAAACTTGTTTCGTGACTGTTGTGAGTAGAGCTTCAAATCTGTTCTTCAATGCTTTGATTGTATCAGTATGTTACAAAATTCTCTCCTTCCCTACTTCTGTGTAGTTATCATGTGTGTGGGTGTGTACTGATCTTCAAGTCATTTTTTTATTATGGTGTTTTCTTATGGGTTGTGCTTGATGTATGAGAGAAGATGGAAGTTTAGACCGGCTGAAATTAAAGATTAGGGAGTTTATTAGGATAAGAAATTTGACTCTAACTATTTTGGTTGCTATAATAGGAAGAAGATGGATTTACGTTCTGTTTTCTTGGTTTGAATTGATTCTTAGTAAGGACTTAAATTTTGGTATCATAGTATTTCCATATAGGGGTGTTTGAAACTTGTTGGACAAGAGATTTGAAGATTAAGAAGTTGATGAACTTTTTGAATGTTTAGTGCAGACAAGGTGTTTGTGAAAATGTGTAGAAGAGAAACTTAGTTGGATTATGATTGTTCAATTTTATGTTGAAACTTAAAAGGGTATAATTATTGTTTGAATATATATATATATATATATATATATATATATAGAACATTATGGTGAAGTTTGAGCAATTAAATGGAAGCTTGAAGCATGTATAAAAAAGAGCCAAGAGAAGGATTTAAATTGTTTCTCTATATCAACTTGGATTATGTTAAGGAAGTAGACATAGAAAAATATATTCTAGTTGAAAAATTGCGCTGTTGATAATTTATGACTATGGCTTGATTTTGTAATGCCCTTGGGGTTTTTGATGAAATGTGTGAAGAAGAAATTATATTTGAGGAACTAAGTGTGGTCTAACATAGACCAAAGTTTAGCATTAAAGTTATTTAATTTCTATGTTAAATTCTATAAAGTATTGGGATTTGCCTAAAAGTATATTATGGTGACATGCGTCGAAACTTGAAGCATGTCTAAAATGAGAGAAAAGGAGTTTTTTCTTTATGCTTGATTGGGTTGTTGTTGAAGTTATTAGTTAACTATAGTGATATATTATTGATTTAATTCAAATATTGCATTCTTTAGAAGGAAGGTTGAAGTCCAGATTGTTCATTTTATTTTATTTTTTATTTAGAGGCATGCACTAACTGCCTAAGGTTAGGTTATACGAGGGATTTAACCAGTGACCTTTTACTTATAGGAGTATTTCTATTCTACTAGGCTATAAAGTCATTAGGATATCCAAAATTATTGTTAAATAATTTAAATTTAAGTAAATAATTTAATTTAATTTAAGTAAATAATTTATGTTCATAATCATAGTTATAAGATGATTATCGTTAATTAAGTAGAAGAATTTCATTAAATGAATTTTATGAATTCTTATAAAGGTTGTGAAAGGATAATGATTATAGTTTTGTTTTGGGTATTCGGTCTTTAAAGAGCGGATATTATATGGAAGTTGATAGTAAAATAAATTGTAGGTATTTGACAACACAATAT